>OY856354.1:22622428-23931142 GCA_963693475.1 Ectropis crepuscularia | reverse complement strand
AATAATAAGGTTTATGTCTTCTTGCTTACAGGTTTTGACAGCATTAACTGTGATTTAATTACACTGGTCAACACTGACTTTGCCACACGAACTTTGATAGCTAATTTTATTTTATCAATCTACCCTCATCATTAAATCACAGTTGTCATCTGTCAGTTAGCCTCATATTTGTTGTGATACGGTAATACTCATAACTAGTACTACGGCGGTAAATTAACAGAAACGCTCACAAGTAAATCGTCATAAAAGTATTTGTAGTTGAATTTGAATATTTTTTGTGATTTATTAATCCTGTGAACATGTCGAGGAAATGTAATAATGACCCTAACTCTTTTTGTTATGTCTGCGGAGAACTTACATTCAAAAAACAACGACGAAATTTTACGAATCTTGTGCTGGAGTGTTATCACCAATGTTTTGGTTTTTCTGTCGCCCATCAAGACAAATTCTGGGCCCCTCATGTCTGTTGCATAACGTGTGTGAAAAATTTAACCGACTGGAAGAAAGGTGCACGAGCTATGCCGTTTGCTGTACCCATGATATGGACTGAACAGCGAGATCACGTTTCGGATTGCTATTTTTGTCTCACTGACATAAAAGGTATAAATTACAAGAAAAAAAAACACAGTTATCTACCCTAACGTATCTTCTGCTATAAGACCAGTCTCTCATTGTAAAAAAATGCCAGAACTAATACCAGTTGCAACAACGTCTGTTGAGAACGACCATTCACAACCGTCTACTTCAAGTCTATGTGTTGACGAGGATGATGACTTTGAGTTTGAAGGAATTGAAAAGCAGCCACATTTGATAACTCAAGGAGACCTAAATGATTTGGTTAGGGATTTAAATTTGTCAAAAAAGCAGTCGGAACTATTAGGATCTCGTCTAAAAGAATGGAATTTGCTACATCATAATACAAAAGTTAGCTATTTTCGAAACCGTGATCAACACTTCAGAACGTATTTTTCTCAGGATGGAGATTTGGTGTTTTGCAATAACATAAATGAGCTTATGAAAATGTTGGACATAGATTTTGAACTCTCTGAGTGGCGTTTATTCATTGATTCTTCGAAGGCAAGTCTAAAAGCAGTTTTATTGCATAATTGAAATATGCTTCCGTCTGTACCTGTGGCCCATGCTTCAAATATGAAAGAAACCTATGAAAATATGAAACTTTTACTTGAAAAAATAAATTACAGTAAAGCATGGATATATGACAACTATCTCACATCACGTCTCACTTGGCCTTTCCTAGTATATGACATCGGTAAAACCCTCCTCGCAAAATTAGATGCTAATGTCATAAAGATATTGAAGTCATGGTTTGGATTGGCACATCCGGCTGATCCCTCTACTCTATTTAGGGATCACAATAGTTTTGGCCTGAAACTAAAAAAACCATCTGAACTCTACAAACACCTAAGAGTTACAAAAACGCATGTTTTGGGAAAGTCGAAAGACGAATTAATCGCATCTCTCCCAAAAGACAAAAGCGCTTCGGACCTTGAATCTAGACTTCAATTCCACAAACAATTTATGGCAGGTGCGCAAGTAAATACAGCTGGGTTGGGTGCGAGAAAGAAAAGGGAAGACCGAGACATGGTAAAAACCTTTCTACAACAAGACGAAAATGATAGTTACAAAGTGCACGCTATGAATTTAGAAATGCAAAGTGAGTGGTTAACCATAGGTGAGTTTTGTATCCCATTAGCTCTAAAGTGGCGCACCTTGCTATATGACTGGTCTCCTGCCTTATTAAAATTTTATCTGAACGCTTTCCAAATGACCCTCCCTGACCAGAGTAACTTGGTAAGGTGGGGAAAAGCCTCTGAAAAATGTTGCTATACTTGTGGTGAGGCGATATGTACAGCAAGGCACATATAGGTGGGATGCAAGGTGCTCCTTAATAGGGGTCATTACTCACAGCGCCATGACAGAGTACTTGAAATCATACGTGAAGCCGTAAGCCTTTCGGTAGCTAGAGCCCAAAAGGGATTGACGATGAACAAAAGACAAATTAACTTTGTAAAAGAGGGCTCAACTTCAAACTCCAAGAACAAGCCTTACTCAATCCTGGGTTCAGCACCTGATTGGACAATTTTAATGGACACGTATGAAAAGCACTACAAAATCCCAGAGGATGTGGGTGTTTCGTCATCCAGACCGGACATTTTCCTTTTTTCTAGGGCTACGAAACGCATAGTCCTGGTAGAACTTACCGTACCGTGGGAAACTAATATACCTAAAGACCACGTGATGAAACAAAATAAGTATTACGACCTACAAAATGAATTAACAAAAAATGGCTATGTAGTTAATTTATACGCTGTAGAAGTAGGAGCGAGAGGTATACCAGCAAAATCTCTCTATAACCTGCTTAAAGACCTTGGATTGTCCAGAAGTGCAGTAAGTTCTATACTAGAACGAGTATCTAAAGCTGCACTAGTAGGATCATATCGGATTTGGCTGGGCAGGGAGAGAAGTACGAGTAGTGAAGGTGAGTGTTGACGTACGTCAATGTAAGGGGCCCCTTTTAAACCTACAGCCCGAGTCACAAGTCTTGGGGTCTATTCGAGATTTCTCTCTCTGCCACACGATGGACCCGGCACCCGCACGGTGAATCCATGGAATGCTAAGAAGTACGTCTCTCTTTTAAATTACTCAATAGAATAAAATCCTTGGCTAGCAAATTTTTTTTAACTGTTTATTTTTTCTTACAATCACCAATTAAAGTAAAAAATATCAAAAAAGTCCGTATGGCACGAAAAAGTTTGAATTTTGTTGACCAGTGTTATACACAGATTGTTATATTATGTATAAATTGTATTGATTGTGTGTAGTAACTTTAGTTAATTACACTGTTGAGGTTCACAACTGTATTCATCCACTTACAATCAAGACATCGAAATTTAGAACCACTCTGAAAAGACGTACAGGACACATTACTATGAAGTGAAGGTAAGTGTTGACATATGTCACGTCACAAGTCTTGGGGTCTACTCGAGATTTCTCTCTCTGCCACACGATGGACCCGGCACCCGCACGGTGAATCCATGGAATGCTAAGAAGTTTGTCTCTTTCACAACTTAAAAGTGTGCACATTTTTTATCATACTATTTATTAATCATACTTTTATTATAGACAACATCTAAATTATACAACCAGCAACCATTGACGCAAAGTCGTTTACATGTAGTGTAGCGTCATTGACATTTCAATTACCTAGTTGATAAAATGTATACGGCATAACTTTATTTTCAGAGCCAACAAACCAGAAATGAGAGTGGCAGAACACAAAGATAAAAGTTGAAGAGGGACGTCTTTTGATTTGTTTTGGGAGGTCTTCTAGTATCCTGTACGTTTAGAGTGGTTAAAAATTCCCCCTACACTATACTTCCTAGCTAATTTCTACGATATCATCGCTCACCTCCGTGCGCCGGCGCTTGGGAGGCCTAACGGGTACGTCGTCATCTTCTTCCACGATCTCCATATCACTGTCACTGTCTTCTTTCGGCCGAGAAGGACCAGCCTTCGGTTCACCATTCTTCTCTCCGTTCTTAGATTCCTCTGCTTTAGGCCCTAAGGCTGGGGCATCAGCTTCAGTCACTAGACGCCAGGACTTTTCCTCGTCTTCTTGCTGTAGACGAACTCTAACTTCGTAGTTTTGAAGGAAATCGTCTACCATGAGAGCACAGCCATCGTTTAAACCGATCTCTTCGAGGGTCTTGTCGTTGTTGTGGTCGGTCTCGCCCGGTTCGGAGGAGAGTACCACTAGGCCTTTGCCCTCGACTGTCGCGTCGGGGGCCTGCATGTTGAGGCCTTCTTTGAACGCCGTAGTGAGGTCCTTGAGAGTGAGTTGTTTGAGGTTACACGCGAGCGCGACCTCTGGTTTTGGCGCGCAAACGTAGCATTTGGGATTCGGTGGGGTCAATGCTGTGGAACAACAAAAACAGATTTATTAGAAAAACTTATTCGAAAGCATATGACTGACTGACCTCGTGGCTTAGTTAGTAGTAGCTCTGCCTGCGAAGCCGAGGGTTGTGGGTTCGATTCCCACCCAGTGCAAACATTTGTGTGATGAATTCAAATGTTTGCACTGTCTGGGTGTTTCTATGCATAATAAGTATGTATTTAAAAAACTATATAAGTATTATATCAGCTATCTGGTCGCCATCATACAAGCTTTGCTTAGTTTGGGGTCAGATGGTGTTGTGTGTGAATTGTCCACCAATAGCTATTTATTTATTTATATAAATTTTGATCATATTTCCATTTTAAGATTTAGAACCGACGTTATCTAGATTAGCATAATCATGCAGTCTATGGCGTTGGCCGTCATGCATCATAAACAGCCCACTAAATGTTCCCACTGCTGGGACTCGGGCCCTTCTCTCGCAAGCAGAGAGTCAAGGCCATAATCCAACATGCTGGCCCAGTGCGGATTGGTGGATGACACATGACCTCGAAAGATTCTAGGCACATGTAGGTTGCCGTCACCGTTTTAAGTTATACGCACATAACTACGAAAAGACAGTGGTGCGCGTGAGATTTGAACCCGGGGCTTCCGAATTGGTAGGCGCCGTTCTGCCGACTAGACTAGTATTAATATTGATAGTATACTAACTTTTCTCGGGTACAAACAACTGGCCTCGATGGTTGACTTTAGGTCTGAGGTAGACGCTGGTGCTCTTCTCGATCTCTCCTCGCAGGATGCTCTGAGTTCGCAGCACGGCTAGCCCGGCCACTATGGCGTTGGCCGTCGCTATCGCCGGGATTATGTTACCCGCCATGGCTGGAAACAAAAATAACAGAATTATAGATTTTGTATTACCCTCAATCATATTGGATTTGAAATTTGTTATAAATGTATTTAACTAGTCAAGTCTTTTCATTTGATACCAAGAGATAAATAGATTAACTCTGTATTGCACTTAAAAAGTAAACAAAGTTACAAAAACTTAATAGAAAAATATAACTTAATAAAAATATTGAGGGAATGGTGAAGGAAATTGCAATTTTGCAGTGACAGGTGTCACTGCAAAATCTTGGATTTTAAATTTATTTAAATTTGAACAAAAACAATATGATAAGTACAATAATACATTGTAATATTGTGTAAGGAACCCTGGATCTCACACTAGGTGAAATCCTGTGTTGTGAGAATCCAGTGCCTTCCTTGGTGGTAATTACATCTGTTCAGCAATAAACTTAAAGCAATAAGGAGAAAGAAAATTAGAACTGTAACAATAGTAGGTAATAAAAATTGAGCGAAAAAAATAAGTAAAACAAGATAGGGATACACCTTTTGGAAAGAGCCTTTACCCACCAATACCAAAACAGATGAATAAGATATGATGGTGTGAGTGAGTGCATTACGTGAGAGTTCATTTGTGTTGTTAGGTGAGGGTGTGTTTGTGAGAGGAGGGAGGATGATGAGTTTTTAACAAGTCATAGTCAAGTCCTTTCACTTGATACATAATATATTGAGGGAGTTGTGAAAAAGTATGTGATCAGTCATTTTGTGTCAGCACCCATCTTCATTCGTTCGGTAACTAATGATGCCCACAGACATTGACACAAACAAATCAACTCACTAAACATATGTAATTCACCATTTTGAAGCGGCGCTAAATTCAACCGTTCGGTAACTACGATACCCACAGACAGAGATACACGCACATCCTCAAATATGCGCGCACACACACAGCCTCACTACACACACACATTCCCACACTATGCACACACGTCAAACTTACAACACCCAATTGTTTTTGCGTAGACAACCTAAAAGCAACGTTAACACGAGTGGCGCAGGACTCACATTTGATCTCGAAGCGCGACTTGACCGGTATATTGAAGATAGTAGCACGCAGATTAGCACAAGCGGTCACGAAGTCCATCGCGTTCTTGTCGTCTTTGTCCCACACGAGGTGGTCGCCCGCCGCGCGAGACTTATACTCGGCGGACAAGGCTCGCACCGTCGCTGAGAATACCTACGAATTAAATAAAATTATTTATTTTGGTACATAATCTAGAAAGAAAATAAAATAGTTGTCTGTAAAGTCGGTTGGTTTACAGGCGAGATAGTTTAACGTGACAACGTCATTACAAAACATTGATAGATGCGGCGCAAGCGTACAATGAGCGTAACGGGACAGAACGGGACACTTTTTCGTGAATGCAGCCGTCGTCCCACGATTAATTAGACGTTGTCACGTCAATATTTTAATGTAGAATTGGAGTTAGTGGTGGTTATTATAAGCATGTGTTGGATGTGTATTGATTGAGACATAAAGGCTAAGTTAATCATCTGAGGTGGCTGAGTTTGAGAGCCGAAAATTTTAAATTGGAATTCATATTAGGCCAGTAAAAGTAGACGTATTATTGGTCAACTTTGTACTAAATTTCCGATCCATTCTTTTGACCCATTAATTAACTTAAACTAACTTGCAAAAAGTTAAACAAATATACTCTATCTAGTAATTGGAATTTCGACCACCAGCGGTCCCACGCCGCTCCTGAAGTTTAACAAGGTTTAGGATCACTTACTGAGCATAAAATCACAAAATGCTGACAATCTTTAAAAAAAAATGCTCCTGGGCAATATCTCGGAAACTGCACTCTAGGGCAACAACAAGATGCCTTTATTGTAGAAAATAGAATTTCGCATCTTTTGTTTCCAGTAAATTTTTTTGTATTAAAATTGTAATCAACAATAAAGGCTGGTGTACTTACATGTCCGCACTCATGCGCAGACCACGTCCTCTGGTCTGGGAGACCAGTATGCTGTACAACAGCTCCGTTCTTCCCCGGCAGATCGTCGTAGGCCAGCGGGTCTGGTTGTCGCCGGTTCTTCCACAGGTTGTCCATCGAGCGCAGGTAGTGGATGTCTGTGTTGAACAGCTTCTCGAACAGCTTGAGGGGATCGTAGTCGGTGCTCGCGGCCCAGGCGCGGGTGCTTTGACGGGTTATGTTGCCTGATAGGAAAACATCTTATATGTAGGCTCGTAACTTATAAATGATTGCACCAAATTAAAAAAAAATAGTAGTGGTAGGACTCTTGGCAGAGTCCGCCTGTGGAAGTACCACCTTTGCCAGTTATTCTACCACCAAGCGGTAATGTGCAAACATTACTGTGTTCCGGTTTGAAGAACATTGCTTTCAGAGAAATTACATGGCTTAGAGATATAATATCTTAGATCTCTGGGTGACGAGCGCAGTGCAGTGCTAGGTAATGATTTGGAACCTTCGTGTTCCAATAGCTGCATGTCACTGTGCTGTTATGTGGCAGGCATGTTGCTTACCATCAGGCACATGTCCTGCTCGTCTCATTACTCTATAATATATACAAAAAAAAATTGGATGATTCTTTATTTAATGTAATTCGTTATTGCCGGGACAATGTTTGTATGGCAGAAAATTTAGAAAAATATTACAATAGAAATATGGTGGTACGAAGTTCGCCAGGTGAGCTAGTTAGTATATAGGTAACTAGCGTTCCGCCTCCTCGGCAAAAATCACAAGGGGGAGGTATAGGGTATTTATTTTTTCGTCAAACGCGTGATTTTTAAATTGAAAAGCGGGGTGGTAACCAGGCTAGACTAGCCGTTGCCAACGAAGTCACCGCCCGCCTACAATAGGATTAGATTACTTTATACCGGTATTTAAAAATAATATAATAAAAAAATTAAGATTCTTTGTAGGTACCTACTAAGAAGGGGGGGTAGTTTTAAGCCTCACCACGTATCACCAAGGGGGAGGGAGGGTTTAAAAATGTTAAAAAAACGCGTGATTGAAATCACGTGATTAATGGACATTCCCTTGATGATGGTCCGCGACGCCCCCAGATCGTCGCGACGCACAATTTGGGAAACCCTGTACTATGTCTTTATATGAGATTTTCATTGCTTTCATCATATAACAAACATGTTTACTTTGGAGGTTACTCTTGAAAGATTGACATTTAGGTTATAACAAAGGATGTTACAAAGAGAATATTATACAGCACTGATGTGCTGTATAATATTCTCTTTGCCTAGAATGAGTTTATTATCTTACCAGCTTCAGTCTCCGTATTGACACCTGTATTCAAAGCAGAGTCTCCCTGTGCCTCCGGGTCAGCTGTGTCAGGGCTCACGTCTTGGTCAGGGTCCTCCTCTCCAAATAGCTGGTTGAAGAGATGCTTAGCCCACACAATGCAGTGGATTGGTTCCGAGGGGGTGTTACGAATAGTGCACCCAGGGAAAGTCTTCTGTGGAGCTTTAGGCTGGCACTCATAACATTGGGTGAGTCCTTTCTTGATTAGTTCCACCTAGAAATTAGGTAAAAATATTTGTTAGAATGTTTATCAATCTAATTATTCATATTGTAATTAATTTATAATAATTATGACTATGATAAAATTACACAAAAGTATTCATTTTTAAACATACAACTTCTTGTGTTTTCATATATGACTTTCTTATTATTTTTCTCCATAAAGCCAATTATTACAATAATTCTCTGGAAATTCCAAACACGTTGAGTACCTTTTTTGCAAGTTTATTGAAAATGGAATGCTAAAGTATAAGCTTGTTATTAATATACAGATAAAGTTACCTGGCCAGCGTATCCTGCAGTCCCAGTCTCCACGAGAGGCACGTTAGCCGCGAGGCACATCCTGTTCACATGGTTGCGAGCTACACGGTTGTCAAGAGCATTCATCACGATGTTGAACTCCTTAAAGTAACCCACTCCATAGTCATTGCTGAAAATAAATGTTAAAAAGATTACAAATTGGTAAATCTTACACAAACATGTTAAAAGCCCTGCTCCTCACAACATTGGAAGAGAGACGGTTGCTGTGAGACGTGGTCGAAACATTTAAAATACTGAATGGATTTTATAACTTCCAATTAAGGAACCTGTACAGATTAAAGGAGTTAAAGGAGCATAAGAGAGACAGTCAGAGTCATAAGCCCCAATTGTCCCACACACCATCACTACACATCAAATCCTCACCAACAGAGTGGTTTACAACTGGATATGGTTGCCTGAGGATGTTATTTCAGCAAAAACATTGGAACTGTTTCAAGAACAAACTGATACATGATAACTGATAAATGTTTTTTTTTGATTTTTGACAAAGTTGCGTTCGTCGCTCAAGGTCACAAGTCACAAACTTGGGACAATCAGTAGGCCAACATCATAAACAAGTCTGCAAAAAATCAGATCTACCAGATTTAAAGCATACGGTGATGTATAAAGTTACTGGAGAGTATATAAATGTTAACTAAGTCAAAGATTTTTTCAATTATGCCCTTGTCTTGCCAAAGCTACAATATGGTGTCTTTTGTGTTTTATGGTAATGTATAAGTGTTTTCTCTGTCAGCTGGATGGACTTACCTTATGACACTGTCATGGTGTGCAATGATCTTAACATTGGGGTTGAAGCTAAGAGCACTCTCCTTCGCAACCTGTGCCTTTGACTTGCCGACATGCTCCTTGTGGAAAAGGAATTGACGATTCAAGTTGCTCACGTCTATTGTGTCTAAATCAATCTGAAATACATTAATAGCGTTAAATTCGTTTTGTAAGTTTATTCTACTTTCTTTTATAGTATAGTGACGAGACAAACAAGACATGCAGCTAATGGTAAGCAATAAACCTGCACTTAACAGAATAGTGCCAACTATTTGAACTTGAAGAGTCAAAATCGCTATCGAGCCCCTGTACTGCGTTGTTGACACTGGAGAGTTAAGTTGATTTATCTCTTACCCCTATAACTTCTCCAGAATCAATGCCCTAGAAACTGGATGAAGAAAACTTTCCAAGTTCTTATTTCTATGATGTGTATGTGAATAGAAATTCAGACTTAGCAAGTCCAACTACAGCAAGCAGTCCCCAGTTTGTAAGAGATGTCACCACTGCAGCATTTATACTAGCAGCCTAAAGCCTAGTATAATTAGTGAAAATGGTCCTAGAGAATGCCAGTGACATCCAAAATCAGGGAATATTGAAAAGTTTTTACTAGTGCCACAACATTTACAACAGGTGTGTTTAGGGCTAAATGAAAGAATCATAGCTAATTTAACAATTCAATTCCATCGATATTTCATTCTAATTGAGCTCTACGTCTAAACAAAGGGCATACTTTTCGATAACCAACACGGTCGTATGCGTTTTTCGAGATACAGAAAATATCGTTGTTATGTGATCGATTAGGCAAAACAATTTTTGAGTGTACGTACAACGTCTGTACAAAAATATTATGCAAAAACACAGTTCTTAACGAAGGTGGCTGTTACTTACAATTTCGATGTAAGGAAAGCCGGTGAGGACGAGATTCTTCAGAATTTCACAACCTATACCGCCGGCGCCGACCACCAGTATCTTGGAATTAGCAATGGCTTCCGTTAATTTCTCATCGAAAACACCCGCCACACGTGCCACCATCTTGATGAAAGTAATTTACGTTGTCTTGGCTGAGATCTGACGATTATTTGCAAATAAATTACACTGTAAACGCACAAACGCAGAATGCACGCAACCAAAAGCACAGTCAGTTTGAGTCAATAAAACAACTATCAGTGTTACCATGTTACCAATATTAAGTAGTCTAAAGTTACTATTACTTTGCTTAGAATGAAATGTGAAATCACACGTACAATCATTTATTTTCTACTCTTTTATATAATCTTAATTATATTAACAGTGTTTAGCACTTTTTGAAGTGAAAACTTCTTTAGGCGCACCTAGACAGATTTTTCGTGGGGTGTAAATTGAATTCTACCGTCACGCTCGGGTATGATAGCAAATCTTCGGGTAAACTCGGGACCTAGGCGATTGGGCATCTAGAAATGCGTGAGCCAATGGGAAATGCTCACGCATTTCTAGTGTGCCATGCCATGATGGCGAGGTCACGCCCTCCGCTTACACCCGTGTAGTTTCCAAGGTAAGCTATCATATTCTGAGTTATAAGTTTTCACTTCTGTCGGCAGTTCCTATGACTGCCTATTTTTTATGCTAGTATGAATATTAATTGTATTATTTATTATGGTACGAACATCTGAAAACCATTGAACTCTTAAAACACTTAATTAAAACCTTTACTTACTTATATCTTAAGTACTTACTTAACTTAAGTTACGGCTGGTCTAGTCGGGAGAACGGCGGCTGCCGATCCGGAGACCCCGGGTTCAAACCCCACACGCACCACTGTCTTTTCAAAGTCATGTGCGTAATGCCGCTAACTTAAAACAGTGAAGGAAAACATCGTGAGGAAACCGACATGTACCTAGAATCTTTCGAAGTCATGTGTCATCCGCCAACCCGCACTGGGCCAGCGTGGTGGATTATGGCCTTAACTCTCTCCTTGCGAGAGAAGCCCCCGAGTCCCAGCAGTGGGAACGTTTAGTGGGCTGTTGATGATGATGACTTACTTATATCAATGCTGAAAAAAAAAAAATAACAGTGGTCAAGGCACTTCCATTGTATATTTGTATATATTATGGTGTGTTAAGTCCCACATTTTTTTTAGTTAGGGCGCGCAGCATAATCCCCTCCAAACCTGCCATAGTACGGAACTTCAATCTAAAAACATAAGAATGTTGTATTATCAGCGATTTTAGCTAATAATAAATTTTGTCAATTTATGTTCATCGTTGATTTAAGATAATTAATCACAGAAAATATTTTAATTCACTAATTTAATTTAAAATACACGACTTTAGTAGTATTTACCGTTAAACTTTGAATAAAATTTAATGTTAATTCTTATAGAACTTTTATGTGTATCTATTTAGACCCCAACAAAACTGGCATCTGCATTGAATCTTGAATCTGCTGCTTGGAATCTTATTGTGAACTGAAAAACTAAATCGTAACTCAACGACTAGGTAAATGGTTACGTTTAGTTTATAAACTTGAAACTTGGCAGCACACTATTGTCATTAGTGGCGTCAGTTCCTGGTTCGGCTCGGTGAAAAAAAAAACTTTCTTTGGAATTTTGGCAACATAGCAATCTAAGCGTTCTCCAGGAAACAATTTTTTTAATGCATAATGTTCTTTGCGTGCAAATACTAACTGTATTTCTTCTGTTCAAGGGCGGATCCAGCTTTGGCTCCATGCTTCAGAGGGGGTTATAGAGTCGTGGCCAAGTCACAAAAGCGTGTAATTAGTGCATGCGTGCGTTTTAATTAGTGGTTCACCTAAGTACTGGACCCAGCCCTTGGGGTCACGACCCCCCCATGATAGGTAGTTAAAATATTTTTTAGATACTTGGTTTTATGAGGTTTATTATGAACAGATCTTTATTGAATGTACCTACGGTACTACCTACGGTTATTATCTGTCCTCGCAAACTCACCATGCGAGGGTCGTATGTCTAGAATTGTATTCCGAGTTACTTTAGACTAGCGCAGACAGGGTCGGACTAGACTGAAAGGTCCCCGGGGGCTCCATGGCGATCACAAGCCCAGGGCTCAAGACCTTAGCCTATGGTTGCCGCAGGCTGGGGCCCGGCTGGCAAATCCCACCTCGACTACCTATATGGCCAGTCTGACGCTGAGCGCAGAAACTGCCTCTACTGTCATAAACTTAGTTATTATAGTAACGATATATTAGATAGATAGATAACTCTTTATTGTGACACAAAAACAGAAATATTACAGTAAAACACTTACGAACTAGTACCACAAATGGCGGCCTTATTGCTTAGAGCAATCTCTTCCAGGCAACCAGCTTAAAGGAAATTCGCCTACGTACATGGTTAGGCGAAGCAAGGTGACATTTCTCCCAATACTACTAATTAAATACTATATAAAACAAATTAATACATAATATACATAAACATCCAAAGGTAAGTAACTATAATTTAACAATAGCAATAGTAACTCTACAACACAGTTAAGTACAACTTAAGTGTAACCACTAATTGAAGACCCATAACCCCGAATACAAAAATGATGACTAATTAATATCTACCCACATAACAACAATGTGACATGAAACACAGCGCTATAACTAGCAGCGGACTTCATTACTTACGATTTACTGGTGACGACAGCCGTGCATTGTGAAAAGTAAAATTCCTTTACATTGCTCTTAAACACGTTTAGGGACTGAGACTGTCTCACAGAGGCCGGCAAAGCATTCCACAAGCGAACAGCCTTGACGGAAAAAGAATCTTCATAGAAAGATGTTCTGTGTGATGGAGTGACAAGGTTAAGCGCTACTGCCGCTCTCAAAGGACGGGGACGTGAAATTTCGTGGTAATAGGTAAAACGCTTCTTAAGGTATGACGGGGAGGCAGGATTAAACAGAATGGAATACAAAAATGACAGAATGTGTGCATTTCTGCGAAGTCGGATAGGAAGCCACTTGAGCTTAGTGCGAAATTGAGATACATGGTCAAATTTGCGCAGGCCAAAAATAAACCTTATGCAGAAATTTTGAAGGCGCTCAAGCTTGTTTAACTGTTCCTCTGTGAGATCCAAGTAACAAATGTCGGCATAGTCAAGGATAGGAAGTAGGAGGGATTGGACAAGTGCAATTTTAGTGGAAGTTGGAAGAAAGTTACGCAGTTTCATTAATGCTCCTGCCGCGGCATACCATTTTTTACTAGTAGCTTGAATCTGCGGGCCCCAGCTCAAACAGCGACAGCGAGTATATTATGCAGGACATAGGGCATACCTACAGGCATTCTCGTAGCATAAGTGATTCTTGGTGTCTTCAAATCGAGACTGAATCGGTTTCTTCGAGGGAAGCACGCTCCATCGTAGACCGCATCGTCGCTTAACATCAGGCGAGATGGTGGTCAAGTGCGAACCAATAAAAGTAAAAAAAAAAATTGCCATTCATAGGAACTGCCGATAGAAGTGAAAACTTATAACTCAGAATTCGATAGCTTACCTCTGAAACAACACGGGTGTAACCGGAGGGCGTGGCCTCGCCATCATGGCGTGACCATCTAGAAATGCGTCAGCATTTCCCATTGGCTCACGCATTTCTACATGGCCACTCGCCATCATGGCATCATGATGGCGAGGTCACGCCCAGTGTTGCCAACAAGATTTTTTTAAATCCGCCAAGTCAGTTGTGAATTTCCGTCAAAAATCCGTAAAATATTTTTTATGAGCCAATAATAACCGTTTAATTTCGAAAAGTTTATATTATTTGCAGGTTCATCAGCATTCAGTATCCTATTAATATTATAAATGTCTCTGATTGGATGTTTGTTGCCCAATCACATCGTAACGTTTGTACAGATCGGCCTGAAATTTAACCCTAGAAAGATAATCTTATTTAGATGTACGGAAAAGATAATCATACGTCAAAATTACCTTAGTTTTATATGGCTATTATTTCAAAGATTATTTACTTAATTTGATGAACTATGGTGTGTATGTATTTCTCATATCAGTTAAAATAAAAATACTATATAATTATATATAAGTACTGTTTATTAATTATTTAAAAAAGTAACGATACATAATGGCTATCATTTTAAAGTAACAAAACATAGGAACTTATCTTATAGTTATGAAATCACATTTTTTAGTCTAATCAGTCATTTCTAGTTATACTGCTAGTTTGAAACAATATACTCTATAAATTTTTAACATTTAAATCTACAGAGATCAATTAGATGCAGCTCAGGCACATGTCAATGTTATGTTCACGACAAACCACTTTTTTGCACTTTTTGCAACATCCGCTAGCCTTACGCTTTATTTTAGAGGGGCAATAGGCACAGTAAGTACGTTTCTTTCGATTGGGCTCTTCTGTGTCGTCTTCAGTTGGTCCAGGAGCAGCTTTTGGTAACGTATTCTTTATCTCATCTCGCAAATATCGCTTCAAAGTGGGTGCTTCCAAGCGCTTGGCCATATAGGGTGAGTTTAGAGCCATGCTCAAGTGTTTCATAAATTTGCGGCGGTTTAGAGGCTTCTCGCCTTTAGTGACAACATTGTGCCTGTATATAATATATGCATCTACGAATGCAATATACATGGGCCATCTGTTAGTCTTCCTACTGCACGACATAAGAGAGCACATATGATCAAGGGTATCTACTCCTCCCTTGGTCTGGTTGTAGTACATGATCATTTCTGGTTTCCCAGTAACTTGACATTGACCAGCTATTGACTCTTGGTCCCTCTCCTCGTCGACGAATGCCTCCTCAACGTCACTCTGCACGTCGTCTTCGCTCAGATGGTCCTCGAGCTCGCTGTCAGTGTCGGCAGATGAAAGATCCTCATCGCTCTCTAAAAGAGCCGCCAAGATGCTTTCGTCTCGTAAATTCCGATTTCCCATTGCGACCGGGTATTCTATAATATTTATAAATATAAAATAAAGGTAAAACTATCGCAAAAACAAAGAAAAGTTACCAAAAAGAACCATAATTGAAATACATACAAAAATCCTAAAAGTCACGTAAAAGATAATCATACGTCATTTTGACTCCAACACCTGTTGTATTTCGAAAACGGGAACACTTACTTCGGTGCCGTGACCGCCACTCGATAGCTCCGCCCGGCGACTGAAATGTCCGTAAAGCACTGCGCTGGATTCGCGCGAATTAGAGAGAGACAGGAATATTTCGAAACACACGGAGTCATTTTGACGTAGATTATCTTTCTAGGGTTAAAACACAGATTATAGTTTGGAAGAACACATAGGCTACTTTTCATCCCGGGATAACCAAGGGAACGGGAACTATGCAGATAAATCTGCGGAGCGGTGCTAGTAATAATATATACCTAAACATTGGTATCTGATTGCTGATTGCTTAGTAGCAGTGAACTCCTACCACGCGATTTATTAGCTCCGTCTTATACCCATAAGCCTAACCCCCGTAAGCCCGTAATCTAACACCCGTAAGCCTAACCCGTAAGCATATTATTCGTACATATTAGGTACTTACCTTACCGTTTGAAAAACACAATAGTAGACATTTATTGATGAAAATGTGAAGTTTTTATTTCCGTTAAATATCCCGTTAGCCGTTAGAAAGTTATTTTCCCGTTTTCAACGTACCCAAATCCGCTAGATATGACGGGAAATCCGTCAAGTTGGCAACACTGGTCACGCCTTTCAGCATTTCCCGTTGGCTGACGCATTTCTAGACGCCCAATCGCCAAGGTCCCGAGTTTACCCGAAGGTTGCTTATCATATCCGAGCGTGATGCTAGAATTCAATATACACCCCACGAAAAATTTGTCTAGGCGCGCCTAAAGCCGTTTTCACTTCAAAAATCTGAAGAAAACTTACCTACCAAACTCACTTATCGTCCTTTTTTATTGTGTAGTGACCAGGGTAGCGATTCTGAAACCATTCGGTTGCATCCGACACGGAATCTCATCTCTCGGTCTTTGTCATGCTAAACAGATAAGACAAAGACCGAGAGATGAGATTCCGTGTCGGATGCAACCGAATGGTTTCAGAATCGCTACCCAGAAGAGCATGACATGTGCCTGATGATAAACAACATGCCTGCCCATAACAGCACAGTGACACGCTGCTATTGGAACACGAAGAGTCCAAATCATTACCTTGCACCGTACTGCGCTCGTCACCCAGAGATTTAAGGTATTTTATCTCTTAGTCCTTCAACCGAAACACAGTAATGTTTGCACACTACTGCTTTGCGGCAGAACAACTGGCAAAGGAGTGGCATTTTCCTAGGCGGACTCTGTAAAGAGCCCTACCACTACTAAACTTCCTTATCACTCTAGTCCTCCCAAACCTTTGTGGAATAGCCCAACTTTTAAGTGTGTCACGCCATTGACGGAGTTGGTGTATTTACTGCTTTAATAAACTACATTTATGTAACAGAAATGGACACTTAAAGTCGCCGATACCTAGATAATTCATATTCTCCTTAGTACCCCGTAACGTCGTCCTTCCCATAATAATATCCATTAACGTCATAAACACGGGACCAAAGTTAAAATAGATTTTATAAAATAGCCTTTGGCATTTTGTCGGGAGCTTACTGAAAACATAAAAGGTGGTTTTACGCGGTATGGTTTTCACTAAAATTGCTTTTAGCTTTATAGCGTGGCTCTTATAGATATTACTGTTAATAAAGTTGCTATAGATAACAGCGGACCAAGGACCAATACTAACGCCGCTGTTAACATTGTCTCTAGGCTCGATGAAGAGTTTTCATAATGACAGGTATCATTGACAGATGGTTGAAATAATATGTCAAATGATAAACATATACATTTCTGTAACAAAATTAGCTCAACCAAAATTAACTAAATGAAACATTGGCGTTGGCGCTACCTTTAGCGAAATTGAGAGTTATCTTAGACAGGTAGGTAATATTCTAAAGTGCCTCATTTAATTATCTTTCTCTCATTAAAAGACAACATACACATAGGTAGGTATGCTACTTTTTACCGGGGGAAAATTAATGGAACGTGAACGAGAACTACACGGGTAAAACCGTGGGGCGCTGCTGGTATATAGTAAAAATCGGCCTATGTGCGATTCTAGACTATAATAGGACATTATGATATAAGTGCGCTAAGTTGATAATTACAGCCGAGGTGATATTGCTAGCTCGAGCCGTAGGCGAGAGCTATAATTAGAATTGTAATTTTTTTTTAAATTAGAATTAGAATGGCCATCTAGAAATACGTCAGCATTTCCCATTGGCTCATACATTTCTAGATGGCCATGCCATGATCGTTAGACCACGCCCTTTCAGCATTTCCCATTGGCTGACGTATTTCTTGTTCACAGATTAACAAAACGCGTGCATCAGGGCTTTTTTTTAAAGCAAAGGTTCAGAACCAGCCAGTATGACATTTACGACATTAGTAATAAAGTAAATTAATGTTTTTGTATTTTGCAAAGATTTTTAAGTGTTTTGTTATAGATAAGTTGTTGTATTTTAAGGTCAAAATTAATTAAATTAACAAATTAAATAATTATAATTATATTTTATCTCTCATAGTTAACTTTATTCATAAAATGTTTACCACTATTCTGACATAAAAACTCTTTGCTAAGCTTTGATGAAACTAAGTGTTTTAAGACTTCAATGTTGCTAAGATTTAAAAAGGTACCGTTCGTTTCAGACGGAGCATTTTGAAACCGTTCGTTTTACATTACATTACCGTACAAGTACGTAATAAGATACATTACGATACAGAAATTGGTGCAATAAGAGACCCTTTACGAATGCAAATATGTTATAAATAATAATAGGTATATGTTTCAAATTTCATCACGATCCGTTCAGTCGTTCCGTTGCAAAAAACATCCAAATGTTCACATTTAAATAGTATGTAATATCAGGATTTCTTGTACTAGAATTGCCGAACGGATAGATTGCTTATCCCACTAATATTATAACTGTCATCATTGTCAATCAATTCGATCGGGTCAATCATGGGTTGCTATGGCAGAAATTATATGACCGTAATGTACCTAAGCAAGTCGTTCAAGTGCTGGAAAATTGGTATCGACAGCAGAAAAATTGTGTGAGATGGGGCAATGAGCATTCTGCACCGTTACAACTCAAATGTGGCGTGAGACAAGGCGGAAGTATGTCCCCGCCCCTTTTTAATTTGTACATGGACAAACTATCGGAACAGCTCACACAAACCGGAATCGGATGCTCCATCAGCGGTACTGTGACTAATCACATATCCTATGCTGATGATATGGTCTTACTAGCGCCATCTATGTCTGCGATGCGGAAGCTCCTGGTACTGTGTGAGAAGTACGCCGAAGATCACAACATGCAATACAACCCAGACAAGTCAGTCTACATGATCTTTAAAGCCCGAAATTATTATGAAAACTTGCCCCCGCTGACTCTCGCAGATAGCAAGCTTGAACGAGTACATGAGGTCAAGTACCTCGGGCACATCATAACTGCGGATTTGTCCGACCACGCCGACATGGAGCGACAGCGGAGGGCTATAGCGGTGCGCGGTAACATGCTGTCGAGGCGGTTCGCCCGCTGTAGCGATTCCGTAAAAGCGCAGCTATTTATTAGCTTCTGCACCAGCGTGTACACGGTGGAGATGTGGACGAACTACACCGCAGCTGTCATGAGCGAGGTGCGCGTGCAGTATAACGACGCGTGGCGCGCGATGTTCCGGCGTGCGCGGTGGTGCAGCGCCAGCGGTATGTTCTGTGCGGGCCGCGCGCCCGGCTGGCCGGCGCTGCTGCGGAGCCGCCCTGCACCGCTCCGACAACTCGCTGCTCGTAGCCGTCAGGGACTGGCCGAACAGTCCACTCCATAAAACGTGGAGGGCATATCACACGCCCATATCATAATGTACCTATTTTACTATTATAATTTATTCTACTATTATTATTATTTGGCTGATATGTATATGTTATTTTAAATATTTTTATTAATGGATGTAAAAGTCTGGAAATAAACTATTTCATTTCATTGTATGGATGTTTGGATGTTTGTTGCTCAATCACGCCCTAACGTCTGAACGGATTGGGCTGAAATTTATAATACCTACAGATAGATAATAGGCTATAAGAACACATAGGCTACTTTTTATCCCGAAAAAATAAACGGAACAACGGGAACGGCAACCACGCGGGTAACACCGCGGGGCACTGCTAGTGCTTATTTATATATTTCTTTAACCATAAAGAACTTGAGCATTTCAATTTGCTGACATTGCTGCCTTATCAACTTATCATGTCTTCTTTATTTTGTCAAGGAAAAAACACAGCCAAAGCTCGACAACTAATCTTCGACATTATTCACTTAAGCTCCACTCTTCTCAAAAGCCTGTTGCCTTTTTTGTATCTCTTTATTTTGAACTTTCGTGAGCCTTCGTAGCATTACTTAGACTGCGTATGCCAAATGACCGTCGATTTTGCTGAAACCCGCGGCCGTGTCAAATTCAGCCCATTTTGGCTTATTTGGGCAAATTTGGCTAGTTAGGGCAGATCTCTGCTATTCGCTTAAAATAGCAATTTACGTAGCGCACATCGCTAGCTGACGGTAGGCTTCAAGCGGATGCGTAATTACGCGTCAGCGCGGAATGCATATAAATTTACCGTAGGCATTTTGTAATAGTCTGAAATACTTACTGGTATTTTGAACTATCTGAGTTGTTTTTTAGTGGAGGTCTGGTTGATAAGAAACTCAGCTGCTGGGTAGAAGGCCTTGCCAGTTTTGTGTTAGCCTACCCTTTGATAAGAGACAAATAAATACCCATACATTCCTAAATAAAAAAAATGGGCAGTCATAGGAACTGCCGATAGAAGTAAACTTATACTCAGAATTTGATAGCTTACCTTGGAAACTACACAGGTGTAACCGGAGGGCGTGACCTCGTCATCTTGGCATAGCCGTCTAGAAATGCGTCAGCATTTCCCATTGGCTGATGCGTTTCTAGATGGCCATGCCATGATGGCCTGTCCACGCCCTTTCAGCATTTCCCATTCGCTGACTTATTTCTAGATGGTCAATAGCCATGGTCCCGAGTTTACCCGAAGCGTTCTTATCATAGCGCCCGAGCGTGATGAATGAATTCAATTCACAGCCCACGAAAAATCTGTCTAGGCGCGCCTAATGAAGTTTTCACTTGAAAAAATGCCAGTCAAGGACTGCAGTTATAATTAGTGATAACTTACTCGTAGAAGCACTCATTTTGCAATATGTCACCTGTATACATAACTACAGTAATAAGTACTGTTATTACGTATGCGGTGTCGCGAATCGCGAACTCCCCAAATTTGACCCATTCAAAAAGCGTCTAACACGTCTCAGTCCGCTTCTCCGCCACTGCTCCAGCACTACGCTGCCGCCACCCGACGCCAGAGCCAAAGCTAGAAATTGTTAAAAAAGGCCCTGAATACATGATAACAAAAATATAACACCTTGCCTAATGAGATTAAAAATGAACCCGACCAAAATAGAATTTATAAAAATTTTAAAATGCAGCTAATACAAAAATGTTACTAAGAATAGCATAAACGAATACCTAGATGACTATAAATATATACCACTCTCACGGCATAAGTATTAAAAATAATTTAGTTTAGAATCCGTAAATACATACCTATTGCTAAGATTGTAACTGTACAATTTTAATATTGCTATGCCCTAACAGGGTACATGCAAGGTACATGCTCGGCTTATTTTGTCAGCTTTGTATTATTATGCAATAAATGATTGATTGATTGACGTTAGCAAGTTGCTGACACGAACCCATGAGTTTTTCCCCAACCAAGATTTTGAAGATTTTTTTGTAGTGGTAGAACTCTTTGCGGATTCCGCCTGGGGAAGAACCACCCACACCTTTGCCAGTTATGCTACCGCCAAGCAGTCATGTTAAAACATCCCTGTAATCCGGTTTGAAGAGCAATGTTTCCAGTGAAATTACATAACAAATTTATATCTCTGGGTGACTAGCGCAGTGCAGTGCTAGGTTGGATTTGGACTCTTCATGTTCTAATAGCTGCGTGTCACTATGCTGTAATGGGCAGGGTTATTGCTCACCATCAGGCACAGTTCCTGCTCGTCTCGTCGCTTTATACTATAAAATGACGCGATGGCGAAATATGTAACCGTGATGGAGTAGTGGCGAGGTCAGACTCACAGTAGTGGTCGTTGGTTCTAATTCCGCTTGCACCCCTGTGTATTTTCCAAGCGGATGGTGAAGGAAAACTTCGTGAGGAAGCCGGCATATTCCGAGAATTATATCTTTCGAGGACATGTGTGTTATCCGCCAACTAGCTCTTGGCTAGCGTAGACTATGGAGTTGGACCTTGGCGCTAACACCTTGTGAGAGAAGGCTACGCAAAATATACTCGTATCTGTTACGATACAGGTGACGTATTGTGTAAAATTAGTGCTGTTTAATGGCATCTCCTTGAGTTGGTCTTTACTTTGACATAATACAGTCGTAATATGTAAAAAAAAGTCATATACTACTCCGCGGCCGACCGTCATTCGGGATGCAATAGATGGACGATAGGTAAAGTTTGAGGTGATGTAATAAAAGATTCACTTTACAAAAAATAATAACACTATTATTTTTAACTTTATGATGTACTGGCTCCCATACCACTTAACATCTCAATAACACTTATGTTCAAGTGTCAATCCATTTAGCTTGTATTTATTTATAGTACAATATTTATAAACAAACGTAAACCAAACAAACAAACAAACCGTTAGTATCATCTTCACACGCCGTGAGCAGTTAGTGTTCTTGTAACTGTCCTTGTAAATACGTGTTCAATATAAGACACTAGCAACAAGCGGCACGTGAGCGGTGCAACTCGAGCGCGAGTTGCACCGCTCACGTGCCGCTACTTTTTTCAGTAGTATTTCTGGCAGAACCCAGACCATACTCGGAGCACCCCGACTCAACCTAGTCTTGTCGCTACTACCCCTAGAGTGTATAAAAAATGCGGGAGCCAGAAGTTCAAGAGAGGTTCTGAGTGGAGCGAAACCTCCGTAGAGAGGAGCGCAGGTCGAGTAAGGAGAAGTGACAGTGAGGGCTAACCACAGAGCTTCTGGTAGCCCACCCGGAGTCAAATCTCAGTGATATACTCCAATCGGGCTAGTTGTCAAAAGTCAGTGACAGAATATCTTGTTCCTCCTTGTTCCCTGAGAGATACAATGTAGAAATTTTCAAGGTTAGAGTGAATAGGTACTTTCTAGGTCAACGTGCGTCATCTTTGACCACACCTTCGCTTACCATCAGGCGAGTTGGTGGTCAAACGCGGACCTATATGCGATAAAAAAAAATTATTAACCTAGTCAGAATAATTAGTTTACATAGACACAAACTTTATCGAGTCAAAAAAAAATTGGTTGCCTGTAAAGTCGGTATACGGGCGAAAGTTTTACGTGACAACGACTTTGAGTGGTAAAAGCGAATCGGCGACTCGGGCATGGTTAGCCCGCCTAAGAGCGAGAGAGACAGACATAAAAAGTGAAAGGCACGCGTCCCTCTCACTCGCTCTCATTGTGAGCGCATAACGTGAGCGGAGCGTAACGCAGTTTCTTGAAGTGTCACCCGGCAAACCAATTTGTTTTTGCAAAACGTTGTCACGTCAAAATTATCGAGTAGGTACAAACTTTCAAAATGTTTATTGCCAAATTTCATTTTGGTAAATGTTCAATTTACAAAAAAAGTGATTTATGGAATAAAAAATGTACAAAAAACAAAATGCGAGACGTGAGCGGTGCATTTATTCGCGAACTCGAGCTCCATGCCTCGTATTGAGCACGTATTTAGAAAACAGTTTGCGCTGCAAACCCGTGCGCGATTGGAGGCAGCTTGCCTAGGTATTGAACACGGGTTTGGAAAGAGAGTTAGCATACCAAACCCGTGCGCGTTTCGAGGCAATACTGCCTCCTATTCTACACGGGAAAGGAAATACGCCGCCGGTGTGGCGAGTCGGTAAGTTATAAGTTTTCACTTCTGTCGGCTGTCTCTAGGACATTTTTTTTAGGTTGACATTCTGAAAACAATGTAGTATTACTCGTATTATCGATATTGAAACTCTATTTCCTCAACTAAATACCGCCCGTTCAACCGCAGATCGTTTGATGCGGCTTGCTAACCAACAATCCGCCGCCATTCCGCGCTGGGCGCTAGACGCGTTTGAACAATACGATTACGTCGCTCTGTTATTGAAAACCACTCATCCCGAACGGTAAAATTAGGCCGCGATTTTGTTACACTTCGCCGATGGAAACTGGAACAAAAGAACAGATTGTAGATTTATTTGTAAATGTAACGTTGCAGAATTTGGTCAAATGGTTCGAAATCAGTTACCTATATGATCTATTAGCTTTTACCCGCGACTTCGTCCGCGCAAAATAAGGTTTTAACTGAGGCAGTGCTTACTCATTACTGCTTACTAAATCAGTCTAGTGGGTTTCATGCTTTTAACTTTGAAAATTACGGTATTCATACAACCATCCATCCATTGTTTCACCCTCTTAGGGGTTGAGTTTCACAAAACCCCGTCTTAGCGAGCGCCTACTTGCTGAAAGGAACCTCCATGCAAAATTTGAGCCCCTTAGCATTTGTAATTTCTGAGATTCGTTGATGAGTGACCTTTCGCTTTTATATATTTAGATTAGATTAACTGTTTTTTTTGCGGTTTCTTCACGATATTTTATATTTGCCAAATACGATGCACCCAAATCGATGATTTCATTATGTAGGTATTCTACTGTGTTTTTTATCAACCTGTGTAAAAATTGTTAAAGTTGATACTAATTCTTACGAGCCTTTGATTTTTCTATTACCTAGGATTATGTCTTAAACCGATAAACCTTTCTAACTCGTTAAGTTTTGAGCGGAGGAAAAAAGGCATTTTATCTCTTTGGCCTTTTTAAAGTAAATTTTTAAGCTCTACCTAAAAATTTTCATCAGAACCTTTCACCGTTTTCGAGCTTAGAGCATGATATAATTTGTCCGAGTTTTCGAGTATTTGAACAATTTTTAGACACAATTACGTTTACTTTTTTATTGTTAAGAGTAATGAGACGAGCAGAACATGCGCCTGATGGTTAGCAACACGCCATGCCAATATAATAGCAGCGTCACACAAATATTGGAAAATACAAAAGTCCAAATCATTTCCTAGCACTGCACTGCACCACCCAGAGATATAAGATGGTTTACCTTTATGCCCAGTAGGTAATTGTTTTTGTATAAGTAACATTAAAATATATTGAAACGATAGAATAAAAATTACAATTTAAATAAAAAATTACACCACTATTGTTAGCAATATTAGTAATTTATGTACCTAAGTTCTTATTGAAAGAATAGTAAGAATCCCGAAATGCACTCTATGGCAACCCTACAATTCCGGGTTTGATTGGTATTTAGTCTGTGGGTTGATTGTTTTGGCGGGAAACAATCAAGCTCTTGTTTTTGCTCGAAAAACATGTTAATAAGAAAAATCATATGCAGCAGCAAGTCTAAGCGAAAGGTTTAAAAGTTTAAATTGAAAGTACCTACTAGTAAACCGATAAACATCTAAGTAAAAGTGATAATTGTACATCTGTTACTGAATTTAAGGTACTGTAAAGCGTTTTATTCAATTTTGTAATATTTTACAAAATTTACTACTTCAGCTGCACAAGGCAGCTGTGAATAAGTTGGTATGATGAAGGATTGATTTCGAAATATAATGCTGTAGACTGATCATAGCTGTTTTATTTATGGACTAATTGTCTTCTTAATTTAGAATAAATTAGGTAAGTACCTACTTAACACTATTATAAAGCTATATTTATTTATCTGTGTTTCTTTAGGCGCGTTAGCGTCTAAATATTGTGATTTATAAAAAAGGTAATTTGGATCGGAAATTTATTGAAAAGTTAAATTCTATTTTTACTGGCCTATTTCCCGACGTAAATTCTCTAACTTCACGAAATTATGAATATATTTTTTGCCCGAACAAAGTCGGGTCGAATATGTAGTTTGCAATAATTTCGGAGCTATTCTCACGCATTATTGATTTCCGTTCGTCATCCCAAAGGTCGTCCATACATATTCAGACCCAGACAGAGGTAGTGGAGTTCGCACTCGGCATAATTCCATACTTTCCAAGAAACTGCTCGGCAAAATGGCCGATTTCTCGCTTGGACAGTAATTTATGTTGAAAATATGTAACTGTGCGAACAGTGCGTGAAATGTTATTTCAAGCTGTTATTTGCTGTAAGGTTAGGTCAAAATATATATTAATCGTATTTTTGTTGAATTTCAGTTGGAATTAAGGCTTTTGCTTATTTTCATACGTGATCGGAATTTATTTCTATAAACATTCGCTTCTTAACTGACTTCAAAGAAGAAAAAGGTTCTATGGGTTTTTGTAGGCATGTTTTGTTCTTAATAGTGGTAGGAATCTCCGCAGAGTCCGCCTGGGGCAATACCACACCTTTGCCAGTTATTCGTGTTAATACATCATTGTGTTCCGGTTTGAAGGGCAATATTTCTAGTGAAAATATAGAGACAAAACATCTCACATCTCTTGGTGACGAGCGTAGCGCAGTGCTAGGTAATGATTTGGGATTTTTATGTTTCAATAGCTGCGTGTCACTGTGCTGTTATGGGCAAGCATGTTGTTCAACATTAGGCACATGTCCTGCTCGTATCGTCACTATACGACAAACAAAATGTTACAACTACCGATAAACATACAACTGATTTGAGAACCTCCTCTTTTTTGAAGTCGGTAAGTCAAATAATAATACTACAATCTACAATGTCCTAGACAGTTAGTAGTAGGTACCCATAGCTTAAACAGTCCACTAAATGTGTATTTAGCTTTACATTTCTCATAGTAAAAGAAAACATTGAAAGGCCGTAACTTCGCTCCGATATCCGATCAAAACTCCCTGGTCCCTTTGGGGACCACTAATGCAAACCAAACAAGCTTATCTTTGACGGTTGGGTTTTTGCCGATTTTTATTTGGGAAGGTATACCCATATTTTTTTGTTTAATGGCATCTCCTTGAACCGGTCTTTATTTTGACATAAACTACATTAAAATTAAAGTTAACTTGCATAGAAACATAGTAAAATAAAAAAATGTATTTTTTGGCGGGAAAATGGTGCCGAAGTATTGAAATATTAAAAAAAAAAATGGCAGTCATAGGAACTGCCGATAGAAGTGAAAACTTATAACACACCATTGGCTCACGCATTTCTAGATGGCCATGCCATGATGGCGAGGCCACGCCCTTTCAGCATTTCCCATTGGCTGACGGCTGACGCATTTCTAGATGCCCAATCGCCAAGGTCCCGAGTTTACCCGAAGATTTATTGTCATACCCGAGCGTGACGGTAGAATCCAATTTACACCCCACGAAAAATTTGTTTAGGCGCACTTAAAGAAGTTTTAACTTCAAAAATCGAATTTATGGTATAGAATGCAGTTTATTTGATTTTTCATGTTTGTTGTATCATATACAACAAATTTAAAACATAAAATCACTACGTCTATCATATAATTTAAAATCTTAGTAATATTACTTACAGCAGATCTGATTATATAACTACCCTTAAGCTTAAGGTAAGGTAATGTTACAAACCAGAGACAAAAATCTTTGGCCGTTAAAAAAAAATTGGCAGTCATCATGTATAGCCGAGTGAGATATACGTAGTAGAAGTGTGAGGAAGAAAAGCATACATATTATCTATTTGACGCGTTTAGTTATTAAAAAATGAATATGCTGTTACAATGAAAGACGAAAATAGATAGTTATGAAAAATAGATAGTTTTTAAGCTGTCTATTTGGACATGCGTAATATTAACGATCCGTTATCTAAAAACCCTAGTAACGAAACATAGCTAGTTGACTAGTTGTGATAATAATAAAATTATACCTAAGTCAAAAACATTTTTATTCGAGTATGGCTTCGCACTTGTTCATTTAGCCAATTTCAATGGGGCGTTTTCCAGATAAAGAATAAAGATAGACTGGTCAAAAATAGTTCTAAATTTTGCCAAGTGTGGCACCACTGTTTGTTTTTGTGAAATTTCCAAATTTCTCTAACAAAATGAAACATTGGCGCCACTTATGGTGAAATTGGGAACTGTCTTTGACAAGTCTATCTTCATCGGGAAAACGCCCCATTATGGAAAACAACCTTGTCTTGTTGACGTTTGTTTCAGTGTTGCTAGAAATAAAGCATAGTTTTAAAAAAAATCGGAAAATAATTTCTATTTTTGTAAATTATCTGTTGATTGTATTGCCGTAGAACTTACGTGAAGATGATGTGCAAGAGACCAGCATATTAGCGAGTGAAGATGCACCGACGCAATCTCCAGCGACCGAAATTGAAGGTGAGCCTTCAACGTCAAAGCGTGCCAGATCAACTATAGATGCTTCTTTTGCGAAAATGTTGGCCTACACCTCAGATGGAAGTAAAACTAAGGAAATAACTAATAACGTAGCTGAAATGATATGCCGGGACAGCCTACCCTTTAGCATAGTAGAAGGAATAGGTTTTAAAAAATTAATGAAGACTGTAGCTCCTTTATACAAGGTTCCGAGCCGTAAAACAATTACAGATCTCATAGATACCAAATACGAAGAAAAAAAAGACCTGATCATACAAAAATTACGGCTCATTAAAAACGTTTCTCTCACAATAGATGAATGGAAAGATTTGCAGTTACGGAGTTTTTTAGGCATAACGGTACATTTCATCGAAAACTTTGAAATGAAATCTCTTAATATTGCGTGTGAACCACTGCACGATAATCACACAGGCGAGTATTTGTCGGAGATGATTATTCAAATTTGCGACGTTTGGGGATTGTCCCATGACAAAATAGTGAGTGTTACTACCGACAATGGTAGTAACATCGTTAAAGCCATTGAAATAACTTTTGGTAGATCTAGGCATGTTCGGTGCTTTGCTCATACCCTAAATTTAGTGGTAGACAATGCAGTCAACATACCGGAAATTAAACTTTTCCTGGATAAAGTCCGAAAAATTGTGACTTGGTTCCACCAAAGTGGTGTTGGCGCTGAGGAGTTGAGACAAACGCAAACCCTTCAAAATGTTTCAGAGGGAAAATTAAAACATCTAGTTGGGGACGTATCAACAAGGTGGAACTCGCAACTTTTCATGATTGAACGTTTCGTGTCAATGAGCAGCAACATAGGATCTGTTTTGCTAAACCACCCTAATGCGCCCCCAATGCTTCAAGCTAATGAAATTGTCATTCTGAAAGAAATTGAAAAAATTTTAAAGCCTTTTCATAGTGTCACTGAAGAAATGTGTGCGGAAAAATATGTAACTTCAAGCAAAGCTATCCCTATTACTAGATGTTTGAAAACGGTTTTGGACACAGTTACGCCAACTAGTGATTTGGCAAAACAATTAAAACATTCTTTGCAAACGGAATTTAATAAAAGGTTTGAAAACATCCAAAAAGTCCACCTTTTTTCGGTGGCAACGTTTTTGGATCCACGATTCAAAAAAATTCATTTAGATGACGACCCATTAGCTCTATCAAAAACAATAAATTACACCAAGAACTATTTAAACTGGGTTCCTAATGACAATTCAGTGGCGTCTACTTCCGAATCAAAAGCGGCTGTCGACAGTATATGGCAGATACATCATGAAAAAATAATAGCATCTCACTCGTCAATGGTCAAAAATACTGAATTGGACCTATACATAGCAGGACCGCTATCGGAACTTATGGTAGATCCTCTCAAAGTCTGGAAGAGCTGTGAAGGAACTTTCCCTAAGTTGACGGAATTGGCTCTGAAGCATCTGTCAGTGATGGCTACCTCTGCTCCATCTGAAAGGTTGTTTTCCAAAGCGGGAAATGTGGTTAGGAAAACAAGAAACCGCATTTTGGGGAAAAGAATGTCAAAATTATTGTTTCTAAACTGCTTACCAGAAAATTTATGGTAAGCAGTTTAAAAAGGGAGCCTATTAGAACGCATAATTTTTTGTTCCTAATTTACTTTGTCATAATGAATGTAGCATAATGTATAGTGTCATAATGCAACTTTTGCATAATCTTTTTTTGGCGTTATGTGTTTTAAGCGTAACAATCTATTGTACTACATTTAATTCGACTATTGATGAGACGCATAATAGTTTTTAGGCATTTTTTTACTTGTTCTAATTTTTTTTAAGGTGCCGTTTAAATCGCATATTGTTTTTGCCCCTAATTTACTTTGTCATAATGAATGTAGCATAATATATAGTGTCATAATGTAACTTTTGCATAATCGTTTTTTGGCGTAATGTGTTTTAATCATGAAAATCTATTGTACTTTATTCGATTCGACTGTTGCTCAGACGCATTTAGGCATTTTTTAATTATTTGTTGTGCTACGTAATATATAAATATGGTGTTATTCTCAGACCAACGATTCTTAATCCTCAAAATATACTAAATAATTTCACAGCAACAGTATGATAACACGAATGCGACAATGACAGATACTAGAGGCAATGATTTTCCATTAAATTAGTAGAAACCTACATTACGCATTTGCATTTCACACACCCACGTATTTTATTCAAATAATGTTGCTACAGTCCGCTCTTTGCACTTGTTTTTTAGTTAGGCATTTAAAATATATACCGTTGGTCATTATGTTTAAATGTTGTCATGCTTTTCTTAATGTGTGCCTTTAAACATTATGCTATTTATACATCGAGCAACTCGATCTTCCGCGCAAGCACGGAAGGGAGTCGCCTTGGCTAAAAAATATTGCTCAAATCTTTCTGTCATTTCTTGCGGGAGGGGAAGTTGCACACTAGCGCAAAGACGCACTATTACATACATAACATACCTGTAGCAACCCATTGCCGATCATACTCACACATCCAAATCACTAACACATAAACAATAAAACACCATTCACAAATCTAGCCCCGCCCTCACGCCACAGTATATTATCAAACTCCATGGTCCACGCGGACTTGTACTTTGACAGAGGGGAAACGCTGTGTTTGCCTACTCCCTTCCGTGTTGCTCGCTGTATTTATAGTTATGCGTCGAAACATTATACTAAGTTATCTGTATGCTTGATATGGCTATGCGTTTAAACATTATGCTAGGTTATCGTTATGTCATATATGGTTATGCTAGCTAACATTATGCGAAGACAGTTATGCGTTGTTATGGTAAATTATCATTAGTCCTAAAAACGTTATGCCTACCTAAAAAAGGACAAAAATGTTATGCCACCCCATATTATAGACCCATTTAAAAACAATGCAAACAGAGTTGAACAGGACGAGGTTACCAATTCGGCAGGTATTTTTTTATGTATGTACATCGTACATCCATTACTCCAAGATTAATTAATGATCCAACTTACGTGTTTCTTTTTTTATTTGATGAAAAATAGCTACCTACCATTTTGTCCCATAAAACTTTTGTACAGTTTGGCTTAGTAGTTTACATTTTATGAACATTTTTTTTAAATCTTTGTTGACCGGACGATGTAATTATTATAGTTTGTTAACGGATTTTTAATTTTCATCTAGATTTCATCTAGACATCCACGCTGTTCGCGTTATTTTCTTGTGACAAAAAGCTGCCGATACGTAATAATTTGATTTTAGTTTAAAGTATTTTATTTTAATACTAGTCAAATGTAAAATTGGACTGGACTTTTGTGGTAATAATTATTTTTATAATTGTTTTAAACTTTAGAGTAACGAAAGATTTAGTTTAGGTTTTTTGAGACCATATAGTCGTTTAGTTTTTTTAATTCTCATTTATTTTATTTTAATACTAGTCAAATGTTAAATCGGACATTTGTGGCAATAATTGTTTTTAATATTGTTATTGTTTTAAACTTGATGATTAACGAAAGATTGTTTTATTTTAGTTTTTGAGTCCATAAAAAAATAAGACTGAACACTGTACAATAATTATTATTTGATTGTTGTTTTTTTTTAAACTTGAAGATTTATATCTTAGTTTAGTTTTTGAGACTATTGAGTAGTCGTTTAGTTTTTTTTATTTGATTTATATTTTAGTATTTAAGTAAAGAATATAATTTTGTCATTTTGTTGGGCTCCTCAGCATTTCTTTTATTTCACAATAAATAAAACGTGTAATTGTACTAAAATTTGTATCAATAATGCTTTTGATGTCCTAACCTTCCTGACACTGAATTCCTGACCTTCCAATTTTAAAGGAACATTACCATTGATTTTTGTTGTTGAATTGGTTCCTTTTTGTTCATATATAATGTTATATTATTTTTCATCTCATAAATTGATAATATTGACATATGAAAAGCATGTACTTAAATTTTTCAAAATAATACAAAAAAAATCGATTTTTCGTAAAAATCGATTATTTTTTTTATTAAAATCGATTTTTAAAAAATCGATTAATTTTGAATACGGAAAAATCGATTTTTATTTAATCGATTCTTTTCCATAAACCTCACATCCCTAAGGAACTGCCGATAGAAGTGAAAACTTGTGACTCCAATGTTTTCACTTTTAATTGAATTGTTTAATTTATTTATTACCTTGTTAGAAGACAAATTGTTTGTTAAACCATCGTAGGTCTATGTACATTCGCTTAATTTCAACACCGCCAGCTAAATCGATGGTTGCGCCATCTAGTTTTATATCAACGTAATTATTGCAACTAGGGGCAAACGCTCTTTTATATTTCTGTTGTCCTGGTATCTGGAGATAAACGCTGGGCTGTTGGAGGTAGGTAATCGAAACTCTTTACTGTTTCTGTTACCCTGGTACCTACCTGGCCGTTTTTACCGAGTTTACCCGAAGATTTCATATCCGATCCGATCCGATCTATTATCATATCCAAGCGTGACGATTGATGAATCCATTTTACAGCCCACGAAAATTCTGTCTATAGCGCGCCTAAAGAAGTTTTCACTTCAAAAATGACGCCACTAGTCCACACAAAAGTACCCAAGCCTTTTTCTCTAAGAAAGTGAAACCTTAGCGCCACCTTTGTCGTGGTTGAAAACTATTTTTGCACTCATATATCAGTCTGATAGTGCCTCATTTCTAAGATATCGATAAAAGTGTCAGAAACCAATTAGATACGATGGAGTAATACCACAGTATATTAAATTTCTTTATACTGTGGTAATACTATTTCTTGTAATATCAGAAAATTGAATCTTTGTGAGTTATTCACTGAACTTTCAAATTAATCACATTGGTTTTAAACGTAGGTAATTTTCAGGGTTCCTTAAAAAAATAGTAGGTGAAGGAGTATTTACTAGACGCTCTTTTCTTTTAGTGTAAACGCTAGCAAATGTATGAAGAAAATGCGTGAGGAGTCAAATGGAGTCCCAGTTAGAAGTTCACAGCCTCAACGTGGTAGACGGTGCGGACGGTCCTACCTGACCCGTTGAGGATGACGAAGGCTCCAGACGTGAGAGCGTCTGGGTAGCGATTCTAAATGCAACCCGAATGGTTCAAAATCATAATGACAATTCCTGTCTCTGTCATGCTAAACAGATAAGACAAAGACCGAGAGATGAGATTCCGTGTCGGATGCAACCGAATGGATTTATAATCGCTACTCTGGCATTCCGAGTAGGTCAAGCGTATCTTGGAATTAGATGTGCTGGTGACGGGGGATGCCCTAGAGAAGGATCCGGAGACAGGATAGCCGCAGCGGGTTCGCAGAATCCCATCGCCATTTTTCCCATGGTCCATATATGTACAGACGGGTAAGCGTAAAACACTCTACGAAAAAAAAGAATGTCTATCTATAATAGTTAATTTAAAAAAAAAACGATTCAGTTTTGCATGTTTTACTGAAATTTTACTAATATCGTCGGAGTCGATTTAAAAACAACGACTAAGTTTTGCGTGTTCTAAAGATATTAAACTGCTGTTGTCGGATAGTAATCTACAATCTGTAGTGTGCACTCAAACACGATATATCGTTCGATAATTCTCAGCTCAACTTACTTGGTAACTATCTGCAATGCAACATCGTGTTGTGAAGATGTTCTACATACCACGTAAGATGGGCTTGGCTTATTAAGTGGGGACTGGGATGTTGGGTCGTAATAGGTTGCATGCCATGCGTTCGGTGTCTTATGGCGTGTACTATGTGGATTGTGGATACTGGATTATGACATTTTCAGAAAAGACAAAAAAAATACGAAAACCATGACCCATCTGATAAAACTAAAACCATGACCCATCTCACTCTCTCAATTTCGGAAATGTGCGAGAGACCATCGATATAAACCAATGGATGAGCCCTGAGCACCTTGAAATTGTTAACAAATTGCGTCTCTGTGTGTAGCGTGAGTGGTTTACCTACAACTACCGATCTACTTGACCCCAAGAATCGCTAGCGGTGAGGTATGTTGCGGTTCTACTTATTTTGGTTGTTGACAACGAATAGCGATAGGTATAAACGTCCGGCGTTCACCGCTTCCTATACTCGATTAAAACGGAAAGAATGAGCTCACTCTTCCCAAGGATAACATAATTCCATGCGCCTGAAGTTTGGGAGGGCACATCCATTGATTTATATCGATGCGAGAGACACTTTACTCGTATGGTGACAACACAGACTATGATAACACTCATGCAGCCCTCGTTAACCTAAACGATTAGTAAAGGATTCTACCTCCCAAAGAATACATTTTTGCCAAACTGAATGTCATATTTATTTAAAACTATTTCAATTCATAATTATTAAAAAAAAAAACCTACACATTTCATTTCAACGTTTGTCTGCGCGTGAAAAAAGTACACAGTAGGTAAACATATTCATTACGTCAAAAAAAAGTTGTAAGTTTATTAGTCTTTGAAGAAGTTTTATACATGAATTTCCTCTTTATACTCGTATAAAATATATTAGTGTAGAATGTAGATGGTTTGTTGATGTGTTTGTTCAACCGCACAGAGGCACCTAGTTTCTCGTATTTCTCGGCATGTCCTCCAAAAATTCCTTGAATGCCAATGCTCAAAGGCAACCATGTAAACAGCTATTTTCATTTTGAAAGCCTTGTTTCTCTTTAACGACAGCATACATTTTATTGTCCTGGTTTCTACGAAGGTCAAATGTAGGTGGCATGTTTCGACTTCCTGCTTTATTTATATATCAGTTTGTTATAGAAAATGACCCTTGTGTTACGAAATAAATCAATTTATTTGGTGGAATTGACAGGAACAACATATAAAGGTAAAGTTATAATTTCAAGATATATTTTAGATTAAAATTAACGTGGTTGTAACACATATATTTATGGTGTGTTTACACAATACATTTGTATTTTTTATTGTGTGTTTACACAATAAATATGTATATGTTGTAATGAGTAACTTTACTTGTAATAATTATGGTCGGTCGGTCATTTTCAAGGAGAGTGCACGCGCGATGGCTCCTTTTTGGCACAAACAAAATGTAGGCAATGAAATTCATAAAAAAAACAAATACGTAATTAAATATTATAATGTTGTAGATTTGTTCCTAATGACCGTAATGTTATTTTTAATATCGTTTGTCATTACTCACTTGAATTGCAATTTAAATACAGGACCCTGTTCACTCGCACAATTACTCTTTATATACTACTAGCGGCCCGTTCCGGCTTCGCTCGGATTTCGTCTTATAAGGACTATTAATCGAAAAAAAAACTATCCTATCTCTCAAGTTGGACCAGACTGCTCACGGTGTGCCAATTTAATTTAAAATCGGTTTAGTAGTTTAGGAATCCATCGCGGACAAACATCGTGACAGGAGATTTATATATATTAAGAAGATAATAACTACATAAACACATTTCACTCACTCAACAAAATTTACACAACCGCCAGACAATATATATTCACTTTACCTCTAACAGATTATGAACACTCTTAGACTATAAACTGTACATATCATGATATTTTGCACATTTTAACAAATTTGTTTGGTTTCGTTATAAATCATCAAAGAACTATAATGAAGCCTCAAATTGTTCAAACATTTTCATAACAGATGTCTCTGTGTGTATCGTAAGTGGTTTACAAACAACCAATATAGTTGACCCCAAGAATCGCTAGCGGCGAGATTTGCTGTGGTACTACTTATTTTGGTCGTTGACAACAGGTGCACTTGATAACCGCTGGTTGTTTGGTGACAGTAGCTATCCAAGTAAACCCTATTTGTTGACACCACTGATTCACCCAAATAATCCATCCGAGTACCAATATAATAATGCATATATTTCAACAAGAAAAAAAATTAATGATATTACATGCAATAGCTTTACCGCGGCAGTCACAGAGTGCCACACGTCTTTTTTTAGTGTGGTAATTGTCACGGACATTTGCTTTTTCCTTGGCTTTTTGACGTGATAACGTCTTATAATTCGGTGAAGCCGGCTGCACGCCCGCAAAACATGACGTCATGTAACGTTACCGTTAGTTCGTCGTCAGTGCCATGCGGACGAAGCTGAGCGCTGAGGGCGCCACCCGCCGAGTCGAGCGGTATCATTGCTCGCGCTATCAGCGTACTGATTTCTTAAGACGTTGTCACGTTTAACTATCGTCAGTAAACCAACTTTACAGACAACCATTTTTTTCCTCAGTTATTCTTTTTATTTAAAAAACTTCATGACAAACATATTTTGTTTTATTGCCTAGTACATCATGTATATTTATGCCAGTGTCAAAATTAACTTATTTTACAAATAAAAAAAGGTTAAAATAGTAACTTGGTTAGAATCGTAGATAGTTATCCACAGTTTTGTATTGAGAGGTTGACCGTTGTTTTTCCAGAATGCAACCCATTTTAAGACTACATTGTCTTTCTTAATTGGGTTTAGCACTCAAGGAAAATCTGATACGAGAAATGAAATTTGCTAAAGAATAGAACCTCGTTTCAGTGCAGAATTTAAAATCACATGTTTTACATACAAAACAGCGATAGAGTCCATCTGTAGCGATACTGGCAGTTTTTGGCTGCGCGCCAAACATCGATTACAAAATTGCTTGCAGCAGCATCAATTTTCGCTTTTGGGAAATTTGGAGCGACTTCTTACGTATTTACCTAAATAGGTTCCTTTTTATTTACTTCAACGCAACGTTTCCACCAAAACCATTTTAATATTTTAGCGGCTCGTATTTGAAAAGTAGATATAATATTTTACTATAGTTACTATATTGTTAATTTCCATTAAAAGCACATTTTAATTTAAAACAAATAAGTAGGTATTCTAGAAAGCAAAGAAATGTGTCGCATCTCGAATCACAGCTATCAATTTGCAATATTTTAATTGTTTAAAAAACCCTCACTGCTGCATCCCTTTCGGATTTACGAATTTTCGGAACAGCGTTTAAAGTGATGATCAAATAAACTTCGCATATTCTGGGATATTAAGTAGCCTAAGTGCTAATCCAGGTTCAAACCTGACTTTCAAATTTTAGCCTGGTCCATTAAATTTTACCGACGCGATTTAGCCACATGCATCCAAACATACAGGCTTTCCATATTTATGGTATTAATAGGACAAATAATAGGGATTACTAGCTCTGTTCGATTAGGGATGGTAACGCAGACGCTATTTATGTATTTAATTATTTAGAATTAGACCATACAATACATTTATTACTTGGTGACGCCATACTAGATATTAATAACTTTTCTTTTTTTAGTTTATTACAAAATTAATAATATTGGTAATTTATTTTATTTATTTATTAATTGCTTTATTGCTATTAATACATACATTATTTTACTAAAAACTAGGTTTTATGTTACAATAATGCATTAGTCCTGTATTGAGGGCATTGCAATTTGCGTGTTTGACGCCAAACTTTGGCACTCAAAACATACACACACGCTTACATCCATCTAATAATATAAACAAATTTGTTTATTAAACACATTTTCGTTATAGTCCAAGATCACAGAGCTGCCAGACGTCACTAATATTTGTATTTCTGTACACTTTGTAAAGATTTATAGAGTAAGATCCCAGGGCCGCCAGACGTCGCGTATTTTCTCATGGATGAAATGTGGACGATTGAGTAGAGTTAGTACGTACTTAGAACACATTCTTAATCGCTAACTTGCTTAGACGGCTAATTTTGAGATATAAGGCTATGAAGGTACATACATACAAACTTCACGTATTTTCTAATAAGTGATTTGATAAGAAATTGGCCGTCTAAGCAAGTTAGAGAGTAAGCATGTTTTCTTAGTAGGTACTAACTCTACTCAATAGTCCACATTTCATTCATGAGAAAATACGCGACGTCTGGCGGCCCTGGGATCTTACTCTATAAATCTTTACAAAGTGTACAGAAATACAAATATTACACTAGCATACAAAAAATACATTTAAAATACAAAGTTACAAAAATTATACACTTATGCTCAAAATAGAACTTTTTTATCTGAATATAAATATGAAATTATTTAAAGAACTTTTTTCATTACTCACATGAGACCTTATATATATCTATATATATAAAAATCAATGCCACTTTTACTCACATGAGACCTTATATCTTCTTCTAAATATATCAAAATCAATGTCACTTTAACAACGGTTAATAAACTCCTCCTAAACGGCTGGGCCGAATTGAATGATTTTTTTTGTACACGTTTAGATAGGGCCCTGTATGGTTTAGATTCACAAATCAGCCAGGCAGATGGCGCTTTAGTATCTAGGTTGGTATCGCGTTGGTATCTAGGTTATTATCCGAGCGAAGCCGGCACGGGCCGCTAGTATATAATAAAAATTAAGTATGAAACCAACGTGATTGTGAGTGTGACAATAACCCAAGTAAGTTAGGTAATCGAAAATTAATTAAAAAATAGTAATTTAATCGGCTACACGCTGCCTGGTCAAGTAATTCAGATGTAGAGAGGGCCTTTGTATTCAATTTATATGAATAAATGTAGAAAAAATATCTACCCATTATTAGATTTTATTTCATTGCAGATTATTATCAGAAGAATGAAATACATACTAAGCAAAGTACACTTACTAAACAAGAGATCGTCACTGGCGTAACCCAAATGCTCAGCCCCGTTCCGTACAAATACACATTAAGTGTTTGGCGCCAGTAAATGATTTCTAGCCTAAAATTAGCCTATCTCTGGTACAAAAGGTCAGGGGTTAATGTGTCGGATTTATTTCCAAACCACTGGCAAGTTAAATGGGTCAGGACAAAGGAAGTTTTGCACAAATTGGAAAGTGTACGGTTCATTGAAATTCAGGCTGATAAGCGAGTTTCCGTCTTTTACTCTCATACACGTGTGAAATGGTTACGCGCTGTGTGACATATAAATTAAAATTGTATTAAACAGTACTTATATTGCAGAATACGTCACCTGTATAACGCTACAGATATACTGTAATTACGCACGTCGGAGATGCATTCACAACATTTCATCCATCAACAGTATCTAAGTATTTTTCACTTTTTGTTAATTAGGTATAACTGGGCCTTTTACCCGTTTACCCAATAAATATAATTATAGCCGTTTTAAAATGTTAAATTGTATTATGTAAAATTATGTAATTTGACGGAAACAAATTTATTGTTCGAAATTTCGCACTCGAGCCTCTAGATACAAGTGTTGTACTTAGTTTGGAGCTCACTGCTTATCAACCAATGTATTAATTTCTATGTCTGTATCCTAATTTTTAATACTGTGAAAGTGTTGAAATGGTTAATTATGGAAATAAATTATTCTTATTCTACTTTTTACAAAGGTTGAAGTACAACATTATACGTTTATAATTTCCTTGGTCAGGAGAAGGAATAATGTCGACCCGAATCTGTCAGGCTGTCACATCTCGCGACTGGCGAAGACGTGGCTATTGTCCGTCAGACGGGATAGTGGCTGATTGAGCTGTCGGCTTAATACTTTTCGTATGGGAATTTAATGATTCTGAACAGTTATATTTCTAGTGGAATTACTGGAAAAAATATTAAGCAGCAAACCGCGGTTTTACCTGTGTAGTACCTAATTAATATATACATATAAATTACGTGTCACGTTGTTTGTCCGCGATGAACCCTTAAACTCCTTAACCGATTATAATCAAATTTGCATACCGTGTACAATTTGATCCAACTTAAAGATAAGACTTTTTATTTCGATTAATTATATATATATGACAATATCCGAGCGAAGCCGGAACGGGACGGTAGTAGCCTAAACTATAATTCCATTCTATTATCTATGTACTTACAAAATTCCATCTAGATCCCTTGACATAAACTGGCTAAATCACTGCCAGCATTGCTCTGCGCTCGTCAAACAGATATATAAGATTATATTATATAACACATTTGCTCGTAAAGGGTCTCCTATTGCACCAATTTCTGTATCGTAATGTATATCATTACGTACTTGTGCGGTAATGTGTAATGTAAAACGCACGGTTTCAAAATGCTCCGTCTAAAACGAACGGTACCTTTTTAAATCTAAGTAAAGAGTTTTTAAGTCAGAAAAGTGGTCAACATTTTATGAATAAAATTAGCTTTGAGAGGTAAAATATAAAAAAGAATTATTTAATTAATTTAATGTAAATTACAATAATTTATCTGTAACAAAACACAAAAATATTAATTTACTTTATTACTAATGACATACTGCCTGGATCTGTGCCGTTGTTTAAATGTCGCCGATGCGCGCGCATTGCTAATCTATGAACAAGTAAAAATTATTCCGCGCCCTTTTTTATTTGAAAATGTCGTCAGAGTTTATTTATTTCCTCGCAAATATGTTATAAAACGTCGTATGACATACGTGCGCTATGATAATTACAGATTCTGCTAATTATAGCTCTCGCCTTCGGCTCGAGCTAGCGATAACGCCTCAGCTTTAATTATCAACTTAGCGCACTTATATCATAATGTACTATTATAACATATTTGCTCGTAAAGGGTCTCTTATTGGACCAATTTCTGTATCGTAATGTATCTTATTACGCACTAGTGCTGTAATGTGTAATGTAAAACGCACGGTTTCAAAATGCTCCGTCCACAGACTAGGTAGAGAGATATGCTCCGTCTAAAACGAACGGTACCTTTTTAAATCTTAGTAAAGAGTTTTTATGTCAGAAAAGTGTGGTCAACATTTTATGAATAAAATTAACTTTGAGAGGTAAAATATAATCAAGAATTATTAAATTCGTAAATTTAATTAATTTAGACCATAAATTACTTTAATTTTTCTGTAACAAAACACAAAAATATTAATTTACTTTATTATTAATGGCATAACCAGCCCGTGGTTCTGTGCCGTTGTTAAAAAAAAAAGGCGCCGATGCGCGCGCATTGCTAATCTGTGATCCATAGTGATTACTTACTCTGTGCTGTGTTCTGTGATCAAGTAAATATTATTCCGCGCGTTTTTTTTCGCTGTATTGTTTTTATTTGAAAATGTCGTCAGAGTTTTGTTTATTTCCTCGCAAATATGTTATAAAACGTCGTATGACATACGTGCGCTTTGATAATTACAGCCTCTGCTAATTATAGCTCTCGCCTTCGGCTCGAGCTAGCAATAAAGCCTCGGCTGTAATTATCAACTTACCGCACTTATATCATAATGTACTATTATCTCTTTGCCCTGTAATTTGCCTGTAAATATTTCCCTACCGACCGGAACACAGCAATATCTGGAGATTAGCACATTACTGCTAAGCGGTAAAATGATTAGCAAGGCGTGATACTTCCCCAGACGGATTCGTCCAGTGTGACAAAATGTTACATAAAAAATGTTACGAATACTAGCACAGTAAATTTTGTGTTCTATCCTACTAACATTTCGTAGGTGAACGTGAAAGTTTGTAGGAATCTACAAAATGTCTAATCTATATATATAAAAAGTCGGTTAAAAATCAATGCCACTTTTCGTTGTTATTGAACTCCTCCTGAACGGCTGGACCGATTTGAATGATTTTTTTTGTATACGTTTGGGTAGGGCCCTGGAAGGTTTAGATTCACAAATCAGCCCGGCAGATGGCGCTGCAAATGATATCTAGGTTATTATTCGAGCGAAGCCGGAGCAGGCCGCTAGTAGTATATATATAAAAGTAGTATATATATATACTAGCTGACCCCGCAAACGTTGTTTTGCCTTAGTGAACAACCCTTGTCACTTAGGGGTATGAAAAATAGCTAGTAGCCGATTCTCATACCTACAGAATATGCATATAAAATTTGGTTAAAATCAGTAAAGCCGTTTCGGAGGAGTAAGGAAACAAACACTGTGACACGAGAATTTTATATATAAGATATATATAATATATGAAATTACAGGGCATAGAGATAATATATCTTATATGAGCGCAGTGCAGTGCTGCAGGTAATGATTTGAACTCATGTTCCAATAGCTGCGTGTCACTGTGCTGTTATGTGCTGTTTTGCGTGCGTACATAAGTAGGTACAGACACACACAAACTTTGTTTTTCTGTTTTTACGATATTTAACATTGTTTGAAGTCAGAACAGTTTTTCACTACGCTATATATTCTTTTTTTTATAATATACTTAGAGTGATGAGACGAGCAGGACATGTGCCTGATGGTAAGCAACATGCCTGCCACATAATAGCACAGTGACACGCAGCTATTGGAACATGAAGAGTCCAAATCATAACCTAGCACTGCACTGCGCTCGCGTCACCCAGATATCTAAGTTGTTACATCTCTAAGCCCTGTAATTTCTCTGGAAACATTGTTCTTCAAACCGGAACACAGTAATGTTTGCACATTACCGCTTGGCGGTAGAATAACTGGTAAAGGTGTAGTCCTTCCCCAGGCGGACTCTGCCAAAACTCCTACCACTAGAGTGTCGGTTTTTCGCGACGTTGCACGCATCGTACAAAATTACTCTCATCTTAGATTAAGTACCTACCGGTATAAAATATGTATCTTCTTTGACTCTCATAATTTTATTTCTGTACTACAATAAATCTTAATATACGAGTATATAAATCTCCTGTCACGATGTTTGTCCGCGATGGATTCCTAAACTACTTAACCGATTTTAAATTAAATTGGCACACCGTGAGCAGTCTGGTCCAACTTGAGAGATAGGATAGTTTTTATTTCGATTAATAGTCTTTAAATGATAATATCCGGGCGCAGCCGGAATGGGTCGCTAGTAATCTATATATTATATATGTATACTAAATAGTAGTATATATATATATATATAAAAAATCAATGCCACTTTTCGTTGTTATTGAACTCCTCCTGAACGGCTGGACCGATTAGAATGTTTTTTTTTTGTATACGTTTGGGTAGGGCCCCGGAAGGTTTAGATTTACAAATCAGCCCGGCAGATGGCGCTGCAAATGATATCTAGGTTATTATTCGAGCGAAGCCGGAGCGGGCCGCTAGTAGTATATAGACTATTTTTTAACGCGGGAAAATAACTGGAACGGCAACTACAGACTAGGACGGCGCCTGTGTTGGTTATTCTTTCACGCAAAACTACTGTGAAGGGGTTCAAAAGAAACCTAAAAAAAACATAATAACCTAAAATAACACATAGGCTCATTGTAATCCCGAAAAAAAAAACGGGAGCGGGAATTACGCGAGTGAAACCGCGGGGGCTGCTAGTTTATTTTATTGTTGAAGCAATTTTCGTTTTACATTTCGGAATAAACGTAATCTTTGGCTGTTCAGTCCACAAACAGAGAATTAATTAAGTGATATATGCTTTGTTCTATCTACCAAAAGGATAGGCAAATTAATTAGCAGTACTTGTACTGTTTCAAATGTCTGAGCCCGAGGGATGTTTGTGGGAAGGGAGTTCTTTTAAGGCTTCTTAACTTCATTGAGACGGAACTTTCTTAAAATAGCTACCAAGTGAGATACATACACGTTACAAGTTACGGCTGGTCTAGTAAGTTACGGCTGGTCTAGTCGGGAGAACGGCGCCTGCCGATTCGGAGACCCCGGGTTCAAACCCCACCGCACCACTGTCTTTTCGAAATCAAGTGCGTAATGCCGCTAACTTAAAAACGGTGAAGGAAAACATCGTGAGGAAACCGACATGTACCTAGAATCTTTCGAAGTCATGTGTCATCCGCCAACCCGCCCTAGACCAGCGTGGTGGATTATGGCCTTAACTCTCTCCTTGCGAGAGAAGGCCCCGAGTCCCAGCAGTGGGAACGTTTAGTGGGCTGTTGATGATGAGATACATACATAGCATTAGCAGACCACTAAATGTTCCCACTGCTGGGCCTTCTCTGCGCTCTCCTTACGAGGCCCACAACCCACAACGTTGGCCCAGTGCGGATTGCCGGATGACGCATGACCTCGAAGGATTCTTGGAAAACGTTTCGTCACGATGTTTTTCTTCGCCATTATAATCAGCTGTGATGACAGAATTGTTCATGTTCACTTAGAAAAATACTCAAGAGGTGTTGGATGGACTCGAAGTAGTGTCGAAGTAGTCGAGATAGTGAGTCGCACGTTCTGTGCACTGGGCAGACACGTTACATCCATCGGCGGTCGAAGACTCAAATTTTCAGGAGTCTCCTAAATAATTACAATATTTCGAATAAAAAAACCTTAACTAGCAGCGCCTTGCAATTTTATCCGCGTAATTGCCATTCTAGTTGTTTTCCTGCGGTAAAAAAATGTCTATGTATTTTTCGAAATTTAGGATATATTTAGATTTTTCAATTTAACGTTAGTAGACGATTTTTTTCATGTAAGTACCTTGCGAGACGTATTTGGTGAAAAATTGGTAAGCCGTTATTGGAACACGAAGAGTCCAAATCATTACCCGGCACTGTACTGCGCTCGTCACTCAGAGATCTAAGATATTATATCTCTAAGCCTATCTTATATTATTATTATATACTTAACTTATGTACAACAAGAAATGTAACTTTGTGTTTTGGTGAATAAATTACTTATCTTATCTTATATATCTCTTGTAATTTCTCTGGAAACATTGCCCTTCAAACTGGAACACAGTAATGTTTGCACATTACTGCTTGGCGGTAGAATAACTGTGGTACTTCCCCAGACGGACTCTGCCAAGAGTCTTACCATTACTAAAACTAAAGTACCTTAGTTAAGAAATTATTTTATCATAAATGCCTGTGAGGCAATTTAAACGAATGTGTCCCGTCCCAATTGGAACAAAAACGTTCAAATGATTGCAAGTCCTATCCCGTCGGTATTCGTGGAAATAGCCACTAGAGTTGTGGTTTTGCGTCGAACCGTCCAATCCAGCGAATGGGCGAATAAAGAACAGCAGGTGCCGTAGATTAGCTGTGATTGATTGGACGTGGGGTAAATGCCGCTCTGGGTATAGAGTGTACAACCTCAGTATGTCATATTCAAGAATTCAACATAACATCAACAGCCCATGAAACGTTCCCACTGCTGGGACTATAGGCCTTCTCTCGCAAGGAGAGAGTTAAGGCCATAATCCAGCACGCTGGCCCAGTGCGGGTTGGCGGATGACACATGACTTCGAAAGATTCTAGGTACATGTCGATTTCCTCACGATGTTTTCCTTCACCGTTTTAAGTTAGCGGCATTACGCACATGACTTCGAAAAGACAGTGGTGCGTGTGGGGTTTGAACCCGGGGTCTCCGGATCGGCAGGCGCCGTTCTCCCGAATAGACCAGCCGTAACTTATACTAGACCACCGTAACTTATACTAGACCACCGTAACTTATACTAGACCACTGTAACTTATTACTTACTTACGTATGTCATATTATTATTATTGAAAAATGTTGAAAAGACACAATCCTGGTACAATCTGGACTAATTAGAATGGTTGATTTTTGACCCAGTCCGATACCCTGCTCAGAAAGGATGCGAATTGCAAAGGTCTAAAAGATCTGAAAAGCTTATGAGATGGCTTCTGGGGAGAAGAATACCAATCGTCTAAAATATTAGTTAGAAAAAAATTTATAAACTCGCCAATAAAGTCTCTAATTTTTAACGGACTTCAAAAAAGGAGGAAGTTCTCAATTCGGTTGTATTTTTTTTTGGATGTATGTTACGCGATAGCTCCTTATGGGCGGGAGCGCCCATTGTGAATCAATTAATCAATTCAGATGGTTCTTGTTTTGTTTAATGAATAAAAGTAATTGTTCAGAGGTGGTCCCATATACATTTTATCGAAATCAGTATGGTGTTTTTTGAAATATGAACAAATATTGTTCATTAGCTTTTGCCTGAAAGAGGAACAAGCATCCATACATTTTTCTTAAACTGTTATGCTTATAATTTTAGTGTGGATTTGTCGTTCTGGTTTCCTTACACTGTGGAATGCCACAAAAAGCATGCAGCTGTTACCGGTCATAATAAACCGTATATTTTATCTGCTCATTCTGTCTCTGATGTCCAATACACTCGACACTTGAACTACACTCATCTTCCTTACAAATCTCTTTTTATACTGGTGGAAAGAAAAGTATCGCTGAAAATACAATCATTTTTTTACAATGTATTGTGACGGGACGAGGAATACATGTGTTTGATGGTAAGCACACATAAGGATAAGCTGCCCACTAAACGTTAACACTGCTGGGACTCCGGCCTTTCTTTCGCAAGCAGAGAGCCAAGACCATAATCTACCTCGTGAATTGATAATAGAACAGCGCCACGCAATTAAAATCGTCGATTCGCGTCACCCAGAGGTATAAAATAATATGTATCTTTTTTCGTATTGCCCTTTGAACCAGAACACAATGGTGTACTGTTTGGTCGTAGGTTTTACGGTGGGAAGCGTCCCCTTCTCGCATTCTTTCATCGACCCGCCGTGGCTTGGACATCCATCTCCATCCATCTGCTGGACTTCCTCTTGGGCACAACCCTGTACCCAGCACAATTGAACCCAAGATACCACCTCGGGGATCAACCAGTAAGTGGGTACCAGAGTACCAGGAGACCCTTGGTCTTCCATTCTATGGTCTCACGGCTCACGGGTCAGATATGTGGCTTCGCCGCTTACCACTTTTCGACTGCTGAGTGTTCTCAGAAAGCGGCGGACCACAATATTGATACTCCTTTCATTCTGTTATATAGTGTTCCTCTTTCGTCAGCTAACGGTGGCGACCCTCAGAAGACTTCTACGATTTGTTATTATAAAATATACAACATACAATGATTCAATTCTTTATTGGCCTGTAAAGACTAGGTTAGGCACAGATATTTGGTTTTGGACGCAGTTAGGATCTCTAGTTTCTGCCTTACTTGGCATACAAACATAGTACATAGTAGCACAAAATGAAATTAGTTTCCTTTTGCTCATTTATCACCACGTCAAGATTCAGTATATACAAAACATTTCATCAATTAATATCATTTGTACACAAACACAGCAGTTATTAAAATATAGAAGTAGAATAGTAATTATGTCTGACTGTAATTATATTTTTTCATTATCCAAAATAGTGAGGGACGTAAACACGTAGCATGCAATAACGGAAGTCCACATCGCAGTAGTCTGAATAACAGCACTTTTTCCATTCACCGCTTTCTCGTTTTCCAATTGCAATTTTCCATTGCTTTATCCATTGAATTGGAAACAGCGCAGCCACTTTCCTTTTGTTTGCGTTCGGAGTTGACATTGTACATCGCAATACAATGTGATCCAGCCGTCGCAATACGATACTTCTCGTATACATTTTAGATTTTTTAAATACAATGGGTACAGTCTAAAAAGTGGGTTCAAAAAAATAGTCGAAGTCGATAGGTATCTCTACTAGCAACTCAACTATTACATAAAAGGAATGATGCAAGTAAAAAATAATAGCTCGTCTTAATTGTTTTTTTTAATTAAAAAACTTTGCAATTCCAGACGTTACAAATAGCATAGCAGAAAGATTAAAAGTTAGGCGGTAGACCTGCGGGTTCCGTGATCTTTGTCATTTAGGTTTTTTTTAAGATGTATCTTGTAGTCCCATGTACAACGACCTTATGTTTTTTGACATAAGCAAATGTAAAACATTGTGAGTGCCTTCTTTGCAACGAGTCCGACAAACTTTCTAATGTGAAAACTTTCGACGCTGCTGCATTTTCGAATGCCCGATTCTCGAAATAATTAAAAAAATAGTGGTTCACCTGTCCTATAAAAATTAGGCTGCTTTTGGGGTATCTACCACCCTGAAAATGTCTGTTTTACGTCACTGTGACTGGGTACTATTTGTATGTGTCGGACAAAAAATTTACATCTATACATATATAAATGTTTAATTTTAGACCCCAATTTGAAATCATTCTATAAAATACAACACAGACAATAGAAGACCATTGTTTTTCTCGTTGAAACTTACCCTTTTCCATAGAATCTGTAAAGTACATATTATTATGTAAGTAGATACAAAGTAAATTGGCGGTGACGGATGGATAGACAGACGTCGAAGTGATCCCATTAGGAACCCGTATTTTCCTTATGAGATACATCTAGTTTCTACTCCGTAGAAATAAAAGCAAATCTTACGCCTCTTCTGCTAAGGTAAAAATAAAGGACAAAGGTGGATTTAAACACAGCTTAAGTTGAGAATGTTCCACAAACGTAATTTCCTAAAAAATATATGTAGGTAAGTATCTTAGCCACTTGCCTGTCCCTGGTCACCAAAGTACCATATTTTTGAAGTGAAAACTGCTTTTGGCGCGCCTAGACAGATTTCGTGGGCTGTGATTTGAATTCTAGCCTCACGCTCGGGTATGATAAGAAATCTTCGAGTAAACTCGGGACCATGGCCATTGGCCGTCTAGAAATGCGTGACCCAATGCAAAATGCTGAAAGGGCGTGGCCTGGAAATCATGGCATGGCCATCTAGAAATGCGTGAGCCGATGGGAAATGCTGACGCATTTATAGATGGCCATGCCGTGATGGCCAGGCCACGCCCTCCGGTGTCACCCGTGTAGTTTCCAAGGAAAGCTATACAATTCTGAGTTATAAGTTTTCGCTTCTGTCGGCAGTTCCTATGACTGCCAATTTTTTTTTCCGGTTAACTGTTACTGGTACTACAGAGCTACAACCACGAAGCGTTCGGAAACGCGTTTTAATTAATAATCTGTAGCGCAGATATGTATTGACTGTGGTTTATAATCTGCAAATATAATCATAGATGGCGTTTAATCAATTTTCAAGTTCTTCAGCCATTGGAATCTTTTTCCTTTTCGCCGTCGGTGTCGCGTCGGGAACAATGGCCGCGTTTGGAGGAATCATTTAATTTAGTAGACTTCTCATGTATCCTCTGTTTATATTTTATCATTATTTAAAAGGAAATATAGTTTACTTTTTCAATAAATTTATAAAACTATAAAAGATAGCGTAAGTTTGTAGTAATAACATAAAACAAAATTGGCGGGAAATCAGTAGAAAAATTACAAATTTAAGAGTGCGCCTAAAGCCAGGAAAAAATCAGATTTCACCCGCGCGACGCGTTTCTTAATGTGATGTACATAAAGTCGAGAATAGCATGACACAGTTTGGAGGAAAAATCAATATTTAATCAGGAGTCCATTTTTGACCAAGTTTTATTTAATAACTCAATAAATAAACATAAATTTAAAAAAGTGTTCGGTTACTTTACGTACGAACGTACAAATACGAATTTTATTACCAAAAAATAATGTGGGGTCATCGCTGATAATTTCGAGTACTCGAATTAAAACGGGTTTTTTCGGTGTCATTTTTATTTTTTTATAGTAAAAAACTCTGATCTATTTTTAAAATTCTATTCGGTTATTGTGCTTCTTCTTGATTGTACCCACATGTCAATATTTTTTTTGTCATAGTTTTTAGTTTCTTAACTTCAGTGAGCGGCGTCGAAAATGTCCTTTTTTCGTTTTCTGGCTTTAGGCGCCCCCTTAAGTTCGAATTTGGTTTATTGGGTTGGTTTTGGTTGGTTGGTCGTAAGTTTAAAGTTCATATTTTAAACTTAAATGATGCCTTGTTTCATTATCTATTCAAATGTATTATTTTTTTGCAATCGATTTTATAGTTCTATTTTAATGAACGTTTTTATCAGGAGAGGTCGCGCGGTTTTTTATACGCCTCTATCGAGCGGCAACGTTGGACAGTTGACCGGAAAAAAGTCTGCTAGCGCGGACAGTCAAGTGGCTAGACACTAAATAAATAAGCATTGATATAAACCGTTCGATATGCCCTAACCTTCAGGCGCACGGAATTATGTTATTGTTGGGAAGAGTGAGTTCACTCTTTAAGTTCTAGTCGGTTGCAGGAAGCGGTGAACGCCGGTCGTTTTTACCTATCGCTATTCGTTGTCAACAACCAAAATAAGTAGAACCACAGCATATCTCGCCGCTAGAGATTCTAGGGGTCAAGGAGATTGGTGGTGTGTAAACCATATAATAGTGCCTAATGTAATAATAATGGTTAATATCGATGTAAATTAGTATGTGAACTATTAACATAAACACGGCTATGTTAAATCTAACGATACTTACATAATATCGTTTCATGGTTGATGTTCCATAGACACGAACAAAGAGATTTGACTCTGCTTTTGTGATAAGAACGTCAAGACTGTGGAATACGTTGCCTGAGTGGGTATTTCCCGATAGTTACAATAGTTACAATCTTTGTGTCTTCAAATCGAGAGTGAATCGGTTTTTTCTAGGTAAACACGCTCCATCGTAGACCGCATCGTCGCTTAACATCAGGCGAGATGGCGGTCAAGTGAAAACCTATAAAAGTAAAAAAAAAAAAAAAACGCATTAACTATTCTTAGATGTAAACGACAACTAAATAAAAAATGTGTTTTTTTATTATTAATGGCTCTATGTGGTTTAGTCGCACAATTCCGCCAATGTCACGTTAAATGACAGGCCGTCAAACAAAGAGATATGGGCCAGTAATAGGAGTATTGTACAGTAGAGAGGATTTATCACGTATTTTATGTTTTACTATATCAACTAACGATGGCTATCAACATCACCCATAGAACGTAAATTTTTAAAAACGTTTGCTATTTTATGTAATTTATAAAAAAACTACTGCAATTATGGACTCAATTTGTCAAAGATGATTATTATACGGGATCAAGGAGCAAATTTAAGCAGTTGTCATATTTTTAAAACCTCGCATTTAAAAGTGACCTTTTGCGTAACATGACGCAGTTACGTTCTATTGGTGCTGTCAAAAAGAAAATAAACGGTTGGATCTACTATAGGTCGCAAAAAGTTAAAGCTAATAACAGACATAAACAAATATAATATCCAAATAATATAATGTACACATATTTGAGATAAAAATATTCACAAGTACAAATATTACAATTTAATCCTATTTATTTTAATATACTTCATAACATAAAATATAAACAAAGGGGGTGTCTACGAGGGAAATTAGGCATTTAACGGAGGTGGGAAGAGGAATATCAGGGGGGATAAAATCATGTAATGAAGACTGCAAAATAAAATATGTTTATCGGCTACCAACATTGACTTTTTATAAAGAGACGTCAGTTTCAGTTGGGAGATGGCCTCAAATCCATCAAATTGCTTTTATTGCCTACCGAGCTTTGGGATAGCGTAAAACGCAGGGACCCTGTCTCTAACTAAATATACGGGTACCTACTTACAGTCCGCGAGGTATAAGCTGAGCTTTGCATTAGTGTGAGTGATCACCAAAAGTACAGTCAGGCGCAGGACGCTGTGACCATGTTCTCTTAATAAGGTGTTTCTTCAAACCAGAAGTGCTGCCATCTGAATATGATTTTGATGAAGTGTGAGTGGTGTCAATATATGTTTCATCGGTATAAACGATAGGCCTGCCCTGAATACGGTATTCGGAAATTTTAAGTAAATAAGTTATACGTAGGTGACGGATCTCATGCTTTTCCATTAAATTTTTTCTGTTATTCTCTGTCCTTGACCATTTGAATCCTAAAAGAGATACTTCTTTTCGCAATGACCATATTGATCCTGGATAGTTAATGTCAGCTTGTTGTAGAGTTTGATGTCTGACTGTACTTTTGGTAATAGATGCGTATGCATGTGATCACTCACACTAATGCAAAGCTCAGCTTATACCTCGCGGACTGTACGTATGTATGTATAGCGTTAAGGTACTCGTACCTTAAAATTATTTTAAGTGAATTATATAATATTGAAGTATGTACGTAAGTACGTTCCAGGATCTTGATTTCCCGTGGGTTTAGTTAACGTGATTGCTTTCATCAATATTTCAGGCTTATAACATCCACTTCATTTGCCACTCACATAATATAATAATGTTTCAAAAGTTGAGGTTTGTTCCGTACTACGTGTACCTAATATTTTGTGTGTGAGAACTGTACTTTATGATCGTAATGTGTCTGCTTGTTCGACATATTTTGTGTTTTACAAGTTTTGGTCACATGGTGATTACTGCGAATTAAGTAAAAAAAAAACAATGGAAAAGTATAAATCATAAAAAAATTGAGGAAAACAAAATAATTATCTGGAGATTTTCTACGTGCTCTTCGGGTAAATTGTTAATTTGTATTTAGCTGTAAGTTAAGTTAGGGCTGGTCTAATCGGAAGAAGGGTGACAACCGATCCGAAACTCCGGGTTCTTATCCTAGGCGCACCACTGTCTTTTCGAAGTAATGTGCGTAATGCCGCTATCATAAAACAGTGAAGGAAATACATCGTGAGAAAATCGGCATGTTCATGAAATCTTTCGAGTTCATGGGTCATCCACCAACACGCACTGGGCCAGCATGGTGGATTATGGACTTGACTGTCTTCTTGTGAGAGAAGACCCCGAGAGACCTCGTTATGCTGTTTATGTACATGAGGTAATGTGCTTGGCTCGAAAAACTCCACATGATGCTCTGGGGGATTAGTCAATAACATGCCTAGGTGAGATCTTATTGACTGATCACCTATCCCGATCGCAGTGGAACCTTTTATGCACGATCACAGTACGTATAAAACACCTGGAAATAATTGCGAATGTTACTTGGTTGATTCTTATCTGGCCATGTAAAAATGTGGTGCAAAACATTGAGAGCCACGGATTGGGCCGCTCGTTTGGCTTTGCTCAAAATTATGAGATAACGGTTACCGATTCTCAAATACTTGCAATCCTCTGTTAGGATGTTCTAAAAATAAAAGAACTTGTCTAAATTGTAAAAGATACCAGTAACAAAAGCAGTGATACAGTGTGTTTTGTTGTCATTTATTTACGTTCGAGTTCGACTTACAGCAGTAATCGCTCCAAAAGAATGAGAAAGAGGGTAGGTCGATGTCTGCCTATGATCACATTTTTTGTGTAAGCTCCCGCCATTCGTCAGTTTACCCGTGGTGCACGACACTGCCTTGAAATATAGGGGAATCGCTCCACCATTTAACCATGATAAATATCTCGTAATAGGCATGATTTTTTTTTTAATACAAAAAAGTATCGTATCTTATCGTATTGTGTTGTGTTGCGTTGCGTTGCGTGGCGTTGCGTTTGCTTTACGTTGCGTTGCGTTGCGTTGCATTGCGTTGCATTGCATTGTATTGTATTGTAAAACAAAAAATAAGTCTCCCATATTTTTCTATAACCAATTCTGACGGTTTAATTACAATTGTATATTTTTGTTAAAGTCATCATCCCCGTTTGTAATTGTGGTTCACCAGAAGTGGCGCCAAAGTTTAATTTTATTAAATTTCTGTAACAAAGTGAAGTGCGGGAGGGATTCGAAGCTACAACCACACAAAATCGGACGTTTTATCCTCCACGGTATTTGTGTAATTTGCTTCGCAAAGGTCCTGGGTAATTCTGTATTCTTTGTTTAGTACAAAATATACTGTTTACTTTGTCTACATATTTTATTATGTTTATTTTGGTAATGTACACAGAGTTTGAGCCGTGCGGTTTGCGCGCTAGCCCAAAAGTTAGGTTGCCAGGAGAGACTGCTAAAAGCCCTTTTTAAAATGTGCTCTACAATGTACAGTTTCAATTTAGAATTATTAGAATACACAATTTCAATAATATGTCTATCTTATACAACCATAATTTGAAATGATATCTCCATTTAATTCCATTTATCATATTTTTAATCAATTTCAATCAGGACGAACCTCGTCCTGATTATCTTAACCCTTAATTCGACAGTGTCCAGTGTGACGAACAACTAATTTAAAAAAATCTACTGAACTAGTTTAATGAAAAATACGTGAGATATTGATTGTAGTGTGTTAGTAACATATAAAAGATTTAGTAGACAATATAATTTGAATAATGACTACAGTCAAAATGTAAGTTTTTGTCGAAAATAGCGTCGACGCCGAAGTTATCGGTTTTGTTCAAGGCATTTTATTTATTTTTTGTAGGTGTTTACTAATTTTTAGAAGATTTCTGTATTAGTTTATATTTTTGATATTATGTACATCTGTAAAATAAGATAATCACGAGTTTCTACACTCATTTTCACTATTTTATCTCGCTCTTAATCTCTTGTCCGCCACACCGGACACTGTCGATTACTACGTGAAGTAAATATTGAAGTAGTTGTCCGGTGTGACGAACATTGCCAAATACGCAACGATTAACACTTTTTTGTTACATTTATTGTTTTTTTGCATAATATTGCATGTTGTGGAATACGTTCTTCTATAAATGCTTGGTGTAGGTGTGTATATGCTTACTTTTTTTGTTTTGCGTTTTTACAGAAGCATTTGCATGGAAGCATCACTCCCAAAGAAAATGTGTAGCAAAGCTTAAATTGAAAGAATATTTCCGATACGAGATATTTTTTGCTTTGATCAAAATTAACAGGTCAGCTAAGCGCCCTAATCAAGAAGAGACCACGATAAGGAAGCCTTGTTAGCCCAAACCAGTTAGATTGTGTGCGTTTTGACAATATTGGTAATTTTTTGTCATCAAAGGAAAAACGTCCTTGCAAGGAGTGCAGTAGTCTTTTGCATAAGATGTGACATAAAACTATGTTTTATAATAGGAAAGAACCCTCGTAATTGCCATTTGAAATTTGATACAAAATAATTATTATGTTCATAGTTATATTTGATTAGAATTGCATTTCTTTTTGTTTTTGATGTGTATTTGTTTTATTTATCATTTTTGTTAGTCATTTGGTAGAGTCCACCCCAACGGACATGTTGTTCCGCAAGTAATTCGTTACAAATTTGACAATGTCCGCTGTGACGGACATTTGTTTTATCAAAAACTGTACAGCACTAATTTTTTTTAGCATTTTTCCTGCACTTATATCATATCCAAAAATATGACTTTACTAAAACGAAACAGTTTTTTTACTACAAAAAACTCCGTCGAATTAAGGGTTAAGTTTGAAATGAAAATCGAGTACATTCGAGAGTGCGATGCATTCAATACAATTACAATTCAAAATAAAATTATCAGACAAAACTATTGCCACGATAAAATACATCTAGCAAAGTAAATTTAAATAAAATTTAACAACTCATAAGAAAACATACTAGGTATTTATCTATTTAAACCTTAGAAATATAGGTATACCTACGTTGTTTACCTACTAGTTAGACCATCGTGAAAAATCAATATCCGACTACGTAGTGTAATTCCCTCCCCAGAGGGTTCATTGAATATTCCATCAGCCACAGTTCAAAGGAGATAATGAGGAGGCCGATACAAAGAGATCTATGATTCCACGAGATCTGTAGAAAGATGCTAACGAGAAAAACATCGATCATGTAAACATGTTTGATTTCGTTGGTAGGTATGGCTGTTTTATCTATGAAATGGTCTATGATCTATGGCGGTAGGCCAAATATGCGGTCTTTACTTTAATAGTGGCTAGTTGTATATAGCTTAACTTGCTCTATCGTTGTAAAGAGTCCAAGTACTTGAATGGCACAATTAACGAATTGAATTGTTTGTGTTTTAAAAGTTATGAATCGAAATATTTGCAATTTTATTAGCTATGAGAAACTAATACTTACACATCAAACAAGGCATAGAAATAAAACATCTTATATCTCTTGGTGACGACGTATCTTATATCTCGCAGCACAGTAACTATACGATAATGGCTTAAGCTTTTCATGTTCGTATTACTGTGCTGTTATGGAGAGGAATGTTGCTTACCATCAGGCACATGTCCTGCTAGTCACGTCACACTATACCATAAAAAGAATTGCAAAGGCGGTTTACATAACACTGCGTACTGATGGGTTCTCACATTTTGTTATTCTAAGCAACGCATCCTAGAGAGCCATGTTTGAGTGATAAAAATTTAAAAAGGAACGTGTGTCACATGAAAAATTTGGTCCGAAGTAGCTTCCTTGCATGCGCAAAGCGTAGAGTGATCTACGGTGGAACTTTGGTGCCTGCTATGCATAAAGTATAAACATTAAACATATTACTGTAGTGGTAGGACTCTTAGCAGAGTCTGGCTGGGGAAATACCATACCTTTGCCAGCTATTCTGCCGCTAATTCGTAAAAAACTGTTGTGGCAGAATGCTCTATGTAGTGAAGGTATTGGCGTACTACGAAATAATGGGACTTGGATGACATTGTCAGGAGGACGTGGGCATCGGGAAATCGGGCATCACCTACCCTGGTTGTCTAGACGACGGCATTAGTTCCCATTTTGACTAAGCGCCATTATTTCCATGTAAGGGTATGGGTAGGTAGGTGTAAGTAGCAAAAAAATATTCGAAAACTATGGGTGTAGGCGTGAATCCCTGTGACAGGTCTATCTGGAAATGCCGTGGCAAATGGCTAATAATCGTTGACAGTAAACCGTACTCCAGTGTTGCCAGAAGTTTGTTGAAAAATATCGTCTGTTGGGATGAAAAAAAAAACTTTTTACCATGAAAACTAAACTTAGTCGTCCAGTCACCTTAGTCATCAAGTAAACTTATGCAAACCCTACGTAATCAGAATCACCAAAACTGTAACATAAGTAACCCTTACCGTTTGTATTCGGTTCAGAACAGCTACGCTAATCCGTAACAAAGTTAGCGAGACCGCGCGGCGTCGCAACTAAGTTATACTGGCAACTGAGTTACCGACAATATGGCGCGCACTAAATGTTCTGAGTGACGGCATAAAACTGCAGTTTACCTACTTACTGCCTTCATTAAGTAGGGCGAGGTCTCTTGAGGCATGCCCGCCGTTTGCAGTCTTGCTCGTCGGTTAAAGCATGTTGCGAACTAAAAACTATAAAGTGGTACGTTGACGGTACAAAAAAAATAAGCTGTGTTCCAGTGTTGCTAGCAGTGTGTTGAAATAGTTATTTGTTATACAAGAGTACGAAGTTGCCTTTTTAGCCGCGTGCTCAATTTTGATGACCGAGCAAGTAAAAACTCAAAATTTAGAATCCTGAGCGTATGCAAGGGAATTAATAGAGCACAAGATGAAAAGTATTTGCACCCGAGTGCAACACTTAACTTTTCATCTCACTTCAGCGAGAAAATGACTAAATGATTTGCGCATTATTTACAATTTCAGTTCTTGTTGGCGTCAAATAAACTTGTTTGTCGCTAGAATCACTTATTTACGGGTTTTCACTTAACTAAGGTTTAACTTTGAGTTTGTCGTTTTATTGAGTTTGAGTTTATTTAGCTATGAGACGTACTTCTTAGCATTCCATGGATTCACCGTGCGGGTGCCGGGTCCATCGTGTGGCAGAGAGAGAAATCTCGAATAGACCCCAAGACTTGTGACTCGGGCTGTAGGTTTAAAAGGGCCCCTTACATTGACGTACGTCAACACTCACCTTCACTACTCGTATTTCTCTCCCTGCCCAGCCAAATCCGATATGATCCTACTAGTGCAGCTTTAGATACTCGTTCTAGTATAGAACTTACTGCACTTCTGGACAATCCAAGGTCTTTAAGCAGGTTATAGAGAGATTTTGCTGGTATACCTCTCGCTCCTACTTCTACAGCGTATAAATTAACTACATAGCCATTTTTTGTTAATTCATTTTGTAGGTCGTAATACTTATTTTGTTTCATCACGTGGTCTTTAGGTATATTAGTTTCCCACGGTACGGTAAGTTCTACCAGGACTATGCGTTTCGTAGCCCTAGAAAAAAGGAAAATGTCCGGTCTGGATGACGAAACATCCACATCCTCTGGGATTTTGTAGTGCTTTTCATACGTGTCCATTAAAATTGTCCAATCAGGTGCTGAACCCAGGATTGAGTAAGGCTTGTTCTTGGAGTTTGAAGTTGAGCCCTCTTTTACAAAGTTAATTTGTCTTTTGTTCATCGTCAATCCCTTTTGGGCTCTAGCTACCGAAAGGCTTACGGCTTCACGTATGATTTCAAGTACTCTGTCATGGCGCTGTGAGTAATGACCCCTATTAAGGAGCACCTTGCATCCCACCAATATGTGCCTTGCTGTACATATCGCCTCACCACAAGTATAGCAACATTTTTCAGAGGCTTTTCCCCACCTTACCAAGTTACTCTGGTCAGGGAGGGTCATTTGGAAAGCGTTCAGATAAAATTTTAATAAGGCAGGAGACCAGTCATATAGCAAGGTGCGCCACTTTAGAGCTAATGGGATACAAAACTCACCTATGGTTAACCACTCACTTTGCATTTCTAAATTCATAGCGTGCACTTTGTAACTATCATTTTCGTCTTGTTGTAGAAAGGTTTTTACCATGTCTCGGTCTTCCCTTTTGTGAAGGACCAGCAATTACCCGTCTCGAAAGACCAGCAATTGCGAAGGACAGCGATTGTAAAACGTCGAAACGTTTCTGAACCACTGCCCGGCCACGGAGTAAATTAACGAAAGAGTGGACTGTAACTTATTGATATCGTGTAGTTAGGCTGCGCTCGTGCGCCGGCTAGGGGGCACGTGGGGAATATGTAAAACACCGTTTGATCTAGATCACGTAGTTTATTTACGTACCTTATACTAGATAACACACCCGTTAAATACTAGGCTACAACAGCCACGTGGCGGCGCGTCTCGCGGCCGCGTCGGCGCACGTCCGTTCTCGGCGGGGGTCAGCGGCGAACAGGGCGAGTAATTACCGCCGGCGTCGCATCTAGCCACGCCGGTCGGTGCGACACCCGCGAATTTAAATTACCCCAGACGACTACCGACGCGCCACCCGTGTTGCCAGGCACGTCGGACGGGTGGTTCACATTTCTCCCGCCGCGATCTATCGTATTCCAATCGCGTGAAGCACCCGTCGACGCACCCAAGATTCGCATAATGTCTTAAAGAAGCAAAGAGCGGGGCTCGTAGAAGACCTTGGCCTGTTTGCACTAATCAGTCTACTAGCTTCGCTCATTACGAACAGTTCCGGCTTACATATCAGAATTATTTACATGCCGAACTTTACAATATTTAAACAAACTAGGATCACTATCCGGTACGCCGTCCCTCTGATAGGGGTCTCTCCATTTGCGCAACGGATACCGTCCATATACAACCTACTAGAAATATAACATGTAGCTAAACTTAAGCGTTACACCTTATAATAATAAGCACGAGAGACAAGATCTGCCCTTTGCTGACGGACACGCTGTCATAGCGCTCTCTTCGCTAGATTTTGTCTCTGTACCTTACAATATATAATCTGCCAAGCAGATGGGACTAGCGTCTCTGCCCTTAAGCCCATTAAATACAATACATATTTGTTTCTTATCATAAACTATTATAGACTCTACGGTAGTGGCCGCCGAGACACTCTGCCATAACTTTAGTTCTCTCCCGAACAATGCCTCGGCGTCACGCCAATTTTACAAATCTGCGAAACAGATGAGACTAGCGTCTCTGTCCTTAGGACTGTTAAGTACAATATATAGTTGTTATTATAAACTATGATAAACTCTACGGTAGTGCCCGCCGAGACATTCTGCCATAACTTTAGTTCTCTCCCGAACAATGCCTCGGCGTCACGCCATTTTACAACAATTTATAGTCATCTCCTCCCATACATAACCAATGCCAGATCCTGGTTTACAACAAATAATTATACATAACAAGTCAGATCTTGGTTTCACAACAAGAATTATAATCACTCCGACTCTAAGGCAGCGTTAGGCGTCAGGAAACAATAGCTCACTTCTTCCCCACAATGCCTTGACCTAACGCTACAGCAATATAAGTTTTAATATAGTTAAACAATGTAGGCTACTAACGCAAATTATCTTACTTTATCTCAACTACGTCTACTGGCAATACGACCAGTCGTTTTGTAGGTCTTCTCAATACCATGCCATTCTTGGTAATTACGTCCACCACCCGAACCACGCCATCTGCGCCAGGATACACGCGCCGTACTCTCCCTCTCGGCCATACGTTCCTCGGTTGGTTTGAGTCCACTATCAGGACCACATCTCCTTCCTTTAGCGGGTCACCCCGACCATGAGGCTCCCGCCGGTGTTGTAATACGGGAAGAACCTCGCGCACCCATCGTTGCCAGAAAAGATCAGCGAGTCGTTGTGAGGCTCTCCAATGCGATCGTCCTAGTTCGTCCACTTTGGTAAAGGTTCCCGGGAGAGGCACCATCGACAATCCTCCTAGCAGGAAATGGTTTGGTGTTAATGCCTCCTCGTCTTCCGCGGAGATCGATACATGAGTCAGCGGGCGCGAATTTACCGTGTGTTCAATCTCGGTGAGTAATGTGTGCAGAACATCTTCTCGCGGACACCGCTCCTGCAACGTCATTCGCAACGCTCTCTTCACCGTTGCTACCATACGTTCCCAGGCTCCGCCCCAAAATGGCGTCGCTGGTGGAATATTATGCCACGGGATACAGCGAACTTCTGCTTCCTGTTGTAGTGATGACAACGCTGCTCTTCTCAGTTCGGCGTCGGCTCCGTGGAAGTTCGTCGCATTGTCGCTCCATATTCCTTCTGGTGCACCTCGCCTGGCTATCATCCGTCGCAAGGCCATTATCGCAGCGTCAGTCGTGAGGGCGTTTGCGATCTCTAAGTGGATAGCGCGACTGACTAAGCAAGTAAACAATGCTACATACCGCTTCTCTTGGTGTCGCGTTACGGCAACCGTCAATGGCCCGAAATAATCCAATCCTACAAAGCTGAAAGCGCGGTGATGATGCGCCAGGCGTTGCGGTGGTAAATCGCCTGTCCGCGGGTCGGCCGGTGCCGCACGCCTCAAACGGCATGGCTGACATTTCCTGATGACCGATCTGACCGTCGGCCTCACGCATATTATCCTATAACGTTGTCGTATCTCGTTGGTGACGCATTCCACCCCGCTGTGGTGAAGCTGGCGATGGACCCAGTCAATGTACAGGTGGCAGTATCGATGTTTCCCGTCCATAACGGCCGGACTGACCATCTCCCTTTCTAAGCCAGACGCCGCCGCGATGCGCGGTCGCAGTCGCAGCGTATCGTCCTCGATGATCAATGATAGCTGACGCAGGCGACTGTGTGCCGCGGGCGCCCTACCTTGGTTTATGTCTTCTATTTCCTCCGCAAAGCTTTCCTCTTGAGTGGCGCGCACCCACAGGTACTCTGCGCGCCGCGTATATTCCGCTTCCAACGGGCGATAACGGGTCGTCGCTGCGGAGCTACCGGTTTGTTTGAGAGTTTTCCCCTGTTGTGCGTATGGCGTGCGTGAGCCTACCGGCTTCCACGTAGGATCGTCCGCAGGGTTGCGTCGAGTGCGTTTCTTTGTAACTCCAATAGTCCTTGCTCGGCATAAATCTATAAACAGCAGTGCTCTGGCCGTGGCGCGTATCAATCTCAACCAGGATGAAAATCTAGCTATGTCGGGTAACGCGTGCGTCAAACTCAGACGCGTGGTCCTGGTGGCGGCGTGCGTTCGTTCTTCTCCAGTTGGGGCTTCGGGTGGCGGTTCTTCTTCAATTGGCCATGCTGCCTCGGTCTCGTACAAGAAGCTCGGGCCGCGGAACCAACGATGCGTCGCTCCGAAGTCAGGTGGCGCGTCCCGCGTACAATCGTCGCTAACGTTGAGTGCTGACGGGCACCATCTCCACTCAGCCACTGATGTTGTCTCCTCCAGTTCAGCGATGCGATGCGCGACGAATGGTTTGAATGACGGCGCGCCCGCACGCAGCCATGAGAGTACGGTGCGGGAGTCGCACCAGAAGATGCGCCGGTCGGGACGCCTGTCGTGCTCTTCCCCGATGAACCGCGCCAACCGGCTCCCCACGACCGCCGCCTGTAATTCAAGTCTAGGTATAGAAGTGACCTTTAAGGACGCTACGCGCCCTTTCGCTGCCGCGAGTGACACAGTAATGTCTCCGTTATTACTCTGTAAACGCCAATAGATGCATGTGGCGTAGGCCGAGTCACTCGCGTCAACGAATGTATGCAATTCTAACACTGCCGCGCAGTGAAAACCAGAATGGCACCTCGGGATCCGCATACTCTCTAATCCCTCCAGGAGTAGGAACCATTTCTCCCATTGTGCCCTTAAATCCTTCGGTAACGGTTCGTCCCACGTGAGACCCAAACGCCACGCTGACCTTAATAAACGCTTCGCATGCGTGGTTATTGGCGCCACCAGTCCAATCGGATCGTATAGAGACATCGTCACTCTCAACAGCTCCCGTTTAGTGTAAGTAGTTACAGAATATGGACAGATCTTACTCAAATTGAACCCTAATGAGTCATCGGCCGGGTGCCAGACGAGTCCCAAAACCTTCTCGTCCTTATCCAGCGGCACAGCCGTCGATTCTTCCTCGGCGAAACCCTCTATGGCCGCACGGCAGTTTGACGTCCACATCTGCAGCTCGAAATTTCCTTTTCGATGCACTGCGTCGACTGCTCGCGCAATGGTTGCCGCTTCCTCAGGGGTGTCGAAACTCTGTAAATAGTCATCCATATAATGATTACGGATAATCGCACTAGCTGCCGCGGGAAACTCCTCCTGGTGCAATGTCGCGTTTAGATTTTTAATATATATTGCTGTTGTGGGAGAGGAGGTGGCCCCGAAAGGCAGCGACGTCATTCTATATTCAGTAGGTGATTCGTCTGCGCTTTCACGCCAAAGGAAACGCAGAGCATCCCTGTCCGGTAATCTAATTTTAATTCGCAGAAACATGTCTTTTATATCTGCTACAATCCCTATAGGCCTTTGCCTAAAACGTAAGAGAACTCCCAACAGTGATTGTAGAAGCGCCGGACCTGTGACCAGTTGGTCATTGAGGCACACTCCCTGCGTGCGCGCGGCCGCGTCAAGTACGATGCGGACCTTGTTAGGTTTAGCGGGGTTCGTCACTGGAAAATGTGGTAGATACCACACGGTACTTCCGGAAGGCGACAAAGGTGCCTTTTCCGCGTAACCCTGCTGCAACATTCTATTAATTTGCGCTATGTACTTACCTTTTAGCTCCGGGTCTCGGTGTAACCTTTTCTCAACTCCCTGTAACCGTCCAAGCGCGGCTTGATAATTATTCGGCAATGTTGGGTTGTCTTCCTTCCATAACAAACCTGTCTCATACCCTCCTTCCGGCAGCGCCCGTGTCGTTTCTCCGAGCACCTTCAGCGCCCTTGCCTCAGGATCCCTTTTCGGACGACGTGGTTCGACTCCTAATGATTCTAGGTCAAAATGCTCCCTTACCAACTGATCTAGCGTTGGATCCACGTCCGTCTTCAAGTGGCCGCAGCGATGCAGACTAGTGTGAATGGCCTTACTCCGATTTAGGTGACTACTTTGCCCGTGCACAACCCATCCTAGTGGGGTCTGAGATGCAACTAGTTGGTCAGCCTGACCCCGTCTCACTTCTGAAGTCAAGAGTACCTCCCAGTTATCCTGGCCGATCAACAATGATGGTCTGCCATCGTCATACACCAACTGTTCCGTTAGCATGTCCAAATGCCGGCAGTCACGCAGTTCATGCCATGTCACCGACTGCGCCGATATGTCCAGTTTATCAATAGTGCGCGCCTCTATACTTACACTATTTAATGCGTATTTACCTTTTACTCGCAATTTAATGCGCTGTGAATGCGACGCATTGATACGAGCGCCCCCTACCGCCTCTATAAAGAAGGGGTCGCGCGGGCCGTGAGCTCCCACTCGCCGCGCCAGGTCCTCAGTCGCCAGCGTTACGGTACTTCCGTCGTCCAGGAGCGCATATGCGTCCGTCTCACCTCGTGGTCCCGTTACCGTTACAGGAACGACTTTCAATAAAGTTCTCTTCTGCGCGTGAGCTACTCTGGCCGATGTCACCGCTGCCGTAGGTAGTTGGTCGCCGTGGAGAGTCTCCCGCCGCTCCGACGATTGTTGACTGCCGCCGCCGCTCTCCCTTCCAGCTGAAGCGCCCGCCTGGGTCGCTCCGCTCCGCCCGGGTCGCGGCGTGGCGCCGCCGCCGTGTAGGAGCCGGTGGTGGTGATACTTGCACCCGGAGATCTCACACGGTTTCGCCTTGCAGTTATGTCTCCACCTCCTCGCCCGCAGACACCTGAAACACAATTTATACTTGCGAGCTTTTTCCCATCTTTCTGGTGACGACATATTTTTAAATTGCTTGCATACTGCTACATGCACACAAGTTCCCTCACACACACAGCATCGGCCTTCACTCGCTGCGTATGACCGCTGTTTGTTTTCATAACTACGACGCGGTTTGTCGTCTATGACCTCTGCCTTCGCATGTCTTGCGTTAAGTTCTGCTTCTCTATCTAAGAACTTGCCTAGTAATAAGAGAGCTGGTTCCCCGTTGAACCTTTCGCTCTCATAATCATACCACCTACTCTTTATTATTGGAGTGAGCTTCTCCACGATGATATTAACCATCTCTGGGCTATGTAGGTAGTGTGGTTTATTTAACGCCTGAACAACTAAAATCACATTATTTACTTTACACGCGAACATACACACGTCCCTAGGCGTGTCTGTCAGTTTGGGAAGGCTCCGTAACCTATCGAGCTCTTGCACTATTAGCGCTTCGGGCCTACCAAACCGATGTCCTAATCTACTCATAATTTGTTCAGCTGTTGATCCTAAGAACAAACATTTCACCGCCTCCATTGCCGCCCCTTTGAGGCATTTCCTCAATCTAGCTCTGTTTTCCGTTTCCATATAGCTAGACGCAGACTCGTAATACGCCGATTTGAAATGCAACCAGTCCTCTGACGAGCCATTAAATATAGGTAAATCAAACTGGTACCTTTTTGCCGCGGAGTGATCTCCGCGCGCTACTTCCCATAACACCGACGCCAGGTCTCTCAAGGTCTGGTCAGGGCCGCTCCGGTGCTGCCCCTCGCCGGTGCCTGCCGGTGGCTCCGCTGCCGCCGCGCGCTCACCATCAGCCGCCCGTTGTGCTGATCCCAAGTTCGCCGGCGCCTCCAACGCTGGCATGTTGTCGCTCAGTGAACGGCTTTGTGTGTACGTCCCTGACACACTCCGTCCGACGAGGCAGCCCGGCGCGTACGTCTCTGACGCGCGCGGGCTTGACGCTCCCGGCTGCCGATAGACGCCCGGCGCGTGCGTCTCTGACGCGCGCGGGCTTGTCGCTCCCGGCTGCCGATAGACGCCCGGCGCGTGCGTCTCTGACGCGCGCGGGCTTGTCGCTCCCGGCTGCCGATAGAGGCCCGGCGCGTGCGTCTCTGACGCGCGCGGGCTTGTCGCTCCCGGCTGCCGGTAGAGGCCCGGCGCGTGCGTCTCTGACGCGCGCGGGCTTGTCGCTCCCGGCTGCCGGTAGAGGCCCGGCGCGTGCGTCTCTGACGCGCGCGGGCTTGTCGCTCCCGGCTGCCGGTAGAGGCCCGGCGCGTGCGTCTCTGACGCGCGCGGGCTTTCTTCTTGGACCGCCTCTCCTCTCACACGACTCGCCTGGGGCACGTCTGCGTCCCCGCGCCACGCGCCTTCCCATGTCGCGTCACGCTCCTGTCGTGTGCTCAGAACTCCGGCGCCTAACACTTCCCTAACCAATACATCTCCCGGCTCTTTAAATAGCTCGTTGTATTGTTTCAACGCGAGCTCTAACCTTGCTTCGTGGTTGTAGCTCTGTAGTACCAGTAACAGTTAACCGGAAAAAAAAATTGGCAGTCATAGGAACTGCCGACAGAAGCGAAAACTTATAACTCAGAATTGTATAGCTTTCCTTGGAAACTACACGGGTGACACCGGAGGGCGTGGCCTGGCCATCACGGCATGGCCATCTATAAATGCGTCAGCATTTCCCATCGGCTCACGCATTTCTAGATGGCCATGCCATGATTTCCAGGCCACGCCCTTTCAGCATTTTGCATTGGGTCACGCATTTCTAGACGGCCAATGGCCATGGTCCCGAGTTTACTCGAAGATTTCTTATCATACCCGAGCGTGAGGCTAGAATTCAAATCACAGCCCACGAAATCTGTCTAGGCGCGCCAAAAGCAGTTTTCACTTCAAAAATATGGTACTTTGGTGACCAGGGACAGGCAAGTGGCTAAGATACTTACCTACATATATTTTTTAGGAAATTACGTTTGTGGAACATTCTCAACTTAAGCTGTGTTTAAATCCACCTTTGTCCTTTATTTTTACCTTAGCAGAAGAGGCGTAAGATTTGCTTTTATTTCTACGGAGTAGAAACTAGATGTATCTCATAAGGAAAATACGGGTTCCTAATGGGATCACTTCGACGTCTGTCTATCCATCCGTCACCGCCAATTTACTTTGTATCTACTTACATAATAATATGTACTTTACAGATTCTATGGAAAAGGGTAAGTTTCAACGAGAAAAACAATGGTCTTCTATTGTCTGTGTTGTATTTTATAGAATGATTTCAAATTGGGGTCTAAAATTAAACATTTATATATGTATAGATGTAAATTTTTTGTCCGACACATACAAATAGTACCCAGTCACAGTGACGTAAAACAGACATTTTCAGGGTGGTAGATACCCCAAAAGCAGCCTAATTTTTATAGGACAGGTGAACCACTATTTTTTTAATTATTTCGAGAATCGGGCATTCGAAAATGCAGCAGCGTCGAAAGTTTTCACATTAGAAAGTTTGTCGGACTCGTTGCAAAGAAGGCACTCACAATGTTTTACATTTGCTTATGTCAAAAAACATAAGGTCGTTGTACATGGGACTACAAGATACATCTTAAAAAAAACCTAAATGACAAAGATCACGGAACCCGCAGGTCTACCGCCTAACTTTTAATCTTTCTGCTATGCTATTTGTAACGTCTGGAATTGCAAAGTTTTTTAATTAAAAAAAAACAATTAAGACGAGCTATTATTTTTTACTTGCATCATTCCTTTTATGTAATAGTTGAGTTGCTAGTAGAGATACCTATCGACTTCGACTATTTTTTTGAACCCATTTTTTAGACTGTACCCATTGTATTTAAAAAATCTAAAATGTATACGAGAAGTATCGTATTGCGACGGCTGGATCACATTGTATTGCGATGTACAATGTCAACTCCGAACGCAAACAAAAGGAAAGTGGCTGCGCTGTTTCCAATTCAATGGATAAAGCAATGGAAAATTGCAATTGGAAAACGAGAAAGCGGTGAATGGAAAAAGTGCTGTTATTCAGACTACTGCGATGTGGACTTCCGTTATTGCATGCTACGTGTTACGTCCCTCACTATTTTGGATAATGAAAAAATATAATTACAGTCAGACATAATTACTATTCTACTTCTATATTTTAATAACTGCTGTGTTTGTGTACAAATGATATTAATTGATGAAATGTTTTGTATATACTGAATCTTGACGTGGTGATAAATGAGCAAAAGGAAACTAATTTCATTTTGTGCTACTATGTACTATGTTTGTATGCCAAGTAAGGCAGAAACTAGAGATCCTAACTGCGTCCAAAACCAAATATCTGTGCCTAACCTAGTCTTTACAGGCCAATAAAGAATTGAATCATTGTATGTTGTATATTTTATAATAACAAATCGTAGAAGTCTTCTGAGGGTCGCCACCGTTAGCTGACGAAAGAGGAACACTATATAACAGAATGAAAGGAGTATCAATATTGTGGTCCGCCGCTTTCTGAGAACACTCAGCAGTCGAAAAGTGGTAAGCGGCGAAGCCACATATCTGACCCGTGAGCCGTGAGAACCAAAGTTGAAGAAAATAAAATTGCACCCATTACGATTTTTTTGATAAACTTGATAGTATAACTCTGCAAATATTGATCCTAGCGTAAAAACTATATGAAGCAAACTTGTGAGAAATTAAATTTCCAACAACTTTGGGGACCATCATTTTTGCTCTAAAGTTGAAAATGAACGAGTTATTTCACAAAAACTTTAAAACAAGATGGTGGCGAACCCTCTACCGGGATAAGTTAGAAAATCGAGATTTATACTTCTAACGACCCTCCCCGACGCTTCATACAAAAAAATCGCTCCCCGGAATTTTTTCTACTTCAGGCTAGTTTTATGTCTACCTCGACTGTACTAAACAACCAACAACGGTAGGTAGGCGATACAAAAAACGTACTTACGTTTTTTGTTATTTTATTACGGCCACTTGGCCGTAATAAATTAAAGTGTTCAGAGTCACGTCATAAAACTGCAATTTACCTCCTTAATGAAGGCATTAAGTAGGGAAAACTCTTTTGAGGCATGCCCTCGTTTTCAGTTTCACTAGTCGTTTAAAGCAGGATGCGAATTAAAATATTTCCATCTCCATTAACGTAGGGTAGACTCAGAAAATAAATAGAAAATAAGCACAAAACCCCCAGATAACGCCAGTGGGACTGCATTTATAAAATTTGTAAAAGATCTGAAAATAATGTTCGGTAATAATAATATAAGATAGCACAATAGTAGATTATGCTATAAGTGTGTGAAATTGGTGTTTACCGCGGAGGTGCCATTCACCTTCGGCTTAGGCCTTAAGAAAGCCGAAGACGGTAATTATCAATATCACGTGTATCACACGACGTTTTTCAACACACTTGAGAATAAAATAACAATAAAAAATCATTTTAACAGTGAGAAAGAGCTATGAAAAAAATCCATTCCATTAGGCGGGAAAAATTAATCAGTTGTCATACTATACGCGCAACTAGGCCACAGACTAAAAAAAGTACTTTTTTTTTGCTCTCTGTGGATAGGGTTTTTTAGCCACTTACAATATGTGAAATTCTGTTTTTCCTAATTACAAAAACCAAAGGTTATAAGCTATTTGAGTGAATGATGTTTTATTTTATGACATATACAAATTCAAATTATTTTATTTAAAGACAAAGTTGCATGAAGTGAGCAAGCAATAGCTACATTAATTCATTTGTTCTATTGAATACGATCTATTTTGTATCGAAACTTTTTTAGAACAAAGCAACATAACCAATAAAAAAAACTATAAGTTACTTGTGAGCTCAGAAGAAGTACCTACTTGTGAGTAACTAAAGAAAAAGTCCCAGGTTGAGTATAGGTGTCATTACATGCCTGATTGTGGTGAAATTAGAGCCACTTTTTGAGCAAGTGTGTTGAAAATATTATATTTTTCGCGGTAAAATAAAATAACCGGAAACTACACGGTCAAAATCACGGGGCATAGCTAGTATGTCAATAAGTTTCACATGCTACATGTGTGTTTGTAAGCGTATTTGCCTAGCGGTGTGCTCTACAGGAGGTATTCGAATACTTGCCCAAGTTTCCATCATGAATATGTATTTGTGAAATTTCGGCACACGAAAACACTATACATATATTTATATACATAGTGTTGAGAAAGTCAGATTTACACCTTTGTTTGAAACCGGCATGTTTCAAAACATGCATATTTCGAAAACATGTATCATCCAACAATTTTTACTTGGACAACGCTGTGGATTATTGCCTTGACTTTTTTTAAGAAGATACAGTCTCAGAAGTCGGAGCTCGAAGTGGATTGCTTATGCTGAAACATTGTAGAGTAAGATCCCAGAGCTACCCGATGTCACCTATTTTCTTATGAATGAAATGTGGACGATTGAGTAGAGTTAGTAAGTACTAAGAACACTTGCTTACTCGCTAACTTGCTTAGACGCCCAATTTTGAGATATGGGGTAATGAAGGTACATCAAAACATTACTTACCTACTTCACGTATTTTCTAATAAGTGATTTTCACGTATGTTGTAGGCAATATCCTTAAAAACAAGGTCCCAATACTCCCAGACACTTTCCGTCAGCCGTTTTGCTTAACATCTCCAAAATAATAACTTAACTTAAACTCTCATACTCCATTTGTAAATATGTTCGTCAGACAACTATTTTAAAGCTTTTTCCAATTAGACAGACCAATTTAAGGGGCCAATCATCCCCTAAACTCAACATTCATCAGAAAATAGGTGACGTCTGGCAGCTCTGGGATCTTGGACTATTGTATTTTACCTTACTTACTTACGTACTTAACTTACTAATTTCGGAGTTTTTTTTCTTGAGAATAATAGTTTTTATAAAAGATCCCTCTTATCAACGCATTTAATTTAAATCTAAGTATTTTCTAACAAACAATAACGAAAAAAAAAATCTATTGGCGATTTATCACTACAAACTGACTGTTGTGCTTAACAATAGATGGCGTTGCACAACTAAGCCTATGAGTATTTGGTTAGAGGCTAGACCAACACTAAGTTACGACCACTGCCCGAATCGACTTGCACATCAAACATCCTATAATTACCAATAGGTGGCACAGAACTCAAAATTAAATTCAGCTGTGGATTGTATCCTACTCTAGTGTCATAGAAAATCTGGAGAGGTCACTACCGGTACGATAATTTTGTTGTTTTTTCCCTGAGAATTTATGTAAAGTTATCATTCAGAACCGCAAAATAAACCCGAAATACAGTTATTTTATTACAATTCCTTCACTAATTAATCGACAAGAACTTCGTTCCATCCCTTGACACCTCTCAACTTTTTTATTTTTAATGTACCTATTACCATTGATTGTTTTTCAGGTTTTATGTAAATTGATGGACAAATATAGATTGTTTTACAGTATAAAGTAACAAGACGAGCAGGACATGTGCCTGATGCAACAAAACGCCTGCCCATAACAACAAAGCGTCCCGCAACTATTGGAACATGAAGAGTCCAAAAAGTCTAGCACTGCACTGCGTTCGACATCCAGAGATATCAGATGATTTATCCCCGATATCCGTGATTTATCCGTATGTCCTGTAATTTCTCTGGAAATTGCTCTTCACACTGAAACATAGTGACGTTTGCACATTACTGATTGGCGGTAGAATAACTGGCAAAGGTGTGGTACTTCCCCAGGCGGACTTTGCAAAGAGTCTTATTAGAAAACCTAGTACTTAGAAGTGTTCAATGCGCGCATACCTACGTGTTTCTTTCTGTGCATACTTGAATATAGAACGGTGTGTCTGTGAGTACCACAGAGATCTAAATAATAATTACCTTATTATTTAGATTTCTGTGGTGAGTACTAAAGTTTTACAGCCCAGAAAAGTTAGATAACACTTTTTATTCTGGTAAAATGAATCATGAGTAGTGTGAAAACAGTTAAATTTTAAGTAATTTCGAAAAAGAAGGAATAATACGAGATCCGGCTGCAAAATATCTACGTTCATCGCGTAGTGGATGATATTTTATTTAAAAAAATAAGTAAAAATAACAAAAAATGTTTGTCTGTAAAGTCGGTTTACTGACGATAGAACGTGACAACGTCTTAAGAAAATACTGATGGAATGGTAGCATTTTTCAAAAGAAAATTTTAATTTCATTTGTTTAATAGATTTGTATGTAAAAATTAATCAGTAGAATTTAGTCATTTTCAATCAAAACAATGCAAAAAAGATTTTAGATGCCGGGGATCGAACCCGGGGCATTTCACATGCAAAGCGAACGCTCTACCACTGAGCTACATCCCCGCTTGAGCTACTGGTCGAAATAATTAATACAACTGTAACAAACATGCGGCGAGGTAACGACCGACGGTAACGGTACATGACGTCATGTTTTGTGGGCGTGCAGCCGGCTTCATCGAATTATAAAACGTTATCACGTCAAAAATAAGTGTTTTTTTTTTTCGGAAATTTTATTAACATTAATTTTATTACAATTACTTGCGACCACTCTTTGACTGGCAATCTATTATCAATGTATTCTCCTAATCATAAATGTATGTTCAAATGGGAATTTGATTAACTACTACGATGAACATAGAGATTTTGCCGGATTTTAGGCTTATGAGGTTTATTCGTTCTCCGAGTCCGAGTAAATGTGGGTAGTAATAACATTCCGTACTACTATTCTGTTGTGTTTTTTATGGTAGGCACAGAAGACGAGACGAGCAGGACATGTGCCTGATGGTAAGCAACATGCCTGCCCTTAACAACATAGTGACAGGCAGCTATTGGAACAAGAACAGGCCAAATCATTACCTAGCATTGCACTGCTCCCGGTACCCAGAGATAAGATGGGAATTTCACAAGCCAAACGCTTAGGCCGATCGTGTCTCTCGCTATAGCTTGTTATGCGCTCTCGCTTGCACGCTCGACTCAGGTGCAAAGTCACAATGAGTCATGATTTTTCGTGCGTGCAGCCGACGTTCATCGATTTATTAAGAACAAAAAATACAAAAACATGCTAAGAAACTTTTTCAAATAGGAATAAGATCAAACGACTCAATTTGAGGCAACAGATTTTTAGAGAAACTAAAGTGTGAAAGCTTACCTTAAGTTGTTAAGGACCCTTCCCGTAACCATTACGATAATCCTCAGAGGACCGAGAAGTAAAAGGTGTTTGGAATATTAAAAGGGTTGCCAATTTACTTTTTGACCATTGAGAAAGAAGCCTAACGGGCTTACGCAAATCGATCAGAACCTTTTATAGTTTTGTCAGTCTTTAATTTCCAAGGTCATTTTGGTCTTGCACCTCGTCCCTATTTATTTCATTTTTTTTAACAAAGTTGTTAGCAATTTTGAAGTGAACACTTCTTTTGGCGCGCCACATGCAGATTTTTTCGTGGGCTGTGAATTGAATTCTAGCGTTACGCTCGAGAATAATAAGAAATCTTCGAGTAAACTCGTCCATGGCCATTGGGCCTCTCATCATCATCATCAACAGCCCACTAAACGTTCCCACTGCTGGGACTCGGGGCCTTCTCTCGCAAGGAGAGAGTTAAGGCCATAATCCACCACGCTGGCCCAGTGCGGGTTGGCGGATGACACATGACTTCGAAAGATTCTAGGTACATGTCGGTTTCCTCACGATGTTTTCCTTCACCGTTTTAAGTTAGCGGCATTACGCACATGACTTCGAAAAGACAGTGGTGCGTGTGGGGTTTGAACCCGGGATCTCCGGATCGGCAGCCGCCGTTCTCCCGACTAGACCACCGTAACTTCCTGCCCTCTTGAACATTGATATATCTATAGAAATGCGTAAGCATTTCTAGCCATGCTCATGGCCACGCCCTCCGGTTTCACCTGCGTAGTTTCCAAAGTAAGCTATCAAATTCTGAGTTATAAGTTTTCCCTTCTATCGGCAGTTACTATGATTGCCAACTTTACTAAATGTTAGTAGAACTGGTAGATTATGTAGATATAATATTCTCTATCATTTTTAGCTTTATGGGAGGTAGATATAGAGATAGCAACCACTACTATAACTCTTTATTGTATACCTACATCAAAAAAATTGTGCACATGACTAGAAAACCAATAAAATAGCTTTTGTTACTAGACTTTTTATGTGTTACACAGTTACTTTTCAGTTATAAATTCAGCTTTTAAAAAAAAAATGGTTGTCTGTAAAGTCGGTTTACTGACGATAGTTAAACGTGACAACGTCTTAAGAAATCAGTACGCTGATAGCGCGAGTAGTGATACCGCTCGATTCGGCGGGTGGCGCCCTCAGCGCTCAGCTTCGTCCGCATGGCACGGACGACGAACTAACGGTAAAGGTAACGTTACATGTCGTCATGTTTTGAGGGCGTGCAGCCGGCTTCACCGAATTATAAGACGTTATCACGTCAAAAAAGCCGTGGTAACTTAGTGCGTCGTAACCAAAGAGTTTACGTTCTTATCTAAGTTCGTAACACAATCGTGAGGTCGTAGGCTTAAGCTTAATTTGCACCTTTGACTATTTTTCCAAGAACAGATGTGCAAGTTTATCATCATCACTGGTTTTAAAGTTAAGGGAAATAACAGAGTTTATTTACGATGTCCTAAGTCAAGCTTACGGCATGGTCCAAGAATCTTTCAAAGTCATGTCTCATCATAAATTCGCACTGGGCCAGTAAACTGGTCTATAACTCTCTCATAAGCAAAAAAAGTCTCAGAAGTGGGAACATTGAGTGCGCTGTTTATGCAAGTTTAGTTTTTAAAGCATCAATGTAAACCACTGATGTGCCCTCCCAAACTTCAGGCGCTCGGAATTATGTCGACGTTGGGAAGAGTGAGCTCACTTTTTCCGTTCTTGTCGGTTGCAGGAAGCGGTGAACGTTAAACGTTTTTTCCTATCACTATTCGTTGTCAACTACTAATATAAGTAGAACTAAAGCATATCTCACCGCTCACCGCTAGCGATTCTAGGGGTCAAGAAGATTGGTTGTGTGTAACCCAACTTACATTACGCACAGAGACGCAGTTTATTACTAATTTTAAGGTGCTCAAGGCACATCTATTGGTTTATATCGATGATTATAAGAACTACATTAACAAGAAAAGTTAGTCTAAATTAAACCCAACTACTGAAAATGTGCTCTTTTCCTTGATGTACAATAAAATAACAGTCAGCGTTTTCTTCAACAAACTCTTGTTTTGAAGAGAAAATTCATTTCTATTTTCCACGAACAAAGCCAAGACAATAATCACTACAACAGTCTGTTTCTAATTTCTAGAAATTTCTGGAATCATATTATGGTCTGTAGCAAAATGCAAGATGGTCTTGTGCTATGAGCTATATTTTAAAATTTAAAAGCTATTTTTGGGCGACAACGAGGTGATATTATAAAGAACATACTCGTAGAGTGCGCGCAATTACTCTGCGCGTAGAATTCTTACGTTACGCTCGGGAATCATAAGAAATCTTCGGGTACACTCGGGACCTTTGATGGCCATACTCATGGCCACGCCCTCCGGTTTCACCCACGTAGTTTCCAAAGTAAGCTTTGATATTTTATTCTGAGTTATACATTTTAACTTCTATCGACAGTGCCTATGCTTGCTTTTTTTTTAAATTCTATACAAATCAAAATAGGAAACGAAGTGACACAGCAGTGATGATCTTTCTCGCTCGGGTACACTCGGCGGCCCTACGTTCATCCGATAGAGCCTTTCACCTAACGGCGTCAGCTTCATTTACCACCTACGGGAAAATGTGTAGGCGGTGCGCCAAAACAAATTTTACTTTTTTTTTCAACGTTAGTGTGAATGTTTTTTGATCACTTAATCTGTATTACATTTAATTACTGTATTTTTAATTATAGACGTTCAGTTACGTGGTAATGGGCAACGCATCATACCACTGCACTCAGATAAATAAAGCGGCAAAACAAAACTAGTAGGCTAAACAAAAATTAAATGTTTTCGACGATTGTTGGACAAAACTGCAGTTACTCGAATAAAGAGGCACAAAGGAGACCCACAATACCAAGTATAATAACCGGGCCGCATGACGGGTTAAAGGAACATGGGCAAGAGGTGTTGCGGTTACCGCCGTGATCCATCGTGATCTTAACCCCATTGAAAAAAGAAGATGATCCTATGGAAGCCATTAAAGGAACATTGATACGCCAAATTTTCAAATAGTGTTATTTATGTACTTACTAAAATATTTACAAGGTTAAATTAAATTCTTGTTATTTTGTTGTTGATGTAGGTTGAAAATAACAGATTTTTTATCAAGTAATAAACTACAATAAAGTTCTCCTGGTAGTAAGAGACTCCGCCAGCCAATAACCAGTACCAATGATACTTGGTCATATTGGACCAAAGTAGCACTGCACCAGCGTTCATTACTTCGAGACATTAGTTCTCGAGTCTCACTTGTTCTGCACACAATAACCTTCCTTTTCAACCGGAACACTGGCACGCCACTGCTTCGCGGTAAAGTAATAAGAGTATAATAGTAGTAATAAAATTTAATTGAATAAGTTAATAATATAAGTTGGAAATATAAACGTTACTAAACTTATCGATGTAGTTCTATTGCTATCCAGAATTATCCCTTCCCTTATCAATTTTATGATGACGAAATTTCTCAGTGCACGGAGAACCTATTTTAGCTTGACCTGGCAACATTAAGCACGCCACCAGTCGTGCGCAGAGTTATATTGCGAGCACTATATCATATGAGTGACACCTGACACATCTATTAGCCAATATTAATTATGTCTAATTAATATTGACACAAGACATCAACGAAGTATTACAAATAGAAGTGTTATAGTCTAACAATCACGCAATAAATCACAGCGGAACTTGCACACATACTCATTACTCATGTACCTACACACATACACACTTCCATATGTATTAATAAATATCACGCGGAAGAAAGAGACAACATATCCAGAATATCGGTTGTTGGAAAGGAAAGATAGGTTTATCGGGTCTCTCTTACACTCTCGTTCTAATCTGACTATTTCCATCTCGCTCTATCCATTCGTAGAAATAAACAACCAAACTTAATAACAAATAATTTAAAGAAATAATTGTAGTGTTACTTACGCAAGAAATGAAACATTTTTCTCATTAACAGTTGCAGTATAGTTTTTACAAAAACACAGGATGTCATTTTTTCTTCTGTTTACAAAACAATACCAAAAATACCTAAAAGCGATACGACTGCTCGCGACACTTGAGAGTGCATGACTGAGCGGGCATTAAGGCAATTACCTCTATTTCGTCTTGCCAAAGTTTAGCTCGGGTAACTCGTCTATTATTTATAGGTCATTGCAAGACATGCTTATCAAATTTCTCTATTTTTTATAACCAACAACCAAATGAAACATGAACGCCACCTGTGACGTTTAGAAAATTTTATAGATTTTATAGGTTTACACTTGACCGCCATCTCGCCTGATGGTAAGCGACGATACGGTCTGCTATGGAGCGTGCTTACCAAGAAAAAAACAATTTACTATCGATTTGAAAAGACCAAGATCGTCCGTCGAGAATAACCCACTCGGGCAACGCATTCCGTTATTAGAAGTTGTATTCACAAATTAACCAAACATCTTCGTGCGAGTCTAGCTTTCGAGCTACGAGTGGTCCCAGAGAAAAATAAGAAAAGGTATCTATGTAGTATCAGATCATGCCGATCAGTTGCACACTCACTGATGTTCTAAAACCACTTCATTAATGCTCCATATTTCGTGTTTCTTGTATCTTATCGCTAATGGACACGTTTTAAAGTACTGCACGCATAGACTTATACCTATATAAGTCTATGGCTGCACGTTAATTAGAGCAAACAAATCGTACTAAGAGCTCATAGTAGGGACCCTGGAGAAATGAAATACCACTTTAATATTAGTGGGTTCAACGGCTTTAATACCTAACACAATTTTGCAGCATAATATCGCCACATTTGAAATGTAGAATTCTATTTTAGCGTCGAGCCGAGTTGAGCTGGAATATGCAGTTAAATTAAACTTGCGTTTTATATTTTCTTTAGGGCTTTTAAACTGAGCTAAATATTAAAAAGGAACATGAGTTAGACGAATACCAGCAATTAATGTTGCAGAGTAATAGAAAATAGTATCGACTTATTGGTAAGTAATTATTAAATTCAGAGCCATAAAAAGTTGTCACTTGAATAAATTAATAAAAATAATTTTAAAAGAAGTGTGATCGTGTAGTTGGAATTTGTATAGGTCCATTTTCATTTTGTACTAGGATACCATAGGTCCATTCTACAGGGTTATTGGTGATCAGCCTGCATCCTTTTAAGGGGATGTTAGGTACATTCCATACGTCAACTTTCGTTCTACAGTTTAAAAAAAAAACCGTTTTTTTTTCTTTTACAAAATAAATAAAAAGTGCTTTTGCACTGTCTAAAAATATCGAACTCTTCGTAACAATTCGTAACGAGAGCGCGTACGCTCTTTAACGCGCAAAAAATTATGTACCGAAGTGAATAAACACTAAAAAGTCACTAAACAGTACAAAAAAGGGCAACAAATACATTTTTTTTTGGGTTATCTATTAAGTTTTAACGAAAGTTGTAGAACAAAAGTTGTTTGTTTAAATATACAGAACATGCCCTTAAACGGATGCAGGCTGATTACCAGTAACCCTGTATAGTATAAGCAGCCCAATGATGTCAGGACGTGAGAACAGGACGTCTACTCTGTTTCAACGAAAACGAAATTTCGAAAAAAAACTCGCGACTTTCCTGCTCTCGTTCTACTTTGTTTCTTCCGATACAACATTGTTTGACGTTTAAATGTTTTAAGCATACTCTAATTAGAGTAGGCTTAGAACATTTAAACGGACAAAACTACGGATCGAAGTAGAAACGGAGTTGGAAAATCGCGAGTTTATTTCGAAATTACGTTTTCGTTGAATTAGAGTAGACGTCCTGATCGGCAGGAAATCTGAAACACATATTATAGACTAGCTGAACGCGCGCGCGTTGCTACGCCATCTGTCGAAAATTGGTCGTACCAATTCAAATTTTGAACAAATTCGGTTACTTTAGGTTCTAATGACGCAACCTTTAACATATGACAAATGCTGTCACGCAACGAAAGCTCTCTAAAAGCAATATTTTTTCCCGTTTTTGTGACATTTTTCATTCATGCTCGGCTCCTGTTAATAGTAGCGTAATGCTAAATACTCTATAGCCTTCCTCGATAAATGGACTATCCTACAAAGAAATAATCTTTCAATTCGGACCAGTAGTTTCAGAGATCCTTGCGTTCAAACAAACAAACAAACATACAAACAAACTCTTCAGCTTTATAATATTAGTATAGAGCCCGAGTCACAAGTCTTGGGGTCTATTCGAGATTTCTCTCTCTGCCACACGATGGACCCGGCACCCGCACGGTGAATCCATGGAATGCTAAGAAGTACGTCTCTATAGATAGTATAGATTATAGTTTAGCATATTATAGGCTACTCTTATCATGAGGTAATATCGTGAACGGGAACTGAAGGGGTAAACCCGCGGGGTGCAGATAGTAGTTTATGCTTACTAGTTAGCAGCGTTTCGCAGTTTTACCCGCGCAATGCCCATTCTCGTTATTTTCCCATCCTCACATCCAAACTTTCGCATTCATTGCTATACCTTTAAACGAGCAATAGGGTACCGGACTGGGTCAAAAATACACCATCCTAATTAGTCCGTCAGCTAGATCATGGAAAAATATTGGACACGTATTTTTTGTTTTTTCATAATATTAAAAATCGTCAAAGATATAGACCATCAAACTTCGAGAGTGGGGGTTCGCGACGTCACTCGTGAGTAAAAATCGTACTCACAAGTGACATCACACGAAACTTCGAAGCGCTGTATCTTCGTCATTTTTTGTTTGTGAAATAAAAGAAAAAATACGTATACAATATTTTTTGGCAATCTAACTAACGGGCTACTTAGTTTTTTTGAGGATTGTACCCTATTCTTATACCTATATATATTATATCGAATCTGAATCTCGGAAACGGCTCGAACGATTTTCATGAAATTATGTATGCAGCAGGGCTAACACGGGCAGTGGACTAATAGTCTTTCCACCAATTTTATCCACCTGTCAGTGGATATAATAATCATTTCCACCTTGCATAGCATGGCAACAGGGGAAAGGTATAAAATGTTTCCACTTGACGTTTGTCGTGGACATTATATCACGCTACTCCCCGCTGTATAGCACGGACTCGGGAAAACGAAGATAAATACTCTTCAATTGACATATGACAGGGGACAAACTATCGTCTGATTTGGAGGTGGGGATATAGGTAAGTAAATCTCTCTCAAACATAATGTCGCGAGCATATTATAATTATATTTTATATAATTACTCATTTTTATATCTAAATGCGTTCTCTATACTAAGGTATGTGATTTAGATGAGAAAATGTTTTATAGTTGTTTACAAAAATATAAAACCTACATATAAAACCTCAAAAGGCAGCACAGAAAAAAAAAAAGTAAAAAGAGCGAACGTTGACAGAAAAACTGATGATTAATACGTCATTTTTAGGGTTCCGTAAAACGTAAAAACGGAACCCTTATAGATTCGTCACGTCTGTCTGTCACAGCCACTTTTTGCCGAAACTATGAAAACTACACTGTTTAAACTTGGTAAGTAGATGTATTCTGTGACCCGCATTAAGTTTTTATAAAAAAAAAAAAAAATAGGGTTGCCCCCATACTGAGAAATGAAACTCATCAAACCTATACGTGTGGGGTGTCTATCGATAGGTCTTCAAAATGATATTGAGGTTTCTAATATAATTTTGTCTACACTGAATAATTTGCACGAGAGACACTTCCAAAGTGGTAAAATGTGTGCTAACTTCTAAAGTAAGAGAATGAAAAAATATATGATGTACATTACCATGCAAACTACCAACGAAAATTGGTTTGAACTCGATCTGATAAGTAGTTTTTTTAGTACGTCATAAATACACTATCATTAAAACTTCGATCAAAGTTACAACGAAGTACAAGAACTATGTGTACTATGTATATTATGTTACTTGCTGCAACGGAACCCTTCATGGGCGAGTCCAACTTGCACTTGGCCACTTTATTATTTAATTTTCTTATAACGGCAATACTGAAGTGATAACGCTACTCCCGCCGTATATCCACCGTGGAATAACTATCCACCGGCGAGTCCGTGCTCTGACAGTGGACAAAATTGACAAGGGGGAAAGAGATTATTTCCTTTCCCGGTGGAGTAATTGTCAACTGCCCGTGCTAGCCCCGCAGGGGGTTTCGGGGACGATAAATCGATCTAGCTAGATTTTATAATAAAAAATGACATTTTATTTGCTTTTTGAGGCAATGAAAAACTCCTATAATATCATTTGAATACGATAGCAAATTTCGTCAGTCAAGTCATCGGCTGAATAGCTCAAGCGGTACAGAGCCGCCCTCGGTGCCGGGAGGTCCCGCTTCGAATCCTGATATAGTTACTTTCTCGGTTTTACTTTGTTTTTTTTTAATGTAATATTTTTAATAAGTTTTATAGGTACTATGTCCTTAGTGATATTTCATCAGAATATAATTTGTATCTGCCTAAATATAATTAAAAACACCGAGCTAAGCTCGGTCAACCAGGTACTAAGTACTAATAGTAGTAAGGAAGTACCTACGGTAAGTAGTAAGGACGTGACATTGTTACAACACATCACAAATCACTATTTGTTCAGAGTGTACTTCCGAGACGCATCCCTAGTGCCCAATTAGTTAAGTAACCGTATTTATCCTTAATTAATTGCGTTAATTAATTAAACAGTAACGACAGTAATGGTTAAGTTTAAGCCGTGTTGTGGAAGTAATCAAATCTCTGTTGATCGCGGGTTGATTCATAAACTAGCGCGGAAGTGTACCAGGATTGATTGCGTTATCAAACCCGTGTGTAAAGTTAGTAGGGTGTATACAGAATATGTGACCGGCGCTTCTACCGCCTAACGAAAAACGCTTTGACGCTTTGATGCTTTGACATTGCCTCTGACTTTGTCTCTTTTCTTCTCGCTTGAAATGAAAGAGACGGCAATGCCAAAGCGTCAAAGCATCAAAGCGTTTTTCGTTAGGCGGTAGACCCCCGGATATTGTATTAAATTTGACTGACTTTTAAGACTTGTTTTTGAAGTGAAAACGTCTTTTGGCGCACCACAGATAGATTTTTCGTGGGCTGTGAATTGAATTCTAGCGTCATGCTCGGGAACGATAAGAATTTTTCCGATGAACTCGGGACCATGTCCATTGACCATCTAAAGATGCGTCAGCATTTCCCATTGGCTATCTAAAAAAGCGTCAGCATTTCTAGATGGCCATGGTCTTGGCCACGCCCTCCAGTGTCACTCGCGTAGTTTCCAAAGTGAGCTATGAAATTCTGAGTTACAAGTTTTCACTTCTATCGGCAGTTTCTATGAATGCCAATGTTTTTCTTATAATAATTAATTGAAGTGCATATGTTGAAATTTTCGCAACGTTCAAATGTTTTGAAGGGCAGTCAGTGTTTCTAGAGAATTTACAGGACGTGTACAGGACATAGAGCTAAAACATTGGATATATCTGAGTGACGTGCGCACTGCGCAGTGCATTGCAGTGCAGTGTGTCCACTGTGCTATTATGTGTAGCCGTGTTGCCTACTATCAGGCACAATATACATGTGTTTTTTCTTTCTAATTTCTATATTTCTTCCAAGCAACCGAATGACGGCAAAAAAGATATGAAAATGAAAGACGGGAAGTACAAATAATACTCTTATTTGTACCCACTATTTTTTAAATAAAGAGTGACGAGACGAGCAGTACATGTGCCTCATGGTAAGCAACATGCCTACCACATAACAACACAGTGACACGCAGCTATTGGAATATGAAGAGTACAAAGCACATTACCTAGCACTGCACTGCACTGCGCTCGTCGCCCAGATATCTAAGTTGTTATATCTCTAAGCCCTGTAATTTCTCTGGAAACATTGCCCTTCAAACCGGAACACAGTAACGTTTGCACATTAATAACATAGAATAACTGGCAGAAGTGTGGTCCTTCCCCCAGGCGGACTCTGCCAAGAGTCCTACCACTACAAACATTACACACTACAAACACATAACTAGCGTACATACATAACTAGCGGCCCGCTCCGGCTTCGCTCGAATAATAACCTAGATATCAACTACAGCGCCATCTGCCGTGCTGATTTATAAATCTAAACCTTCCAGGGCCCTACCCAAACGTATACAAAAAAAATCATTCAAATCGGTCCAGCCGTTTAGGAGGAGTTCACTAACAACGAAAAGTGGCATTGATTTTTATATATATAGATAGATACTTCAAGTCGTGTTATATTTCATCGCGTAGTATGTAAACGCAAACTCTACTAAGCATTATGAATAGACGAAGTTCCTTGATCCTCTTGTATAATAACGGAAGCTAATGTTTACTTACAAGTTAAGATTTATGCGAGAAATTACGTTATTTTGTAGTTTCATACTAAGCGGTGAAGATTTACTGGGCTTGTTTATTTGTCAAGTTTCTCTTACTAATTAGGTTAATTCAAGGGGGAAATTTGTGTTTAAAGTAGATTTTACTTATTGATTGTAAATATACAATGATTTAAAAATAAAATAGATATTTAGAATAGAAAGAGATTAAAATTAATATATTTTACGACACATTGTATGGATACATTCATTTATAAAACGTTTTTGCAAAATGTTTTCTATTGAAAATTTTCAGTTTTTTTAATAATATAGTAGCGGCGTTACTTACTTTGTAAGTTCTTTTTACGCTCCATAAGATATTTGTATAATTAATTATTTATTAATCATATTTTTTTGTAAATATGTATTACTAGCGACCCGCCCCGACTTCACTCGGGTGCAAAGCAAAACCTTCCTCTTCAATCACACCGCATCAAAATCCGTTGCGTAGTTTTAAAGATTTACGCATACATAGGGAAATAGGAACAGAGAAAGCGACTTTGTTTTATACTATGTAGTGATGTACTTATATACTTAAATTACACATTAGCAGCATCCTTTACCGCCAAGCAGTAATGAGCTAACATTACTGTGATCCGGTTTGAAGGGCAATGTTTCCAGAGAAATTACAGGGCTTAGGGGTATAACATCTTAGATCTCTGGGTGACGAGCGCAGTACAGTGCTAGGTAATGATTTGGACTCTTCATGTTCCAATAGCTGCGTGTCACTGTGCTGTTATGTGGCAGGCATGTTGCTTACCATCAGGCAAATGTCCTGTTCGTCTCGTCACTCTTTATTAAAAAAAATCCTCTATTCTCGTGATTTTCCCGCGATCAAAAGTAGACTATGTGTTACTCGAGACTATAATCTAACCGTATTCAAAATTCTAAATCGATCCATCCAGCCGATCCAACGTGATTGATGATTGATGAAGAATTAGTGAAGGAATTGTAATAAAAAAATTAAGTTATAATAATATTTTTTTATTACTTATTAACTAATGTAATAAAACCAACGGCTAAAACAAAGTATAATACAATTTAAAATATTGTGATTCGAGGAAAACAACAACAATAACCTTAAAATCCTCGTACAATGAATAGACAATAAATCATGACGTTTATTTTTTTAATGTTTTCCTTTCATAGCATACAACACTTGTCTAAAGGTCGACTGAATTTAGGCGCTACTGATTTTAGTGTAGTGTATTAGCATTAGTAAGAATCAGAGAAACTGTACCTAGTCAGTCTGAATTTAGTACTCTAAGTAGCTAGGTCTTTCGAACCAATCACACTATCAGTTCATTACACGCAACGTAACGTACTACGTCTGAACTACGACGTAAAGTGTAATCCGGGATGAATGGAACAGTTTCGTGACTGATGCCTGCAGCTGAATATAGTAGGATGAAACCCATTGTAAATGGAAGACAATATGACAAAAGTGAAAGAAAATCGTCAAATAACTGTATTTCGGGTTTATTTTGCGGTTCTGAATGATTGATTACTTTACATAAATTCTCAAGAAAAAAGAACAAAATTATCGTACCGGTAGTGACCTCTCCAGATTTTCTATGACACTAGAGTAGGATACAATTCACAGCTAAATTTAATTTTGAGTTCTGCGCCACCTATTGGTAATTATAGGAACTTTGATGTGCAAGTCGATTCGGGCAGTGGTCGTAAATTAGTGTTGGTCTAGCCTCTAACCAAATACTCATAGGGTTAGTTGTGCAACGCCATCTATTTTTAAGCGCAAGAGTCAGTTTGTTGTGATAAATCGCCAATATAATTTTTTTTCGTTATTGTTTGTTAGAAAATACTTAGATTTAAATTAAATGCGTTGATAAGAGGGATCCTTCATAAAAACTATTATTCTCAGGAAAAAAAAGAACAAAAAAAAGAATGTTGAGAGAAAAAAAGAACAAAAACAGGTAACTACCGGGATTCGAACCGGGGGCACCTATCTTCATAGGTGACCCCTTACTTACTAATTGCGCCAACCGGTCATTGTTGATGGGTGAAATTTGTTATCGTATTCTAATTCTATCACGCCATAGGCACGAAACGTTACAACTTTTTCGTGAGATTTTTTTCCGTCTAGCTCCCTTTCATAACGCGCGATAAGCAACTTCGTTCCAAAAACATCCAAACCACGCATTTATAATATAAATAGGATACTATATAGACACCCAGTCACAGAACGAACATCCGTAATTATACACGTGGTACGTCGTTCTGTGATTTTCCTTTCGATTGTAGGCCATTCGTTACTCAGCTAATTAAAAGGCATCGCAGGCTGTTACGGAATTATGCGCTTTCCTACAAATTACGGACCCAGCATCATTTGTCATCATTTTTTGCTCATTATTCATTCTGCCGCTTCTTGTGTCTTTGTCACGTCTGTAAATAGTAATGTTACTTGATTTGTTTTACGGTAGCATAAGCATAATTGTTTATTTTCCTTGGAATTGATTACAATAATAATGTTCAACGTAAATTTATTGTATCAACTAGCTGTGCCCCGCGGTTTCACCCGCGTCTATGTGAGGAAAGTCCCTATCCATTGCTTTAAAAAGCTATGATCTGTTAGAGAACAATAGAAAAACAATAAAGGAACGCTAGGTAAAAGTACTGGGATCTACGAAAATGTGTATACTTAGTACAGGTATTCTAAAGCATTATGTTTAGTTTTCTTTTCTTTCGATAGAAGAACAAATTGGTGATCTCTCTGTCACTTGATACTCTTGATAGCGCAACATATACCAAGTTGTCCTATGAAAATCAGTCTCGGCGTGAATCGATTCCTTGGTGCTTAAATGTTTGCCCCTGTGTTTTAATAATAATTACAGTAAACGACTCCTTAACGGGAAATTGTATTACAATTTCGAAATTAAAAAGCAAATGCAAAACATACCCTTCTGCTTTAGGGAATGGTCGATTTGTGTCGGATTCAACACCATGAGTGATGCCCTACCGACTAAAATCCCCGCAGTATTTCACCGTTGCCACACACGGCGCGAACACATGAATGCTCTTGCACTCTTTTGCGAACCCGCCACGGAAAAATGCACGCCGTGATCACCGGTGACCAACCGTGGGAGCTAGACGTCCTCACGTCTGGAAACCTTTGGTCTCCCGCGGCGGACCAAATGCTCGACCTCATCACCTATCACCATCCAGATGAAGAAGACGGGGACAGCAGCTCACCGATATACCGGCACTAATTTTCCCCTACAGCCCCACCGCATCCGCCATCATACTGCAGTGGGCAGGGAGAACGGCGCACCGTAATACTGGTATTCCTCTCTAGCCAAGGTCTCCCCTCTACAGCCACAGTGCCGACCACCAAGCATCACGGCACGTCACAGTCACGCCGGCACCGTCTGCGCCGCGCAACTCCCTCCTGACCGCGTCGCTTGGACCGCAAGGCTTGGAGCCCATAGCCCTGGTGAAAAGTCCTACTGTGGGTTTCTCTTAGCTTCACTGTGACTGACCAGGCCACGGCTACTACTGGACCCCCGCCTCGTCAATGCGGGAAGTCCTCGGGAAGGAAGCAAATGGTATCTCGTAGAGCAAGCGGCGGCCGCCAGCCATCTGCTTTCTATTCGCCGTGATCTTTTATTAGATAAGTAGTTGAAAATTATACGCATTTTTTATGTGGGCGAACAATTACGCATGGTCACACATTGACATAGTGGGATATGTCGGGATCGACGTTACGGACGAATATGGTACCCCTACCGACGAAAACTTCGGCAGGTTTCTCCAGCCGTTGGTTGGCAGCAGAGTCTTGGGACCGCTATCGCACTCGACCACGACTCGGCCATTGCCGTCGTCTTTTGCGAGAACATCTTGCGGAAGGCTTCCGGACCGCAGTATTTGGTTCCAGTGACGCGTCAGAAACCAGCGACGCGTCATGTCCTCAGGAAATCATATCCCTAGGTGCGGTGCCGGACCGCCCTAAACGTCTGACACCCCACACCCTCCAGTGGAAACAGGATCCGAGTCAAGTGCACCTCTAGGATCGCTCCTGTATCCACTTTCGTCTCATTGGATGAGTGAAAGGTCATGGCGTGCTCCCGCTCCTCCAACTCACACGGCCTATCACTGTCAAGCATCTTGGCCAAGATGGTCGAGAGCGAAAGGTTCCACCTCACGACCGCGGATAGAGACGGCCGCGGTTCCGCCTCTGTACCTACCTACATCACCTCGGGGACCATCATCTGGAAGACAACGCTAAGAAACATCACTGGACCACGTGAACACAATAAAGTGGTATATTATTATGTTGCAGAGTTGTTTTAAAACTACGGATATTTCCTAAAGTATTCACTAAACTCAAATAATGTCAAGATGTTTGCGACAAATAATGTATTTATTCGGATACTGTAACGTTACATATTGACTACAATATGTAAACGTACATTCCTACTTTCATTCTAAAAACATCACTTTCATAGGAGAGATGTGTGTATTTACATACCAAAATTTTCATATCACTAATTTCCTTTTAATTGTGTCCATACGATAGATAATAATTTTCTTATTGTTGTGATATATTTCTGGTATCATATATCTTATTCTAAATCTATAATATTTACGTTTTTCCAAAATATTTGTTTGTTTACATAATTTCTTATTGTCAATACTTCAAACATCATTCGTCACTTAGCAACCTCCACCCTTTTTCATAAGGTCGTATAGTTTTTAGATTTAATCCTCTTTGAATTACTAATATTAAAATTAAGTTTTTTACTCCAGATTCGAATCATCAAAAGTTTTCTTTATGAATCTCATCGGCTGAGATGGGCAGTGAGAATCCGGCTTCCAACAGGGAAAGACTTAAGAACAATGAACTCCCAAGTGACCAACATCACCAGTAAACCTTGAAGGTTTATCATTCCTGACTGCCGGATGTGAACTCTACCGTGAACCTGCGAGCCATTCCAGCTGTGGGATGCTGAACGCTGTACCTGCTCCAGGCTGCTGAACCTGCGAGCCATGCCCAGCTGTGGGATGCTGAACGCTGTACCTGCTCCAGGCTGCTGAACCTGCGAGCCATGCCCAGCTGTGGGATGCTGAATGCTGTACCTGCTCCAGGCTGCTGAACCTGCGAGCCATTCCCTGATGGAAGTCCTCACTTAAGCCCCTTTTTTTATTATTTTTGTTCTTTTACATTCTCTTTATATCACTCTACTTTTTTCTACCTTCCCTTTTGTCTTTATTTCTTAAATATACTTGTAATCACGAACATCTTATTATTCCCCTTCATCCACCTCTCCTCTGTTGTTCACTGACGTGACATTTGGCGCCCAACCTTCCAAAACAACCCCCCCTCTCTTGCTTATTCTTTGATCCCTCAACCCTTGATTTCCTCAACCTTTACCCCCTTAACCTTTGATCCCTCAACCCCTGAATTTCTTCTAAATTCTAAAACATACTTACACTAGTATTTATACCTAATATTTCTTTTCGGCACTCTTTGGATTAATAACTTCCCATCCTCTCCTCTCCTCTCCTCTTCTAAATTCTAAAAACATACTTACACTAGTATTTGTACCTAATATTTCTTTTCGGCACTCTTTGGATAATAACTTCCCTCCTCGCTCTCTTCTCATCCTCTCCTCTCCTCTCCTCTCCTCATCTCATCCTCATGATCTCTCTTTTACATTAACCTCCATTATTTTAATTACTCTTTAGTATTTTTAACGTATTTAAACGTTACCCAAGACTTAGTGGTCTTTTGTTTTTTTTTTTACTTTCTCAAGTTAATGAGCTCTAAACTCATTAACTCTTTAACCAATGAGTAACCAACTCTTGGATTTTGTATGAGCCCTAAACTCATACTCTTATCTTGAACCCTACCGTTTAAGATATCTTTTGAGCCCTACCGCTCATCCTTAATTACTTTCTTCCCTTTATAAAGAGCGGATGATAACTCTATAAATAAGCCTAACTATCAAGCCCTATGTTCATCCCTTTTATCATCCTTATTTCTTCTATCCATAGAGCGGGTGATAACTCTTTAAATAAGCCGACTATCAGAGCGGTTGATGACTCTTTAAAAAAGCCTGCCATCGCCGAGAGTGTATGCTTTGAGTGTTCGTCATTGAATGTGAACTTACACCCAAACAGAATGGAAGTGATGAGTGAAAGACTTGAAAGGTTACTTGAATGAATTTATGATTGTGTGAAGGTAATACCTCTCTTAAACCCTTTAGAACTTCTTACCAAATTTTACAGAAGCGTAAAATTTCCGCAGTCGTCGGGAATATGTAACGTTACATATTGACTACAATATGTAAACGTACATTCCTACTTTCATTCTAAAAACATCACTTTCATAGGAGAGATGTGTGTATTTACATACCAAAATTTTCATATCACTAATTTCCTTTTAATTGTGTCCATACGATAGATAATAATTTTCTTATTGTTGTGATATATTTCTGGTATCATATATCTTATTCTAAATCTATAATATTTACGTTTTTCCAAAATATTTGTTTGTTTACATAATTTCTTATTGTCAATACTTCAAACATCATTCGTCACTTAGCAACCTCCACCCTTTTTCATAAGGTCGTATAGTTTTTAGATTTAATCCTCTTTGAATTACTAATATTAAAATTAAGTTTTTTACTCCAGATTCGAATCATCAAAAGTTTTCTTTATGAATCTCATCGGCTGAGATGGGCAGTGAGAATCCGGCTTCCAACAGGGAAAGACTTAAGAACAATGAACTCCCAAGTGACCAACATCACCAGTAAACCTTGAAGGTTTATCATTCCTGACTGCCGGATGTGAACTCTACCGTGAACCTGCGAGCCATTCCAGCTGTGGGATGCTGAACGCTGTACCTGCTCCAGGCTGCTGAACCTGCGAGCCATGCCCAGCTGTGGGATGCTGAACGCTGTACCTGCTCCAGGCTGCTGAACCTGCGAGCCATGCCCAGCTGTGGGATGCTGAATGCTGTACCTGCTCCAGGCTGCTGAACCTGCGAGCCATTCCCTGATGGAAGTCCTCACTTAAGCCCCTTTTTTTATTATTTTTGTTCTTTTACATTCTCTTTATATCACTCTACTTTTTTCTACCTTCCCTTTTGTCTTTATTTCTTAAATATACTTGTAATCACGAACATCTTATTATTCCCCTTCATCCACCTCTCCTCTGTTGTTCACTGACGTGACAATACATATTAACATCATGGCTGTATATGAAAATTCCTATGCAAACAATGTACTCGTCTTCTTCTTCTTTTTTCTTATGGCTTCCATTTGGTAATAGGTTTTACTGCAATTAAAACATTACACATAGAGTGTCGTAATGTTCTAGATGTTCTTCATTGAAGTATAATTTTTTGTTCAGGTGATCAGTCTTCTTCAGATAATTTTGTGCTGGATTGTCGGAAAACACTTTAGTGTAAAATCGAAGCAGCAGGATTCGTACTTTAAGTACTTCCAAAGTTCGATTGTATGAATAGTTATGTCAGTGTATAAAAACCAACGGACGAATATAAACAACAATAGGTACACAAAATAGAAAAGAAAGATATTAAATTCGATAATACAAAACGTAAATATGCAATAATGCATTGTTGTAGAACAAATTTGATTACCTCAAATGACACAAACTTCAATAAATATAGACACATGCTGTCACAGACTTCAGCGACCAAAGAGAATGTAACTTCTCGGTACTAAAACTCTCGAAGAGAAATATTTTTTCCCGTTTTCGTAACATTCTTCATTCATACTCCGTATCTATTGATAGTAGCGTAATGTTATATAGCCTATAGCCTTCCTCGATAAATGGACTATCCAACAGAAAAAGAATCTTTCATATCGGTCCAGTAGTTTCTGAGATCCTAGCGTTCAAACAAACAAACAAACAAACTCTTCAGCTTTATAATATTAGTATAGATATAGATTATACAACGTCAGTAAACAAAAGAGTAAAGTTTTAAATGCTAATATTATCCCGCGATCGTCAAAACCCAGGATTAAAATATTGGTGGACAATTCTCACATAATACTATCTAGTTCCATACTAAAAACTATGGAAACCACAAATAAGAAGAAACCATTTGCATTTTGATATGACATGGATATTACTGAGCTCTATGCTCGATGGCAATGTTCGGCTTATAGCTAATCTATCTGTATTGCGTACTATACACACAATACATCTATTGTTTGTGTTTATTTAATTCCACAAAGGTCAACATTTCGTTGATATCCTACGAATACTGGCAATCTAAATAAACATTACATAAGGTATTGTAACTCTACCTTGCGAAGGGCAAGTTATCACTGTATCTTACTTATCGTTACGTTTCATCTTCTAAGTAGGTATTTACAGCCGAACCTAAATAAGTAGCACCTAGGTAAGCGAACATACTAAACTTGTTAATCGCATACCCCCGTCATTTAGGTATCTAAAGCTTATTGAAGAAGTAAAAAACTAAGAAACGAAGAACTGCGGAGTATCAGATACATCGGAGTATTATCTCTGATTATAGTGTGAGATTTCTAAAATAAAATTAGTAACACTTTTGAGCAAAATATTTTCAAACTCTATTAACTTTTCGACGAGCTAATTCTAGTAAGGCGTAAGTCTAAATTGACGACTATACTTACAGGAAATAAAAATAAAAAAAAATTATACACAACGCTCCTAGGGAAATTACCATAAATAATGAGAAAGAATATCTACTATGCGAAACTAAACATGCTAATATTTAGTTTTCCATGAAATTTATGAAAAAAAAAAAGTTTTTTAAACGCTTACTAGTCAGAAATGTTGACTTAGGACAGACTATACTCAGTGCCCGGCAATACGGGTTTCGCCGGTCCACTGGGGATATTCTAGCGTACGTCACTCACATCTGGAGTGAAGCTATCGAGAAACACGGGGAAGCACTTGCAGTCTCCCTGAATAGAATAAGAATAAGAATATATTTATTGCTCACACTGTGTAAAAAAGGTCTTAAAATGTATAAAATGTACAACAGTATACCCTTGACGGGCGTGCAACATTAACAAGTTTACATAGGTAGTAACTACGAGTATCTTGTAATTTTCTTTTTGATAACAATCATCTATATTTATCAAATCAGTTACAAATTAAAATAGTTGTAAATAGTCATTTCTCCCGTCGTTAAAATACTCTTTTAAATCGTAAAATGCCTTAGTCAGCAGCCATTTCTTTAATTCTCTTTTGAATGTAGACCCATTCAACAATTTTATTTTATAAGGAAGATTATTATAAATTTTGATACATGTGAAAAATGAGTTTTTGTGATAGAGTGCGTTATTTGCCTGCGGAACAAAAATATTATTTTTATATTTAGTTCGCAACAGGTCGGATCTGCTTGATGAGGTAAAAAAATGGCTTCTATGCTGGTTTGCAAATATACTGATATGGTAAATAAATAAACAAGTGAGGGTTAACAAATTTTGTTCTTTGAATACATCTCGCAAAGTATCAAGACTACTCATGTTGAAAATGGCTCTTAGACATCTTTTTTGCAATACAAATGTAGACTTAGCTTCGGCTGAATTTCCCCAAAAAATAACTCCATAACATAAAAGAGGATAAACGTAACCATAATATGCATTTATTGCTATTTTCTTCGATGACACATTTGCTAAAATGTATAATGAATGTATATATCTGTTTATTTTGCTGTTCGTTTTAGTAATGTGCGCTTTCCAATTTAAATTTGTATCGATAGTGACTCCCAAAAAATTTACCTCTTTTGCCATGTTTAATTTACTACCTCTATGCACTACATTGAGGTCCAGTGGCTGCCGTTTACAGTTTTTGAATTCTATTAACATTGTCTTTTTTATGTTTACTTGTAAATTTAGGTTTTCTAAATAAATAATATTTCGAAGGCTTTCGACAGGATTTCGCATGATGGCATTATAAGCAAGCTTTCTAGCTATGGTTTGTCTCCTGGGTTTATTGCGTGGATATCGAACTTCTTGAGGCATCGATCCATACGAGTCGGCATTGATGGCTGTTCGTCGGATCAAATGGCTATCAATGCCGGAGTCCCTCAAGGGTCAGTACTCTCTGCGACGCTCTTCTTGCTACATATCAACGACCTGTTGAAGCCCGGTATCTTTGGGTACGCAGATGATAGCACCGTTGTAGAGAGTTACACATTTAGTGCGAGAGCCAGTGGGCAGCAAACTCAGGTACTGAGAGAGAGTCTGATCGAGCGTTTGAGCTTGACCCTTGAGACGGTGTCTACACGGGGCGATGCCAATCTGGCCAAGTTCAACGAGAGTAAGACGCAGGCGTGTCTGTTCTCTGCTAAAAGGTGTCCATTCCAACTGACTCCAACTTTTAGAGGAGTATCCGTACCGATTTCTGACCGTCTTGAGCTTTTGGCGTCACATTGACATCTACGCTCAACTTTGGTTCGTATATCGAGTCCAAGGCCAAATTAGCTGCCAAAAAGCTAGGTGTCTTCTCAAAGGTGCGAAAGTACTTCAAGTCTGAGCAGTTGCTCACATTATATCAAGCTCAAATTCGTTCTTGTTTGGAGCACTGTTCACATCTTTGGGATGGTTCGGCTAAGTATCAGCTGGAGGCCTTGGAATCGATCGAGAGACGTGCCAAAAGGCTCATAGGCAACGATAATCTTGTGCGAAAAAGACTTCAAAGTTTTGAACATCGCCGAAAAGTTGCTAGCCTTTCGGGTTTTTATCGAATACACTTCGGAGAGTGTGCCACTGATTTACATGATCTAATACCTTGCCCTTTTTCTATCGGAATACTCGTAGCTCGAAAAAGCGACATCGTTTCATGGTTGATGTTCCAAAGACACGAACGAAGAGATCTGACTCTACTTTTGTGATAAGAACGTCTAGGCTTTGGAATGCGTTGCCTGAGTGGGTTTTCCCTGTTGGTTACAATCTTTGTGTCTTCAAATCGAGAGTGAATCGGTTTCTTCTAGGTAAACACGCTCCATCGTAGACCGCAGCGTCGCTTAACATCAGGCGAGATGGCGGCCAAGTGTAAGCCTATAAAAGGTAAAAAAAAATGACTAGAATGGTTCAAAAATGGATGGATGGCTCCCCAAAACAGTATCGCTAGTCTCTGTAAAATAAGGATCCTAATTAAAAATTCTTGATAAATATTATCCAACTATTTGGTAGGTTAACTAGAGTTAACATTTGTAAGTTTGTAAGCATGTAAAGGTGAGTTTGTAAATTTATAATTCTTCGAGGCACGTAGTAAGTAAACAGGGCATACCTACACAATTTTTTGACCATCTTACTTTACATTTGTTTTAGTTAAATCGGTGTATTTGAGACCTGTTTTCAGTGTATGTGGACGCAAGATTGTGGGTATTGTGTACTGCAATGTCCATTAAGAAGACTGTCTGTCTTTTTATCGAGTAACACGATGATTGGTCGGTCATTGTCCAATGTTATGGTGGCTCTGTCCCAATATTATAGTTTGTAAATCTACATATTCACGTCATTTCTGCAATATCTTAGCCTCAATAAGCTAAAGAGAGAAACTGGTTCTCAATAAAATTGCCGTCTTTTCGGTTCTCACTTATCCAGGCTCAACTGTATATTGAGGGTTTTGCCCTCCGGTTAAATCAAACGTTGTTTCAGACATCACCAGAGGTTTGGTAAAAACAAAAATACATGAATGTATTTCGGTTTTGTTGTTGTTGAAATCTGTTTCTTAATTCCCTTATGTCATGTTTTGGGAAATAATTGAACATATTATAGTAACCTTGGGAAGTAATTCTGCTAATATTATAAATGTCAAGGTTTGTAATATCCAAACCTTTGGTCAAACAGGTCGGGTTAAAATTTGGAGTACAGTCTGGAATAACATATCGACTACTTTTTATCTCGGGAAAATAACGGAAACGGGAAATACGCAGGTAAAACCGTAGAGCGTTACTATTTTTTTTTTTTTTATCATTTATATGTTTACACTTGACCACCATCTCGCCTGATGTTAAGCGACGATGCGGTCTAAGATGGAGCGTGCTTACCTAGAAGAAACCGATTCACTCTCGATTTGAAGACACCAAGATATATACCATCGGGGAAAACCCACTCAGGCAACTCATTCCACAGTCTAGACGTTCTTATCACAAAAGTAGAGTCAAACCTCTTTGTTTTTGTCAAACCTTTATATATTCGAGGCACAGTGAGATGATTTTGGTAACGGCATGACAATAATAAACACCTTGAGTTTATGTGACAGACATACACACGTGTTATATAAGTATATCTATGTGATGATGTCTCTCTTTATCTCTAAATTACTGGGTATACCCAGTAATTTCTCTGGAAATATTACCCTTTTAGCCGGAATATAATGATGTTTGCGCATTGTTGTTTGGCTATAGAAAAACTGGCAAAGGTGTGGGTGGTACTTTCAACCAGACTTAATAATAACAAGGCATATATCGTAATTAGACGACGGATCGAGTCCTCCATATTTCGATTTAACTAACACCAGTTTACCCGTTATACGTTTGACGTTTCTGAGTGTGAGTCTGTCTGTGGCAACACTGCTCCCGGGCTGTGAACTCATCTGATAAACTCCGCAAGTAATCTTTTTTTTCAGAAAAAGGAAACAACTAAGTTCAATTTAAGAACCGCTTCACAGATTTCGATAAAATTTATACGGGACTATTTAGGGAGTAAATACATAAATACACTTTCGAACAAAAAATCATCAAAATCGGTTCACCTACTCATAGGTTCGCAGGTAAACAAACAAACATAAAAAATCTGCTGAATTGAGAAACTCTTTTTTTGAAGTTGCTTATAAATACTGTTTCCTACAAAAAGTTACACTCATTACTAGCACGTTGTGGCACAATTATTAGGTACACAAAATATACATTGCTCTAAAATCTCATAAAACGATAATTTTGACTTAATGCAGACTTCTTTTGAGGCTGCGAACAGTTTTAAGTCAAAAGTTTAAAGAGCATTTTGATTTTTCTGTGATATAAAATATTATTTATCCCAGATCGTTCCAGATAGGTAGTAAACGAAATCTATACAGCAGTAGTGGTGTCCCCGATTCTATTCGATAAATAATTCAGCAGCAATCAGTCGAGGCGCAAAACTGCATTGCACCATCCGAATGATATAGCAGAATAATATTTATTTTCCTCTGAAAATTACGGCAAGTTTAGGCGGGAGAACGGCAACTGCCGATCCGGAGACCCTGGTTCGAATCTCACGCCCACCACTGTCTTTTCGAAGTCCGGTTCGCAATGCCGCTAACTTAAAAACGACGAAAGAAAACATAGCGAAAAACTGTTATGTACCTAGAATCTTCCGAAGTCATGCGTAATCCACAAGCCCGCGTTGGCCCAGCGCGGTGGATTATGACCTTGACTCTCTCCTAGCGAGAGAAGACCCTATTTCAACAGTGGGAACATTTAGTGGGCTACTTATAAAACTTTATTATTTTTAAAAAACAGACAACTGACCGACCATGTCGAGGATAACTGCTTTCTCTATCTGATCTTCAATCCAACCAGCTGTTAACGATCACTTTTAAAAACTAGCAGCTCCCCGCGGTTATACTCGCGTGGTTCTTGTTCCTGTAATTTTCCTGCAAAAAATAGTCAATGTCTTAGCGAGCGCCTACGTGCTAAAAGGGACCTCCATTCAAAATGTCAGACTCCTAGCATTTGTAGTTTCTGAGATTTCGTGATGAGCGCTTTTAGCGATAAGGCCGCCTCACTAGCTATTATTGTTATTCTTTGTCTGCATATTTGTTGTTCTTTTGGTGTGTACAATAAAGAGTATCTATCTATCAATGTGCTATTTCCGAGTTTATTTCAGTAAACACCATATTACACAATAAAATTACAATAGAATAAAATGTCACACAAATTAATTATTTCAAAAATGAAACTGTATTGGAAGTTAACTTAGCTTAGCTTAGTTTGGGGGTAGATGGTGTTCTGCGAGAAATGTCTACCAATATTTCTTCATTTATTGCTAATTTTAACCCGATGTTCAATCGTTTTGGCGTGATTGAGCAACAAACATACAAACTTTCATACATAAAACATTACAAATACATGCCGCCAAGCAGTCATGTGCAAACATTACTGTGTTCCGGTTTGAAGGGCAATGTTTCCAGAGAAATTACAGGGCTTAGAGATATAATAACTTAGATCTCTGGGTGACTAGGGTGCTAGGTAATGATTTGGACTCTTCATGTTCCAATAGCTGCGTGTCACTGTGTTGTTATGTGGCAGGCATGTTGCTTACCATCAGGCACATGTCCTGCACGTCTCGTCACTCTTTATTTAAAAAAAAAATACATATACAAAGCACTTTATTAGTTAGACAAAGTTGACAATATGTAACAAAACATAATGGGATATTATAGCAAGATAATATAATCTAACATGGAGCTATTGAAACAATATTGCGTAGTACTTTAGTTTTAGAGTCAGTTAAAATAATTGCTCGCGACAACTGATGTCTCTGTAGTTTACTATCGCAACTAACTCGAATAATTAAGTGTCCCTCACGTACACTAAATTATTCACAGATATACATACATATACACTATCCTACATGGTTCAGCTTGTATGATTGATGACGTGGCCCAGAGCACAGATTTATTCATATTTACACAACAGGGCTATAGCTGATAGTAGTTCGTGCCAATAATGTTAATGTTAGTTACGGAACCTGAGGTCTTTTTGAAGTGAAGACTTCTTTTGGTGCTGGTCTGAGTTTGGCGCGCCACAGACAGATTTTTCGTGGGACAGACAGACAATTCACAATTGAATTCTAGCGTTACGCTCGGGAATGATAAGAAATCTTCGGGTAAACTCGGTACCATGGCCATTGGCCATCCAGAAATGCGTCAGCATTTCATATTGGTCATCTATAAAAGCGCCAGTATTTCCCATTGGCTATCTAGATGGCCATGGCCATGGCCACGCCCGCCGGTTTCACCCGCGTAGTTTCCAAAGTGAGCTTCAAATTCTGAGTTGTAAGTTTTCATTTCCATCGGGACTTCCTATGACTGCCATTTGTTTTCTTCTGTATGTTTGCAGAGTTTGCACATGACCGCCATCTGACCTGATATTCAACGATAATGATAAGATAAGATAAGATAAGATAGCATTTATTGACATATTAAAAACATACATTAGAATCAGTAACAAATTTCATTAGAAACCAATTGCTTAACATTGTATTAATATATCTCGTCATTTGCAAAGTAATATGATTACATTTAAACGTATAAAAAATAAAAATAAAAATTTGCGTCTCACAATTAATAAAATGCTGTATAAGGGCATTACTATTACTATCTATTATAATTACTTATATCTATGTATTAATTTGGTAATATAAGTACCTAGGTATGTACAGTCTTATAGAGTAAATTACTCGTAAGCGTCATTGAAACATAAATACTACTCGTAGTCAAAATTTAAATATTCACCTATGCTGTACAAAGTCCTCTGAATTAAAAGCTGTTTGACTTTTCTTTCAAATATAAATTTGCTAGAGATTGTTTTAATACTTTCCGGCAAATGATTGTATAATACTCTACCAAAGTTAATGGGCAGCCTCTTGGCAAACGCAAGTCTATATGGTATCGGCTGCAACATTAGCCGCGTACGTCCTGATCTACGATCTTTTGTTTCAGCTAATGAGATTTTTTTTATATTGTCCCTGGTGTACTTTAGAGCTTCAAATATATAGAGTGCAACCGATGTCATAATTTTTTGCTCTCTATAATGTTCTCGACAACTCTCCTTAAACTTCGCATGGACTAGTACTCGTACGGCACGCTTTTGCATTTTCAAAATACGTTGGGAGTCACCCGAACAACCCCAGAAAACTATCCCATAAGCCATAATTGAATGAACATAAGCGTAATACGTCTCTTTCAAACTCTCCGGAGACGTGATTTTCTTTAGCTGTTTTAATGCGTATGTGGCTTTGGCCATTTTCTTACACGTTTCCTCGATATGATTTTTCCAGTTTAGTGCAGGGTCTAGTACAAAGCCTAACAATTTTACTGTTGTCGTGCTCATTATCTCAGTTTCATTTAACATCTTCACAGGTAAGATCTTTTGATTATGGGCTTTTAGATTAAAGAACATAATGTTTGTTTTTTCCGCATTCAAATGTAACCCATTAATTCCAAACCAATAATTGAGTTTTGACAGAGTTGTCCTGATTTTTGTAATTAACTCTTCGATAGAGGTAGCACTTAAAATTATCGTGGTGTCGTCTGCATATTGAATAATTCTTCCATCTATTTCCAGCATGGATATATCATTGACGAAAAATAAAAAAAGGATATTTCCGAGCGCCGATCCTTGAGGAACGCCTGTATCGATACAATGAGGGTTGGATTTTTGTCGTTTGTTATCAATTTTTATCTCTACTGTTTGTTCCCTGTTCAATAAAAAGGATTTTACCAAGGCCAAGCTCTTGTCCTTAAATCCGTAGATTAAGAGCTTTCTTAGCAAAAGCTCGTGATTTATAGAGTCGAACGCCTTAGATAAATCTAAGCAAATTGAGGCTACTTTTAATTTACTCTCCAGACCGTCTACAACACTTTCGACGAGAGTATGAACTGCAGAAATTGTAGAACGACCAATCCTATACGCATGTTGTGTGTCAGCGATCACCGTATGCCGACTGAAATAGGTCATGATATTCTGTGCCATTAGTGATTCAATAAGTTTCGAGATAGTCGGTACAATTGTAATAGGCCTGTAGTTACTGACGGACGATTTTTCACCTTTTCCTTTATATAGCGGTGTCAGTCTTGATTTTTTGAGAAATTCGGGATAAGTGCTACACTGTAGAATATTATTTATTAAGTACGTGAAATGATCTTTGAGATTCAATAAAACGCTGTATAAGAAATTGCCAGACATTTCGTAGATATCTTTTGTATCTGAGTTTTTTATTTTTATTTTTGCCAAATTTAATACTTGCGTAGAAGTAACAGTGTCAAATTGAAAATTGTATTCGTCTTGAACTCTATTTTTCAGAAATAATATTGCTGCTTCTACATTGGGAGGATTGTTAATGCTCAAATTGTTTGATGTTGAAACAAGGTATTTATTAATATGTTCAGCAATTTTGTTTTCGGGTACTGAAACATTGCTGGCGCTATCTACAAAGGACCAATCCCATTTCTTTACGTTTTTATTAGTTTCTTTTTTAATGACGTTCCATACCTCCTTCTTCGGGTTTTTAGCATTGGAGATTATATCACCAATGTATATCTTTTTGTTTTCTTTAACTTGTTCGTCTCTATATTTTTTCTTTTTATTAATTATTGTTCTAGAAAATTCTGGATACTGACGTTGTAGCTGATATAAGTCATGTATTTCTTGTTGTAATTTTTTAATGTCATTAGTTATCCATGGACAGCTTTGTTTAAGTCTAGTTTTGGTTGTTTTTGATGGAAAAAATACATTAAAATTCCAAAGGAATTTATTCATAAAATTGTCAAAAGTATCGTAACTGAAGGTTTTAAATATCTCGTCCCAATCGTATGCCAACATAGCGTTGCAAAAATCTGTTAGCCCTAATTCAGTAATTATACGCCGTTCGACTGTACTTTGTTTTGGCTTAGTGTTTTCTCGCGATATAATTTTTACTAGTTGAGCATCGTGGTCAGAAACTCCCGTTGCTAAAGGTGATACGGATATTAACGGGCTCTGTAGATTTGAGACAATGCAATCCACTGACGTACATGAGTTTTCTTCATATCTGGTAGGAAAATTAACTAGATTTTGATAGCCACATGCACGCATTATATCATTTAATTTAGTTTTACTAGCAGAATTTTTCAGAAAGTCAATATTCCAATCTCCAGCTAAAATGACGTGTCTATCAGATAAGTTACTCAGCAAGGTGAATAGTTTTTTAATTCCTCTATAAAATATTTTTAAGTCACCGTTTCCTGTTCTGTACATACCTATTATGATAAACTTATTTATCTTCAGATTAATCTCTACAGCAGCAAGCTCACAGTGGAACTCTGTCGATAATTGGTCAATTATCTTAAATGGTCTACATTTAAATTCGTCGCTCACAAATAATGAAACACCACCGTGCAAACGGTTTGTTCTAATAAAATAATTTACATGAATATATCCCTGAATAACTACACTATTGACATTAATTCCGGTAAGCCACGTCTCGCATAGAACTAGAACATCAGGCTTATAAGTTGCAGTGAGTCCTTGTATTATTAAAGACTTCTCGGGGTTTAGAGATCTTACATTTTGATGAAGTATCTTAAAATTAATCGTATCTACTTCATTGAAATGTTTACAATTTCTTTGTCTAAAAAAGACACATCACAACTAGTCTTTGAAGTCGTTGTACAGTAATTTCTAACATTGTCACATCCAGTTAAATAAATTAAATTTTGGTTAGTACATGAAATGGTAACAAAATTTTTAATAATTTCATTGCAAATAAATCTAATAAAATGTTTTGATAACACACTATGGACTATGAAAATATTTTTGTCAAATGAATTAATGTCGATTATTGACAGGCAGTTAAACTCTAGAGCTAGTTTATACAAGTATTCATTTATTCTAAACTTTCTGTCATTCATTACATTATCAGACTCATTTAAATATCTATAGGGTAGAGTTGTAATTTGGAGTTTGATTTTTTTACGTTCACATATATTAATAAAGTTTTTGAGATGTGCTAGCCTATAATTGGAAGTTCTTGAAACAATCACAATTATTTCGTCGTTTTCTTTTAATCTCTTCGTGTGATTTTCAGCATCTCCTATTATATCAAGTAGAGTTGCATTCGGTTTACAGTTAGATGTTACATCGTACTGTGCTGAAATTCTATTTATAAGGTTTTCTGCTAATGATTTTCCGTAAATATCGCATAAGATTAGAATTTGTTTGTTGGTTTGTTTATTTGCGACAATGTTGCCAACGTGTCCTGTGTTGCTAGAGCATTTTTTGTTTATTATTTGTTCTTCTATAGATATTGTTCCAATATCTTGCACGTCCTTGATAGATATATTATTTTTGCTTTCAGTTTGAATGTCGTGTGATTTCTGTGTATATTTTGATAAACCTTTTTTATTTTTTGTAATCGGCAGTAAAGTAGAACTTTTACTAGAATACATTTTACTCTTCAGTTTTATATTTTCATTTTGCAAGTCTACAATTTGGGACTTCAGAGTTTCTATATGTTTATTAAGTGATTCGGTTTTTTCTTGATGATCAAATGTGGGCTACGACGGAGCGTGCTTACCTAGAAGAAACCGATTCACTCCCTATTTCAAGACATCATGATTGTAACCCTCGGGGAACCTCCAGGCAGGCAACTCATCCCACAGTTTAGATATTCTATCACAAAAGTAGAGGAACCCTGAAACAACATAAACCATGAAACAACGTCACTTTTTCGAGCTATGAGCAGACCATGTGGTTTAAGGCGTGCTATGAGTACAGTTGTCATGCCGGTCACGGGAGTGTAATAAAGGACCCGTAAACGGTTAGGCCGGGGTGGCTTCGTGGAAGAATCTGAAAGCATACCCTCGTTACTGCCGTAAGCCACAAAGAAGACCCTGTGGAGGTTTTAGTAGGCGTTGGAGTTTAGTAGTGCTTTGATGTTGAGTCCGATATAGACTAACCGTCTCACCCAGACGGAAGAGTGTACATTAATGCATTTGCTCCACGTAAAACAGACAGTTTGACAGTTGGCAAATACAAACGTATGTTTATAACGCCTAGTCCACAGATTTCAATTATTTTTTTACATTTGACGTCTTTGGCCTAGTCGCTATCAGAGTCGCTAGTAGAGTCGCAAAGTTCACAAAGTTGTAGGTTCGGATCCTTCGTGCACCTCAGAATATTTTTATCGCCATTGGTTATAAAGGAAGAGAAGGCCCCGAGTCCCAACTGTTGGAACATTTAGTGGGCTGGTTTTGCTATGCTGAGATAAAACCACTTGATCTTGCAACGTTCTCTATACAGCATAATTTGAAACCCTTTTGGATGAGTAATGTACGTGAATATAATAAACAAAACATGTATTATATTTGTAGATATCATGCACAACGTCTAAGCTCATAGAGTTATCAAACATACGAGTTCGGGACAGCCAATTTACATCTTGGCGAGAACTCTATCCGTATTCCAAGCATCTTGTGACGGAGGCATGTCGTTAATCATTCCACATTGACGCGCCGGAAGGAAAGACGCCGTCCGGGCCGGAGACGGGACGGGGCCGTGGTTACTGCTCTCTAATGATACGTGACTCCTGATAAATTGCCTTAGATTAATTTTGCTATTTGATTGAAATCAATCGCCTTATGATTAGGAAGCTGATTTTTTAATTTTATCTTTCCATCAGTTGTTTTCTGTCTTCCTAGTATCTAACATTATAAATGCGAAATATTGCGGATGGTTGTTGCTGAATCACCTCAAAACGGTTGAACGAAATGAAATAGTATTTTTAATTGCGGGAAAGTAAAGATAATGAAAACTACGTGGATATAAATGCGGGGCGCTGCTAGTTATGTTAGTTTTCGTAAAATTTCAATAATCGTCAATTTATTTTAAAACACGTGAGATTTATTAATTTGCGGTAGGTTAGGTTAGTTAAACGCAGTAAAAAATTTCACCACACGAATCCAGTTAGACGTGGATCAATAAAAAGTTCTAATATCTGTAAGTCTGACAGCGTTTTACATATTTAAGTCACTGTGAAATTGTAAAAAACCGTCTAATTGTAATCTAACAACTTCAGACTCTACTGGTGATCCAAATCTTCAGTCCAAATTACTTTATGTTGGTCAAAAAGTTCAAATTACTTTATGTTGGGGCAACGGAAAAATCATTTACAGAATTTAAAAGTGACTATGAAAGGATTTACAAAAAAGTTCTAATTACATGTAATTAAATAATGTATTCAACAAATAAATGTAAACATTCAGTAAATTTAAGAACAAACATTCACAGACAATTGATTGAAATCGATATATCATAATCTAAAGACGTCAGATATAAACTAACCTAACCTACCTTAAGATTATAAATATTCCCACGCGTTAGATTATAATCTGAAGGAACGATTTTACGGTGACATTGACATACACCACTGAATCAATTCCTTGTTGTGTCGAGGATTGAAAACACACCATTTCTCGCACCAGTCAACACAACGGCTCCTCTTTTCATGGATGTAACGCTTCAAAGTCCCAACTAACAAAATATTTAAGTGGATTCAGTAATTATCAAAGAGACAGACCACAAACGTGTTGCTAAACTCTGTTGTACTTAAACATTTCGCCAGTTCTGAACTTTGAACCTTCGGTACTTATTTGCAGAAGGTGTTTCGCAATAAAGTTACGGGTTGAAATTTTCTGGCTTTAACTTTTGTTTATTTACATAGTTTGTAGTAAATGGCATATAATTCGAGTATGTTTTTTGATAGTATTATTATTTTCAACGTAATATGTGCGTAAGTATAAATAAAATAAATATTGGTGGACAATTCATACACAACACTATCTGACCCCAAACTAAGCAAAGCTTGTATGATGGCGGCCAGATAGCTGATATAATACTTATATAGTTTGAAAAACATACTTATTATACATAGAAGCACCCAGACACAGTGCAAACATTTGAATTCATCACACAAATATTTGCACTGGGTAGGAATCGAACCCACGACCCTCGGCTTCGCAGGCAGAGCTATTACCCACTAAGCCACGAGGCCAGTCAGTATAGTTAGGTGTATTAAGTTAGTAAGACCCTGCGGTAGTCCAAAGTTCGATAGATAATAATAGAAGTCATCGGAATGTGAGGCCAACTCCCATACATTTACAAAAAAAAAGAAAATAAAATAGAAGCGGCTAAGTGCGAACCGGCCTCGCCCATAAAGGGTTCCGTAGCAGCAAGTAACTTAAATTGAAAATTGAAGAGTGCATTTATGACGTACTATAGAAAAACTACTTTCTAGATCGAGTTGAAACCAATTTTCGGTGGAAGTTTGCATGGTAATGTATGTATCTGCATTATATTTATGTTTTTTTTACTTTTATCATTCTCTTATTCCTGTATAGGAAAATATGATTTAAGAAACACCGACATTTTTTAACCTATCCATAGACAACCCTAGGGTTTGATGAAAAAAAAATTGTTGAGTTCAGTTCTAAGTATGGGGCATCTCCAAAATGTATTGTTTTTTTTTTATATTTTGTGTAAAAATCTTAAGCGCTTCACAGAATACAACTACTTACCAAGTTTCAACAGTATAGTTATTATAGTTTCGGAAAAAAGTGACTGTGACATACGGACGGATAGACAGACAGACAAGTGTTGTCACCTGTTTCGTTTGTAGCATATTTCGCTTACAATATTATATTTAATACTGAGATTGGAGTTTGGAGTCTAAATATGTGTTATATTAAAGAATAAGCATCTGATTTTTTTAAAGAAATGGATGACTAGAAAAATTTTGTATAGAGGGCGCCGGTGCCATCTCAATAAAAGTTTTGGAGGAATTGGGGCTATAAGTAAATAAATGGAGCTAAGCCGGTGACTGGCATTTCTATTTGAAATTTTATATGAGAAAGATCGAACAGTTGTCAATATAAATTCTTACATTTATTTAATTGGTTTACATTTACTCTTAAACTATAACACAAGACAGAGAGACATGACGAATCCATATGGGTTCTGTTTTTACATTTTACGGAACCCTAAAAAAGAGGTAGGATGTATAGGACCACCCATTTAAAAGACCTCTTTTATAATAAGAAAAGTTGAACAATATGAGCTAACGAAACGAATAATGGTGAGTAACGTACTACTTCGAACACCGAAGTACCACACACTATGTAGGTACCTCGAAAATGAATTGACTGTGCTAAAGTTAATTATACTATTAAAAATATTATCACACATATTAGTCCATGCTCTATTATTAAATTTTCTTATGCGTAGAAACATTTCTGATTAAAGGTAGGTAATTATTATCACCATTGTAGGATCATGCAAGCTATCAGCTACTTAATACATGATAAGTAAAATAGTAAATGAATATCATACTTATTGTGTTTGTTTCAAGTTATATATAAACATATAACATAATGAACCACGTCTTTTGAGACCATAATTAAGACATCTTTATTTTGGGTGGATACAAAATTAGCATTTAAATTGAAGTCGTGTAAAATTAACAAAGTCTCCCAAGACAACATAATTTTCTCTTAAAATAAGGATGGTTTATCTTTAGGACTTGATGATAGAATCACCGCGCAATATAAATAACATTATTGAGCAGTTGTAGACAAGTTTTATGAATGGAAGTTGGCAAATTTAGTAATTACTAGCAGCGCCTCACGGTGTTACGCGCGAAGTTCCCGTTTCCGTTGTTTTTCCGGGATAAAAAGTAGCCTATGTGTTTTTCCAGACTATAATCTATATGTATTCCGAGCAACAAACATCCAAACATCCAAATATCCAAACATCCATACATTGACATTTATAATATTAGTAGGAAGTAGGATAGTAGAATTTTGATACGGTGACCGAATTTAACCACAATAAAGTAGCCAAGTGCGAGTTGGATTCGCCCATGAAGGGTTCCGTTGCAGCAAGTAACATAATATACATAGTACACATAGTTCTTGTAGTTCGTTGTAACTTTGATCGAAGTTTTAATAATAGTGTATTTATGACGTACTAAAAAAAAACTACTCATCAGATCGAGTTCAAACTAATTTTCGTTGGTAGTTTTTATGGTAATGTACATCATATATTTTTTTTAGTTTTTTCATTCTCTTACTTTAGAAGTTAGAGGGGGGGGGACACTCATTTTACCACTTTGGAAGCGTCTCTCGCGCAAGTTATTCAGTGTAGACAAAAATTATATTAGAAACCTCAACATCATTTTTGAAGACCTATCGAGAGACACCCCACACGTGTAGGTTTGATGAAAAAAAATATTTTGAGCTTCAGTTCTCACTATGGGGGGCACCCCTAATTTTTTGTTTTTTTTTTAAACTTTTGTAAAAATCTTAATGCGGTTCACAGAATACATCTACTTACCAAGTTTCAACAGTGTAGTTCTCATAGTTTTGGCAAAAAGTGGCTGTGACATACGGACGGACAGACAGACAGACAGACAGACAGACAGACAGACAGACAGACAGACAGACAGACATGTAAGGGTTCCGTTTTTACGTTTTACGGAACCCTAAAAACTTACCAACATTTTGAAACCAATTTACTCAGTTGGTAACAACTGTTCCGATTCGTAAAAGCGTAATTAACAAACAACTTCCTCTTTATTTTAATGTACCGTTTAGCTTAATGGAGCAATTAAGCATTCCGACCCAGGAGAATCGACTTTAAAAATCGAAGTTAAAATTAAAAGTTAGTGGAATTTATGTTTAGAACTAAAACGCAGCAAAATTAAAAATGGTAACTCTACATTTATTTTAAATCGTCATTTTCGTAGCACATTTTTTCTAATCAACATATAAAAACAATGTCACACATATTTGCCTAAATTTCATGATAAATACTTTGGTTTCATTGAAATTCGTCTTCGTTTTCATTATAAGGCATCAGAAGAAAATAAATAGCTCCAAACGATTAAATGGCGACAGTGGGATTTTATTTGCTAACACCTTAATTATTTATTTACCTGTAAAAACACAATTCAGCTCAATTAATTTAGATTTGGACAAAACATTTTCGTGTCATATTCTGTATCAGATACAATTCAATTACTTTATTTATATTTGACCCATACATTCATAAGAACACGTGGTAACGTCATTTACAAAAAGATGAAAAACCTGCACATACTAAGAATAAGCATATATGAATAAAGTAGCTGTAAAATAAGATCATCATCACCATCGATCACAGAGTTATACCCGGTTTACATTATTCCAGTCCAGCGATCGAATCCAGCGCTTACTGAAAAAATGGAATCCGGCACTGGAAAGCGTCAATCTAGTGCCAATGCTTTCCAGTGCCGGTTTACTTATTCCAGTAAGCAATCCAGTGCTGGATTCGGTCGCTGGACTGGAATAATGTAAACTGGAAAAGCGTGTGATATTTGATTTGACCAATGAGCGCTCGCGCTGGTTGAGATATGAGTGAGATGGTGCCGACCCATTTAATAATATGTATCCACAATTCTGATACGTCTATTTTGTAGTTCGGTATAAACTAATTTATCGAAAATTTCGACAATTTAATAAACCTAAATTTTTAGTCAAGTGCAATATTACCTTGGATCAAAATAGTAGTTCCCGCTTTTATGATATTAGCTGATTTTTCGGCCAGCATTATAACCGCGGCTTTAAGGGCGTTCCCCGAGCAAATGACCTTGAGTATTTCTTACCTTATCGCACACCGCAAGAAAGAGCAAGAGAGAAACACTAGGATTTGTCGCTGTTTTACGCTCAAATTTTAGAATAAACTGTTTATAAAATCAGATTTTGGTCTTTTGAAAAAAATTAAACTACCAAAATGTTTGTAATGGAATTGTCTATCCGTTGGTGTAAGTATAAAATCAAAATAATGGACGACTTTCGAGGAGATGCATGATAACTACAATTATTTAATTTTTTCATGGTTTCGTTGTGAGGCGATTATTTAAACAATAAGTTCATTAACAAAAAAATAAAACTACAATTTTGAAGCCAAGAAGTTGTAGAAATTTAATGTATTTTTTACCAGTTGAAATTTGTTTTGGCTAATGAGTAGATAGCTCTTAAAACTGGACAAAAAACTCGTTTTGCTGGGGGACGCACCTTAATGATAGTTGTCGGTATAACACTTGCATCGACTACCCGTAGATTTTTAATACCGTTCTTGATATCTGTTCTGTGGTTGACACTGAGCTTGTTGTCTACCGTCTTGATATCCCATATAGCAAGTCCCTGCATAGTACCACATCGTGCTATATTCAAAACGTAGCACTTCTAATACTGGTGACTTTTGAAATCATAGTTTTCACATTCCTTGATACTCGTATTTAAGTTTGCAATGGCTTCCCTCCTTTGGCTTTTTGGAAGTAAGTTGTGTTTAGAACACTCACAAAGTCTGCAATGGCAAAAGCATGTCGATCTCAATCAGCAGAATTTGAGTAGAACTCGGTGAATTTAGCAGCTGGTTTTTGAGGATCCTTGCTTTGCAATTCAACCTTTCCTCTAGATTTTGGGTGAAGTAACAAATGACCACCAAATAAAGATTGCTTCTTTGCATGCATCGCTCCGGTACATATTCGATTTTCTATTCTCAAAATATATCAGCAGAATATTTCAGTAACCAAGGATCCTCCGGGTAATGGCAAATTGCTGGTTTGATAGTCAGGGAACGATTTCTCAGGAGTCATAGACACATAACCCAATAATGTTGGCAAAGGAAAGTTATCAAGGCTTGACAAAACTTCCAAATGATTTATCTTTGATGAAATATCTTCTTCACGAGCCAAGCTTTAAGGTACCATCATGTAAATTTTTGCCAACGTAAGGATTGTTATACTTGACTTCGATTTGATATTCTTGTAAATGTTTTTCTGGTCCGATTCCTGATAACATTAGCAATTTGAGACTGTTGATTGCTCCAGCAGACAAAATTACGTCTTTTCTTGCCTTGAGGTATTTTTGGCTACCATTTTTCATAATTAAATTTACTCCAGTAGCGACCTCTATTGCTAATTGAAATTTTAGAGACGAACGAGTTGTCGATAATAAACAAATTTTTGCGAGTTTTTATGGGTCTGATAAAGGAGAATGCCATACTCTGACGAATACCATGATTTGCAGTAAATTGAGTCTCGGCGTAGCCAAGTTGTTCATAGCCAGTAGTGCTATCTAAAATAATTTGATGTCCTTTTTATTGGAAGGCTTTAAATATTTCCAAGACCATTTCCCCCATCCTGGCTTCGTCACACATATAGGTCCTTCAGTACCGTGTAAATACGCGGAGACACTTTTAAGTACAGTGTGATCTTTCATATTTTCGCTTTTCATAAAATATGGGAGAACATCATACCAACTCCAACCATGATAGCCGTTAGCAGCCCATTTATCGTAATCTGCTTTATTTCCTCTAATATAGATCATGAAATTGAGAGCACTGGATCCTCCGAGCATTTTCCCTTGTGATATGTGAATATTGTGATGTATATGGGCTTGGCTAGAGTGACCATCACTGATGCTGGTATAATTCCAGTGGACATTTGAGGAGTCTACACCTGGGAATAGTCCGGGTACCTGAAATAGTAAATGTTATTTTACTGTAAGTGAAAACTTACTAACATGTCAAATATATTTTACTAGCAGCGCTCCGCGGTTTTACCCGCGAAGTTCCCATTCCCGTTATTTTCCCGGGATAACAAGTAGCCTATGTGTTCTTCCAGACTATATCTAAATGTGTAACAAATTTTAGCTTGATCCGTTCTTGCATTACGACATGATTGAGCAACAAACATCCAAACATTTCAACATACAAACATTGACATATATAATACGAGTAAGACTAGTTGGATAAGTAGGATTGTGATACGTCACATATCGAAATTCAGCAAAGTCATGCAGCATTTTGGGTACATTGCCAGTACAAGAGATCTTTTTATGATGAGTTAAAAAACTTTGGTTTCCCTCCGCTAAATATTAATATAGTGATCAAGAATTTGCCCCATTTATTGGTGAATTTTATGTTTGATGTAAATGTTTACAATTTTGTTGTAAAACTGAATTAATATCATGGCAGCTAAGCAGCGAGCTTTACGCAGTTTCTAGTGGTAGGACTCTTGGCAGAGTCCGCCTGGGGAAGGACCACACCTTTGCCAATTATTATACCGCCAAGCAGTAATGGGCAAATATTACTGTGTACCGGTTTGGAGGGCAATGTTTCCAGAGAAATTACTGGGCTTAGATATATAATATCTTAGATCTATGGGTGACGAGCGCAGTGCAGTGCTAGGTAATGATTTGGACTCTTCATGTTCCAATAGCTGCGTGTCACTGTGCTGTTATGTGGCAGGCATGTTGCTTACAATCACGCACATGTCCTGCTCGTCTCGAAACTCTTTATTTAAAAAAAAAAGTCGCGGATGACTTTTTGACTGAATGAATGACCCCATTTTTTCTAGTTATTCAATCACCAAGCAAAGTGTGCAAATATTACCTTTTTGGGTTTGAAGGGCACCGTTTCTAGAGATTCCACTCTTATTGATTGTAGCGTGATTCACCTAAAATAGGTTTTAAAAGTAATTAATATTTTAGTACGTTTTCTGCTCAAATTGGCGTGAGTGAAACCGCGGGACTCAGCAAGTAATATTATAAATGTCAATGTTTGGATGCTTTAGAATAAAGTTTCTTACAGCTTGTTTCTTACAGGCTTGGAGGAGATACGGATTATGCTGCTCGACCGAACCGAAAAAAATGTGTAAGATAAATAATTAAATATGTATATAACGGAAGTGACGCGTAAAAACTGCCCGTGATCAGTGTTGCCAACTTAATTTTTCAGATGATCGTTTAAGATATTAAGACAAAGATATTAAAATCGAGCAACATTTTTTTATTGAAAATTGTGTTTGCTTCTACATTATTTTAAAATAAAGAGTGACGAGTCGAGCAGGTCATGTGCCTGATGGTAAGCAACATGCCTGCCACATAACAGCACAGTGACATGCAGCTATTGGAACATGAAGAGTTCAAATCATTACCTAGCACTGCACTGCGATCGTCACCCAGAGAACTAAGATGTATCTCTAAGCCCTGTGATTTCTCTGGAAACATTGCCTTTCAAACCTGAACACAGTAATGTTTGCACATTACTGTTTGGCGGTAGAATAACTGGCAAAGGTGTGGTACTTCCCCAGGCGGACTCGGCTAAGAGTCCTACCACTACAAAACCAAATTACATTACCAAACTACTACATTACTACATTAACTAAAGAAAATTCGTTCCTACACGGTGTTCCTTGAAACTACACCATTTTTGATATTTGGATGTTTTGTTACTTTACCACGTTGTAAAATGTACGCACGCGTCGGGCTTAATTTGGAACAAAGGTTATAGTCTGAAAGAATATATCGGCTACTTTTTATCCCAGGAAAATAACGGAAATGGGAACTACGCGGGTAAAACTGAAGGGCGCTGCTAGTACTATATATTTTAAATAGTAGGTACGCAATAGAGGATGCTATTTACGATGGAGAGTGCTTACCTGAAGGAAACCGATTCGCTCTCAATTTAAAGACACCAAGATTGTAACCATAAGGAAAACCCACTCGTTCCGCAGCCTAGACGTTATTACCCCAAATGTAGAGACAAACTGCTTCGTTCGAGCCTTTGGAGCGTCAACCATGAAACGGGATATTGATATACTAACGTCTGATGCAAAAGGGGGTAGATCTTCGGCCTCGATGACTACAGTACAAATAAATACTACCAGTAGTTCATCGCCTTTGATCTTCAGAGAAACGTCTATAATGTCTAGACACGGGTGGTTGTCGCAATTTTAAAAACGTGGTACCAAAATATTATTAAAACACACGAAAGACGTCAGCCCTGAGCCGCGCTCCTGCAATACTAACATTGTAATGTAAGCAATGCAGGAGCGCGCTTCCCGCGTCTCACTCCGCACACCCCGCACGATTACCCCGTCTAGACGGCTTCGTTGAACGACTGTATGATTTAATAGACTGTGGTAGTACGGTCCAGTTAGCCTCGGTCACTCTGTTTGCGAGCACACAGCCCGCGGTCCCTCCTCCGACGATTATGAAGTCAAAGCTTTGACCATCTACAAATTGAGTTTTAGCTATGCACGATAGTTTCTACGTCACTGCGCTAGAATGCAATAGGCGACGGGCTTATTGAGGCTCAGTTCCACAAAGGTAGAGAATAGAGATCGATCGATACGATTCGTTTGTCAGAATTTGACAAAATGGCGCCAATGAACGCCGGGTACAGAAAAAAGTTGCATGGTTTATTTGGCTTTCCAAACAAATACGAATAAATAATTTGTAACAAACATAGTTAAAGTACACAGAACATTTACAAATAAAATGTTGTACAGTTGGTAAACAGAGTAACAGTTTCAAATGTTCCTGCCGGTTCGGCGTAATGTAATCGGCGGCCATCTTTCTACCCGTATTGAGAGAGATGAATAGAAATATGTAATCCACCATTTTGTAACGGTGGCCATCTTGTACTGATTTTCATCAAACAAAGCTAAGGCGCTAAAGCAATGTTTTTTTTATAAGGGTGGAATAATTCACCCTTATAAAAAAAACATTGGCAGTCATAAAAACTGCTGATAGAAGTGAAAACTAATAATTCAGAATATGATAGCTCACTTTGGAAACTACGCGGGTGAAACCGGACGGCGTGGCTGGATGACCAAGGCCATCTATATCATCCGAGTATAATACCCGAAAATTTCATTTATGTACGAACGTGATGCTTTCAATTTACAGTCAACGGAAAAGCTGTATGTGGTGCGCCCACAGATTTCAATTTTTTTTGCTTGACGTCTTTGGGTGCGCCAAAAGAATTTTATACTTCAAAAACAAAAATCATAATAGGTTCATCACTCAAACTTATAACAACCAGTTGTTTTTCCACAATCACAAATAATTGTTTTTCGTCGGGGGTTAAAAATAATAGGTAGGGGAGAGTGGGGTAATTGGGAACACCTAAAGGAAAGTTAAAATAAAACGAAATAAAATTAAGTCATTCATTAATCAAGTTATAGTTAAACTAATCAACTTATTTTTTTTGTAATAAAACATATTTTTTTTAAATACAATAGAATTATAATAAACAAACAAAGCATGTGGTGTCCGAAATGACCCCACAGCATGTGGGTTCCCGATCATACTGTAATTCACACAAAAATCACGTAAAATGTTTTCTTCATTTTTCACGTGCCCAAAATCTACACTATCCAATCTTCAATAATTGGTTGCACATGTATGTATTTCATTACAATTCGGACAATTCTTCTTCTTTGCTCTCTGAAATGTTTCTTGCTTTTTCTCTCTTTTTGATTGTTCGATTTGTTATATTCCTTATTCTTGCATGGATAATTTTCTAATGATTCCAAATTCTTCTCGCTTTTTTTACTGTAAATCGTATTATTAAAAAAATAATAGGTTTTTTTTGTTCTAAAGCATATATTATAGGGATCCTGGCTGAAAGCCCATTTCATTTATATTATTTTGTTTCTGCTTTTCTTTGGTAATATCTTGGCACCTCAAATATGAATTTATATTTAGAAACAATATTAGAAATAACGTACAAAAATATGCATATTATCAAAATACGTAGATATTAAATAATCAATCCTCAAAAAAACTAAGTAGCCCGTTAGTTAGATTGCCAAAAAATATTGAACACGTATTTTTTCTTTTATTTCACAAACAAAAAATGACGAAGATACAGCGCTTCGAAGTTTCGTGTGACGTCACTTGTGAGTACAATTTTCACTCACGAGTGACGTCGCGACCCCCCCACTCTCGAAGTTTGATGGTATATAAGAAATGCTGACATTCATCGAGACCTAAAGATGGATTCTGTTAGTGAAGTGATACGTATATATGAGAAATATAAATGAGAAGCTCACAAACAAAGACTTCATTACCATGTTAATGTCGAGGCAATCCAGCTCCTTGACAACACTGAGTTAGTGCGGAGGCTTAAACGGACAAAACCATTTGAGTTGACTTAGTGCAAATTAAATTAATACCTGTGTTCAAAGTGCAGTGTTAGTGCAATTTAGATTTATAAATATTAAATACAAAGTACACATGAACGATGTGACTTCGCCTTAATAGAGACAATGAGAAAAGTGCTTATGGACACAATCTTACAATTATTATTATTTAGCAAACTAAGTCATAATAAAATTACTCATTAGCCTAGACTTTCCGAATTAGGCTAGATTGTAATAAATATATAAGTCACCAAGTTGGTTGGTGAATAATTATTAAAAAAAAAAAAAAAAAAAAAATATATATCTTTGACGATTTTTAATATTATGAAAAAACAAAAAATACGTGTCCAATGTTTTTCCATGATCTAGCTGACGGACTAATTAGGATGGTGTATTTTTGACCTAGTCCGGTACCCTATTTCTACACCTAGATTTGTTTATGTATTTATTTTAAACCAATTTTCTGTAGGTATGATATATTAGTGTTTTTTTAATTATACTAACAATTGTGTTACATAGCTTACGTATTTAGGAGAAACAAGTTTAGCAATCAATACATTTATTGCCCAGGGGTAACTGCGGACGTTCGTCTTTACCCCACTCCAATCGTCTGATATTAGCCGACTCGTCCAGAACGCATTTTTTTTTAATTGAGGTTTAATGAACCATGCCATACATGATACGGGTGCTCCAAAATATTGTTATATTTCACATTATTTCACAAGAAAAACACTATGCTCTTGTATGTTTTGTATACCAAGATAACCTCATCCAATTTTACACAAAAATAAGATGAATTTTATGTAATAACATCAAGATAACTTACCTTGAAACGCGAGCGCGTCCTCACTTTAACACTTGTTCTTTGGGACTGGGTTTAGGGTCGACTTCCGATTGAGTCGTTAAAAAGTTTTTTTTCCTTTTCTAACATAGATAAACCTATGCGTCCGGCAATACCCGCTGTCCGTGATTCTCCCACCCTCCCCTAATGGAAACTTGTACACCCAGAGCCAATAACCAGCCTTTCGACAGCTTAACTGAATTAGTTATCCTACTGCTCTTTAATTTCAAGCAGAAATGAAAAGACAGCAATGATATATCAAAGCCATTTTAGTTAGGCAGTTTAAATTTGCATAACTCCATCCAAGATTTATTGGGCAATTGCAGGTAAGACCTATGTGTGTATTTATTACAGTTGTGTAGGTACAGCTAAAATTTAATTTAAAGGTTTTTAGTATTTGTTTTTAGCCTGAGCAGGATGGACAGTTCTCCCGTTAGGTACCTATAACTTTTATGCTCATCTGTAACTATATTTCGTTAAGTAGACATAATTAGACAGCTACAACTTGGCCCTTTTCAATTTTGTGCTTAATAGGAAAGTACCGTCTCAACATCAGACAGTTATTAAGGTAACGTTGGCAAAAAAACAATATTGTGAAATCTTTTATTTCACAATTTTGTTTGGTCACAACGACTGGTCTACATTGCGCCGAGTGAAAAAAAAATTAAACTGAGACAACAGAATTATCATTTACAGACTTCAAAAGTTAGAGAAGAATTTAAAATAAATAAATATACTCATATAACTAAATTTAAAATCAAACATTGACTTCTAATCAGTAGATGCAACGATTGAAATCGATAATTATTATACTTTTTATTGAACACTAGCAGTGCCCCGCGGTTTTCAAATCAATTCTTTATTTGCGAAAATGTATGTCCTACCTACCCAAGGTAGGTAAAACAAGGTCTTAAATAATTGTACATAAAACTCCACAATCAACCTTACGGCATGCAAATTTAAAGTTGTCTATGACAAATAATGGTTTTACCCGCATAGTTCCCGTTCCCGTAATTTTCCCGGGATAAAAAGTAACCTATGTGTTTTTCCAGAGTATAATCTGTCTTCCAAATTTTAGACTGATCCGTTCATACGTTATGGCGTGATTGAGCAACAAATATTCAAACATCCATACTTTGACATTTATAATATTAGTGGTATAATGATATTTCACAAGTTGATACAATCTATATTTACCTTATTACTAATAGCAATTTCTTTGAGGCAAACTAAGGATGGAAAAAAAAAAAATAGCAGCTTTATCCGTATCCGTGTCTGTGTCCGTGTCCGTATTTTTTACTCACCACGTATATACAGGAATGAAAACAAGCTGAATAGAAGTTGTATCTTCTCTAGCGCGCTTTTATTATATAGGTAAGTAAAATAAATAGTAAAACTAAAATTAGTAAGAAAGTAACAATTTGTACACAATGCAATAAAGTTGTTAGTAATAAATTCGTCGGTGGCAAACAATCGGCTGGAAGCAATATCCGGCTGAGCTGCTATTAATGAAACAGATGCCGAGTGATAGATAGCGCTGATTTACGACACACTGGACCACCTAAATTGCGTGAGATACGAGTAGTTCGTGATTCTGCCGCACTCTGAGTGTTTATACTGAGTATTTCCTTGTTTAAGTTACGGCTGGTCTAGTCGGGAAACGGCGCATGCCGATCCGGAGTCGAGTTCAAATCCCACGCGCATAACTGTCTTTTTGAAGTCATGTGCATAATACGCTAAATTAAAAACGGCGAAGGAAAACATCGTAAGGAAACCGCTATGTACATAGAATCTTTGGAAGTCATGTGTCGTCCGCGAACCCGCAGTGGGCCAGCGTGGTGGATTATGTTCTTAACTTTCTCCTTGCGAGAAAAGGTCCCGATTCCCAGCTGTGGGACCACTTGTCTGCTTATTTCCTTGTTTTTAAGTATAAAGTATAAAAAAATATTTCAAAACTTTGCGTAATTCTAATTTCAAATATTTTTCATGTATTAAACACCAAAAAATGTTGATTGTTCCGTGCCGTTTTCAACTTAGTTGATCGATTGATAGCAGGGCATGTAATTAAAATATCAATTAAGTATACATAGATAGTAAGTATAGGAGGCCATTAATAATCTTGTTATTAATCTTAATCTTAATAAATCAAGCTCAGAAAAAAAAAATATTTCTTGGAAAATGTAGGTTTCCTCACGATGTTTTCTTTCATCGTGAAAGCTAGTAGTGATGAAAAACTTATACATCAGCACTTGGAAACATAATCAGAGGTGTAGCGACTTTATTGCCACAGCCATTTTTAAAGCTTGTTTTTTTCGTACTTAGTAGAACCAGGATAAACATTTTGGTTGTTTTCTGACGCCCTTCTTGCATATCCTTAGAAGTGAAGAAATGTAAATGGCATCATTACTTAAACAGCATGTGGGAAGCGCGGTCACGCCAGAGAGATGCGAGTGGCATTGAATATGAATGCGTCTGGCTAAGAACTCACGGAGCGATTTATACCTGCGACCGCCGCGGTTGCGGCCCGCAGCTTCTGTAGAATGCAGATATATAAATATGTTTATACTACACCTGCTCGGAAAGTACCTTGATACTTTATCAAATTTACGGTAGAAAGTACGTCATTGCATATCGAACAAATATGCGGCGAGAAAACGCATCTGAGCGGGAGAGAAAAGTGTATGAAAATCCATTTCTTACGTGGTTTTTCTTTTTTAATTTTAGGTAAGACTATGCGCTGGTAACCTAAATATCAAAAGCCAAAAAGTTTGTACAGTGAGTTTTTATCTCCAAGTTCGCAAAATGATACTGGCCACTAGCTGTGTGTTGGATGGTGTCAAACAATTTGAAAAAAGAACATGTGAAAATTGCAGACGCCATTGGCGCCATTTTCAATTTGTGTGTTGTTTGAGGATTCAGTTTTCGTAGAAAAGTAAAATAAAATTTATTTTCCTCGTAGGTGTAGTATAAAGCACTATGTATCACTCGAGAGAAAATGCGATTCCCGATTCCCGATTCCCGATATCTCGGGTGTTTTAAAGCCCTCGCCTACGGCTCGGGCTTCAAACGACACCCTCGACGGTAATCGGTCACTTTCTTCTCTCGGTGAACAATGTACTAAAAAACTGAAAGCACAACTCCCGACGCGTTTTTTGCTTGTTGTTGGTTGATGGGATCATTAACCGCCCGTCTTGCAATCGTCGCCCGCCACGTTTGCGGGCGATAATCTCAAACGCGGCGACTGTGAAACCGCGAAAATAAGCGATCTCGTGAGTGAAATAAAGCTGTAGTTGTGCAACTGCAGCGGGCGCGGGCGAAAAACGCTCCATAAGTTCTTAGCCTAATAGGGATTAGCATGAATCCTCTGAATAACACTTGTTGGCCGGTGAAACTCGCTTGCAGAGTTTGTCTTTTCACTTTCTATTCTTGCTCACGTTAAAACTATGTGATTTTCTGCATTATTCATAGCGACATTTCTAGCGCTCAATTTAGAGGCGTTTGGCCTTCCCGTTTTGAAGTTAGTTCACTTAATTTCACCTATTTATTTCGTTGTCATAGATACAGATAATTAAGAATGGAAAAACAAAATTTGATTTAACATGACATCAGTATAAAGTGAAAGCAGATACCACTGACGGAACATAGTAATTGGCTAATTGGCTGCTAATTGTCTGGTAATATTGTTTTGATCAATTAATTGTGTAGGACCCGATTTAGAAAACTAATTAATTACAGCGGATTTTTTTTAAACCAAATTTTTTCAAAACTGCCGAATAATTTTCCTGCCCAAATGTTTTTTCTTAAATTCACAATTTTTCTACGTGGATGAACTTTAATGTAAATGTGCTTTATGAAAAAAAGGCCAGTGGAAGGAAACGCCGTAAACCTGCAGAATACAAAAACGGAAAAACATAATGCTTGCGCATTAGGTACTTGGTGGCAGACTAACTTTACTGGCAAAGGTACTTTCCCAGGCAGATTCTGCAAAGAATCCGAAAACGGTTGTCACGGTTTCTCAATATTAAGAGTGAAAAACCAAATATGGAAATAAGCGAGCCTGCAGCAGTATTCTGTAGGACCCGAATATTACGTAACATATACTTAATACGAACAGACAATTGAGATGGGTAAGCAGTTATAATTTAATTTTCTCGAGACACTAGAATTGAACATCGTCTGCCTTTGACACATCGTCGAGTAATTGTAGACTAATGTCTACAGTACAGAGTCTACGAACCGAGACAAAATAATTGAAATGAAACAAAATTTGCGCTTCGAACTTGTTCAAAAATAAATTACTAATCAAAGAATAAAGACATTTTAGTGGTTAACCAACAGGAAAGTAATTAAGCTAATAGGTAAATAGTTGGATGAATATTTATCTTGTTGTAAAAAAAATCATAGGTACATCTGGTAAAAAACATAAGTACAAATTACAAATTGATAATTATTATTTTCCTTTGTAAGACAAAACAATCCACTTCAATTTAATAATTAAACTCACACAGTTCACTAATTTTGATAGAATTAATACTCTTACTAATAATATAAATGTGAAAGTTTGGATGTTGAAAGTTTGTTACTCCATCACGTCGGAACGTCTGAACGAATCGGATTGAAATTCGTAACACAGTTGAGATCATAATCCGAATTAGCACATAGGCTTTAGACTACTATACAGACCCGTGTCAAAAATGTATGGGCCATTTTATTAAACACCAGGAGACCTATGTACTCGTAGAAAAATAGAAGGGTAGGTATAAAATAATAATATTCAGCATCATGCCGTCACTTATAAGCTGTCCAACTGAGTGCAGGTGAAGAGAGGGGGTTGCAATCCTCGATCTTTTCCCCTTGTCGTGTAATTTTTGTACGGCGATGCGAAAATGGATTGGCACTTGGCCGCTTTCATTTAAATAAAGCGTAGCTACAACTTAGATTATTTATAATTTGTCTGAGAGCTACAAATATTCCGAAAGCTAATAGCAATTTTTGGGTAGGTATTTAAGGCAAACTGAAAACTTATTACATACCTATAATGTTATTATCACATACATATAATATTTATTTATAACATATTTGCTCGTAAAGGGTCTCTTATTGGACCAATTTCTGTATCGTAATGTATCTTATTACGCACTAGTGCTGTAATGTGTAATGTAAAACGCACGGTTTCAAAATGCTCCGTCCACAGACTAGGTAGAGAGATATGCTCCGTCTAAAACGAACGGTACCTTTTTAAATCTTAGTAAAGAGTTTTTATGTCAGAAAAGTGTGGTCAACATTTTATGAATAAAATTAACTTTGAGAGGTAAAATATATTAAAGAATTATTAAATTCGTTAATTTATTTAATTTAGACCACAAATTACTTTAATTTTTCTGTAACAAAACACAAAAAATATTAATTTACTTTATTATTAATGGCATACCGGCTGGTTCTGAGCCGTTGCTTAAAAAAAAAAGTCGCCGATGCGCGCGCATTGCTAATCTGTGATCCATAGTGATTACTTACTCTGTGCTGTGCTGTTATCTGTGATCAAGGAAATATTATTCCGCGCGTTTTTTTTCGCTGTATTGTTTTTATTTGAAAATGTCGTCAGAGTTTTGTTTATTTCCTCGCAAATATGTTATAAAACGTCGTATGACATACGTGCGCTTTGATAATTACAGCCTCTGCTAATTATAGCTCTCGCCTTCGGCTCGAGCTAGCAATAATGCCTCGGCTGTAATTATCAACTTACCGCACTTATATCATAATGTACTATTATTTATTTACCTCTCCTATTATTCACCAAATTTTCCATCCATTATTCAACGCTTTTTACTTTAAGGTGACTTTGCTACCATAGATAGCTTTCTAAGGACGACAATAAAATAAAAACTTATTTAATTCGTTCTTTCAGTGCATTTTTTAAGTTAATACATTATTTTATAATTAAGTGAAAAAAAGAGTGGTTTTAACCTACAGTTTAGTTTCTAAGTATAAGTTCCGTATACATAAACCGCAGTATTTCCACAGACAGTCTGTTATCCAAAATGTTTTACTAAAATTTTGATTTTACCTTATGATTTTACCGACGGGGTCGATAGCGTGTTTTAGTGTACGCCATCATGGCGCCATCTAGTTTGCTTGGGACGGACTAATCGAACAAGAAACGGTAAAAAATCAAGTTTGTTGTACGGGAGCCCCCGTTAAATATTTATTTTTAGTATTTGTTGTTATACCTACATCAACTGTGAAAATTTCAACTGTCTAGCTATTACCGTTCTTAAAATACAGCCTGGTGACAGACGGACGGTCAGACGGATGGACAGCCACGGAACCCTAAAAATGTACGGTTTACTTTTAATCAGGACCGGTTTAATAAAATTGGTGTTAGACATATTGTGTCATAGGTAAATAGTAAAGTATTGCGAAAGGAGGCGTTATAAAATATTCGAGTTGGAGTATTTATTACCCTTCTGAAGTAACTGCTACCCTGCACGCGAGAATTCATTTTGTTTTTTTGCTCTCGATGTAAAAAGGGTAGTCTTGATGTAAATTGTGAAGTAGCTCTTGTGTCGGTGTCTATCTGTTGTATCGTAACTCGTAAACAAATCACTTTGTTTGAAAGCTGACTTTTGGAGATGTGGTACTGGACTATTAGATGGATAGTTAAAAAATAATTGAGTAACTTGAATTTTTAAATTTTGTTTTTGCATCTTTTCCTAGAGTAATATAAACATGAAGGGTTTGAATGTGTGTCGTAAGTATAGTCCAGTAACTTTATACATTACAGTATGCGTTAAATCCGGTAGATCTGATTTTTTTCAGACTTGCTTATGATGTTGGCCTAATGATTAATCCAAGTTTGTGACCTCGAGCGTCGAACGCAACTTTGTCAAAAATCGAAAAAACCGCGAAAAAATCGTTTATTTTTCAAAATTTGGCGATTATAACCCTAAACGACTAGTTTTTAAAAAAACTTTCCTATGGCGTTTATAAAGTAGACTAAATTTGCTACAATATGAAACTATAAATGTCTCTATACACTCAATAGTTTCTGAGAATAAGTTTTTCAAAGTTTTTTTTTTGAATTTTTTGCAATATTTTAACTCGTACTTAACCAGTTTATGGCACAGTTACTGCGCTTTTTAACCCCTGACTAAAAAAAGGGCTGTTACTTATAAGTTTGACGTCTGTCAGACATACAGGTCTGTCTCTCTGTGTATCTGCCTGTGGGTGTGTCAGTCTATGGCACCGTAGAGCTCAAACGGATAGGCCGATTTCGATGTGTTTTTTTTTATTTGAAGGTTAATTTCTGTGTTGATGTTTTTAGCTATGTTTGGTTAATATCGATTCAAGATGGCCGCCACCACAAAATGGCGGACCAACGGAAAAGTTATTGTTCCACTACGATTATTGATATACACACATGTCTTTTTAACCAAATTAGATTTTAGCAAGTAGATACAGCACACTTCTCTTATCTCACTTCGTTCTAAATCTTTTGCAGTGTGTTATCAACTGAGTAAAAGTAAACCAATTAAATAAATGTAAGGGTTTATATCGACAACTGTTATGCTATGTTCACATGCACGCCGTGCAGCCCGGCGGGCTGCCTGGCGGGCTGCGCGGCATGCAGCCCGTCCCAGGCCGGCGAACATTCAAGCTGTTCACACGCACGCCGTCGTGTCAGTCAGTGCCAGCATGGCGGGCAGCGAGGATCTCGGTGTTGTTGCTGCCATATCCTTTGGCTCAACTTACTTTTATTGGAAAAACTATTTTTATTTTTTATCATCCAAGTACCTATCGTAATTTTTTTTCTTGTCCTTATGGAATTTATGTTCGGGGTTCCATAATATTTCTTCTTCCTGATATATAATATTCCAGGAACGTCAAAATTGTCTCGTTTGACCATTCCACCATGTTGTAATCTCCGATCGTAGCGACTTTTTTAGCAACATTGGAGATCCTCTCGTCACGAAAGCGCGAGAGAGACTGACTGCCCGCGCGCGTGTAAACAGTCACCGGGCGCCCGCACATTCATCCTTTGAACTTTGCCAAAAAACCGCCACTCGCCCGGTTCGCGGCATTCACGTTCACAGGCGCGTTTACGGGCTCGGGCGTACCGTTTACACGCTCGGGAATGTGAATGTGCACGTTGAATGTCGAGTTGAACGCGCGCGTGTGAACGTAGCATTAGATCTTTCTCATATAAAATTTCACAACGGAATGCCCTTCAACGGCTTAGCTCCATCTACTTATAGCGCCAACCCCTCTAAAACTCTTTAGAGATGGCGGGTAGAAGCGAATGGTATCCCACCGGCGCCCTCTACACTAAATGACACATATTTAGACTCAAATCCCAGTATTAAAAATAATACTATAGTGAAATACACGGCAAACAAAATACAGGTGATAACACGGCCCTCCTGCGCACGCTGCCAACCTTGGCAGTGTCACAGTCTGGTGTAGTTGCTGCAAACAAAATGCACAATATATTCATTTTATCAAAGTTAATTTTACTCTTCCAGTATTATCCACTTAAGACGAGTTACTTTCCCAAGCAGTTGCGCTGTCACATTGTCGCAACTCAAGGTATGTCATTACATTACCACATTCTCCATAAATCCACTTAAGATGAGTAATGAATAGCTTTCCCAAGCAGTTGCGCTCTCACATTGTCGCAACTCGAGGTACGTCACTACATTACCCACATTCTCCATAAATCTCAAACATACACCTTTCCTTAGCTGCCGCCTGGTAACTCTAGATACGCGGCATTAAAGTCATAGTCAAAGTCAAAGTTCATTATGTTCACTCTTAATGCTTTCTCTAGCAGTTACCACTCTTAGGCCGACACTAAGTACGTCAGTTTATGTCCAAGGTATTACGGTTTCACACTAACGCTTACTTTGTCAATGGATCCGAAGCCATTGCACTTCACTACGTTATTCAAACGTTAACTCATCAGCAATCAATCATAATACCTGACAACATCCTAGAGCCATTGCACTGCTCGATTGGGTTTGACTTTCAATTACAGTATATCTCCAAGTATACTAATCGTACCTATTCAAGGTTTCATATTTTTCTCACATATGGCCTTCTATGTACATAGTTTTTATAAACGCTCCCAAGTGATATTTATAGCGAATTAAAGGGTCTCATTTTTTTAAACAATACCAAAACAATTCATTGGTAACGTACATAGCTCGGCATCATCTGACTAAAATCTCTCTAATTTCAACCATAAGGGTATCTTATAACTGCACTGAATATAACCACTTTGTAACCCAACTACGGTAACCAAATTCAAATCAAAGATGTAACACTTTCTATTACTGTATTATGTTTTAAAATGCATGACCTTTCTCAAACAGTTTCCCTGAAAGATATCAATATCCAACTGATTTACACTTTTTATCTATGGTTGCTGTGCCTCGCAACAACTCGTCTACAAAATAAGCTACCCTCTCATAAAGTTTCGTAAAACAGTATCCACAAACTTTAAAAAAACCGAAGATGTTTCATTCTACGAAATGTTCTGATTGCAGTTCCCGGAATTGAAGGTTATTTTACAGTACCCCCTAACGAGATAATAATTAATAGTTTTAACTTGTCGGTGATATGCAAAAATTTCATTTGAAATGCAAAAACAAGGTTAAAACAATTATTAAAATCGTTTCTTCAAAGTAAATCGTAATATAAAACTGTTGCTTACTCACGTGTACATTACGCACTTACTGAAACCACTGATCCAAGAATAACATTTTTAACTAACTGCGGGCGACGCTTGCTTTTCCGATTATTTCTCATCACCGTTGTGTTGTGATTTCCAGGCGTGGTGTTCATAGCACTTCTGATGTTATCAACTGAGTAAAAGTAAACCAATTAAATAAATGTAAGGGTTTATATCGACAACTGTTAGATCTTTCTCATATAAAATTTCACAACGGAATGCCCTTCAACGGCTTAGCTCCATCTACTTATAGCGCCAACCCCTCTAAAACTCTTTAGAGATGGCGGGTAGAAGCGAATGGTATCCCACCGGCGCCCTCTACACTAAATGACACATATTTAGACTCAAATCCCAGTATTAAAAATAATACTATAGTGAAATACACGGCAAACAAAATACAGGTGATAAGTGTTCGATTCACCAAACTAAACACTGCGTTTTATTTCACTCACAAAAAATATCAGTACGCCTGTAACTTTTCACTCACTAGTATTTTTACCCATCTTCGACCATCGTCGTCAATATCATCGACTGACCTTGATTGCAATCGACACGTAACTACAGAAACGCAAGTGATTATTAAATTAGAGGGTAGGTTGGTGCCACGCTTGGGCAGTCGCTGACCTTAACAATGAATTTACCTTTTTTTTTCTTTTATATAACGAGACGAGCAGGACATGTGCCTGATGGTAAGCAGATGCCTGCCACATAACAGCACAGTGACACGCAACTATTGGAACATGAAGAGTCCAAATCATTACCTAGCACTGCACTGCGCTCGTTACCCAGAGATCTAAGATGTTTTATCTCTAAGCCCTGTAATTTCTCTGGAAACATTGCCCTTGAAACCGGAACACAGTGATGTGTGCACATTACTGCTTGGCGGTAGAATAACTGGCAAAGGTGTGGTACTTCACCAGGCGGACTCTGCCAAGAGTCCTACCACTACTAAAACCTACATGTAAACAAATAATACTGATACGAGTACGTACGCTTCAACTCTTGTGTAAATTATGTCAGTAACCATAAATTGCATAATTTCTGTAATTAGTGTATATCATATGTACGGGGAGAAAAAATGACTTTAATTACGTCATATCGACATTTTCAGAGTGGTGGACACCCCATACGCAGCAAGATTTTTATCGAATAATGTGACCACTATTTTCTAATTCCTTCTCATTAAAAATCATAAAAAGAAATAATCAAACTTGGATTTGAAAGTCATAGTGACGTTATATTGACGACAACTATTCCTATTTTGAAAAAAAAGTCGGTTGTTATTTTTTCACAGGTAACCAATCATTATTCTGTATAATTTTTAAGGAAATGAAATGAAAGGAGAAATTAAATTTTCTGAAGTACTTACCTCACTTCATTGAACTTTGTACAAACTTTTAGAAAAACATTATTTCTCCAAGAGTGGCTAACTCCTTCCAGCTCTTTGTTACACGTGTCGAGATATCTCTTGAGAGGCTCCTGAATGGGTCTCGGTTACGAAGTAACTATTTTCTAATCTGTGGTCTCGGTTCCGAAGATGCTGATCGATAGGATATTGGAAACAGTCGGACTGGTCGGTTTCGCACGAGTAAATATTCATTACATTTCATAATTTAAATGAGTAATTTTTTAATTTATCATTTTTTTTTTAAATTTATTATTTGTAAATATTGTACTGTTATCAATTTATTAAGCAGCTGTCTAGCCCCAAGAGGCCAAATTTGGGCAAAACCGGTTTTGCGACTTCAAAACCTTATTTTTTCATTATTTTTAATTTACCTTACCTTATTTTTAATTTGTAAATAAATATCATATCTTACCTACATATTGAAAGAACCAATTTAAATGAGTTGAACATATACATTTTCATTTTCTACCGGTGGTATATTTATTCAATTCATCTGACTAGGTATATCATCTTAAGAGATATAAGAGCTGCTTGTTCCTTTTTGAAAATCTCAATGGGTGAATTTTTTAGAAGTCATGTTAAAGAGTTTATGACACACGGGGCTTCTTGCAAGTTTATTTGAAGTTGGGTTTTTTTAAAACTTTTATAGGTTTACACTTGACCGCCATCACGCCTTAGTTTGGAGGTTTATTGCTCAATCACGTTGTAAAAATTGAAAATTTAAATTTGGAACTCACATAAAAATCATAATTTGGGAAATTTTTATTCCGGGAAAATATCGGGAACTCAGCGGGTAAGACCACGGGGCACTGCTAGTATTGGCGATAAATTTAATTTTACTGAAATATTTATCATAGTTTGGAATAAATATTAAACATAAAAGTAGGCGGATATCCCTTTTACAAAACTAAGTAGCATCAAACTAAAAAAAAAAAAAAAATTGTACCCAAAAATAATACATAATATGATGTATATGTCTTTTCATCCCGAAAAATTGAAGAGTTCTTTAGGCAAAAAACAATTTCTAAATTATGTGGACTCTAATGAAGTCACGGGCAGGTGTTAGTGCTAATTTTGATTACGAAATAATTTTAAATTCAATAGTCTCTGCAGTAAAAAGATCAAAAGATATAATGAGGGTAATTTCTCACAGAATGAGAGATACTTTCCTGATCAGGTCCTATGCACATTCTGTAAGCAGCTTAAAATAAATTAACCTTCATAAATTTCAAAGCATTTTGAATTTTCGTTAAGGAAATCAGGACTAAGCTGCATAATGAGATTTAGGGGAAATGTTTTCAGTGACGTTTTAGGAGTAGTGATACCGTAGCACTCGTAAGTACCGCTACAGGAGTATGAAAAATCGTCCTGATAATCTTGCTAATAATTTTACATATTATTTAATAGCCGTAATAAGCGAGCATGGGATGCTATCTGTAGTAACTAAGCGTCATTGAGACCTATTGAATTGTGAAGATTAGGTCCTGAAATGAAAAAAAGGTTGTAGGGGCAAGTACGATATTTCGAATATGTAAAAAAAGTCACATTGAAGTAGTTTAGCGCATCAGATATTCATGGTGTGTACGCGTTATGATAACCGAGATATAGGTATGTATTTACCTAGAGAAGATATTCAAATATTATGTTAAGTGAACTTAAAAAGTGGCCTGATGATGACAATATGAAGGTTCTAGACATGATCAAATAAAAAAAAAATAAAAAAATTGGCAGGCATAGGAACTGCCGATAGAAGTGAACATTTATAACCCAGAATTTGGTAGCTTACTTTGGAAACTACACGGGTGTAACCGGAGGGCGTGGCCTCGCCATCATGGCATGACGCATGCCTTCTAGAAATGCGTCAGCATTTCCCATTTGCTCACGCATTTCTAAATGGCCATGCCATGATGGCGAGGCCGCGCTTTTTCAGCATTTCCCATTGGCTGACGCATTTCTAGATTACCGAGTTTACCCGAAGATTTCTTATCATACCCGAGCGTGACGGTAGAATTCAATTTACGCCCGACGAAAAATTTTTCTAGGCGCGCCTAAAGAAGTTTTCACTTCAATAAAAAATCTTGAACTCGAGCGTGTTACATTTTTAAATACACGGTTCAACTTGATGGTTTAGTCGTACCGATGTGGCCCCAAATGATACGCTGATAATTAACAAATTAATTAATATTGTTAAGGTGACAATTACAAAAAAAAATAACTTTTTTTCTACCACTATCTACGCTCGGAGTTTCACTGCGTGGTAAAATCCGAAACGAAGAAATCTGCAGAAGAACCAAGGTCTCTGACATAGCTCTTAAAATTTGCAAGTTGAAGTAGCAATGGGCAGACCATATTTATAGCTCGTAGAATCGATAAACGCTGGGGAGAAAAGGTTTTCGAACCGGCAGACGCGACACGATGGACCGATGATATTGTCTCGGTCGCGGGAAGTCGGTGGATGGAGGCGGCACTAGACCGGTCATTACGGATTTTTTGGGGGTGGCCCATGCCCAGCAGTGGACGTCTGCAGGCTGCAGATGATGATAACGATCTACTATCTACTCAAAAGACAATACTAAGACCGTCACGCGAAACTTCACAATTCTTCATGAACATAAAGACATGATAGAAGTACACCATTTATTTATTGTTATTAAATGTAGAAGATATTAAAAGCATACTGTCATATACAACCAAAGTATAATCGTAATAGTGATATTCTATACTGCTATCCAAAGCATCAACACCCGTAATGAAAATAAGTAATAATAACAAACATAATTCATACTATAAAACCCGGCACAAAAACTCTTCAGCTAGAATGAGATCGCAGAATTTTCGATGTACAAAATGCTTGTAGGAGCTATTCCTTTCGTATGATCAAAGCTTTAAACATAAAAATATCGTTCTCGTCAACATGTAATAAAAATCTAAGCTGTATTCAAGTAATTCTTATTTCCCGAAGCAGATTTAAATCAGTTCAGGATCAGGATATAGCTTGGTTTACGAGGTGTTTACTCCTTTACGAGTTTCCAATAGTTCGAGTTTCCCCGTATTCTAGACTTGGTACCAAAGACACTGTGCGGCGATGGGTGGGTTGGAGTGGTAGCGGTAAGCGGTGATGTTTTTTTTGAAGTGAAAACTTCCTTTGGCGTGCTACGGATAGAATTTTCGTGGGCTGTGAATTGAATTCTAGCGTCACGTTCGGGAGTGATAAGAAATTGTTATCACCTCTATTTTGTTTACCGTGTATTTCACTATAGTATTATATTTAATACTGGGATTTGAGTTTACATACGTGTCATTTAGTGTAGAGGGCGCCGGTGGGATACCATTCACTTCTACCCGCCATCTCAAAAGAGTTTTAGAGGGGTTGGCGCTATAAGTAGATGGAGCTAAGCCGTTGAAGAGCATTCCTTTGTGAAATTTTGTATGGGAAAGATCGAACAGTTGTCAATATAAATTCTTACATTTATTCAATTGGTTTACTTTTAATCAATTGATAATATCAGAAGTGCTATGAACACCACGCCTGGAAATCACAACGGTGATGAGAAATAATCGGAAAAGCAAGCGTCGCCCGCAGTTAGTTAAAAAAAATGTTATTCTTGGATCAGTGGTTTCAGTAAGTGCGTAATGTACACGTGAGTAAGCAACAGTTTTATATTACGATTTACTTTGAAGAAACGATTTTAAAAATTGTTTTAACCTTGTTTTTGCATTTCAAATGAAATTTTTGCATATCACCGACAAGTTAAAACTATTAATTATTATCTCGTTAGGGGGTACTGTAAAAAAAACCTTCAATTCCGGGAACTGCAATCAGACCATTTCGTAGAATGAAACACCTTCGGTTTTTTTTAAGTTTGTGGATACTGTTTTATGAAACTTTATGAGAAGTAGCTTATTTTGTGGAAGAGTTGTTGCGAGGCACAGCAGCCATAGATAAAAAGTGTAAATCAGTTGGATATTGGTTTAAATATCTTTCAGGGAAACTGTTTGAAAAAGGTCATGCATTTTAAAACATAATACAGTAATAGAAAGTGTTACATCTTTGATTTGAATTTGGTTACCATAGTTGGGTTACAAAGTGGTTATATTCAGTGCAGTTATAAGATACCCTTATGGTTGAAATTAGAAAGATTTTAGTCAGATGATGCCGAACTATGTACGTTACCAATGAATTGTTTGGTATTGTTTAAAAATATGAGACCCTTTAATTTGCTATAAATATCACTTGGGAGCGTTTATAAAAACTACATAGAAGGCCACATGTGAGAAAAATATGAAACCTTGAATAGGTACGATTAGTAGACTGGGAGATATATGTAATTGAAAGTCAAACCCAATCGAGCAGTGCAATGGCTCTAGGATGTTGTCGGGTATTATGATTGATTGCTGATGAGTTAACGTTTGAATAACATCGTGAAGTGCAATGGCTTCGATCCATTGACAAAGTAAGCGTTAGTGTGAAACCGTAATACCTTGGACATAAACTGACGTACCTTGTGTCGGCCTAAGAGTGTAACTGCTAGAGAAAGCATTAAGAGTGAACATAATGAACTTTGACTTTGACTTTGACTATGACTTTAATGCCGCGTATCTAGAGTTACCAGGCGGCAGCTAGGGAAAGGTGTATGTTTGAGATTTATGGAGAATGTGAGTAATGTAGTGACGTACCTCGAGTTGCGACAATGAGACAGCGCAACTGCTTGGGAAAGCTATTCATTACTCGTCTTAAGTGGATTTATGGAGAATGTGGTAATATAATGACGTACCTTGAGTTGCGACAATGTGACAGCGCAACTGCTTGGGAAAGTTACTCATCTTAAGTGGATAATACTGGAAGAGTAAAATTAACTTTGATAAAATAAAATGAATAAATTGTGTATTTTGTTCACAGCAACTACACCAGACTGTGACACTGCCAAGGTTGGCAGCGTGCGCAGGAGGGCCGTGTTATCACCTCTATTTTGTTTACCGTGTATTTCACTATAGTATTATATTTAATACTGGGATTTGAGTTTATATACGTGTCATTTAGTGTAGAGGGCGCCGGTGGGATACCATTCACTTCTACCCGCCATCTCAAAAGAGTTTTAGAGGGGTTGGCGCTATAAGTAGATGGAGCTAAGCCGTTGAAGAGCATTCCTTTGTGAAATTTTGTATGGGAAAGATCGAACAGTTGTCAATATAAATTCTTACATTTATTCAATTGGTTTACTTTTAATCAATTGATAATAAAATCTTCGGGTAAATTCGGGACCATGGTTATTGGCCATCTAGAAATATGTACATCAGCATTTCCCATTAGCCATCTAGAAATGCATCAACTTTTCCCATTGGCTGACGCATTCCTGGATGGCCATGGTCTCGGCCACTACCTCCGGTTTCACCCGCGTAGTTTTCGAAGTAAGCTATTAAGTTCTGAGTCAGAAGTTTTCACTTCTACCGGCTGTTCCTATGACTGTCAATTTTGTTTTTCCTTATAATAATCTCCACGGACTCCAGGGTCGGTGCTTTTTGACACTTCAAAAAAGGAGGAGGTTCTCATTTCGGTTGTATGTTACGCGATAGTGTCTACCGATTTTGAATCGATTATCAATATTCTTTTTTTTATTTGAAAAAAAATGGGACATTAGTAAGTTCACCATTAAGCTGATTGCATTAATTACCCAGCCCAAATGTACCCAGCGTAAAAAATTGTGTGAAGAATACAAATAAATGTCCTGTCTGGGTCTTTCTAAGTTATATGTCGGGGTGTAAGTGTATGTTTACAACTAGGTAATATCAGCTTTCTGGCTCCCATAGCACAAGCTTTTAGTTTGAGGTTAGATGTCGTTGTGTGTGAAATGACTAAATCAATATTATTATTATTAATTTTTAACCACTTATGATTTTTGTCATCTGCGTTTTATTGAATAAATAAATGAGAGGTTGGTAATATCGCTCCGTTTTCGTTTGTAGCTGTAACAGTGGCCATGGCTTTTGCAGAGTTAGTGCTGGAATTTGAGCTGAAATGGTTTTATGGTCTCGGGAAACCTATAATAGAAATTTAGAGGTCATAGCGGCGATTCGTTAGGTTAAGTTTTCACATAAATCTACATCAGGGAGGCCAAAGACTCGCTCAAGTTAATAACTAGATTTCTGGTGGTAGGGTTTGAGCAGAGTTTGCGTGTACCACATCTTTAAAAGTTATAGAACGGCCGACAACATTAAATTGCCGTTTTCTGGTTTGAATATTGTTGTTTCTGGTGCAACCAGACGATTAATTATATTTTATCGTTACTTTGAAAATGTATCGTTCTGCTAATGCATTATGTTCCGCATATGATGCGGAAATGGGGCTGATTGAATGTTTTATGCTCAATCATGTCGGAACATCGGATCGAGTTGAAATTTGGAACACAGAAGTGTTTAGTTAGTATTTTAGCCTGGAACCTGGAATAACATATAAGCTACTTTGTATCACGGGAAAATAATGGACACTACGCGGGTAAAACCGTGGACCGTGTGAAAGAGGTGAAAAAAAGTTGTTGGAAACTACTATTCTTTTACAAAAGTGTTATTAACCCACGAGGCATCTTTTAAAACATTTTTGTAGGAAGAATTTTAATAATAATATTAACATGAATTGCTTCGACATGTAATTGCCAGTTATTCATATCTTGTCAACGGCGGGTACTTGCACCGGTACAACCTATAGTAGCCAGGATTATCCACCAGCAACTTGCTCTTCTATACGGTCGTGCCTTGTCGTGTCCGAAGTGCCGTACTATAGGTTATATAGGGTATATAGTACGCACCTCTGCCAGTTCTCGACAATCGTCGTGCTTTGCTCTACTGGGACCGATCTATCATCACGGACTATTATCGACAATAAGCCTGATATCGTGCTGATAGACCGGTCTCAGCGCCGGGTTGTGATCGTCGATATCACTATACCACATGACGAGAACCTCGTGAAAGCCGAGAAGGACAAGCTTAACAAGTACCTTGACTTGGGTCATGAGATTACCGCCATGTGGGATGTTGATTCGACGATCATAGTCCCGATAATCGTGTCGGCGAACGGCTTTATAGCGAAAAGTTTTGACCAACACCTCAAGAGACTTTCGCTAGACGGTTGGATCAAGGGTCAGATGCACGCGGCGGTCATCCTCGGCGCAGCGCGCATCGTCAGGAGGTTCCTCACTCTGTAGCCCTAACCAACGGTAGCTTGGGGCCTGCCCTGCCCCGCTGCTGGCGGCACCCTAGTTTTTAATTTTTTATAATGTTTCTATTTTTTATTTCTATTGTTAAAAACATAGATACTAAGAATATCAATAAATAAAAATAATAAATATCGTGACTTGTACATTTATGAATCAAGAACTTTGAAACCAATCAAAAGGAAATCTAACAATATAAAAGCCTAGATCGTCATTTGACTAGTTTATTTCGATCACCTTCATAAGCGTATCTCATACGCCGTACCATTAAAACCTGGAACCAATCAGCTGCCCTCAATTGAGAGCCATGTGTCGTACCATACGAATTTAACGACTAAATGCGACATGCGGAAAATTGCTTCGAAAGGGTATTTCGAGTTCAGGTCATTAAGCAACGTATCGGTATCGCAAATAATGAGTTTTTGTGACGTCAGCGATTTATTGCAGTTGTGGCGAACTACCTACCTTCGTAATTATCTTTCCAAATTTTGTTTTTATAATCTGAGTGTTCTCAAATATACTTTGAATTGGTTTCTTTTAGGTTTGCGCGCTTTATTATGGACCGCATTATGGCTTAATACCCCGTTTACATTATTCCAGTCTAGCGACCGAATCCAGCGCTGGATTGCTTACTGGAATAATGTAAACCGGCACTGGAATGCACTGGCACTGGATTGATGCATTCCAGTGCCGGTCTCTATTATTCCAGTAAGCAATCCAGCGCTGGATTGCTTACTGGAATAATGTAAACCGGCACTGGAACGCATTGGCACTGGATTGATGCATTCCAGTGCCGGTTTCCATTATTCCAGTAAGCAATCCAGCGCTGGATTCGGTCGCTGGACTGGAATCATGTAAACGAGGTATTACATAAGGCGAGGCGCGAGGCGAAGTGCCAATCTGTTATCGGTAAAAAAGGGACTTTACCTCTATTAGGTATCTATCGAAGTATGACCCAGCGTAGAAAACGTAGGACTATACTAACGTAAACTTACTGACTACGTATGTTATCCTACTAATATTATACATGTCAACACTGACACTGAGCCATACACATGGATGTTGCTCAATCACGTCGTAACGCAAGAACGGATGAAGCTGAAATTTGAAACACAGTTAGATCATGGTCTGGAAAACACTTTTTATCCCGGGAAAATGATGGGAACGGGAACAACGCCGGTAAAACCGCGGGGTGTGAACTGGTAGGTACTATCTTAAACTTATTGACTGTGTATGTTTTGTAACATGTGTTGTTGTTGTGTAAGTAGTACCTACCTACATATAATCCAGTAACTTTGTCGCCTGAAAGTATGGAGTAGGATGCGTTAAATCCGGTAGATCTGATTTTTTGCAGACTTGTTTATGATGTTGGCCTAATGATTGTCCCAAGTTTGTGACCTCGAGCGACAAACGCAACTTTGTCAAAAATCGAAAAAACCGCAAAAAAATCGTTTATTTTTCAAATTTTGGCGATTAGAATCCTAAACGACTAGTTTTTGAAAAAACTTTCTTATGGCGTTAATAAAGTAGACTAAATTAGCTACAATATGATACTAGAATTGTCTCTGTACACCCAATAGTTTCTGAGAATAAGTTTATATTTTTTTTCGAACTTCGCAATTTTTTGCAATATTTTAACTCCTACCTCCTACTTGACCACTTTATGGCACGGTTACTGCGGTTTTTAACCCCCGACCAAAACAAGAGGTGTTATAAATTTGACGTCGAAGTCTGTCTGTCTATCAGACAGACACACATACAGGTCTGTCTCTATGTGTATCTGCCTGTGTGTGTATCAGTTCTGTCTATGGCACCGTAGAGCTCAAACGGATGGGCCAATTTCGCTGCGGTTTTTTTATTTGAAGATAAATTTTTGTGTTAAGGCGCTGACAATAGCTAACTGAAATTCACGAATTCGAAATGAAGCCACGCCTCTTTACAACTTCGATAAGACAGCGCCGCCACACGAAACCGCGTCCAGCCGGCGAAATTATTACTCGTAGTATTGATGAAAACAAAAAGCTACCGCGCTAAGCTCATAGATGGCGCTTTTAAAAATATTTTGTAATTCGTAACTTTTTGTTTCCTTCAATATTGTCTCGTTTTGCATTTTTTCAGATTGTGAAGAACATTATCGAAATTCTATGAGTAAAGCCTATAAATAATAATTAACTTTCCACCGGTTACAGACGGACGTTCGCCGGATTGTCTTATTTCTTTCTAGTGATTTTAGTGAATGTACGGTCTACAATTACAATAAACTCTTTTTATACAGAAAATTAAATAGACTTCAAAATCACAAATAGGCACTCGAAAGCGAAAAATAAGTTCATTTAATTATTATAAGCGCTCCTCACTCATCTATTTGAAGTCAAATTGATTCATTCGAAACAAACATTAATTGCATAAAAGTAGCTACAGCAAAAAGCCAACATTACGTGGTGTTCCCAGGCGGTCACCCATCCAAGTACTGACCACGCCTGGCGTTGCTTAATTTCGGTGATCGGACGAGAACTAGTGTTTTCAACGCGCTATGCACGTTGTCAATTATATTATACAAACATAATAGTTATCATCATCATCATCATCAATAGACGAGCCCGCAAGTTAATAATCCACGACTATTGCTCATTACAATACGAAAAACAAGTTTTTGAAACAACACCATTTCGCTGCTTTGTAACGAAAGGTCCACAAACAAAATTTTACAAAATTATTTTTATTTCCTTAGTAAATATTTTATTTTTTTTAAATTTAAACCATGCGGAACGTTTGTAAAATGAAACATTTATAAATTGCAATGGAAAAGGTTTTGGAATTTATATCATGCAAAAAGTTGGTTTTAAAATTTCAAATAATAATGTAGAAATGGATATTGCAGCTGGAAAGGAGTTTCGTCAATTACAACAGCATTTGTAAAAAAAATTGTAAAAGTCAAAGTATCAAATAATTATAACATTCTGTATACATACATATCCTAAATGAGTACAAATTCGTATTATATAGAGGGGTTTGGGTAAAGTTGGTGTGGTTTTTTTTTGCAATCAGATTTTCACAAATACCCTTGAGTAAGGTATGTTTCAAATAAGTGACAACATATCTTTGGCCGCTACAGGAAATGTTGCCACTAGTCCAGATAAAATACCCAATAAAAACTTTGAAAAGCCATAACTCAGCTCCGATATGACTTACAGCAAATCTAATTGCACAATTACCCTAGGAGTAAAGTAATATTTCAAAAAAGCGATAACAAATCTTAAGCCGCTAAAAAAACACGATGTCACTAAGCCTGTACAAAAATCCCAAAATTAATAACTTTGCTATATTCGATTCGATCTGCCATAACTCCGCTCCGATATTACTTAGAGCAAATATGATTGCACAAATAGCATCAAGGTAATTCATTGATACAAGATAGTGATAACAGATCTTTGGCCGCTAAAAAAACGACGCCACTAGTACATACAAAAGTACCCAAACGCCTTTGTTGTTGTCCAATTTTACTGATTATTTTATAATTTGAAAAAAAAAAATATGAAAGGGCATAGTTCAAAATGGGCTATCCGTGGACAAAATGTTCTTGATAATTTGATTTTGTAAAAAAAAAAATTTTTTTGAATGAATAATTAATGCATTTGGTACATATTTTAGTACCCAGATTAATAAACTAAAAGTTCATTATAAAAGTATTTTAATCTTTATTTCCGACTTCTCAACCAACTATATTGCCAGTTTTTTATATTTGAATGATGTCGATTTTTATTCTCGAATAATATCGATTTCTGCAAATCGATAAAAATTGCATATGTTAACAATTATGCGTGAAATAAACAATTGATATCGTATTTAAGATGTTTTCAAGCAACTCTGTAGCTAGCTTTTTTGTGTGATGGTTTTTCATCGCACCCGCTTTCACTTCACAACGCCGCGAAAAACAAAATCATTTACTTTGGGCAGTTGTTCCACTGCCAGCGAGAAAACGACTATTACGTAACGTAACTATCGACTATTTTCTCGCTCAAGAAACGTAAACAATAGATATAATACATTCCGTGTACCTACATAAAAGAGATGCATATACAAACAGTAGTTGATTCCTAACTGTTCACACTCCCGGCGAGTACTCGCTTCACTAGTTTGTCGCTGAGCGACAAGAGCTATGAAAGATAATACTCACTAAGCGATTAGAACACGCCAACCAGCAACCAGCGGTTAATTTATCTACAGTGCGGATCTGAAAGTACACGTTTTTACGCCGCGAGTGAAGCGAGTAATCGCTCGTCTCACTCGCCTACTCGCATAGAGCCGAGCTACACATCTATCGGAACTACGCACTCGCTCCACGCGGCTCGTCAACTCGTTTCTAATTCTAGCTTTATTCGTTCATTGTTGCCAGTGAGACAAGTGCTCAGTGCTGAATAAATCGAGGGTCAAACTGAAAGTTCTTAGAAAATCAAAAACTGATTACATTAGCCAGTTATTAGTTTTATTATATCTTTTCAAAATATTGTCCATTCACGTCAATACACCGCTGCATGCGATGGAACCACTGGGAAAAGCACTTTGCCCACTCGTCCTTAGGGGTCTCTTCAATGGGATCGCGATACGCAGCCACCGCTTCTTCAGCATTCATAAACCGCTTTCCTTTAAGTTTTTCTTTAATTTTTGAAAATAAATAAATATCACAAGGCGCGAGGTCGGGGCTATACGGCGGGTGACCCAGTAATTCAACGTTTGATGTCGCCAAATAGTCGATCGTTCGCTTGGCGGTGTGCGATGAGGCGTTGTCGTGGTGAAGGAGGATCCTACTGCGAGGTCGTTTCTCTCGAACTTTTTCCAAGACAAGTGGCAAACAATTGGTAGTGTACCATTCTGCAGAAACTGTTTTTTGATCCTCTAACACAATTGTTGCGAAATGACCTATCCTTCCAAAGAACGAGGCCACCATTTTTTTCCCCGCACTTCGATCTCTCTTCACTTTAGTTGGCAACTCCTCGAAAGGAAACACCCACTGAGCAGATTGTCTTTTGGTTTCAGGATCATAACAGTAAATCCAGCTTTCGTCACCTGTTAGTATGTCGAACACAGCATTTGAGTCACCTCCGTTAAATCTTTCAATCATTTTACGGCACCAATCCACACGATGGAGTTAATGAGCCTCAGTCAAATTATGAGGTATCCACCGGGCGCAAAGCTTCCTGACCGCTAAATGTTCGTGTAGGATTTTGTGCACTTGACTCATACCGATGCCTAAGCTTGTCCGAATCTGCTGATAGGTCACTCTTTTGTCAGTCTCTATCATACGCCGCACAACACAGATGTTATCTTCAGTCGTCGCCGTAGAAGGCCGTCCCTCACGTAAATCATCAGTGAGATTAGTGCGACCACGTTTAAACTCATTAAACCAGTTGTAAACAGTCGCACGAGATGGGGCTTCATCGTGAAAGGCCAATCGTAGTCTATCATAACTTTCTTGTTGACTTAACTGACATCGAAAGTCATAAAAAATCATTGCACGAAAATTTTCTCGTGTTAAATTCATGTTGACGTGACACAGACAATTTTCAATTTGCCGCCAAATCGTAAAACAAATGACAAATGAATGAGGTATATACTCAGTAATATTGGCCAAGAGTTCTATTTTCAAATTATAGAATTATTTTTTTATTATATTGTTTATAAGTGGCCAGTTCTAAGAACTTTCAGTTTGACCCTCGTAATTCCGTACAGCAGTATTAATAATCTACTAACCACTAACTTGTGAATATTTTAGTTATTATTTTAAACAACGGCCATAATAAATAATAGCATCGATTTACAATGGCAGCACTGAATACGTCAATACAAAATGCGTAGTTATCAGCTGTTTGTTTATGTTTTGTTGTGTCACGTGTTTCGTATTTATTAAATTGTGATATGTGAATTTGGTTGATGAAAATACATTCTTAAGACCCTAGCTGACACCTCGGAACTCGATGGCATCATCCAATAACGATTTTGGCTCAACGATGGTACAAAATGTTGTAGTTTTGTTTAAAACATAACCACGTCAACGTTCGCATTACTTATGGGAAGTACGAGTAAATAGTCTTTTTGCTACTACCAAAAGATAATATTCTGATATCAACTGCTAGACGCTATCATGTTTAATTTATGATATCAGTGACAGTCAATGTCCACGTTGAACCCCAAGTCCCTTATAAATGAAAAATGTCCTTTCTCTGTAAAGTGACTTTTAGATGACATTCGGTTACATTGTATGCAATCATTTCATCTATGACATGTTATGATGGTGTCATATTAAACTATTATCTGTAAATTGACTTAACCGTTGCGGAAAACACGGCATCTGTGTCATTCAGCGGAAAACACGGCATCTGTGTCATTCAAGTTTTCGTTTTAAGGCGTATGACACGGGAAGCGTGTCAATTTTTTAAACCATCGTAACTCGCACAAAATCAGCTTTAAAATGTTGCTAAACAATGTGTTTAGTATTTTTTATGTAAATTATGGCTGTAGCCTTCGCTTCTGGATATTGATTAATTTGAATAGTTTCAAGGATTAGCAACCTTTTTTTACTGTTTTAATATTTATATATTTGTATAAACTCTTCTGCAAAATTTACATTAGAACACTATGTATTATGCTACATTCATTATGACAAAGTAAATTATGGAAATAAAATATGCGTTTTCAAAAAAAGTGAATATTAAATTAAAAAAACATTAACGTAGGCATTTGTGACTCATATCAAGTTTGTGTTATTTTTTGTACTTGTAGAAACTGTTTTTGTGTTTCAATGTTTCGTTTTGTTGACCGGTATTTGATACGAACTTCTCTTTTTTTGCGATGTAATGAGCTGCAGCTTCTTTCTCTCAGTCTCAAGAATTATCTGTTGGTTTCTGTGTTTCATTTTGTACTTATTTTTAATATTTTATTGCATAGGTACTCAACATTGGTAAGTATAGGTGACATTTAGATTTTTCAAATTATATGTAATAAAACTAAATAAAGTGGCCAAGTGCGAGTTGGACTCGCCCATGAAGGGTTCCGTTGCAGCAAGTAACATAATATACATAGTACACATAGTTCTTGTAGTTCGTTGTAACTTTGATCGAAGTTTCAATAATAGTGTATTTATGACGTACTAAAAAAAACTACTCATCAGATCGAGTTCAAACTAATTTTCGTTGGTAGTTTACATGCTAGTGTAAATCATATATTTTTTTTAAATTTTTCATTCTTTTACTTTAGAAATTAGAGGGGGGGAGGACACACATTTTACCACTTTGGAAGTGTCTCTCGCGCAAATTATTCAGTGTAGACGAAACTGATTTTAGAAACCTCAACATCATTTTTAAAGACCTATCGATAGACACCCTACACGTGTAGGTTTGATGAAAAAAACATTTTTGAGTTTCAGTTCTCAGTATGGGGGGCAACCCTAATTTTACTTTTTTTTATTTTTTTTTGTTCAAATCTTAAAGTGGTTTACAGAATACATCTACTTACCAAGTTTCAACAGTGTAGTTCTCATAGTTTCGGCAAAAAGTGGCTGTGACATACGGACGGACAGACAGACAGACAGACATGACGAATTTATAAGGGTTCCGTTTTTACGTTTTACGGAACCCTAAAAACAACATAAAGAATATAATTCATCTTTGCACATGCGAGTAGGTTCAGGTATAATGTGCACAATGTTTCATACAGCTGCCTCCTCACTCTCTGGATATTTTTTCTCAACTTTTATCTCGTAATAATAACAAAAGAATCTCAAAAATTAAGAATTTTCTAATACTTTTATACTATTAAACTAAAAAACAAACTCAAAATATTAGAAACACAATAGTAAAAAAAAGAGTCGTTAATAAACTTCGTCGATTCGACGAGTCATGGTTGCTGGTCTGGCTCTCACTGGCCTCCCACATAAGAAATACTACGGTGTGTTGTGAGGGGCACGGCTCAACTAAGATTACACGGAAGCAGCAATGGATGCGACAGCGCACTTAAAATTTACATCAATTTTTTCACATTCGCATCGTCGATTCGACAAAGTTTAGTAGGGTTAATGGGTTTTCGAGGGGTAAGAGACTAATTATACGGTATTTTTACATAAAACATTAGATAATATATCAAATGTGTCTAAAATAAGCCAAGTGCAAGTCAAATGAACGAATGAAGGATTCCGTACCAATATCTATGAAAACAGCAAAAAATCAGGTCTATTTTATAGAAACCCCATTTCCACACATTTATATTAATTTCATTCTTATGATTATTAATTTTAACACAATGTAGAAATAATAAAGTAGGTAAATAGCCCATTAAAATACATAGATAATGATAGAAAATCGTCAGAAGTAGAAAAGTTGAAAAATAAAATAACTGAATTTTGAGTTGTGGCTCTTTAGTCTCAAAGCAGCGATTTATTTTCAATTCATCGCCAAATCTAAAAATGTAGTATAAATAAATGACGTCTCTTGTAAAATTAAACTACGTAGGGCCATCTTCCAGCTTAATCATCAGACCCGGTTACAATCTGCGTAGGCAACCCACTATACGTTCTCATTGCTGGGACTCGAGGCATTCATTCGCAATGAGAGATCTAGGCTGGGGCTAGGTTATAATCCACCACGCTGGCTAAGTGTGGATTGGTAAATGTCACATGAGGTGAAAACACTAGGTACATGTAGGTACTAGGTACTTACATGTCTGTTTCCTCACGATGTTTTCCTTCATCGTTTATAAGTTAGCGGCATTACACGCTGACATCGAGTAGTGCGCGTGGGGCTCCGAATCGGCAGTCACCGTTCTCCCGAATAGATGAGCCATAACGTAGACTTTAACAGCGACTTGGACTTTAACACCAATGTACTCGTTTAATTACTGACATCCCTTAACCATATTCCAGCACCTTCATCAGACCCTTGTTACCATTTAGCACCAAAGTACTCATCAAGACAAATCAAATGAGCCCAAACTCGATGGGGTTATGTCATTTAATTGTTGAGTTCCTATGACCACCTTCCGGCTCCATCATCAGACCCTGGTAACAATCTAGGACCAAAGTACTCGTCAAGACAAAGAAAACGAGTGCAAACTCGGTGGTGCTATGTCGTTTAATTACTGAGTTTCTATGACCACCTTCCGGCTCCATCATCAGATCCTGGCTACCGTCCAGCCTCAAAGTACTCCTCAAGACAAATCAAAAGAGCCCAAACTCGCTGGGGCTATGTCATTTAATTGTTTAGTTCCTATGACCACCTTCCAGCTCCATCATCAGACCTTGGTTACCATCTAGCACTAAAGTACTCGTCAAGACAAAGAAAACGAGTCCAAACTCGGTGGAGCTATGTCGTTTAATTACTGAGTTCCTATGACCACCTTCCGGCTCCATCATCAGATACCCTGGTTACCATTTAGCACCAAAGTACTCATCAAGACAAATCAAATGAGCCCAAACTCGATGGGGTTATGTCATTTAATTGTTGAGTTCCAATGACCACCTTCCGGCTCCATCATCAGACCCTGGTAACAATCTAGCACCAAAGTACTCGTCAAGACAAAGAAAACGAGTCCAAACTCGGTGGGGCTATGTCGTTTAATTACTGAATTCCTATGGCAACTTTCCGGCTCCATCATCAGATCAGCATCATATAATTTTCATAACATTGTCTTGCAATAAAATTTACACACGTACCTCTAATGCGAAATTTCTACTGGTATCTGTAACTTTAATCGGTAACTGGAAAGTAGATTTAATTTGCAAGATTTCATAACAAGTATCGAGTTCCGTAGAAACTATTTTCTAATCTGTGCCTCGAGACAAGTGGAACTAAATAAAAGCTTGAAAAACAACTTAAAATATTATACACCAAGAATTTAAAAAAAAAAACAGTCAAAACTGACACTCAGGTATGAGGTTTGAAACCGGCGCTGAATCTGCCTATAGCCGACCACTGGGACCACTCAGCCAAACCTACTTGTTGCAATAGTGTCAAAATTGTCAATCATCTGAACTTTATTGACGTTTCTGCATCGCACTTGTGAGTTTTTTCCTCAAAAAAACTAAGTAGCCCGTTAGTTAGATTGCCGAAAAATATTGTACACGTATTTTTTTTTAATTCACAAACAATAAATGACGAAGATACAGCGCTTCGAAGTTTCGTGTGACGTCACTTGTGAGTACGATTTTTACTCACGAGTGACGTCGCGACCCCCCACTCTTGAAGTTTGATGGTATATGCTATATCTTTGACGATTTTTAATATTATGAAAAAACAAAAAATATGTGCCCAATATTTTTCCATGATCTAGCTGACGGACTAATTAGGATGGTGTATTTTTGACCCAGTCCGGTACCTATTCATTACTATATTTTTGTAAATAGTGAGCGGCGCGGCGGCAAAGCGACGTAGCGTCCTTCCTGCACGGCGCATCAGCGCTTTCTGCCGGACTTCATAGTAGTGAGCGAGAAGCAAGACTCAGGCCGGTTCGGTCGAGTTAGCGTATTAAAAAACAATTAATTAATGCGAATTAAACAACTTAATCTAAAATATAAAACATCCTTGCCTTTTATTAAGAAATAATACGTTAATCTTTAAAATTTGAATAATGTATGTTTATTAGTAACACAGACATTTACGTTTAAAACTCATTTTAGAGGTTAGTTTACGATTTTTTCTTGTCAAGATATCTTTTCCAAATCGTGTTTTGAAAGCAATGGTTCCCTTATAAATATGTTCAAGAATAACATATATTTTATTCAACATCTCAAACCCTATACATTTTGCTAAAAATGTGTTTAAAAAGTGCCATTTGGCTCTATTCAGCGCCTTAATGTTTTGAGCTAGTTTTGGTTAATATATGATTCAAGATGGCCGCCACCACCAAATGGCGCACCAAATATTTCATCACAATCTATCTCAATATGGGTATCAAATGAAAGGGCTTGACTAGTAGAGTACTATACAGTATAGTATAAGTTACTGGAGTAATGTACAGCAGCCAAAAAAACATTAATGTTTTCAAACTTTTTGAAATTTAGTCAAGAGGTCGAAAATAATGGCTACAGTTTTGTAAAAGGTGCTTAATAAATTGCCCAGGCATGTGCCTAGCCTCTTATCAGAAAAGTATTTAAGGGTAATAGTGTGTTTAGCCTACCTTATGTTCCAACTACTTCTACGAGTAGATACATAAATACTGAGGTGCAATCTATAAATTATTCTTTAATTATTGTAATCGGGTTTGTATAAGTTTGGTGGTTATTTTAATTATAGTAGATAGTATATAGATAGGGTAGATAGTAGATCTTCTTTGTGTTAAGGTTAATAACTTGCTATTTAATTTCTTGTTGTGATTTCGTTTATCTAATACATATGGAGCTACGTTGCTGTGTATCTATCCTATACTATCTATGTGCGATTGCCTTGGAAGAGATCACACTAATTGAGAAGGCCGTCGCTTAAAATGTCTAGCTTATAAAATAGTTCTTAAGTTTCTTTTGCAATCTTTTTTAATGTAACAAAAGGTTTGTCTATCTTATCTATCTAAAAGCAGATACTACTCAGGTGGAGTGAAAAGAAATATTTTAAATGCAAAAGTGAAAAGAAGAGAATAGAAGCTGCTTTTAAAACCGACCCTGTTTAACGGTTTACCATTATTCATTATGTCTTTGAACCCGAGGGCGACTTTCTTTTTTTATTGAAATAAAAAAATAGCCTTTCCATTCTTTCCCTTTTGTTCGACTGAATAAATTGTAAAAACATTTCGTATCGTGCCTTGGAAGTAATGTAGGTGTACTTACCAGTGACCGCTTTTTATTTTGGTGAGATCTGTACATTTTTGAACGAACTGTAAATGTTGACTTTTTAAAATTTCAAGCTGACCAGTTGATGCGGTCTACGATAGAAGGGGCTTTAAAGCCTTGTTATACTTGACTGAATTTAGAAGCAAGCTTAGAAGTAATTGACATAGAAGCAAGCAATCCTCGTGTATTGCCGCTAACTTAAAACGGCGAAGGAAAACATCGTGAGGAAACCGTCATGTACTTAGAATTTTTCGAAGTCATGTGTCATCCACCAACCCGCACTGGGCCAGCGTGGTGGATTATGGCCTTGACTCTCTCCTTGCGAGAAAAGGCCCCGAATCTTGCAGTGGGAACATTTAGTGGGCTGTTTATTATGCTAAGCAATCCTCGCTTCTGAATGTATGTATGCTAGCTAACTTAATGTTCTATCTACACTTCACTGAATTCAGTAGCGATTTAATTCAGTTGACTTAATTTGAACTTAATTTTTACTTTACTTAGAAGAAACGATGCGCTCTCGACTTGAAAACGCTTAGATCGTTACCATCTTATAATCCCACTTGGGTAATGCGTTCTACAACCTAGACCTTCAAATCGAGAGTGAATCGGTTTCTTCTAGATAAGCACGCTCCATCGAAGATCGCATCGTCGCTTAACATCAGGCAAGATGGTGGTCAAGTGCGAACCTAAATTAGTTTAAAAAAAAAGACGTTATTATCACAGAAATGGTCAAACCTCCTCGTTTGGGTCCTTGGAACGTCAACCATGAAACGACGTCGCTATTTTAGTTACAAGCAGTCCGAAATAAGCAAGGTGGCATTAGACCATGCAGATCAGCAGAATACTTACTCTTTGAAATGTATTCAGTAAAAACCATAAATAGCGCAATTTTGGGGCGCTATTTGGACTGCAGTCTGTATTCAATTCAATTCATTTATTCGAACCATAAATTCATAAGAACACTTGGTAACGTCATTAACAAAAAGGCTTAGGAATCCGTGTACATAATAAGATAAAATAACAATGTCAAAATGAGTAAATTGGCATGTCTCTTGATCTTCCAGTTGATATATAGCCGATCCATCCCAAAGGTACCCACAGTACTCCATACAAGATTCAAGTGCAGATTTACAAGTTTTTTCCTCATCACTAGACTTAACTGAAAGAAAATATCCCAAGGAAACCAGCATGATCTCAGGACCTTTCTAAGAAATGCGTCAACCACTCAAAAACTCTTGGAAAACGTGATAAATAAGGCCTTGTGTCTGAAAGCCCCAAATCTCATATATGGGGACAAAAAATGGCACCTTTATGCGAACGCTTTCTTACATCTTTGTGTTTTTAGCAAACGCAGTGCAGTTTTAAACAGTAATGAGAACGATACGTTTCACACACTGCTAATTTAGTTTTGCTTAAAAACTTCCAATGCGAGCAAGCGAGACGCTTAACATCAGGACATAAGGCACCACCTACAAAGCTGTCTTGTTGTCATACTCGTATTGTTGAAAAAAATAACAGGACAGAAAATAATAGCAATTGTAGTAGACATAACATAGCCAGCTGCATTGGGGTACAATAACTGAGTTATGTAGGATTATAGCCAAACTTCTCAGCGGCCTACCTCTTACCTTTTTGCCAACCAGGGACACAGGGAAGGAAGAAATAAAACAAAAATATGCAATAATTTCTTGATTTTACTTAATTAAATATAAACAACATTAGCCTGTCACTAAAGGAAATTTCATCTGCCCAATTGGGCATGGTTCTTATTTCAAAATGTCTGTCACCACGCGCCGATCAGATTTACATCAATAAAAATATCTGGACAATCTAACTGTATTCTGTAAACGGCTTTATAAATAATAGTACATCGATTATTCCGAGATATTGCCAGGTGATGTAAATTGAAGGATTTATTTTGCCCCGCTACTCATTAGCTAGGTCTGCACTTCCGATAGGCTAGCAATTTTTCGGCGATGTTCGAGACTTTGAAATCTTTTTCGCACAAGACTGTCATTGCCTATGAGCCTTTTGGCACGTCTCTCGATCGATTCCAGAGCTGATACTTAGCCGATCCATGCCAAAGGTGCGAACAGTACTCCATACAAGAGCGAATCTGTGCTTGCTATAACGTGAGTAACTGTTCAGACTTGAAGTATACCTTTGCACCTTTGAGAGGACACCTATGTATACGTCCTTAAGCTAATATCTAGGTAGGTATATCTTCTACAACATAAAAGTGAAATAATTCAACAAATAATATAACAATGTTTGGAAATGTGTAATTTTAATACAATTTCATCATAAAAGATTACGCTTTCAAAACAGTACCTACCCGCATGATGAGACTAACAATTACGCAAAAACAAAGATTTTGTTTGAGATTTAAATTATACTTGAGCTAAATAAATACAATAGGGGCACTATGAGTCAAATCGTTTCGATAGCTACCGGAGTCATAGAACTCGTTGGTGTTTTTTTTTACAAAATGCGTTTCTTTATATTCTCTTTTCACTCCTTTAAAAAGCAACTCATGTTTATTTGTGGTGTATGCTGCACCGAAATATCTGCGATTCGCTCCATCAGTAATAATTCTAAGTACGTACGCAGTATATTAACAAAACTTCTAATATTCTTATATGAATCGATTTTTCAACATACTGTAGTTACTTTATTGTAGAACTTGGTGTTCTATATCGAAACTTTAAGGGAAATTTAGGTTATACGTAAAACGAATATTTTTAAAAACTAAACTGAGTTTGTTTTGCAGAATCGCTTAATGCAATTTTGTTATAAGAAACACACCGTCCGACCTGACATAATATCCGTCGTCCATAATAACACAGTGCTACGCAGTCATTTGAAAATGAAGAGTCCAAATCCCTGCACTGCACTGCGCTTGTCACCCAGAGATATACCTACGGTGATTTATCTGATTACTTAGTTGTCTCTCTGGAAACTTTACAAACCAGCACATAGTAATGTTTGCCCATTAATCCTTGATGACAGATGAAGAATGACTTCTCCAGGCAGACGTTTCATCGACGAAGAAATTGTGAATCGCTACCATAATAGGGTTGGCGATCCCGTGCGAACTAGGTATAAGCAATAATGATATTTAATAGGACCATTCAAAAAATCGCGCTTCTCCCGCCTTATGTTTGTAAGTAGACGATTCTCTTTAATGGTGCGTTCCTGGAAGATATTGCTCTCAGCAAAAGGTCACCACTTGTGGCGTTAGTTCATAAGTATTTACCCGTAAATCTCTTCTTGTGTGTGTCACAATAGTTTTCTATCTATCAATGGACATATTATAATCAAGTTTTAGTTATATGATTTTGTTTTTCTTCATTCAATCTTTATTTTTTGTTAAACTGAGGATATTGCTTTTAAATCAAATTATCGTCTGTTATTGTCCGGAGGAGGAGATTGTTACGCTATAACACAAGTTTAATCCTAGCTTGGATAACAATGCTTCTCAACCTGAATTATCAAAAAAGGATCGATAAATAATCTGTATTAACATGTGCACTTCAAACGTTTGTAAATGCTTAATAAATTTCATTTCATTTCTAAATTTGCGCGCTTCACACGGGCTTCATCTTCATTTTTTTTTATTATTAACAGCAAGCGGGATTGCGGTCAAGTGCAGACCCATCAATTATCATTAATCTAGATGCCGCAGATGTGGCAGGATTTCGCCGACCCAGGTGTAGTTGCACAGGTTCGCAATTCCCGTTACCAAGTGGCGAGTAAGCGAGTATCATCGGTGAAGAGTAGTGATCTTCTTCTAAAGCAACTCCTATCATCGGTGAAGAGAAGTGAACTTCTTTTAAAGCAGGGTGCAAACTGGTACGGGTTCGCACCCTTTGCATTCAGGAGGCGAGTAGGCGACGCAGGTTTCATCGCCGATGCAGCTGTGGTCTTCGCACACATCTTGACTGTACATGCAGAGTCTTGTCGCTGTCAACAAAAGAATATATCAAACTATTTTCATTTTAGTACAGTCGAGGTAGACATAAAACTAGCCTGAAATATAAAAAATTCCGGGGAACGATTTTTTTTTATGAAACGTCGGGGAGGGTTGTTGGAAGTATAAATCTCGATTTTCTAACTTATCCCGGTAGAGGGTTCGCCACCATCTTGTTTTAAAGTTTTTGTGAAATAACTCGTTCATTTTCAACATTAGAGCAAAAATGATGGTCACCAAAGTTGTTGGAAATTTAATTTTTCACAAGTTTACTTCATATAGTTTTACGCTAGGATCAATATTTGCAGAGTTATACTATCAAGTTTATCAAAAAAATCGTAATGGGTGCAATTTTATTTTCTTCAATTTTGGTTCTCGCACATATTTTACTTATTTTATTTTTAGTATTTGTTGTTACAGCGGCAATAGAAATAAATCATCTGTGAAAATTTCAACTGTCTAGCTATCACCGTTCTTGAGATACAGTCTGGTGACAGACGGACGGACGGACGGACGGATGGACAGCCAAGTCTCAGTAATAGGGTTCCGTTTTTACCCTTTGGGTACGGAACCCTAAAAAGTGCGAGAACCGAAGTTGAAGAAAATAAAATTCTACCCATTACGATTTTTTTGATAAACTTGATAGTATAACTCTGCAAATATTGATCCTAGCGTAAAACCTATATGAAGCAAACTTGTGAGAAATTAAATTTCCAACAATTTTTGGTGACCATCATTTTTGCTCTAAAGTTGAAAATGAACGAGTTATTTCACAAAAACTTTAAAAGAAGATGGCGGCGAACCCTCTACCGGGATTAGTTCGAAAATCGAGATTTATACTTCCAACAACCCTCCCCGACGTTTCATAAAAAAAAATCGCTCCCCGGATTTTTTTCTATTTCAATGTCTGCCCCGACCGTGCTATTTACTTAGGTATTTACAAAAATAGAAACATGAACACTTCTGATTTCGTGAGTAAAACATGGTAGGTTTGAATCTTGCCTGCACATAAAAGCGATTATTATGATTATGATTATTAAAAATAATAATTTTTCTATAATTTTTCCACCAACTCCACCAACAACAACGTGTTCTTGAGTGGAGACCGCGAGCCGGCCAAGTGCGTGACGGAGGATCCTTGACTTTTCCTTTATGATAATGCTCTGGTTCCCAACAGTGAGAACATACCTACAAGTGATCAATTAATTTATTGATGTGCAGATAATCAGTTTTTCATTATCATCAGCCTATATCTACTGCTATCGTAGTCTACTGCTGGACATAAGCTGAATCCTATATTCAGCTTGACGTTTCCATCTACTGCCCTCGTGTATCTCCATTCCATCTAGTCTCAGGGTGATCTATATCTATACTACATTTGCCGATTCGCGGTCTCCACTCAAGCATACGTCAGTGACAGATTTGACCACGGCCAGTCATTTGCCACTTCAGTTTGCAAATTCGTTGAGCTATGTCGCTAACCTTGGTTCTCTGAGCTTCGTTCCGAATACGATCCTCAGAGAAACTCCACGCAAATTTATTTCCATTTTAGGGAGGGGTTTACCCATAGTAACCACGCTGGCCGGAATTTAAACTACGTCATCCTTCAAGATATAACCATACTGCCATGAGTCGGAATTTCCCCATTATTGGGCTCTTACCACAAGGAGCCAATTCCAATATGGCCCGGCAACGAGGCCAATTGAGGCAGGTAATCAGTTTAATTGACATCAATGCGGTTTTGCCAATTAACTAACCTAAATATCACTTAAAAGTAGTATTATGGTTGGTATATCGTTCCCGTTTAAAGGAATAAAATGAGTGATAATGGATTTCTATCCTGCCAAATTAGTTTAGGAAAAGGCGGTTTCCACAGAAAATCTTGCTAGATCCACAATCAAATTAATCATATACCTACTGTAAAAAACCTATAAAACTCAGTGTTTTTGTTGTGTATAATAAGTAAAAAAACGCATTTTTGTTGAATACTCGTTCTTTGGTATTTAATTCTGCTGAACGAGCGTTTCAGATGGCGAAAATATGCATATCTCGGAAGTGGTACATATTTGAAGCGTTTGGAGTTGAGACCTTGGCCTGTGGGGGCCGGGAGCTCATCTCATTTTCAATTACATTTCCAAGCGTTTTCTTGACACGACACGAGACCAATTTTTTTATTTTGCTCAATGTATAAGCCATTCATGTAATAACGTAAATAGCGTGCGTGAAGGCACGAAAAAAGTGCCTAGCATGCGGGCACGCTTCCGACTTATTGTTGCCTTGATCGTCTTGATTATGTTTAGATACCTATTCATTGGTGTATGGATAATGCAGTTGTGCGTCGTTAATGTAATTAGTTAGGTATGTACTCGTACTGTATTGTGTTGTTCTTGATGTAATTTAGTTTTGTTAAGGTTTTGCCCCTATCAATAAATGAATTGCAGCAAGCACTCGAATAGAAGCAAGCAAATAGAATCAGTGTTTAGAAATCAAGCCATAGGTACAACGCATGCTTGAGAGACGCACGCATACATATCTTTCGCGGAAACCACATCAAAGAACGTTTGGAGGCAGTGCCATCGCGAATTTCATCCGCTTCAAACATGCGTCTTGTGATGTTTTTTGTACGAAGATGGAAGAGCAAAAAATCATTCTTCTGTTAATGGACGTTTGCATCCTATTTTTCTGTATTGTTTTTAGTTATGTATTACAAAGACCTAACTTTATTGAATTATTGGACATTGAAGATAATCCAGTTCTTCCAGTTTTGTCAACAATCAATCAAACGATTCGAGTGCCAGTTAAACGATATTTTTTTCTAATTTTACGAGCACTCGTGCTAATTAGAGTGCTTGTGGAGTACTTCTATCTGGAAGACTTAGGAATTTTACTTGGCCTATAGGAGTGGCAACAAGATGCCACCGAGGCAAGTTGTTGTGTGATGCCCAGGGTGCACCACGTAGAGATTCTCGACCCGTGGACCCGGACTTAATATCCCTAGCGTTTATGTCGAATTTCAATATTAAAAGTTAAGTACCCACTTATAATGTATCTACATGAGTTTAACGTTTGTACACTGTTTACAGTATTAATTTTATGTGCAACGTGTTCATTTTCAATGGGAGCAAAGCCTTTATTGACAAAATTTAATAACAATGTTGAACCATTCAAGTGACGAAGAAGTATTAATATTATGGTTTTGCTTTGTTTCAGTATCAACAACTCTGGCACGATCATATTTACGAGTTCATCACATTTCGTTTTACCGCACAATATGTAACGTCCGACCACAGGCCGCATAGCGCGGTTTACGAATTTGTTTTCCAAATGCCTCCCTGAATGCACAATATCTGATTGTACAATGGATTTTACGATACTTACGATGAAGTACCTATGCTACTAGCGCGGCAGACAAATTATTCTAGCGGTCTACAAGTGATCAAATTCGACCATAAATCAATTTTTATCTATTCTTGATTTGACTACAAACATTAACAATTAACAAAATAATAATTTTGTGCACACATGGTACTGTGTATAATGTTTTTTTTTATTTACCTAGTGTGCTTTTTACCCGACTGAAAGCAAGGTTATGTTTTTCGCGCGCATCTTGTATGTTTGTAAATTTCTTTATTCCCACGTATCTTCGAAACGGCTGGATGGATTTTGATAATTAAGATACGGTTAGTTTCGCCTCAATCACCCAAGTGTCCCTAGATAGCAGATCATATTTTTTACCTGTTGATTTTTTGCAGTCGGGTTTTTAAAATTAAAATTATTACGCATACTTTTTAAAGATTGCATACTGCACTATTTATAAACTAAAGGTACCTATGCGGAACCTCATCCTCCACCTTCCGCACAATTTTCGTAAGTGTTTCTACTTCTGGCACTCAGGGTCTTCTCTCACAAGGAGACAGTCAAGCCAATAATCCACCACGCTGGTCTAGTGTGAGTTGGCGCATGATACAGTCTCAAAAGAGTCCTTGAATATACCGGTTTTCTCATAGTGTATTCTTTTATAGTTTTTTTTCTTTTACAGCTAAAGGCCGGTGTTGATGAATAACTTGTACTTACGAGTAGGTACATAATCACTTGGTAAAAAATCGAGCGCGAGATTCGAACCTACGACCTTAGGAGTATGAATTGCACGTTCTAACTAGGTACTAAGCTACCAAGGTATAAAAATAAATAATAATACTAGCAGCACCTCACGGTGTATTGGCGTAGTTCCCGTTCCCGTATTTTTTTCGGTATAAAAAGTAGCCAGTGCGTTATTCCAGGCCAGGCAGGTTATCAACGTATGTGCCAAATTTCATCCAGATCCATTCAAGAGTTATTTAATGAAATAGTAACAAACATACATTGACTGGCCTAGTGGCTTAGTGGGTAGTAGCTCGAATATACTAGCAAATACTAGTAGCTAGTAAATACCTGCGAAGCCGAAGGTCGTGGGTTCGATTCCCACCCAGTGCAAATATTTGTGTGATGAATTCAAATGTTTGCACTGTGTCTGGGTGTTTCTATGTATAATAAGTATGTATTTAAAACTATATAAGTATTATATCAGCTATTTGGCCGCCAAAACACAAGCTTTGCTTAGTTTGGGGTCAGATGGTGTTGTGTGTGAATTGTCCACCAATATTTATTAATGTCGCATTGTTAAAATTAGTAGTTTAGTAGGATCTAAATTTATCAACTATGAAAATGTTGGACTTTGCGAGAAAATAGAACAATGAAATCGATTTCGCTTTTCGAGTTACAATATCTCTTTTACCACGTTGGGAATAATGAAACCAAGATGATGACAGTATTTTATTATACACATTTTTCTGTGAAAACAAATATTTTAAATTGTCATTGACCACATGTTAAAATTCCCTACAAATACTTATCATACCTGGAGTGTCGGATTCTGGGAAACGTAATATGAAAACCGCGTAAAAGGGAATGTATGTCTGTGGTCGTTCCGAATTACATTTGACGTGCTTTTATTTGAAGGAACTAAGCTGACGGGAGCGCGCCCGGTCACGGTACGAGGGGATTTGCAGTATTATTTTCGAAATGTATTTATTACTAGCTGCGTTGCGCATGTAACCTAACGGCTTACCAGTTTGACTTATGAATTACAAACTTTCTATGTCATTTATATTTATAGGTAATAATCTAAAATCCCTATAATAATTTTCAAGCGTCTAGCGTCTACAAAAATGACAATAACCCTATACATACTTTCATTGTATTACAGTCCTCTATTTGAATTAAAAATAAAGTGGCCAAGTGCGAGTTGGACTCGCCCATGAAGGGTTCCGTTGCAGCAAGTATAATATACATAGTACACATAGTTCTTGTAGTTCGTTGTAACTTTGATCGAAGTTTCAATAATAGTGTATTTATGACGTACTAAAAAAAAACTACTCATCAGATCGAGTTCAAACTAATTTTCGTTGGTAGTTTACATGGTAATGTACATCATATTTTTTTTTTAGATTTTTCATTCTCTTACTTTAGAAGTTAGAGGGGGGGACACACATTTTACCACTTTGGAAGTGTCTCTCGCGCAAATTATTCAGTGTAGACGAAAATGATTTTGGAAACCTCAACATCATTTTTGAAGACCTATCGATAGACAACCCACACGTGTAGGTTTGATGAAAAAAAAATTTTTGAGTTTCAGTTTTCAGTATGGGGGGCAACTCTAATTTTTCTTTTCTTTAATTTTTTTTGTGCAAATCTTAATGCGTTTCACAGAATACATCTACTTACCAAGTTTCAATAGTGTAGTTTTCATAGTTTCGGCAAAAAGTGACTGTGACATACGGACGGACAGACAGACAGACAGACAGACAGACATGACGAATCTATAAGGGTTCCGTTTTTACGTTTTACGGAACCCTAACTAGCCTACATTCGTTCTCAGGCTTCAGAATATCTCTGTACAAAATTTAATTTGGATCAGTTGAGTAGTGGAAATGTAATAAATATACTATTAGACCTATAGAGTTATTTTGTAATAGTAAGTTAGGGAAGTCTTCTATTATTTACTTCTATACTATCAGAGAGAACCTCGTTCTTACCTAGTGTCCCACCACATCTTATAAATATATCTTATATATAGTTTTTTCATATATATATCACTCGTCCCTGTTTGTATTTGTATGTAGGCTTTTTTTTTAAATAAAAAGTGTCGAGACGAGCAGGATATGTACCTGATGGTAAGCAACATGCCTGCCACATAACAGCACAGTGACACGCAGCTATTGGAACATGAAGAGTCCAAATCATTACCTAGCACTGCACTGCGCTCGTCACCCAGAGATCTAAGATGTTATATCTCTATGCCCTGTAATTTATCTGGAAACATTGCCCTTCAAACCGGAACACAGTAATGTTTGCGCATTACTGCTTGGCGGTAGAATAGCTGGTAAAGGTGTGGTACTTCCCCAGGCGGACTCTGCCAAGAGTCCTACCACTACTAAACCACTACTGTCTTTTCCTTTGTGATGGTTGCCTGGAAGAGGTTGCTCTTAGCAATAAGGCCGCCATTTGTGGTACTAGTTCATAAGTATTTCACTGTAATTTTATTAATTTGTCTGTATCACAATAAAGAGTTTCTATCTATCTATCTATCGTATTTTTACTTACAATCAATACACACTCCTCCAATACAGCAACCACCACAGCATTGCTCCGTGTCGACACACTGCAATTAAAAACAGAATTTAAATAAGTATAGCACAGAATTTATTTCAATTTAAACATATAATTTACAGTAAAAAAAAAACCAACCCATTACATGCTTGAGCTGAGATAGGCTACAACTTCAGCCCTAAAATTTCCCAGTTTTTCGAAGAACATCCAAATCTGGCTTTTGAGTGTGGCGTGAATAGCAACGTTCTGCAGTATAACCCGCGAACCAAAACAATTCAAAGCATTTTTCTTAAATAAAAGGAGCCTGAGTTACTCCTTATCACATCAGCTATCTGTCAGTGAAAGTTTTGTTAAAATCGGTCCATCGGAAAGCGAAGGAAACAATTTAATTTTTTTTTGTAACCCTGTATAATTTCAAATGCATTTAGTGAAAAGCTGTTAATTTGAAACTACAAACAGACACTAATTTTATTTTATGTGGGTGTACTGTATATACAGTGAGCTAGTTGTCAGCCTGATCGTAGGTTCGATTCTTGCCCAGATACATTTTTGAGTTATTTGTCCATAGCTTGTTTATTATCATTATCATCACTCGTAATGGCTAAGAAAAACAACATGACAAAACCATCTGATTAAAAAAAGGATTTTACTATGTAGGTAAGTACTAAAAAAATCGGTTGTCTGTAAAGTTACTGACGATAGTTGTTGAACGTGATAACTTCAACTCCAAGCCTTAAATGGAACGCCTCAGAGCGAGGTAACGCCGCATGACGTCATGTTTTTTCGTGCGTGCAGCCGGCTTCATCGAATTATAAGACGTTGTCACGTCAAAAACCGGTCGGGGCCCACGCAGTCAAATCTAGGAACTTTATTTATGAAAGAATTACAACGCATGTAGGTAAGCGATACCAAAAAAACATGCAAAGTTCTTCGGAAGCAGTACAGCATTTACTTAAATTAAAATGTTAATTTCACCATGACACTCGCAATGGCCGTGCAGTAGCAGGCTAGCTCAGTGAAGTGTATTTATTATGTGTGTGCTTTAATAAAATGTTGAATTCTTTATTTGGAATTCACGCGTACGAAGTCCGAAATCACATTTCACGTGTTGAATATTAATTGTTTAATATTGATTCGGGACTATTCTTATTTTCTTACTGAAACACACTCCACACTCAAAAATCACCACCACATTACGCTATAGGTACTTATCAAAAAACGTCCCTTGAAATTAATAATAAATAAATAAATATTGGTGGACAATTCACACACAACACCATCTGACCCCAAACTAAGCAAAGCTTGTGTGATGGCGGCCAGATAGCTGATATAATACTTATATAGTTTTAAATAAAAAAAATAAAAGAAATTGTGTAAAAAAAAAAATGTTATACATAGAAACACCCAGACACAGTGCAAACATTTCAATTCATCACACAAATATTTGCACTGGGTGGGGATCGAACCCACGACCCTCGGCTTCGCAGGCAGAGCTACTACCCACTAAGCCACAAGGTCAGTCAATTAAAATTCAATAATATATTACACCTTTAAATAAATATTAGACTTTCTCCGGTTCTTTTATAGGTATCATAATAATTCCTTATTATCAGAATATTCGAAGTATTAAGTTGAAAAACAAGTATCAATCTCTGAAAAATACATCAAGTTAGTGTTTGAAGCGGCGCAGAGGAAAGCGATTAAATAGATGGTACGAGTATTATAGTACACTAATGAGTCACCATTTGAGAAGACTTATATTTATCAAGAGGAACAAGCCCACTACCGATAGAAGCGTACCCAACATCCTGGCAATATTATTATTTAGCTACCTATTCTATGTCTATGCGTTCACAAATAATAGCAAGAGGAAGGAAACATTTTCTTATTTTCCCTCTAAATTCCATAGTAACGGACACGTTAAGAAAATATAACGGGAAAATCCGTGTTTTTTGGATTTCCGAGCCGCATTTTCTTGACGTTTTCCTTCGTATCTATTGTCCACCCACATTACTTGTCCGTCGACGTGGTAGTTGGCAAGATTCTCTTTTTTAACAAGCAAAAATGGTACAAAACATCAATTTTGATGTTTGAATGTGACACAAAAATTGCATTATTGGCGTTTTTCTATGCTCTTGTGGCGATAAAGTAATATTTGACAAAGCGATATTTCACATTTTTTAGTGTAGAAACTACTTAGTGGTCGCAAAGTGGTCGAATACCTTTACTAATTATAATAGCTGAAGTGTTTAAATGTTTGAACGCGGTAATCTCAGAAAATACTCCTAAAAAGCTGAAGTGTTTAAATGTTTGAACGCGGTAATCTCAGAAACTACTCCAAAAAAAAGATACCTACAAAGTTTTTGCTTCACCAATTAATAAACTTACTAGCAGCACCCCGCGGGTTTACCTGCGTACTGTTCCCGTTATTTTCCCGGGATAAGATGTAGCTTATGCTGCTTATGTGTTCTTCCATACTATAATCTAACGGTGTTCCAAATTTCAACCAGATGCGTTCATACGTTACGACGTGATTGAGCAACGAATAACCATGGTTATTTGTTGCCTTGTTGCCATCGAATTTTTAGGTACTAATATTATAAATCTCAATGTACGAATGTTTGTTGCTCAATCACGTAGTAACGTATGAACAGATCGGGTTGAAATTTAGAACACAGTTAGATTATAGGCTGGAAAAACACATAACTATTAGTATAATTGTTATCAATTGAGAGTAAAAGTAAACCAATTAAATTAATATAAGAATTTATATTGACAACTGTTCGATCTTTCTCATATAAAATTTCAAATAGGAATGCCAGTCACCGGCTTAGCTCCATCTACTTAGGCGCTGTCTCCACGAGCGAGAGAATTGCGTTGATATTATCGTCGTGCCACATTTCTATACAGTCTCTATGGAGCCGTCTCCACAGGGCGATATTATCGCCGCGATGCGACGAGTGGCAACGAGCGCGCGAAACGTCATTAAATCGTTGCTAGCCCGTCGCGACTAGCAGCGGGCCCGTGGCGCTCTCGCGACGAGCGCGCAGCGAATTCTTTCTTTTACAACGCGTCGTCAAGGAAACGCGGCGATACCGTTACGAGTCGCCTCGGAAACGCTACGATTCCGCGACGATACGCGGCGGAATTATCGCTCGTTCGTGGAGATTCTCCGACGATATAAGGGCGGACTCGTCCCGATTCTCTCGCTCGTGGAGACAGCGCCTTATAGCCCCAACCCTTCCAAAACTGTTTTTGAGATGGCGGGTAGAAGTAGATGGTTCCACGCCTGTCTTCTATACTATATTTTACTAGTCACATCAATTTCTTTAAAAACTCAGATACTTATTATTTTATATAACACATATTTAGACTCAAATCCCAGCATTAAATATAATACTGTGAGTGAAATTTACTACAAACGTACAGGTGACAACATAATAATTCTTATCTTTCCAGAAAACAACGGGAACGGGAACTAAGCGGGTAAAACCGCGGGGCACTGCTAGTTTATAATATTAGTAGGATAAAAGTCTGGGCCGACTTAACAACTCGGCTACCGCCCGACGAATAAAATACACTGCAATATGAGCTTTATTCCATGTGATTTAAGATACAGATTACATGGGCAACACGAATTAGCAGACCGCTCGCTGACAGCCGTCTGCTAATTAAATTTATGTTGCCAATGTAGGTAATCTATATCTTAATGGGAATGACATAAAGACCATATTTGGGTGTATTTTATTTGTCGGTTGGGAGCGGAGTGTTATAAATGGGTGCATACCATTTGAAGGATCAGAAGTAGGATAGGATAGACCAAGTGCAGATGTAAAACATGGCGAGCTAATCGGCTTACATAGTTTTATGCTATTTTTAATACCTTATGTTTCCGGCCTGTGTAAGTCTGTAACCATTAATTTCGATTGAAATTCTGATATTTCGAAATTTCGATGGTTTCTCAGCCTCGGTATGTACCTAATGTCGATCGGAGAACTAGATATTTGGCTTATGAAGTTCAATCCAGCGGTTAGGGCAAGAACCAGTTTGTTTAGTTTGCCCTATATTCGAGCCACCGCAACCGCAGTCAAACTTGTACGGGTGTACAACTGGGATGCTGATTTTGTCCTTGGGAGAACGCATACATTGAGCTATTATTCCGAGAGCTAATTTAAATTGGTTGTTATTTAAAACAAAAAAATAGGGATTCTCAAAAAGAGAGACCATTTTGGAGGGACTATCTACCTGCCAGGTGATCTAAACTGAGGGATTAATTTTACCCCGCTACTCACCAGCCAGGTCGGCACCTCCGTGCAGGGATATAATAGGAGAGCTAAGCGACAAGTTTTCAGACCACCTCAAACAGCTACCCAAATTTTGCTACCAGCTCTCGGAATATATCTTTTCGTGAGAAGTAAATATAGTTTTGATATGTATAATAAGTATGTATTTAAAACTATATAAGTATTATATCAGCTATCTGGCCGCCATCGCACAAGCTTTGCTTAGTTTGAGGTCAGATGGTGTTGTGTGTAAATAAAATTATCCACCAATATTTATTATTTATAGCTATTTCCGTAGAGTCCGGCCAATCTAGACTGTCACTCCACTCAAGTACTATGAAGGTCGGAATCAATGACGTTGGTGGGTAACCTTTATCTTTTGGCTTCTCTGTTTTTATTCAATTTTTGTTTGCATTTTTTTTTTCAAATAAATTATTTTGCTTCTATAATTATCGGAAGGAACTACATTCCTATCTGGTGTCCCATCACACCACGTCTTCTTTTTGTATGTGTGTTATACGATAGAGCTGCCAATTGTCGATTTTGTTATTTTGATTTTATTCAATTTTTGTTTGCATTTTTTTTTTCAAATAAATTATTTTGCTTCTATAATTATCGGAAGGAACTTCATTCCTATCTGGTGTCCCATCACACCACGTCTTCTTTTTGTATGTGTGTTGTACGATAGAGCTGCCAATTGTCGATTTTGTTATTTTGTTTTTATTCAATTTTTGTTTGCATTTTTTTTTTCAAATAAATTATTTTGCTTCTATAATTATCGGAAGGAACTTCATTCCTATCTGGTGTCCCATCACACCACGTCTTCTTTTTGTATGTGTGTTACACGATAGCGCTGCCAATTGTCGATTTTGTTATTTTATTTCTTTTCTCATACTCGGCAAGTAGTGTTGTTTTAATCTGATTATTAGGTGGACAATGCCGCTTCCCTCCACAGAGAAGGAAAAACTCATATAGGTTAATTACTTCCCACCTAAGAGCAGAGCAAGAGAAATGAGCTTTAAAAATAGAAGTACTGTCAGCTGTGCAGAGTTTTATGTTAAAAAAACAAAAAAAAAAAAAATGCTGCGGCCACACAGAAATCTAAATAATAAGGTTTTAGATTTCTGTGTGCGGCCATGAGTTACTAAGCAGCCATTACATTGGAATTGTATGGTTTTACACGCTGGTTCAACGTTTGCAAACGTTTCTCGTCGCCAGTGTAGGATCTTTCCTATTTTGGTGATTAGACGGAGTAAAAGCACAGTAATTAATTAATACAGAGCTTTATTAACTTACTTGCCAGCTTACTTGTAGCACAAAACCAAAGAGAAAGAGGGCGATATTTTACACAGATAATATAACAACTTAAACTAATGGCGGGCATAGACAATATATTATTCTCTGTTACTACAGTGTGAACTTAGCACAAACTTCTTTGAGCGGAATAGGTAAGCCGCAACAATTACGCGGTGAGTTCCATATTTAAAATTTAAAAGTCATCACTAATTGGCGGGATACTAATCTAGGTATTATGTATCTGTGACATAATTTATAACGTAGTGATTACTTACTCTGTGGGTATGCCGAAGCAGATAGCAACATAATTATTTGAATGCATCAAACTGATACCGGACATTGTCATCAGTATCACAGACGATCGTCAGCAACACTTTTAGCCGATTCTGGGGCAAATATGACGATGCGGCGTTAAAAAGATATGGAAGCTGGAAAAACAGCACAGTCGCCGAAGGCTACATTGAGGATTCAGTCCAAAATAAAACTAACATTTTTCAACCAAATTAACTGAAACTATAAAAATACGCTCCAATTCACCTCAGCCGACAACTTACAGGGAGTATCCGCCATGGAATCCTTCGTCTGATGAAATACCAGCGTCTCGTACTTTTACAGATATCCAAAATACCCAAATTTGTCGTAATATATCAAACAGCAATCACATTCCACACAAAAAAAATAACTTTTAATTTAACGAATTGTCCTAATTTGAAAATTAATTATAAATAGCTACTACTAATAATGTTATATATTATCAATAAATAGTTTTGATAAACAACTAGTTTTGTTTTCCTCATATTCGAAATGAAAAGTAGAGTGTTTAACACGGGTAAAATAATAATCAATTCTTACTCAGACTATAACCGCCCTCCCTGCGCTCTGGCGTCTAAATACCTCGGAAATTGATTAATTCGACCCTCGGTAGATCACAGTTCAGAGGTGTTCCCATATCTATATATTTTGTGTTGTGTCATCAAACTTACACGTGTGGGGTGTCCATCGATAGGTCTTCAAAAATTATCTTGAGGTTTCTAATATCATTTTCGCCTACACTGAATAATTTGCGCGACAGACACATCCAAAGTGGTACACATCCAAAGTGGTAAAGACAGATAGACGTGACGAATCTATAAGGGTTCCGTTTTTACGTTTTACGGAACCTTAAAAAGAGGGTAGTTCGATATTTTTTTCATTTTTTTTTATAGCATAGTGACGAGACGAGCCGGTCATGTGCCTGATGGTAAGCAACATGCCTGCCACATAACAGCACAGTAACACGCAGCTATTGGAACATGATAGTCCAAATCATTACCTAGCACTGCACTGCGCTCGTCACCCAGAGATCTAAGATATTATGTCTCTAAGCCCTGTAATTTCTCTGGAATCATTTCCCTTCAAACCGGAACACAGTAATGTTTGCACATTACTGCTTGGCGGTAGAATATTTGGCAAAGGTGTGGTACTTCCCCAGGCGGACTCTGCTAAGAGTCCTACCACTTTTTTTTTTTTTTTTTTTTTTAATTTAAATTAACCACTCCACAGACGCCGGGGTCCGTGATCTTTGTCATTACAATTCTTTTTTTTTTACATGTGTCTTGGATTTGGAGAAGAAGAGGAAAATAGGGGGGAGTTGGGAACATTTTACACCTAATTCTAGTGCTCGTCTGTTGAGCCGATCACTACCGGCTGGGATTCCGCTAGTAATCGACTCAACATCGATTCTTTGCCTAACTGTCATTTGCCCAAGCCGCCTTCTCCCGGCCCAGAGCCTCCACAACGGCCGCATTTCTGTCCCTGATGGCCATCTGCAGGTTGAAGTCTCGGATGGTCTTCGGTGATGCAGCCGACGCTCGCCGCACGAACCGGCCGATGGCGTCGTCGGTGTCGTCAGCGTAGTATGTGAAGGTCCCTGTGTGCCGCGAGATTGCAACAACCGCATGGGGCACGCTCTCGTGCAGCTTCATGTTTGCCTTGGTTTTGATTGCGATTACCGACTCGTATGTTAGTCCCTGAGCTTCATGGATGGTAAGGATACGTGACCCGGTGCCTGACCCATAACCCTGGTTTGTCAGGGTCTCCTTCTCTTCTTGAGTGTGAACTAAAAAGAGGGTGTTTGGTAGGGTGTTGGGTATTTGCGCTCCCTTATACCTTCTCTGCTCTAGGGACTTTATACGGGACGCTGAGGAGTACATACCGGAGTATATTTCCCTCAGCGCATATGCGACATCCATCGGGTTGCGATGTGTGCAGAGCAACTCCTGGCTGATCTTTGTTACCAGGTTTGGGCGGTGATACCTCATTTCGAAGAGATTTTCCCTGTCGATGTAAGGCAACTGATTGACGTCTCCGATGAGGACAATTTCACCAACACCAGACAGCCTTGAAGCCATCACAATGGCTCCAAAATGGTTCATGAGAGCTTCGTCCACCATGAGGCGACTGAAACTTTCTCTTCCGAAACCATTTACCAGAGCAGAAGCCATGGTTCGCACTCTGGTTTTGACCAGATTTCCGATTCGGTGCGATAGCTTTTCTCTGAGATCTTTTGCTGCCTCAGTTGTTGTGGTGATGATGGCGTCCTTGTCCACGTCGAAGTGTCTAATCACCCATGTTGTCTTTCCACATCCCGGAACTCCGTTAACCCACTGTATTCTCGGTATCTCCCAATTTTCCCAATTCGCTTTGACGTTCGAGTTCCCTTCGATGGTCTTGGCCATCTCTAGGATCCTAACGTCCAGCATAATCTTGGTGCATCGGGCGGTAACTACAATTGGGTCGTTTGGTGTTGTCGCATAAACAGGCCTTCCCGCGCGCTCTGTCTCTTTCTCGTTCAGTGTCACGAAGCCATTTTCAGCACTGTAAGCTGCCATATACTGTCCTGTCATGGTTCCCTTGATGACCCGGGAAGTGACATTATTGTAAATGGCTGCTTCGGCCTCCTCGAGTTTCGCCTTTAAGAGGCTTTCACTTCCTAGCCTATAGAACTGCATGATGTTTTCACAGGTCTTGAGGTTGACTAGTCGTGTCGCGCTCAGTGTGGCTATGAATTCGATGAAGGCGTTTCGTGCATGGCTCCGTGGCTCCGAAGCCGTGACATAGCGGGGCGGTTCAACCTGTCCCATGTCGGCTCTCGTTCGGCTCATCTGTTGTTGTGAAGCTGTTTTGGGGGTCTTTGACGTCGAGGGGGGTGATGAATGGGATGAAATTCGGAGTACGCTCCTTGCTGCTGCGTTGAAGGCAGTCATGAAGGCCGTCTTGTTGCCTCGGTTGCCACTTTGATTGGCTGAAGCTTTTTCCGCGGCTGCCCTCTGCTGTGCTCTTTCGGAGCCGGTTTGGATGGTCGAACTAGGAACAGGATGTCCCCAGCTGTCAGTTGCATTTGTTTGGTCGTGCGAAGGGGCTCTGAGGAAACTCAGATTTTCTCCCCTGTCTTCGTATACGACAACCTCATGATGTTTAGAGGCCTCAATGCAACCCAGCCGGTCTGCGACTCTCGCTCTTGAGTATTCGATTGCCATCGCATCCACGCTTATCACCCGGGGTGCTTCACCTGCATTTCTGCTCAGATGTGCGAGCAGCGCACTTGCCTGTGTGAAGGGCGTCCGACCTTCCGAGTATTCTATTAGTGCAATCGTTTTGTTTTTCGATCGCACCAACCGAAATCGGTGGCCGTCTACCTCGCACACCGGCATAGCGTCGTAGGTTTTCCGCTTCATAGTGACTTTTGCGGTACTCCCATTAAGCAGGCAAGACAATCCAGGCGACAAACGGGCTCGTTTCCGTTCCCAGGCGAAGCAAAAGCTTATTCCGAATCTTTCTTTGTTGCTGTCCATGAAGAGAGCCACTCCACGGATACGGATCCCAGCCTCTCCTCGATCTGCGTTCTCCAGTAGTTGTTGGATGGAGATGCTCTTCGAGGAGTTATGTTGGGCGGGAACCGCATTCCTCGCGGCGTCCACGGACAGCGGGGCAGGGTGTGGTGGCGAAGGGGGGTGCGTATTTGAAATAGTGGAGTTTCTCTTCGCCGCTATGCGGAATGAGGTCTCCATGAAGGACAGAAGCCGTGTTCTGTTATCTGGATCTGCTAAGATGTTGTGGAGATCCGAGACAACCAGCCTTCCGTCGATCATACATTCGAGCTCATGTCTTGCGGCCATGAATCGGGGACAATCGACTAGCACGTGCCAGACCGTTTCGGGTTGGTCGGGGTCACACTCGCATGCAGGACTACTCTTGAGCTTAAATCTGTACAGGTATTCTGCTATTCCTCCGTGTCCCGTCAACGCTTGTACTTGGAAGGGAGTCAGTTTCGTGGTTCTAATCACCCGATATGCGTTTGCTATGTCGGGGAGGAACGTCTGGGTGACTTTTCCAGTGTCCGAGGTTTCATATCGATCCTGCCATGTTTTGACCGATTCTTCGCGGATTTTCCGTTTGACGTAGGACAAGGGGATCCCCTCGTAGTCCCTGGGTGATTCGGTGAGCGCCGCCAATTTGGCCAGTTCGTCAGCTCTTTCGTTGCCAATGGTGCCAACATGCGCTCTCACCCAGAAAAGACGAAGAGATCGCCCTTCAGCATTTATCTGTCCAATGTTTTCCTTTACACACTTTACCAAGGGGTGACTCGTTTTTGGGTTACTTAGCAGTTCGAGTGAAGATCGAGAGTCACTCAGGACATTAACTTCTGGGTCCTTGCTCGTTAACGCCATTTGAGTTGCCCGGTAAAGAGCATAAAGTTCCGATTGAAAGACTGTGCATTCGGAGTGGAGCTTGAAGGTCAAGTTCTTGACCTCTTTGCCATTCTCCCACCATGTTAGAGCAGCTCCAACTTTACCCTCAACCTTACTGCCATCAGTATAAATTTGAGGTCCTTCTGGAAGATTGGAGGTGTCTTCTATGAGCTCGTACTCTACGGATACCTGTGTGGACGGATGGGGTTGGTCCAGGTAGTTAATGTTCCGTTCGAGTTCCACTTCTGGTGGGAGGTAGTCTTGGGAGAGGTTTTTTTTTACTCTGTACAAATTTACTGCTTCCTGTATCCTCAGATCCAAGGGGAGCAGACCGGAAAGGGCAAGTGCTGATTTTAGAGAAACAGTACGGTACGACTTACAGATTTTCTGGGCAAAACCTCTTTGGATTGCGTTCAAATGAGACTTGTTTTCCTCAAAGTCTGCCGCTTGCGCCCATACACTTGAGGCATACATGATGATAGGTTCCACCACCGCGACGTAGATAGTTCTCGTGATTTCGCCATTTAATCCCCAGGTCACCTTCGCTGCACATGCTAGCTGTCTATAAATGTTCGCCACCTTTTTACATTGGGCGGTCACATGTGCTTTAAAGTTGAGCCGTCGGTCGATCAGTAGGCCTAGCAGTTTGACTTCCTCGACCAGATCGAGCCGCACGCCGGACATGACAATGTTTGGAGGTTCGTACTTCAACTTTTTGGTAAAAAGCATTGCGTTGGTTTTATGCGCTGCAAAGTTGAGTTTGTTAATTTTACCCCATTCCACTGTCATGCTCAGCGCCCTGCTCGCTTGCTGTTCGATGATGGTCGGGCTGCCTGTAAATACGAGAACGACGTCGTCCGCGAATGCTTGACAGTATACTCTCTCGGCTTCTAGCATTCGCAGTAACGAGTCTAGGATCACATTCCAAAAGGTTGGTCCACAGATGGACCCTTGGACGCATCCTTTGGTTGTTTCCTTCTCAAAGACTGCTCTTGCATAGTTGACCTTGATTTTACGGTCGCTGAGGTAAGAGTTTACCATGTTGTAGAGGTTTGATGGGCACCTCTTTTTCGCTAATTGATTTTTGAGGGCGGGCCACCATGCATTGTCGAAGGCGCCTTCTATATCCAGGGAGATTAGGAGTACGGTGTTTTTACTGTCTACTCCTTTTTTGATGTGCTCTACCAGGTCATAGAGGGCGTCTTCGGTGCCTCTTTGGGGCATGAAGCCGTACTGTTTCCTACTTATGGTTGGGAGGAGATGCCATTGGAGTCGGTTTGCCAGAAGCTTTTCGACGATTTTTCCGGGAACGGACAGAAGACCTATGGGGCGGTAAGATTTTGGGTGTGTGTAATCTGTCTTACCGGGTTTGCGTAATATGACCACGTGCGCCTCTTTCCATTGCTTGGGGAAGTGTTTCAAGGACAAACATTTGTTTGCTATCGCCAAGAAAATCTTCCATTCGCAACGTATGGCTGCGGCGCATATATCAGCGGTTAGCCCGTCTGTACCGGGAGCTTTTTTTGGATTCAAAGTTCTCAATACTGATTCCAGTTCCGCTGATGTGAATGGTGGATCATTTTCCGGTAAGCCCATAGGCGTTTCTGTCGTTTTCTCCCGTAGCTCTGTATGACACGGTTGGTCTGTGCTCTCAGAGTCGTCGGGAAAGAAGGTTTTGGCAAGTAGTTCTGCTGATAGCTGTGGGGATAGAGTGTTACCTTCGATGTCTCTTAGGAGTATTTCTTCCTGTCTTGTCGAGGTTTTTCTCATCACTCTGTAGATCTTGTCCCACATACTTTCTTTTTCCTGGTTCGTGCAGAACTCCTTCCAACTCTCCGTCTGAGCTTGTTTGACTTTTTCCTTGTAGTCTTGCCGAGCAATTTGGTACTGTTCGACTACAAGTTCAACTCTGTCAGGGGCGGCATTCCTGATCCTTCTCTTTCGTCTAAGAACTTCTTTCTTCAGATTTTCGAGCTTTTTAGTATACCATGGGGGTGTCGGATTTCCCTTTGGCGAGTTTACCAGTGGAATGGTGTGTTCGCAGGCTTCATGTATACTAGCAGTGTAGCTCGTAATCATCGACTCGAGTTCTAGTGGACTTTTACATTTCCCAACTGACTCCGGCGAAATGTCTCTATCTTCAAGGGAAGATTTTAACTGTGACATAAAGTCTGACCACTTTGCCTTCTTGGTGTTGTATCTGCGTGTTGTTATTGGCCTCTGTTGTTCAAGAGCTTTAACTAGACGCAAACTGAAGGTGATTGCATTGTGATCCGATGTTGTAATACTTTTGTCAACCTCCCATCCCTCGATCCTACTCCTCCTAGTCCTACCACTACTATATATAGTGTTATCGTGCACGTAATAAGAAACTTTTGTATCATATCCCGCTATTAGCCAGTTTTTTCATAGTAAAGAAGGGCCTGATGGTAAGCGAAAGGCTCATAACAGCTCAGTGTCACGCAGCTATTGGACCATGAAGAGTCCCAATCATTCCATACTCGTAGCATGCTGCCTGCGTCAACCAGAGATATAAGATGGTTTATCTCTATGCCCTATATAATGCATCAGAAAACACTGCCCTTCAAACCGGACACACGAAACAGTATTTACAGAGTTTTCCCATGAACGAGGTGCATGAAGCTGCATTTAAGTATAGGGGACTCACTCCATAATTTAAACTACAGTAAATAGGTATGCCGTAATTAATAATAATACTAGTGTAGGAAACCGATATAATCTTATTTAGATTATATCGGTTTTTTAGAGCACATTTATTGTCACCCGACATCCGCCAACCTGCATTTAGAAGCGTGGTGCGTTATGGCCTTGGGTCTGTCCTCATAGGTTATTACCCCTAGTCCTACCAGTAGGAACACAGGCAAGGCTGCACAATGCACATGGTTTGCTATGCAAGTTTAGCCTATTTACAATGATGACTTAGTTATAAACATTTTATAATCGTACTTATTTACACAGTAACTGACCAACTAAAAAATTTACGTTAAGTATATCTCCAAAACTTAATTTAATAAATTTAAACTCAAAATACTAACAATAAATGAAAATATTATAAATACTTACTGGTTGTTTTCTTAAACTTAGCTAAGTTTATTTATTTTTGGATAAATAAAAGTAAAAGAAAATGTTAATTACCCTTTTCCCGCCAACTTTGCAGTCTTGCGCGTACGCAACGAGCAGAAGACACGAGAACACCAACGTGAATCTCATTCTTATTACAATGTTTTATTTTTCAATTTTAAATTACAAATCACATTTTTTGTACATTAAATTTAATTTTTGACCGACGAGTGACGTCTTTCCACAACACAACGAGCGAAAGATATAACTTTAGTCACCAAAACTCCCACTTTTGTAGTATACTTGAGGAAAACTGCAGAAGAGCAAGACTAATCGATACGTCTATGAAATGTTGTATACAACACGTTATGCCACGTGAAATACGTGGAAATTATCACCAACGCACGCGCAGCTAACCTCGGCGGTAGTGACCGAGTTGCATTGTGTGCCTATTACGTGTGTCGATAGAAATTACAATCCATTACATTTGCTTATCAATCAACGACTCGGTGCTAAACGATTGCGAATTATTTTGTCAAGATAAAACACCACGTGTAGGAGATATTTAAAGGAAGTTAATATAGGCTGTCTCATTTATTCCATCGCCTCCCTAAATCGCTTATGATATCGGTACAGCTATCGTTTTAATTTGGCTTCAAATAACAATCCCATAATCTATTTTGTTAGGCGGTAGATATCGGCTTGAACCGGATAGGAAAACATATCGATGATGGATGGATAAATATTTGTGGACACTCTTCACAGAAAACAGTATCTAGTTTCAAACAAAGGCAAGTTTGTGTTGTGAAAACCAGACAGTTGACTATTTAAATACTAGAAGTGCCCGCGTAGTACCCGATCTCGCCAATTTCCTGGAATAAAAGTAGCCTATGTTACTTCTAATATCTCTCAGAACATGCGAACAAAGTATCATAAGGATAGGTTAAAAAAATACTTTTTCGGTTATAAAATTAATTTTTTTAAGTAGTAAACTTAAACAATAATTGTTTATACGCAACCAGCAGTGCCCCATGGTTTTAGCCTATGTGGTATATAATTTAACCGTGTTTTAAATAACTACCCGATCCACTCTAAACATCTCATTATCTAAATATCCAAACTTTCGTATTATTTTATAATATAAGCGGGGTGTGGTACAGAAAAACATCTAGATACAAAAATATACATCACACAAATAATAATCCTGGACAGGAGTCGAATCCCCCGACTATGGTTCAACACTCTTTTCACGGCTTCTGTCTCAGTTAACAGACTTACTACTGCCACCTGAGAAAAGACTATTAGATCTAGAGTCATTCGAAAATATGCTACTTTTGCGGTTGTGCATCTAGATATAAAATATAAGTTGTAGACCTATAAGTTTCAATTTATACATTTTAATGTTTTATACGAATTCATTTAAACTATGAAAACTAATGTGGTCATTTTCTCCCGTAATTTTGAAATTTTAACGTTACCCTATTAAAAATTACGAACTCCACTTTATTACTCTTATTATCTTCGTCTATATCGTCAGAATTTACTCCAGAAGCATCACCAATATTCGGTTCTACGACCTTTAGTAATTACATAGAAATTGTATTACAACCCATTAAAGGATTAACACTACACGTAATTAGGCCACTCAATTTCGAAATACCAGCGACCATGTAAATGAGATCTCTAAGCCTGTATAAGGTTTTCCTCGCTGTTTACGCTTCAGTTCAGATAAAAGAGGGGTCGGAGGCCAAAATATATTGGTTATGTTAATGTGATACGCCCGATCAAGCTTGAATGCGGGTTTTTGTATTTGAAAGTATTTTAACAATGGTGAAAGTGCACTTTATGTATTGTTTTCATATTATAATGTTTTGTTGCAAGTTTTTGCCGGTAACTTTTACTTTAAAAAAAAAATTAAATAAAGAAAAACAAAATAAAGCATGCTATAGTATGACAAAAATTACTAAATGAGTCCACATTTATTTCTAGATGCTTTAAGATGTTTGACAGCAATTTTTATGTTATATACAGAAAATACTAAAGTTTGTGTAGTTTGAGTATAACTACATATTTATTAATTATATCAATACCTACTACATTTTATTATTACTACAGTGAAAATGATCGAATATTCGGATTTTGTGATGTTCGGATATTCTACTTTTTAACCCTAACATTTCTTAGAGAATTGCCATTTTTAGGGTTCCGTAAAACGTAAAAACGGAACCCTTATAGATTCGTCATGTCTGTCTGTCTGTCTGTCTGTCTGTCTGTCTGTCTGTCTGTCTGTCCGTCCGTATGTCACAGCCACTTTTTGCCGAAACTATGAGAACTGCACTGTTGAAACTTGGTAAGTAGATGTATTCTGTGAACCGCATTAAGATTTCAACAGAAAATTAAAAAAAAAAGAAAAATTAGGGTTGCCCCCCATACTGAGAACTGAAACTCAAATATTTGTAGGGCCTAAGCCTAAGAGCACCTACTTATGTGGTAAGATTTAGTATATAAGCAGATGACAGCGGTAGAGCGATTAGTCTCTCGCCCCGCGTCACTTGTGTATAATTAAGATCAATATAGTCAGCAGTTTATACAGTGACGTGGGGCGAGAGACTAATCGCTCTACCGCTGTCATCTGCTTATATACTAAATCTTACCACATAATATACATATTTTACATATTTTTTTCATTAAACCTACACGTATGGGTTGTCTATCGATAGGTCTGCAAAAATGATGTTGAGGTTTCTAAAATCATTTTCGTCTACACTGAATAATTTGCGCGAGAGACACTTCCAAAGTGGTAAAATGTGTGTCCCCCCCCCTCTAACTTCTAAAGTAAGAGAATGAAAAATATATGATGTACATTACCATGTAAACTACCAACGAAAATTAGTTTGAACTCGATCTGATGAGTAGTTTTTTTTTAGTACGTCATAAATACACTAATATTGAAACTTCGATCAAAGTTACAACGAACTATAAGAACTTTGTGTACTATGTATATGATGTTACTTGCTGCAACGGAACCCTTCATGGGCGAGTCCAACTCGCACTTGGCTACTTTATTTATGTTTGAGTTACGGACAGATACTTGGTGTTTTTATTTGATAAGGTCGGTTAGGTCAATCGTAACTTCGTAACAAGTATGGTAATTACATAAATATACTCGTATGGATTGCTTTTAGGCTTGTTTTGAATATGTAGGTATGAATATCGTATATCGTATCTGCGTCTTCTATAATAATCCAAAGTTTGGTAGGCAATAAAGGCTATTTGAGGCCAACTGCTTGAAATCCCTTTACAAAAAAAGTAAACACGGAATGGTTTCAGACTTTCAGACACTTTTCGGACACTATTTAATTTTAAAGTTACAGTTCTTTATTGATAAATGTACAATTTACACGCCACTTCTTCATGTGTCTATGGTAGTTCAGGTTAGCATAGCCCTGGTCCCTGGCTCTTCTGCTAGCAGCGCCTGCGGTTCTATGTAGTTTCCCATACTTTCCTGTATTAAAAAGAATCCATACTATAATCTAACTGACTCTACCAAATTTCAATCAGATTCGTTCAGCCGCTCCGACGTGAACAGCAACAAACATCCAAACTTTGACATTTTTAATATTAGTAGGATAAAGAAGTACCTCATCTCTAGTATTGATAGAGTCATATTGCCACGGTTAGTGATTTCAATCATCAACAATAGGTCGAATCTATTCGTTGTATTATTTAACAACACATTGTTAAGCACAATGTTACGTACAATAATAAAATTAACAATGGATACGTGTTTAGAAAATTTATAGCTATGCCAAGGTTCTGTGAAATATTGCTAATAGGTATTTTACTAGCCAATCTACAAACATGTCTATTTTTTTTAAAATAAGAAGTGACGAGACGAGCTGGACATGGTAAGCAACACGGCTGCCACATACCTAACAGCTCAGTGACAAGCAGCTATTGGAACATGAAGGGTCCAAATCATTACCATAGAATAGATAATTCATTACCTAGCACTGCACTGAATCGTCACCCAGAGATCTAAGTTGTTATATCTCAAAGCCCTGTAATTTCTCTGGAAACATTGCCCTTCAAACCGGAACACAGTAATGTTTACACATTACTGCGTGACGGTAGAATAACTGGCAAAGATGTGGTGATTCCCCAGACGGCCTCTGCCAAGAGTCCTACCACTACAAAAATATATATCTTATAACACTCAAGGATCACATACACTCAAGGATAAAATCCATAGGTGAAATATTTTTTTGAAATCGTCTAGTACTTAGTTCCTGAGACTACCGCGTTCGAACAAAGAACCTGTTCAGCTTTATTATATTAGTACCTATAGGTACGAATTAATTTCAAACAATGAAATTCAGTCTTGTTTGTCCTATCACTACTGATATGATATATATATATATATTATAATATTTATTTATTTATTTTAGAGGCTTATGTCGCCTAACGATAATGCCAGCCCCGTGAAAACACAATAATTTTCTACACATAGATATCGCACAACAATTTAAATAATATGAAAATTATATAAAAAAATAGTTTATTTAAACAAATATTGAGTTCATATAAATTACTTAGCAGCTCCCTGCGGTTTTACCCGCTTAGTGTCTGTTATTTTCCGAGATAAAAACTAGCCTATGTGTTCTTCCAAACTATAATCTAACCGTGTTCCAAATTTCAGCCCGATCCGTTCATAAGTTACGACGTGATTGAGGAACAAACATCCAAACATCCAAACATTGACATTTATAATATTATTAGGACAGTAGGTTAGGATGAAATAAATAAATATTGGTGGACAATTCACACACAACACCATCTAGAAACACCCAGACACAGTGCAAACATTTGAATTCATCACACAAATATTTGCACTGGGTGGGAATCGAACCCACGACCCTCGGCTTCCCAGGCAGAGCTACTACCAACTAAGCCACGAGGCCAGTCATTAGTAGGATAGGTTGGCTGACAAGTTCCGTAACTTTATTAACGTAAGATCCAGAGATTAGCACTAATTAGTACTAATTCCCAGATACCCTACCTACCTATAAAAAATCAAACAATTTCCAAATAACTTCCCTCTCCCACAGTCCGTCCTAATTTGAGATATTGCTATTCAATACAGCATTGAGGTTGTAATTCGATCCTGTCCATACACTTTTCCGTTGAAATTGAGGCATTCTGTTGAAAAGGGTCGGAGGGGCCACGTAAAAATAGAAATTTAGCACCAGTGAAAGGTGTTCCGAATCCAGATTATGTAAATGACTGGCCGGCCCGACAGGGGCATTACGGGCCACGATACGATAAATGAGTTTTTAGAAGACAACAGTAATATTATCAAACTGTGTACTAGATGGTGGTAGCAAGATGGTGGTAATACATTTTTAAGTGAAAACTTCTTCGCGTTGTGGTCTTTTTAGTAGGACAAAACCTTATGGATGACGTCATCGACATATGTAATAGTGTATCTGTAGCTACCCAGAGGACGTGCAGTGCAATGTGAGTGATGTTTAATACACTCTACGTTTATTCTACGTAAATTTTACTTTTATCAGCAGTTCTTACGAATGACAATGTTTTTTTCAAAGAAGATAATAGGTACAAGGTTGCATCCACTTCTTTCATAATTAATTTTACGTAAAATATATAAATTTCACGAGTTTAAAACCTTAAAGTGTTTACCTAAATATGAGGGGCGCGTAAAAGTAACTATATAAACAGAAATGTCAAAGCCATTCCGAAATAAAAATGTCACTATTTAGAAAGTTAATTGTCAAAATATACGTCAATTAAGATAATGGGCATGATAATTAAAAAAATTGGTTGCCTAAAAAAAAAAAAGTCGGTATACGGGCGAAAGTTTTACGTGACAACGACTTTGAGTGGTAAAATAATTTTAATGTGAATATTCATTCGTAGTCTGCCACATTATCACTACACAATCGTTTTACAATTAACTGGCAACGTGTAAACTTGTATGCAGGCGCCTAAGCGAATCGGCGACTCGGGCATGGTTAGCCCGCCTAAGAGCGAGAGAGACAGACATAAAAAGTGAAAGGCACGCGTCCCTCTCACTCGCTCTCATTGTGAGCGCATAACGTGAGCGGAGCGTAACGCAGTTTCTTGAAGTGTCACCCGGCAAACCAATTTATAAGACGTTGTCACGTCAAAAACTTATTGATTTTTTGCCATAACGACCTTTGAGGATAGTTTGTCTGAAATAATAACTGACCTGAGATGGAAAAAATAATTAGAATGCTAAAATAATTGACGCACTAATTAGAATGGTATGTTTTTGACCAAGTATCATAGCAATTCACATTACCTAGGTACCTATACAAATTACATTCGTAAAAATGTCATTTTTGTAGATGTGGACAAAACATCTTAACTCATAACAAGTGTCAATGTTACTTGTCACGTGCTATTTAGAACAAGAAGAGTATAAATTACCCAGATTATACTCTGCAGTAACATTCACTTTGACATTGTTTTTTCAAAACTGTATCAGTATATTAGTTGCTCTAATACAAAATATGTTTATACGACATAAAATAGTCTGGTAAATTCTGTTTACTATAAAAATAGTTTTATGATAAACAGAAACACATAAACGGAACATATATCTATAGTCATCACACAAAATCTATCAGTCTATCGATCAGTTTAATGTTTTGCACTTTCCTTTCATTTCAACGGACAAATAAAAATAATTAAATCCTAAATCCGAGAGGTTTAATACCACAGGGACATTTAAATGTTAATTGACGGTTATTCTAACAGAAATTGCCCCTTTTATGTCAACTGAAGTCTGGCAGGGACCACACCATTGAATCCCGCTTCACTGCTTGTCAAAGGGTATTGAAGTCTCCAGAGGATAAATGGTATTCTACGCAACTTATCTTTGTGGGTGTCCTTGCCACATTCTTATCAGTATCGCCATGGCGCTACTGCCGTATTACCTTTTAACTCTTATTAAACTATAAACTCGAAAATGAAATAACGTTTGTTGTGCCAATAACAAAATATTCTTGAATTAAAAACACAAGAAAAAGTACATCCGACAAACATTTTAAGGAACGTCAAGTACGAGTACACAATTATCGTGTTAGTGTGCAGTGGACTAAAGATAGATCTTGTTTATTAATTTGTAGTGTAAAGTTTTCACCAGATATTAGGTGTGGTAAAGACTTTTCCTTGGCACTGAAGCACTCAAACTGTCAAACAGGTGGGGTGGTAATGTATTACGACGAGGTGTCTTGAAATACTATTTAATTCATTAGTTATCACAAAAATACGTGGCTCACTTCGAAACGCATTTTCTCATTTTGTATATAAGCAACCAAATCATATTCTGTTTACTTTTCACTGAAATCTGTATGTTATTCTAGTTTTAATCAATGAATGATTAATTTCTGTAGATAAAATTATTTAATTGTATGTGTGTTTACGGTGGACACAAAAATATTTTTAAATACGTTTAATACTGGATTAAATAAATTCACTTACATGGCTTACTGCTATCTAATATGAAGCCAATGCGAAACATATTTGGTTTGAGAATATTTTAGGAAATCCGATTCGGTATTTTAGATATTTTAGACGTTTTTGTCGTCAAGTTACCATAAGTTTTGTTAGAGACAAGTTTCAGTAATTGGACTATCAAAACAAATTGCACGAATTCTCAAAACGTGTTAAATGAAACATCAATATTTTTGCCCCGTCTATTCGATTAATGGAAACGATTAAATATTAGTAATTTTTAGGCGTTTGAATGGGAATACATTTTGATACGTAATCTATGTTATAGTACGCCAAGCCAAAACTTTGTACTTATCTCTTTTTACGAAAATTTCGCACTTATAGTTTACATGAAAATGGGGAACGCTAATATTTTTTAATAAAATATGGATAAAAAAAATCAATAAATCTTGTAATAAATTAATAAACAATTACGGTTTACCACGGTTATGTAAAGGAGCGATTCCACTATATTTAGTATTTAGATGCACCACATTATATGTTGCAAATACTATTGTATTGAATAACTGATGTTTGAAGCACAGCTATTAGGGGTTTAATCCGAGAGCTGGCAGGAAATTCTGGGTAGGTATTTGAGGCAAGCTGAAAACTTATCACATTGCTCTCTTATTATACCACAATACGGAGTTGCAGGCCTGGCTGGTGAATAGAGGGGAAAAAAGGGTCCATACATTTTTGTGCAATAAATAATAATAATAAATAAATAAATAATAAATATTGGTGGACAATTCACACGCAACACCATCTGACCCCAAACTAAGCAAAGCTTGTGTGATGGCGGCCAGATAGCTGATATAATACTTATATAGTTTATTTTTTTAAATACATACTTATTATACGTAGAAACACCCAGACACAGTGCAAACATTTCAATTCATTACACAAATATTTGCACTGGGTGGGGATCGAACCCACGACCCTCGGCTTCGCAGGCAGAGCTACTACCAACTAAGCCACGAGGCCAGTCAATATGTTTGAGGCAATATGCAATTTTTACAACATGTTACATTATGTTTATATTTAGTATACTAATAGAAATAATAAGCCCGACGATTTAGTCGGGGTTTTAACATTGTCTGCGTGCAAAAATGTTTTGAATAAAATAGAAAAATGTGTTTGAAATTTTAATTGGGTATTATTTATGACTAAAAATCCCTATTTTTAGTCTAGAATCCCTATTCTCATTAAGAAAATTTCGGTGAGACTTTAGTGATCTAAATTGAGAGATTTATTTTGCCCCGCTACTCACCAGCCAGGTCGGCTCCTCCGTGTTGAATAGGCTAGATAGAATAGGAGAAATATGTGACAAGTTTTCAGTTTGCTTCAAATACTTACACGAAAATTGCTACTAGCTCTCGGAATAATTGTCGTCTTCTGTAAACGAGCTCGTCGTTTTGCAAACCGACTCATTTCAATGTAACTCACGCGTAAGGAACAAAAAACGTCAATTTGTTGACCCGAAGTCCATCCGAGCGACTCTGATGTCTCTCTACATTTTAAATAAGGATAAGAAAATGCAAAGTGGATTCTCTGGACAGTCTGCATTATAAATGACTCAGAAAATGATAATTTTATCAAAAGGTACGCTTTACGGGAAGGAAACTTGGATTTTAAAAGGATATTTTTAAATAAATAGGAATACGTTAAGTGAGAATCGTATTTTTTATTAAAATATTTGGATGCGTTTTAATTTGATGTTAAAGGATAAGTGCAGCGTATCACAGACAGATCACATAAAAACAACAATAAATATTTGTATCCGCATAAGAGGCAGGTTGCTCTTAACCACGAATATAAACATTTTCTGATAAGTGTTCGTGTGGGCTGTATCCAGTTAATTTATTCATGTTTAGATGAAAAATTGAATGAAGACGCAGTAGTTTGAGGGCTCCCTTAAAATCCTACTAATATTATAAATGTCAATATTTGGATGTTTGTTTCTCAATTGCGTCGTAACGTCTCAACGGATCGGGCTGAAATTTGGAACATTTAAATGTTATAGGTTATAGTTTGGAAAAACACATAGGATTTTATTTATCCCGGGAATATACCAGGAACGACGGAAACGGGAAATACGCGGGGCGCTGCTAGTTGAATAATAATAAATAAAATGAATGATAGATGTGTAATAAGTATTAGTCGCGTTTTTACCCGTGCAATTAACAAAGCTATAAGTTATTTCTTACGTAATCATCATCATCGCTCAGGCTGTCGCTGTCACATAGCGAGTCCACCGCCACAACCGCCAGAAATAGCAGCAACAACTTGATCTGATCACACATAGCGCGGATTTATCATTCCACTCGCGATATAATCCACAATGAGCCCATTGTGGATCGCAAGTCCATTTATTTTCATCAATACCACACTAAAATTGTAACTGGGAAAACTGAAATATGCTTTATGTGAATGGTTTTAAGTCATATTTGAACTGTCAGGGGTTTTGGTATAAAAATCATAAGGACATGTCGTGAATATTGTACGCACTGTATCAGATTCGATTGCTTATTCTGCGTCCGATTATAGCATTTTGGGTACTTTTTTTTTATAAAGAGTGACGAAACGAGTCGGATATGTGCCGGATGTTAAGAAACATGCCTGCTACATAACATCACAGTGATATGCAGCTATTGAAACATAAAGAGTTCAAATCATTACCTAGCACTGTACTGCGCTCGTCACTCCGAGATCTAAGACGTTATATTTCTAAGCCCTGTAATTTCTCTGGAAACATTGCCCTTCAAACCGGAACACAGTAATATTTGCACATTACGTAGCAGTAGAATAACTGGCTAACGTGTGGTACTTTGCCAAGAGTCCTACCACTACAATTTTATTTCTGAAGTAACACTTTTGGTGAATTAGGGATTGATGAGAGTAAATTTCTATGATGCCGCGCACACGACCAACTCCCTGAAGTTAACTAGGCTACATATACAGGCTGACTGGTTGAACACTTTACATATTGATATAGCGTGTTCAGTATTCGATTCTCTTTCTATTTACGTAAAAAAAATAGGTGCTTAATATTTGACTAATTTAACTTTAATTATCCGTCAATAAAAATAAGTAGGGTCACCAGCTCAGCGTGCGTATTTAATACCTCTAAAATTAAACAGCTGCGCCAAAAGTACCGTCTTGTCTTGACGTACCTACGGTCGTTAACCCCGTTCGCTGATACTAGCTATTACTTATTCTGTGCTAGGGCGCTCGGCCGGCGGCGGCGCCGGGGGTTCACTCGTGTTACAGAATACTGCATAGTAATTATACAGCTGAGCTGGCGACCGATAGGCACTGTGTTGTCCATAATTTCCGTGTCTTCGCACATTAATGTAATGAAGGTTTTCTGTGTAATTTATTTGTATTTGTATAATTATATATTTTTAAGCCCTTCATGTGACTATGATTCATAATATCCTTGAATATCTAAAGTGTTCAAACAGTCAGCCTGTATTGGTAAACATTGTAACTAACTTCAGGTAAATATTTTTCTTCCGATGAAGATATTAGCTATTCTTTGAGTGAAGTTAGACTTCTGAGCAGGAGGAATACAGACAAGAAGTAAGTGTTCCCTTTTTGCGTGCGTACATACGCTAACCGCCGACTACCTCGGATTTGTAATTTATACGACATTCTACTAGTCAAGCCTTTTAAGTCCTTGTCAAGTCAACATTTAATGAAGCGCGTAACAGGTAAAAAATGCTTGGCGTTAAATATTGTTGGATTAGTGGCGGTACGATTTACATACGGAAACAAGAAGGGAGACCTGTTATACCTATTCGCATTCGCAGGCACAGACACAAACACACGGACACGTCAAACTTATAACACCCCATCATTTTTGCGTTACAGGTTAAATAAAACAAGTATCTGTTATAGTATTACGCTCTAGAACTTAAAGTACCTATGTATCCTCACAACAGCGCAAAAGCAAAGGTAAGTACGCATTATTTACAAAACTAGGTGGATGGAAATGAAGGCTCAAGTTCAATTCTAGATAATTGTATAACACGAGAACCGAGGTAAGTTTACTTATAATGTGAATCTAAAATTATGCAGCAATATAAGATTAATAATATTAATTTAAGGTAGGTAGGTATAATAAGACTTATTTTATGCTACCTCGCACGAAGTACCGATCCGTTCAGACCAAACGACAGACCAGAGAACATCCCAACTTTGATGTCCTACTAATATAAAAAAATGCGTAAGTTTGCATATTTGGATGTTGGTTGATCAGTCACGTCGGAACGTCGGAATGGATTGGGGAAAAGGAACTGCGCTGGTAAAACCGCGAGGCACTGCTAGTCCTACTTCCTACTATCTAATAGGTATTATAAATGTCAATGTATGCATTTTTGGCTATTTGGATGTTCGGCGCTCAATCACGTCTTAGCGTATGAACGGATGGGGCTGAACACAGTTAGATTTGTAGTGGTAGGACTCTTGGCAGAGTCCGCCTGGGGAAGTAATAATGCGAAATAATGCGAAAACATTACTGTGTTCCGGTTTGAAGGGCAATGTTTCGAGAGAAATTACAGGACTGAGAGATATAACACCTTAGACCTCTGGGTGACGAGCGCAGTGCAGTGCTAGGTAATGATTTGGACTCCTGGAGTGATGTTCCAATAGCTGCGTGTCACTGTGCTGTTATGTGGCAGACATGTTGCTTACCATCAGGCACATGTGATGCTCGTCTCGTCACTCTTTATAAAAAAAAAGATAATAGTCTGGAAGAACTCACAGGCTACCTTCTATCCCGGAAAACAACGGGAACGGTAATTTCGAGAGCATAACCGCGGATTAGCACTGCTTTATAATATTAGTAAGATTGGGAAAGATCGGACGCAGTGAGGGGTAAGCTTCAACCGGTCATGGCACATTTACAAAAATTCATAGCGAATTCTGAACAAACATAAAGGTCGCTATTGTTGGAACTACAATAAAATATTAGCCCTTAGTTCCGAAAGAAAACAGACAAAAAACAAACCTTGGATTCACGGGACACTGGGTTTGGTCCAATTATCTCAGAACATCTCTAATTGGTATTATCTTTTGCCTTGATATGGGAATCGTTTCATCTTTATGTCATACGTGTATGTATGTTATTTTATATATTTATTTGAGGTTTGTTATAATATTACTACACTAAATATTTTCTATAGGTACCTACATAATAATTATTTGAACGAAGTTCTTTACGGCAGGCTTGGAAAAGATAGGGATTTTGGTGAGCGACCGAACTGAAAAAAATGTTTAACTAAAAACGTAAGAAAAACATATCTATAATAGACAACAGGTCCGTGAATAAAATTTACGTATCAAAGGAGACCTCCACCACCAGGAGACCTATGTAGGATGATAGAAGGGTATAAAGTAATAAGATTCAGCACTATGCCATCACTTGCAAGCTCTCCAACTGAGTACAGTCGAAGAGGGTTGCAATCCTCGATCATTTCTCCTTGTCGCATGATTTTTGTACGGCGTTGCGGAATAATAGATTAGAAGATGTATTGAAACTGTATGGTAAAGTAGCTAGAATGTCTAATTTTACGATGGCGAGGTCGTCGTAGGTTTCATCTCGCATGCACTACTAAGTTTTTATCAAGTGCAGATATATAAGTTTTTCATCAGCACTGCCTCATAAGGTGAAAGAAAACATTATGAGGAAAACGACTTGTTCCAAGAAAGACAAATGTCGTGGAAATGTGTCATTCGGCAAACTGCGCTTGATCAGCGTGGTTGACTATGACCTTAACTCTCTCCTAGTGAGAAAAGAACTCGAGTCTCAGCAGTGTGAGCATTAAGTGGACTTCTTATCCTTTAGTGCACATTTTACGCCGACATTCCACTCAATACATAACTAATGCTATAACTAAGAATACTCTGTATACTAAAACTCTGTAATCCTAGGAACTATTAACACAAAATTGTTATGTAGGTATTATTGAATAAAACTAATGTGGAAGGAAATTAGAGCTGCTGTTCCAAATTGTATTTGTATGTTAATCCATAAAATTAAACTTACTACTTCCACCTACAAAAATCCCTTATTTTTTATCTATTAGAGGTATAGGTCTACGCTAGACCGCCATCTTGTCTGATGTGAAGCGGCTATTCAGTTCGAGGGCATACAAATCTATTCATTCTAGACTTGAAGATTCTTGAAAATTCTTATTTTCATCAGACAATACCTACTCAAGCAACGCAGTCCAAAGTTTCTCAGATTATTTACTCAGATTATTATTTTATTACAAAAAGATCTCTTTTTGTTATGACAGTGAACCGAGGAAAGTAAAGTTCGATCGCGAGTTCCACTGTTTGAAACATCAACTATGAACCAATATCACTTTTTGAAGCTACGAGCAGTCCCATAGAAAAAAAGGTCAAGGTCATTATCAACACCAAAGTACCATCGTTGTAAATTATTCTAAACCAAAGCGGTTGGTGATAAATCGTACATCTCAGAAGCACGCTGTTCTTTATAGCCTTCTGAACAGCAAACTGGAGCGTTTCTCAATACCAGGGGTGGCAAGCTCTATTAGATGAAGGGGTCGCTCAAATAGTTTTAACTAATGGTATCAAAGGGCTTACAAATACTACGTATAGAGTTAAAACAAACGCTTTACACCGAAAGCACGGGTCTGATTGCTCTTGTCTTGTCGCTCTTGTGGAAGTATCATACTTTTGTCGCGGCACATCACTATGTTGCCATAGCTAACACACACCTCATCTGCTTACCATTGGCACAAAGAAACTTATTCTTTATCTAAGTTACCTTCTCATATTGGTAACGTTTCATCGCATTTCTTTGACCACGGCCGTTGTAGAGCTGCCGAAACGTCGAGGTTATTATTTAATAATTTAATTGTGACTAAGCCCTGTCTAATGTTTACAATGTCATCGTACACTTATACCGAGAGATTACCACCACTTATACCAACCACCACTATATACCAACATACTTTAAAAGTCTGTAATGGAATTGACATACCTACAACTTTTTATAAAAAAATACGCGGACAGGAACTTTGGGGGTATAACCGCGGGGCGCTCCTAGTAAATAATGTACTTTATTGTTTTACAGATATAACTTTTAATAAACATTCGGTACGATTTCAATGACTAAGGTTTTGTTTTATTTACCTTTGTTCAAAAAGTATCATAAAATATTTGATTGTATTATTATGAACCTGAGTTAGTAATAATTCTGAAAATACCAGTTTTACGGCCATATAATACAACGAAGCCCTCGCGAAGGCTTTTACCTAGAAATATATTGCTGAGATTTTTACCTTTTTTATAACAGAATCTTGCAACAAGCACGACATACGCCTTATAGGAAACAACACGTCTACCCATGACGGCATATAGCTATATAAATATGAAGACTATTAATCACTCCCTAGCACTGCATTGCACACGTTACCCATAAAATATCAATTTATTACCTACAAAATATATACCTGTATTTTTTACAGAAATGTGGCCTTTTTAATCGGAACACAATAATGTTTGCACATTATGCTTTTTAATTCGGAAATGATAGCAATCAAGGCACTGAGGTATGTTCAAATATTACTAATATATTCCGGTTTTGAGAACAATATTTCAAGAGATATACCCTCTAATCTCTGTATGACGTACGCATCGCAGTTATAGCGGCCAGTTACTTGGGCTAAGTACACGTTTGCATATAGCTATTTACACTGCTAGGGTCTGGTCGTATGACTTAACGTTTTGCTTACAATAAGGTCCCATCAGTCTACATGTTAAATAAAAAATACATAAACTTAAAGAGAATTGACAATAACATAAAAAAAAATTTGGCAGTCATAGGAACTGCCGATAGAAGTGAAACCTTGTGACTCAAATGTTTTCACTTTTAATTGAATTGTCTAATATAATTGTCTAATATATTTATTACCTTGTCAGAAGACAAATTATTTGTTAAACCATCGTAGGTCTATTGTACATTCGCATAATTTCAACACCGCCAGCTAAATCGATGGTTGCGCCATCTAGTTTTATATCAACGTAATAATACAGAATATTGCAACTCTTTACTTTTTTCTGTTGCCCTGGTACTGGTACCTAGGGGCAAACGCAACTCTTTTATATTTCTGTTGTCCTGGTATCTGGAGATAAACGCTGGGCTGTTGGAGGTAGGTAATCGAAACTCTTTACTGTTTCTGTTACCCTGGTCCTGTACCTGGCCGTTTTTACCGAGTTTACCCGAAGATTTCATATCCGATCCGATCCGATCCGACCCATTATCATATCCAAGCGTGACGATTGATGAATCCATTTCACAGCCCACGAAAATTCTGTCTATAGCGCGCCTAAAGAAGTTTTCACTTCAAAAAAATAATTACTTCAAAAAAGGAGGAGTTTTTAAATTCGGTTGTATTTATATTTTTTATAATAGGGTATGCGATAACTTCGCCAATTGTGAATTGTGATTGTGCCAATTGTGAACTTCGCCAGATCATAGTTTAGAGGTAGCCCCGTATTTTTTTTTATCGAAATCAGTGAGGTTGTATTTCAAATATCAACAATACACAAAACTTTACTTACTTTTGTGTGGATGATTCACCAAAAATTATGAAATTTAGTCGAGCGTCGGAGTTAACTTTTAAATTGAAGTCGGGTTTTTGTGTTTTCGGAGTAAATTAATTATCTAATGTGATAGTTGAGGTTCCACGCAATTTGCAGCCCGCGAGTTGTGCACCACTGATCCAAAAGTCTCAGGAAACATTCACAAATTCCTGACTTTGCGAATAACATCCATTTCCCCATAATTCTTCTATGGGGAAGAATATTGGCGATAAAGAATGAAACGATTCCTATAAGACAGAATTTTATTCTTTTTTTATTCCAGAAAAGCACTTGGCTTTTTTACCCCGAGGCGCTAAAGAGTATCATAATAAAACCTTTATGATAGATCCTGTTCTTTTAGTGAGTACATAATTCTTTATTATTCGCTAAATGAACGCACATTTTCGCCGCTCTTTTAATTTCTACAGTAAAATATTATAGGATATTTCTTATCATTGTCATAGGTCCTTGATAGTACTTGACCCAATCCCGCCTGATGTTAGGCGATGATGATGATAGGTCCGTGGTGGTGCGTAATATCCTGGAACGAACCAATCAGGAAATAGCAACTCACGTATCGCATCCCAAACTTTACTTTTTCTATTAGAAAAAGTAAAGTTTGGTCAAATCGAAGCGAAAGTATAGTCAAATCTCCTTGTTCGATACTATAGAAAGTAAATCATAAAACGATAAATACCATAAGCAGCATTTCACTGACGTTACCAACGAATGGGAATTCAAGGGATTTTTTCACATGATTAAAGCCATGAAATGCGGACGCATTTCTTGATGGCCAATGGGAAATGCTGAAGCATTTCTAGATGGCCAATGGCGATGGTTCCGAGTTTACCCGAAGATCTCTTATCATTCCCGAGCGAGACGCTAGAATTCAATTCAGAGCCCACGAAAAATCTGTCTGTGACGCGCCAAAAGAAGTTTTCACTTCAAAAAATAAAATAAAAATTTTAGTAATTTTTTTATTTAAATTGTTTTGATATCAAAATTTACGTTATCAAATATTGTTTTTCGTGATTGTCCTAACAATACATGTATAGTTAATTAAACACATAAATAAGTAAACGCTTCCCTTAAATTTATAATTTAACGGGCCCTGACTATTTTATATCCTTATTACAGTTACATTCTAGTTAAAGCTTGTTACTTTACATTTGGAGAACAATAATATTTATAAAGAAGCGCCGGTTTTACCTGGCCCATTGTTCCTGGCCTCATACTTTTCTTACGATAAAAAGTAGCCTTATTCGCCAGATACTACTCTGTGTTCCAAATTTTTATCCGACCCATTCAAGCGTTCCAATATGTTTAAGCAACAAACATCCAACCATCAAAACTTTCGCATTAAATACATTAGTAGATAAATCTTAAAATCTTAAAACATAATTTAAAATCTTAAAACACAATACATTTAAAATCTTTCACAAAATTAAGAAGTTATGGATTCAAGTGGGATCATTAGCTAAAACGTAAACAACAAACAACAAATGAAACGTGATCGCAGTTTCCCGCCATTTATTAAAAAAGCGCGCGCGTGGTTTTGAACTCTTGAACGTTTCCATCTCACAATTAAAAAGAAAAACTTACAATAATAGAGGTATCATTCACATCTAACTTCAGCGTTTAGAATTTGGGCGTCGGTGAGCGCGCGCATTGTAAAAGGTTGCTGAGACCGCGACACGAGACCGCGACACGAGACCGCGACAGGAGACCGCGACCGGAGACCGCGACAGGCACTAGACATTATGGAATAGTATGGGCGCCAGTTCGCGCCAAGACCACGACAGGCGACCGTGTCGCAGTCGCGGCACGAACTATTAAATTATTTAATAACACCCTATTTATTGGTAAAGGTCTACTTTACAAAGTCACTAACCACGTGAAAACAAATCTAGCCCGTTCACTGAATGTAAATGAAAGCGCAACTTTGATGAGGACCCAAGATGAGCCGCCGTTTACAATGTGTGGAGATCTGTTGGTTTAGGACTGTCACAACACTGGCCGAACTGTTTGCCAACGAAACTTAACTATCTGGGTATCAGTCGTTTGATTTTAGGGTTATAATAGAAAATTTGAATTAAACGTCTCTATTGGGGCTGCAAAAACTTAACTACTAAGTTGCACTACTAAGATGCGATACTGAACATTTTATAGAAAACTTCTTAATACATGGAAAATAGCGACCTCTGTCATAAATCATACGAACTACGTAAGTGGCGCAAGACGACGTAACATTGTACAAAAAAACGTAATTCCATACGAATTTTTATTTTTACTTGCAATTGGAATAATATATGAGAGTTAAATGTTTGCTATATGTGCGCACACCGACATCCAAAGAGCGATATGAGCTAGCTGATAAATGTGTTTCAAGTTTCTGTGAAAAATCTAAACGAACTACATACAAATATTCAAAGTCGTTTCTAAAACATTCATAAATTTACAACACATGTTTTGTGTCACTGGAAAGGGAGTAAAAAGTATTTTTATTAATGTATAATAATATTTTTTCGGATTTTTCAAATCGGATAATTAGTTTTGAAACCTATTCATGACAAACACAAAAGTTCAAAAGTATACGTTTTTTTGTTTTGTTACTAAAGTATAGCACTGCACTGCGCTCGTCATCCAGAGATCTAAGATGTTATATCTCTAAGCCCTGTAATTTCTCTGGAAACATTGCCCTTGAAACCGGAACACAGTAATGTTTGCACATTACTGCTTGGTGGTAGAATAACTAGCAAAGGTGTGGTACTTCCCCAGGCGGACTCTAACATGGCGAAAGCGAATTCCTTACTTTTTGAATCGTAGCCCAATACAAAGAAACAAGTGCATCGAACAGAGGTAACAAGAACAAAATAAAAAATATATATTATTTACCCCCCACTACCTCGGATTTGTAATCTGTACAATGTTCTACTAGTCAAGCCCTTTCATTTGACACCCATATCCCATATTGAGGGAGTAGAGCAAAATGAAATGTATTTCGCCATTTTGTGGTGGCGGCCATCTTGGATTTGAAATTCGTCATAGTGTGCGTATACTAAAAAATAACATCAAAATGTATTTCCAAATATGAGGAACACGAATGCCTGTGGAATACCTTCTTTTATTGATCACACAAATTTCCTCATTTACCTCTTCTAAAATAGCCATTACCATTAGCTTAATCATTAATTTATTTTATTGCGTTGTAGGCTATTCATTCATACTCACTTGTAAACTGTAATAAAATACGGTGCGAACGATTTTCGAATAGGAACGAGTATTTTAGCAACTAAATTACTCGCAACTATTGGAAGCTTGCCAATGTGCAACCTGTGCCCAAAAAAGGTAGTCGTGCTGACCCTGTCAACTACAGGCCCATCTCAGTCACGTCCATACTCTGCAAGACTATGGAACGTGTCTTAAACCACAGGCTCCTGACCTACCTAGAATCGAACGACCTCCTCAGTGACCAGCAATACGGGTTTCGCCGAAACCGGTCCACCGGGGATATTCTAGCGTACGTCACTCACATCTGGAGTGAAGCTATTGAGAAACACGAGGAAGCACTTGCAGTCTCCCTGGATATCTCGAAGGCTTTCGACAGGGTTTGGCATGATGGCCTTATAAGCAAGCTTTCTAGTTATGGTTTGTCTTCTGGGTTCATTGCTTGGATATCGGACTTCTTGAGGGATCGATCCATACGAGTCGTCATTGATGGCTGCTTGTCGGATCAAATGGGTATCAATGCCGGAGTCCCACAAGGGTCGGTACTCTCTGCGACGCTCTTCCTGCTACATATCAACGATCTGTTGAAGCCCGGTATCTATGGGTACGCAGATGATAGCACCGTTGTAGAGAGTTACATATCTAGCGCGAGAGCCACTGGGCAGCAAACTCAGGTACTGAGAGAGAGTCTGATCGAGCGTTTGGGCTTGACCCTTGATGCGGTGTCCAAATGGGGCGATGCCAATCTGGTCAAGTTCAACGAGAGTAAGACGCAGGCGTGTCTGTTCTCCGCTAAAAGGAGTCCTTTCCAACTGACTCCAACTTTTAGAGGTGTATCCGTGCCGGTCTCTGACCGTCTTGAACTTTTGGGCGTTACTTTAACCTCTACGCTCAACTTTGGCTCGTTTATCGAGTCCAAGGCTAAACTTGCTGCCAAAAATCTTGGTGTCCTCTCAAAGGTGCGAAGGTACTTCAAGTCTGAACAGTTGCTTACACTATATCAAGCACAGATTCGCTCCTGTATGGAGTACTGTTCGCACCTTTGGGATGGATCGGCTAAGTATCAGCTGGAGGCTCTGGAATCGATCGAGAGACGTGCCAAAAGGCTCATAGGCAACGACACTCTTGTGCGAAAAAGACTTCAAAGTCTTGAACATCGCCGAAAAATTGCTAGCCTATCGGGTTTTTATCGGATACACTTCGGAGAGTGTGCGACTGATTTGCATGATCTGATACCACCTTGTCCATTTTTCTATCGGAATGCTCGTAGCTCGAAAAAGCGACATCGTTTCATGGTTGATGTTCCAAAGACACGAACGAAGAGATTCGACTTTACTTTTGTGATAAGAACGTCTAAGCTGTGGAATACGTTGCCTGAGTGGGTTTTCCCCGATGGTTACAATCTTTGTGTCTTCAAATCGAGAGTGAATCGGTTTTATCTAGGTAAACACGCTCCATCGTAGACCGCATCATCGCTTAACATCAGGCGAGATGGCGGTCAAGTGTAAACATATAGAAGTTAAAAAAAAAAAAAAAAAAAACTAGACTAACACCAAACACACTAGCCTAATGCGAACAAGCCTTTAAGGCTCTAGGAAAACGACTACCTATAAATAAATAAATAAATAATAAATATTGGTGGACAATTCACACACAACACCATCTGACCCCAAACTAAGCTATACTTTTATTTTATTCTCTTGACGTTCACATAAATTAATGAAATTGTAATTTTGTGTTAAATTCGGAAGTATTACTTTTGTTTTCTTAATAATATATGTATTTGAACTTGTAATAGTGACGTGCCCAGTGTAACATAAAGTGGTTTTGAGGTGAATAAATATATTCTATTAAATAATGAATCAGCTCACTTTTATTTGCGAGCTATTCATGTCCAAAAATTTCCGCTCTGTCATGCGTTTTTCAAATTTTACTAAGTTACTAAGAATCAGTAACTATTCTGGACGTCTACTCTGTTTCTACGAAAACGAAATTTCGAAAAAAATCTCGCGACTTTCCTACTCTCGTTCTACTTCGTTTCGTCCGATACAACATTGTTTGACGTTTAAATGTTCTAAGCATACTCGAATTAGAGTGGGCTTAGAACATTTAAACGGACTAAACGACGGATCGAAGTAGAATCGGACTTGGAAAATCGCGAGTTTATTTCGAAATACTTAATTTATGATCAACACTTTATAGACTCAAAATTATTGTTAACATATTAATTAATTAACAAATATTATGATACCATGCTGCTGATCTGATGATGAAGCTGGAAGCTGGCCATAGGAAATCAGTAATTAAACGACATAACTGACATAACCCCTTCGAGTTTGGGCTCATTTTATTCATCTTGATGAGTACTTAGTCGCTAGACGGTGACGAGGGTCTGATGATTAAACTGGAAGATGGCCATAGGAACTCAGTAATTAAACAGCATAGCGCCATCGAGTTTGGACTAGTTTTATTCGTCTTGATGAGTACTTTGTCGCTAGATGGTGAACAGGGTCTGGTGATGAAGCTGGAAGATGGCCATAGGAACTCAGTAATTAAACGACATATCACCATCAGTTTAGGCTCATTTAATTCGTCTTGATGAGTACTTTGTCACTATACGGTGACCAGGGTCTGTTGATGAAGCTTAAATACTTATACATATTTTATATTAGTATATTATGACACAAGTGCGGCAATCATCAAAGCGCGTATGTCATACGACGTTTTATAACATACATATTTGCGAGGAAATAAATAAAACTCGGACGACATTTTCAAATACAAACAATACAGCGAAAAGAAAAAGCGCGCGGAAGAATTTTACTTGTTCACAGAGTAACGATGCGCACGCATCAGCACTTTTAAAAAAAAAAGCAAAGGCACAAAACCAGCCAGGATTAGTAATAAAGTACCTTAGTTAAAAAAATTATATTACATTTGCTCGTAAAGGTCAAAAAAGTTGTCAACATTATATGAATAAAATTAACTTTCATAATAATTATCTCTCTCTTGGGTCGGTCCCTCATACCTGAAGATCGTGGTCAGCATCAGAGTTGCATCTGGAACGGATGATTTGCCTCCACCGGTTTCTGTCCCGCGTGTCACTTACGACCGAGTAAAGGAGACGGCCCATTTTCCATGGGCATTCGCCCCACAGCAAAAGTGCAGGAGACTCGACCAAAATTGGACCATTGTGTAGGATTTTTAATATATATTGAGGAACTGTTAATGTTTTTATTATGCATAGCGGGTTTTTAAAAGATATCAACTAAAATGTTGAAAAAAATAACGCGATGTGTGAGTTTCGAACGAATCGAGCATATTTTTAACCGACTTTAAAAAAAAGTAGGTTTCTCAATTCGACCGAATTTTTTTTTTTATTTTTTTTTTATGTGTGTTCGCGGATAACTTCGTTGTTTATGAACCGATTTGGATGATTCTTTTTTTGTTGGATAGGAGACATTCCAAGGGTGGTACCATGATAAGGAAACCAGGATCTGATGATGGAATCCTGCAGAAATTGAAGAAAACTTGCAAAAAATGTAGGGGCGACAAGCGCGATTGTTAATTTTTCCATTAAGTATTTACAAGCACTACAATTTATTTTGGTTTGGCACTACGAAGATTTGGAAGCGATCTGATGATGGAGCCAAAACACTGTCGAGGGAACTCCTCAAAGATTTACAGCAGTTATCTTGTGTTTGGGCTTGATTAATTTGTATTGATGAGCACTTTACGTCTAGATGTCTTAAGACTGTCTTTCATCATCATTATAAATGTCTATGTTTGGATGTTTGTTGCTCAATCGCGTTGTAACTAATTAATTAATCGTTAGACCTTTAAAAACTGCAAGGGTAGACTAGTGCGTTTGAAAATGTTTCACTTAAGTATTTTAAAGCACTACAATTGAATGAAGGTCTGGAGTCGATCCGATGAAGGAGCCGAAAGACAGTCGCGGCTGCTCCTCAACGATCTACAGCAGTTACCTTGTGTATAAGCTTGATAAAGCTATATCGATGAGCACTTTACACATAGCTAGGTGGGATGTGACTGTTATTGGGAGTCTGACGATGAAGACAAAGGACAGTTATGTGAACTGTTTAACGGTTTACAGTAAGTAGCTAGTGTTTGTGCTTGATTCATGTACTCTTAAATATTGATGAGAACTTGGCACCCACATGGATACTGAGGACCATTTTACAGGTCTGAGTAAACCGACCATCCTGGATTTGAACACTTTATCATAGTGAATATTAATAATAATAATATACTCGTAATTCTTTATTACAACCACAAATTTACACAATAAATCTTAGAACTAAAGAAACAAAAAAAAATCAACAATAAATTATGCAGAGCAAAGGGTGGCCTTATCGCTTAAAGCGATTTCTTCCAGACAACCTATGAATGGACTTATAATTGTAGAAATCGTGTACTGTAGGTGGCGTAATCTGTAATTCAATATAACTATTGTCACATCTTATGTAAATTACTCAGATAAATACATATTATACAATACAATATTATGCACACATACACAAACCATACATATATAAATAAATACATAATATATAAATTAAATACATAAATGAATATAACAATACAATACATAAAAATCAATGTAGTAAGCGTACCAATCAGGAAAAGGAAATATAATGCTGGTAAACAAGATTTTTGAAAATGGGAAGGGACTTAGCTTGTCTTATAGTGAGAGGGAGATCGTTCCACAGCAAAACAGCTTGTTCTGTGAATGATTTGAAAAAGAAAGATTTGAATGAGTAGAAGAAGGAAACCTAAGTTTAAGGACGCGAGTGGAGCGGAGAGGACGGGAGTTGGGCTCAACAAAATGAAACCTCTCTCTGAGGTGTAAGGGAGTGGTGGGGTTGAACAAAATTTTATAAAGGAAAAAGAGGATGTGAGCGTTACGGCGAAGACGGACGGATAACCATTTGAGCTTACTTCGAAATTCAAAATCATTCAAAATCAAATTCAAAATTCGAAAATGTGGTCATATTTTCGTAAGCCAAATATGAACCGTATGAAAAAGTTTTGCAAACGTTCGAGTTTGTTCAACTGCTCTTCGGTTAAATCCAGATAGCAAACGTCAGCGTAATCCAATATAGGGAAAAGAAGAGATTTTACAAGCGCAGTTTTAGTAGTAATCGGGAGGAAATTTCGGAGTCTTCTTAAAGAAGCTGCTGAGGCAAATATCTTACGACTGACCTCTGTCAGTTGTGGGCCCCAAGAAAAATTTCGGTCCATAAGAATGCCCAAGTTTTTTACAACTTCACTAATTTTGATAGGAGTACCGTCGAAAATCACCTGTCAAATCATTCGGGAGCTGCCAATAACAATTGTCTGAATTGTGAATATTATTCTACTAGTCAAGTGTTTTCTTTATCTTCTCACCTAATTCAAGAATTATTAATCTAACCATCACTTAAAATCGTAAAATAAAATAATTTTAACAAAAAAAAGAACCGACTTCAAACAGTAAACTAAAAAGTAAAAAATAAATCTCTTTACCACAAAGTAGAACGTATTTTGATTAATTTGAACAGACATGATTAAATAAGTATTTAACAATTCTGAAGTCGGTGCCAAGTAATACAACTATAGCTGAAGCTAACATTAGTAGAGTAGTAAATCGAACTGACATTTGGAACATAGACAAGTTGTTGGGGACATATGTATGATAGACAGGAAGGTTGTTGCAACATTTACTTGGCACCGACTTCAGAATTGTTAAATACTTATTTAATCATGTCTGTTCAAATTAATCAAAATACGTTCTACTTTGTGGTAAAGAGATTTATTTTTTACTTTTTAGTTTACTGTTTGAAGTCGGTTCTTTTTTTTGTTAAAATTATTTTATTTATATTCTTTTTGGAATCGAGTTTCGAATGAATCGGATGATGTATAAATTTTGGTCACTTTTTTTTATATTGGCGTCGCACGTCTTTTGTGTTTTCTTACGTATTTCAATATTTTCAAGTTTTACTAAAAACCGTCAAAGAAGTACGTTCACGAACATTTTCCATGGGCATTTGCCCCACAGCAAAAGTGCAAGAGACTCGACCAAAATTGGATCATTATTTGATGATCATTGATGATGATCATTGATCATTGCGACATGTTTTTTTTAACGTTGGCGCCAAACCTCCAATTTCGGAATTTAAGCAAAATTACACAAGTACGTTCACTTTACCTAAACATCAACAGAAGAAAAAAAAATGAAAAAACATGGCTGACTATGTACAGAAATTAAAGTAATTTTTATTCACACCAATTTGCAATCCCCGCTTGGCACGTTAGTATCGAATGTACAGTTTGCATTATTTAATGAAATAACTTTTTTAAGTCTCCGGGGCTAATTAAGTACATAAACTTGAAACGACGTGGGGCAGAAATGAGCCGTCTCCTTTTGAGGAAGACGGTAGACGTAGCAGTCGACGATATTTATGCCAGGTATGTTGCAATTGACATTTGTTAGCTTTCCGGCTCTATCCACTATCATCACCTTGGTTTTCGCTCTGTTCACTGCGAGACCGATGTTGGCACTTTCCATCTCAAGTCTTTGAACAATTATCTCATTTCATCCACGGATGTTGTTATGAGAACGGTATCGGTCGGATGGGAGATTCGATAATCTCTTTCCGCCTATAGGGAAACCCTTCTCCCAATTTTCAATAGTCTTACGAATAATGTACTCTCCATGTATGTTAAAAAGTGCTGTAAACAAAATGCAACCCTGCCTCACTCCTTTTTTAGTTTTGAACATATCGGAGCATTCAGTACCAATCCTGATGAAAGAACGGTTTTCTTTGTACAGACTTTGGATTAAAGCAACAAGATGTTTTGGACACATTGCACGCAGTCAAAGGCCTTCGCGTAATCAATGAAGCATAGCACAACGGGATTGTTGAATTCCCTGCTCTTTTCGATGATTTGTCAAACGTTCCTCTACCCTTAACGAAACCTGCTTGCTCTTCGGGTATCTGTCGCCTTAAAAAGTAGTGAAGACGTCTATTCATTACATGGAGGAGGATCTTACTCCCATGAGATATTAGCGATATAGTTCTGTAGTTTTCACAGACTTTTGAAGAGCCTTTCTTATGCAAAGGTATAAACACCGACTCCGTCCAGTCTTTTGGTCATCTTCCAGTATTCCAGATGGTATTGCCGATTTCGGTGATAGCCTTTGTGCCTCGGTGACCTAGATTGTTTAGTATTTCAGCTGTAATAGCATCCGTACACAGTGATTTCTAACACTTGATAGCTTTGATGGCATGCTCAATTTCTGATGATAGAATTTCAGGTTCTACTGTCGCCCATGTAATATTAGCTTTAGTGGACTCTTTAGTGTCATATAACTCCGCGCAGTAGGTTTTCCAGCACTCTAACACTTGAGCCACATTAGTAAGTAGATGCCCATTTTTATCTTCAATGGCACAGGTTTTCGGTTTACGCGTTCCACTCAATTCTTTTACTTTTTGAAAAAGATATCGGGGTTCGTTTTTAAGTGAGCGTTGTTCTAGTTCGAGACATATTTCATTGATATGGTGATCATAGTCTTTCCGACAACGCAGTAGTACTTGACGGCTCAGTTCTGTATACCGCTGCTGATCTTCACTTGAAAATATACCGTTCTCCTTTAGTTCACGTCTCTCAAGGATGACTTGGGCCGTTTCAGGTGTGATGAAATCTTTCGTAACAGGTTTCATTAACTTGTTTTTCTTGGGTGTTTCTTGAATCATCTTTTTGAGACATTCCTATTTACTATCGCTATCTGTCAGATCATTTGGAAGGTCTCCCACTCTCAGTTCTTCCTTGAAGCCATTGATGTTTACACTTTGCATATTCTGAACTACTTTAGGAGTCTGCAACCACTTTAGCCATACTTGAACTGTTGCTATAAGAAGCTGGTGGTCAGAGCCACAGTCAGCACCGGGGAAAGCGATGGTGTTCGTCAATGAGCTTCTCCATCGCGTCCCTACTAGTATGTAGTCAATTTGGTTCCTACATCTATCTCCAGGAGATACTCAGGTGTACAGCCTACGGATATGATGTTTGACTCAGGTGTTGGCTATAGTAAAATTTTCTTCACAGCAGAATGTAAGAGACGTTTGCCCCTGTCGTTACTTTCTCCGATTCCATGTTTTCCCGCAACACGACGAAGGTGATCATCGTGTGTGGTATCTCTAACTTTGGCATTAAAATCACCTAAAATGATGGTAACTTCTCGTTTTGGAAGTGCTTTAATGGTCGTCGTTAGCGTGTTGTAAAAACCCTCTATTTCTTCTTCCGTCGACTGCGCTGTAGGGGGGCATATACCTGCACTATGTTCAGCCTACGCGGTATGGTGTTAATTTGGAGTGTTATTATACGATCGCTAATTGCTTCATATCCCATTACGTATTTGGTCAACGGTCGCAGCACGATGAAAGCCACTCCTCTGCTGCTGTCGTCTTCTGGGCCTGCAAAGTATACAGTACTTCCGAGGTTAGATGTGAAGTGACCCTGTCGTTTCCAGTGTGTTTTGCTTAGCCCTAGCAGGTGAACGTTCTTCCTGTGCATTTCGTTTTCTATAATTCGTAGTTTGCCGGGTTGGTTTAGGCCGCGCACATTCCACGTTTCGATACGATGGGGGTAGCGAATCGATTTACAGGTGTTAGATCCATCAGTAGCTGAATATCCATACGGCACCTGACGAGCGCATGGCCGGTAGCACATTTCACACCATCTCTCCCGGGGAGACGGCGCTGTGCATCAGCCGGGCCTGATGGTAAGCTACATGCCTGCCACATAACAGAACAGTGACACGCAGCTATTGGAACATGAAGGGTCCAAATCATTACCTAGCACTGCACTGCGCTCGTCACCCAGAGATCTAAGATGTTATATCTCTAAGCCCTGTAATTTCTCTGGAAACATTGCCCTTCAAACCGGTGATGTGAAGTTATCGTTAATGTTACGCCACAAAGATTTTAATATGGCTCAAGTTTGCCTACATTGAATAAACTATTCAGTACTCCTCATAGTGACTGTCTCCATTTCTACACCAAATAATTACCATTACCACGCACTGGGGTCTCAAAATACAAGTTAAGTGCTTAGTTTGGGGTCCACTGAACATACACATACAGATTAAGTTGTCTGTAAAGTTGTGCTTCGCTTACTAGCTAGAGCTTTGTTAATTTAATTTTGTGAGCTTTTTGTCACTTTCTGTGGTGTGGTGTATTTCTTTCTTTTTTGAAGTTGAAGCCTTTATTAAGTATTGATAATGGCTAAGAATACGTATATAAAGTGCCTTCGCTACTAGAAAATCGTTCCTCGAAAGATACAACCTAGCTCTTTAAATCTAGAATAAACAGGTTATATCATTGTAAGCGTTTAATAAATTAATAAGCAGCTATACCTACTGTTTATATCGATGTTATTATCGATCGATAAACGAATGGATGTGCCCTGAACACCTTAAAATTGGTAATAAACTGCGTCTCTGTGTGTATCGTAAGTTGCTTACAAACAACCAATCTACTTGACCCTTAGAATCGCTAGCGGCGAGATAATCTGTGGTTCTACTTATTTTGGTTGTTGACAACGAATAGGTAAAAACGTCCGACGTCCACCGCTTTCTGCAATCGACTAGAACGGAAACAGTGAGCTCACTCTTCCCAACGATGACATGATTCCGTGCACCCTGAAGTTTGGGTGGGCACATCTTTGTATTGAGATCGTTGGTTATTTTGCACGTCGGTGCCGAAAACGTCCAAGATTTCACCAATACCATGTCGGTGACGCTGTCCCATAAGATTTTCCCCTAACAAAAGCTGCTCCACTCGGCTAAAGAAGTTTTCATTTCAAAAATATTTGTGTTGGTATCTGTATTGTAAAGTCCGTGTTTTTAGTTCACTATGTACTTACTGCTCGTAATTCTACAATATGAAACATCGCTGCAGCAGAATTACGAGACTACAGGGTAGCTTAGTATACAACCGTACGTTTATCGCAAGAGTATGGAAATGACAGGGATAATAGGAGCTAGTTTAACCCGAAGTCCGCGAGAGGTTACCGCCCGCGTACTGCAAATATTTTACAACTTCCAACATAAAGCGTGGACTATACACAAAACATAATTTATTTTCTCTGAAAAATAAAAAGCGACTCCAAATTAAAAAAAAAATTCATCAATTTCAAACTTCATAGATCAATAGGTCATCTAGATAAAACTAAAGTAAATGTATATTTTTTTTGTTTGTATTTCGCAAACCACCTCACTGATCTTGATACAATAATTTATATGGGATGAACTCCGAACCTATCATCTACCAAAAAATAAGAACCATCAAAATTGATTTGCAATTGACGCAACGATCGCTTAAAGACCGATTTACATCAGACGAGCGAATGCTCATTCTATCCCCACTGTATCAAATTCATTTGGTGTAAACAAACGTAGAACATTCTTTCGTTGTTTTGTTTGTTCGCAAATATTCTACTAAGCATGATCTTTCGTTCACACTAAAAGATCGAGAAAGAATGCTCATGTTCCAGCTCTAGCTCTATGTTCGTTCAGTTTAAATCGGCCTTTACATACATACAATCGATTTGAGAACCTCCTCCTTTTTGAAGTTAGCTAAAAAAATGTTTGTCTGTAAATTCTGTTTACTGACGATAGAACGTGACAACGTCTTAAGAAAATTCTGATGGAATGGTAGCATTTTTCAAAAGAAAATTTTAATTTCATTTGTTTAATAGATTTGTATGTAAAAAGTAATCAGTAGAATTTAGTCATTTTCAATCAAAACAATGCAAAAAAGCTTTTAGATGCCGGGGATCGAACCCGGAGCATTTCACATGCAAAGCAAACGCTCTACCACTGAGCTACATCCCCGCTTGAACTACTGGTCGAAATAATTAATGCAACTGTAACAAACATGCGGCGAGGTAACGACCGACGGTAGCGACCGACGGTAACGCGGTAACGGTACATGACGTCATGTTTTGTGGGCGTGCATCCGGCTTCATCGAATTATAAGACGTTATCACGTCAATAAATTTGTCGAATCAGTTGTATTATTTTCTAACGTAATATTAACATGAAATATTTTCTGTAGTTTTGTAATGGTAACACTCCTTACATAGTTCGCCAGAGAAGTACCACACCTTTGCCATTCCATTATCATGACCGCGCAAACATCACTGTGTTCCGGTTTGAAGGGCTATGTTTTCCAGGTAAATACAACATTTGAGATAAATCATGTTACCTCAGGTTGATATAAAATCTGAACGCAAATACTACTGTTTCACTTTTGCTCTCTCTTGGGGTGTATGAAGAGAGAAGAAATGCTCAATGTCATTTGGTAAGGTTAAAAACCTTATTATACTCGGCTAAATTTAGTCGACTAATTTTTGTCGTTACTGAATGCAGTGAAGTAAAATAGCTTTCAGTAAGCTAGCATACTACATTCAGAAGCGAGGATTGCTTGCTTGCTTGACCTACTTAATTTGTTTCTTAACTCAGACTAAGTTCAGAAAGAACTTAGTCTGAGTGTGAACTAAATGTTACCAAGTGTAATAAGTTATGGCTGGTCTAGTCGGGAGAACAGCGCCGGCCGATCCGGAGACCCTGGGTTCAAACCTCACACGCACCACTGTCTTTTCGAAGTCATGTGCGTAATGCCGCCGACTTAAAACGGTGAAGGAAAATATCGCGCGGAAACCGTCATGTCTTTCGAAGTCATGTGCCATCCACCAACCCGCACTGGGCCAGTGTGGTGGATTATGGCCTTAACTCTCTCCTTGCGAGAGAAGGCCCGAGTCCCATCAGTGGGAACATTTAGTGGGATATTGATGATGAATAAGTCGCAAGGCAAAGAGTTTACATAGACTACGTATATAGTTAGAAGAACAAATAGAGTAAGATCCCAGAGCTCCCAGACGTCACCTATTTTCTGATGAATGAAATGTGGACGATTGAGTAGAGTTAGTAAGTACTAAGAACATATGCTTACTCGCTAACTTGCTTAGACGGCCAATTTTGAGATATGGGGTAATGAAGGTACATACAAACATTACTTACTTTACGTATTTTCTAATAAGTGATTTTCACGTATGTTGTAGGCAATATCCTTAAAAACAAGGTCCTAATACTCCCAGACACTTTCCGTCGGCCGTTTTGCTTAACAACTCCAAAATAATAATTTAACTTCACTTAAATTCTCATGCTCCATTTGTAAATATGTTCGTCAGACAACTATTTTAAAGCTTTTCCAATAAGACAGACCAATCTAAGGGGCCAATCATCCCCTAAACTCAATTTTAAGTCAATATTTCCTAATAAATGTCTCACTCAGTCTCCCGCTCTTACCCATAGGACATAGTTGAGTTTAGGGGATGATTGCCCCCTTAGATTGGTCTATCTTATTGTGAAAACGAACAAAATAGTTGTCTGACGAACATATTTACAAATGGAGCCTGAGAATGTGAAGTTAAATTATTATTTTGGAGTTGTTAAGCAAAACGGCTGACGGAAAGTGTCTGGGAGTATTGGAACCTTGTTTTTAAGGATCTTGCCTACAACATACGTGAAAATCACTTATTAGAAAATACGTGAAGTAAGTAATGTTTGTATGTACCTTCATTACTCCATATCTCAAAATTGGCCGTCTAAGCAAGTTAGCTAGTAAGCATGTGTTCTTAGTACTTACTAACTCTACTCAATCGTCCACATTTCATTCATCAGAAAATAGGTGACGTCTGGTGACTAGGTCTCGGACTAAAACGCTTTACAGCACGGGTCTGATCACTCTTGTGGAAGTGTCATAGTTTTGTCGCGGCACATCACTACGTCGCCGTAGCTAACATACACCTCATCTGCTTACGATTGGTACCAAGGAACCGTGCGGAAAAACCTGATATATTTATTTATTCTTTATCTAAGTAAGCCTTAATAATACAATACTCTGATTATGATTAAAAACTCAATACCGTGTAATCTGCGCTTAAGTCCACAGACATTAATTCTGTAACTCTTTCCACGTTCCGTTGCATTTTTTATAAAGAGAATATATTTCTGTTTGCGCCACATTAGATGCTGCGGTTTTCTCTGACCCTTCCTCTCGGGAAATACCTTTTCAACCGTTTTCCGCAAGATAGCGTGCCAATGGTTTTTACACAATTGTGAATACAAGAATGCGTGATATTTCGTAATATTTACCCGGAATTATTGTTGTTAGGCTTTTCGGCGAAGGGATAAACAGTTTTTTGGGGTTTTTATTCGCGGATGGCACTGGCAGATAGCAGGCTAATCGGCTTGGTATAAAATTGCCCGCCTTTTCCATTTTCCGTTGTGCGTGTCACACGGGTTTAGCTTCTTTTGTGAATTTAATATGGATTATATTGTTGATGCTATAATTTTGATAAAAAACGTCGTTTTGGCCTAGTGGTGGGAACGTGCGATTTCACAATCCTGAGGTCGTGAGTTTGAATTCTGCCTGCACTTCTTAATATGTTTCCAAGTTTGTCATCACCACTGGCTGACGCTGAAGGAAAACATCGTAAGGAAACCAGCATGGTCCAAGAAAGACATCTTACGAGAACTGTATCATTAACCAACCCAAACTTGAGGAGTGTGGTGGATTGTGACTTTTTTGTGGTTGGGAAGGGTCTAAGAGGAGGCTTCGAGCCGTAGCAGAGGAAACATAATTATAGTAAGCTTGTATATGCTTTATGCTACACTTTAAGCACACACATAAGAGCCCATATTGTATGGAGTACTGTTCGCACTTAGGTCGTATCGGCTATGTACTAGCTGGAGGCTCTAGAATCGATTGAGAGACGTACTAAAAGGCTCATAGGCAACGAATAGAAACCTTTGTGAGAAAAATACATTTTCTGAACATTTCCTCAAAATTGCTAATTTATCGGTTTTTTATCGAATAGATAACTTCGGAGAGTGCGTAACGGATCTAAATGATCTAATAGGTACCTACAACCTTGCCCTTTTTTATATCGGGCTCTTCGGACCCCGAAAAAGCGACATCGTTTCACGATTGTTGTTCAAAAGAGTTGAACGAAGATGTCTGACTTTACTATTGTGATAAGAACGTCTAGGCTGTGGAATGCGTTGCCTCAGTGTGTTTTCCCGTGAGTTACGATCTTGGTGTCTTCAAGTCGAAAGCGAATCGGTTTCTTCTAGGTAAGCACGCTCCATCGTAGACGCATAGCCGATTGACATCAAACGATGTGGCGGTCAAGAAGTGTATATCTATAATAGTAAAAAAAAACACAACTAACTTGTGGTGGTGTAGTGTGGTGGGTCAGTCTCTTCTCTTAAATTTGGTCGAGGAGAACAATATGCGTAAACTTCGTAAATTAATGTTGTTAGCGGGAGTTGAACTGTTCGTGGCACATACGCTACATTTAAATCAGTACTTAGTCTTACGTTTCCTGTAAAATAGAAAAATGCCAATGCTGACAAAGAGCACACACTCATGCCTGTGTTAACTAAGGCCAATTGTCCGCGTAGCTGCACGACATCCGCACGATTTCGACAATTGTCGGATGCAAGATGAATGCTTGCATCTTGCGTACAAATAATGAAGTCTGTGTCCACGAAACAACAACGACACGACAGCCGCACGTCTTGCGTTTGGTTGTAAGATGCATGCATTCGACAAAAGACGCGTGCGTGGACAGTAGGCCTAACATTTTAAATAAAACCGAAAATATACACACAATTAAAATAAAGGACGTTTAGCAAAAAGCTTTTTAACAGCTATCATAACACTTCAGCAAATAAACAGCCACACTTAGCGCAACGTAATAAAAAAATAAAACCGGCCAAGTGCGAGTGGGACTCCCTCACGAAGGGTTCCGTACCATTAGCAAATAAACGGCAAAAACCACTTTGGCTATATTCGGTATTCCGTATACATCGCAATTTCCGCACACACGCTAAACGTTTTTAAAATTTTGATTTTTGCCTCATGACGACGAATTCGATATCGCGTTTTATTTTTACTAGCGGCGTCAACTAGTTGGGTTGAGACGGAATGATCGAGCAAGAAACGGTAAAAAATCAAGTTTGTTGTATGGGAGCCCCCGTTAAATATTATTTTTATTTTATTTTTAGTATTTGTTGTTATAGTGTCTATTTAGTATTTGTTTTATTTGTGTAGTATTTTATTTTATTTTCACTATTTGTTGTTATAGCGTACCTATATTTAGTATTTGCAAGCTCAAAGTTGCGCAACGAGCAATGGAGAGAGCTATGCTTGGAGTTTCCCTGCGAGACAAAATCCAAAACGAGGAAGTCCGCAGAAGAACGAAGGTCACCGACATAGCTCTTAAAATTAGCAAGTTGAAGTGGCAATGGGCAGGCCATATATAGCTCGAAGAACCGATAACCGCTGGGGAGTAAAGGTTCTCGAATGGCGACCACGAAACGGCAGACGCAGTTTAGGACGGCCCCCCACACGATGGACCGATGATATTGTCTCGGTCGCGGGAAGTCGGTGGATGGAGGCGGCACAAGACCGGTCATTGTGGAAATCATTCGGAGATGCCTATGTCCAGCAGTGGACGTCTGCAGGCTGCAGATTATGAAGATGATGAGATGATGTTGTTATAGCGGCAGTAGAAATACATCATCTGTGAAAATTTCAACTGTCTAGCTATCACCGTTCTTGAGATACAGCCTGGTGACAGACGGACGGACGGACGGACAGCCAAGTCTCAGTAATAGGGTTCCGTTTTTACCCTTTGGGTAAGGAACCCTAAAAACTGGACAAGTGCGAGTTAAACAAGCCCACCGATGGTTTCATAAAAATGTAAGGTACACATCGAAGGTTGAATGCGTACTTTAAAAAACACTGTTTTTATGATTTCATAAAAAATACATAATAAATCAAGATTGGACAATCTCTACATAACACTACATTAAAAATTCCGGGCAACCAAATATGTAACTATAACAGTTATGCCATATTAGCTAATTTATCATGTTTGTGTAAACATTAGGCTTATTCGTAACGTCGCGTCGATGCTAATAAACCTAAATTCCTTTCAATATTCAATTTTCTAATATCAATCATATTCGGGTGAGATTGCACAGAACAGCTAGTGTAAAATGAAACGGTGCTATTAAGCATTTGTATATGGTTTTTATTGAAATAAATGATTTACTAATAATAAGCCAATTTCCAGTGTTCTAGTTCATCGGAAAATACCCTATAAGTTTAATTTCATTGTGAGTTTTGAAATTTACGTTTTTTTTTTGCGGTAGAAACGGCCACATACTTTTTTACGTTGACTTATAGATTCAGTATATGGTTTTAATTTCAATTCGATGTTGCGATTTCCTAAGATAAAAATTCTCGACAGACTGACAGATAGAAGTACGAACGGAGGAAAATAATCCCAAAATGGTTTCGTTATTTCGTATTGAAGAACCCTAAAAAACAGTAGGTATATGACAGCTGACGCGCTCCTATTCATTAACCTAAATATTATACAGAGTCATTTGTACACGACAATTTATGATTATTCCCCAGTTAGAGCGTTTATTATTATATAAAATGTACTACAAAGGTCAGAAGTTAGGTCGTAAAGCATCAAGTGTAGACTGTCCCTTAAGTACACGCTTTTAGCCTTTTACTGCTAGCTCTATGTCGTCGTTCTTAATCTATGGTATAAAAAGGGAGGTTTTATAAGTTTGTCTCCCTGTTTTGTGGCGTAGTTTCTCTTCAACGAATGTAGCCATTCTGTTATGTCTTTGTCACGATAGCCCACAAAACATTATTAAAAAGTGGATTTATGTGTAATTCACACACAACTGAAGTGAAGTTTCAGAAAAATAGCCAAAGAGATAATTAGCTTATTATTATAATTTTTGTAAGACGTTAACAAATCTATTTTGACCGTAGTGCAAATTAGATTAATTTTAAATAGGAATGTTAACACTAATCACAAATGAATGTTTAGTTATAATTATATGATAGTTTGTAGCAATAGAATATCGAAAATCACATTTTTATAATTTAATATTACTTTGGAAATTTAAAATAAATTATATTAAATGCTATATTTTCTGTTGTCACGTGACTGCAAATACCAATATGGCTTATTACGTCACTAGTCGCAAAACAAGCCGTCGATGACTGACTGGATTGTTTACTTCTCTGCATTTTTATTATAGCTTGCGACCTTAACGACGACGATTTTGATTGGTTGTATTCAAATAAAAATAATAAAACATCTCAGGCGTCAGACGGACTCTATAAAGAGTTCTATCAGTAAATCTAAAATAAGTAGTTTCAATTAATATTTTGCGATATTTTTATATTGACGTAATGTATTTTCGTACTACTACATCCATGATTTACGCTTATTTGTCTCTATTCAAATGTAATTGAAAAAAAGAAATGTGACTTGTCCATTTTTCAGCTTTCACTAGTAAAGAGGGTGCCTCGAGCGGTTTTCAACTCTGACTAAAGTTTTGAAAGCACCCTAATGTAGTCACTGTCGAATCCTTTTGCGAGATGTTTCGCCCTTTTTACAACCACTCAGGGTATTTTCAGAAAGAAAACTAACTGAACAGTCAGTGCGAAAATTCAAGTTTGAGTCAACAAAATGTAAAGTCGGTTTCGCCAGTCTTTTAGTTTTTTAATTTTCGTGTATTGACAGGGTGTTTCAACGAAAAGGTCGAATGTATTGTATTTAACTGCGATTAGGCTTTTGTATAAGTATAAACAAACTAAATGTTTTCACTTCTGGGACTCGGGGCTTCGCTGACCAGGAGATATTCAAGTGAATATAAAATATACCACGTTGGTCCAGTGCGAGTTGGCGGCTGACGCATGACCGCGAAAGATTCTAAGAACATACCGGTATCTTCGCGATGTTTTCTTTCTACGTTAAAGGCAGTGTTGATGGCAAAATTGTACATTTTCACTTTTAAACTTACTGAGATTTTAGGCGTGATTTAAATCTATGACCTTACGATTGTGATTTACCTACACAATCTAACCGCTAGACCACCACGGCTTTTGTAAGTAACTGTTGTCTGTGTCTGTAGCTTTTATTTTTTTGAAGTGAAAACTTCTTTAGGCGCGCCTAGACAGATTTTTCGTGGGGTGTGAATTGAATTCTGGCGTCACGCTCTGGTATGATAAGAAATCTTCAGGTAAACTCGGGACCACGCCCATTGGTCATCTAGAAATGCGTCAACCAATGGAAAATGCTGAAAGGGCGTCGCCTGGGCACCATGGAATGGCGATCTAGAAATGCGTAAGCCAATGGGAAATGCTGACGCATTTCTAGATGGCCATGCCATGATGGCGAGGCCACGCCCTCCGGTTAGACACGTGTAGTTTCCAAGGTAAGCTATCAAATTCTGAGTTATAAGTTTTCACTTCTATCGGCAGTTCCTATGACTGTCAATTTTTTTATTAAATTTTACCAAAGTGATTACTTTTACTACGTACAGAGTTGGAACAAACGCTTTACACCGAAAGCACGGGTCTGATCGCTCTTGTCTTGTGGGTCTATGTGGAAGTGTCATACTTTTGTCGCGGCACATCATTATGTCACCATAGTTAACATACACCTCATCTGCTTACGATTGGTACGAAGGAACCGTGCGGAAAAACCTGATCTATTGACTTATTCTTAATCTAAGAAATTTACAATCTTCATTAAAATGAAACAAAGAGCACAAAGTTGTAGTTGTGCAAAGGTTAGTAGGGCTTTGCGTCTTTTGCGTTATTTCAGAGTTCAATGAGCTGTAGTGAAATCCTTAGGGTCCGTTCACATAGACGCATGGAGAGCATCGGCGCGCATTTGTCTTTTCACATAGACCGGATGGTATGCTTGATTGGTCGGAGCAAAGCCGCCAACTATTTGGCTTAGATTAGCTAGGGAGAAAGAGCATGCAATCGGACGAGAAAAAGTACGCAATCGGAGCAGGTCAGCTCCTCTTATTATTTCACACCAAGCGCGTTTGAGCATTATTAATGACAAAAATGAAATATTAATTAAAAAAAACATTTTTTAAAACAAGCTTTTATGAAATGCTCCAAAACGAAGAAAATAAATGTTGAATACCATTAAACCCACCATTTTATGAAATTATAAAATTTATATTGATAGAAATAAAAGCATAAATGCACCCCGCATTTCAAATAGCCAATCTGCCATCTTGGATGTCCGCCATGTTGGATTTAAGTCACGTGACAATTTTTTCGTATTCCTGACAGCGAAGCCTTTCATTTGATACCCATATCATGGGGGTTCATTTCAAATAGCCTGTCCGCCATCTTGGACGTCCGCCATATTGGATTTAAGTCACATGACTATTTTTTCGTATTTCTGACAGCAAACCATTTCATTTGATACCCCCATAGGGGGTGGATTTCAAACAGCCAGTCCCCAATCTTGGGGAGGCCGCCATATTGGATTTGTAATTACGTTTCTTAGTTAGTCATGTATTGTCATCAGAACCCAGAGCGTGTGTAAAATTTTATCCTAATCAAAGACCGGGAAGTGGGTCAAATTAAGATTCCAAGATTTTCTTACATACATAGGAAATTTGTAAGCCATTTTAGTGAAGCTAATAAAAGCGTGTTAAAAACTGTCCACATTAAAAAAAATACCAAACTAAAAACTGTGTTTTCAACGTGATAAGAATCTGCTCTCCTCTCTGAGCCGGTCTGTGTGAACGGACCCTTAGACCAAAAGTACTTCATAATGTACACAATATGGGTACACATAATGTACACAATGAAATAAAATCAAATAAATTAAGTTTACATTAATAATAACGGACTTTCTACCATAGTTATTTGGTTGAGCGAATCGCCGATATTTCGATGCAGCTTCATGCACAAGGACGCTATATTTGTTTTAACGTTATCTGAGTTTCCAGCAATAAAATATAGTTTTGTGAAAATCTGGAGCCGCAGGTCACACCGCGCGGCACAGGTAGTTAATAATGCACAAATAAAAATATTTAACAAGAGTCAATTGAAAATTCATATTTTCACTCCATTTTTATGAGAACATAGATAAACTCCTCACACTCCAGCGCCACTGCAACATTTACTACCAATAAAATCGATAGCTGTTATAAATAAGTAAATTAGTTCCGCAAATTCGCCAGAGGCTTTCAGGGCTGACGCGGACTTTTTCAAATTTCGTACAAACATAACAAGTTCTCCAATTATGATTCAAGCTATGGAGTGTTTTTAACGAGTTGAATTGTTTTTGGGGTTCCGTACAAAAAAACTGGGTGTTGGTCAGTCCGTATGTCCGTATCGTTACGTGTTATCTTGTCCACATAATATCCACGTATCCACGCATGTCCATTTTGATCACATATGCACATTTCCGTATGTCCGCAAGTCCACATATCCGAATATCCACATCCCCGCATAGGTTAGTTTAGCGGCAAAGATTATGTAGCCTGGGTATGGGTATATTGTCTTTGTTTAGCGGGGTCTTTTCCGCACCTAGCCTTTTTATTGGGCCATTGTGCGTGACTCGTGCTTCTCTTTTCTACTCCAATCAGCCCAGGCCGTCCCAGAAGGCAAACATCCTATTAAGGTTGCGATAGGCATCCGGAACAGACGACGCATAGGCATGTCTACATGGTCGTATATCCCCATTACCTTACGTCCGAAACTAGCACACAAAATCTTAAAACTACGTATAATTATTATAAAACTATAAAATATTCTCAATATTGGCGGTACGGAACCATTTTATGTAAGAGTCCGACTACCTTTTTTACGAATTAATTAATTAAAAATTGAAAATTTCCAAGCAACGGCTATAAAAACTGCCGAAAAGAACACAAAAGAGAATGGGATCGAACATTTCAGCAACCCAATGAATTTTTAAATGCACATTATGTGAGAAGCTGTAATTCTGCTCTGACACAAAATATGTGAAGATGAACATGCTTATAAGCCACTTTCTATAGAATGTGAGCTCACAAATTACTTTTATGTGAATTGTGACATGGGAATTGAAATTTGAATTGAGTTTGAATTTATACTGTAAGGATCAGACGTAGAAATCATTATCTTTTTTATTGTGATAAAGTTTTTTTGTTTAATTTGTAGCGCGAGGATGTGTAAGACATTTTTGCCTGCCTATTTGCCTGATGGTAAGGATTAAGAAACATGCCTATTATAATCAACCTATACAAATGATTTATCCAATGACTCTAAAAGTTAGCTGGAGACATTGCACTTCAAACCGAAAGACAGAAAAAAAAGAAAACGGTAGGATAATTGGAAAAGTTGTGGCTTGTTTTTTCCCAGGTGAACTCAATAACGAAATTCAAATTTCGAATGAATCTAGGTACTTGTGTGTCAATCATACAAAACCAGTGCTCATTTTAAGATAGCACACTCCAGCAGTGAGAAGAAACGGGTAAAAACATACATACAACAAACAAACAATAGGAGTATATTCCAAAACTATTTAAGGCACCCAGGTATACATTTCAAGAGCCTGGTCATCTATTTGTTTTTTTTTTCTCTTCTTTGGTCTGGTTTAAAAAACACCTTCATACCCTAAGCCTTGAAGAGATCGCTTTTAGTAGTAAGATTGTAGCACTAGCTTTTATTATGTTTCTTTTCGTATGTGTCTTTTTATGTATTCAACAAAGAGTCTCAATCAATCATCTTCGATGTTGCACGTGTGAAATTATTTATTCATGAAACCGGATAACTTTCGATCGAGTTAGCGGAAAACCCACGAAAAGTTCGCTAAATAGGTTACCAAGTTGCTTCAATAGTCGGGGATCAAAGCTTGTGATTGTGACGAAAAACTAACTGAAAGGAATCCCGGGCCTTCATTATCAAACTGACATGACTATTATCACATATGAATAGTGATAAAATAATATAAAATGAATATAAATTAAATGTAGTGTCGCCCGTTACGAAGATTACAATTGAACTTAATGTTATGTAGAACATTACATATGTAGAAACAAAGATTGTAGTAGCTTGTTTACATTAAGATGATGAGCTTCAAATCACCGAACAAAGCTTGAAGCTTGTGCTTCAGAGATCCGTGCTCTCCCTAAATAAGCTATGATAGATGCTTCATTCTTAGTATGCTCAATCATCTATTTGTGTGAATAAGTGAATACGTCTTTGTACTTTTCGACCGCCTTCCGAAAAGGAGGTTATCAATTCGACTAACAATTTTTTTAAGCGTTTACGCATTTCTTCCCGCTTAAGGAGAGGGCCAAATTAAGGCGGACTCGACACTACGACTACAACCTCCACGGTTCCTCTACCAAGGTAAAGTGAGGAATTGCAAGGCAACGCCAGGCAATGCAAGGCAACGCGAGGCAACGCAAGGCAACGCGAGGTAGGGCAACCTTTTTTTGCGGAGCTATAATGAGTTAGGTTTTGTTATGCAAATTTTAACGGAAATGTGTGACATTTATACGTAAAATATTTATATCCAAGACTATAAAAACAATGTTTAACCCTAGAAAGATAATCTACGTCAAAATGACTCCGTGTGTTTCGAAATATTCCTGTCTCTCTCTAATTCGCGCGAATCCAGCGCAGTGCTTTACGGACATTTCAGTCACCGAGCGGAGCTATCGAGTGGCGGTCACGGCACCGAAGTAAGTGTTCCCGTTTTCGAAATATGTTAGGTGTTGGAGTCAAAATGACGTATGATTATCTTTTACGTGACTTTTAGGATTTTTGTATGTGTTTCAATTAGGGTTCTTTTTGGTAACTTTTCTTTGTTTTTGCGATAGTTTTACCTTTATTTTATATTTATAAATATTATAGAATACCCGGTCGCAATGGGAAATCGGAATTTACGAGACGAAAGCATCTTGGCGGCTCTTTTAGAGAGCGATGAGGATCTTTCATCTGCCGACACTGACAGCGAGCTCGAGGACCATCTGAGCGAAGACGACGTGCAGAGTGACGTTGAGGAGGCATTCGTCGACGAGGAGAGGGACCAAGAGTCAATAGCTGGTCAATGTCAAGTTACTGGAAAACCAGAAATGATCATGTGCTACAACCAGACCAAGGGAGGAGTAGATACCCTTGATCAAATGTGCTCTCTTATGTCGTGCAGTAGGAAGACTAACAGATGGCCCATGTGCCTTTTTTATGGGATGCTGAATATTACATTCGTAAATGCATATATTATATACAGGAACAATGTTGTCACTAAAGGCGAGAAGCCTCTAAACGCAAGCGCTTGGAAGCACCCACTTTGAAGCGATATTTGCGAGATGAGATAAATAATACGTTACCAAAAGCTGCTCCTGGACCAACTGAAGACGACACAGAAGAGCCCAATCGAAAGAAACGTACTTACTGTGCCTATTGCCCCTCTAAAATAAAGCGTAAGGCTAGCGGATGTTGCAAAAAGTGCAAAAAAGTGATTTGTCGTGAACATAACATTGACATGTGCCTGAGCTGCATCTAATTGATCTTTGTAGATTTAAATGTTAAAAATGTATAGAGTCTATTGTTTCAAACTAGCAGTATAACTAGAAATGACTGATTAGACTAAAAAATGTGATTTCATAACTATAAGATAAGTTCCTATGTTTTGTTACTTTAAAATGATAGCCATTATGTATCGTTACTTTTTTAAATAATTTATTAATAAACAGTACTTATGTATAATTATATTGTATTTTTATTTTAACTGATATGAGAAATACATACACACCATAGTTCATCAAATTAAGTAAATAATCTTTGAAATAATAGCCATATAAAACTGAGGTCATTTTGACGTATGATTATCTTTTCCGTACATCTAAATAAGATTATCTTTCTAGGGTTAAAAACGTACTACTTCCTAGGAATTATACGAAATTCCGATACTGTTTTTACAGTCGGAGTACGAACGCTAGTGTAGGTAGCTAGTGTAGTGTAGTGTAGTGTAGTAGTGTAGTGTAGTGTAGAAGAATTAGAGTTACCTAACCTAACCTAACTCTAATTCTTAGGTTTACACGGTGGCCCAGTTCGGGTTGAGTCGAGGCCATAATCCTTATAATTATGGCCATGACTCTCACCTTCTCGAGTGAAGGCCCCTTGTCCCAGCAGTCGGAACATTTAGTGGGCTGTTTATGCTAACCTACCCACCTCCTCGCTCCGTAATCCCCACTTATTGATATCCTGATCGTAATACATTTTAAAGTGGAAATAGCTTTGTAGATTTCCTAGGAAATGTGGCTAACTTAATTTATTTTACACATTTCGGAGAATTTAAGTAATTATTTTTAGAATTGTATACACACATTTAATGTTATCTTAAATTGTATGGTTTCCCTTTAGACACGTGAAAAAATCACGAACGAATATAAAATACGATAAAAGCTTCTAGGCCGTGGAATGACTTGTCTGGGTGGGGGTTTGTCGATGGTTATAACTCTTGTGTCTTCAAATCGAGAGTGAATCGGTTTATTCTAGGTAAGAACGCTCCATCGTAGACCGCATCGTCGTTTAACATCAGGCGAGATGGCGGTTTAGTATAAACCTATAAAAGTCAAATAAAAATCATGCATTCATTAATTTCCTTCAAAATGTTATACAATGACGGATTATATACATTTCCGTTAACGTGTGTGTACTCGACACATAAGTTATGTAAATATAAGCAAAAATCAACTCATATTGTATTCATACGATTTGGATATGACCCTTTTGCATGCTACTTTACGAATAGGATTGCGCGAAAGGTCAGCATGTTTCGGGAAATGTAATTCGAACGTAGACAAGCAATTCGTCGCTTTAGATCCCTAGGGAGTAAAGATCTCATTCCCTCGTCTCGTCAATACACCTAATATAGACAGATTTGTTAATCCCAAAGGCTCTATTCGGAGACCGAAATACTGCAATTGGCAGAGTTTCTCGTTTGCGATAAAAGGAATCAGTGACACAGTGAGTTTAAGAAATAAGGTTGGTTGTGGTCTGGACTTATATGAACATAACATTTGGGCGAAAACAGATCTATAATAATAGCTCGGCTACGTAGAGAGAATAAACGCGCTTATATAGGGGTCTCAAGTAGTTGCCAGCCTTTATGACGTCCTAAGTTCTGATGGAAAGATCAAGTGGAACGAGACATATGCAAGCTTCTGACCTCTGTGTCTTATGCCAGGAAAAAGCTAGAAACAGAGAATAATGCTAACATAAATAATAGCTAAAATAATAACAGCTTAACGCACGTGAGTTCAAAAGGACAGTGGTGTGCGTTGATTCGATTCAGGGGCTTCGGGGATCGGCCGTTCTCCCGGCTAGACCAAAGAGAATGTAAATTATGGACTAGACCAGCTGTAACTTAATACCGCATACCTCAACGTAGATAATAACTGACCTGAATTGATATTTTTCACCAATCTGTCACTCATGTCTGTCATTTTGAAAACGCCTTATTGAGTACAGCCTAAAACATGTAGAACAGCCGATTATTCGAGTAACTTCGTTGTGTAGGACCCTCGTCAGCGCAGCATCAATCAGTCGACCATTGGACATGGAAAAACGAACATGTTTCCTTAATGATGGCTAGCTGTAGACAGTAATAAATTTCACTTATTTGCCTGGAAATTATTCAGACAATTTATTATTTCCGACCAAGTAAACAAGAAATTATAAAAAAAAATGTTTTATCTCTGTTACTTTGGACGGTAATTTGGTAGGTTTAAGAGTGTGGAGGAGTGTTTCAGAGAGTGTCCAGCTCATCTGCTTGATCATTGCGAAATTTCGTAATAACTTATGAACGTATTAACGTTCGATTTCGCACTAATAAAGTTATAGGTTTAGAACCCGCTTGCACCTTGGGATATTTTCTCAAGTGCATTTCAAGTGAGCTTTGTATTGTAGGTACAAGTTTGCAACTAATTTTAACAGTGAAGGACCTCACCGTATTTACGGTTAGATCTTTATAAATGGTTCGAGGGTAGTTAGAGATTCCCGCCAATACTTGCAACTGTGACCATTGACCAGCAGTCATACGTCGATGACTGAAGCAGCAACATCTTTCAAGAAGACCTCGTGAAGCCCTGGGGCTTCTACATACAACTCGGCAAGGAGATTTTCTGAGGTCACAAATTTGTGGTGCCCTAGGCGGGAGCACTTAAAAGGTTGGAGGAAAATCTGTTTACCTTCAGTGCTGTTTTGTTGATTGAATTATTACTGCTCACCTCTTTTTCTTTTGTTAAAATTAAAAATACAGTCCATTCAATTCGAGGGACAGAAACTGACGGTGTGTACCGTACATTTTCCTTGTTCCATGTTCACAAGGCAAAACATGGCAACCGACCAACCAACCAACTGATATGTTCCAAAAATACATCTTTCGAGAACATAATTAAATCACCAAGTAATATTTTTTTTACTATATAAAATTTTCCATAACATTAACATTGCTTTTTAATAATTGTTTTTTGAATACTGTGTGTAGGTTTGCACTTGACCACCGTCGCTTGATTTCATATGACGATGCGGTCTACGATTGAGCGTGCTTCTTACCTAGAAGAAACCGATTCACTCTCGATTAGAAAACACCAACATTGTCACCGTTAGGAAAAACTAACTCAGCAAGCGCAATACACAACCCATTATAATTACAAAAGTGGAGTCAAACTTCTTCGTTCGAGTCTTTGTAACGTCAACTATGAAATACTCCTTACTTTTTTACATGTTCAGTATTTTTATAGTTTCTGTATTGCCTGTATTTAGAGAACCAGTTGTTAGAATTAAAATCAGCGAGCAACACGGAAGAGAGTAGCTTTAGCTAAAAAATATTGTTTAAATCTTTCTGTCATTTCTTGCGGGAGGGGAAGTTGCACACTAGCGCAAAGCCGCCCTATTACATACAAAACATACCTGTACCGATCCATTGCCGATCATACTCACACAGCCAAATCGCTAACACATAAGAAATAAAGCACCATTCACAAATCTAGCCCCGCCCTCACGCCACAGTATATTATCAAACTCCATGGTCCACGCGGACTTGTACTTTGACAGAGGGGAAACGCTGTGTATGCCTACTCCCTTCCGTGTTCCTCGCTGATTAAAATAGATAAATGTGCAAGGCTAAGAACTCAGGTGAGTTATGAAATATCACCCGCGCCACGGACGCGGAAACGCGGCGGGCGCGGGTGAAAATCGTTCTATAAGTTTTTAGCCTTACTTATAAACAAGGTATTTAGTATAACTAGCAGCAACCGTGGTTTTACCTGCGTGGTTCTCGTTCCCGTTATTTTCCCGCGATTAAAAGTCATGTTATCCAACGTGTTCATTAATCCAGACTACATATTATTTGACTGTGTTCCAAAATGCAAGGCGACCATTACGACGTGATTGAGCAAACAAACTAACACTTAGACATTTATACATAAACAACAATATTACATAGTAGGGTATTCGTAGGGTCAAAATGTCATATTCACAGATATTCCAAAACCGAAGAAAATTTTAAAATTATCTCAGTCACGCTTTATGTGCGTGATAAGTTTCACTGCTCATTGATCAAGGATTCGCGCTGGAAATTTTGGGATCAACGTTTTTTCTCAATTTGTCTGCAAAAGTAGAATTTATGTTTTTCCGTTCCCTGGTTTCGATCTAAATCGCCACTTCAGACCATGGCGGGGCGCCAGTCGGCGTCATCGCCTGCTGCTTGACTTATTTCTCGTTTATTTTCATTACAGTAGTAGGACCTGATGAAATGCCGCCATTTTGTCGCCATCCGAGTTTCAACTTTATGGACGAAGAAACAGGACGCTAAGATGAACAGCACTCATTAAATTAATTGAAGTTTAGATGAGTTTTATAAAGCCTGAAGAGGGTGAGCTGCAGTTGATATTATCTTACAATCTAGGGGCTGCATTTTCGTCGATATTAGGTTTGAATTTGATCGCCATCTTACCTGTTGGCAAGCTGCGATGCGGTTTACGATGGAGCGCGCATATCTAGAAGAAACCGATTCACTCTCGACTTAATGACACCAAGATTGTTTCCATCGATTTCGGATTGAATTTCTTAAAATCGCAATGTGTGTATCATAAGAATAAGCAGTCCACTAAATGTGGACTCGGGGCCTTCTCTAATAAGGAAAGAGTCAAGGTGGATTAGACACCACGCGGTCCTAGTACGGGTTGGTGAATGATGCATAACCTCCAAAGATTCTAGGTGTATGCTGGTTTCCTGGTTTTCTTACGTTGTTTTACGGTGAAGTAAAGCCAGTGGTAAATTGGTAATCTGCATTTGGAAAAATACTCAGAGATGCAGCCAGGATTCGAACCTACGATTTAAAGATATATAGATAAAACGATTTAAAGATATATCAATCACACTTTCTAACCACTACGCCACCACGGCTTACTTTGTGTACTGTTAGCTTTAATGTTCATTTTATTTTACAGGATACATTTCGAAAAGTTTGCTATGAAGCTGCTTGATTAAAAGCTGTCTTCTACATTCAAAGCAAGTAATTTGCCAGCGCGCTACTTCCCTTTATTTATTGAGTAATTTTTCCGCATTTGTTCGTCCGACGAGCAGAACAAATTGCTGGCTTCATGTCTTGTGAGAGATAATAAATAATCTAGAATTTTACAAGATCAGAATTGATAACTGTGTTTTAGGAGTAATATTTTGGCGAATTCTTTTATGACACCGTCGTTCATCATCACGCGTGCAAAAAACGTTATTTTATTTCAAACAACAAAAAAACACACGGAACATAAAACGCGGACTCTGTGCTACAAAAACACGTTGTGTTTAATAGACAAGAGCAGAATAAATGCCTCATGGTAAGCAATCTCAGACCAACTTGGTTAAATCCTCAAAGTAAGCAATACACGTGTCCATAAAAGCAAATGTCACACAGCTATTCAAACATGAAGTATGCAAATAATACTGGAATAATGGAGACCGGCACTGGAATGCATCAATCCAGTGCCAGTGCATTCCAGTGCCGGTCTCTATTATTCCAGTAAGCAATCCAGCGCTGGATTCGGTCGCTGGACTGGAATCATGTAAACGGGGTGTAATTACCTAGCACTGTCTGCACTGCACCGTCCAGTGATTTTTAAGAAAATTTATCTCTATGCCCTGTAGTTTCCCTGGACACATTACCTTTGCAATCGGGACTTAGTGATATTTGTACAATACTGCTTGGGGATTGAATAACTGGCAAAAGTATGGTAGGTACTTCCCAAAATGAACTCTGCAAAGCGTCTTACCAACACTCTGAGACAAAGAATAAGTAAATAGATCAGGTTTTTCAGCACGGTTCCGTTGTACCAATCATAAGCAGATGAAGTGTATGTTAGCTATGGCAACATGGTGACGTGCCGCGACAAAAGTAATAGTATAACACTTCCACTGATACAAGACAATACCGATCAGACTCGGTCTTTTGGTTTTTTTTTTTTTTTATTAAACCACCACAAAAATACGACATAAATCTGTAAATTAATCATAGTTTCGTAGTTTTGTACCTAGTAGTTACAATGACAAACAGTGAGTTTTGGGTTCTCGGATGGTTACCAATTAGGAAATTAGTTTTCAAAGCAGGCGCAAAAAGTAATAAACTTACCGTACTTGAGAATTAGTTGGAGAGTTGTTTGATAGGTGTCGGGTTGTACGGATCAAAGCGGGCCTTAGTTAAAATTCACCCTGGTTTGTTTACCATAACATAATTTCCTGTAGTACCTTTTACACCTGCCCTTAGATTTCGGGTGTGACCTTTTGAATTATTTAAATGTCTACTCTGTTTAATAGGTGCTGTGAGACGTAATAAACCTGTTTAATGTAAAAGTTGAAGCAAGTCAGTTATAGTTTTTGAAGTGGAAACTACTTTTAACGCACCACATATAGATTTTCCGTGGACTGTGAATTGAGCTGAAGCATCACGTTTTGTCAATGAAAGAAATCTTCGGCTAAACTCGGATGATCTAGATGGCCATGGTCATGGCCACGCCCTCCGGTTTCAGCCGCGTAGTTTCCAAAGTGACCCTCAAATTCTGAGTTATTAGTTTTCACTTTATCGGCGGTTCCTATGTCTGATAATTTTTTTTAAATAGTTTTCTCGACTTTTTCTGTGTGGAAAAGGGCCTGAGTGCCTGCAGTGGCACCATAAAGTGGCCTGCTAAGACTAACGCTTGATTGCCAATCTCGTTTGATATTAAGCAATGATGTCTCTATAATGGCTCTACACCCACAGAGTGCATTTCAACCCAGCAAAAATAATTTCAAATCTATTGACTAAAAACACTACATTTGATAAGAATTTATCCCAGAAACCGAAAACGTAAACCCAAAATGTATAATATAAGTACTTAACATGTTGCCGTTATTTTGTGTGTTCTGTGTTTAAGAGCATGATTTGACTACTCACATAATTACATAACGTAACTTGAGTCCAATATCATCATTTGTGTTTTCGAAACATCATAAAATCAAAATGTCAGTTCTTTGAAAATAAGGGTTTGATAGCTTTGATGAAACTAAGTAAACGAAGATAAGGTACGCTCTAATAGAAAGACAGCATAATGTAACGAAAATCTCACACAAGTATACGCAATGTGCACACAGCTTCACTTGCATCGTTAGAGACGTTTGAATGAATGACAAAGACATCATGACAAGTAGTCAGTAGGTGGAAATGAGATAGCTATACATCACATTTGTTTAGATTTTTTTTTTTCGACAAGAATAGAAAGACATACAAATGCACTGGCGTGAAAGAGACAAAATAGCCGCAACTAACATATCGCCGGTCGTGTTGCACTCTTACGCTGTATGTATATCTGTCTCTTTTTAGAAATGGCCGATTGTAAAATTGTTTCCAACAGAAAAATAATTTTAGATGTAATAATCATTGAACTGTTATGGAAATAATTAAAGATTTTGTGTACTTACGCATGAAAAGTGATACCATGGAACTTGTTCTTGGTCTTTGAACTGTTTGTGCACCTTGCAAAAGTAGAATAAGACATTATTACGGCTCATATCGGATTTTTTTGAATTGTTAGCGAACGTCCACTCAACTTGTGGCTCCTGTTGCGACTGAGACTCAATCAGGAGACGTCACCTGATTTTACATTGTGATCGTAGATGAGCGCGTGCCGCTTCTTAGTGTTTTAAGAGTTCAATGTTTGATAGTGTCATATTTACCAAGGCAGATGCTAAATGCAATTTAAATTGGACAGTCACTTCTTTATCAAAATTATTATTATTTTGTAGGTTTTGCCTTTCCCTCTTGGTTACCAAATTAAGAATGTTGGCATCGTATTTGGCTTCCTAGTGATAATGTAACCCTGCCTTTTGTTTGAACGTTTCTTTTCTGTCTTTTCTGGGAAATAGAATCTTTGACCAGTTCTAGTGATTTCCTTTGAATTTTTATCTCATTTAAAAATAAGATTTGATAATTAAATATTGGTAGACACCTCATTCACAACATCATCTGAGCCTAAACTAAGCAAAGCTTGTTGAAAGCCGGACAGCTGATAAATGTAATACTTATATGGTTTTAAATACATACTTATACATAGAAACATCCAGATACAAAACAAATACTAGTATTCATCACACAAATATTTGCACTGGGTGGGAATCGACCCCGCGACCCTCGGCTTCGCAGGCATACTTCCTACCAACTAAGCCACGAGGCCAATCTATAATAGCAGACTTACATAGAATAATAATAATAAACCAAAAACGTAGTTAAAAATACTTATAATTCCTACTAATATTAATAGTAAATGCAAAAGCTTTAATGTTTGTTGCATCGGAACTTTGTCACGTCGGCGTCGGAACGGCTGAACGCTCCATGCGTTCATTCGTTTCCTTCATCGATATAAATCAATGGATGTGCCCTCCCAAACTTCAGGCGCACGGAATTATGATATCGTTGGGAAGAGTGAGCTCTTTCTTTCCGTTTTAGTCGATTGTAGGAAGCGATGAACGCCGGACGTTTATACCTATCGCTATTCGTTGTCAACAACCAAAATAAGTAGAACCGCAACAAATCTCGCCGCTAGCGATTCTAGGGGTCAAGTAAATTGGTAGTCTTAAACTACTCACGCTACACTTGCTACACATAGAGACGCAGTTTGTTAACAAATTCAAGGTATATACATAGATGGGCTGGATTAGCACAATAGGGAAGTAAGCGGATAAAACTGTGGGCTCTGCTAGTAATGTACATATAATCCAAAGACAATAAAGTAAATATCGATTTGCCCGGGAGAATGTTCCAGATTCAGTATCTTAAAAAAATTAAGAATTTTCATGTTCACACTTCTGCCTCTCAGGTCCTTTTTTCACTGGGAGAGCCACTATCTATCACGTTAGACAAGTGCAGGTTGTTGGACAACACGTTCTCTAAAGATATGTTTCTTATTTATGCTCGTTTTCTCACAAAATGTCCTGTCACCTGTAAAGCTAGTGATGCATTAAGATAATTATAAATTTGTACTTTTACAGTTGAAAAAAAATTTAGAGGGGCAGATGAGATTCAAATCTACAACGATATGCGAAATCAAAGGTTCTCATCACTACGGCATCATAGCTTCAACTCTAGTATTTAGGGCCAAGTTGCATAGAGTAGATAAAATATACGCAAATAGAGTACGTTTTGAAGTTTAAATTTTACAGAATAATAGACCTAGTGGAAACTAGAGTACAATAATTCCCTTCGGAAATCAACTGCGACTGCATCAAGGTAGATCAACGGATATTCCACTCTCTCGCCTGTTGACTGATTTTCTTTTTTAAAACAACTGATGGGCTAAAAATAGTACCACAGAGTTGATTAGTTTATTATTATGTGTGTAGTTGTGTTGTCTCGCACACCATCACTGATGAATACGGCACATCACATTCTCATAACAGAGTGGTTTACTACTAGAACAGGTCACCTGAGAACGTTTTTTCGGCAAATTCATTTGTAAACTCTTTTAAGAATAAACTGGGAAAGAACTGGAAAAATGTATCCTGAGACACAATTTCAGTTAGATACTTAATTTGGTCTTGTTTCAACTTTGAAAGAAATATAAACATCAGCAAATGCTCCTTGCATATTACTAAATATGTATAATATGATAAAGTAAATATTGTGTTAATGTGTCAGAAGCGTGATAATCAGTGAGACAACAATAAATCACTCTAAAATTATTCCGTTAGATACATTATTATAAACCGACTTAAAAAAAGGAGGAGATTCTCAATTCGCTTGTTTTTTTACATATAGGTATTTTACACGTTTTTTTTTTAATTTTGTAAATTAAAATTACATTTGCGAATCAAGTTGAACATGGTTGAGTTGTCACAACAAAGGTGACAAAAAGGGTGGTCCCATTTAATTTTTATTGAAATTAGTGTGGGGGATTTTTAAATAAGAAAAAAAAATCAAAAATTTGCTTGCATGTACGAAACGACGTAGTGATAGATTCTTATGAATTTAAGTAGAGTTTTTGATTTTCCGGAAAAAAGTTATGGATAAATATGGGACACGTATTTTTTCTATTTTACTTGAATGTATCTGACTTTTTTTTCGATAAAAGGGTGTAAATAAGCATGTTTCTGAAGTGATGCCTCAGACTTCACGCTGTTGTGACGGGGATCGACTAGCAGAATACAAATCTGATGAGGCCATAAGTTAGAAATGGAAGGCGGTAAGTTGGAGAAAGATATTATCGAGGTGATTATGTACTATGCCTACCTATAGTACTTATACCTAGGACTTGTAGACAGGGTCTTAGGTATTTCCGTACGTTTGTTTTAATGTAGATTTTTATCCTATATTTGATATACTACCTGTAATAACCTGTGGTGTTCTCGCGGCTCACCCTAACACACTACACTGTACACTAAGGGTCCAATTTTAAAACTTTGAATGCCACATATCAAAAGCCTAAAAATAAGTTTCAAACTTCCAGCTCTATAAATTACAAAACTTTTATTTTAATTTAGGAGTATTTCAACCCTTTTTTCGCATAAAAAGTGGTTTATGTTGTTTCTTTCAGTCTACAATATCTGTATCTAATTATAGTTTAGTAGTTTGGGCATAAACGCGTAACAGACAAACCACGGGACAAACCGTGAGGCATACAGATAGGATTACTTTCGCATTTATAATATTAGCTAGAATTACGTTTCTTGTTATTTCGACTTAATTCTTTAATAGCAGCGTGCCATTCTATTTTTCTCGTATCGGTTCTCAATCACGTATTTTTTTTTCAGGATAAAAAGTAGCCTATTTGCTATTCTAGGCTATAATATTGTTTCTGTTATAGTTCCGTCAAGCCGTTCCGACTTGATTGAGCAACAAACATCCAAACTTAGACAGGTATTGCATTAGTAAGATTAGTTTTCTGTAAAAAAATTCAACATAATTACCACAAAGCAGACATTTAAGTATATTTGTAGGATTATTTTTCTGTTAAAGTTCATATTATATTTTACACAGAGCCAATTGAAATACTGTACTTTCACTTGCATCTTAGACCATTTCCAGACCCATGTCAGTAGATAATCGAACACGTGACGGGAGCGTCGTCTCCTCGGCTTATCGTGTCGCTTCAAGACTGGAGAACCTAGCATCTACCGCCTCACTAAATCGGCTATCGCTTTGCTAATGCTGTCTCTATCATTTCAAGCGAAAAGAAAAGAGAGAGAAACATCAAAGCGATGACATTTTTTGTTCGGCGGTAGACCCCCCGGGCGATCTATCGCCTAACTAAAACTGTCATAGCTTTGATATTGCGCTCTCTTTTCTTCTCGCTTAAAATGATAGAGACAGCAATAGCAAAGCCATAACCGATTTAGCTAGGCGGTAGAAGGGCGGGTCTTCTACCGCCTAACTAAATCGGCTTTCCGACGCAACGCATCCTTTCATATTTTGACCATACAATGCAAAGAAGCGATGGGAATCTGGAAAAGCTGTTTGAAAAAAAAATCATAGTTGGCAACACTAAGGGCAAACGATCTCGTGGTCGCTCTCATCAACCAGATGGACCGATCAAGTAAAGGACCCGTCTTTCTCGAAATTTTACTCAGTCGTAAGAGACGCGCGGGACAGAAACCGGTAGTAGCAGATCATTCGTTCTAGATGCAACCCTGATGTTGACCACGATCCTCAGATATGAGGGACCGACCCAAGAGAGAGAGAGAAAATCGGTTTTGGCTTTGCTTTTGCCATCTCTATTATTTCAAACGAAAAGAAAAGAGAGAGAAACATCAAAGCTAAGACAGTTTTTGTTCGGCAGTAGACTTTGTACATTGTACTCCTGTACCGCAGTCAGCATTTCCACGTTTTAGAACTAAACCTGATTTCGCTGAGATATTCTATTATAGCATGATCTATTATAGCATGATAAAATGCACGCGGATACCGTTCTATTTTTCCTATGACCATGCATCCAAATCTTGATTGCAACTCATAAAAAGCATATAAACTAAGTTAGCTAGCTGTTAGGTATCTCCAGCATTTTCTTACTGTAACATCACTGTAACATGTTGAAGACTAAATGATGATGTGTTCTAAGTCACGGCTTTTGTTTTGAGTTATAGACGAAATATTTCACGGTTTAGACCTAAAACGAGATCTGACACTTCAATATTCATACATCAAGACTTAAGAAAAGCGGTTATTTAATATACCGAGACCAAGTTTCAGAGAGAACAAGCCTAAATGTGAAACCGTTTATTACGAACATGCTGAGGGAGTTTTTTATGTTAACACATAAAAAGCAACAATTTTCTCGGAATATTGGGGGTCGTATTACATGGCAGCATTATTTCATTCTTGGATTTTGTGATGGGTCATAATAATCTGAGATGTTGTATATGTAGACTTAGAACGTAGACTAGAAAAGTTAATTTATTTTCAAATATTAGGGATTATGATTTTACCACTCGAATGTTTGGTTTTTGGTGCCAGGCAGGTTTGGATTAGCCTATAAGTTATTTGAGCAATTGTTTAAGGCATCCCGTATAGAGAGGCACCATGCAGAGACCACCGTGAAACACATTGAAGGCACGAAAGTTAATTCAATCCCAATATCTGTGTATTTTATTTTTTATTGAAGTGATATCTTTTTCGTGGGCTGTGAATTGAATTCTAGCGTCACGTTCTAGTTCTCGGGAATGATAAGAAACCTTCCGGTAAACTTGGGACTATGGCCATTGGCCATTAACAAATGCGTCTCTCACTGGCCCATCTCTAACTTCATGCTTATGGCCGGTTTCACCAGCTTATTTTCCAAAGTAAGCTATCAAATTTTGAGTTATAAGTTTTCACTTCTATCGGCAGTTCCTATGACTGCCAGTTTTTTTTTCATTCTGTATCGTAAACTTAAGTATAGCGCACATAGGCAGATCACTTAGGGCTACTTTATATGCTACCTTAATCCGGCACTGGTGGCAGGATGTTTTGCGAAGACTGTAAAGAGTTTTATACCGTCTGGGCAAGTATCATATCTTTGCCGATGATATTGCCGCCACACAATGGTAGAATACCTACATAGTTTTTCAGAACTTCGATGTACCCACATTGAAAGAGTTCTGATAAACAAATGAAAGGGCAGAGTTCAAATTGAATAAATATTTCTACAAAAAATTCAACCGACTTCAAAACCACAAATGGACACTCAAAAGCGAAACACAAACTGATATAATTATTATAAACGCTATTCACTCATCTATTTTAATTCATCCGAACACAAAAATACATTTTGAAATTGGTTCAGGTTTTCTCGAGAAATCAGGTAACATATATATGTAAGTAGGTACCTACATAAAAAAATGTGGTGGTCGAATTCATAACCACCTCCTTTTTGGAAGTCGATTAAAAATAAATTAAAATCAATACAATAACACCAACAAAATGTCAACAATTACGAGTACGTTACATTATTGTTTCAATTGAAAAGGCGTTTGAAGTAAAGTGTGACACTTTTTTAGTCTTGTAGTCTTGTAGTGGTAGAACTTTTGGCAGAGTCCGCCTGGGGAAGTACCACACCTTTGCCAGTTATTCTGTCACCAAGCAGTTATGTGCAAACGTTACTGTGTTCCGGTTTGAAGGGCAATGTTTCCAAAGAAATTACAGTGCTTAGATAATATAACAGCTTAGATCTCTGGGTGACGAGCGCAGAGCAACGCTTGGTAGGTTTTAATGATTTTGACTCTTCATGTTCCAATAGCTGCATGTCACTGTGCTGTTAAGTGGCAGGCATGTTGCTTACCATCAGGCACATGTCCTGCTCGTCTCGTCACTATTTATAAAAAAAAAAAACAGTTTTTTCTATCCGACGTATGTGGCGGCCCTTTTCACGTGCGCAATTTTAACTTGTGAGGATTTAAAACTTCAGTCGGATTAGACCGAACACAAACATGTGAATTACCCGTGGGGTAATAAAAAATCCAATTAATTGTAGTTTTCCATGATATACTACTTGCACTAAGGGGAAAAACCCTACTTTTGTAATAAAAACGTATGTCGAGTGACTATGGAATGCGATGCCTGAATATTGGTGGTGGACATTGGTGGACAATTCACACACAACACCATCTGACCCCAAACTAAGCAAAGCTTGTACTATGATTTAACTTCTACACTGGCAATACGATGGAAATTCCCATTTTTTCCTGCGGCGACAATATTATAGTAAATCCTATTTGCTCGCTTTAATGGTAGATAGATAGATAGATAGATAAACTCTTTATTGCACTTAATAAGAACACAAAAAACAAAAATATACAAAACATAAAAAACTAAGTAACAATTGGCGGCCTTATCGCTAAGAGCGATCTCTTCCAGGCAACCGCAGGATGGAAAAGGAGAATTGAATAATAGGAAAACGGGGAAGTACAAATAATGAGTGGAAGATACTTATGATTCTATAATTTTGAAAGTTAACTCCAATACTAATTATATATAAAATATATAACCTACAATACTTTTAAAATATACTACATAAACCTACAAAATAATAATTGTACATGCTACTACATAAATACGAATATAATATATACTAATACATAGACAATATCATGTTTTACTCATGGAGATTTTCTTGACACGACTTCAACTAAGTGATCATATAGACAAATAAATCTGATTCACCATTTTTTTAAAAACGGCAATGGATGGAGCTTCTCTGGTGGATACAGGCAAAGTGTTCCACAGTTCAGCAGCCCGAAAAGCAAAAGACTTGCCGTAGAAATTTTCGCTGCGTGCCGAAGGCATTTGGAGTAACAAATTGTTCTTAGATCGGAGAGGCAAAGAGTGCGCATCGCTCCAGAAATTAAAAACATCTTTCAAATAACGCGGTGATGAGGGGTTAAATAATATATTATAGAGCAGTGACAAAGTATGAGCATTCCGACGAAGGCGAATGGGGAGCCACTTGAGCTGGATGCGAAACTGAGATACGTGATCATATTTGCGCAAGCCAAATATAAATCTTATGCAATAATTTTGGAGATATGCAAATTTGTAAAGCTGGTTTCGCTGGTAAGCGAAGCATGTGTTTCTAGTTTTCCAGTCTAGTTTGCCCTGTCTCAGCTAGAAAGTTTATTGTAGAGGGCCGGCTTTATGCAGAATGCACTACGTTCCACTCGAGTTACGCCAGTCGAGTCTTAAGCTTGTTGAACAGCAAAACAACAAAATACGTAGCTTGTTTCATTATTGGACGTTAAAGTTCAAGCTGGGACGGAGACAGGCACGCTTGAACTGCATCTCAAGTAGAAAACGCTTTGTGAAGCGAATCGTCAGTTGTAATTGTGTTAACACATAGGAAATTATTGGTGGATAATAAAATATTGGTGGACAATTCACACACAACAACACCATTTGACCCCAAACTGCCAAATAGCTGATATAATACTTATATAAATATGTAGTTGTAAATACGTAATTATTATACATAGAAACACTCAGACACAGTGCAAACATTTGAATTCATCAACAAGATTGTAATTAAAAATATTACACAGGACTTGGGGGGCATTCAAGCATAACGTAACGTGATTTTTCAAGATTTGAAACCACACTTCTCTCCTAGTAAGCCCCGTAACGTTTTTTTCACCTCTTCCCTCACTTTCGCTAAACGTTAAATAAGCATATTTATGTGCTATTATCTATCTACGTACCGAATTTCATCTTGATCCCTGTGGTAGATTTTGCGAGTGACAAAAATCCATTCACACTCACAAACTTTCGCGTTTATTGTTTTAGTACCTAATGATTTTGAGTCTTCTCGTGATCAGGGCCGTTGTAGTTTTACAACGGCCCTGATCACGCAAACACGTCGAAGTTTAGATTCAGTTTACTTTCGAGTTTAAAGTTCCGACCGTGAATTTTTACGAACTGTATAAGTACCAGGAACATTTTGTCATAACTTTATTATGCACCTTCTAGTATCTGCCTGGGAATTCGTTCGCGTCCAGTTTAGAGAACAACAATTCTCAAAGGAACATTAAACATTAAAAAGCAACAAAAGTTAGCCAAAGTGCAGTTTAATATTTATCTACTTTCTAACTTCAGACAGATCCATTCAATTTTTCTGGTACGATAAAGTAAACTATTAGTCCATTCATAGGTTGCCTGGAAGAAATCGCTTAAGTCATAAGGCCGCACTTTGCTCTGCATAATTTATTGTTGTTTTTCTTTCGTTCTATGGTTTATTGTGTACATTTGTGGATGTAATAAAAAAATTACTTAATTATTATTAAAGTAAATAAATACATAGGTATTTAGATAAACATCTATAACTTACAGATCTATAATATGAATGGGATCGAGTTGACATTTGGAACACAGTTAGATTTGTCTGGAATGACATAGGTAGCTTTTATCGCGGGAAATAAAATAAAACGGGATGTTTGCTGATTTAGTACAGTAACTTTATACATTACCGTAGGCGTTAAATCCGGTAGATCTAATTTTTTGCAGAATTGTTTATGATGTTGGCCTAATGATTGTCCCAAGTTTGTGACCTCGAGCGACGAGCGCAACTTTATCAAAAATCGAAAAAACCGCGAAAAAATCGTTTATTTCTCAAATTTTGGCGATTATAACCCTAAACGACTAGTTTTTGTAAAAACTTTCTTATGGCGTTTATAAAGTAGACTAAATTTGCTACAATATGATACTAGAATTGTCTCTGTACACCCAATAGTTTCTGAGAATAAGTCTTTCAAAGTTTATAATTTTTTTCGTACATCGCAATTTTTAGCAATATTTTAACTCCTACTTGACCACTTTGTGGCACAGTTACGGCGGTTTTTAACCCCCGACCAAAAAAAAAGGTGTTATAAATTTGACGTCGAAGTCTGCCTGTCTATCAGACAGACACACATACAGGTCTGTCTCTATGTGTATCTGCCTGTGTGTGTATCTGTCTATGGCACCGTAGAGCTCAAACGGATGGGCCGATTTCGATGCGGTTTTTTTTATTTGAAGATACATTTTTGTGTTGATGTTTTGAGCTAGTTTTGGTTAATATCGATTCAAGATGGCCGCCTCCATCAAATGGCAGACCAAATATTTCATCACAATCTACCTCAATATGGGTATCAAATGAAAGGGCTTGACTAGTAGAGTACTATACAGTACAACAAATTTCAAATCACAAAATGGCGAACTCCATATGTTTTTTTTCACTAATGCCTTAATATGGATGTGAAATGAAAAAGCTTGACTAGTAGACTACTATACACTACGAACAATTTATATTTATACCATATTTATACCATATCGAGGTAGTTGTGAAAAAAGAAACGTATTTCGTCATTTTGTGGTTGCGGCCATCATAGATTTGAAAGTTGTCATAGTGCATAGTAGTCTACTAGTCAAGCCCTTTCATTTGATACCCATATTAAGGCATTAGTGAAAAAAAAATTATGGAGTTCGCCATTTTGTGATTTGAAATTTGTTGTACAGTATAGTACAGTCCGCGAGGTATAAGCTGAGCTTTGCATTAGTGTGAGTGATCACCAAAAGTACAGTCAGACGCAGGACGCTGTGACCATGTTCTCTTAATAAGGTGTCAATTTTATATTCAATAAATCGTTGTTTATTATGCAGTATCAATTGTATATTGGTATAAACGATAGACCTGCCCTGAGTACGGTATTCGGAAATTTTAAGTAAATAAGTTATACGTAGGTGACGGATCTCATGCTTTTCCATTAAAATTTTTCTGTTATTCTCTGTCCTTGACCATTTGAATCCTAAAAGAGATACTTCTTTTCGCAATGACCATATTGATCCTGGATAGTTAATGTCAGCTTGTTGTTTAAGAGTTTGTTGTCTGACTGTACTTTTGGTAATAGATGCGTATGCATGTGATCACTCACACTAATGCAAAGCTCAGCTTATACCTCGCGGACTGTACTCTACTAGTCAAGCCCTTTCATTTGATACCCATATTGAGGTAGATTGTGATGAAATATTTGGTCTGCCATTTGGTGGAGGCGGCCATCTTGAATCGATATTAACCAAAAATAGCTCAAAACATCAACACAAAAATGTATCTTCAAATAAAAAAAACCGCATCGAAATCGGCCCATCCGTTTGAGCTCTACGGTGCCATAGACAGATACACACACAGGCAGATACACATAGAGACAGACCTGTATGTGTGTCTGTCTGATAGACAGACAGACTTCGACGTCAAATTTATAACACCTTTTTTTTTGGTCGGGGGTTAAAAACCGCCGTAACTGTGCCACAAAGTGGTCAAGTAGGAGTTAAAATATTGCTAAAAATTGCGATGTACGAAAAAAATTATAAACTTTGAAAGACTTATTCTCAGAAACTATTGAGTGTACAGAGACAATTCTAGTATCATATTGTAGCAAATTTAATCTACTTTATAAACGCCATAAGAAAGTTTTTACAAAAACTAGTCGTTTAGGGTTATAATCGCCAAAATTTGAGAAATAAACGATTTTTTCGCGGTTTTTTCGATTTTTGACAAAGTTGAGTTCGTCGCTCGAGGTCACAAACTTGGGACAATCATTAGGCCAACATCATAAACAAGTCTGCAAAAAATCAGATCTACCGGATTTAACGCATCCTACTCCATACATTCAGGCGACAAAGTTACTGGACTAATTAGTTTGTTTGTTTGGATGTTTGCTGTTCGGGTTGTAGTGTCTGTATGTCTGTCTATCTAGTCGGGAGAACGACGCATGCCGATCCAGAAGCCCCGGGTTCAAATCCCGCACCACTAATGCAAACCAAACAAGCTTATCTTTTGCGGTTGGGTTTTTGGCACCAAAAAAATGTTTCGTATTTTTATTTGGGAAGGTAGGTATACCCATATTTTTTTACTTAACCCTTAAATGCATGGCGTATTAAAAATGAAACAGTAACTTTAAGCCCTTGGCAAACCAGTATTTCTATACTTTGCATTTGGCTGTATGGCAATTTGATGTCTTGGTTCATAACCCATATGTGAAATAAAAAAAAATAACAGCTAAAGAGAAGCGCGCCGTAACAAATGTCATTTTCGAATATTGGAACGTAGTTGGCGCGAAATATGATTTCTTAAATTTTTTTATTTGAATCACGTGACATTGAGTAGATTTTTCTTCAAGCAAAAAATAAATTATATTGGTAACTTTACATATTTTTTACTGTGCTTGTATTTTTGATTATATATTTGAATTATATTGTCTTTTTTCCAAATAATCTACCGTCTCAAAAATGATACAGTATGCAGTAACGGCATGATAATTGGTGTGCTATTGTATGCAATCATTTAGGGGTGGTCGAATGTTCGGGTAAGGTTTTAATTGTTTTTTTTACAACGATGGCTTTGAAAATACGCTCGAATGACCAGATAAAATATATTATTCGAAGATTGGAAGCCAGACATGCCAGTGACTGAGTACGAAGGAGATGATTTGGACTTCTTTCCTTTGAGATAAAAGTTAGTACAGCTACTAGAAGATGATGATTATTATTGTATTATTACCGCTGTTCGCTGAAAAAAGAATAAACAAATAAGCCACGTATGTTGAAGCAGATTCCATTGATATAATCGTCAAAAAAGAGACTGGACGTGTGACTATTCCTTGCTCAAAGACTGATTGAGGAACATAATTGGCATTTGGATAAGGACGACCAGATAAACAGTTTTTTAGGTCGAGACCGCAATCATAGCAAAATAGTATTTGCAAATTGAATACATACATTTATAAACAATACAATACATATTAGATATTCCCATTGTAAATTTCTGAATTCTTTATATAGAGATAAATAAATAAATCACCCAAAAAATCTTATGAATGTGGCAGTGTCACGTTGACTTGGCTAAAGTTCTATGTATGTAGGTATGTATAAAATAAAAAGAGAACAAGGGAAGACCTCGCGTAAGTATAAAAAAAGCAAAGAAGTAACAGCGAAACATAAAATAATAATAGTATCGAGCTAGCAATGCCACTATTCGTCTTGAAAAAGTTGGACTTGAATAAATCGCAACTGATACAAGAAGGTGTTGTTAGTATTCACATTGAAGAAGTTGTAAAAAAATAGGCACCTAATCCACCATTTTGTGGCAGCAGCCATCTTGAACAGATTTTTATCAAACAGCAAATAACTTTTCCAACTATAATTCACCTTTCAATCCAAAAAACAAAATCAAAATCGATTCATTTGTTCGGTAGCTGCTGGTAGCAGACACACAGAGAGGAGATAGAGAAATTGAGAGAGAGAGACATGTCAAACTTATAAGACTCCATCGTTTTTGCGTCGAGCGTTAAAAAAATTAATCATTTTGTACGATTTCATAATAATTGAAACAACATTCACCGTAGGGCAAAACTTATATTTTTTTACCCAGTAATGCATACTGTTTCATTTTTGATACACAAGGTTTTTTCAATAAAAAACATCAAAATATGTATCTAATTTTTTTTTCACTATTTTTCCATTATTGTAGCCATTAGCGTGATTATAAAGTATTTTTTTGCATTCAATATAAAAAATCATGTCATGTCAAATCATTTAATGGCATCTCCTTGAACCGGTCTTTATTTTGACATAAACTACATTAAAATTAAAGTTCATTTACATAGAAACATCGTAAAATGAAAAAAAAAAAACAAAAAATGTATTTTTTGGCGGGAAAATGGTTCCGAAAATGGTGAAATGTAAAAAAAATCGAATTTATGCTACAGAATTCAGTTTTTTGTTTTTTCATGTTTGTTATTATCTTATACAACAAAGAACAATGGCAAAATAATAGTTAGCTTCATGGTAGCGTCTAGAAATAACGTTTATACGATATGAATTTATTGTTTTTTCTAAGATTTTTCAAATAAACATTTGTAGTAATAGAAGCCACAAAAAATATTACAAATTATTGGGTTTTCATATGATTAAAATAACCTAGTACACCATTTCAATGTGACCATATACTTCTTACTTTATTTCGAGTTGGTTATCATTAGTATATAGAATATTAGTAGTTATAAAAATAAAAGATAGTAGTGGATATAAGTTTCATTAAAACTTTTTTCCGTAATATTAATAATATCAATGTTAAAATATTGGTATAATTCTATTTTAATGTTATGGCAACATCAGAAATTCCCTTATGTCACTGCGGCTGAAGAACTAGTATCCATAGCCAAACTCAAATTAAAAAAATATATTGTGTCTCTAGCATGTCAATGTCAGCCACTAATACAGAGTATCTCTGTCAAATCTCTCTATGTAGTCTGTGACTTATCGAATTTAATAAACTTTCGAACGTAAATATCTTTATTTCTAGGCCTTTTGAAGACAAAAATCTTTCCATATCTTACTCAGGGACTGACGTACAACATTTTAAGATATTTTTGATGTATAGACGCTAACATTTCGTCTCAACTATTTTGAAGTATGAAAGTCTGCCATTGTTCTTTAAAACATAAAACCACTACGTCTATCTTACCCGCAGAAATCTAAATAATAAGGTAATAGAAGTCGCATAACCGCGTGACTTTGTCGCCGCACAGGTGACTTTTAGGCCACCAGTGCCCGAGTTGTAGTTTAATCTTCTTCGAACCGGCAGACGTGAATCAGCATTAAAAATTATGTTTTGCAGCATAACCAATTGAGGAAGTTTCTTCCACAACTTGCAATTATACCGTTAAGGGGTAATCCCCATTTCACCAATAAGTATTTTTTATCCTAAATGTGTTTTTTTGATAAAATAAACGGAGTCCAATGATTCACTATGATAATTTATACATTATGGGTTTTATCGTCATTTTGCACACCATGGCTGCATAAGTTAAGTAACATCTAGAGTGGTACAAGCATATGTAAACAGCAATGCAATGTAAAATTGACGATATTGTCACATCCTCAAGTCTTCCGTGGTACGGCTGCAGGTAGCAGTCTTGAGTTAGTACTGTGACGGTGCAATTTCTTTTGCCAAATATATCGATGAAATTGTTAATATATCGATTTAAAAAATTGTAAATGCGGTACATGTTACTTTCTTATTTCATAAATTATTAACAAAACATGTAATGTTCAAATTTATCATTTTATTTTGCCTCAAGATCCTGATATCACTACATAGTATAAAACAAAGTTACTTCTCGCACCTGTCCGTCCATATATATGCTTAGATCTTTAAAACCACCAAACTGATTTTGATGCGGGTTTTTTTAATGGATAAAATATTTCAAGAAAAAGGTTTACATGTATAATACGTGAATAAAATAAGATAATATAATATAGACTAAAGTCTAACCTTGTGGATACTTATGTAATCAACAATTAATACTGGTATATTATGTGTATAAAGTGTTAATTTTGCTGTAATTTTACCACCAGAATACTAGCCAAGCCTTTTTCCTGAAACTTTGTAATTCCAAAACCAATATTTTTTTTACATAAAGCCGATGGTGTCAAACTTACACAGTACTATTTTTTTGCAACGACTTTGTAATGTTATCACTATTGGGTTTGGGCGAAATTTGAAGGACGAAATGTATTGCAGAGATTTAGCTATTTTATCATCATACAAAATATACAACAACCTTTGTTCTTGAACTATAGCAAAGTCCATGTGGTGGCAGAATTACATAGTTCAGGACGTCTACTCTAATTCAACGAAAACGTAATTTCGAAATAAAATCGCGACTTTCCTACTCCGATTCTACTTCGATCGTTTGTCGTTTCTTCCGTTTAAATGGTCTAAGCTTTCTCTAATTAGAGCTAGAGCTTATCCTTAGAACATTTAAACGTCAAACAATATTCCATCGAATGAAACGAAGTAGAACCGGAGTAGGAAAGACGCGAGTTTATTTCAAAATTACGTTTTTTGTTGAATTAGAGTAGACGTCCTGTTCTCGAAACAATAGTAGTATAACCCGCGTGACTCACTTATTTTATAGGCATATTAATTTTGTTGCAGTGTAATATAATGAAATTGTAAAAAAATTAACTTTATCGAAAATTAAAGTTAGACTGTTCTTTGATGTATCGATATATTTTAAAATTTGTCAAGCACTAGTGTATATGTGAAAAATTGATTATTTTTCAATGTATTACTAGGTTCACTGATAAGCGTTCATGGATGTGTGAGATGCAATCACAAACCGTGATTGTTAAAGTGCAACTGTTAGTGTGTGAGTGGATATGTATTCGAATAGTACGCGCATGTATTTGTGACCACGAGGGTAGGGGAAATGTGGTGACATGCGTTTTGCAAGTAATTTGAAAGCTATGGCATTTCTATTACCTTATTATTTAGATTTCTGTGATCTTACCTATAATATAAAATTTTATAGCTTTAGAACACTTGAGAACTCGAAAAAAAATCGAGTCTAGTGTCAAAAATGTTCGTTCACATTTCAAGTACACTAATTATAAACTAAAGATACCTACAGCTAGAAGCGTCTTGAAACGATCTTGAGAATAAAGGGCTTAAACACGTACAAGTACGGCGGCACTTCGTATACCAAAGCGTAAACAACACACTTAGGTAACCTGACACCCGTTTTCCCGTCAAATTGTAAAACGCAAATACCTACGGGACTAACAAGTGGGAAGGTACGCAGTGCCGCTAAGTTCAAACGGTGAAGGAAATCCGACATTTACCTATAATCTTTCGAGGGCATGTAGGTATCATCCACCAATCCACCAACCCGTACTGGACCAGCATGGTGGATCGTGGCCTTGACCCTCTCCTTGCGAGAGAAGGCCCCGAGTCCCAGCAGTGGAAACATTTAGTGGGTTGTTTATGCTTATGAAATAAATTTAATAAAAGGAAAGTTCGTAATCTATATAAGTACATCGTACATTTATCATTAAGACGCTGAATAACCCTAATCGAAATTGAGATATCGGCGCTTGAAGCGCCACTACAATACATGCGGTCAAGGTGGTCATGATTTCAGAAGATCATAGTTTTACTGCTGACTCGATAGATGGCGCTATTATAAATAATTCATTCACATTATTTTAGCATTTCTTACCTAGACTCCACGCCACCACTCGTGACCGTTGGCGAAAGGAGTCACTGTCGTATTCCACAATGACAGGTGAAACCTATGATATTATAGTGGCTTAGTTCAATCATTTCGCCAAAGGACTTCAGTGATGGCGCGGAGTCTAACAATAATTGTACATTTTTATTTTGTGTTTTTTTCTCTTAATGTGTGTTAATTGTAAGTAAATATAGATTGTTATGATTTTTAAGAACAAATGTTTATGCAAAACGAATATTAATTGACTTTGTAACAAATAACTTAGGTTCATTTATTTGTCTTTGATATGAAAATCAATTTTTATTGTCAGGCTAAATCGCAAAAAAAAGAAATAATCAGTAAATAGGTACCTACTTACTTTTTTTTTACATTAAAGAGTGACGAGACGAGCAGGACATGTGCCTGATAGTAAGCACCTAATGCCTGCCACATAACAGCACAGTGACACACAGTTATTGGAACATGAAGAGTCAAATCATTACCTAGCACTGCACTGTGCTCGTCACCCAGAGATCTTAGATATGATATCTCCAAGCCCAGTAATTTCTCTGGAAACATTGCCCTTCAAACTGGAACACAGTAATGTTTGAACATTACTGCTTGGCGGTAGAATAACTGGCAAAGGTGTGGTCCTTCCCCAGGCGGACTCTGCCAAGAGTCCTACCACTACTACCTAGGATTTGATGCCAGCTTATTTATTTTCAAGGTTGTGTACCTAGGTCTATTTCTGGTTACCTAGGTACCTACCTACTTAGATGCTTGTAAAAAAGTCGGACGTAGCCTCGCTAAAACGAAAACTGTGTCTATAGAGTCGGCCAGTGCGCTGTATATGTGTGGCACATAAATTTGCGCGCGTAATGGCCGACTGGTGTGTTTTTGTGTGCGTGTCAGCCTGCATGTGACAGCGCACTGGCCGACTCTATAGACACAGTTTTTGTCTTAGCCAGACTACCTCCGACTTTTTTATACGTCCTTGGCCTAAACATTATATTTTGAAATGAATTTATTATTAGATCTGATTAGGTCCATCCACGATTTGGTAACAACAAACTTACTGAGGTATTATAATTATGATTATTAGCACAATATTATGAAGAAAAATTACTGTGGTAGATATTAGGCTAGATACAACTCAATTCAAGGTATAATAAAAATGTGAAATGACAGCCAAGTTCAATACTATAATATATGGAGTGAATTTCGATGGAGTGGTGCAAATGTTTTGGAGTTCAGCATTCCGAAGTGTTCCCAAATGTCATTTAGTCGTAAGAGACATCCGATTTAATTCCGTTACAGGCTGGGCCGTGATTTTGTTCCTCGAAATGCTAATGTGAGAGACTTAGGCGTTAATTTCGATTCCAAACTAACGTTTCATGACCATTTCGCAATTGTAGCTGCGAAATTCTTTCGAAGATTAGGTTTCGTACTCAACGCAACTCCCGCGATTTCAAAAACGTTGGCGTTATTGGGTTGATCTTCAATACTCTCGTCTGTACTAAGTTGGAGGCTAGTGCTTGTGTGTGGCACACGTATGAAATTACATATTTATACACTGTTGCTTGAAAAGGTTCAAAAAGCATTTATTAGGTACCTTTACAAGCGAGTTTACGGATATTATCCCTACATGTACCCAACCAATTTTCTCTTGGGTGCCCTTGGGTACAATTCTCTGGAGGTTATAAGATGTCATGACCAAATTATGACAATGTGTAAGGTTTTGAGAGGTGATATTAATGCTCCCGATCTATGTTCAGAGCTTTGTCGTCTGTATGTTCCCAACAATTACAGACGAGCTAGACATCACCAACTCTTTGCGGCCCCTGTAGCTCAAAATGTCGCTCGATCCAGATCTCCGGTTCCGCGTACACTCGCCGCACTTAATGCTCTCACTGATGCCAACCCTAATTGTGACATATTTGCCGATAGTTTGAATGTGGTTAGAACGGAGTGTTTAAGGTTTTGTGAGACATATTGCTACAGGACCTCCACCATCCAATCAGTGTAGTGATTTTGTCTGACTTCTTGTTATAAAGTATTCGCAATTTTTGAATTTTATTAATGATGACATGACATGAGAACAATTTATTCTTGGCATAATTTGGAGTTAAGTTTTGTTATTTTAGTAATAATAATGATTAAGTTATTGTTGTGTTTAGAAGTATTGTAATTGTTTTGTTTGTCTGCTTAAATTTATGACCTATTAATTTTAAAAGCTTGAATTTTGACTTTGTATTAGTGTAATTGGTTGTTTTGTAAGTCGTACTAGTATGTAAATAAATAAATAAAATAAAATGGCTTGATTGTTGACTTCAACAACAAAAGGAGTAAGATGTAAATGGGTGCCAAATTCAATGATCTGTGCTGCAATTGATCATTTTATTTTATTTATTTATTTACATATTAGTACGGCTTACAAAACAACCAATTACACTAATACAAAGTCAAAATTCAAGCTTTTAAAATTAATAGGTCATAAATTTAAGCAGACAAATTGTATGCTCTTTCTTTTGTATTTATTTTTTATTAATTGACGTGTAAATTGTACCTTCATTTATGAATAAAGTACTTTGACTTTAGTATGATAACTAATCATTCCAATACAAAAAGTAATGAAATCCCATAAAAAACATGAATGTAAAATAAAAACCAACTTCAATACTATAATATAACTGCAAATAACTCGTACGGGAAAACTAGCCAAGTAAGATCTGAAGCTTTAATACGTTAAGTTAAGTTATAAGAAAACAACAAATGTTAAGTTCTTACAAAATATTCTATGGGGCTTTATTCAATTGCAAGACTGATCATTGAACTTGGCACCCATTTACATCTCACTTCTTTTGTTGTGGAAGTCAATAATCAAAGCCTTCAAGCCATATATTATATCGAATATAGTATCGAACTTGGCTTTTATTTTACATTTATGTTTTTAATGGGATTTTGAATGAGATTAATCCCCCAGTGCCTACGTGCTAAAAGGAACCTCCATGCAAAATTTCAGATTCCTAGCATTTGTAGTTTCTGAGATTCCTTGATGAGTGACCTTTCGCTTTTATATATATAGATGTACAATTTACACGTAAATTAATGAAAAATAAGAACAAAAGAAAGAGCATGCAATTTGTATACATTTTCAAAGTTTGAAATAACTACTTTACTGTACTATTATAACTATTGCACAAAAAACTGTCATACATTATATTATGAGTATGTCGGCGGACATAGTCTCGCCATCATCATCAGTAATCACATTCTTCTGTTGTGGGCGTAGCCGATGGGTAGTGTTGGATGAAAACTCGCAAACACAATAGGATTTATTAAGTACAGGTAACAAAGTAGGTATCACAGGTAGTTTAACAAAGTACGTATCGTAGAACGCGCGATGGTTCAAGCTCAACCGCTTGAACCATCTTGGAGACGAGTTGGACTTGGACTTGGACGGGAGTTGACTCATCGAACGCCGACAGGTGACGCTTGCGTCCCGGACACGACTCGATTGTAACTCGATTGCGACTTTATTCCGACAAGTGTAATATGTTTTTATTACAATAATCGTCGAAGTTTTTCTTTACATTTTCTTAATACAGCACATTGGCACAACTGGTCCAAAGTGGGTTGGTAGATGACACAAGACCTTGAAATATTATGGGTACTTATAGGTTTTCGCACTATATTTTACTTCACCTTATTTTAAGTAAGCGGTATTACGCATGTGACTGAGAAAACAGTGGTGCACGTGTGGGATTCAAACCAAGGGCTCCGGATCGGCCGTCACCATTCTGCCGACTACCGACGGCTCGCCAGTTTTCTTGAATGAACTTGGCTGGCCACACTGCCGTGTATCTAGATACGATTATTTAAACGGCAATATGATTAGAATAAATAATATAAGTATTTATAAATAAATATTTATATTTATATAGATTTGCTAATATTTTTTTTTTAAATAAAGAGTGACGAGACGAGCAGGACATGTGCTTGATGGTAAGCAACGTGCCTGCCACATAACAGCACAATAAATACAATCTTGAATTAGTTAAATATTATATTTATGTGTGAAAAATTTATATATATAAAATTTATATTTGTAAGTATGTAGGTATGTTATGTTGTATGAATGTCCACATTTGTGAGTATGAATGCTTGGATGTTTGTTGCTCAATCACGTCCTAATTTATGAACGGATCGGGCTGAAATTCGGAACACAGATAGATTATAGTTTTATCCCGAAAAACAACGGGAATGGGAACTACGCGGGTAACACCGCGGGGCGCTGCTAGTTATCTATAATTCGCAAATCGCAATCTCTGCAACGGAACTCTGGCATTGCGACAAAATAGGTAGGTATAGCTTTTTTCTTTAAATAAAGAGTGACACGAGACGAGCAGGACATGTGCCTGATGGTAAGCAACATGCCTGCCACATAACAGCAAAGTGACACGCAGTTATTGGAACATGAAGAGTCCAAATCATTACCTAGCACTGCACTGCGCTCGTCACCCAGAGATCTAAGTTGTTATATCTCTAAGCCCTGTGATTTCTCTTGAAACATTGCCCTTCAAACCGGAACACAGTAATGTTTGCACATTACTGCTTACTTAGCTCGCATCAGCGAGCGTTTGACCCACGTCGATTCAAACAAACTTGAACATCTTGATTATCTGTAGACCTTCATTGGTCTATGGATAATTCAGGTGTGCTTAGTGTAAGTAGTTAGTTAGGTATGTAGCGTAGTGTAGTTCTCATTGTATTTTAGTTTTGTTAAAAAGTCTCTGCCTGTTTCAATGAATATCAACTCAACATTTTACAAAAAGAACGGAGGTATTGAGACGCGAACCGACGGCGACGTCGACGTTCGCGCCGTTTCATACCTCAAGACCTCTGACCACTACACTAGAAAATCCTATACCCGTGTACCGAAAATAAGAATCACTGTCCATGTTTTCAATTGCAGTATAAAATAATCATACTAAAAAATATGGATAAAATTAAAATAAGTGGTCTCATCTCTCATCATTGATAAAATTAATTCCACTTGATATGAAAGCAAAAATACGAGTAAATTGATTGAACTGTAATTTTACTTCTTTGTTAATATTTCAAATATTACGGCAAACGATTTCGATAATACAGACCTATGTTTATGACGTAGGTGTACCAAACAAAAAAAAAACATCAAAATCGATTCACAATTGGCGGAGCTAGCGCGTATTAAGATCCATAAAAAACATATAACCGTACCGAGGACCTCATCTTTCTTTGAAGTAGGTTAAATACATATTTTATAGTCTTGGTCAAACACAAAATTTATTAAAAACTGCAAAAATAAATCACCCTAGTTGGGACACGAGTCTGAAGCTATACGTTATTATACCTAGACGCTTAACGAATAGACTAATAAGTATTACATCTGCATGGCCAAATTAACAATCAGTAACTGTAGTTTGAAATTTCGTTTGATGTGTAATAGAGATATTAGAACTGTTTTATCGACAGTTCGTTTTCTATTCGTAATTTCCTAGTCGGGGACCGCATTCGAGCCGGCCGTACGTCTGTCGTCCTTAACGGCTCTGGACATACTAACCGTCCATAGCGAATACATAAATAATTATTTTTTCAGATGAAAATCAAGATATATGAAATATTTTTCTACCAACACATCAATTTAGATGAGGTGCATCACCTGTATTTATTTCATAATGATAAACTAGTGAATAACAGTGTAGTAGATGTGTGAGTTTTTTTTAGAGACATTTTCGCGATTTTTTTCTATCGAGATTTTTTTTCTCAATCGTGTTTTGTAGCCAAGCAGAACATCAGAAATATAGTCAAAAATGACATATATTTTATTCAGTGCGATTTGTTTAACAGATTTCCCAGTCCAGGCATTCAAAGAAGTCGAATTAGCATCATTCCTCCTCTTAAAATAATCGGAATTCTCGTTATTTTCCGGGTTAACATTTCAGCTTGATACGTTCATACGTTACGACGTGATTGAGCAACAAACATAAAGAATTGACATTCATAATATTAATAGGATTTGTAGGTAATTTTTTGCATTAATTATATTTTCACAGGACTTTTGCTGTAGCAGATAGCTGATGTCATACGTAGTAACTGAGGCTACTTTATTTCATGAAAATGTTTAATCTAATCCGCGGGGTAACAACATACCACGGGGTGCAGTTAGTACGGAGATACTTACCTAAAATACAGGAACTACAAAAAAGATGCTAAACAAAATTTGCGTCACCTCCAGTTCTACCATCTCTACGACTAAGTGCCTACATAAATCGTAGGATTATAGTCACATTGTAGGAATACTGAAAGTTATAAAGTAGTCTACGCTTGCGTTCCACAATCTCCTTCCAGCCCATTTCCCTGAGAACACGCATAAAGCAGGGAAGATGAATAACTTAAATCTGCTTAGTTTAATATGGCGTTGCTATGACGGTTGGGGCTGCCATTGCATTCAGTTTATATTCCTTTTGTTGCCCATAAAACTAAAGTTATGATTGACATATTCAAAACTTATTGCCGATCTATTCAATAATCCGTATCCTTTAACAACTGGAGTTTCGTATAAATTTGTGCGATTTGTGGGGAAAGTTCCCAATAATTGTTTATTTTAACAGTGCTGGAAATAAATATAATGTTCTATATAATTTCAATAAGCTACAAAAACTTACGAACTCAAAACTTGAACAATGACAGTTAAATCGGTTCATAGGCTTAAATTCATACCGAGCTATGGAAATAGTTATGGTTGGAGTGTCTCTGAGGGATAAATAAAATTGTCCGTCAGAGAACCAAAGTTATTGGCACAGCTCATTGCATTAGCTAACTGAAGTCGCAATGGACCGGTCGTATCTGTCGCAAAACCCGATAAACGTTGAGGTAGATGTGTTCTTGTGTAGAGACCGCAAATCAGCTAACGTAGTGAGATTAGATGGATTGACGATATACAGATTGAAACGTAAATCTGAGGATCGGGCTCAGTGCCCAGTTATGGGACTGGTTTAGGTTTAGCAGTGGACTAGGATAGGTCGATGATGATGAACCACTTACAATTTCTCTATACTAATATTATTAAGCTGAAGAGGTGTTTTGTTTGAACTCACTAATCTTAGAAACTACTGAACTGATTTCAATAATTATTTCACAGTTGGAAATGTACGTAATCCCAAATTTTTGTAGGCTAAATTTATAATATGTACCACGGCCCGAGCCGGGACGGACCCCTAGACAGTTACTTACAAAAATAAACGTAAAACTTAATGACAGATACTCCAATAAGGCATATAAATTATGTCATCCAATAGAACATAAACTTAATTTCTGATAAAACAGCCGTTCTACTGTCTTGTTAATTGTTTGAATATTTGTTGCTCAGTCATGTTGCTCAATCGTGGTAACTAAACGGATTAAGCTGAAATTTGAGGCGCAGATTATAAGTATACTGGAATAGTTACAGTAGCTACTTTTTATCCTAAAAATATGTATAGTTTTAGAGTTTCTTAGGAAAATAGTCTTTCTAAATTTTAATTTTTCAAACACGTGCGCAGGTTCTGTTTAGTACGCTAAGTATCATAATTAAGACAATGTTTAATTGCATTAATATTCGGTTTTGACAATTAAATTACACATTGATAAGGACTGAGGACACTACTTCCTAAGAGCTAAAACTACAAGCATAAAACCCAAAAGCAAACAAAAATAGATTTCATGAAAGTGATTGATAAAAACATTAAACTTAAACTGTTCGCAGTTTATTGAGGAAAGGGCTCGAGTAAATCTTTAAAACTATACACATTAAACTACCCCAATGTCCCTTGCCGCCAATAAACGCCGGTGTCAAGGGAAAGAAAGAGCTATGGCAACACAGTCCGGTCATAAAATCCAGCCAAATGGTTCGCTGGCGGCCATGCAAAGATCGGATGAGTCTTAACCGTGATATGATGTTGAGTATGATCGTTAAAGTTTTAAGGGGCTTAAATAATCTGATACAAGTCTATTGTTACATTTTTTAACTTTGAGAGGTTATCTAACACTTGAATGCCATCTTGCCTGGTGTTAGATGACGAATCAGCCCCGCTGTTAGATACATTGAAAGTGGTGCTGTGACTGCAAAGATATGTCGGAAAACCATTACTTCGTTGGTGTTGAAATCGGTATCGGGTCAAGGAGCAACCGTGAAAAACAATGATAATGGCTTTGACAGTTTTTATACTATCAGACAGTCGAATATATTTGTATCTCTGAAACGTCGCTTTGCACAGTGCGTGCGTTTAGTTTGATTACCTACCTACCTACCTACCTAATTGATTTGGTAATTTTAATACAATTGTTTTTATTTTTTTATGTTTGTGTCAAGTTTAGTACATAAATTAGAGTCAGTTGTTTGGTTTTTATTAGAAAAAGGATTGTTTGAGTTTTGTGTCTAAATACAATATTCCTTTCACGAATTTAAAACGCCTTTACGTAGCTTGTTTATAGTTTATCGAGCGAGTGTCCGGTGGCGAGGCGCGCAATGCATCCCCGTCACATCCGGTGCAGTGCGCCCGCGCGTAATGTCACTTCCGGGAGCACTGAGGGACAGTGGGTCCGTTTGCTTGGTAGAAATTTGCTCTGATATTATATGTCGCAGTCAACTAGCTTAATCTACAACTAAATCAACAGCCTAGCCTCTTTACTAAACACCGACGTCTAACTAGCGGTCTTGCGCTTGTTTTTTTATTTTTCATATAATAGAAACCTACATTGAAATGTAGCTAGGTTACTTTAGAAAAAAAAAACATCAAATTTGTTGTTTGGCGCTAATTTAATAGTTAGAAGAGTTTCGGCACAATGTGGCAGAAACTGGAACTAAATCGAAATGAACAGGCTGGAAGTAATTTAATGTCAACAATCCAAGTTTTTGCCTAGCTATATTTTGAATAAATGGCTGAATAAAGGAAGCTGGTTAAATGGCGCTGTTTAGTAAAGAAGCTAGGCGGTTGATAGATCGGCTGACCAAGCTATTTGGCTGTGACATATATTTAGGTACATATTTAAATGGCGCTGTTTAGTAAAGAAGCTAGGCGGTTGATAGATCGGCTGACCAAGCTATTTGGCTGCGACATATATTTAGGTACATATATTACTCAACTGGCTGTTAATCGCGACTTCATCTGCATATAATGTTGAATGTACCTACTTATACAGTATAGAAACAAACCGTTGTATTCCATCTTGAACCAATCTTGATCTTGAAGAATCAGACTAAATTGTTTTCAGCTTTTGTTTATTTTGTCGTGATCTCTTATCATTACCACATTTTTTTTCTCAGACAATAATGTCTTTACTAAAGTCTAATACTAAATACGACTTAGAAAACTAGGTGCCTTAGGTGTATTATATACTAGCGGCCCGTTGCGGCTTCGCTCGGATATTACGCGACACGTTGTTTATCCGCGATTTGTATGACGCAGCTGTCAAGATAGACACATGCTGTCACGAACTTCAGAGCACGTACCGAAAGCTCTCATTAAACATTTTCTACAAAAAATTGAACCGAATGCAATACCACAAATAGGCACTCAAAAGCGAAAAATAAACTGATATAATTATTATAAGCGTTACTCACTCATCTATTTGAATTCAGTGCCAGTCTAGTCAAAAACTAGTAGACAGATACTATGTAGGTAGGTAGTAAGTAGGCATAGGTAAGTAGTATCTAACTGCTACGTGTTAGACTTGGCTGGCACCGACTTCAAATAGATGTGTGAGTTACGCTTAAAATGATTATATCAGTTTTTTTTGCGTTAAGGTGTGCTTATACGGGCAACTAAAATTTTGCTCAATTACAGTCAATACTCGTCAACTATGACGTCACAACTACATCAAGCAATTTACGGCAACGGCAACAAGCATCAATACTGCGCAATACAATATTGAGCGATATGGCGCAACTTCATCAACTAGGCGCCACCCGACCTCTCGCTCTCCCCGCGGAAGCAAGACGGCAAGCCGCAAAAGAAACAAGTGCGAATGAGATATATACAAAAATTGCTAGGAATTTCCAAGCCCATTGGATATTCGTCAATTCGTATCTGCGACATTGAGCAATATGAAATATCTGGAGGAATTAGAAGCAATATCGCCGAAATAATTGCCGCAATTTATTGAAATTGCTCCATTAATTGCTCCAGATCGGTCCATTCGTGTCGCCGAGAAATTATTGCCCTCGTGTAAGCGCACCTTTAGAGTGCCTATTTGTGGCATTGAAGTCGGTTTGATTTTTTTGTAGAAAATAGTTTATGAGAGCTTTCGTTACGTCATTACGGTCGTGCTCTGAAGTCCGTTACAGCATGTGTCTATCCCTTTTAGTGCAAAACAAGTTTTCTTTTGCATTTCCACAACAATTTCGTGTGAGGATCGAATTTTAACTTTTGTGAAATCTACAACCAGACAAAATTGTAGGCAAACTTTAGTTTTTTCTTCATATTTCAAAAACCACTAGACCGATGTCAATAAAATTTAATATGGGACCATTCAGAAAGCATACCCATCTGACCAAAAAATAAATTTTAAAATCGGTTCGAGCGTTCTTGAAAATTCAGGTAACATACATAAAAAAACATGGTGGTCGAATTGACAACCACCTCCTGTTTGGAAGTCGGTTCAAAAAGGAATATTTTTCCCGTTTTGTCACATTCTGCGTTCATGCTCCGCTCCTATTGATAGTAGCGCAATGTTATACAGCCATATAGCGTACCTAGATAAATTGATTATCCAACAGAAAAATATTTTTTCATTTATGATTTGTTTAGTTCCCGAGATCTTAGCATTCAAACAAACTCTTCAGCTTTATAAAATTAGTATAGAAATATGGATACCACTAACGAAACCAATTTTGATTAAGTAGTATTATATTTGTAGGTTTCGGCCGGCCTGCTATGGCAAATCTCTATCTGTGGATATGTGAGGGTAAAGGTCGTAGCTAACTTATACCGCACCGCCCCCGCATAAACATTCAGAATTATTCAGATTATGAGCTTAAACTAGTAACTTTGTACAAACAATTCACAGTGATATAATAATAGCAGACAGCCTGGGGAAGAGAGCTCGTCGCAATTTTGCTGGTACTGCAAATTGTGAGTGCAGACTAGAAGTGGTAGGATCATATTTCAATGCAAATTTTCTGCAAGGACTGGTATGGTATAATCTTAGAAAGAATTGCACTTTTTTCGTTTTATTAAAAGCTACATAATTCAGATGCGAAAATATACTGGCACCTAAGATTTTTTTCAAAATGGAGTGATAAGAAAGACATGCGTTTCATGGTAAGCAATACGCTTGACAGTAATATAATTATTGGTAGGTAACTATTTGAACACGAAGAGCCCAAATCACTGCTTAGCACTGCTTTGCGCTCGCTACGTAGAGAAATAACAACTCTTTGTGCTGTAAATTTTCTGGAAACATTTCCCTTCAAACCGGAACATAGAGTTGTTTGTTAATTACTGCTCGGTGTTAGTATAACTGGCAAAAGTGTGGTGCTTTCCCAGGTGAGCTCTCATATCAGTGGTGATGAGAAATTTGTGCTAGAAACAATATTAGAGGAGTAAGTAAAGTAAGAGTAAGTCAACACTCTGTGTAGACAAACAGGATTGCAGTGTCCGCCTAGGGAAGTACCACACATTTGCCAGTTATTCTACCGCGAAGCAGGAAAGTAAAAATATCGGTGTGGTCCGGTTTGAAGGGCACAGTTTTCCAGTGAAGTTACTGAGTATAGAGATAAAACATCTTATATTTCTAGGTGACGAGCGCAGTGCAGTGCTAGTTAATGACATGAATTCTTGTTGTTTCGATAGCTGCGTGCCATTATGCTGTTATGGGCAGGCATGCTGCTTACCATCAGGCAACATGTCCTGCTCGTCTTGTTACTCTTTACTATACGCAATTTTAGACATAATTTACAAATGGTTCGATGCAAATAATCTAGTACTAAATCCAAATAAAACTAAATGTATGAAGTTCTCACTCTGCAATGTACTGGGTTGTAATTTTGATATTAGACTGAAAGATAAACTCATTGAACCTGTACAATCTACTCTTTTTCTGGGCATTTCAGTGGATTCGAAACTTCAGTGGGGTCCTCACATAGAGAGATTGGCTGAGCGACTCAGTTCAGCTGCCCATGCAGTTCGACAAATTAAGAAGATATTAGACGTAGCAACGGCCCGATTTGTTTATTTTGGATACTTTCATAGTATTATGTCCTATGGGATGTTATTATGGGGATTTGCTGCGGATAGAAATTCCATTTTCATATTACAAAAGAGAGCAATCCGTGCTCTGCACAATTTGTCAACTAGAGACTCATTACGGGAGATTTTTAAAACTATAAATATACTAACAGTCCCGTCGTTATATATTTATGAATGTATAATGTATGTAAGAAAAAATCGAAGTCAACTAAAGAAATTGTCTGATTTGAATCCAAAAGCACATCATAAACATAAAATTGTGTTTCCTAACTGCAGACTGCAAAAAACAAATAACTCTTTTAAATGTAATGGTATTCGCTTCTATAATTTAATCCCTGTACAAGTGGAAGGTCTCAATGAAACAAGGTTTAAAACTGAAATTAAAAGATACCTAATGGGCAAAGCATATTACACTGTAGATGATTTTCTAAAAGACAGTATTGTTTGGAAAAGGAATACGTCGAAACTGGAACGATTGAATAAGGTCAAATAATACTGGACATTAATGTAAATTTTTATAAGTACCTACCTCCTGTATGTAGGTATTAATTATTTGGATAATTTGTATTTTGTCAGAACAAAGTCTTTTTACAGCTGCATCTAATTGACAAGGTCCCTTTACAGCTGATTAGTTTTTATTTGACATTATTTTTTGGTATTATTTTATTATGTACACGGAATAATTATCTATAATTTACAAATTGTAAGTGACGTTACCAAGTGTTCTTTTAAAATAATGGTTCGAATAAATAAATTGAATTGAATTGAATACAATAAAATTGGCAGTCATAGGAACTGCCGATAAAAGTGAAAACTTATAACTCAGAATTTGATGGCTTACCTTGGAAAATACACGGGTGTAACCGGAGGGCGTGGCCTCGCCATCATGGCATGGCCATCTAGAAATGCGTCAGCATTTCCCATTGGGTCACGCATTTCTAGATGGCCATGCCATGATGGCGATGCCACGCCCTTTCAGCATTTCCCATTGGCTGACGCATTTCTAGATGCCCAATCGCCAAGGTCCCGAGTTTACCCGAAGATTTCTTATCATACCCGAGCGTGACGGTAGAGATCAATTTACACCCCACGAAAAATTTGTCTAGGCACGCCTAAAGAAGTTTTCACTTCAAAAATAATTAAATCGAGCGTTCTCGTCATTATAGTCCACCACAAGTTTTGGTTCAATACACAGTTAACGATCGCTTAGATACAACTAGAATAAAGCATTTAGCTTTAAACAGCTTTAAAGTAGACATTTATTTGTATTGTCCGAAGCAGCACGAGACTGGAATATTTACCCATCTGTTACATCACAGTAGAGCAATTTCATTCTTATTTCTTTGCTGTAACGTACATTTTACCATTGACTTCGCTGTTTAAAACAAATTTATACACTGTACAGTGGTTTTGTAAAACAAAACCAATTGTTTTTCTAATTGCCAGCAAAAATACTGAAAGGAACATTGTCTGAGTAGAGTTTTGACTAACAAGGATTTATTATGTACTATGTATCTATTGCCAAAGTAACAACTAACCGCCGCGCCGTATACTACCCAAACTGCCAGGAGTGTTTAATTGTAAAATGTATGTTTGGTTACAACAATGAATTTTATGTTTAAATGGCACCATACAATTGTAAATACATAAGGTTAGCCTACCGTAGGTTTATAAAGTCCTTCCCAGGGATTTCGTATAATTCGTCGGGTCGAGTCGGTCAGGGTCGTCATAATCATAATTTTTCCAGAGAAATTACAGGGCTTAAAGACATAATATCTTAGATCTCTGGGTGACGAGCGCAGTGCAGTGCTAGGTAATGATTTGGACTATCATGTTCCAATAGCTGCGTGTTACTGTGCTGTTATGTGGCAGGCATGTTGCTTACTATCAGGCACATGACCTGCTCGTCTCGTCACTCTGTGCTATAAAAAAAAAAAAATTGCGGTGAAACTAAGAAAACACTGGGGGGGACCAAGGGTGTCAAGACGTGAGGTTGCCTGGCCTCCACTTACTAATTGGTCCCCTAGGTCATGTATACGGCGTATCCTTGGCTCAGGTGCGCTGGTGCAAGGGTGTGCTCTATAGGAGGGCCCGGAGGCGGTAAACCTCGGTAGGTTAGAAAAATGTGACAGCGCAGCGGTCCTGCGTTCCCGCCGCAAGCTTCAAAAGTGGAATACGTGGAGGTTTTAGTCGGTAAGGTATGTGTAAATGCATTTCTCAATTGCTTGATCACGTTGTAGAAAATTAACTGATCTGATATATATATCCATCTATCTATCTTCTATCTATATATATATAAAAATCAATGCTACTTTTCGTTGTAAGTGAACTCCTCGTAAACGGCTCGACCGATTTGAATGATTTTCTTTGTATACGTTTGGGTAGGGCCTTGGATGGTTAAGATTCACAAGTCAGTCCGGCAGATGGCGCTGAAGTTGGTACCTAGGTTATTATCCGAGCGAAGCCGGAACGGGCCGCTAGTATTGTATGTGTTTTTGTAGTTGCAGTGCAGGTGGACACTAGTTAGTTATTAATTATTATTTTGTATTTGACGGTTTTTTCTAATCTTGAACTCTTTGTCGGCAGGGTCGACGTATCCACTCTTCTGAACTCGAGAAACTAAGTCCGGTGCTGGACAAAGTTGCGACTATTTATTTATTTCAGTTTTAGAACGTTATACAGTTAAGTTTATTTCGTGTTGGTAGTCTCGAGGTTTGTATGTTATTGTAGATAGAATTTACAGCGATAGTGTTATTTTTCGCTTTCCTGAGGCTATAATATAGCGTCAATTTACAATAGCTATAATATAGCGTCAATTTACAATACCTATAATATAGCGTCATTTACAGGTTCTCTTACGTAATGGTGATATTTGACTTAGCATATTTGTTGTTAAACAGTTTTGCTGTAGTTAGGCAAATATTTGATCAACAAACATCTCAAAAATATGCAATGCCTTAAATGTTTGTTTTTTTTCTATTCGAGTCACATGTCATTTTCGGTAAACCAGATATACACTGCATCACTACACAAAAATGAATAATTTTACAGGCAGAATAATAATAAGCATACGGTTTGTTTGATGGTAAGTTGTAATCGTTGCTTATTAACATCTAAAACATCATGTTGATCATGTTCATCAGAGACACCACACACTTGAAAAGGTGAAAACAAGTTGAGAGTTTAATGTTAATCAATTACATTGAGGTTGAAACGTGAGACTCAGGAACCTCCACATGATGCACATACGCATCACACAGCTACTAGCCTTGGTGGCATCTTGTTATATCTTGACCGGGAAAGGAACTTCTATTCGCGCTTCTCGCTATTTGAGAGTTATAAATTTCGCTAGAAGTTTACATTGGAACACTTGGGGAAGCTATTCATCAGATACTTTCATCGGGCCATTAGACTTTTTAAGTTCTTCAGAGTGTCAGATGACGGTCTTCCGTGAGAACTTTGATAAGCAGAATACTCAGTGGAAAAACAAGGCGACTGTAGGGTACTATCAAGACGGGGCATTTGTGGGCTTCGCTGCCACGAAGGCGGAACCGTGGCTATCTCTAGCAGCGGATAAGGGAGCCGGCCTCTCACTGCAGACCATATTCGTAGCGGAGATTCTAGGTAGTGAGAGGTTGTTTTAGGCTTAGAAGCGAGAGAAAACGATAATTTCTTGTGGACGAGGCGGAAACGTATATGGAAGCGAGATTCCGTCTCCACCAGAGGGTCTAGGGTGTAGAATGTTTAGGGCCGCTCGGCACCATACTCATGGCTTTACCGAGGAAGTGGCGCACTGTTGGTTTCCGCCACGTCATTGGATCCAAATACAGTCTATCACCCCGTGGGCGATAGCAGTGGCAGGTTTGTGGTCGAATGCGAAAGCAAGCCTGTGACTCTCCCGCCGAGTTACGGCTGGAGAGACCCACAGGTTTTTGCCGCCTTAGCTTTAGTTGCTAAGGGTATAGTCGATAAACGCACCACTTTTAGTAAAGTCAAGCCTGGCATACCCCACCGTGTTTCTGTACAGTGGACGATTCGTAAATGCATTTCTACCCAAAAAAGAAAGTAAAAATGTGACTACTTAAATAGAATAAATGAGTACCTATATTGTAATTGTTAATAATCATGTAGATTATCTATTTTTTATTGGAATTATCCATGTATAAAGAATATGACCACTAAAATGTTAATCCACACAATTTTTGAATTAAAATAGAATCTTAACATTTTCTCTTCTATAGATACTTAATATTAGGTAAGGTTAAGTATAATAAGTATAGAAAAAGCCGTGTAGTACGAGAGAACGCAATTCTAATCTTTTTCGGATCGCGCTAAAAAGGGGCAGTGGTCGGAATGATTCCGAACGTGACCTGACCGCAGCAGAGTCAGCACTATCCGTTACTGATCAAGAGAGTCCAAATAAAGCCCAGGTAATGATACATTTTTAATTTTCCGTCTACCTACAAATTTGTTTTTATCTACTTGCTGCAAAAGTATTGTAACCTACGCTTTGTTAATTGATATTGGCAGTCTTGTCAGTTCGGTAAATTATTTGTCTGTTAGCAAACAACATAAAAGTTCCACAGTACTTACCTACTTAATTATTCTGACTCTCAGACAGTGTGAAGGAATAATTCAGCGACGGATTTAGTTACTGTTAAATTATTCATGTAATTGTAAACGTCTAGGCCTGTGAAGGAGGAATAAATTGCTCGGGAACGGAAATTTTGGAATAAAGCATGTCTTGTGTTGTGTTCAAGCCGCGACCGTGATAGTGATTGTAGGTTCATATTTTTTAAATAAAATTAACAAAGAGATGGACTAACAAAATCAGTAGAACTATTCGAAATTTTATTCGACAAATATGCAAACGTCATCATTTTAAATATTCCTAGCAGTGCCCCGTGGTTTTACCAGCGTAGTTTCCGTTTCCGTTATTTTGCCGGGATAAAAAGCCTACGTGTTCTTCCTGACTATAATCTACCTTCATTCGAAATTTCAGCCCGATCCGTGGATACGTTACGACGTGATAGATCCACAAACATCCAAACATACATACCTTGACATAATATTAGTAGGATAGGATATTCAAAATATTATCATCATCATCAGCCGCAAGACGTCCACTGCTGAACATAGGCCTCCTCCCTAGATTTCCACAACGAACGGTCCCGCGCAACCTGCAACCAGCGGTTTCTAGCGACCTTTGTGAGGTCATCTGTCCATGTAGTACGAGGCCGTCCAACACTGCGTCTTCCGGTTCGTGGTCGTCACTCGAGAACCTTTCTTCCCCATCGGTTGTCAGTTCTGCGAGCGATGTGGCCTGTCCATTGCCACTTCAGCTTACTTACTCTTTGAGCTATGTCGGCCACTTTAGTTCTTTTGAGAATATCCTCATTACGGATTCTGTCGCGCAATGAGACTCCAAACATAGCTCTCTCCATAGCTCGCTGTGTGACTTTGAGCTTTGTTATGAGGCCCTCAGTTAAGGAGCACGTCTCAGTTCCATAAGGGCAACGTTCGGATGGGCAGCGTTCGGGAAACTTCGGCACATCTTTGAGTCCAAAATACCCCAATCTTTAAAGACAAAGTCTTTAACCAGTGCGTGTGGCCAGTGATGGCTTATGAAACAAAATATTATAAATTGGTTCATTTATTACTAGCTGACCCGGTAAACGCCAAACGCTTCTTAACTTTTTTCCCACATCATCATGTATTCAGAGTTTTGATACGCAAAATCTTTCAACAGCCATACATTATTTACAAACGTTTCTTGGTTGATCACACACGAAGTTTAAGAGGTACATAATTAATTTTATTGCTTCGTATAAAATTCGAAACAATTCCAATTCGTGCTTACATTAAACAAACCGGTTTATCGAGGGTTAACTTTTAATTATAATTTTGTACGAAAAGTGGATGTATGAACAAAACAAAATGCGGTATATGTATAAGATAGTCTGCAGTTGTAAGACTTTTAGTAGTGTAGGTATGTACCTATGTAGGGTAATATTTAAATATTAGGGCTTAAATAAGATTTTTGGCTTAATAAGTTATCAAAGTAATTAATAAAACCCAATTATATACCTCTATAAAATACAATTTCATCATAGAAAAATACTCAAATTTAACAAGTATTACTTAACCTTTTTTACATAGGGTGTTTAATTCCGCAGGAACTTTTGTTTTTAGGTTGTATTTTAAAATAAGCAATGTGTATAATTTTGGCACATTTGATTTGTGTGTTCCTTACATACGACATCGCATTTGATCGTTATCTTCAGTTGGTAACTCCAAATTGTCTTCAGGGTCTTCTCTGTTTGTATTACTATTAGATTCCGATGCCTGGCTGAGCCAGGTCTATTATAGAGCCTATTATAGAGCCAGCCTGGGCTCAGGGAGGAAGACCTCATTTTCTAACGAAACAATATATTCTTCTAATAAATCCACCGCAATTACGTCAACCAAGCTTCTTGATATATTTAATAAACTATATCAGTTACAAACAATAAATTACATAATTAAATAAATTACATTGAATATACCAATATTACATTAAAAAAATATTAAAAATACATATGCACACAAACATACCTTATTATCTACGTCCCAAACAATGTGGGCTTAAAATCACCCAAGAACCATTTTACGTGCGTTCACACACGAGCGCAGTCCACGCAACGCTAAACCAAGTTCACTAGGAGACGCAGCAATGTTTTACGTCCAGCTACTGGGAATTTCAGACGAATTGCTCGATGATCCCTAATGAATAGAACTAATATCCCTATGTACGCTGTAGAAGTAGGAGCGAGAGGTATACCAGCAGAATCTCTCTATAACCTGCTTAAAGACCTTGGCTTGTCCAGAAGTGCAGTAAGTTCTATACTAGAACGAGTATCTAAAGCTGCACTAGTAGGATCATATTATCGGATTTGGCTGGGCAGGGAGAGAAATACGAGGAGTTAAGGTGAGTGTTGACGTACATCACCAAAATGGGCCCCTTTTAAACCTACGCCCGAGTCAAGTCTTGGGGTCTATTCGAGATTTCTCTCTCTGCCACTCGATGGACCCGGCACCCGCACTCCATGGTGAATCCATGGAATGCTTAGAAGTTCGTCTCTCTCTTTTTCTGGGGCTGGGGTTAAATTAACCCCACGTTGTAGGCCGAAGGTTAATCATCTTATGGTGACGAGTCCAACTCAATAAAATTGATTAGGCAATACGACTGAGGCAAAAAAATGGATTCGTTATGTTCAAATACGCGTCGAGCACCCATTTATTAAATTGAAAAATCCTGATAAAAAGCCTGACATTTCGATAAAAGGCCGGACACTTAGTTAAAAAGTTATCACTTCAAAAACAAGGTCTTTCGAAACTTCACTGTGTATTATTTAACACCACTATTCCTCATGCGTAAACGCATGGACAAGAGATAACAAGTTTCTATGATATTCTCCCACATGGAGAGAAAAATTGATTTATGCCTAAGATTTTTTAATTGGTGTCGGCCTATCTGATGATGGCGGATATCTGATGTCGGCCTGTTAACGGACTATCACTATGGACGCAGTATTCTAAGCGTAAAGTAAATTGACTACATTAAAAATACTAAACTATTCCAAAATTTTAATAGGCGACATGAACTAAAATACTATAAATTTGAAGTAAAATTGAGCTACAAATATCTGACGATATTTGGGTAAATATTATTACTTAGTAGAAACCAGATCACGTACTTTGCGATTGAGCATTTGGCAAAAACGAAATACCTCAACAATTGCTAAATACTGGAACAAGATGGAAACGCTTGGAGAGAAATGCATGGTAGGAAAGCATGAACAAATTAAGTGTTGACTGTGTTTTATCCTGTAGCTTCCAGTGCTCACAATAAATTTTGATTAAATTTGTTTTTTTTATTAAATTTAAGACGACGCTGTAATCATCTTTGACAATTATGGTATTATATATATCATCCTTACTGATTTTTGTTTACAATTTTTCTTTAACCAAATATATTAAGTCTTTTTATAAAAAAAAACATTTTGTCCGAAAAATATGTAAAACTCTACAAAAGATTTTCTGTAGAGTGTCGCAATATCAGGTGGAGATTAAAATAACCAGAAACGCGTATTTAGATGTTTCTCCGTCAATACATCCTCATTAGCGGTATCAAAGGGGCTCGTGAACCAAGGAAATTTATTGTCATACGTATGCGGGCCTTGATGAGGATATTTTTAGATATTTTATTCTGAATGACATTCGTAGAATTTGTTGGTTTGTATAATTTCTCGATATCCTAATACTTGTCAAACTAAAGGTGCGCTTACACGAGGGCAATTATTGCTCGGCGACACGAATGGACCGATCTGGAGCAATTAATGGAGCAATTTCAACAAATTGCGGCAATTGTTTCGGCGATATTGCTGCTAATTCCTCCAGATATGTCATATCGCTCAATGTCGCAGATACGAATAGACGAATATCCAATGGGCTTGGAAATTCCTAGCAATTTTTGTATATATCTTATTCGCACTTGTTTCTTTTGCGGCTTGCCGTCTTGTAAATTGCTTGATGTAGTCGTGACGTCATAGTTGACGAGTATTGACTGGAATTGAGCAATTTTAGTTGCCCGTATAAGCGCACCTTAACAAGTGCTGAAATAAAACGACGTAAATAGTAATGCCCGAGCTACACGAGGCTAGTGTTTCAAGCTAGGATAGCAAGCTAGTGTTAGTAAGCTAGCAAGCTAGTACGTCTAGCTTCGAGTAGACAAAACTAGCATTGCGTAGCGTTGTCTACACGAAGCTAGAAGTACTAGTTTGCTAGCTCGCTAACACTAACTTGCTATTCTAGCTTGAAAAACTAGCCACGTGTAGCTCGGGCATAATTGTCAACGGCTAGTTTTTCCAAGAGTCTCAATGGCGAATATAATATGCAAATTACGGAATCGGTTACACAATTTATAAAATACATTTATTAACAATTATGTACCTAAGTATTATATATTTCAACTAATGGTCACACATATTTGTAAACTAGTAGCGGTTACCGGTTTTAACCGTGTAGTTCTTGTCCACGTTGTTTTCCCGAGATGTAATTTATGTTATTCCAGATTATAAATCTATCTGCGTTCCAAATTTCAACGCAATCCATTCAGGCGCTCCGACGTAATTGAGCAACAAACAAATATCATAACAACTACATTTTTGCACTATTAATATTAGTAGGATTATTTGTTTAGTGAAAACAGTGTAATACATGCGACATTACACAAAGTTTTTTTTGTTTCATATCTAGACGCTTAACCTTTCTTGTTAACCTTGCTTCATGTTCAGTTTCTTTGAATAAGTTTATGCCAAAATATCTAAATAATAAAAGAAAATTACAGTGTATATTTGTAAAGTTATAACTTTGACAATATAATGCTCTAATATGCCACAGGTAAGCTTCTAATTTTTACGAGTGATGTGCTGACATTTGTTTCATATTCGTCGGTGCCAGAACAGAGTTACACAGAAATACATTAATCTGAAAAAAAAACTATATGTAGTAAAAAATATTCTTTTAGGAAAATCCAATTATAAAGACATACAAAAGTGTATTTCCTATAATTACCTGCTTTGTGCCATGTCAGTTAGCCAAAAGGCTCATTGGCTCACATTGTTTCGAAAATGACGTCAAAATCTTTACATTTTCAATTATTACAATTGCATACGTTTCGGAAAGTGTGCAGCTGATCTGCATGATCTAAACCTTGATTTTTTTTTGCTATCGTATTACTCGTCTAAAAAGGTGACATCGTTGGGTGACGTTCCAAAAACTCAAATGAAAAGGTTTGACTCCATTTTCCAAATACAAACACCCAGTTTGTGAAATGTTTTGGCTGATTGGGGTTTTCCCGATCGATGGAATATTAGTGACATCAGGTCAAGCGTGAATCAGGTTTCTTGTATAGGTTAGCACGCTCCACCGAAGACCACGTCGTCACTTTTCAGGTTAGTTCAAAACCATTAATTACTGTTAAAAGAAATTAGCGTTGACCCTAAGGTGGATCCAGGGGGGAAGAGGTCATGCGGTATGACCCCCCCGGGGCTGGGTCCATGATATGCCGATGTGCCAAATTGGATAAACACTAAACAGCCGAGAGAGAGGCTAGAGAGGACAACATTTTTTTTTGAGATATGTATTGAGTTTTAAGAAAAGTTGCAGAATAAATATTGTTTCGTTAAATATACAGAACATGCCCCTTAAACGTATGCAGGCTGATTACCAGTAACCCTGTATAGTAAGTAAATAAGTAGTCAATAGTGGATAGAACGCAACCTTTTCAGCTATTTCAAAATAAACTTAGAAATAAAATAAAGGTCACGGACGGCGAAGTCCGCAGAGTAGCGGACTTCGCCGTCCGTGACCTTTGACATCGATATTATTTTTTTATATATATCTTGGGTACCCTTCCAGCTCAGTGGTAGTGTTTTGCGTATCCCTGTATAGTATGTTCTTCGGTAAAATTCAATAACAAGGCAGAAAATGCTACCATTTTGTTCACTTTGTGACTTCGAGAATATTCTACGAACTCCACACGTGAGTGCCACGTGGCGTAATAAATCGGTTACCGTCGTTTTCCACAAGTTACGATGTTTTCTCGATCCAACCAAGTGTTAAATGTTTGAAAAGAGTAATTTTTGGAAAAAAATGCTGTGAATCCACAGAAATATAATGTTACAAATTATGTCTACTTCATGATTTACAAATTTTTGTTTGCTTTGTATAAACATTTATTTTAAAATGTAATATTCATGTCAAAAGGCAGATTATGGCGCTCTTATTATTATTTACTATTCTGTACACCTATCGTATTTAACGTAATACGTGAAAATCTGACAAATTTGATAACATTTTCCAACATCTCATTACAAAAACAAAAATTGGTACCTATATTAATAAGCTTGATTTAATTAATATTTTTTTTCTAGAACCAATTTTTAACAAACCAAATTTTCACACATCTTAACGAAGGTGGCCATAAAGTCAATTCAATCTTAAAGTCATTCAGATTAAATCTATCGGAAAGCAGTTACTCAAGCAATAAGATTCAACATCGTTAGTACCTTCCGATACTTTCAAAAGGAGATAGGTAACATAATGTTTTACGATTTTGATCTCCATTTTCACAACTTAAAATAAGCTCACTCTGAGTTTATTTGGTGTCATGTCGAAAAATATTTAATCCAAATTTTACTTTACTCAAAATATTTATATAATTTTAATACACGGTTAAACAATTCTGATTCTTATTTTTATAGCTTTTTGGTTTATGTAAACTTGAACTATGCTGTACCTATAGGCATGTCTTAGTTTAATTAGTTATTATGCAGTCATTTATTTTTCTTCTTAATTAATAAGTTATTTGCAATATATATAAAAATACACATTATAAAATTATAAAAAACTTAAAACTAGTTATAAAATTATTAAGTTTAGGTAAGTAATAGATTGCAAAACCTTCTGCGCAAATCCAAAGTTCGGTAGCGAGTACAACACAAAAATAAAGTTAAATGTTTCTTTCCTTTGCCTGAATTCGGTTCTGTACAAAAAAAAGTGAAACATAGCGTGAAGTACAGAGAGAATGTTATATATGTAAGTGTGTATGCCTGTATGTATGTATGTTACGCAGTGTTTTATTTAAAAGCTGACGGGATTGAGATGATTAGGAAACCATAAGCAGCTTACTTTATAATCTATCTCGTGGGACTCAGGGCACTCTCTCACAAGAACATAATCAAAGTCATAACTCACCACGCTGGCCAAGGTAGGGTTAACGGATGACACAAATGTAGGAACTCAAAAAGGTCTTTCTTAAAACAGACGTTTCGTCGTGATGTTTTCTTGCACCGTAAAAGCCAGTGGTGATGATAGAGTGATATATTTGCTCTTTAAAATATTACAGTGAAATTTTAACCTTACGCTTGTGATATCGGACGTCCTCGCCACTAAACCACAATAAAATAAAAATCAAATTAATTACTAATGTTATGTAATTTGTCGGCAATTGAACAGATTTATTTTACTCTCGTAAAGAAACTCCGATAACACATCTCCCGTTTCTCACCTCCATGAAAAGTAATTAAAATTTTATAAATCAAAAGGATTTGTATTTATACGAGTTTAATTATCACACGGTACGCGGGCGTTACATGCGTGGCTTGTGTAAGGAGGCTGCGCGGAAAGAGTAATCACACCTGAAAGGGATTTGTCATATATTAAGACAAATAGAAAACTCTAGATATAGGTAGATATAGAAATATTGTCTAAGAAGTTGGGTTAGAATCGATATTTTTACATGTAAATCCTACATATATTATAAATAACAATGTTTGAATATCTGGATGTTTGTTGCTCAATTTAGTCGTAACGTCTGAACGGATCTGGCTGTTTGGAGCACAGTTAGATTATAGTATTATAGAAGGCCACAAGTGAGCTCTATTGCTAATCAATAACGTAGACTTTTCATAGTTCATTAATAAGCAACGAAACAGTTATGTTAGCAGGAACTAATATTATAAATGCTAAAGCTTGTGTGGAAGGATGTCTCTTACTCTTTAACGCAAAGACAACTGAAGGAATCTGGTTAATATTTGGTACACAGATAGATAATAGTCTGGATTAACACACACTGGCTATTTTTTATTATTTTGTTGTGGTAGGACTCTTAGCAGAGTCCGCCTGGGGAAGTACCACACCTTTGTCAATTATTGCCAATTTTAACGCGATGTTCAATCGTTTTGGCATGATTGAGCAACAAACATCCAAACTTTCATACATAAAACATTACAAATACATGCCGCCAAGCAGTAATGTGCAAACATTACTGTGCTCCGGTTTGAAGGGCAATGTTTCCAGAGAAATTACAGGGCTTAGAGATACAACAACTTAGGTCTCTGGGTGACGAGCGCAGTGCGATGCTAGATAATGATTTTGGCTCTTCATGTTCCAATAGCTGCGTGTCACTGTGCTGTTATGTGGCAGGCGTGTTGCTTACCATCAGGCACATGTCTTGCTCGTCTTGTCACTCTTTATTAAAAAAAAATATCCTACGAAAATAACGAGGCCTGGAAACACGCGGGTGAAACCGTGCGCTTCTAGATTACACTAAAGCCACAAAAAAAATGGTTGTCTGTAAAGTCGGTTTACTGACGATAGTTGAACGTGACAACGTCTTAAGAAAATACTGATGGAATTTGTGTTAAGCGCCATCTAGGTTAAACATTCTGAAGCTTTTTGAAAAGCTGTTCAAAGTGCCATCTCTGGGTACATCATTGTACTAGCACAAGTTCTTAACTTCATATCGTCGCTTTTCTAAAACATGGACAGACTCCTTGAACGTAATACACATTTCACTTACTAGATGGTGCGAAAAGTAATAAGGCGAGGTAACACGGTAACGTTACATGACATCATGTTTTGCGGGCGTGCAGCCGGCTTCATCGAATTATAAAACGTTATCACGTTAAAAACTACTAATTTTATTCAAGACTTCATAAAACAAGTTATTCATACATAATAAATAAATAGTTCATCCGCTTCTTTCGAGTGGGGACTTCAGGACTTCACTCAAGATAACCAGTTTGTGCGACCTTGTTGATGTATGTATTATAACTCTGTATCCCTTTAATGAAAATATTAAGAACTCGTAATGAAATTTATTGTGTTTAATTAAAAAGTGTTTGAATAGGCACTGGCTATTTTATTTTATACAAAAATTAGAAAACGAATTGAAAGAAAATAAATTAGAATTTATTAACATGTTTTTATTTCGGAACGGAATTCATCACGCTCTAAAACACTCTTTATCTTTAAGAGTATTGAAAATTGTACAAGTTCTTAAAAATTAAAGAGTGGTTTTGCAAGTTGAGACAACTTACTTCATTGCAATATCATTATCATATTAAACAGCCCACACACATACACTGCTCACAATATATAATCTATTACCTAAATTAAATTTAATGGACGCGTAAACAAGGATGATCCTTCATGTTCAAATAAACGGTATAGGACTGTTGTTATGAGTTCCCATGTTTTTTATCATCAGGTTTTGCACGTCACTCAATTTTGTTTAAAAAAATAACGTTGATACCTAACAAATCTAAGTAAACAATATCCAATAGTGGTTTAAAATTCAAAGTTTACACATGTATGATAATACCATCAACAAAGCTGTCATTGCTATAATACTACTATTAATAATATAGTAGTAATATGGCGGGAAGTCGACGCGTCGCGGTGACGTAGAGAAATGATCCCGGGGTCCCGGGGGAAACCTCCACTCGGACTGCAGCAGGCGGAAAAGCTGCGAAATTAAATTATAAATGAAATCTTTCATTTCACGTGACGTTTTTAACAACACAAGTTATGTGACATTTCACGCTCCGCAGTTTGACCTACATATAGGATACGTTTTTCTGGATAAAAAGAGCGTTTTTGAAGTGAAAACTTCTTTAGGCGCGCCTAGACAGATTTTTCGTGGGGTGTATTCTACCTTATTATATATTGAATTCTACCGTCACGCTCGGGTATGATAAGAAATCTTCGGGTAAACTCGGGTCCTTGGCGATTGGGCATCTAGAAATGCGTCAGCCAATGGGAAATGCTGAAAGGGCGTGGCCTCGACATCATGGCATGGCCATCTAGAAATGCGTGAGCCAATGGGAAATGCTGACACATTTATAGATGGCCATGCCAAGATGGCGAGGCCACGCCCTCCGGTTACACCCGTGTAGTTTCTAAGGTAAGCTATCAAATTCTGAGTTATAAGTTTTCACTTCTATCGGCAGTTCCTATGACTGACAATTTTTTTTAATGTTTATTATTACACTACCGTAAAGTGTGATATTATGAGAGTATTTCATGTATATTACATAAGCATTTAAGAATAGATAAAACACATAAGTATGTGTTTTATCAGCTACTGGACGTCTACTCTCTCCCCACGAAAAACGTAATTTCGAATTAAACTCGCGACTTTCCTACTTCGGTTCTACTTCGTTTCGTCCAATCGAACATTGTATGCCGTTAAAATGTTCTAATTGGAGTAGGCTTAAACGGACAAAAAGACGGGTCGAAGTAGAACCGGAGTAGGAAAGTCGCGAGTTTATTTTGAAATTACTTACGTTTTTCGTAAAAACAGAGTAGACGTCCAGCACAGCAGAGGTGAAAACAAAAATACATTTGAAACAACTATTAAAGCTATTGAATATTTGATAACACGACAGTGAAGAGCTGCAGTAAACTGTGTTTTTTGTCGCTCGAGTACATTCGGAGGTCTCAGATCCACCCGACAAGCTTTTCATTTCCGAGCGTGACGGGCAACCTCATTCGCAGCCGAGCCGAAAAACTCTGCGCCAAAAGAAGTTTTCACTTCGATAACTCCCGATACAAATAAATGTGTTTGTTTGTTCAACCGGCAACGGGTGAACAAATTCGAACGAAATTAAATAACGAGGAATTATATTGCTTGGATTAACACATCAGTTATTTAATTCCGTTAAACTTAATTATTGTTGAGGCTCAACTCAGATACACCTCAAAGCTTAGCTAGTTACCGGTTACAGATATGAATTAACCACGCTAGAAACAAAAAAACATCGCTTTGGACTCGTTCACTACGAGATTTTGTGCCACACGGCATTATTCTAAAATGCGGACTGACCTTAATTAGGTAACTCAGGTCTCAGGTCGGTACTAACCATATATTTTGTAGTATTTAGTTTTAGAACTTACGGTAACTCGTATTTCAGATTATGCCTGACAGAGACGCAGATAGACACGTTACAGTTCTAAAATCACCCCATTTTAAATCAGTAGTTAAAAAAAATCCTACCAGCATAAATCATGGGAACGTGACAAAATATCATTTTCCATTTATCTTGCTTCTCAACACAAAGAAATACACAGTAAAGTGAGAATAGACTTGTCCCAAACATCAGTTATGAAAAATTGCGATATACTGGTTCAAGAAGTTTGAAATGTGGCGTTCATTTCCACATTACGGACGGAAAGAGGCAGTGGAGTGAAAAACTCGATATGTTATGTTACGGTGGGTACATTATGGTGGGATAAACTTTAGATTTCGAATAAATACTGAAGAAATAGACGTTAGTAGTGATAGCACTCTTTGCTGAGTCCACCTGGGGAAGTACCACACCTTTGCCAGTTATTCTACCGCCAAGGAGTTATGTGCAAACATCTCTGGGTTTCGGTTTGAAAGGCAATGGTTCCAGAGAAATTACAGGGACTTCTCGTGTTGTAACGCTACTGAAACGTTAGGAGATAGTTAAAAAATAATTAGATCGCGATTCAGTTTTGTAAATATTTACAAATATTGCTAAACAAATATTACAACATTTTTAAAGTACCAATTTGTGGCGAAACATTTTTCCCTTCACTTGCATGATCATAAAAATTAAGTTAAGGCAGGAAAAATTTGATCATCGAAGTTTAAGAGAAAAGTATGAATTTCTGGGAAACAAATTTGAAGTTAAGATAACTTAACTTAAGAATTAAAAGGAATCGACTCATCCGGGACGGGTACTTCAAAGTATTTGAATTAAAGTTTGAAAATAAAAGTACCCTGACACGTACAAATTGGCGTGCGAGAATACAAAGACAATAGGACTCTTAGCAGTAGTAGTGGTAGGACTCTTAGCAGAGTCCGCCTGGGGAAGTACCACACCTTTGCCAATTATTCTACCGCCAAGCAGTAATGTGCAAACATTACTGTGTTCCGGTTTGAAGGGCAATGTTTCCAGAGAAATTACAGGGCTTAGAGCTATAACAACTTAGATCTCTGGGTAACGAGCGCAGTGCAATGCTAGGTAATGATTTGGACTCTTCATGTTCCAATAGCTGTCACTGTGCTGTTATGTGGCAGGCATGTTGCTTACCATCAGGCACATGTCCTGCTCGTCTCGTCACTCTTTATTTAAATAAAAAATAAATAAATAATATATTTGCAATGATATCTTTCTGAAATTCGGAGTGTTTTTCCTACTTAGGTTTCCCAAGCCTCAGTAAACAAGTTAAAACCTAATTTAGATGTAAATGAAGCGAGAAAAAATGGCCACATTATACTATACGTTAACTGAGTTAACCTCCTTGTTGCTACAAACAATGGACGACGTAATAATTAACCGTGCGGGCTTCAACTGTTTTGTTGAGGTTTATTACAAAGATAAGCAGAATGCCTGTACCTACTGCCAAAGGGAGAGCATTTTAATTTTTAGTACCTGGGTGACTGAGCTTTGCTCGGTTTAAACACTGAGTATAAGATATCTACAGATAAAAGGGTACCAGTAATAGATTTTCCTTTAAAAAAAAGGAACTCTAAAAAAAGAGGAGACATCTGGATTCGAAACCGGATCTACTATTTCGTGACCACCCATCTTCCCCCGTCTGAACTATTATACTATCGCGCAACGTTGCAAAATTCACCGTCGCATTATAATGTCAACGTAACAGTTTTTCATTGTCAAAAAACGCGTATAAATGACGTTTTTCTAAAAATGACACCTAGCTTGTTCGTTTTATCGTCCCCGAAACCTCCTGCATACCTACATAATTTCATGAAAATCGTTCAACCCTTTTTCGAGATTCAGTTTCTATATAATTATATACTTATTATAAATATGTAGGTATGTATGTACAAGAACTGGAACACAACAAGAAGAACCGATCAAGTGCTACCCGGACTCGCGCAACGGACGGCAAAAACACGGTTATTGTATATCAGAGCACCTTTAAATATATGCATTGTTTTAATTTAATTATTACTTATTGATCAGGTGAATTTATAATTGAATATTCTGCGTCTACCTCTTGTCATTCGTGTTTATTGCTCGGAAAGAACAGACGCGCCTTGTAATTCGCCCGCAACCAGTGCAGTGTCCGCTGACAAATCATAACAACGACGGTCGTCGCCCGCGGTCAGGTGAGTCAAATATGACCTATATACTGACATGCGATGCCTATCGCGGCAAGCCTTGACTAATTTTATTAAGGCGAAGTTAAATCTACATAACTAATGGACAGTTCAAAAAACAGCCCGATGAAATTAATAACGGAAAATGAGCATCTGTTATATAAACATTACCGCGAAGAAAAAGCAGAACGGGAAAAATTAGAAGGGGTCTTAAAAACCCTTCAGAAAGAAATAGAAAACCTCCAAGAACAAGTCAAGGTTTTGAAAAATGAGAAAGCCCTATCCCAGACAGATATGAAAGAAAGTTCTACACAACCCGTGGACTACTGCACGGATGACGATGAACTAGCCAGAGAAACAGAGTGGATCAGAGAGAAGTCCAGGAAAAAAAGGAAAGTTAACACGTCACCCACTCCAGTCACTCCATCACCTCAAGGAAAAAACTGCATCAGAGCAGATCCAGAAAAGGTAGCTAAAAAGGTCCCACAGCCACCACCCATTATAATCGATGACGTCACAAATTATCAAACTTTTTTTGATGAGCTATCAAAAAGCCAACCAGGGAAGACATTCCAAGTCAAAATGATGAACGGAGATAGCGTTAAAATAAACGCAGCTAACGAAGATGCATATAGAGCCATAATTAAATTCTTGAATGAAAAAAAAATGGCTATGGCACTCCTTTGAGAATAAACAAGAAAGACCTATAAGAGCAATGGCCAAAAAACTACACTCAACATGCAAGCCAGATAGGATTGTAGAAGATCTAAAGCATCAAGGCTATAAGATTGAAAGTGCGACAAATAAATTGAGATGGAAGAACAAGGAACCACTCAACATGTTCGTACTAATATTCTCAAAAGAAGAAGATATTAACAAAATATACGGAATTAAAACCGTATTGGGATGTAAAATTGAAATACAACCTTTAAGAACTATGAAACTTGTCCCACAGTGCAAAAAATGCCAAGCGTATGGACATACGCAAAAATACTGTTCTAGAGAGCCCAGATGCGTCAAATGCACTGGAAAGCATCTAACAAGAGACTGCGATAAACCAGCAGAAGCAAAACCGAAGTGCATACACTGCGGTGCACCTCATCCCGCCAGTTACAGAGGATGCATAGTAGCTAAGGAGTTCCAAAACCTTAAAAATAAGACATTGAAAAAGTCTCATATTGTCAACCCTAGTCAGCAACGACTACCTAATAAAAGCTGCACTGCTAACAAATCAACCGTCTCAATGAGCCGACCCATAAATAAAGATGTAACATATGCGCAAGCTACATTTACAAATATTAACAATTCTAAGAATATAAATAGTGATAACAAATTAGATCAGATTCTTGCACTAATGAGCTCGTTTGATGGCCGACTAAAAATACTTGAGAACAGCAAAAATCCAGCTGTTTTTAGAAATAATAAGTAATGCATAACTTAACTATTATGGCTTGGAATTCTAATGGACTACTTCAACATCAAAAAGAGTTGCAAGTTGTTCTAGATACAAAAAAGATTGACATTTGCTTGATTTCGGAGACGCACTTCACCAAACAATCCTATGTCACATTCAAAGGTTACAAAGTATATCATGCGCTCCATCCTGATAATACAGCCATAGGTGGCAGTGCAGTAATTGTAAAAGAAAACCTATACCAATATGAGGAATTCAAAAATGAAGAAAAAGAGATTCAGTCAGTGGCTGTTTGTATCAAAACAAAACTGTATAAGCTCACGATTGCGTCTGTCTACTGCCCACCAAAACATGCTATAAAAAGAGAACAATATTTAAATTTCTTTAAGCAATACAGAGACAAGTTTATTGTTGGAGGAGATTTTAATGCGAAATATTTATATTGGGGCTCCCGACTCACTAACACGAAAGGGAAGGAGCTTCTGTCTGCAATTAAACAAATTAAAGGAGACTCTATCTCTACAGGTCAACCAACGTACTGGCCAACTGATCCGAAGAAAATACCTGATCTTATAGACTTTTTTGTTTATAGGAACATATCAAGAGCTTATTTAGACATAAACCCATCATTTAATATGAGCTCAGATCACTCTCCTATATTTTTATCGATATGTGACAAATTTATATACAGAGATAGTAAATTAAGTCTAGTAAATAAGCACACAGACTGGGAAAGCTTCCAGATAGACTTAGATTGCATAATAGATCTTAACGTTTCACTTAAGACACCGGAAGAATTAGACAAAGAGACTGAAGTTTTTGTAGAAAACATACAACAGACAGCCTGGAAAAATACACCACACATGAAAAAAAGAGCCAGTGGTACTAACTACCCTCATGAAATTATGCAACTACTGGCTACAAAGAGAAAACAACGAAAAACATGGCATCATACCCGCTGTCCAAATGACAAAAATTTGCTGAACCAACTCACTAAAAAACTTCAAAGAGCAATAAAAAACTATCAGGACAACTCCATGAAAGCCTACCTTCAACAGTTGTCTTGTGACAGCAGTACTAACTACTCACTTTGGAAGGCAACTAAAAACATGAAAAGACCAACTACCCATATTCCCCCTATAAAAGAGCTGGATGGAAAGTGGGCCATTAGCAATGAACAAAAAGCCCAAAGATTTGCTCAACACTTGGAAAAAATCTTCCAACCTAACGAAAGAGCCGCAACAACTGTAAATCTATCTAATCTAGATCAAGCAATACAAGATGATCTGGAGATAAAGCTTGTTACTCCTAAAGAAGTTTTCAATGAGATAAAATTAAGAATAAAACCGAAGAAATCACCCGGATATGATCTAATCACGGGAGACATCATACGACATCTACCACGTAAAGCTATAGTTAAACTTACCACACTTATCAATGCTGCCTTCAGACTGAGGTATGTGCCTGACTTATGGAAAGTAGCTGAAGTGATAATGATAGCAAAACCTAGCAAGCCTCCTCAGGAAGCAGCGTCATATAGGCCCATATCTCTGTTGCCTATCATTTCAAAATTGTTTGAAAAACTTTTGCTCAAGAGACTGAAGCCAATCATAGAACACAAAAACTTGATACCAGATCATCAGTTTGGATTCAGACAAAAACATTCTACGATAGATCAGGTACATAGAATCACTAAAACCATAGAGCAAACCCTTGAAGAAAAAAAAGTGTGCTCTACAATATTTTTAGATGTAGCGCAAGCATTCGACAAAGTGTGGCATGAAGGGCTAACACACAAATTAAAATTACTGTTACCTAAACAATTTTCTGATATTTTAACATCATATATTTCGAACAGATTATTTAGAATTAAACAAGAAGACTCATATTCGTCGCTAAAACAAATTAAAGCTGGAGTACCACAAGGAAGTGTACTTGGGCCTGTACTTTACTTGTTGTATACTAGTGATATCCCAGCTTTAGACAACAGCACTATCGCAACCTTCGCAGATGACACTGCTATCCTGGCAATAGGTGACACCCACGCAGAAGCCACAGAGAGGGTGCAAATAGCAGTTAATAAAATACATGACTGGACAAAAATGTGGCGTATTAAGCTAAATGAGTCCAAAACTGTTCACATAGACTTCACAAACAAGAAAAAACAATATCATCCAGTATTCATAAATAGACAATGTATACCATACGAAAATAAAGCCAAATATTTAGGCATGACTCTAGATGCGAAGTTACGCTGGAAAACTCACGTCAAAAAAAAGAGAGAGGAACTAGCTATACGCTACAAAAACATGTATTGGTTACTTGGTAGAAACTCCGTGCTGTCAATACATAACAAAATATCTTATATATAAAATTCTCGTGTCACAGTGTTTGTTTCCTTACTCCTCCGAAACGGCTTTACTGATTTTAACCAAAATTTATATGCATATTCAGTAGGTCTGAGAATCGGCTACTAGCTATTTTTCATACCTTTATTTAAATGGCAAAACAACGTTTGCGGGGTCAGCTAGTTATTATATAAACAAGTCCTAATGCCAGTGTGGACTTATGGTATACAGTTGTGGGGCTGTACCAAAAATAGCAACATCGAGATAATACAACGCTTTCAAAACAAAGTACTCAGGGATATTGTCAATGCGCCCTGGTATGTGAGAAATGCCGACATTCATCGAGATCTTGGAATGGATCTTGTCGGCAAAGTGATAAAGAAGTACGCAGAAGCACATGAACGCAGGCTTCATCATCATGTGAATGTCGAGGCTATCCAGCTCCTTGATAACACGGACACAGTGAGAAGACTTAAAAGAACAAAACCTTTTGAGTTAGTATAGTGCAGTGTCAGTGCAATACAATATAAAACAATTAAATGTGCTAAGTCAAGTGAAAGAAGTGACTTCCCCTTAACAGTGTCAATAAGAAAAGTGCTGATGGGCACCTTCTTATGTATAAACTATGTAGCAATTTAAGTTAGATATAAATTACTCATTAGCCTAGCCTCTTGACATTATCAATATCGAGCAAAAAACATATATACCTATTTTGAATGAGAGCTCCGATTTTATTTCATTCTGATTTATAGTATTAGTTATTAGGCATAACACTGTCAAAAAGTTACTTTACACTGGTTTATATATTATAGTTTATCTTAAATTTTGTTACTAATATTAGTAACAAAATTTAGCCTTAATCTTCATATGAAGATTAAGGTCCAACAAAACATTTACTTTCTAACTTGATTAAACGTTACGATGTTTATCGTTGTTTCAGATATTTACTGTCAAGTAAAAATTGTTCATAGCTATGAGTAAAACCAAAAGGAGGTCCTTTTGGTTAAGTACAGCTTTTTTGAGTAACCCTAGTATGGACTGTGTTTTAATATACATGAACTAAGGGCACGTGTGGCTTTATGGGTGTAAGGCGACAATTTAATCGTAGGAAGTATGTAGTAACTAAGTTCGGAGGAATTCTTTGGTAAGCCCTTTGCAACACCAATTTGGCTTTAATATGTATCGAATAGGCGGAAGGTATAAGGTACGGAAATAACTATGGATTGCCATTTCAGAACAATAGTATCAATGTTCTAAATGTACTTATTACCTAGATGTATCTCATCATCAACAGCCCACTAAACGTTCCCACTGCTGGGACTCAGGGCCTCCTCTCGCAAGGAGAGAGTTAAGGCCATAATCCACCACGCTGGCCCAGTGCGGGTTGGTGGATGACACATGACTTCGAAAGATTCTAGGTACATCTAGATGTATCTACCAAGGTTTATTTACTTTGTATAAATAAATATATATTTGTATTATAGTTTTCCTTCCAAAATTGGAAATAGGGTTCTATTACTAGGGTTCTTTTTATTTTAACATTTTAGTTTTAAGTATAAGTATTTTAACCGACTCCAAACAAGGAGGAGTACAATTTAGGTACCTATTTAGTCGTAGGTTCGATTCCCACCCATGACAAAAAATGTTTGTAATAAATTACTGTGACTGACGTTCATATTACTTTGAGCCTGATATTTCTATTAGAAATGAAAAAGATATAAACTAAAGAGCATTAAGCTGAGAATAGCGAAACTAAATGTTCGATCGTCTTTGCTTTTGTATTTAAATGACGGAACAAACAAACATGCACCTGTTATCATGGTAAGTAAAGCGACTGCAAATAATATACAGCGCATGAAGCTAATAAATTACTTAGTAGCCCCCCTAGTCTAGTCTAGGTTTTAACAATAATTCTAGTTCTTTGACGCCCTGAATGTGTTAACATAAATCACGTGGTATATTACTGGCTTCTGTTAAAATCCCAAACACTTTTAATTTATTCTACTGTCGTCATCGAAAATAAAAATTCGTTGACGCAGGTATGTTGGAACAACATACAAAACATCAATATTTTATTTCGAGAGCTAGAACCAAATTGTAGGAAAGTATTTGAAATATTTTAGTATTAAAATTAACGTGGTTGTTACACATATTGATTAGGTAAACGGGTAACTCACGTGTAATGAGGTCGGTCAATCCGACTCGAGTTTCGGCCGCGACTGAAACGGGCGTTTCAGTGCCAAACGGGAAGCCATCGGGCGCGTACACTCTCCTTGAAAAAGGCCGCCGGACGCGGCCGAAACTCGAGTCGGATTGACCGACCTCATTACACGTGAGTTACCCGTTTACCTAATCAATATATTTGAAATATGCTGATAAGTTGTCACGTAGCTCTCCTATCTTACCCTAACATGAAGCTGCAGACCTAGCTCAAGAGCTAGGTCTGCAGCTTACTCAAGAGTAGCGGGGCTAAAAATCTATAAAGATATAGTCCGAAGATTTAGTCAAGGTTTATTTTTTTTACATTGCAAAGACGCGATAAAATGTTTTGCAAAAAATGTATAATTGTTTTTTTTTGACGTGACAACGTCTTATAATTCGATGAAGCCGGCTGCACGCACGAAAAAACACGACGTCATGCGGGCAGAGCGAGCGAGCGTTACCTCGCTCTGAGGCGTTCCATTTAAGGCTTGGAGTTGAAGTTGTCACGTTCAACTATCGTCAGTAACTTTACAGACAACCGATTTTTTCAATAAAGAGTGACGAGACGAGCAGGACATGCGCCTGATAGGAAGCAACATTCCTGCCACATAACAGTACAGTGACACGCAGCTATTGGAAAATGAAGATTCCAAATCATTACCTAGCACTGTACTGCGCTTGTCACCCAGAGATCTAAGATGTTATATCTCTAAGCCCTGTAATTTCTCTGGAATCATTCCCTTTCAAACCAGACACACAGTAATGTTTGCACATTACTGCTTGGCGGTAGAATAACTGGCAAAGGTGTGGTACTTCCCCAGGCGGACTCTGCCAAGAGTCCTACCACTACTATTTCAGTTGAAATTTTAATGATAGATAGATAGATACACTTTATTGACACACCAAAACAATAGGATACAGAAAAATAATTAAACATACATTTAAAACTAGTGCGACAAGTCGGCGGCCTTATCGCTAAAAGCGATCTCTTCCAGGCAACCTTGGGATGGAAAATAACATGAGGATAAGTGAGAAAATGGTGTAATGGGGTATTATTTATGACTAAATAATTAGGATTTTAAGAAAGACAGATCATTTTGGACTTTCTACCTGCCAGGTGATCCAAACTAAGGGATTTATTTTTCTCCGCTACTCACCAGCAAGGTCTGCACTTATCACATAGGAGAGCCATGTGACAAGTTTTCCGTTAGCCTCAAGTACCTACCCAAAAATTCGTGCTGACCCTCAGAATATATGGGTAATACCTGAATTGTGATAAAAACAGTTAGCTGTTTCATTGTAAACTAAAAGCTCAGCTTTGCTCTAAAAGTCCAGTAATTCAATGCACGACGGACATCGTTGTTATGTTATTTTTACAAAGTGGGCTCAAGCATGTCACTTCCTATGGAACAGACAGACTGTAACGCAATATGAGGAGCTTTCGTGGAACTTTGTTTCAAAAGCTTTTTAGAAGAAGAACTTCTTGTTCACCAAAAGTTTTAACATCAATATTACGTTATCAACTGACGGACTGACGTGTAAACGTGCTGACCATAGAAATATGATTGTGTTTCTAGGTTTTTGAGACGTCAATTTAATTTAATATATACATGCAAAATTTTGTATACAGGTATGTTTGTTACTTTTTCAATTAAAAATTACTGAATCTGAATTAAATTTCATAACTAGATAGATAATGGTTTGAAATAACACATAGGTGGCTACTTTTTATCGCAGGAAAATGAAAGGATCGAGTATTACGCGACCGAAACCGAGAATACTACAAATTTTGTAGCAATAAACGTGTCGGATCTAATCTGTGACGATTTAGAAAGTATAGAAACGCAATGCAATTAAAATTCTATACATCTACAAAACACCTTATTAGCAGTACCGTTGACAAAAAAATTGCTGAAGTAGCGATATTACTACAAGGGACAGTGTTCCAGATTGCTGACCTTTTTTATACATAGATAGACGGAAAAACTTTAATATGCATACAAGAAAAATGACAAATAATTAGATAATACAAACAATACTTATATCCAGTCCCATAAATGACTGCTTTATCGCCAATAATAGCGGTTTCGTCCAAGCAATCATTACTACCAAGAAAAGGAAGTAGGTAAATTAGAATAGAGTGGAAACAACTTTTAGTGTCACCAAATCGATGGTGAATCAGTTCCTTCTAGGTAAGCACGCTCCATCGTAGACAGCATCGTCGCTTAACATCAAGCGAGATAGCGATCAAGTGCAGACCTATACATAATAGTTCTAAAATACATAAGAAAATCCAAGTAAAACCGTAGATAAACTCACATAATTCAAAACTTGCGAATTATCCGAATCCTGTAATTGACAGAATGATTGAACGAATTTTAACACCTTCAAAGTTTACGAAAAAGGTTTGGTGAATCTGAAAATTCCCAAAGGACTGGAACGAGTCAATCACCTAAGTTGGACTGACATTAAAATATACTCAGAAAGGTTTTAGATGTTCTAAGATGAAAAGGTATTGGTGTCCCAATTGTATAGAAAGGTTAATAGCGGAACATTGTGAGTGTGGGTTTCCCACCGACCACAAAGCTATAGCTGCCCACTGTTGAGACTCAGAGCATTCACAAGGAGAAGGTCAAGCCTATCTGTGGACGTTAGTCAAGTGCAGGTGGTGGATACCACATGTCCTCGAAGGAACTTTCTTCTGCAGCAAGTCTATTTCTTCACGACGATTTCTTTCATCATTAAAGCCAGTGATGATGACAAAAGACTACATCTGCAATTGGAATAAAATCTTCAGAATCTTTTAAATCCAGACATCGTCTTTCGTCGATATCGACAACCGTTTAAAATTCATGAGAAGCTATGACTACGTTGACTAGATAAATAAGCATACTTCTAAATCTGTTACGCTGATTTCGATAAAATGTTTATGGCATCAACTCTGAATTAGTCTTGTTTCTATGAAACAAACAAAAAACCAACAAAATCTATTCACAATTAGCGGAACTATCGCGTAAAATACATATGTAAGTACTTACATACAAAAAAACATGCAACCGAATTGAGAATCTTCTCTTTGATTCTCTCTCTTCTCTTCTCTCTCTTCGGTTAAAATACGCACAGAGGTGGGCCAGCCTCCCTCCCCATTGTGAAATCCATAGAACGTTGGCACCATTGGGCTACTACGGCTTGACGTCTTAATTATTATTGTCGAAAATGTCTTTACCAGTTCGTCTTTATTCGAAAATTTTCTGGCTTTTTAGCTCACATAACCTTAAAGTATCTCCAAAGCCCAAATATGTTTTAAAAGAAACGACGTTATTCATGAGTAAAAATGTACATTTATTGACTTAATAATTAACATCTACACACATTAGACCGGGGTCGATAATTTTTAAAACCAAAAAAAATAGTAGTAGGATGAAACCCATTGGAAAAGGAGTGGAATATTATAAAAATGAAAGGAAAAATAATTTACGGGCGATCTGAGGTCGGGAAGGGGAAGGGGGGGGGGGTCCGTTTTAAGCGTAAAAACGGTTTATCTCGATTTCCGGCAAAACTACAAATCCTATGGAAATAAGTTGTACGGCAAAGTTGTAGGGTTTAAAAAGATCTATAGCTTTTGTATTGACAATTTTTTCACATAACCGCAAAATTTATGAGAAAAATTCAAATAAGTGAGTTTTTGGTTTTTAATTTTTTTCTCATGTAAACACACAAAAATTACTCTTAAAATTTGGTCAAAACTTGCCTTTTTATATCTTAAATACACTGTATTTTTTTTTATTGAAAATAATATTTTTTTCTACCTTAAATTAACTTAATATTGAAAAAGTACCCTAATTTTAATTCGAAAAATCTCCCGTCAAAATATCAGCTTTTTCAATAAAGTTGGTAAGCTTTTTGTTCTTTAAAATCTCTTTTTTCTGATAATGTAAAAAAAAATATACATTTCTATGGCAAATGTTCTCAGAAAACGCTTTGAAAAAATACCACATAAGTTCGATTTTTTTATTTTGGTATAAAACGCATTTAGATTGAAGTTTTTTTTTTTCATATAATACTGAGCTTCCAATATAAACTCACAAGTTTGATACTTGAGCATAAGTGTTATAGGATTTTTAAGTGGTTTATGAGATTCTATATCATAAGTTTTAGAAAAACATAGAGATTGTTTGTTATAAATTAATTGTAAACAGTGTAATAATATATAATAGTGTAATAATAGGCTTCTACCCTGGTCTAACATCTTTAAAGACATCATTAATTTGTCAAACATAGAGAACACTCTAAACAGAATAGTTCAATCGCTTGCATGTATTAATTTTAAACTCGAAATCAAACAGCCTCAAGTCTCAAGTGCCTTAAGATTTTTGAGGTCGGTGAACGAGGGAAACAATATTCTACCTACTCTTTTTACTTGCAGAATACTTAAGAAAGTGACCCAGACTCCTTGGAGACTTCTTGCTTCGTTGTCTGCTGAAAGCAAAGTGGCATGAGTTCGAGTAGAATCGGCAGAAACTTCACGTTCCGGAAACGAACCGTTAAACCGAACCGAAAAAAGTTCGCCGCAAAACGCTCAGAATGCAGCGAAACCTGTGCAGTGTTGCCAGGGCGACAACATTTTAATTACAAAAGTTAGAGTCAAAACAAAATAACGGCATTTATAAAACAAAGAAAATGCACTCAAAAGTAAAGTACTCCATTTTGTAACACTACAATGAGAACTGTAATAACCCCCCCTCTTTACTTTAAAATGGTTTGAGTTAGACAATAGTAATTCCGAAGACAATGAAAGGCATCTCGTCTTCTTAGAACATGGATATAAATCATTGGATGAGCTAACTTAAACTTCAGGTGCACGGAATTATATTATCGTTGAGAAAAGTGAGCTCACATCTTTCCGTTTTAGTCGATTGTAAGAAGCGGAGAACGCCGGACGTTTATACCTATCTTTATTCGTTGTCAACAACCAAAATAAGTAGATCCGCAACATTACATACCTCGCCGCTAGCAATTCTAAGGGTCAAATAAATAGTTGTAAACCACTCACGATACACACAGTGACGCAGATTGTTAATAATTTCAAGGTGCTCAGGGCACATCTTTTGCTTTATATCGATGTCTTAGAAGTAGTTTCCTCTCGACGTAGTTGTATTGTATATTTGTCTTACGAAGGTACGTTTCACGAGAAACAAGGAAGTCTTAGCAGTGTTTTAAATTATTGCATTTTTACGTTTGCCACGGAGACGGTGTTTTACTTGAGGAAATTTAATTTCAACTGGCTCGTTGTCTTGTGGTCGTCTGCGTAGAATGTACTTAACTTAAGAGCGGGCCTAGTGCCAGGAAAAAATCAAATTTCACCCGCGCGTCGCCCTTCCCCTCTCCAATACGCCGCGTCGCTGCGAGTAAGATAGAAGCTACGATTACTCAAGGTCATCGCTCCCCGAAATCCAGTATATGAAAACATTCAGATTAATCATAGATGTTTTTAAAAAAATACATCAATTTGTTTTTTATTGTCTATATACACACAATTATTACTACATTTACAATTATTAATTATTACATTTATTGAAAAACAGTCGAATGAAAGAAATGAAAACTAAATATGACTGAATCACAAGATTTAGTCATTTATTTATTTAATATGTAGTCGTGTTTTATAATTAAATAAATGCGTGTTTTACGATATCATATATATATATAAAAAGGGCATCAGTCTATTGCTTAAAAAAATGTGTGCACTTAGACCGCACAGTAGAAGTGAACACTTTATTAGGAGTTTTATTTATTTATTCTGTAATAATATAATATGTAACCGCAACTTTGATATATTTTGTAATACTAAATAGCATGACCATGTTAGTAGGATAAATAGAAAAAAGACATTAATCAAACTTTGTATTTTTAAAATTAAATATAAATCAAAATAGCACAGCGACACTGCAGTGAAGAGCAGCTGTATCTTTTTCATTTGGGTACCCTTGGCGGTCCCTAGTTCACCCGATGGAGCTTTTCATCTTGGATCGCAACAGATCAGCTTCACTTACAGCTCCCGGAAAAAAATCTGGCGCACCGCCAAAAGTAGTTTTCATTCCGAAAAAAGGAATAGATTTCATCCTCACGTCACTCTTCTTCCGCCGCGTTAGCGCTAATAGAAAGATACGAGCTAAGCTCACCTTAGGTCATAATATAACTAAGTACAGTAAGTACACGTAACATTACGATTACGAGATACTGTAAGAGTTACTAATGAATGCGCGTGTGGGTAAAATTATTAAGTTTCTATTTTTACATAGTATCTAAATTGAGAACAAAGAACGAAAGATGTTGAAAGAAAGATCGGGTGGACTGATATTGATGAGTTTAGATAAATATGTATACTAGGTTTCTGATTAACCTGTACTCTGCATTTATTTTTGGATAATTCAGGTAACATTGTATGTGGATGCTAGAACTAATAATGATTAGGTAGATAAATATTTAATAATAATGAAATTTACATAAATATGTAAGTAATATTTTTCTATTTAACAACCGCCAAACAAACAAACACCTCAGTTCAAAATACCAGAAATCAAATTACCTAATGGTTGTTTCACTTAATGTTGTTGTTATTGGTTTAAATATATTTAAACTAGGTAGGTATTAGTATTTGTAATCATTGTACATAATACTTTCTTGTTTTTTAAAAGCACAACAAACAACAAACAAACAAACATGTAGATTATTTACCAATCTATTTACCCGAAAATACGTTTCGTTTTCAAGTATAGACAATGTGTGGTTGTGTCGGTTTCCATATGTGTAAAAAATAAAATAAAGTGGCCAAGTGCGAGTTGGACTCGCCCATGAAGGGTTCCGTTGCAGCAAGTAACATAATATACATAGTATATAATATAGCTCTTGTAGTTCGTTGTAACTTTGATCGAAATTTCAATAACAGTGTATTTATGACGTACTAAAAAAAAACTACTCATCAATCGAGTTCAAACTAATTTTCGTTGGTAGTTTACATGGTTATTTACATCATATATTTTTTTTTGAGTTTTCATTCTCTTTAGAAGTTAGAGGGACACACACACACACACACACATTTTACCACTTTGGAAGTGTATCTCGCGCAAATTATTCAGTGTAGACGAAAATGAGTTTTAAAACCTCAACATCATTTTTGAAGACCTATCGATAGACACACCACAAGTGTAGGTCTGATGAAAAAAAAATTGTTGAGTTTCAATTCTCAGTATGGGGGGCAACCCTAATTTTTCTTTTTTTTAATTTTTTTGTTCAAATCTTAATGCAGTTTACAGAATACATCTACTTACCAAGTTTCAACAGTGTAGTTCTCATAGTTTCGGCAAAAAGTGGCTGTGACATACGGACGGACAGACAGACAGACATGACGAATCTATATGGGTTCCGTTTTTACGTTTTACGGAACCCTAAAAAAGTATTGCTGAAGTAATTACCATCTAGACACACCGAACCCCATGTCATCAAAAATAAGTAAAACTTGAAGCCCACCCGCCCATTATAGTGATAACATTATACATGTAAATAGAAAACATCTGTAAAAGTATAAACGTCACGTGTCAGAAAACACTTTTCAAACAATCTCGATTTAGGAAAGGATTCTTAACATGATTTTAATTTCCAGATAGCTAATGTTACGTATAACTTAACTACCCATTGTTGATATCGAAAAATACAAATATGTCTAAGAGAAAATAAAACCAATCAGAAAGTGAACAAATTCACAGGCAACAGCTTGCTTGCTTGCTTGTATTATTTATAATTTTAAACCAACAATATTATAAACATGAAAGATCACATTGTTTGTAAGGAAAAACCTTCCTACCTACCTGCAAAACTACTGGACTTATTTCTTTCTTCATTATATTACTACCTTATTCTTAATTACCGTAGCACCATTAGCCCTTCACGTGCTTTACGCAAAGCAATCAAAGCATAGTTGCGTAAGCAAAGCTCTCTATTGGAAGACGGATTGTGACATGTATAGGTACGTTTTAACACGTTATAATGTTGGTACTAGCCTGTTCGGAATTTCAATTACGCAAATTAATTTATACGGAATTTCAATTACAATAGAAATAAAGGAGACTGCTCATTTTTGCCCCACGTCGTTTCAAGTTTAGGTACTTAATTAGCCCCGGAGACCTAAAAAAGTTATTTAAGTAAATTAACATTTAATTAAATAATGCAAACTGTACATTCAAAACTAACGTGCCAAGCGGGGATTGCAAATTGGTGTGATTAAAAGTACTTTAATGATTGTACCTAAAGCCAGCCATGTTTTTTCTCTTTTTTTCTTCTGTTGACGTTTACGTAAAGTGAACGTGCTTGTGTCATTTTGCCCGGATTGCGACATTCTAGTTTTGGCGCCAACGTGAAAAAAACATGTCGCCTCATTGTATTATTTTCTTTAACTTGTGTATTTTCGAGTGGCAATGTGCAATATAATTATTAGGTGGGTTATTTCAAATTACTATTTCATGTTCGTGAACGTACTTCTTTGACGGTTTTTAGTAAAACTTGAAAATATTGAAATACGTAATATGGGAAAACACAAAAGGCGTGCGACGCCAAAATAAAAAAAAAGTGAACAAAATTGACACAACATCCGATTCGTTCGAAACTCGACTCCAACAAGAATGTAAAATATGCTCGATTCGTTCGAAACTCACACATCGCGTTTTTTTTCAACGTTTTAGTTGACATCTTTTAAACCCCGCTATGCAGAATAAAAACATTAACAGTTCCTCAATATAATTATATTTAAAATCCTATACAATGATCCAATTCTGGTCGAGTCTCCTGCACTTTTGCTGTGGGGCAAATGCCCATGGAAAATGGGCCGTCTCTTTTCATTTGGCCTGAAAAAAAAAAAATACGAATGGTACTCCGCCATTTCTGTGTCGCGATCGTCCGACGCCGTTTTGCCCCACGACAAAGAACATTTTTTTTAAACCGAAAAATGTGAATACGGTTTGTATTTTATTGTAATCTACTAAAAAAACCATGCAATGCAAATAATAGGCAAACGTGGTAAAGTTAATATTATTTATAACATATTTGCTCGTAAAGGGTCTCTCATTGAACCAATTTCTGTATCGTAATGTATCTTATTACGTACTTATGCGGTAGTGTAATATAAAACGCACGGTTTCAAAATGCTCCGTCTAAAACGAACGGTACATTTTTAAATCTTAGTAAAGAGTTTTTATGTCAGAAAAGTTGTAAACATTTTAGGTATAAAACTAACTAAGTATAAGGAATAAAATATAATGAGAAATATTTAATTTATCAATTTAATTAATTTTGACCATAACTCACAACAATTTATTTATAACAAAACACAAAAATATTCAATTACTTTATTACTAATGTCTTAATGTCATACTAGCTGGATCAGTGCCCTTGCTTTAAAAAAAGGGCTGATGCGCGCGCATTGTTAATCGGTGAACAAGAAATATGCCAGCCAATGGGAAATGCTGAAAGGGCTAGCCTCTGCTAATTATAGCTCTCGCCTACGGCTCAAGCTAGCAATATCGCCTCGGCTGTAATTATCAACTTAGCGCACTTATATCATAATGTACTATTGTGTGTTGTGTTCTTTTATTAGTGCTGTGAAATCCAAAACTTTTTACAACGGGCGTAATATGTAAACTTTGCTTTTCGTGATAGGATTATTTAATGTAGTAAGTACCTAGAAGTTAATATAATAGTAAACTATATTTTAAGGGCTTTCTGGTGATATATACATATAGATATATAATAATACAAATAAATAATAATAAAACAAATATATAATAATATAATATAATATTTTATAAACACTGTGAATATATAATAAGAATATGTGATAATGATCTAGCCGGCACGTACGGACTGTTCCACGAGTTTTCTTCAAACGCGTGCAGGGTTAACCAAAAACATATATATCAAGACACATGCTGGAAAGTTTACCATGAAATATATATTCTCCTTTCTCCCTATTTTAATAGATCTAATGCTCAGCAGACGTGCCACGATGGATCGTCTGCTGATAAACATTTTCATCAAGTTTGCATTTCTTTAATCTGAAAAGTTTATGTTAAAAAAATACTTAACTCATTATTTTCCGCAGACCTCTATTCATAAATATTTTCTAATCGTTTGTTTCAATTGTCACTAAAACTTAAAACTATTAAATTGTTCATCATACAAAATGTATTATGTACACAATGACTTGTTTGGGTTTTTGCATGTACTACCACAGATTGCTCTTTTATTAAATTGAATTTTTAAAATTTATTAAAAACAATGTTGGTAAACTTATCTTTTTAACAATAATAGATACCTACCTACTTTTTTACCTATTATTGTACATACTACGAACCTATTCCAAAACAAAATTTGACTTACCTAACTAAAACATACATTAAGTACCTGACTAAAATTCCAAAATGTTTACGTTTAGTTCTCTTTTTTCGCAGAAAACTTATTATCCTTTCATCCCATTTTTTTAATTCACGCACGCATTTGCCTGACAGAGCGTCCGTAAACAACCTTCCACATCGAGCGTTGCCCGACAACTGACCAGGACCCAAAGGTCTATTTAATATCTAACCTGGTACGCATAAAGTCGAGAATAGCATGACACAGTTTAGAGTGGAAATTAATTTGAATTCGGGAGTCAGTTTTTGACCAAGTTTTATTTAATTACGCAAAAATTTAACATAAATTCAAAAAACTATTCGGTTACTTAAATAGAGCGTAAAATTAGACATTTTATTAGCGAAAAATAATGTGGGGTCATCGCTGATAATTTCGAGTACTCGAATTAAAATGGGTTTTTTCGGTGTCATTTTTATTTTTTTATTGTAAAAAAATCTGATCTATTTTTAAAATTCTATCCGGTCATTGTGCTTCTCCTTGGTTGTACCCACACGTCAATATTTTTATTGTTATAGTTTTATCTTTCTTAACGACGGTGAGTGGCGTCGAAAATGACCTTTTTTGCGTTTTCTGGCTTTAGGCGCGCTCTTAATTTCAATCCTATTATCCAAGTGTTTTCTTTGGGAGCAAATTTAAGAAATGTTTTTTTTTTCTTAAGGATTACATACGTAAATACTTACTCTGCAATTTTTTCCTCTACTCGTAACTTTAAGCAAGTTTAAGACACATTCTATGAAAAAAAAAATTGATAAATTCTTGAAGTTCCATCTGCATCTGTCAGCATTTTGTGTTTTTTGCTTAGTAGGTAAGTGATCCTAAAACTAATGAAAAATAAAAATCGGATCAGTAATTTAATGCAAGTAATAAGTTATTTTTTTATTGGTCTAGTAAAGTGATAAACGAAAATAAAACTGACGATTGAAAAATAACTGAGAGTTAATTTTGACATATAACTAAATGTTATTAAAACTAAAATTGGACCCTATTTTTATAAGACCAAACCACCGCTGTCTCATCTTACTTCATTCAACATGACATGGGCAACGATATTTAAAAAAAAAAGATGTAACTACATAAAAACTAAAAAAAAAACAATCTGTTTTTAAGAATAATTCCTAAAATAACGTCACACAACAATCAATGTTAAGCTACATACAACGAAAGCAAATCATTACTTGCGAAACAACATCTCGGAACGCTTGGAAACACTTGCGAGCGCGAGTGTCATCTGCTTTAAACATACGTCTCGTGCTTTGAGTAACCAATACGAGACAAAAAAACGTAAACAAAACGAGATATGACTATTCGGTTGCTGGAAGTTTGAATTCTTCTTTACTGTGACAGTTTAGTAGTATTTAGAAATAAACAATCACATTAAAAGTTGATTTGTTATTTTAGTTATCAATCATTCTTGTAGCTGTTTTTCTCTTTTTGTTCTTAACAATCAATCAAACAATCAGTTACAAAATCAGTTAAAATAAAAAAGCTTGTTTTAACGTATCAAAAACACTCTACAATGTTACCTAGAAAACAACTAAAAGACAACGAAATGAAAATTTTGTAGCGTTTTTCAAAGACACTTACTCTTTTTTGGTGCGCTAAGTAATACACTACATTTTAACAAAGAGTTTAGATATCTGTGCATTATAAGGTCTCGACTTCTGTCACTGATTGTTCCGTGATAAAACTCCGTTTTATTTTTCCACACATACGACACCCCGTGACATCAGCAATGCTATTATATTGCATGACGCTCAAAACACGAACCTCCGTAACAGACTCTGAACTGACACCCACGAAGATAAATAGTTAAGTTACGTCAATTACATCACAGCATCGTCATGTTAGGTAATAAACCTAGAACGATATTCAAATGTGCAAAAAATGAGGGTACCCCTATTCCTCCGAATCATGTTGAAGAGACATGACGTCAGACAACATGAATAAAACGTAACTTTATATCACGTGGGTACTTAGAGATTGCAAACAGTGACACCCGTGGATAGAGCAGATGCGCATAAGAGATAGCGATTTGAGACAGTGATAAATTGGAAATCTGATAACGTATTTACAGAAATTACTGTTGCAGTTACCAATCGCAATGACACAGGAAAGTTCCTTAGTTTAAATTTTCCTATGTTTACGAAACATTGACATAAATCAAAAGATGTGCCCTGAGCACCTTGAAATTGTTAACAAACTGCGTCTCTGTGTGTAGCGTAAGTTGTGTACAACTACCAATCTACTTGACCTCTAGAATCGCTAGCGGCAAGGTATCTTGCGGTTCTACTTATTTTGGTTGTTACGAATAGCGATAGGTATAAACGTCCGGCGTTCACCGCTTCCTACAATCGACTAAAATGGAAAGAGTGAGCTCAATCTTCCCAACGATATCATAATTCCGTGCGCCTGAAGTGTGCAAGGGCATATCCATTGATTTATATCGATGATACAAAATGTCTCGTTATGTATTATGTGCTAATACAGACTACGATCAAACTATATTCCAAATTTCAATCCGATCTGTTCAGTCGTTCAGACGTGTTTGACCAGCAAACATCCACACTTGCACATATATTATATTATATATATAAAAGCGAAAGGTCACTCATCAAGGAATCTCAGAAACTACAAATGCTAGGAATCTATTATTTGTAGTGCTTTATTTGTAGTGGTAGGACTCTTAGCAGAGTCCGCCTGGGGAAGTACCACACCTTTGCCAAATATTCTACCGCCAAGCAGTAATGTGCAAACATTACTGTGTTCCGGTTTGAAGGGCAATGATTCCAGATAAATTACAGGGCTTAGAGACATAATATCTTAGATCTCTGGGTGACGAGCGCAGTGCAGTGCTAGGTAATGATTTGGACTATCATGTTCCAATAGCTGCGTGTTACTGTGCTGTTATGTGGCAGGCATGTTGCTTACCATCAGGCACATGACCTGTTCGTCTCGTCACTCTATGCTATAAAAAAAAAAAAAAAAAAAAAAAAAAAATCTGAATTTTTGCATGGAGGTACCTTTTAGCACGTAGGCGCTCGCTAAGACGGGGTTTTGCGAAATTCAACCCCAAACAGGGTTAAACAAGGGATGAACGGTTGTATGAAAATTCGTCATTTTCAAAGTTATCAAATTTAGTATCTAGACACTTGACATGAAGCAATTAAATGTTTGTTCTATACATTTTGTAACTTCGAACTGTACGGGGGTGAAATTAGGGTTGAAATGGGGGATTAATGTCAATATGAAAGCTTCCAATCGTTGAAGATAAAACCATGAAACTCTGTTTATAAACACTTGATACGAAGCAATTAAATGTTTGTCTATCAATTTTGTAATTTCGAACTGTACGGGGGTGTGCTGTGAAATTGGAGTTGAAATCGGAGATGAATGTCAATATGAAAGCTAATCGTTGAAGATAAAACCATGAAACTCTGTTTATAGAAGACACTTGATACGAAGCAAACGAATGTTTCTTCTAGCAATTTTGTTATTTCAAACTGTACGGGGATGAAATTGGGGTTGAATGTCAATATGGAAGTTCCCAACCGTTGAAGATAAAACCATGAAACTTTGTATGTATGTATAGGTACACTTGACACGAAGCAAACAAATGTTTGTTCTAGCAATTTTGTAATTTCTAACTGTACGGAGATGAAATTGGGGTTGAAATGGGGGATGAATGTCAACATGGAAGTTCCCAACCGTTGAAGACAAAACCATGAAACTCTGTAAATAGGCACTACGAAGCAAATAAATGTTTGTTCTAGCAATTTTGTAATTTCGAACTGTATGGGGATGAAATTGGAGTTGAAATGGGGGACGAATGTCTCTTACGCTTTCAAACCTAAACAACTGAACCGATTTTGATGAAATTGTATAAAATTGTTTTATTATAAGCTGTTTTAGTAACCGTAAATGTGTCTGGGTATACAAATAGGTACTGCCTGAGTTACCTTAGTATTTATTTCACGCGGACGAAGTGGCGGGTACCAGCTAGTTTTTGATATTAGTAGGATTTCTGGCCGGTTATTACTCGCTTTGCGTTTGTACCTTAGTCGTAGTCTTATTAAGGAGGGGCCATATTTGAGTCGAGCTAATTGACGCTCGCAGCCACCGAGCAAACACCACGACATTACAGCACCCTGTACACGGCCGTTCTTGCCCTCTGAAGCTATTTCAGTAACGCCCTGTGAATTTCGGCCACCTCCCTGCTATCTGATGCTATCTGCGAGCCTGGTGTTTCCATTTCAAAGTTATCTCTTGCCTTTTTGCGGTATTGTAAGAGCGTGTCGCTGTTAAATGTCGGAGTTATGTGTTGTTTTTACTCGACAGTTTTTTTTCGTATCCTGTTTAATACTCTGCGTTATTTTTATTTTCAACCGACTTGGGAGGTTCTCAATTTGTTAGTAATGTTTATTTTAATATTTAATAATATACACACTGTGTGTAGTTTATTAAATATTGAAAGTGTTATATATTATTAAATTTCAAAGTGTAAATAGTGAATATACACTTTGAAAATTATTTTTTTGTTTGGTAGATCATACTTCAAGGGTCCGGTATAATATATCAGAATTTGATACTCATGGAATTGTATTATTGTAAACTAAAACTGTCATGAATTAATTAATTAATCATTTGAATGGGAGAGAAATCGCTTCAACTATTTTATCAAGGTGCCTCACGAAATGTTTTGTTGAATTTCCAGTACATTCCTAGTATACCTGCGAATTTTTTTCAATATAAAGTGACAAGACGAGCAATACTGCATGTATTGCTCGTCTTGTCACTTTATATTGATGGTATACAAAATAGTTAAGGGCCACACAGCGATCCGGCACAACATTGCACTGCGTTTGTCACCCGGAGAAATAAGCAAATTAATTTCTTAGCCCGGTGATTTCTTTGCAAGCATTCCCCTGCAAATGGGAACTCAATCATGTATGCACATTACTACTTTTCCAGGGAAATTACAGGGCACAGAGATAAATCATCTTACATGAAAGGGAGACGAGCGCAGTGCAGTGCTGGGTAGTGATTTGGACTATTCATCTTCCATTGGCTGCCTAACACTGTGCTTTTATGGACTATTATTTTTATCCATACCATCAGGCACATCTATTCGTCCTGTTACTATACTATTTTTATACTATATAAAAAAACATAAGACCTTAAAGACCGGTGAAAATATCTACCTCATCACGAACTCTGATTGATTGTATTAATTACTAGCGGCCCGCTCCGGCTTCGCTCGAATAATAACCTAGATATCAACTGCAGCGCCATCTGCCGTAGCCTATGTTACTCGAGAATAATGTAGCTTTCCAAAGGTGAAAGAATTTTTGAAATCGGTCCAGTAGTTTCGGAGCCTATTCATTACAAACAAACAAACAAACAAACAAATCTTTCCTCTTTATAATATTAGTATAGAAAAGTCTTTTACAAAAAGACATCAAATAGAACATACGATGAAACCTTTCAAATTACTCCACATAAAGACCATCTTTTCAACGTAATATTCTTCTCAGATATTTCCGGTTTATTGAAATAAAAATAACTCCACGAAAAATACTTATTAAAATGTTCAATGAGAATTGACCGGTCTTTGAACTTGGGATTCAATTAAATGGCTGCTGTATCAAAGCCTATTTTTAAACAAAATTAATTCTGTTTTAGGTGGAGAGCCATCGAAGCTACGAATCACTAGTAACACAGTCTAATAAATCATGCAGTAGTTCGACGAGGTCGTCTAGAGGGGAATCGTGCGGGGCGAGGCGCGGGAAGCGTGCTCCCAAACTGCGAGCACGAGAATGTTCGCAGTTTGGGAGCGCGGTTTGAATTTATTTTATTCATAATTAATGTTAATAATTAAGAATAGCTTACTGTAATAAATATGTTTCTATAATCTTATTGATTCAAAGAATGTTGAAATTAACTGAATGAAAAAAGAATTGACTGATAAACATTTCGGCCCGGTTCACACGACGCGGCTGCCAACCGCGACCGCGCGCGGGCGCGGCGCCGCGCCGCGCGACGGTTTTGTTTCAATACTCACGAGACCGCAGGTTTTCGCGGTTTTTGCTCCGGAAAGCTACTGCGCAAGAATCGCGCGCAGCCACGCGGGCGCCGCGCGGCTGCCGCAGCCGCCGCGGCCGTAAACCGCGTCGTGTGAATTGAATTCAATTTTATATGGAACGCGCCCGCGCGCGGGCGCGTTTGGCAGCCGCGCCGTGTGAATCGTCTCTCTTGTCACAGCCCCACACGCGTCACTGCGTTGTCAGCATTTCTCACAAGTTCGAAGGCATGTTCTACTGGTAGTTGTTCTTTATAATGTGTTAATATTACTATTTTCAACTAACGTAAATAGGTACATACTTGTCACTGCTATTGTTAATTAGCAAACATTATGCGGGCGAAACCGTGGGACGTTAACAGTAAAATATATGTATGAACCGTAATCGCTTAAATTATAAATTGCCCTAAAAAAACAACATTTGCAACCTACTCGTACAAAATTTGACCGGTTACTTTTTTATTATAAGTATTGATTGCATCAATCTTAATTCATTTATTTGCTATTTTTTTACTTGCTTTGTCTAAATCTTCGTGAAAGGATGTTACAAAGGGTGTGAACAGTAACCACAATGACGTCATCGATTACGTCATCATCAATCAATGTTCTCATCGAAGCGTTCTTAGGGGAAGTACTTACAGGAAAATCTTTAAAAACGATAATGCGCTATCAATAGATAAGTATGTTCGTTTATGACGTGGTGAGTGCTGGTGAAATTGATGATACTCGAGTTTTGATTCTGATAAAATTTGTGATGACTAAGATATTTGTGATGACTGCTACTTTTTTGGTTCACTTTGACAAGTGATTCATAGATTTCAGACCTGTAGCACAGATGAGTAAATAGTTACAATGGAACCCGTTGTTTAAAGTATTTTCCAATGTAATTTTATTATTTGTCCGAATTTCAATTATTTCAAACTCAAAATTGAATTGTTTTTTTCTGCTGATAATGGTTGCTTGGAAGAGATGGAAGAGATTTTAGCGATAAAGCCGCCATTTACGACATTAGATATAAAGTTATTGTTTAATTGTTTGTAATTCAGTGGTGTGGATAATAAAGAGTTTCTGTCTGTCTGTCGAATCAGCGCCATCTAACGAATGTTTTTGAAATAATTTCTTATTTTAAAATAGTATCTATTTTTTCCGAAACTTTTATTTAGATCCAGCAGTTCTCCACGGCTTATACCGCGTAGCTCCCGTTTCCGTTATCATCCTACTATGAAAAGTAGGCTATGTGTTATTCAAGACTAATTCCCGATTTACATTATTCCAGTCCAGTGACCGAATCCAGCGCTGGATTCGGTCACTGGACTGGAATAATGTAAACGGGATATAATGTAAGCCGATACTGGAAAGCATTGGCACTGGATTGATGCTTTCCAGTGCTGGTTTCCATTTTTCCAGTAAGCAATCCAGCGCTGGATTCGATCACTGGACTGGAATAATGTAAGCCGGGTATAAAATCTAACTAAGCTCTAAAACTCCAGGACCGTATCCGAAATACCGAGATCCGACGAAGAACGAACGTTCGGGACGTCGGAACTACGGTAATGCAGTTAAAGTGGAGTTGGGCTGGACACGTTGCTAGACGCGGTGATAACAGGTGGAGTAGAGTAGTGAGCGAGTGGTGGCCGAGGCAAGGTAAGCGGAGTGTAGGACGTCCAGCTGCAAGATGGGTCGACGATATCGTATCTATCGCGGGTCGAACCTGGACTCGATTGGCACAGGACCGAGGAAGATGCCATGGGAAAAGAGAGGCCTATACCCAGCAGTGGGATAGAGAAGGCTGAATGATGATGGTGAAGCTCTAAATTTCCTCCCGATCTAATTAGACATATAATAATTGGAGCAACAAATATCTAAATATTTATCCAAACTTCGTATTTTTAGTAATAATAGTAGGATAACATATAACAATGCTCTACTCTAAATCTACCAAGCAATGTATGTATCTAGCAAGTTGTAGTACCTTGTTCGATACTACAAGTATCGTAGTTTAGTACCCCAGCAGCTCCAGGCAATTCATTTTGACATAGTCAAAGCTGTTTTGCATAAATCCAATATCCGTTAAATACGTGCTAATCGCTCAGCGCCGAGGAATTGAATAGCTCGGGATAAACAAAATATGGATCGGCAATCATGTTATGCAAATATTGCGGGAGAAATAATTACGCCTTTCAGGCTTATCGGCTATGTTGTTTCAGTGCGAAAAACGAGCAAGCGGCTTCACTGCGGACGAGTGCGTGTGTGCTGAGATTTACATACGTTTTCGAGAATTAATGGGGTGAGATATTTCGCCTGAAAGTCTTCTAATCTAAAGCGATTTATAATTTCTCAGCGAAATGTGGTAATTTATTTTTTATCTTAAAATAATGATGTTTGATATATCACGATGTTACACAACTGTGTTTGGGTAGTAAACGACGCCGAACCTTGCCGTTGACAATAGCATACCGAACTGGGTCGAAACTACACCATTCTAATTGGTCGTCAGCTAGATGATGGAAAAATATGGAACATGTTATTTTTTGTTTTTCCAAAATATAAAAAATCGACAAAGGTCAAACAAAGGACAAAGATCATCAAACTTCAAGAGTGTGGAGTTGCGCGAAGCATTTAAGTCTTCGTAATTTTTTGTTTGTAAAAAAAAAAAAAAGTGACCAAGTGCGAGTTGGACTCGCCCATGAAGGGTTCCATTGCAGCAAGTAACATAATATACATACTACACATAGTTCTTGTAGTTCGTTGTAACTTTGATCGAAGTTTTAATAATAGTGTATTTATGACGTACTAAAAAAAAACTACTCATCAGATCGAGTTCAAACCAATTTTCGTTGGTAGTTTGCATGGTAATGTATATCATATATTTTTTTTAGTTTTTTCATTCTCTTACTTTAGAAGTTAGAGGGGGGGGGACACATTTTACCACTTTGGAAGTGTCTCTCGCGCAGATTATTCAGTGTAGACAAAAATTAAATTAGAAACCTCAACATCATTTTTGAAGACCTATCGATAGATACCCCACACGTGTAGGATTGAAGAAAAAAAAAATTTTGAGTTTTAGTTCTCAGTATGGGGGGCAACCCTAATTTTTATTTTTTTTGTTTTTTATGTAAAAATCTTAATGCGGTTCACAGAATACATCTACTTATCAAGTTTCAATAGTGTAGTTCTCATAGTTTCGGCAAAAAGTGGCTGTGACATACGGACGGACAGACAGACAGACAGACAGACATGACGAATCTATAAGGGTTCCGTTTTTACGTTTTACGGAACCCTAAAAAACACGTGAAAAATACGACGGACTAAATAGTATTTTTTAGGATTGTACCCTATTGAATATTGGTGATTTTTACCACAACATATTGGTGCTTTATTCAGTGTCGGATCTGGCCTGGCCTGGATCTGGCCCTGAAAACAAACAAATGATTTTCCAAATTAAATTAGAGAAACAAACAGTCCAGATTGCCATCACAGCAAAACATCTACTTGGTTTTACAATAATATTGTGATAGAAATTATGTTGATTGCAGCCGAAGGTCGCAAAAAAAACCAATTTACTTTTAACTAATTTAATAGAAATGAAATTACAATTATAATTAAACTTAAAATGAAGTGATTCGATCGAAGTTGGATCTAAGAATGCGCTTGGCGACGGGCCGGCCGCGCAGGTAGCTTCGGGTGTCGCAACGTGGTCACGTTCCCACGGCACGTTGCGCTGACGCCGCGATTCCTGCTGTTGCTCGGAATTGTGGTTGATGCCGACGTAGCTATTCCTATACATTAGGGTGACGTAACACCTCCCCCCGTAGAACAGCGACTGTTGAAGATCTTTGTCGTAAACGGAGCTGAGGGTTGATTCTGGTTTGGCTCAATCTTCGTTGTAGTCGGTGTGGCGTAGACTTCTTGTAGCTGGAGCTGTCCTTGGTGGCTGGGCTGGCTCGGCGGGTTATCTACTTTATTTTGGTGATGTCTGCGGTAGTAAAGGCTACACATTAGTAGGATTATACCTATCAATACCACGTAAAGTGGGATAGTGGTATGATAGAGGCCATAATTGACATCTTCAATTGGTTTCAACGGCGACTGTTTGGAAATTCTGGTGTTCAGCTCATGAAGACTTTTCAGGCTGATAGAGTTTAGAGTGATTTCAGGTGCGGCGACTGAAGTGGTGATGGTGTTATTAGGGAGGTCCATTAGCTTTAGTGCTTGGCCTTTCAGACGATCTTTGCTGTTGGAGATCGTGAACTGAGGCGTCTCTAGGTAGCACTGCTGCGGGATAATGGCTAGGTACTACCTTGCCGTACTAGGTAACTACCTTGTACAGTCTTGTATACATGTCGGTCGCATGAGAGATGAATCTTAGTTGGATGAGGGAAGCTGATAGTGTAATGTTTTTCGTCTAATTCTTCATATGCGGGATTCTCGAAGGCCATGGTGACTGGGTTGCAGAGGGGACTTCGCTGCTGCGTTTCGATGAGATGGTGTATGCAGTCTCCAGATGTTCGGCTCTGCGGATTCTTGTTCGCGTCGCATAAGTACCACTTGCTGGTCTTCGGGCATTCTGCCTCTATGTACCTGAATTGTTTCTCATGGATAGCCAGGAAGGGATAAGGGGGAAATAATATTTGATTATACATATTGGGGACTATAGATAGTTTATAAAGGTCATAAATGGATGATATGACGATAGGAAATCTAAAAACTATAACTATAGTATTATCTACGTAATATGAACCTATTTTAACTATATCGTAATACTCTCTATTATCTAAATCTAACACCTTATCTCTGCCATATAATATGCTCAGCTTGCTAATTACAGCTCGTAGGGCATATAAATCTAGAACCGAATGATGTAAAGTGGAAGTCCTAATGAACGCTAGAATATTTTGTAATTTGATTATTTCAAACGAAATTGCGTCTACATTGTCACTTAATATCATTAGAATTTGAGCAAAGTGTGCGTATTTAACCATATCGTCTTCATGCGTTGCTTCACTGTCGTGAATTTTGCTAATTAAGCCAACCATTTTGTTCTGGTTGTCAATCAGACTATTAATGACTTTTGAATATTGTAAAGTCCAGTTTTTAGAAACACTTATATGGCTATTAAATTCATTTACTAAATGATTTTGGTTGTCCTGAAGGGATTTTAGAGATTTCTGATTATAATGCTCTGCATCTGTGTAGTCAAGATTCCCTGTAACACTTTTTATTACCGAACCGAGACCATCTATCAGACCTCTTTTTACACGTTTAGACTCAAATGTCTCTAGTTGTTCTAGCACACTGTTAAGTAGATTTTTGAGGTATGTGATATGAGGTTCGTACAGAGACCTAGTTTTATTATTAAAATCGGGGTTAATAGTGTCTAGTTGTTCCTTGACGGAACTAATACGGTCTCTCAACTCCACTAGATTTATGTGTTGTAGAAAGGAATGGTAGTGGGTTATGATCCTAGCGGGTCCTAACTTGAAAGGTAAGATACCAGGTCCATTATTGAGATTCTCAAGTGTTATCTCTTGCGTTTGAATTGTTCCCAGGAGAAGAAGGAAGGTCAGCGTCAGCCTGTAACAATTGGGCTGATTTAGGGACTCTCTTAAGTCTCGTTTTGGCAACAGGGCCTTTCCGTTTCTTAGTATATATATGAATCGGAAGGTCTGCCATAACCGTATCATGAATGTATCGGGGAGCTACTTTCTGACGCGAAGCGAATGGATTCTTTACAAAAATCTGCTGCTCGGGCGAGAGTTCAGTTTCGGGTTCCCGTTCTTTATTTCTGTTGGTCGTCAGTTGTTCACGCGAGGTACTCGAGAGGTCATGTATTGTTTTATAAGCTATGGTCATTTTGTCTTTGTGGTTAATCATATACTGTTGTAATAATTGAGAAGAAATGTCTATGTCAAAAGGGTCACGAGGGTCATAATGTCCGGTTATAACTTCAATAGGCTTACATTTTGTAAAACTGTGAATGCTACTATTGTATGCTAAAATACCATACGGAACCAAATTAATTATTGACTCAGATTTTTGAACTAGTTTTAGAATGCGAAGATGTTCCAAAAGGGTTGAATGAAACCGCTCCACTATTCCATTTTCATTAGGAGCGTGAGGGGCAACTCGATGGTGGTGAATTTTATGAACCCTTACAAATTCGGCTACAAGTTGGTTAGTGAACTCAGTACCGTTATCAGTTACTATGGTCATGGGTATACCGTGGTGAGAACAAAAGTTTAGTAAGCCTTGTACTACACTTACAGCGGTGCCGTCACGCAAGTGGTAAGCTTGTGCAAATTTAGAAAAAGCATCTACAATGGTCAGAAATTTTTCACTTTGGATTGTTAATAAGTCCAGATGTACAAGCTCAAATGGTTTAGTTGCAGGAGGGACAACTTTAAATTGCTGTTTAATTGGGTTGCGATCATATTTCGCCTGCCCACAGATGGTGCACTCGTTAATAAATTTTGTTATACTCTCTCGCATTTTTGGCCAGAAGTATTTGTGGGATAATGCTAAATAGGTCTCATTTATACCACGATGGTTCGTTTTACCATCATGATATTTGCTAATAATTTCTTGCTGTTTAAGATACTCCCTTACATTTTCCACTTCGGTGCTAGTTAGTGTTAGGTCCATAGCTGAACTTTTAAAAGTTCTCTGCAAAATAGGTACTATAGTATACATAGCTAAGTAGGGATTGATGAGTAAGCCAGTTTTAGTTTTGGGACGCACATACTCTTTTATAGCGTTTATAATGTCTTCCTCTAGGTTAGGTCCTGATACTTGGAGGGATATTCGCGTATGTGTATCAAACGGTTTAGTGATTACAGGTCTACTTTTTATGTCATTTACTACATTGATAATAATTTGCCTGGAGAATTTATTTAGGGGGTGGTCTGACATCGGAACATTCAAGACAGGATTTTCATTATCTGTATGAGCTGTGGCAGTCCTTGACGAGGATGCGCCAGCTTCAGAGGCAGTGATGGTTCTAGAGTCATCTAGTACATCGGATTTTTCAGATATATTAACTGCGATAGACATAAGCTCATCGTTGTGTAACTCTACTCTTGAAAGAGCATCGGCATTAGTGTTATTTTTACCCTGTTTGTAGATGACTGTAAAATAATATTCACTAAGTTTTAAGCGCCATCTTGTTAGTCGCGAGCTAGGTTCCTTTAAGTTCATTACCCATTGCAGAGGCTTATGGTCCGTAATGATTTTAAATTTACGGCCAAATAAGTATGGTCTAAAATACTTAGTTGCCCACACAATAGCCAATAACTCCTTTTCAATAGTACTGTAATTACACTCACTGGAATTTAGAGTTCTTGACGCATAGGCTATTGGTTTATCTGAGCCTACGGTACCTTGAGATAAAATAGCACCAATTGCAACATTAGATGCGTCAGTAGTTAGTATAAACTCTTTTGTGAAATCGGGGTACTGCAGAATAGGATCATTAGTCAAAAGTGTTTTGCAATGCTCAAAGCACTCCACATATTTCTGGTCTAACGAAATTGTACTTCCCTTTTTGAGACATTGGGTTAGAGGTTTAGTCACACGTGCAAAATCTGGAATGAATTTTCGATAATAGCCAAGTAGTCCGAGAAAACGTTTCATTTCGGTGGATGTTTTTGGCAGGGGATACCTTTGTATTGCCTGGATTTTATTAGGGTTAGGTTTGACACCCTCGTTTGAAATTACATGGCCCAAAAACTCAGTCTCCAACTTCAAAAATTCGGATTTTTCCATTTGAATTTTGAAGTTAGACTCTCGCAGTTTTTTGAACACTTTCTCCAGATTAAGGATGTGTTCCTGAAGTGAGGTGCTAAATACGATAATGTCATCGAGATAGACAAGACATACCTCATTCTGCAGGTCTTTGAGGACATTGTCCATCACCCGTTGGAATGTGGATGGAGAATTCTTTAATCCCATGGGCATTCTGAAGAATTCATAATGTCCGTTCTCTACGTTGAATGCAGTTTTATGTATGTCTTCTAAATCCATTTCCACCTGGTAGAACCCACTTGCTAAATCAAGCGTGGTGAAATACTGACATTTGCCAAGTTTGTCAAGTACGTCAGTTATGTTGGGTATTGGATACTTGTCATCAATCGTTTTCTCGTTAACTTTCCTGAAGTCCACAACAAGACGCCATTTAGCCTTGCCTGAAGCATCGGCCTTTTTGGGCACAATCTAAATTGGAGAGCTCCATGCAGAGTCAGAAGGTCTAATAATGTTTTGTTCCAACATTTTATTAATTTGTTCTCTAACTTCTTGTCGGTGGACATAAGGATATCTATAAGTTTTTGTATGTACTGGGATTTCATCGGTAGTTCTTATTTTATGTTTTATCTTGTTGGTGAATGTTAAAGCTTCTCCCTCAAGATAAAACACATCAGCGTAGGCCGCGCATAAGCGTTCTAAGTTTACGCGTTCTTCCACATTTAAATGTTTAGTGCGGAGGCGGGAAACAACTTCACTAACGCGATTCGATAAAATTCCGGTACTCTCACTTTCTATATTAAAAACTCGGCTTCTACCGGTCTATCCATAGAAAAAATAATGTCATTAGATGTGGGGTTAGTCACTTCTACCCAACCGCGGTTATTTTCAACTGTGGTTAAGCAATCTGATATAAGGCAATTACAAATAATCTGAGTTTCGACTACCACGTCTCCGTCTAGTGAATTTACTGGTAGCCTAATTAATTTGGAAGAATTGGCTGGAATAATTTCCTCATAAAGATTAGCGTTACGAGAGTCATACATTCGAATAGGTATCTCAGCATTACGAGTAATCAAGACTTTACTACCAAGGTCTATTTTAGAACCCCACACGTCAAGTAGGTCAAATCCAATAAGTCCATCAAAGTAATTATGGAACTTGTACACAAATAACGTAATGTCCTCTTGCTCACGGAATTCCGGGAAACAAGGTAAGGTTATCGAGTAATCATTTTTACTTGTGGCGTGTACATTTGTCACCTCAAAAGGGTCGTAGTTCAGAGGGACGTCACTAAAATATTTTTCGACAGCGTCCGGGCTTATGAAAGACTGATTAGCGCCCGTATCAATCAGAAATTTTAATGGTGGGTTAGAAATTTGAATATAACCCAGCTGTCTTTGAATGTGAAAGTTAAGCTCTATTTTGGTTTTTCGCACTTCGACTCCTGTTGAAAATTTGTGTCATTTGCAGGAGGAGAACTCTGCTCTACTTCTTCTAGGATAACCGATTCAGCATAGTGCTGAGGCTCTGGGTAATACGCATAGTCAGTATAGTCTTGGTATGGGTAATAGTACTGTTCGTCGTAATCTGCGTAGTAGGTGTCGTAGTCAGGGTAATTATAGTCACATTCATTGTGGTTCACTTCGCGAGTTTTGAAATAATTAGTCGGGGGCGGATTTCCGAACTTTCGCCAATCATGTCCCTGCATAGTAGGTGGTAAAGGTTTTGGAACAAAATGACTGACGCCACTCATCGGGCGAGTCTGATTACCAAATCTGTACTGAGGTTGAGGCCTATTATTATTCATAGAGAAATTATTTTGTTGGTTATTATAATTTGGTGGCGGAGCACGCATCATTTGCTGTGTCCTGGTTAGGCCACGAGGTTGTTGCATTGGGTTTTGATACCCAGATCTCCAACCTTGAGGAGGTTGAGCCAACATTGGCAGCTGCCGCGGTGGACCGGGCATGTTAAAGTTCGGCTGTCTGACAGGCATACCGAACGTCATAGGCTTTGGAGTGAAAGAATTCAATGGAAAACTTTGAATAAACTGAGACGGTTGATGGTACTCCTTTTTAGGACCACTACCATCATTGCGCTGTTGTAAATATAGCGTATTTAACTCCTCTTGGACAAATTCCAATGCCTTCTCTATAGATTCAGGTCGCATACAGCGTACCCTGCATCCTAGAGGATCTTTTAGACCTCTTAAATATGCCTGAAGGGTTAGCTTTTGGTATAGTGTGCGCTTAGCCTCTATGGTAGATGGAATATGCTCGTGTAGAGACACATACGTCATTACTGTGCTAAAAAGATTTTGACAGCGCTCGTAAAATTCCTGAGGTGTACTAGACCCTTGGGTCTGTAGGGAAAGGTCACTATACAGAGCAGTTTCGTCGCGATGGTCTGCGAAATTATTAATAAGGGCACTCCGAATACCTTGCCAGCTTTCCGGTATGCCGTTCGAGTTTATCAGTCTAGACGCGGGTCCCGTGATTTTATTTAATATGCCGTTAGTGAGGGCTAAGTTGGATAGTTCGTGCCCAGGCTGTGGATTCGCGTGAGATATAATTATTTGATCACACAAATTAATGAACCGCGTAAGGATGTGCGGGTTGCCGTCAAACTCGGGTAACAGTCTGAGTGACTTATAAATGACATCGATATTGTCATATGCGGACGGAGCCGGAGCCTGAGGCTGAGGTTGAGCTTGGGGCTGCTCCATTTCGTCTAGATTTCGACTCGCGTCAACTAAATTAAATCTATTATACGACCTACTTCTACCTACACTAATATCCTTAATTTTCCTCGGATGGAAAATTTTGGAAACTTTTAAATTAATTTAACACAATATATGAGCCTGTAAAAATCACACGGTACACATATATATATAATATAGCACATACAAAAATTACACAGAAATAAATCACACAGTATAAAAGGAAATTCCACACAAAAATTTAAATGAGTGAAAATAAAATAAAACATTAATTAGGATTGAATAGGGCTAAGGAATAAGGACTGAGAAAAATTCAAAGCACTTACAACATGGTATTTTTCCGCTGAATCGATTTCTGGATTCCCTCCGACGGCAACCGTAGGTTCTTTTATTGTAAAAAGCCGCGATTTTAGAGACTTTATTTTACAATCCTACCGACTGCGCCAATTATGTTGATTGCAGCCGAAGGTCGCAAAAAAAACCAATTTACTTTTAACTAATTTAATAAAAATGAAATTACAATTATAATTAAACTTAAAATGAAGTGATTCGATCGAAGTTGGATCTAAGAATGCGCTTGGCGACGGGCCGGCCGCGCAGGTAGCTTCGGGTGTCGCAACGTGGTCACGTTCCCACGGCACGTTGCGCTGACGCCGCGATTCCTGCTGTTGCTCGGAATTGTGGTTGATGCCGACGTAGCTATTCCTATACATTAGGGTGGCGTAACATAGATAAGTAGATTATCATAACATTTAACCCCAAAATAATGAGAGGATAGGTAAAACAGAAAAAAAATCAACATCTCTATGAATTGTAGGGTCGCTTTTTTGTGCTGGCCCAGTGACTGCACTCCAAATGTGACCTTAGCTATGTAAGACTTCGTTTTTGCACAAAATTTAGGTTTTTGTAGTCAAACGTTTGCGTCCGCGTAGTATATTTTCATAAAACTTTTTCAGTTCTGGTGCTGACACCAGTGGGATAATAATTTTCAGGTTAGTTCCCACAGATTCAAGCCATAATCCACCATGCTGCGGAGAAGGGAGGGGGCAATGACGTATGTCCTCAACAGATGTCTTTCTTAGAACATGTCGGTGTATTGACAATATTTTTTTTCATCCTTGCAATGCTTTGAGGTTTTATATAGTTTGTCTGAGTTACAACAGGTGATAACAAATTTGGACACCTGATCTTTGCATTCTCAGAGACTTGGCGGGATTTGAACCATGGTCCTAGAAACTGACGAGTCTAGGCCACGGCTACCAGATCACTATTAACAATGGCATTACTAATCACATTTATTCATTCTGAAAAGCATACTTTTATTTATTTATTTAATTTATCCCCTCCACAGACTCCGGGGTCCGTGAGCTTTGTCATTGCAATTATATTTTTAACATAGTTCTTGGAGAAGGAGAAGAAGAGGAAAATATGGGGGTGTTGTGAACACTTGAAACCTAGTTCTAGTACTAGGTCTCCTCCCGGTCCAGAGCCCCCACTACGGCCGCATTTCTGTCCCTGACGTCCATCTGTGGGTTGATGAATTCTTGGATGGTCTTCGGCCAACGCTCACCGTACGAACCGACCGATGGCGTCGTCGGCGTAGTATGTGAAGGTCCCCGTGTGCCATGAGATTGCATCTGAAAAGCATAAACAACTTTGTGTAGTAGGTAGGTAGTGATTTTTAAAGCATTATAATTGATCTCGTTTTCTCGGTGCGTTTGTCGTTTTCACTCCGTAATCTCATGCAAATTTTCTCTATAGCATTGTAGACAGACAAGTCTAAGAAAAATATGTTTGTTTTTGGTTATGGCAATAAAATGTATTCATGATTTTATCCAATTAAAAAGAAAACAAAAAGCGACAGATCATCAAAAGGGAAGTAAGAAAGGTGAGATTTTAAGCGAAGGGCGTGGAAGGAATTCCGTCAATCAACTGAGATGAAAAGATTCACCGGGAATTCGTTGATCCATTATTATCGACGTTTACCGTCGCAGCTGTGCCATGATTGACGACGAATCAACGGTTTAAAAAGTATATTTTTGAGAAATCATTCACGATCTTGCATTTTTGCAAATATGTATCTTAAAAATACAGAGTAAAAACATTTCTAAATTATTTTTTTCCTTATTCTAAATGTCGATGTTTGGATGTTTGTTGCTCGATCACGTCGTAACGTCAGAATGGATCGGGCTGAAATTTGAAACACAGTTAGATTGTATTTACGACTATATAAGTATTATAACAGCTATATGGCCGCCATATTACAAGCTTTGGGGTCATCGGGATGGTGTTGTGTGTGAATTATCCATCAAAATTTATTTGTTTATAGATATATAGATAGATACCTCTTTAATGTGACACAAAAACAGAAATATTACAGTAAACCACTTACGAACTAGCACCAGAAATGGCGGCCTTATTGCTTAGAGCAATCTCTTCCAGGCAACCAGCTTATTGAGTTTATTGTAGTTTAGAAGAACACATAGGCTGATTTATATCCTAGAAAAATAATACGAACGCGGGTAAAACTACAGAAAACTGCTAGTAAGTTTATACAGTTTAAAATGTAATAAAACCTAAATAAAAAAATAATTAAATATATTGTTATTTATATCTGCTTGTCCTTTTTGTGTTGTGACAATACCTAAAGAGTATACATCTATGGTTCTCTATCTGACTTTGTCATCTGCAATTTAATTCTTAATAATTCTACGATTTGGCACTTACTCGTAGATAGCTATACCGTGTAATCTGGTGTAATCACATTGATAGAATAGCCAGCAACTAGCCGATGGCGCAGCCTGTTTGGTGCCATAATTTCCGTCGATTACAGCTCCAGAGGAGCATACCTCTGGAAGCTATCCACTATGAAGTGATCTCCGGTTGTAATTATGTGCGATAATTGCGTTCGCTTTGATAAACGCATAGGTAAGTGATTGTTTGAGATTCTAAACGTAGATTATACGCATACGTAATATGGGGAGGTAACTATGTACCTACATGTTTTTTGAAATAAATGTTTTATTGATGTATGTTTTATTTTGTCATATCCACAATCGTGCAAATAAATACATTCGAATATTTGGATGTTTCTTGCTCAATCACATTGTCTAAACGGATTGAGCTATAGACTGCATAGAATAATAACGCCTAGAAACCGTGTCCGCGCAAAAAAAGTGAGCCATATTCTTAGGCTTAATCCGTTGTTAGGTAGAAACTACCATCAGTTGTCAAGGTTCAACGCTAGTTCATGCGTCTCCGACATTTAAACTCATAATGGTCGTTTATGTGTTTTTTTTTAATTAAGAGTGACGAGACGAGCAAGACATGTGCCTGATGGTAAGCAACATGTCTGCCACATAACAGCACAGCAACATGCAGCTATTGGAGCATGAAGAATCCAAATCATTACCTAGCACTGCACTGCGCTCGCCACCCAGAGATCTAAGTTGTTATATCTCTAAGCCGAGTAACTTCTCTGGAAACATTTCCCTTCAAACCGGAACACAGTAATATTTGCACATTACTGCTTGATGGTAGAATAACTGGCAAAGGTGTGGTCCTTCCCCAGGCGGACTCTGCCAAGAGCCCTACCACTACGATTCTCACTGTGTACATATTTTACGACATTAAAGTTTTGTTTGACGAACTTCAGTACATACTCCATACGCGGACAATCTGCGCTTTGCCTTAAGGCCGGTTTGCATTTTTGATTAGTGCAAGTGCGAGTCCGAGTGTGATTGCGAGCGCGAATGAGTAATCGCGACTGATTACTATGTACTCGCAATAATCAATCGGTGTCCACACGTGTTTGCTACTAATCGGTCAACACCTGCACTACTCACTCGCACTCGTCCTAATAAAAAGAAAACAGGCCTTTACTTAAGATGAAGCGTTTCTTTGAAGATTATCGATCTAAGTGTCTGGAATAGCATATTTGGAAACGGGAATTGCCTTTTAAAACTTTTAGTAATATTAAACAGGCGAAAGTTTCTGTTGGTTTCTACGTATCATTGTCACGTCTGAACGGATTTAAATGAATTTGAAGCCCATTTTAGTTATTTTTTTCAAATTATTATAAATCAAAACCAATTAATTCCACAGTCCAATGACCTTCCACGTAATTCTCAAGAGCTTACAGCCAATTTTTCGCAAAGCTTCCATTTTCCGTTTCATACCGCACCACCACTCACCTATAGCTCGGGAATGCCTATTGTTGAGGTCAGATATGAAGCGATTAGCGGAAGCGACAAGCGGGTGTGGAAGCGGAGTAGGAACAGAAGTAGCCCTCTGCCTAGGGTCGTGGGTTCGATTCCCACCCAGTACAAATATTTGTGTGATGAATACAAATGCTTTCTCTGTGTCTGGGTGTTTCTATGTAGGTATAATAAGTATGTTTTAAAAAATAATATTGGCAGTTATAGGAACTGGCGATAGAAGTGAAACCTTATAACTCAGAATTTGATAGCTTACCTTGGAAACTACACGGGTGTACACCGGAGGGCGTGGCCTGGACATCATGGCATGGCCACCTAGAAATGCGTCAGCATTTACTATTGGCTGATGCATTTCTAGATGGCCATGGCATGATGCCGAGGCCACGCCCTTTCAGCATTTGCCATTGGCTGACGCATTTCTAAATCGCCAATAGCCATGGTCCCGAGTTTACCCGAAGATTTCTTATCATACCCGAGCGTGATGCTAGAATCCAATTCACAGCCCACAAAATATCTGTCTAGGCGCGCCAAGAAAGAAGTTTTCACTTCAATATATAAGTATTATATCAGCTATCTGGCCGCCATTGTACAAGCTTTGCTTAGTTTGGGGTCAGATGGTGTTGTGTGTGAATTGTCCACCAATGAAAAAAATGCTACAATTTGCACCTGTCAATCTCATTGTTCGCTTATCGCTATCACTACGGCTGCAACTAAACGCTGCCTAACGTCGTCGCGTTTAAAATTAACTAAATTGATGTGGCGTCTACCGAACCACTGACGCGGCATAATAGCCGGCACGTTTACCTTTAAAAGGTCTCTGAGTTACTGAATTTTTGGAGTATATTCTGTTCTATTCGTGGACGTTCGTGTAATAATATTTATTAAATTTTTTATCTGTCTCGCTACTTTCGCGTTTGACTGCCAACTCGTTTGATGGTAAGTGGCGGTGAGATCGAAGATGCAAGGTGATCTATAATGAGGCCAGAAACTTATTCTACTAAGCTGTGCATTTAATAAATAAATCGTTTATTTCCCAAAAACACAACACAGCACATTTAACATGATGGTAATATTGCGGAATTTATATAAATCTACTAGCAGTACCATTGAGCCCCAAACTAGGCCGCAAATTTGAAGAAAGTGTCAATTTTCTTCAAACGCACCGCAAAACCATTTCGTACGAATTTTAGAAGTAATCACAAGATAGTGTGCCGACTTTTGACTTGTTCGATAGTAAAGGGGAAGGCAGTATAAGTTCACGTAAGCCCGCTGCAAACTCACCGAAATGCATACTGTAAAAAAATAACAGAGTAGGTACTTTTCGATGATGATCTAGGCTGACCAGTTTTACTCGTATAATATTATAGGTTCGATACGTAAGAATAACTATGTATAATAATTATTATTATGTACCTACATAAGTATGTTGAGAAATTATTTGGTGCAACTACGACTCAAACCCTAAATAAAGTAAGTTAGTGATATAGATATTAAACGTATTCTAGATTTTAAAATGTATAGCTTACGGCTTTTATCGGATACTGATCCGTTCATCCGTTGTGACGTGATTGAGCAACTAACATTTAAACATCCAATTTTTCGCATTTTTTTATAGTAGGACAGGTTTACACTTGACTATTATCTCACCTGATATCAAGCACTGTGATGCGGTCTTCCAATAAAAAAAACGACTTATTTTCGACATTTAGTACCCAGATTATATCCTTTCGGGGCTCTATACTACTATATCTACTATTTTAAAAAAACTACACTTTTTTAAATTAAATACTCACCCAGGTAACATATTCCACAGTTTGGATGCCCCTATAACATTTGAGTATTTGGAAAGTCAACCACAAAACTATTCCATTATCATTCTACAAGAAATCCGATAGAATTATAAGGATGATGTTATTAGTTCATGTAGATTAGATTCTGGATTTGAATAACAAAAATTCAATATTTTGCACAGAACAACAGTGTAATTGACGGCGTAGGCGGCGGCTACAAAACGACTACGCAGACAGGCGTAGCGAGACACGTGAGCGTCACGTAGCACGTGTAGAAACTTCGCTATTTTAATGTAAATACCTAGCATGTTTTGTATGATAAATAAGATTATGCATAAATAGTGTATTAAGTCCATAGAGTTGATGCTTAAACAAACTTATTGAATCATGAGGAACTAACAGCATGGGGCCGGATCTGAAAAAAAAACAACTCTCTCAATTACAGATAATCCTACTATCCAACTAATATTAAAAATGTCAATGTTTGGAGTTTAGGACGTTTGTTGCTCAATCACGTCGATCTGGAAGAACACAGGCTACTTTTTATCCCAGGTAAATAACGGGAACTACGTGGTTAAAATCGCGAGTACCTACTGCTAGGTTTACAAACGAGTATATTGAACTGAATAATTGCTTTCTAAACATTTGTGTTTAACTAAAAAAGTTCTTATCGAATACGAAACAATGTTTTGTAATAACAAATCTTGGCTTATGAACAGTTTTCATCCCTTTGATTTTGTTCAAAACGTTGCCAGCTTTTGGCTTACGTAAATCTTGATTAAATAATGATTGGTATACAGAAGTTATTTATCTTGTATACATACGTCTTGCCTATATTTATATGTACGCAATTGATTCCGTAGAATACATAAATATATGTTCAATAATCAAAATACGAATTTAAATTTTTATTTATATTTTATTTATTTTTATTTATAAATACTCAGAAAATGTCGATATACATTATTGAGGAATATGTAATTTTTACTATTGCCTTTGTAAAATAAGTATTAGTGTATAAACAAACACCAGGTTAGAATAATTAATTTGAGTTTTATACTTTTATAGAGTCCTTCCCAAAGAGGCCCATCAGGCTGGCGGTATCCCTAAGCTGTATAGTTCGAGAAATTATATTTTTAGCCACACAGAGACTTCAGCGGTGATAATGCCCCATCGCTTTAACAACTAACGTAAATTCAAACTTTTTTTCTACATCGAGTATCAATAAAAGCGGCCAAGTGCGAGTCGGACTCGCCCATGAAGGGTTCCGTAGCAGCAAGTAATATAATACATAATTTTTGTAGTTCGTTCGTTGATAAGGCCGCCGCTTGTAACATTAGTCTTATTGTTATTCTCTCCTGTATAAGTGTTTTTTGTTTGTTTATGGTGTGTACAATTAAGAGTATCTCTCTATCTATCTATCTATTTATGATCGATGTTTTAATAATAGTCTATTTTAGACTAAGAAAAGTACTTACTAGATCGAGTTGAAACCAATTTTCGGTGGAAGTTTGCATGGTAATGCACATCATATATTTTTAATAGTTTTATTATCTTATTTTAGAAGTTAGGGAGAGAGGGGGCCCTCTCCCTGACTCGGGACACATTTTACCACTTTGGAAGTGCCTTTCGAGCAAATGATTCAGTGTTGAATAAAATCATTTTAGAAACCTCAACATCACAACAACACGGGCAAAACCATTTGAGTTGACTTAGTGCAAATTAAACAACCTACCAGTGTTCAAAGTGCAGTGTTAGTGCAATTTAGATTTATAAATATTATATACAAAGTACACATGAACGAAGTGACTTCGTCTTAATAGAGACAATAAGAAAAGTGCTTATGGACACAATCTTACACTTAATATTATTTAGCAAACTAAGTCATAAAAAAATTACTCATTAGCCTATACTTTCCGAATGAGGCTAGATTGTAATAAATATATTAGTCACCAAGTTGGTTGGTGACTAATTATTTAAAAAAAAAAAAAACTTCATCATCATTTTTAACCCATTAAGCCCGACTCGCGACGCGGCCGGCGTCGTGACGTCACACAAAAAATCATTACTAAAAAATGAAACCAAACTTTGTGTGTCTGTAAACGACAATGAATTAATTAATATTATCGCCTATCTCTTAGGCATCAAAATAAACTAATATTCAAGTATGTATATAATGAAAAAATAAGGTTTTTAATTCTCAAAACCGGTTTTGCCCAAATCTGGCCTCCCGGGGCTAGACAGCTTAAAGGCCTAGCCATAAAACCCCACATGTGTAGTTTTGACGAAAAATTTTTTTTGAGTTTCAGCTCTAAATTTGGGGCATCCCCAACACTTTTTGGGTTTTTATATTTTTTTGTAAAAACCTTAATGCGGTTTACAGATTACATCTACTAACCAAGTTTCAACAGTGCAGTTCGCATAGTTTCGGCAAAACTTGGCTGTGACATACGGACGGGCAGAAAGACAGGCATGACGAATCTATAAGGGTTCCGTTTTTTTAAGTTTTATGGAACCCTAAAAACTGTCCATTACCGATCTTAGCCAGAAATATTCTGCTAGCTTCACGTAACGACGGGAGGGTATCACCTGTCGAAGCCAGACTATAAGGTAAATACACTCATTTATCTGTCAAATACACCGTAATGAAATGAACAAAATACAAAAACAATGAGTTAACAGTATTTTTATTTACTGCCAAGAACTGTAGCAATTTAATTTGAGTTTTCTAGTTAGCCATTAAAAAGTGAAAGTCTGTATGGTTAAAAGGACATGCTAGGAATGCAAGCTCTTCGATCTTTGGTAGATCGTCTGTGACTTTTGTATAATATTTATGAACATTGTAACGTAAACTAAGGTAAGTGTATAAATTGTGTTGCAACGCAACGTAAAGTGACGTTACGCAACGCTGCGTAAAGTAACGCAACGTGAGGCAAGCCAAGGCTACACAACGTTACGCCACGTAACTCCACAAAACGATTAGCAATGCTATGCAAAGCTACACAACGCTTCGCAACGCTAACCAACGCTACGCAACACAAAACAGTGAAACACGATGCAACTAAGCGCTACACAAAGTAAAGCTATGTAAAGTTATATAACGCTATGTAACTCTATGCAGCGCTACGCAACGCTATGCAGCGCTACGCAACGCTAAGCAGCAACGCCGCTACGTAACGCTACGCATCTCATGCTCGCATAAAGGGCCACGAGAAGCGATGGCTGACACATGTGTCACACTCAAAAATGGGTGCCGGTTGCAGAAGTTGGGCTGCTTGAGGCGCACATATAAATGAGAGCTTTGTCTATTCCATGGCTTAGGTCTAAATCTAAAGTTTTCTTTAATAATGTAAAATGTAACTCAAATTAAAAATGCAAAGTTTGACAAAGAGCACGGACCCTAGTGACTGTCCAAAGTAAAAAATACTGTTAAAGCAATACGTAAGACCATTAGTGCGTGGAAATCCGTGGTGTGTGGAAATGTACCTATATCTATGTGAGCACGTACATACGTGCTCGTTTTCTAACACGCATGCCCATGTTAAGTGTGTTTCTCTGCTACGTTCCATACTTTTTCTACTCTATAAAAATGACAAACATTTTGCAAAATACTGCCTTTTACCAACCCAGTTACAATTACAGAGAAATACTAAAGTGACAATTCATTGTTTCCCAATAATTAGAAAGAAAAGATAAAGAGAAACTGAGACAATTGAAGCCCAATTAATAGACATGGGAACAAATTAACCAGTCTCATTAATCGGGTGCTTACTAACAAATTAACCATAGACTCATTAATCTGGCGTTTACTTTAATGGTGACATGAGCAAGGTCAGTGTACAAGTAAATAATTCTGTGATGTCGTAAAAAAAATTGTGTCGTAAATAAATGTAAACGTGCTGAGAAAACATTAATGAAAAGTTGCATTTTTATGAATGTAATAGTAGCACTACTACTAATATCATAAATAAGAAAGTTTGTATGTTTGTTGCTCAATCACGTCGGAACGCATAGACGGATCGATCTGTGTGAACACAGTTAGATTATAGTCTCGAAGAACACATAGGCTACTTTTTATTCCGGAAAAATAACGGCAACGGAAACTTTGCGGATAAAACCGCGGGGAGCTGCTAGTAGTTGATTTATAATATACATATTGTTATAGATATATCAAAAGCAGAACACTTAAGCCAATTTTGCCTCTCTGTCACTTGTTTGACGCTCTAGCTTGTGGAACGTGACACTTTTTCGTGCCTGCTGTCGGCCTCCATCTATACTAATATTATAAAGCTGAAGAGTTTGTTTGCTTGTTTGTATGTTTGTTTGTTTGTTTGAACGCAAGGATCTCTGGAACTACTGGTCCGAATTGAAAGATTATTTTTTGTAGGATAGTCCATTTATCGAGGAAGGCTATAAGGTATTTAACATTACGCTACTATCAACAGGAGCCGAGCATGAATGAAAAATGTAACAAAAACGGGGAAAGAATATTGCTTTTAGAGAGCTTTCGTTGCATTTGTCATATGTTAAAGGTTGCGTCAATAGAACCTAAAGTAACCGAATTTGAACAAAATTTGAATTGGTACGACCAATTTTCGATAGATGGCGTAGCAACGCGTGAGCGTTCAGCTAGTCGTATTATAAGACGTCAATATCACGTCAAACAAATAATGTTTTCAATAAAAAATATTTTATATCGAAACTTAATTTATTAATTTAAATTTGGTTCATTGTCTCAGAAACTAATCACAAATCTTCACAGTCTCAAATTCCTTTGACCAGAAATGAGGATCTCGAGAAGTTGCTGAGAAATCCGAAGTCCCTTCACAATAATTTCCAGCCGATTTGACCCGTACCGTACTAGATCCCAATCGACACTAAAATCAAAGTAGCCCAATAAACATTCAGTAACCCCTTACTATAAGGTAAGGGCAATGAGCGGGATCTATATTGTACGATCTTACGAGAAAACGATGTTGAAACGTAATTTCCGAAATAGTTTTTGACCGAAACCAAACATCTGAAATTGGCTATTTGGGAACGAAGCACTTTTTACACGGGGCCTAATATTCATTGAGGTTGTTAGGCTAGACACTGCGGCCTATTTATTCGCTATTTATTATAAGTGGGTACCGAAGTTTTTGTTGAACGCTCATTACTTGGAATTGCCAAATTCTAATCTACATAAATAGTATTTTGTTTCAGGCTATTGTTTTTTTTACATTAGGAGTAACGAAAAATTTACGATTTTTGGACTTAGCTTAGTTTTTCACGTAAGCTTACTGAACAGACTAAGCTTAATTTTGTCTATACAGGTATTGTCTGTACAATAATAGCATTAGGATGTGGTTGGGGATGCCATGATTCTGAGTGTTTCAGAAATGTTCACACAGACCAGGACAGACACAGGGGCTCGTCAAGGCAACAAGGCAGGGATGCCTTGACGAGAAAAAGAACATTTTCACTACGACAAAGAAGACTGCACGACAGCGACAATAGATAGATAGATTAACTCTTCATTGCATTTAATTTAAAAATAAACAAAAGTCATTTAAAACTAAACAAAATAACGTAGCTATTGGCTATATTAACATATCGATATTTTCAAGATGTTTTCCTTCACAATTAAATTCAGTGGTGACGATAAACATGTATACTTTTGCCTGGAATAATACTCAGAAGTGCAAGCAGGATTCGAACCCACGACCTCATGATTGTAATTGCACTTTCTAAGCACTAGGCAAACATCGCTTCTAATAAAGTCGTATTTAAAGTTGTGGTGGCTTAATGCCATAACTCAGTTTTTGTAACAGTTTAATATTTATTTCAGCGTATTATTTTCAACACGCTAACAGAAAGAACATCATCACAACTTTTGTACTGAATGCGAATTAATACTTGTTTGCAAGCAAGTCTCATGTCATCTTCAAATTAATCAAATCTACGACCCGTTGCTTTTGAGACCGAGTGTGAGTAGCCAACAGGCCACTACACCTTTTTATTTGAAGATGAAAAAACGATGATTATATTAATGTGTACACAAATACAGTAAAATTAAATCCATGAATTGTCTGTTAATACTTGAGACCCTGGCGTTTAAATAATTATATTATTGCAAACTCGCTCTCTCTCATTAATTTAAGGTCTGAATGACTGAGGCAGTATTAGCGATAATATAAGCAATTGAGTTAAGCAGGATCGTTATAATTCCAGTCTATGATATATGTATGTTACCATCATTATTGTAAATTTATGCATAGCGTTACCGTCGTATTTCTGTTTCAAACAAAATACATTTTGTTTATCAATACGTAGTTCAAAATTTTGCCAGGAGTATTTGTTTGACTCTACATTTGATACCCGAACAAAGAGCTGAGGTGTAAAGATCTAGCTTCCTCGTTAGTCTACTAATGATAGCAGTAATTGTAGTGGAGATAGTAGCAATTGTATTCAATGACGGTGAGTCATTTGAGTAATTGTTGGACGAAATCTTTGCAACAATTTACTTCTTGAATAGGCGTTGATTGGACGACTTAAATTTGGAATCGTGGATTATAGAGGTATATTACTAGCCGTGCTCCTTGGCGTTACCCATGGTCAGTTTTAATAGAGATATATTTATTTAATATAATGTGACGACGCAAAAACGAGCCCAAGTAAAGCATAGTGACAAGAAACAATTTGAAATTCAGTCCATTTAGAATCCAAATTATTGCCAAGCACTACTGACCTACGTTCATAACCCGCAAATACAAAATAATTTTGTTTTGTCCTGCAATTTCTCTGACGACAGTGCCCTTCAAACCGGAACGTAGTAATATTTCCACACTACTGCTTGGCAGTAAAACAACTGACAAATTACAGTATACTTATTCAAAACCGAGGCGAACCACTAGTGTCTCACAATCTTTTGTTTTATATATTTTTTCAGTAACTAAAACAAAAGAATTGAATTCATTCGCCCTTATCCGCGAAGACAATCTGAATAAAAGGAGCCTTTTAGATTAATTATTAGTTAGCAGGTATTTTTTGTTCATGCATTTATTTCACAAGAAAACTCTGCGGATTATTTTTTCCAGATAATAATAAAGTTTATTTAATTCACTGGACGAGTAACTCACGCGTGTGCTAATCCAGTTTGATTTAAATTTCGGCCGCATCCAGTGGTCTTTTACAACCACTTCCATGATTGCTACTCGTTTAGCACATAACAAAACTTATTTTTTATATAAAAGTTTTTACAAGCTGAAAAAGTCCAGCCAGTCCAGTCTAGTCAAGTAATCGATTACCACTTCTAATTTATAATATTTTAACGAATTATGAATTTCTTACTGAAAGTAAGGTTAGCAAAACCATAGACATTCAACTTTAATTTTCCGCTGGAACTTGGAGCCACTGCCATGGAGAAAATGTCGCCAAGTGCGAGTTGACGGATGACACATATATCCAAAATTTTCTTTGTCGAAACATGCCCTTTTCTTCACGATGTTTACCTTGACAGTTAAAGCCAGTAGTAAAAAAACTTGTACATCTGCTGTTGTAAAAATAACTCTGAGGTTCAGGCGGTATTTAAACCGGCAACCTCACTATATTGTGAAATTGACATTATTGCCACTAGACAAAAATTTTTAAATAAGACTGATGTTTCAGATAAAATCTCATTACTGCCAGTTTTTAAACAAAAACTGCATTAACATGGGTTCATTAATTTAAAACAACGTTAAACAACGCGGAACCCATTTCGGTTCGGCGACGGATAATTTTTTCACAACAAGTGAAAAAAAAAATTAAAAAAAAAAATTGAATGTACTCTCAAATACTTTGAGGTTAGTTTTGACATAACAAATCATTAGTAAAGGTTTATCAACCAAACATTTTTCGCGGCAGTAAAAAAGAAAAAAAAAATTTAGTGAAACAAATGAATAGAATTGGTCTTAAAACTTGCATACTGTCACGAATTAAGAATTATGACGTTACAATACTATAAGGTACTTGTCTATAGAAGTAAAATCAAACTTCACTTTTAATCTAACTTCAACACTTTTCGTTAAGCGTAAAAACAAAAGATTTAAAATACTTGTTAAGAAAAACCTTCCAATTAGTCCCAAATAACGATAAATTACTCTCATAAAATGTTGGTAAAACTTTAACATTGATGTTACAAATAAGTAAATTCAAAGCTTTAAATTAAAATATTGAAAACTTGTTAAAGATTCGATCGCAAGATTCATAATAAACAAACTTTAGCAGTTACAAAACTAATTTAAAACCGACGAATTGGTTTTTCTAATCTATGTTAAGTGTAAGTCTTGAAGTTAACTGAGAATCGCTCACCATCTGCCACGTTTTAATTATAAAGTTTGTTCAAGACTAACAGCTAAGTTCTAAGTTATAAGCCATTACAACGGCGATGAGTAGCGAATGATCTTTTTTTTACGTGGAGGAAATATGTACATTAATGCATGTTCTTTTGGCTGGGCGAGACGATGGGGTTGTGTTGGATGAACATGATGTTCCGGTTAAATCTCCAAGGGGTTCCAACTTTGCCGCTTACCGCTTGAACGTGCGAACGCTTACGCATTCTTCCATGAACCCGCAGTGGCTTCCACCCCAGCTAGATTTCGTTAGAGACAGATATATTGCCTTACTTAATTCGTTGTTGCATCAATTACCTTTGTTTTATTTATTATATCGTGGTAAATTAAAAAAAAAGTACAGAAATTGGTTTCAAAATGCTACACTTATGGAACAAGTATTTTGAAATCTTCGTAATAGAGGTAGAATTATCATCATCATCAACAGCCCACTAAACGTTCCCACTGCTGGAACTCAGGGCCTTCTCTCCCAAGGAGAGAGTTAAGGCCATAATCCACCACGCTGGCCCAGTGCGGGTTGGTGGATGACACATGACTTCGAAAGATTCTAGGTACAATGTCGGTTTCCTCACGATGTTTTCCTTCACCGTTTTTAAGTTAGCGGCATTACGCACATGACTTCGAAAAGACAGTGGTGCGTGTGGGGTTTGAACCCGGGGTCTCCGGATCGGCAGCCGCCGTTCTCCCGACTAGACCAGCCGTAACTTAGGTAGAGGTAGAATAGGAGACTCTATTTTTCTGTGACCAATATAAGGCTGTAAATGAACTGTGTGTGATTTACACAGTAATTTAATATACATATTTTATTAGGTACAATAATCAGCCAAAAGGTTTCGTACTAGCTTGTGACGACAAAACACGACGTAGAATCGAAGTCAGGGACAGCAGAACAGCATTGAATAGAAACTAAAATTCAGTTAGGCAGGCCACAACTTTAAGCGGCATCATGATAGGTGAACCACAGCGGTCAAGGAAAGATAAACGCGTTTGTCATTCATCTAGAATATAGACCCGATTGACTCAGAAACAGTCGTCGATAATAAAGAAGAGAAATAAGAGCAACCAGCAGTAAGACAAAAACGGTAGTGGATTGTGATGATCACATTTCAAGATACAGGTAAGATAAGAAGCTAAATTTAAATTAAATTTATTAAACGTATGACGAAATAATTGAAATGATGAGTACTGCATCTAGTCTTAGTTTTGACTAAGTAACATCACCGAAGAAGAAAAATCATGTGATATGTTGGAACTGGTATGTAAGGCAAGCTCATGGGCAGGCGCGGCATGGGTTTCAAAACTGGGTTCTGCATTATTATGCATTTTTAGGCTTATTAGCCTAAAAATGGGCCTATCTACGAAAATATGAGATTAAGTAAAGTGAAATAAATCGAAAACACGCTGATATCGTGGCCACAAGCAAACAGATACAGTTGTAAACCCTGACTCGGGTCGGGGAGCCCGAGTTGCCATGCTGCAGGTGCAGTTCGTTGACCTTCTAAAACAGCAGCTTGCAGAAACTCTCATAAAATAATTACTCACGTACGAATCACACTAAAAGATTTCGAAATTAATTATGCCAACGTAAAATAATTCTGCTTTAGTTTAGATCCTTGAAATGGCTGCGAAAAAGCCACAAGCTTCAACATATATACCATTGCTGGTATCAGAAAATTCTTAATAGGAGGCTTAGGTCTAGACTGCTTGAGTAACTTTCACTAGATTTGGAGGCTTAGGTCTAGACTGCTTGAGTATCTTTCACTAGATTTTTTTTGTGAATAAAAATTGGCATGAATAGATTTCTGTGTAGAGGCATCACGATGCCTTACTTCCCTCTTTCTAATTCTAAGTGAATTGTTGAATTTATTTTTAAACACACCGCCGCATCAAGTACATTTAAAAGTTAGATACAATTATTATTATCATATCCTTCTCGTTTATAAAATATTAGAGTTAGTAAGTAATTAACTAAAGTAAATTGTTAAATACTGTACGTCAAACTAGCTGAATTTGCAAACGCTTTTACTGTATAAATTTTAAAGTATTGGAGTTAAGAGTGTAATGTATAAATATAATATGAATATATATATTTTTTTTTATTTAAATTTGCAATTCCACAGTCTCCGGGGTCCGTGACTTTTGTCATTTCAAATCTTATATTTTTTTTACATATTTCTTGCATTAGCAGAAGAAGAGGAAAATAAGGGGGGAGTTGGGAACATTTTAAATTTAATACTAGTGCTCCTCTGTTGAGCCGATCACTTGGGATTGCGCTAGTAATCCACTCGACATCGTCATTTACATAAGCCGCCTCCTCCGGGCCCAGAGCCTCCACTACGGCCGCGTTTCTGTACCTGATGGCCATCTGTAGGTTGAACTCTCGGATGGTCTTCGGTGATGCAGACACCGCTCGCCACACGAACCGACCGATGGCGTCGTCGGTGTCGTCAGCGTAGTATGTGAAGGTCCACACGTATGCCGTGAGATTGCAGTCACGAAGGTCGTGTTGGTGTATCGGCTACCGCTTTGATTGGCTGCGGCTTTTTCCGCGGCTGCCCTCCGCTGTACTCTTTCAGAGCCAGTTTCAGCTCAAGAGAGCAGTCCTCTCTTGAGCATAAATCTGTACCCTTTCAATTGTTTAACAAAAACATAAACTCCTTGTGAGAGAAGGCCCCGAGTCCCAGCAGTGGGATAACTTAGTAAGCTGTTTATGCTTCAATTGTTTATTTCACGTTAAGATCTTTGTAACAAGCCAAAAAAAAGTCCTTAAAACAATAAAGTACCTAAACGCTTACAGCAATAAACGTAAATGTAATTAACCATGACAAAGTACTCTCCCGTTTTATTCACGGCTTCAAGGGTAAGCCATTACAAAAATATTACGTCAAGTGATCTCCAGTGGGAAAGCTATCGACTGTACTATTTACACCGTAATTTTTTTGTCGATGTGAGGAGCCACTATCGCATGTATTCTGTCCTTAATCTCCATTTAGTTTTATATACAATAAATCTGATATAACATGCATTCTTATGAGATACGTAAAATAATTCCAATGTAATTTAATATTTTAGTCAAATATTTAAGAATCCTTGATTCCATATTATATCCCAGTATTCTTCCAATTTACTCATTTCGTCTGTATAAAATTAATAACAAGTAATCCAAAATACATTTTGGACAGTTATTACTTGTCACGTTTAATACAACATCATCTTACTGTAAACTTAAATTAAAATATTGGTGGAAAATACACACACAATACCATCTGACCCAAACTAAGCAAAGGCTGTACGATGGTGGCCAGATAGCTGATATAATACTTATATAGTTTTAACACATGACACACACAAACAACACATTTAGACACAACGCAAACATTTGAATTCATCACACAAATATTTGGACTGGGTGGGAATCGAACCCACGACCCTCGGCTTCGCAGGCAGAGCTACTAACCACTAAGCCACAAGGCCAGTCAACTAAAACTAAATAAGTTTGTACCAAGGAAACAAGATATCCGACTTCATTAAAAAATATTTTATCATGTTACCTGTGTATTGTAAGTTCGTATTTACAATTTCATACTAAATATTTCATCTATTTGGCTCCCATAACGCAAGCTTTGCTTTGTTTTGGGCTGTCTAGTCCAATAAATGTTTACCTTCATCACCAATCATAATTTAAGCCCTGACAAATAAAAAATATTAAAATATAAAAGTTTAAAGAAAAATTATGACATACGTTTATCCGTAATAATGTGAATTGCATAACTGTTGGAATAAAATACTAGGAAACTCTAAACTAAAAGTTGTCTAGTACAAAATTTTCGTCACAAAGAGTATGAGGTAGCGCGGCCTCTATGCTGTTACTTCGTTTGCAAATTGAAGGACGGACAAGTACGGTCAAGCCTTTTCGTAGTCAAATTAGAAAAATATTATGACTTTGACTTACGCACAGATTTTTAGGTTAGGCGTTTTATAACACGGAGCCTTGAAGTATATTCCCAGTTATTTACATATTCGAATTGGTTAGACTCTTTGTAGTTTCCATTATTATCCTACATTCTACTGCCAAACAGAAATCTATATATATAAAAATCAATGCCACTTTTCGTTGTTATTGAACTCCTCCTAAGCGGCTGGACCGATTTCAATGATTTTTTTTGTATACGTTTGGGTAGGGCCCTGGAAGGTTTAGATTTACAAACCAGCCCGGCAGATGGCGCTGCAGTTGATATCTAGGTTATTATTCGAGCGAAGCCGGAGCGGGCCGCTAGTGCCTGATAATTCTTATTTTCCAGTATAGAGTGCATGTACCTATTTAGAGAAATGAAAAGTCAATGCGGTACATCATCTTTTTTCTCCTAATCCTGAATTGATTAGGATCATTAGGATTTATGTTGTATCCTTTATATATTGTTGATTTTGAGAACTATATTTATTGTGTAATTTTTTTGCATGGTATTGTAATAAGTTCTCCTTAATAAAAGATTAACAGCCTAATAGTAGGCCTTTGGCTATCTTGTTACGTGTAACATCAACTAGCAAGCAGTAAGACAAACAAGTACAACATGATGACAACTTTTCAATGTTAGGTGTTCAAAGCATGTGCGTAAATTTCATTAGTAAATTATATATCTAACAGATTAGTAGAGCCCTCCATTTTCTACGTTAGCCCACAATTTGGTGGAAAGGCTAACTACCATAGGACCATTGTAGTAGTAGGACTCTTACCAGAGTCCGCCGGAGAAGAAGAAGTGAGACACCTTTGCCAGTTATTCTACCGTCGAGCAGTAATGTGCAAACATTACTGTGTTCCGGTTTGAAGGGCAATGTGTCCAGTGAAATTACAGGGCAAAGAGATAAAACATCTTAAATCGATGAGGTGACGAGCGCAGTGCAGTGCTAGGTGATGATTTGGACTCTTCATGTTCCTATAGCTGCGTGTAACTGTGCTGTCATGTGGCAGGCATGTTGCTTACTATCAGGCACATGCTCTTCTCGTCTCGTCAATCTTTATTAAAAAAAAACATTAACAAAAAAACAAAGGTCGTTGAAAATATATGACCAAATATTCGTCACAGTAAAAGCTTTCAGTTAAATAAAATGTTGGACAAAACTAGAACGGAACATTTGACTGTTCACCACGGGGACTAGTTTTCGGCGATTCAAAAGCCAATAGCGGAATTTTCCAACGAAACTTTTCAGTTGAATGGATTTGGAACTAGTCTTTGTTGAGGCAAAAATGTGGACGAACATATTGATGAGATTTGTTGTTTTGTGATACGGGAATTTCACCTTTACAAGCTATTATTTTGGAAGATAATGTGGGAGTAGATTTTCTGACCAAAGTTTAGTCTCTCGTGATAAGATCGAAGTTAAATTGCTTATTAGGTCTGTATCAATATTGTGTCTGGGTTGTAGCAATTCTTTTGAGGTGAGTTTTTATGTTTTCTTTAGGTAGTTTTTTTTTTTTTTATTTAATTTAAACACTCCACAGACTCCGGGGTCCGTGACTTTTGTCATTACATTAATCTTTTTTTATTTACATAGTTCTCGGATTAGAAGAAGAAGAGGAAAATAAGGGGGGGAGTAGGGGGGTGGTGAACATTTTAAGCGTAATTCTAAAGCTAGTCAGTCCGATTTCGTCTGTTGAGCCGATCACTACCGGTTGGGATTCCGATAGTAATCGACTCGACATCGTCTTTTGCCTAAGCCGCCTCCTCCTGGCCCAGAGCCTCCACTACAGCCGCATTTCTGTCTCTAATGGCCATCTTTTGGTAGTATTTTCGTTGGCATTTTATTTTTATTGAGTTAGGTAGGCATTATTTTAAGCAGGATCATAATATGTCTTTTTACTAGGCAAAGGCTAATTACCAATTCTTTTCTCCATTTTGTGTTCGTATTGGACGTCAGGAGCACGATATTCTTACATTGTGAATGTATTATAGAAAACATCTTAAGGTATAATAATTTTATAGAACTAGCGGTAACAATAAGTTATTTCTGGCGTTTTTATGTTAAATATGTAAGAGTAGTAAATTAAATCAATTTTAATGCATAGTTTTGTTGAACTCGGGCCTTTGTCACGCAATGTTTTCGCCTTAAACAAATGCAAATTGCATAATTTTCCGATGAAGTCTAGAGTAAAACTAGGTAAGAGAAAGAGTAAGCCCGCTACATCGTAGACCGCTTCGTAGCTTAACATTGGGCGATATGGCGGTCAAATGTAAACCTATAATATAAAAAAGCAGATACATCATATGCATTATATTATAATTTTCTCGTATCTTAAATCTAATACATTTAACTATCTAGATATCATATTTTAGATGTCTGGGTGACGAGCGCAGTGCGGTGCTAGGTAAATGATTACAGGAGTATATTTAAATTAAACTACTTTGATTGCAAACTAACACTAGCAAAAATTCTTGGAGAAATGGATTACCACACAACGGAAATGTACATACAACGAGCACAATAAACACTGTAATTGCGTGCGTCGTAACAGCTATTATTTTATTTTATGTACCCGAAACTTAATGCTGATGTAGATGTAATTCTAGTTTAAGGAGTTATTATTATTAATGAATTAATTATTTTTGAATTTGATGTAAATTTGATTTTGTAGCTTCCTGATGTATAGTAGGTACTCGTATTTATTTCAATACATGTATCTTGGGAGGAGGCCACCGGACCCCGAAATACAGTTTTTAACTAGTTCGGGGACGGTGGATCCACATTATCTATATCTATATCTATACTAATATTATAAAGAGGAAAGATTTGTATTTTTGTATTTTTGTATGTATGTAATAAACTCAAAAACTACTGAACCGATTTCAAAAATTCTTTTGCCAAGAGAAAGCTACATTATCACTGAGTAACATAGGCTATTTTTATTACAAGAAAAAAATAGTGATCTTTGGAATTTTTTACTAAAACCAACGCAAGGTATAAAAAAAACAGCCATAAAATGGCTTTCATCGCATACGCTGCGGAAAGTACCAATGATAGAACCAAACAATGTTCTACAATATTATAGAACGTATTAAAATCTACAAAAAACCTCGCGAGAGCATATGTCTAACTACAGTAATTACGGCGCTACAACTGCTTTTTTACATTTTAAAAGAAGATAAAAATGCCGATCAACTTAAGACCATGCTATTCATACATTTGTTTTAATTCTTATCATAATAAATTATTTCTCAATCAAGACTGCTTTATTACCTATTGATTCCTTTTTGAATTATTAAAATCGGACATTCCATTCAAAATATATTACGAAATGAAAAATATCCATCCTAAATATTTGCAACGACGCGACGGCCGGCAGAATTATGAAGAGTGTACATACAGTACATACAGCGTTCATCCCAGTCAGAGTGATTTTATCTCAGAATACTTCTTTATCATGTACCACGTAGGTACATCGTTCCAAGACTACTCAAAATCAAAGAAATCACTTTGAGAGAAGCTTCAATTTCTCGGTGTCCGTTGAGGCTGAGAGAGTTGTTTGTGGTAATATTATTATTTTGTTTTCCCTCGGCATTATGGCACATTTTTGAAGACAATTTGTGTCAAGACATCAAACATACAGCCCAACAACGAGATCCGGATTATGATGTATATGTCGCAGCCGGATTGTATAGTTCGCCGTATTACATTACGGCTAGCCGTTTTGAAAAACGGGGCCGTTTTGTAATGCGGCGGTTCAACGATTAGCCGCATTGTCATTGCAATACGTTCTTCAATAAGGCGGTCCACGTTCAGCCGCATTGTATTACTGCTTATGTTGTAGGAAGACCATATTTAAAAAAATAACAACACAAAATCTAAATTAATTTCATTTATCTGAATAAATTGATCGATTATTTCGTACGATATTCCGTACTATTTTTTTTACAACATTTTACCTCTCACATAAAGTTTGAAAGCCCATAACTTGATATCGGTGACGGTACACCTAAGAAACATGGTGAACTTCCATAGACAAGGGTCTATTATCGAAACATGTTCCATCGTAGATAGCATCGTCGCTTAACATCAGGTGAGAGGGTGGTCAAGTGCGAACCTATTATAGTTTTAAAACTACTTGCATGGCTCGCTCCACTCAGAATCCCTTGAGCTTCTGGCTCCCGCATTCTTTTAAATACACTCTAGGGGTAGTAGCGCCAAGACTAGGTGGAGTCGGGGTGCTCCGGGTCGGATCTGGGTCTCATGTAACCTACCCGGTCCGATTTAGTCTTAACAAGGTGGACGGTGGAAACGAAATAGTATCCAAGTAACACCCAGGGTGATAAGTGCCACCCTAATAATATTGTGTACGATTCCTCCAAACTCCAGAATCCACTGTCACTTTAGCAATTTAGGAACACACAGTATTCAACGCCATAGTTGTTGTTATATCAGGCAGCGCCATAAGTGTTAAGAATCGGAACTAAAAATTGTCAAAGAGGCGGTTAATCTCTCGCTTTATTACATTACGGCTAGCCGTGTTAGCAATTTAGGAACACACAGTATTCAACGCCATGGTTGTTGTTATGTCAGGCAGCGCCATGAGTGTTAAGAATCGGAACTAAAAATTGTCAAAGAAGCGGCTAATCTCTCGCTTTATTACATTACGGCTAGCCGTGTTGAATAACGTATGGCGTTGAATACATTCCAGTGGTTTTTAAATCAGCTGTATTCAATCCGGCTGATCGTTAAACCGCCGCTTTACAAAACGGCCTTTAACCAACTAAGCCACCAGGCCAGGCAGTTTAATGTTTTTGAACTTTAAAGTTTTGGTTTTTAATTTTGATCGTTTGGAAAAATTTGGTCATGTACATTTCATTTAGCATACCTACTTAACAAAAAATTTGACCCCGTGCGAAGCCGGGACGGGCCGCTAGTATATTATATTATAATATATCTTATATATAAAATTCTCGTGTCACAGTGTTTGTTTCCTTACTCCTCCGAAACGGCTTTACTGATTTTAACCAAAATTTATATGCATATTCAGTAGGTCTGAGAATCGGCTACTAGCTATTTTTCATACCTTTATTTATATGGCAAAACAACGTTTGCGGGGTCAGCTAGTGTATCATAAATTGGCAATAAAAAGAATTTGATTTGATTTGAATCATTTGGACTCTTCGTGTTCCAATAGTTTAGTGTCACTGTCCTGTTACGTGACAGGCATGTTGCTTACCATCAGGCACATGTCCTGCTCGTCTCGTCACTTCATACTATAAAAAATACAAACTTAATCTTTGTCACTAAATATGTAGGGCAGTGTTAAAAAATGTTCAGATTTCCTGAGGGCCGCCGCCGCGCCGCCGCCGTCACAATACGAAATGTAAATCCATTTATAAGGGTGTCCTGTGTATTATGCGCCAGTCATCGCACGACAAGACGGATGGGGTGATGAATGACTACCGACAGACGAGTTATGAAGCATTTGTAGCGATCGTCTACGAATTTTGAACAGGATTTAGAGTAACGATACTATATGGTCGCACGTCTACAAATTTTTAACGGCTTCGAAAACTACACCGACTAAAAAGTAAGGAAATAAAAATATGAATTAAGGATAGTGCTCTATTAACACAAAGATAATATCTTTTTAAAAAAGCATAAAAAAATCAAACACCCCACGTGCTTGATTTTTTTATGAATACTTTTTTGACAGACATTGAGAGAAGTAATCATTTTGAAAATATCGTAAAACCTCACGCTTGGGATGAATTATCTTATGTCTCTGGGTGACGAACGCAGTGCAGTGCTTGATAATAATTTGGACTCTTCATGTTACAATAGGTGCGCGTCACAGTGCTGTTAAAAGCAGGCATGCTTCTTATCATCAGGCACATGACCTGCGCGTTCAGCCACTTTGTACAAAAAAAAAGATTTCAACTAAATTCTTTGAACTTTTAAGGACGTTCAAATCGTACGCTCGTTGAGATAACCGATAACATACTCTGAAGATATTCAGCAATTTCATACAAAAATTGCGACAAAAATCTGATTAAAAAGTTGGGAAGTTGTTCCGTATTTTCCGCCTCAAGTTAACTTCAACGATAGTGATAAGAGAAATCTTCTGGAAACTCAACGGACACTTTAAACTTTCTTCGTGTATTTAGTTTCCACTTTAACTGGCTTCGCAAAAGGAGAAGGTTCTATGTTTTGCTGTAGGTATGTATTTTTGTGTGTCTGTCGACGATTCCGCCAGTCCAGTTCCAGTTCCACTTTTTTTTTCTTTTTTTTTTAACTTTTATAGGTTTACACTTGACCGCCATCTCGCCTGATGTTAAGCGACGATGCGGTCTACGATGGAGCATGTTTACCTAGAAAAATACCGATTCACTCTGGATTTGAAGACACAAAGATTATAACCATCGGGGAAAACCAGTCAGGCAACGTATTTACTTGACATTGACGATTTCATGTATTTTTTTACGTAATACCCCGTTTACATTATTCCAGTCCAGCGACCGAATCCAGCGCTGGATTGGTTACTGGAATAATGTAAACCGGCACTGGAATGCACTGGCACTGGATTGATGCATTCCAGTGCCGGTCTCCATTATTCCAGTAAGCAATCCAGCGCTGGATTCGGTCGCTGGACTGGAATCATGTAAACGGGGTATTACATGCAACTTTTTTAACTATGATAAGATTGCACTTGATTTCCACGTTGCCTGATGTTAAACAACGATGCGGCGTACGATGGAGCGTACTAGCCTGGTAGAAATCTACGCACTTTCGACTAGAACACCAAGATTAGAAGGCTACTGAGAACGTTCAGACTGTGAAATGCGTTTTCACAGTCTGAACGTTCTACCTAGCTTAGGCGACTAGATATTGGACATATTGGTGGACGCTTCACACACAACACCATCTGACCCCAAACTAAGCAAAGCTTGTATGATGGCAACCAGAGAGCTGATATAATAATGAGAAAGATGATAGATAAGATAATAGATGGGGTTACGATGTGAATACGTAAGACAACAGGCAGTGGATGGCAATGTAGAACTAAGGATCGGATGGAGAATGGAGATGCTAACAAGTGGAAGAGGTCTGTAGTTAGTAATTGGCAGATAATGACTTTTTTTAAACACCGTCTATTCTACGTTATTAAAACCAAGTTTTTATATTATATAATTTGATTACACAGGTAATATAAACTTTGTCACCCACTAAAATATATCTATTACTAGATATTGTTAACAACTTTTTGAAGTGAAAACTTCTTTAGGCGCGCCTAGACAGATATTTTGTGGGCTGTGAATTGGATTCTAGCGTCACGCTCGGATATGATAAGAAATCTTTGGGTAAACTCGGGACCATGGCTATTGGCCATTTAGAAATGCGTCAGCCAATGGGAAATGCTGAAAAAGCGTGGCCTCGGCATCATGCCATGACCATCTAGAAATGCATCAGCCAATAGGAAATGCTGACGCATTTCGAGATGGCCATGCCATGATGCCCAAGCCACGCCCTCCGGTTACACACGTGTAGTTTCCATAGTAAGCTATCAAATTCTGAGTTATAAGTTTTCACTTCTATCGGCAGTTCCTGTGACTGCCAATTTTTTTAATTTTGTTTTTATTTATTTTGATAGTCAATTCAATAAAAAATAAATGAATTATTAGTACAACAAAGTCTCAAAATAAATTACAAAGATTATTTAGGCTTTGGTGTGAAACTTTTCAAGTTTGTATATTATTTTTTAATGACAGCAAATGGATTGAAAGAAATCTTTAAATAGAACTATTAATTAGATAGTTTTTAAACTTAACTACCTAATAAAGATCGATTTATGCTATCAATCCGAAATGTATGGCATTTGGCCACAAATGCTTTTAAAGCCCGCCCTATTTCGCCGCATTATTTTTTGATGTACTTTGCATCTGTTTTTTTTGAGTATCACAATAAAGTTTTCTATCTCGTTATCTACGAATTTTATCAACCAATGTCAAACTTAAATCTCAAAATATAAATTTTATAATTATTACCTCCATCATTTCTCTCTAAACGAAGCAAAATTTCGCCATCATTTCCGATTTCCAGATGTTGGTAAACAAATCTCGTTTCGATTAAACTTTCTCCATGTTTTTGAGAGACATGATGAAATATTTAGGTTGTGATTAAATATTGATTCCAATGAGAGGTGATGACCATACTAATTTACGTCTTTTGTTTGTGTGATTGGAGCAGGAGTCTTAGGGAGTGGTTTAATTTTAACTTGGATCTCGCAGACTGGGTTCAACAACTGTGCTGAGTGTGAGTTTTTAATTCAGTTCAACGGGATGAGGTTATCAATTCGGCCGGTATTTTTTTAATATGTATGTATACAGGCTGACTGGACATACCACCAATCTACTTGACCCCTAGAAAGGGGTCAAGTAGATTGGTGGTATGTAAATCACTCAGCCACAGACGAAGTTTGTTTCCAATTTCAGGATTCTCAGGGCTCATCTATTATAATAAAATATAAATAAATATTGGTGGACAATTCCCACACAACACCATCTGACCCCAAACTAAGCAAAGCTTGTATGATGGCGGCCAGAAAGCTGAAATAATACTTATATAGTTTTAAATACATACTTATTATAGCTCTAAATCGTTGTTGAAAACAATATGCGTTCTAATAAGCGCGTAATATAGTATGTAAGCGCGTAAATATGACATTTGTATGAATAATTTTACAGCCCAGCGTCTCTAGCGCAGATGGAGCCTTGTTTTCGTACCGTCTAAAAATACAAAAAACACGTGAAATCCGTCGAGACGGTTCAGGGATAAGCCAGAACTAACAGCAAAGTAGACATAGAAATAAATTTAATTAATAATGTTATTTTTCTGTGTATGTACCGCATGTGGTTTCTGTGTATGACATCAAAGTATGATGTCATTGAATGAAAAGTTGTTAAATTATTTATTTATTTGCACAGGGTACACACATATATATATTATAATATACCTAGATCCTGTAGCTCAAATTTATAACTATATGTACAAAGATAATTTCAATTTGAAAACACACATTTAAATTTTATTTATATGTATAGGTCTAACAAAAGTTATTATTTGAAAATGAACAGTGTTTGTAGGATTTACGTAATATTAATGTAATTTTAATTTTATTACATTGTTTTTCAATGATTCTCATTTTCACGACATGTAAATAATATCTAATAATTGAAGTATTAGATGTTTGCAACAGTCCCGTACAGATGTTGCCTCTTTGGCATAGGTATGGCCCAGAGCTAAGGTACGTCAAGAAATTTAATCTACACGAAACAAATAACTTCCTATATAAAGGCAGAGGAAATTGAATAGACTGTCAGAAACAAGGTCATATTGTTTAATTGCAAACTCCTGTTGAACTCTGCTTAATACGGAATATTAATATCTTAACGAGAATTACTCCTTATGGAATTTTCAATATACGAGAATACTCAGAAAGGCTTTATTAAACCGAAAGATATCGTACTACGAGTATTATACTCACCGTTATGATTTTTTTTTACTATAGCGCTGAGTCTGAATTCTCGGAAAATCTACTGTTTCAAACGAAAATGAATATTTGGTGTTTTTCCACTATAAATTCCGATATCCTTTCATATCAAAATGTGTAGAAATTGTAGTTGTAGTTGCCCTAGCATCATCACTGCCTTTTCAATTATTTTTTTCCGAGCACTATTTTATGGTCGTATGCGCAATGTCTTTATGCGCCATTTAAAGAAAACGAGGTGGAACTTTTCTAGGTCTAAACAAGGTACCGGGACTCCGGGTATGAGCGAGTTCCTATAAATCCATTAGTTTCGTAGTATTAGTCTGAAATGGTAAATTTTTATCCCGTATTTAAAAAAAAGTTTAGACTTATTATGATCATCATCATAATCAGCCTACACTTGTCCACTGCTGGACATAGGCCTCTCCAATGATACGCCACTCAGCCCGATCCTCGGCTTTATGTTTCCAACTGCCACCAGCTGCCTTCCGCCACCTAGTCTCAGGGCGTCCACTACACTACGTTTGCCGATTCGCGGTCTCCACTCCAGAGCTCGTCTACCCCAACGGTTATCGGTTCTGCGACAGATATGACCAGCCCACTGCCACTTCAGCTTGCTGATCCGCTAAGCTATGTCGGTGACTTTGGTTCTCTGACAGATGACTTCATTACGAATACAATCCCTCAGAGAAACTCCAAGCATAGCAATTTCCATAACTCGCTGAGCGACTTTGAATTTTCAGACTGCTTTTACTGTTAGTATCCACGTTTCAGCACCGTAGGTCATGATACTTATTATACACTTATTATGATAGTTATATTTAAAGTAAATATAAGCAAAATCAAATATTATCCAATGTTGCTAGCCAAAATTGACAGTTTTGTTGTAGGTTGTTTGTGTTTTTTGTAGTTTACTTAAACTGCATAAAGGTAAGCAGTCCACTAAATTTTGCCACTGCTGGGGCCTTCTCTCGCTAGGAGAGAGACAAAGCCATAACTCATCATCCAAGCTGATCCAGTGCGGATTGGTGAACGACACACATTACCTCGATAGATTCTAAACACTTCGACTCCGACTCCGATAAGTCGGTACTTCCGATTTTTATTACACCTTCGGTTCCGATTTATGCTCCGAAACTTTTAAAACGGAGGTTTTAATCGGAGGTAAGGTGTATAATCATTTTTGAGAGAATCCCTTATTGTGTTGGAAAGTAAATGGAAATACAAAATCCCAATCCCTAAAATCAATTGCTCGCCAATGTTTATCGTGTCCACGTGTTTGGCATAAAAATATATATTTATCCCTTATATAAATCTTTGCCTATCCTGCCTATGCCTCCGACTTCGGTTCCGACTCCGATAAATCAAATTTAAAAAGTCCGACTCCGCCTTCGGTTCCCATAAAATGACCTTAATTACATCCCTGATTCTAAGTACATGCCGTTTTCTTCACGATGTTTTTTTTTCATTTTAAATTAGCGGCATTACGCACTAGGGTGGAGCGAAAAAACTTTTTTCGTTTGACTGTAATGTAATAGTAAAAATTTGGTGCCATTTGGGCTTAAATTAAGCAATACAAAATATAAATCAATTCCGTTTAGAGTAACTACCCCCGGCCCCCGCATCGGCACTGATTTTATAAAAATAATTGGTTTTAGACCTCGCATAGACGCCATATATCAGTACTATATTTTCATAAACATACAATTTTTTTATTACGAATCGTTCTCTGGAATCCTGTATTTCGATGTAGAATACACAAAGAAACCAAATGATGTGTTTATAAGCTTAATAATGGGAGTGTGAGAGCGCGGGAGGAGACGCTAGCGGCGCTTGTCACGACACTCGTCGTTTACAGTGCTCTGTTCTTTTCATTTCCTATTTTTAACACTATGTAAAGAACTTGAAGTGTGTTTAAATGTCCTTATTTGGGGGATGTTAGTGAGATAAAAAGGAAAGTGTTAACTACTTACGAATATGTAAAGAATTATTACGAATTGACATGAACGAGACATCAACTAAAATTACGACTAGAAAGAGCAAAAGAGCCAAATTTTTTCAGAGATAGCAGACATCGTAACATCTAGGGTTGGAAATATACAAGAAACTGTATTTATTCTGATGGTAACACGAATGAGGATCATTCAAACGTTTAAAGCATATCATTTAAAATTAAAAAATCTACTCAAATCCATCAAGAGGAGTCAGAAAGTTTTCAGCAAAGCAGTAAGATACTTGTTGGTATTTCAGCAAGTAAATGCAATAAATTAGCTCAGTGCGTCTGTTCTAGGGATAAAAAGGTTCTTAAATAAGAACAGGCTTTTATGATTATCGGCAGAATCGATGATACTGGTACAAATAAATAGCAACATACTATAAAAAGTTAAAGATTGTACCTGAGTTTGGTACATCTAGAGGAATACAACTGTGATAACAGATTTTCTAGTACCTACGTGAAGATATTTTCCAAGCTAGTATTATACCGAGTATTATGTATTATGGCCATTGGTTGTGACACAACGAATGTTAACACTGGAAAGTATGATGGATTTTTAAAACTGGTTCAGAAAAAGCTACAAAAATTATTGCAGTGAAAAATCAGTTTGCTCCACATTCATGAACTGCTCTAAGACATTTATTTCTTCATCTCGAAGACTGTACTTCGGGACACATATCTTACGTAGGCCCACTAGGAAAATCTCTAGAAACATGTGAAAAAATGACTGTAAAGAAATTTAAGCACATTGCAGGACAAATATTACTCGCAATGGCCAATTACTAAAATCGGATCTCGAAAATAAATCTTCAGGTTAACTTTCACATACCCGTTGGATCACACGTGCCAACGAAATACTACGTTTGTATGTGCCAACTAAAAATCCGACTGACAATTTAAGGATCTCGCAAAATTTCATATATTAAAGTTGACCGTCTTGGTTTTCAATTAGGATCCAACCATCCTACAAAAATATGTCACTCGTCATCTGTTTAACATTGTTATGGACTCCAGAAATCTGCCCATAAACTTTATGAAACATAATAGATCCGGCTATCCAAAGAAACGTGTATGTTGCGCTTCCCGAAAGCCTTCTTCTTGCGATGATAACAGATGAGAAGAAGCTTTATATTAGAGAGCTGGCTGCTTGTCGCATACTAAAGGCACGCAGTGTGAGCCTTTCTTCAACACCTAGACTTTTTCAAGTGACATTGATACATTTTAATTCTAGTTTATATTGATTACATAATGTACTGGTACGAAAACTTAACCGAACCGCCGCTTTAAAAAAAATATCTGACCAAAGAATTCAGGACATTGGTGAATCTGGTGGTGAGAGCAAACCATTGTTATTAAAGGTTCCCTGGCTTACTGAAGCTGTTGAGAGAGCTGTGAAGATTACGAACGCAGTTTCTTTAACTCAGTGCACACAAAAGTCACGATCAGGTGCAATAAAAGCCACGTTGGAATCTTGGAACGTGATGCCAAAATTTGAAACAAAAAAGGATTTTTAAGCTTAATAAAATTATTATGTAATTTTTCAACTCCTTAGTATTTTCATGTTCATTGTCACAGTATTACTCTAATAAATGTTTAAACCATACATTATCCATAATAAAGTACTTTCTTACTTGTAAATAGGGACACCATTTCACATTATACGACTTTAAACTTTATGTAAAGAAATAAAATTTTTGAAGTCACTGCGGAGGCAGAAGATACTCATTAAATGGAATGAAAGATTACATTTCTATTACACATCATTATGACGCACAAATCCCCCCCTATTAGAACTTCCAAACTACAAAATTTTTTTTGTCCATACATTCGTGCTCCACCCTATTACGCACATAACTTCGAAAAGACAGTGATGCGCGAGGAATTTGAACCTGGGCTGCCAGACCGGCATTCGCCGTTTTCCTGACTATCCCAACCGTAACTTACACAAAAAATCTTAATAGTTATCAGAATAAATATTACCTATTCTATTAATTTCGAACTGAACTGAACGGAACCAAATTGAACTGAACTAAAATTCCTCCGGGTACTCCTCCAATAATGCAAAGTTGACCATAACAATGTTGTAACAAATACTGTGTGTTTATTATCTCCAAACGAAAGGGTTGGAATTGGGCTAAACAAGAAGACACAACTACTAATTCGTCTTGCAAAGTTGCATAAGTTTCATTATTAGTCACCGTGACTTTCTGGAATACACAAGTATATAAACAACCAGAAAGGTTTGTTTGACAAACAGAGAGAAAGAACATCGTAACTACATTGACCCACTCCCAAAATATACACACAGCTAACGTTCCACAGACATTTATAGTCATTGCAAGTCCCCTGTCTATGATAATCTAATACAATTTTCAGCGCTAGTAAATACATTCATCTAAATGCATAAAAATCGAGTGTCTTAAGTAATGTTTGTTCCCAGTGAACTCCTCAAAGTTCTCCGAAAGTTGCTATTTATGTGTAATTTGGTCCATCTTAAGAGATCAACAGCTAGACAGACCAATTTATAGTCGCAATATTTTTATTGTGATTTAAATGACCCGAGCGAAACTGGAACGAGCCGCTAGTAAATTTATAAAATAACTAGCAAACCTGGTGAACTTACAAACGTATCATTCATTTATTTTCTTTTTAGACATTAACTGACACATTTTCACTTTTTATTTTATTTCAGAAACAAAAAATATTATAGACATCAAATGTTTAAAAGTGTTTTCAGTGTTTTTGTTTAGGTACTTATTATTTGTGTTTCTCATCGCTAAAAAAGTTCCTGTACTTCTACAAATATTTCAAGATCAAATTTAACCAATTTTCAGGTTTTAACTAGACAAGCCAAATCATTTCTGTACATCGATATAAACTAGATATGAACTGGTTTATATAATCAATGATTCTGTATATAATATATAAATAATTGTTGTGGTTATAGAAAGTGGAATTCTCCTTTGCTGTAGGTACAGGATCAGGAGGACAGGCATCTTTTGCTTTTAAGGAGTTTATGTATATACTTGTTTCGTAAGTTTACTATTCGAAAGAAATGAGTATATTTCAGTATTTGTAAAGCTTTATGTTTTAAAACACGAATAGCTGAATAATTCAAGATTTAAGTGATATTATTTCCACATTATTATTTTACAGTCGTCCGCTCTTTGCGGTATCTATCCTAAGATATAGTCTATGTGAAATTCTGTCTAACGCGACGTCTTGCGTGAGCGACTTTGACGCGAACGCGAAGCGACGCGACGCGGTGCGAAAACAACAAACAATCAATACTGAGTGGCCTACGTGACCAACGCATGTAGAGTGCGATGCAGCAGCTTTGTCCTACATGCGCGAGAATTGTCAAGCACCGCCGCCGCCATTCAGTCATGGACGGACGCAAGCGAATATTATTGGAAAATTCATATATGAAATATCAAATATTCAAGAAGTATGTACGGCAGAGAAATGAAACTAATATTGTGTATTTAGAAAGGCATATTTATGGGGAATTTCACAATTTGTATGAAGAATTACGGGCTCAACCCCTGTTATTCAAGGAATATTCTCGAATGTTGCCTACAACGTTTGATTATATTGTGCAAGCTATAAAACCTGTTTTGGGATTCACTAGAACTAATTTCCAGCAACCTATTTCCATAGAAGAACGATTGATGGTGACTTTAAGGTAAGAAAACTATGAAATAATAAATCAACTCTAATATTTATTAAAGTTATAGTAGTATAAGTATTTCAATAATTTCACAAAGAAGTGTAAAATCCATGTTGAGAACCGGATTATGGTGGATTTAACTTTGCCAGCTCCGTTAGTAGAAGATCCTGCATCTGCGTTCTAAAATGTATTTTTTTCAGTGCTGGCAACTGTTTCATATAAGGTAATATGGATCTGAACCAAAGAAGGTCATCATCAGCATTATCTTGTTGATCCTGGCGAAAAATTTTTATCTTTTCTCTCTCTATATCGAGGAATGCTTCTAAGCTATTATCTTTTCTTTTGCGTGTTTTTTTTGTTTGTTTTGTGATGGCTGGCAACGAGGGTGAAGGTGAAGGTGAAGGCGCTTGACGTGAGTTGATATCTATAGATGTATTCTGCGGTATTTCTTGTAAAATAGACGCAGATTCATTCAGTTGGGTGTTGTCATTGTCAGCCACGTCCACGCTCAAAATTTCTTCCAGGCAAGCAACGTCTGTAGATTCTGACAGGTATGTTGAATTTCCTTCTGTTGAGTAATATTCTGGTATAATAATATTTCCTTCTGTTTTTCGGGGTTTCAAAATTACCGTTAAGAATGACATGTTCTCAAAATACGGCCAAGTGCCTGTATACTTCGGCTCATTTTCAGCGTCAGCTCCAGAACGAGGTTTCGGAATTTTTTTCAATTCTTTCGTAAATGTGTCTCGCAAATTTTTCCATTTTTTCTTAGCTATATCACCTAAAAAACAAACAAATTAATTCTTAATACTTTTCAATTATTTCAGGTATTTGGCCACGGGCATACAGTACCGGCAACTAGCTTTCTCATTCAGAATTTCAAAATCAGCTATTTCCACAATCGTACCACAGGTTTGCAAAGCTATATGGACACAATTAGTTACGAAGCACATGCCCGAGCCTTCAGAAAATAACTTTAAGAACATAGCGCAATGTTTCTGGGACAGATGGCAGTTTCCTAACTGCATCGGATGTATTGACGGAAAGCACATTCGCTTAAAAAAAACAAAAAAAACTGGTTCAATGTACTATAACTATAAATCCTTCTTTTCGATTGGGTTGTTAGCGGTCACTGATGCTAATTATAAGTTTGTAATGATTAATGTGGGTTCTTATGGAAAAGAAAACGATGCTGGTGTTTTTGATGAATGCCCTTTTCGAAGTGCAATAGAACAAGGAAGACTAAAAATACCTAAAGAACAAGTATTGCCGGGCTCAAATATTGAAGCTCCATATGTTCTCCTAGGAGACGCGGCGTTTCCTCTCAAAGAGTACCTAATGAGACCATTTCCAGAGAGATCAACGACTAAAGGGGATGCTAAAGATAATTATAATTATCGCTTATCTCGAGCAAGAATGGTGGTGGAATGTTCTTTTGGTTCAATAACCTCTAAATTCAGAATTCTGCAGAAATCTATCGAAACCAATGTAGAAAATGCAGTCCATATCGTAAAAGCCATATGTTTAATGCACAATGTTATACGTGATTTTGAATCAATAACTGAAACTGAATTTGCGTCTTTCCGGGAAACATATCAAAATATGCCACAAACACCACAACGTCATTCACACTGGAGATTTGATGCTACATCACGAGTAGCCGCACAAGCAAGAGAAAACTTTAAGCTGTATTTTGAACAACATCCTATACAAAGAGAATAAAAAAAAAATGTGTTGTACTTACTTGTAGTCCCAGTTACTTTGGCCAAATTCTCCCATTCACGGTAAGATAATAATCGGTTGTGATATTTTTTATTCCTTTTATCCCATAATATGGGACGTTCTTGGATAGAATGAATAAAAAATTCTACATCTGACATTCTACACAAATAAATTATGGCACCGCAACCAGTCCGCGCGAAAATATCAAACCGACTGACCGCGTTCGCTTCGTTTCGCGCCGCGCCGCACTGCACTCTACGTGCGTTTGGTCACGTAGGCCACTTAGTGTTGACTGTTTGTTGTTTTCGCACCGCGCCGCGCCGCTTCGCGTTCGCTTCGAGGTCGCTCACGCAAGACGTCGCGTAAAAGTTTGTCGACGGAATGTTTTCCCAGTCCTGACAGCAGACACGGGATTTACTTCACAAGTTCCATTACTAACATGTGTTACCCAGGTCCGAACAGGTACTGATCAAGCTGACTCGGCTAACTTCTAGCTAACGTCCATCTACAGAACTTACTTACTTATGTTGTGCAGAGTCGAAAATGTCGGCTATCTTGTAGAATTTATAAACTTCTCGTAACGCTTTGTTAACAAGAAGATACTTAGATAAAGAATAAGTAAATAGATTAGGGGTTTCCGCACGGTTCCTTTGTACCGATTGTAAGCAGATGAGGTGTATGTTAGCTATGGTGACACAGTGATGTGCCACGACAAAAGTATGATACTTCCACAATAGTGGCAAGACAAGAGCGATCAGACCCGTGCTTTCGGTGTAAAGCGTTTATTCTAACTCTACGTAGTGTATATAACAGAGTAAGATCCCAGAGCTCCCAGACGTCACCTATTTTCTGACGAAAGAAATGTGGATGATTGAGTAGAGTTAGTAAGTACTAAGCACACATGCTTACTCGCTAACTTGCTTAGACGGCCAATTTTGAGATATGGGGTAATGAAGGTACATACAAACATTACTTAAGGGGGCGCCTAAAGCCAGAAAACGAAAAAAGGACATTTTCGACGCCGCTCACTGAAGTTAAGAAACTAAAAACTATGACAAAAAAAATATTGGCGTGTGGGTACAATCAAGAAGAAGCACAATAACCGAATAGAATTTTAAAAATAGATCAGAGTTTTTTACAATAAAAAAATAAAAATGACACCGAAAAAAAACCCGTTTTTCAACCCGTTTTCCGACAAGTTTTTTTTTAGCGAGACTACGTCCGACTTTTTTTATACGTCCATGGCAATGGCTAAACAGAATTAAATGAATTCAATAACGTGGTAACTACATTGCTTGGATTAACACATAGGTAGTTACGCTTTTTATCCCGTTAACGTCAGCGGATATTTTAGGCACAGGTTACACCGTCAAGTTCTGCTTGTAAGATATAAAAAAATCGAATGTTGACTGTTTTAGACTGTGAATACACTGCGTGGACCTCACCATTTATACTACGTATAGAGTTAGAACAAACGCTTTACACCGAAAGCACGGGTTTGATTGCTCTTGTATTGTCGCTCTTGTGGAAGTGTCATACTTTTGTCGCGGCACATATCTCTGTTGCCACAGCTAACATACACCTCATCTACTTACGATTGGTAACAAAGGAACCGTAATCGTGCGGAAAAACCTGATCTATTTACTTTATCTAAGGTTACTTATTACAAAGTTCAGACCCCCAATGAACTTTCGCGTCTGACAGGAGTGTTTGATTAGTAACAAAGTTGTTCAATTCTTGACACATGTCGCCCAACGTGCCGAAGTTTCTTCGTTGCTCCTCTGCAAATGACTTACGACGTGCGACGTTCAATACTTCCAATGACGGAACTTTCTTTGGAAAACTATGGGTCTAATTTGTATTCAATCAGCAACGTGTTGCCTGAGTGGGCTTTTCTCGATGGTTACAATCCTCGTGTCTTCAAATAGAGAGTAAATAGGTTTCTAAGTAAGCACGCTCCATCGTAGACTGCACACTTAACTTAACATCACACGCGACACTTAACATCAGGCGAGACGGTGGACAAGTTTTTTATGACTCTTGAGAACCTACTTGGGGAAGTAACACACGATTGCCAATGCCAATCAGTGATGTGCAACTTTTTCTGTTTTCCACTTTGAAGGGAAATGTTCTACATTGATTCAAGGATTATTGGTTTGCACTTTTCTGCGTTAAGCTTGCGTTTAGACAAATAAAAAAAACAATTGACGATATTTAAATGTTATTCAGTTATTCTTAATGCGTTTCTATTCACACTCTAAAATTAATTCCACTTCCGTAAATCCCTAGACGACAGAAAAAGGACGTGACCAAAAAATGATGCACTTTAACTAATCGGCAATTTACTTTGAATCCTCAACCTTTTCAATGTTTAGCTTTGAAGAACAATGTTTTTTTATGAATGCTAGGCTTGCGCTTGCGAAATCAGAAACAATAGATGACATTTAAACATGTTCGTTTTTATACCCCTAGTATTCTTAAAACACTTAGTATAAAACTCTAATGCAATTTTCGAATCCGTTGACGCATAAAGAACGTGTCTAAAAAACAACAAATTTTAATTAACTGCATTTGGTTCAATTCATTAAATTTAGTTTGAAAGTGCACGTAAAAGTACACAAAGAAGCAGCCAAGAACAATGACAGACAACTAACTTGTCGCCAGACAAAGTTGTAACTGCGACGGGTAAGTAGTTTCTTCAACTCATTAGCTGTTCGCAAACTGCGGAGTAACAATGTTACTCTCAACTTGCTTACTTTTGTACTTACTTAGACACTTAACACTGAGAAACGTCTTTGAAAATTCTTGTTAAATGTCATAAACATAATCTTTGACTAGCCTCGTGGCTTATAGTCCAAGATCCCAGAGCTGCCAGACGTCACCTATTTTCTGATGAATGAAATGTGGACGATTGAGTAGAGTTAGTAAGTACTAAGAATAATAGTACAAATCATATCATCCCCTGTGAAATAAGCAATATTTGTATGTACCTTCATTACCCCATGTCTCAAAATTTGCCGTCTAAGCAAGTTACCGAGTAAGCATGTGTTCTTAGTACTTACTAACTCTACTCAATCGTCCACATTTAATTCATCAGAAAATAGGTGACGTCTGGCAGCTCTGGGATCTTACTGTTAGTTGATATTATAGTCTATGAAAAGTAAAGGGCTCGGTCTGACTTTTGAGAAATACTCGCAATATATGTTTTTTTTTAAACGGACAGAGCCTTTCTAACAATACTAAAATACAATGACAACTACAACACTACGCTACATACCTAACTGGTAGTTAGCTTTGTACACTAAGCACATCTGAATTATCCATTAAATCATGATGTTTAAGCCCACCAACCAGCCCAGCGTCCTGCCGGCATTATCACGCTGAATGGCAATGCATATGCCAAATAAACGCCAGCATTTTAAACACGCGTTGCGTCGACCAATCGCTCGAAAAGACTTTTGAAGATGAGATGAGTTCCTGATCCCTACGGGCTCAATGTCTCACACCCAAAAGGCTCAAATATGTAACCACTTCCGAAGGTTGCATATTTCCGCCGTTTGAGACGCTCAACTGAATTAACTGCTGCTATGAAATAATACGTGAAACAAAAAAACTTTGCGCCATTTTTAGACGAACATTGCGCGGACTGTGGATTAAACCAGTTGCATATTTATATTGTTGTAGTTTGTGAACACTTGTCTATAGGTAGGTACTTATATTATAAAGCTAAAGAGATTTTTTGTTTGAACGCGCTAATTAAAAGAACTACTGAACCGATTTCAAAAATTATTTCACCGTTGGATATGTACGTGATCCCTATGTGCTATATTAGGCTATATATTCCGTATTACGGGCGAAGCCGGAACGACCCGTTATTTGTTTAAAATAGATAAAGATAGCAGGATATAATTTAAAAAAAATTATGAATTGAAAATACATTATATCAATAAAAACATTACACACACTATCATGTATTAGAACTACACTCAAAAATAGTGTTTTGTTTATTGATAAATTCTGTGGTCAAATTGAGAAAAGGTTTTATATTATTGCATTCGACCAATCGGCGACCGCTAGTATTATTTAACACGCCAAAAAATATACATGCATTTAAATAAAATACGTTTCGTCATTAAATAAATCTTATTTTAATTTTTCTATCAGTTTCGTTGCAAGTTACACTGTTTGATCTTTCTTAAATGTCAAAACAGGTTTTTCTTTTGAGAACTATATTGACTCTTATAGTTCTTAGCCTAAAAGCCTGTTTGCATTTTGATTAGTGCGAGTGCGAGTGATACAGAATTGTACAGTACTCGCACTACACACCTTCACTAATCAGTCGCGATTACTCACTCGCACTCGCACTTAAAGGCCTTACAGGCCGGCACCAGCCTTAAAGGCCTGTTTGCATTTTGATTAGTGCGAATGCGAGTGCAAGTGCAAGCAAGAAATCGCGACTGATTAGTGCAAGTGTGTAGTACGAGTGCTGTCCAATTCTGTAAAGTTTTTGTTGTGTTTAGTTCATTGAGTTGCCAGCCGTTGGCCCGCAAGTATGGATGAACGTCAAGAAGCACAAAGTCAAGTTCTTTATTCGTAAACTTTGATTATGGAATTTCGTAAATGTACAATTTACACGTCCATTCTTAAAAAAATAGAGAGAAATGTTCAGTTTACATTTTCAATATATATATATATATATATATATATAAGATAAGCGGTTAAGATATATATATATATATATATATTTTAAAAATGTAAACTGAACATTTCATTGTACGATAATAATAATCGTAAAGCGCTAAAGAGAGCGCGTGCTCTTGATACGAAGAGTTCGATGCTTTTAGATCGGACAAATACACTTTTCTTTTATTTATATGGGAAAAAAATATACGCATTTTTAAAAACTGTAGAAAAAAGTTGACGTATTTAATGTACTTCACATCCCCTTACCGCTTGCTACACTTTTGACGATTCGATAATGCAATTTTGGCGGGAAAACGGGTGTCAGGTTACCTTAGTGCGTTTGTTTACGCTTAGGCATATGAAGTGCCGCGTTACTTGTACGTGCTTAAGCCCATTATTCTCAAGAGCGTTTCAAGACGCTTCTAGCGGTATCGTTTGTTTATAATTAATGTACTTAAAATGTAAACTAAAATTTTTGACACTTGAGATTTTTTTTGCGATTTCTCAAGTAGTCGGTCAGCTATAATATTAATAATTTATAAAGGAGACAGTGGTTTTATGGCTTACATGTGTTGTATACGAAATAACAAACTCGAAAAACCAAAAATAACTGCATTTGATACCACAAATTATTTTTTTAAATTTTTTCAATACTTCGGGACCATTTTCCCGCTAAAATTTTTCATTTTTTTATTTTTATTTTACAATGTTTTTATGTAAATTAACTCTAATTTTAATGTGAATTATATTAAAATAAAGACCAGTTCAAGTAGACGCCATTAAGCACAAATTTATCGGTATACCTTCCCAAATAAAAACACGAAACTTTTTTTTCCCCGCCAAAAACCCGACCGCAAAGTTAATTTTGTATTTTTTCGTCATTTGGTGTAATATAGTTACCAAAGTGTATCAAGCGGTTAAAAGGATGCAGGCTGATTACCAATAACCCTATAAACATATCTGTATCCAATGCTAATCAGTATCGCACATTAATAAATACGGAGAAATCTGGAATATATGGCAATGCTACTGTTTAGTGACAGGTAAGCTGCGAGTGAGGGGGAAGGAAAAGTGCGCGGGAGGAGGCTACTCGCAAAAAAAAAATAGAACGCGCTTCTAATCACTTCACTACGCAAGTTACTGCACACTCGCACTCCTCAATCGTTGTCCATACGTGTTTGCTACCAATCACTCAACACCTGCACAACTCACTCGCAATCGCACTAATCAAAATGAAAACAGGCCTTTCTGCTAAGAACTATTAGAGCGATTTTCACCCGCGCGCGCCGCGGTTATGGAACTCGTATGGATTTATTTCATAACCCACGAGACCGCTCTTTTGCTCCGTTTCGCAGCCACAGCGGTTGAGATTTTCGCAGCGGTCGTCAGACCAGGACGTCTACCCTATTTCTACGAAAACGTAATTTTGAAAAAAAACTCGCGACTTTCCTACTCTCGTTCTACTTCGTTTCGTCCGATACAACGTTGTTCGACGTTTAAAAATTCTAAGCATACTGTAATTAGAGTAGGCTTAGAATATTTAAACGGACAAAACGATGGATCGAAGTAGAATCGGAGTTCGAAAGTCGCGAGTTTATTTCGAAATTACGTTTTCGTGGAAAGAGAGTGTAGACGTCTTGCCTACGGGCATGATATATGACCATACTAAGTAGGCAAAAGCATATCAACAGAAAAGATAATAAAGAAAGCGATCTAGTAGTAGTAGGACTCCTGGCAGAGTCCGCCTGGGGAAGGACCACACCTTTGCCAGTTATTCTACCGCCAAGCAGTAATGTGCAAACATTACTCTGTTCCGGTTTGAAGGGCAATGTTTCCAGAGAGATAAGAGGGCTTAGAGAAATAACAACTTAGATCTCTGGGTGGCGAGCGCAGTGCAGTGCTAGGTAATGATTTGGACTGTTCATGTTCCAATAGCTGCGTGTCACTGTGCTGTTATGTGGCAAGCATATTGCTTACCATCAGGCACTTGTCCTGCTCGTCACTTTACACACTTTATCTAAAAAAAAATGCGATTACTGCGACTGCAGCTTAGACAAATAATCTTTAACGTGACCTCTCAACGATTTATCGATAGATATTTACCAGTAACTCGTCTTCACTGCCGATATAACTTAACCGCAAAACTCGGTGCAACTCTGTGCAATTCTGGTTATCGGAAATCTTGTCGTTTGTGTTGTTACCCAGAATATCTCGATAATTAACTGATGCGGCGACGATGGTGGAGGCTGCGACTTAACAGCACAGCGACGGAGCGGCGGTAGAGCAACGGGACTTGCATGTAAGACGCTGTTGGGATGGCTGAAATATTGTGAATACATGTCAGCGACATGTAAAACATTAGGGTACAATCCTCAAAAAAAAAAAACGAATCAGTCCGTCAGTTAGATTGCTTAAAATATTGAACACGTATTTTCTCTTTTGTTTCACAAACAAACAATGACGAAGATACAGTACTTAGAAGTTTCGCGTGACGTCACTAAGCTTGTGGGTACGATTTTTAACCACAAGTGACGTCACGACCCGCCACTCTGGAAGTTTGATAATATATACATTTTTTGTCGATTTTTAATATTATAAAAAACTAAAATACATGTCCCTAGCTGACTAATTAGAATGGTGTATTTTTTACCCAGTCCTATACCCAATTGTATTACTGTATTGTAACTACAAATGCGACGTATTGTTATTTAATAACTACAAACGACGTATTGCCATATAATAAATTATTAAGTAACAAACATAAAACATCCAGACAATAGGGTACCGGACTGGGTCAAAAATACACTATCCTAATTAGTCCGTCAGCTAGATCATGAAAAAATATTGGACACGTATTTTTTGTTTTTTCATAACATTAAAAATCGCCAAAGATATAGACTATCAAACTTCGAGAGTGGGGGGTCGCGACGTCACTCGTGAGTAAAAATCGTACTCACAAGTGACGTCACACGAAACTACGAAGCGCTGTATCTTTGTCATCTAACTAACGGGCTACTAAGTTTTTTTGAGGATTGTACCCTATTGAGAACCTCCTCTTATTTTGAAGTCGAAAAGTTCAGTATTCAGTTAGCAGATTACGACTGAAAACCGCATCGTCAAAACTAATAGTTGGACTCATATTATTATAAGTGACAGATGGGAACCTGTCCCCTACATGCTCAGACAAATTATTCATAGTTAAAAATGCTCTAGGCATATCATTTGGAACAATTACAATGTACGTCATTACAAAATTAGTGAAAAATGTTACCATGAAAGTTAACGTGGTCGTTACACATATTTAATTACTAGTCCAGTGCAATTACAGAAAAAAAATGGAAAAAAGAACATACAATTATGTAGTTTGGGGGTTATGAAGGATCAATAGGGGGGTGTATTCTGAGCATATATTCCAATTTGAGGGATTCTGGCGAGGTCAGCTCAAGGTTATTTCGATGAAAACGCGTTTAATTCGATATTTCGAGAACGGTTAGTGTTAGGCAAAAAATTGTCCAGACGTCTTCGAAATTAAATTTACTAACTTTTTTTACTATATTTTTTTTGTCAATATTTTCATTGTATTGCTTCCGAAAGCCAAATTTACTTTTTTTTTACGTGCGGATGTAGAAAGGCCGGCCTGTTTTTCACAGTAATTTGCACTAATTGCCAAGACAACTATTTTTCTTATACCGCCAATATGATCAACGATGATAATTTTTGGCGCAATGGATGAGGGCGACGTATGCCCCGATACCGTCAGAGCCATTAATATTAATGAATCACTTCCATCGACCTCGGGTGCCTAATTTTGCTAATTTTATGACCTATTTTTTATCATTAAATGTGTGAAACAGTTTCAATTATTCATTTACTTCTTTTTCTAATCCTTCTTTACATTATTATTCCATCGAAAGGAATAAAAAATACCCAAATTGAAGAAGTACATGTATATTTGAATGATTACAACATTTAATATTTAAATAAAGTACAATTTTTAAATAGTTAAATCGATTCACCTTTTGATACAGGTAAGTTGGCTAATAAATAATCATGGAATACTTTAATATTTCTTTCAAGTACTAAATACCCACTAATGTCGCTGATATTGCGACAGTGGCGCGGATTTCGCTCGGTAAAGTAATATATATTATAACTCTGAAATATTATAGTATTGGCATCACAGAAAAAAGTTGTTCATATATAAAAGATCTACACTTTAGATAATCTGTAAAGTTTAATAAAATTGAACAGTTGGGGAGAAAATGGCGAAAAATAAAAAAGGGAGGAAAAAAAGTCAAATTTTTGCCTTTCGGAAGCAATAAATTGAAAAATATTATGAAAAAAAAAGTTTTGGATAAAAAAGTTAGTAAATTTAATTTAAAAGAGAAAAGGTCTCAACAATTTTTTGCCTAACACTAACCGTTCTCGAGGTATCGAATTAAACGCATTTTTATCGAAATGACGTTGAGCTGACCTCGCCAGAATCCTTCAAATAGGAATATATTCTCAGAATACACCCCCTATCGATCCTTCATAATCCCCAAACTACATAATTTTATGTTTATTTATTTCCGTAATTGCACTGGACTATACGTCACCGTCGTTCACGTGTGATATTCGACGGACGCGGCCGAAACTTGAGTGGGATTGATCATTTTACACGTTACACGCTGGTTTAACTAAATAGTGAAAAATTAATAGAATTGTAAAATAAAATGCTTTAATCTTTGGTACACTTTATTGTAACGACAGCAAGTTTCACATAGTCCTCCACTGACATTTACATAACTAAACTTCTATTTACATCTAGTTTACATTAAAAAAATATTTTCAGCATAGCGTAGGCCCTTACTAGTACACATTCTAAAGAAAAAAATGATTTCGTCAAGGGCTCACAGTTCTTTAGAACTAATTTGACGAAATACTTTTTTCTGTTTAACTAGCTATTATATACAGAATACTTTACAAGTCGTATACTAAATCCTATGTACATTAGATCCAGTTTAAATTTCTTATTATACACATTGACACGATTATTTTCACAGTACTATACATATATCAATAGAAATAATTAGAAATAGGTTTATATGAGTAAACCAAAATATTTGATTAGTAATGGCTTTTTTTCGTATTCAATTATTTACTCATACCCTTCTAGCACCATAACTTATTCAATCCTTTGTCAATCAAATTATTACGATTTTTAATTAAATAGGAATCATCATGTCGTTATCATCGTTTTTCGTAAATCATGGCATTGGGATCTAAAGAGTTCCTTTAAGGTCAAACAACACAATTACATTTTATTTAAAAAGCTTTGTCTATTGTTACAAATGTCCATGGTTTTCTTGTCAGATGGTCTATCAAATAATCATCCATTTTAGATCTTCTCAAGTTTAATTAACGGTCTTCGTTTTATACCGACCCGACACCATCTCAACACCAACGGTATTTTTTTCATTTGTCATAATTTCAACTCTTGCTAAATTATTGAAGATTTTGAATATGGATAAACATGAAGGTAAAAGCACATTACTTAAAACTCGGTAATAATTTACTTCAACTAATCGTTTATTACTTACATTGTAGTTTTTCAATGCAACTGTCGCACCTACTTATATAAAATCAATTAGACATTGCTTTAAACAATTTTAACAAAAGTTTGGAATCGTTTGTACTAATAGTACATTCAATTTAATAGCCGAATTTTGTCACTTTTTCTCCTACAATTTAATATTGATTTTTCTATTTATAACTAATGTATATGTATTTGCGCAAAATTTCCCTCTCGTCGTGAGTTCAAGTGTTGGTAAGTTGATGTTGAGTCGGTATAGTGTGCTACGACCATGACATTATTTGAGAATTATAAAGAAAACAAATTTGTTTTTGAGACCGAAACTTTGAGGTCTGGTATGAATTACCATACTAAATCCAGCTGGTCAAGTTTGTAAAGAGTTTGTGCGCAGTTGTAACGGTGGCCTTGTTGATTCTGAAACAAAAGTAAAATGTAAATTAATATGGTTCATTACAATTTCAAAAAGCGCTTGGTCGAGGCGTCATATTATTTTATAGGGCTGTGGGCGGCATTGCCATTTAGCATGGTAATAACGCCCGCATGCTGGGCACTCTTCTGACTGGTGGTGGCCTTGATCATTTTGATTATCGTCATCCTTCATCGGTCTATGGATAGTTCAAATTGGCTTAGTGTAAGTTATAACTAGTCTAGAAATTACGACTGGTCTAGCCAAGAGCCAAGAGAATTGTCGATCCGAAGACGCTGGTTTGAATTCGATCCACTGTCACATGAACAACATTAAAAGAAAATATTGTGAATAAAAAAATATAATTTAAAAACTCAGAAACCCGACTGCGTAAAAAGTGAACCAAGCTACGTACTCGTATACTAAAAAAACTGAAAAGAATAAAACATTTAGATTTCTGGTGGTCTAGAATTCTATAATATGTTATTGTATTAATACTATTGAAATATATACAATATTTTCTAATTTTTTTTATTTTTTTTTTGAAAACATATTTTTATTCGGAGAAAATCACATTTAGAACTTAATTCAACAAAAAGATAAAACAATTTACAATTTAGAAAAACTTAAGATTAAACACAAACACCAAATAATAATAAATAACGATGACAATTAAATTTTATGTTAAAAGTTATCACATAACCCGCCCTGCACTGTCCCTGGCACAAAGGAGCCCAAAATGCTGGCAGCATTGCCCCGTTGAATCGCAATAGAAATCCTTTGCACCAGAAACGAGCCAGACCGGGCGTCACCGCCTTTACCGCGAATTCATATTTTCTAATAAAAGAACATTTGTTACAACTACATACACATACCCACATAGACTGTTAAACACATTACTCCTTTGCGTCGCGCAGTCGGGTAAAAAACCGGCTTGTTCCAAGAATTTGTCGAGGTCATGCATCATGGATGAACCCACACTGGGCCAGCTTGTTGGATTATGGCCTTGTCTCTCTCCTTGCGAGAAAACACCCCGAGTTTTAGCACTGGGAACAGTGCTTATGCTAGTGTACATCATTTCCTAGGCAGGTAGTGTTCATTTTAATATTTTGTGAGCATATTTATACATTTAGATAAGTACTAGTCATCGCTGTAGGATATGTCCATGATAAATGCTTTTTGTTTTAGTAGATATTGAGAATGACGTGAGACTAGATTAGGAATGATAATAACTATTAATATCGTGTCTACTCATCACGACAAGAAAATCATCATCAAATTTCATAGTCGTTTCAAAACCGCGAAGCCACAAAACACAATATTTAATGCGGCCACCGAATGCGCTAACTCAAATATTTCAACACTAAAATAGAGTTATAGCGGTGCATTTGGTACAAAAATATTTTTATAGAGGATAGAACGGTCTCCCCTCAATTTGAACTGGCAGTAAAGTGTAGCGGATCAACAAACTCGCCGGATGACTGTTTTGTGTAGAAATAAACGAGAATTTGGAGACTGAGGTAATAGAGACTCTACCAGACTTCGTCCGGAGACTCTACCAGACATTTGTAAGTAGCTACGTGGCACTAAGTTTTAATATTACCCGACTTCAAAAAAGGAAGAGGTTCCCAATTTGTTTGTGTTTTTGACGTGACAACGTCTTATAATTCGATGAAGCCGGCTGCACGCACAAAAAAACATGACGTCATGCGCCGTTACCGCCGTTACCTCGCCGCATGACGTCATGCGGCGTTACCTCGCTCTAAGGCGTAGTTGAAGTTGTCACGTTCAACTATCGTCAGTAAACCGACTTTACAGACAGTCATTTTTTTTTTGCAAGTACGCATGTGTTACGGAATAGCTCCGATAATTTTATTACTAAGCTGACCCTGTCAACTACAAGTATTTGTGTAATATTTTTTAATAATTATGTAATATGAATAATATTGTGATAATACAAGATAGGTATATTTGTACTAACATGCTATGAAACTGATGTTGAACATCTAAGGCTCTAAGGTAAGGAGAGAGCTCTCCTAACTGCCCATACAACAAGATCAACTTAAAACTAAAATACCCACATAAAAAATTATAAGTAACGTTTTTATTAACTGGAACCATAAATACCCACAGTCAAATAAAATAATTGATAATATCTAACGCTTCGATTGTTACGTTATGTTAAAAAAAAAGGTTTACATGATCGAGTGAGCGCCGGAGGTGGGAATTTTAGCAGCTGTAACACAGGTCTCCAACCTAGCACGGCTGCTAATGGACTACTAACATAATAAATTAAGTATTTCTTTGAATTTAGTAAGTAAGAATTTTGATGTTTTTTAAGACAGAGAAGTAGTTTTAAATAAATTTGTTGTTGTTGTTTGTTGTAGTAACAAGGACTTGGGTTCATCTCTGCGGATTTGACGTTTTTAGGTCAAAGTTCGTGAGCAGCATGCCTACCATAAATGACTAAATGTTCTTACCGTTCGGACTCAGGGCATTTTTGTGGAAAGAAGATAGTCAAGGCCATAATCCACCGTGCTAAGCAACACGGACTAGATGACACAGGACCCTGAAAGATTCTAGATACATGTCGGTTTTCTCACGATGTGTACTTTCACCGTTTTTTAGTTAACCATGACTTCGAAAAGACAGTCGTGTGATTCGAACCAGGGACAGTGCACCCTCACTCGCTCAAGGTCGCGCGATTTTAACCTACCGCTAGACCGTTCCTTCCAGGAAACAAGTGACAGTCGGTTGTCGGACGCACGGCTCAGCGCTCGCGCAAAACGTTTCCCGCGCATATTGTTATTAGATGTGTCGTAAACCCTCCGCGCTAGACAGGGACAGAGTTACGCGTTAGAAAGAGCACAAATGTTTATTTGAAAATCGCGACAGATATTGCGAACTTTGTTGTGTCCCAGCAAGAGTCGCTATTTATATAATTGTTTTTGGTAAGTGTGGCTTCTGTACTAATATTTATTCTGTGCCTGGGGCTCCGGATCAGTCGTAGCCGTGCTCCCGTCTAGATCAACCTAACTTATAAAAAAAAAAAAAACGGTTCGGGCGTTCTGAGAAATCATGTAACATAAAAAAATGTGGTCGAACTGATAACCTCCTCCTTTTCGGAAATCGGCTAAAAATGGATAAGACGATTGACAACAGCTGCATAGCACTATGCTGTTATTTGCAAGTGTGTTTCTTACCATCAGACGTATATCTTGCTCGTCATTTAACTCTGACTATAAAAAATACAGGATTTAGGAGGATAATCACACAATGTTTTAAGCTAGCGCAGTTGTTCACTACAGTAATAAAATTAATACGAAGACAGTGTACGTCTGTAGTACGTGTTACGTTTACCCATTACATGGTGCAAAAAACTGCGTCTAAATAAAAATAAAATAAATAAGTATAATGAAAAAAAAACACTGAAATTTCAACACATATATAAAGTAAAGATCCTACAAAAATACTTAACTAAACAATAAACGCTATTAACTAGCCAAGCAGAGTTCCTCTTATAACTATGTGTTAGCTAAATCCTCACAAAGGTAGTTCCTGGCATAAAGTATTTTGAGATAGGGAATTCCCCAGATTTAATTAGACTTGAGCTCTGTTATTACAAGTACAATATTGTGTGGTTCATCGGCCGACGTTAAATAGCTTTAGACAATAATAGCTTTCACCGAGAATGAACAATCGATAAAAGTTCGTCATCAAAATTTACCATTTTATTTATGGTCTGTGGAGAATTTAGTGTAAGTACCGCAGTGTAGTTCTCATTGTATTTTAGTTTTGATAATAAAAACTTTGCCTGATAAAAAAAACAAATTGTAAAACGAATATAACATTACCCGATAATACTGCTCAAGTTTAAGACTAAACCGATGAATCTAATCGAACCAACAAATGCTTAAATAGTTTTTTAAACCTAACTTTATCGTTTTTCTATCGGTAAAAAGACTTTAGAACAATACAAAAAGGATATATATCGAAACATTCAGATAATAATAATAATAATAATTAATAATAATAATTAATAATAATAAAGAAGGGAAGCGGATACGAACAACGCACGACCGTCACCAGTTCGTGTCCCGTCACCTCAGAACACATCGTCGGAGGACGAAGCCTTCATGACTCCCCGCGATACAAGTGCATCGAGTGACGAGGACACGACGCGGACCCCGGCGCCGACAAGACCTGCACGCCGTGGCCGTCCGCCGCTGCCGGCACGCTTGGGGCCTGTGAGGCATTCTACCTCACGCCCGGCCCCCGCTACCGGTGGTGTAGTGCGTCGCATGCGATGGACTCTACAAATGAACGAGAACTGCATGCGCGCCTATTACGGGGCTACAGAAGGAGGAATTAACCTGACCGCGTATTGTGCCAGGATGTTACTTCTGTTTCAGACCCTTGAACCAACCGTCGCCGTTTCCGCACAACGACTTTCTGATCAGGTTCGAGCTATCCGCCGGTGCAAACTGTTGGATGACTCGACACTTGATCGGCTACGCCTGGAGGAACAACGTACTCGCCCAGCTTCTGCCTCGACCCGGGATACGCCCGTCGCGTCGTCGACGCTGACATTGGCTTCAATACCAATGACAGCGGCGACACTTGCGACGCCGGTCGGCCCCGATATCGAGGAGGGAGATTCGGCGAGTAATAGCATATCCGACCAGGTAAGAGGGCAACTGAGGAGTGCTTTGGAAGACGCGATCTTCCAATATCGACTTACACCAAACTCTAGGCCGCGCTTACCACGTTTACCCACCCATAAACGGAATTTGGCTTTGATGGGAGCCCTGAATACTTTGCTAGTGCCCTACCTAGATACTAGCAAAGATTTGACTGATACCCATTCTATTCTGTACTGTGGTGCTATCGCGGCGTGTCGCGTTGCACGTGTCAAGTTTCCAGACACTGACCGTACAACGCGAACCGCCGGAGATGCACCCGCATGGCAAATGCGAATAGAACGGCGTATCAGCACATTCAGGACTCTTATAGCAAAGCTAATCTGCTTCAGTCAGGGGAACAGTCGTCCCCGAGTCATGCGTTTCGTAACACAGGCATTCGCTGCGACTGGTATCAGTCCCCAGCACTATCTAGCCAATGTTACGGAACGTATTGACTACCTGAAGCAGAAAGTTTATGCGTGGGCAAACCGTATTCGCCGCTACAGAGAGCGTGTAAATCGATATCGGCAAAATCGCGACTTCCAAAGTGATCAAAGGAAGGTGTATAGAAACTGGGAAGGAACTAGTCAACGTGTGAACGATGGGCAGTTACCGGATGCCAGCGCTATGAAAACCTTCTGGCGCAGCATCTGGTCGGTGCCGGTCGAGCACACGGAGGGAGCTTGGATGCGTGTTGTCGAACGTGCATGTGAACCCTTCGAACCCATGGAGTCTGTTTTGATAGACTCCATAGACGTAAGTTGTGCCATCCGGACGGCTCAGAACTGGAAAAGTCCTGGGCCGGACGGATTGCACAACTTTTGGATAAAATGGTTTCGATGCTCACATGAACGCTTAGCAACACAATTCCAAGAAGCCCTCGAGACGGGTTCTCTTCCTAGTTTCTTGACAACCGGAGTCACCTTCCTGCTCCATAAGTCTGGTAGTACCACGGAACCAAAGAATTACAGACCCATAACGTGCTTATCTACCATCTACAAGCTACTTACATCCATTCTGAGAGCAAAAATTAACGCGCATATTGTCGCAAATAACATTTTGGCCTCCTCTCAGAATGGATGTAAGATTGGGTCCCGTGGTACTAAGGAGCTACTCCTCATCGACACGACCATTTGCCAACAAGTCAAACGAAACAAAGGAGCCCTCTCCGCTGCCTGGATTGATTATAAGAAGGCCTATGATGTTGTGCCCCATACATGGCTTGAAAAGGTTTTAGAGTTATATAAAATAAATCCAACTCTAAAATCATTTCTACGCAAGTGCATGGGACAGTGGGTCACAGTCCTTCGTCAACCAGGTGGCGTAGACAGCTCGTTTGTTTCGGAGGACTTAATTAAGATTGAAAGAGGAATTTTTCAGGGTGACAGTCTGAGTTCCCTATGGTTCTGTCTAAGTCTGAATCCTCTCAGCACTCTGCTGAAGGATTCAGAGTTAGGCTTTCGTCTTCGTAGGGGAGGTGAGGTTATATCTCATTTGCTGTACATGGACGACCTCAAACTTTTTGCACCGAAACGTCAAGACTTGATGACGTTATTAAAAACCACGGAGGTTTTTAGTAACGCCATCAAGATGGAATTCGGTGTCGACAAGTGTGCGGTCATGCATGTACAGCGAGGGAAAGTAGTAAATTCAGAGAATTTACAACTTTCCGAGACCATAACTCTCAGATCCCTCTCCGAAGACGAGACCTACAAATATCTCGGTATGTCACAGTCATTGGGTATTTCAGCAGATGACATTAAGAAATCGGTGAAGGAACGCTTCTTTTGCCGGCTGACAAAAGTCCTTAAAAGTCTTCTGTCAGGCGGTAATAAAGCGCGAGCCTTCAACGGTTGGGTAATGCCTCTGCTGATATACTCCTTTGGCATACTGAGATGGACTCAGACTGAGCTCGACGCCCTGGACAGAAAGGTCCGTCAACTGCTCACAACATACCGCATGCTACACCCGCGCTCGTCTGTTATGAGACTGTATATCCCGCGGAAATGGGGGGGTCGAGGCTTTTTAAATGCCAAGAACCTTCACAACCGCGAGGTATGCAGTCTCAGGGATTACTTCCGAAACAGCGAGTCCGGGATGCATCGCGATGTCGTGGCAGTTGACAGGAGCCTCACGCCTTTTTCAATGGCAAACGAGAACTGGCGCAAACCATCGGTGCTCAGCACTGATGATCGCAAGGAAGTATGGAAGAGCAAGGAGCTGCACGGGCGATTCTATCGGGCCCTGATGGGACCCGATGTGAATCTGCTCGCGTCGGTGAACTGGCTGCGCTTCGGGGACCTCTTCGGAGAAACCGAGGGTTTTGTCTGTGCAATTGCGGACGAAGTTATCAAGACGAACAATTACCGGAAATACATAATGAAGGACGGTACGGTCGACATTTGTCGGGCATGCCGCCGTCCAGGCGAATCTCTTCGTCATGTTATTTCCGGTTGTTCGCATCTTGCTAACGGCGAGTACTTACACAGACATAACCTAGTAGCCAGGATCATCCACCAGCAACTTGCTCTTCGATACTGTCTTGTCGAGTCCGAGGTGCCGTACTATAAGTACGTACCTCTGCCAGTTCTCGAGAATGGTCGTGCGTTGCTCTACTGGGACCGCTCTATCATCACGGACAGGACTATTGTCGCCAATAAGCCTGATATCGTGCTGGTAGACCGGTCTCAGCGCCGGGCTGTGATCGTCGATATCACCGTACCACATGACGAGAACCTCGTGAAAGCCAAAAAGGACAAGCTTAGCAAGTACCTTGACTTGGCTCATGAGGTTACCGCCATGTGGGATGTTGATTCGACGATCATAGTCCCAATAGTTGTGTCGGCAAACGGCCTAATAGCGAAAAGTCTCGACCAACACCTTAAGAGACTTTCGCTAGACGGTTGGATCAAGGGTCAGATGCAGAAGGCGGTCATCCTCGACACAGCGCGCATCGTCAGGAGGTTCCTCTCTCTGCAGCCCTAACCACCGGTAGCTTGGGCCCTGCCCCGCTGCTGGCGGCACCCTAGTTTTTAAGTTTTTTATAGTGTTTATATTTTATTTATATTGTAAAAAACTTAGAGACTAAGAAAATTAATAAATGAGTGAATAATAATAATAATAATATAACACTTTATTACAACTACAAATCATAAAACTAGGTCATAACATTGATTACATTGTAGTACACATAAATTTGCAGAGTAATTGGCGGCCTTATCGCTTAAAGCGATTTCTTCCAGGCAACCTTTGAGTGGAGACATTTCTATAAAAACATGTTGTAGTGTAGGTGGTGTTACTTACTATAACAATAATATTTATTCATACAGATAACGATATTAATACTTAGATAAATACAGAAATATATACTTAGAAAAATACAGAAATATATACTTAGATAAATACATACTCATACAAACACAAATATAGAATAACCAAAATGTACCTACTGGGAAGAGGAAAGATAATGTTGATATACATAATTTTTGAAAATGGGAAGGGATTTTGCTTGTCTAATAGAAAGAGGAAGAGCATTCCACAGCAAAACAGCTTGTACCGTGAAAGACTTATTATATGAGAGATTCGAATGGGTAGAGGTAGGAAACACGAGTTTAAGGTGACGAGTGGAGCGGAGAGGATATGATTTAGGCTCAATAAACTTAAACTGTTTTTTTAAGTACATAGGAGTAGTGGGATTGTACAATATCTTATAAAGCAAGGAAAGAATGTGAGCATTACGGCGAAGGCGGATAGGTAACCATTTGAGCTTTTGACGAAATTGAGAGATGTGATCAAATTTGCGTAAACCAAATATGAATCGAATAAAGAAATTTTGTAGTCGTTCAAGTTTATCTAACTGCTCTTCGGTAACATCCAGATAGCAAACGTCAGCGTAGTCCAATATAGGGAAAAGGAGAGATTTTACGAGCGCAGTCTTAGTAGAGATAGGAAGGAAATTGCGAAGTCTTCTAAGAGAAGCAGCAGAACCAAATATCTTACGGCTTACTTCTGATAATTGAGGAACCCACGAAAAATTCCTGTCAATAAGGATACCCAGATTTTTTACGACTTCACTGATGGTGATAGGAATACTGTCAAAGATCACCTGGGGAAGATGGAACCAGTCAATTCGAGAGATCATACGTGAACTTCCAATTATAATAGTTTGGGTTTTCAACGGGTTCACAGTGAGGCCAAATGACCTGCTCCAATTTAGTAAGACATCCAGATCGGTATTAGTAATTTGAATAGCCTCATGTATTTTTTCTAAAGCAGCTTGGGTATATATTTGTAAATCGTCTGCATACAGATGGTAGGATGAAGTTAATTTTTTTGTGATTGAATTAATAAATATTGCGAAAAGAAGTGGAGAGAGAACGCCGCCCTGTGGATCACCGGCAGAGACACTACACCACGAGGAATAAGTGTCATCAATACGGATTCGCTGTCGGCGTCCAAACAGGTAACTTCGAATCCAACAATATCGACTTCAGATCCAACAATAACAGTATTTCGACTTCGAGGATATTCTGAGATTATGATTATGACCAACGTGGGAGGCCAAAATCTTACGTAATTTTGAATTTACAATCAATAACTTTCATAGGCAGCAGTGTAAAAATAAAATAATAATAAAATTCCTCAATAAATGATGGCAAAGTGGCTTAAAGTCGTAAATAGCATTATTGCCGGCCGACATTGAAACCTGTTTTTTATTGCTACATAAGATTTGCTCGGATTATTGGACCTGCCAGCGATTTCACTGGGTGTCGTTTCAGGACTCAATTTATGTTTAAATTGAATTTTCGTTCGAAAGACTCGAAAAGGTTTCACTTCACTTTCTTGGCAAGAACGTCTAAACTGTAGAACGAGTCAGTGGCTATTTCTTAATGGATATCATCAGTGTCTTCAAATCGAGAATGAATAGGTTTCGTTCAAATGAGTGCTCTCGAAGACCGAACACAAACGTGATATTGAAAACAATATGATGAAAAAGTTGCTAACATATTGAGGAAAGAGTGTTAATTTTTGCCTTTTTTATTTTATAGACTGACCAGACAAGCAGGATATGTGCCTGATGGTATGCTACATGCCTGCCACATAACAACACAGTGACACACAGCTATTGGATTGCACATGCCGCGCATCGCACATTGATGTGCCGCGCTCGTCACACAGAGATCTAAGATATTACATCTCTAAGCTCAGTAATTTATCTGGAAACAATGCCCTTCAAACCGGAACACAGTAACGCTTACACATTACTGCTTGGCGGTAGAATAACTGGCAAAGGTGTGCTATTTCCCCAGACGGACTCTGCCAAGAGTCCCCCCCTACCACTACAAAAAGGTGCCTTATGGGTTTGGTAGATTACGAAAGGGAGCAACACATTTGTTTGATAATAGATTTGCACTTGTCCGTCATCTTGCTTGATGTTAAGGCCTAGACAAAAATTACACCAGACAATTGACAAGATTTTAGGTGACTTAAATAAATGCCTGGTAAGTCTACACGTGTAAGTATCATTAATTAGAATAATAATAAAATAATACGTACCAGAAATAAATAACCTATAGAACAGATACGATGGGCTCCTTGTCGGATGTGATCACAGTTTGCGTGTTCTCAGCATACATGAACATACCAACGCAGTCTTCATTAGGACTCGGATCGTTCTCCGGTTTCTCATCAGGACTGATATTCTCTGTTACTTCCTTATTATTGAACTCAATCTTATATCTCACTGAAGGCATCTTATTCACAGTTGACGTAATCAAAGATTCTTGGACTGTATCATTTCCATTACACGTCTTTTCTGATCTGTACATGCCAGTTCTATCTCCTTGATCTGATCGTCTTTTCTTACCCAATAATCTTCCTAAAAAGGGTAAGATTTGCATGAACTCTTTTCTAAAGTTCTCATTCAACCAAGCGTACAAGAAAGGATTGTAAATAACCGATGACATAGCAATAAAATGCGCAATGAAAAAGAAAGTCATGTAGTAACTCCAGTCTTCAGCCTCTGAGTATAAGTCGCTGATTATATTAATTAAGTTGAGAGGCAACCACGATAGACCGAAGATTGCGACCATTGCTATTAACATCCTGTTTGTTCTTCTCTTTCTTTCTCTTTCTGCATCTTCTTTCTTACTGTTTTTACTCCCAGGTCTGGTCTTTAATCTATCGTTTAGCTTAACACTAACAAGAGTATAACAGAACGTCATGACTACAAAAGGTATGATGAACTGCATAACAGCAGTCACGGAGCCAAACGCTTTTCTTATGTGATCTGATGGCCATTTTTCGGCACAAAAAATATCTTCGTTGTCCATGTAGTAACCATAAGGAAAGGTCACAGTTAAAGAAAATACCCATATAAAAACAATGAGACCTATGCAAGTCTTAATTTGCATTCTCGGTTTAAATGGATAAATGATAACAAAAAACCGATCAATTGCTATGGACGTCAATGTTAACGTAGAAATGTAGACACTGGTGCCTTGTGCATAAGGCATGATATGGCATAGAGGCCCTCCGAAGGCCCAATAGCCTAGGAAAGTGTAAAGAGGAGTAAATGGTACGGCAAACACGCATAGGAGTATGTCTGATAGCGCGAGGTTCGTGATGAAGAAATTAGTGACGGTTTGCATAGTTCGGTTCCTGATGACGGCATAGCATACTATTGCATTCCCGAATATTCCAACTACGAACACAATTGTATAAGCCACGATGAACGTGGCTTGGACTGCTTTATTTTCGATAGGGTCTGTTTTCTCGGTAACATTTTGGTAAGCTTCAGTGGAACTATAGCTGTCATTGTATAGAGGATCGATTGTCCATGAGTCGGTCATAATTTAGCTGTGATCTTAACTTGGCATCATAAACTTTTTAGGTTTTCTGTTGTGGTCATATTTGATTATTTGACGTTGTATTTTTGGGTCTGTTTTGTTTGGTATTGTGATCATAGTGTTTAGTACGTTTATTTCCAGCTAGTAGTCTGCCATTAACTTCTTTGACTGTATAGCGTTATTCTTGATAACATGTTGTAGCCAATAAATCTGTAACAAAAGAAAATATTTCGTGAGTTTCAAGTATTAAAACAAAGTGCTAAATTGTACATTATTAGTTTGAAAGGCGAGTCTTATATTTTATTAGCTTTTGACCTTTGTTTGTCTAAAGAAAACGTTCACCATCCAGTTATTTTGAATTGAAAAGGCTAAATGCCTCCCGTATTTTCTAAAATTGTCTGACAATCATTATACTTAGATTCAAAGGTCGAGTGTAATTCAAGCATCAATTTGCTATTAGGTACCTACTCAATATCTAAACCAACAAAAGCCTACACAATACTCCTTATTTTCCGCCAAATTTTCCACAAGTGCCCGGGATGGTGACTCGACCTTTGTCTGTCAACTATTGCGTCGTGAATAGCGTAGCAGTGATTAATTTTGTATATCAATAGATTTACAATACAATTTATTATTTCTAAAGAAATAAACAATTTCAAAATTCATATGCGTCGGCTTATGTCAGCCATCTGGATTTCATAATCGAAGTTCTGTTTAGATAAAACTAGAAGGTGTTGTCTGAAAAAGTATCAAAAAATGTATTCTTAAATATATATATTATTGTTTATTTCATGTACGAATAAAAAAAGTCGGACGTAGTCTCACTAAAACAAAAACTTTGTCTGCGGGCCGGCCGGTTGTCACTGATAGGCTGACATGGACACATACAAACATACATACAAGTTTGCGCGTGTTATGACCCAGTTATGTGTGTGTGTGTGCATGTTAGCCTGTATGTGACAGCGCACATGTGCATATTATGTGGCCGACTCTATAGACACAGTTTTTGTTTTAACGAGACTACGTCCTACTTTTTTAGAAGTACGTCCATGGTTTATTTAAATTTGTCGAAGCGTGAATTCCGGTTTGCCCAAAATATTGTAAAAATAAAATCTGATCGGACTTTACTTTAAGTACTTGTTCAGATTACGTATTACTTTTCTGTATCTCCAGATTAAAATCAGTTAACATAATTTGTAATTTCATGTGTCTTAATGTAGGTATGTTGATACCTATGTAGTTTTCATTCCAATACATTGTCGTAAATAAAGGCACTGCCCGTTGAAAACGGTTTTTTGTTTGCCCTTCGTAACAATGGAAACGAGAATTTCATTCCGCAAAAATGCAAATGCAACAGATAGGTACAAAAATGCAAATACACTTTACAGCGCCTGTCTACCTAGATAAGTACCACACATATTCCAGTTATTTTATCACCAACCAGAAATGTATAAATATTACTGTGTTCCTCTTTGAAGGGCGATATTTCTAGACAAATTGCAGGACAATGAAAAAAATCATCTAAAATCTCTTGATGACGACCGCAACGCAGTGCTATACAGTAATTTGGAATTTTCATGTTAAATTAGCTGCGTGGTCCAGATGTAATGGGCAGGTGTATTGTTTACCATTAGGAACATGTCTTGCTCGTCATACCATTCTATATTATAAATAAAAATTGCACCGCTAGAATTTTTAATACAAACATGTTGACGCGGTAACGTTAAAACGTACCTAGAGGTATATTGTTTTCGAGAAAACTCACACTTTGCATACTGTACAATTTATGACTAAACTACTAACCTATGAAAATGACGCCTTGTCTCTAGATGGTAAACTGTGTTTCGGTCCACCGCTCCAGAGTGGTGTCATGTCTCAATCGGTACAATGATTGCGGGCGGATTTATTTGTACCGAGTTGAGTGTTTAGTCAAGGCTGACGTATTGCTACCTTTTCAGACAACAATATGCCTAGGGGATAATCGGGCCTATTTGGAACGAAGTTTCTTACGGCACGCTTAGGGGAGAGACAGTATTTTGCTGTGCGACGCGACGGACTGAAAAAAATGTGGGACTAAAACCGTAACAATAATGTAAAATAACGAAAGTGGCGCTTAAACATTTAATTTTCCCGTGGCCAATGACGCCAACTTTATTTTTCAAATGATCGTATCATAGTACTAAAATTAAACGTAGTAAAATTAAGCAATGGTTTTTGGCAAATTGTGTTGCTTTTATATTATCCGAAGAAACTTGGTTCCTATCTGGTGTCCCATGACTGGACATTATTTTTTATTATTTGACTGTGCAATACTACAAAAACGACACTTTACTTTAAACAATAACTTGGTATATAACAAAATATTTTTATGAGTTATTCCAGACTATATAATATAAATGTCACCACCACGATCCATTCAGCCGTTCTGGCGTGATTGAGTTACAAACATCCAAAGACCAAAATTTCCAAACTGTCGCATTTATAATACGAGTATTAGTAGAATTTGCAACAAGCTTTCGATTTTCTACAAGATCCCGCTAAACAGAGGCCTCCTCCAAATGTCCTTTTTAACACGATTTTATTAGGTCGACCTGTATTTAACTATGTAATGAAATCTAAAGTAACTAATTTAACCATCTTCCAAGAATCGTAGCATCATGAAAATTGGCAGCTGTAAGTAGTTCTGATGACAATACAATAATATGGTACTGTTGAACTGATCTGATGATGCAGCCGGAAGATATGAACTGGAACTTCATGATGGAACATCGCTGTAGCTGTGTTTAGATTTGTTAGAAAAGTGTTGCATAATAAACTTTGACTACGATTAAGTTTTAAGGTCTCATGACGAAGCTGGAAGATAGGCGTCGGTATTTCATGATGGAAAAACACGCTTTTCATTAGTTGGCTCTTTTGTGTAAGTGTGTTGTTTTAGTTTTTTAACTATTAATTTATTATAAATATAGCGTTGTCTGAGAAAGGTTTTTCCGTTTATTTACCCGCATTGTGGTCTGTTCTAATTTAGGTTGCTGTTTTCGTTGCTGGGGGAGTGAACGTTGGACGGTCGAGTGTCACGTGTTATCGAGTTTTATCCTCTCGAGGAATTGCGAAATAAGGTCTACCTACGCGTGTTGTTTTACGTGATTTTAAATGAAGTTGATGGGATGTTTGCGAAACTTTTTAAGGATTTTGAAGGGAATCTTTAGCCGCGTTGAGAAGGGAAAACTTATTATTATTAGGGTTTGCATCGCTGACATTCAAATTTTATTTGTAAATCTATATCTATTAATATATAATTATATGTATATGAATACACATATTTATAGCACGTATTAAGATCTGCGCTCACTTATACGACTCTGCTACCGCGCGACAAATAAAATACACGCAAATATAAGCTTTATGCCATGCCAACTATGATATAGATTACGTTGGCAATACCAATTAGCAGACCGCCCGCTGACAGCCATCTGCAAATTTATGTTGCCAATGTAATCTATATCTTAAAGGGAATGACATAAAGCCCATATTCGAGTGTATTTTATTTGTCGGGTGATAGTAGAGTCGAATAAGTTGGCGCAGACCTTTAGTCTGATACTGGTACTGTCGCAAACGAAAGCGGGTTGTGTGCATAATTCCTACTAAAATTATAAATTTGAAAGTTTGTGAGGATAGATTGACTCGTTCATGCAAAAACCACTTAAGGTATCTGGTTGAAATTTGGCACATAATTAGACAAAATACTGGTAAAGCATGTAGGCTATTTTTATCCCTGGCAAATAACGGGACCGGGAACTCCACGGATCAAACCATGGGGTGCTGCTAGTAGTAGGTATGTCATAAATGAGTTAGTTTGTATGTGTGTTGCTCAATAGCACTGACACGGCTAAATCAATGGGAAACAAGACCTACGCGGGTAAAACCGCAGAACACTGCTAGCAAATTATAAAAAAACTCTATGTGTCAAATATTTAGTTCGAGATATTAATTACGCATTTCATTTAATGCCTAATATTAATAATTTATTTATTATTTATTTATATTAACTATTCTTTGGGAACTGATAACTCTGGTTTTATATTTATGAGTAATTTTTAAACGTAGTCAGTTGTTGTTTAATTGTTCACAATTCATAAATTACAATTTTCAAAACACTCACATTCCTTGACTGATTTTGACATAATGACTGGGAAGGGAAGCAGCTGCGTTGTATAACTTTAACGATTCAAATTTCAAGGAAAGTGTATTCGCAAACAAAAGGGCGCGGTTTGAAGTTCTCTTGCCTTAAATTGTTGATTACGACTTTAAACTTCGAATTAGAGAATAACTTATTAATGTGAGAGACTACCATATTTGTTCGTTGCATAATGAGCAATAAGCAAATCTGTATACTTTTTGTTTCCACTATCTCATCTCATTATTTCACAAAGAATCTACCATGCCGTGTAAATGCGGATTTGTGGATGACATATTAAATGCCTTCGAAAATAAGTTTTTCTTGATATTGTTGCCTTATGATGTTTTTGCATTGCTAAAATGGAGACAAATAAATACGTACACGTACACTTATAAGCCTATATTACTGCTGGGACTCGGGGCTCTCTGTCGGAAGGAGAGAGACAAGGCCATAATCCACCACGCTGGCCAAGTGCGGGTTGGTGAATGACACATGACCTTCAAGTTTATGAGAAGTTTAGATATTTTAGGCAAACCTTCCATAACAAATGCAGCGGTGATGGAGGCTCTGGGTCGGGGTGAAGCTTTAATGCAAAATATGTTTAAATAGTTTAGGTTATAAATATGTAGATGCATGTTTTTTTTAGAAATTTAAGTCTTCCTGCATTAGACAAAGGAATATAACAAAAAAAAAATGTATAAAACGTTATAAACGTTATAAAACGTTATAAATTATATAGACCTAGGAGTCCGTGGAGGTGAAATTTTTCAAAAAAAAAAAAAAACTTTCGCATTTGTATAGATAATTAGTTGAATCGCTTTAGCTACAGATAAGTAGTAAATGAAACCACAAACCAATACTAGTACGTGCAATAAAGACTTTGATTTAATGAATAAATCTAAAAAATAAATGGATCAAATTAAACTGTACTGATTTCATAACATAGCTGAATATTGGATAAAATGTAATATATCCTCGAAAATACGAAACGTCATGACGTATTTCATTTTATGTAACTAACTATTCGTAGGCGAAAAACATCAGTGCACAAACGTGAAATCGTGAAATCTATTTTAGATATAAAATCATGTCCGTAATAAAACATAATAATGATTTGCGTCATGAAAGATATCAGACAACAAAAATTCTAAGAATAATTTTCGTTTCTGTACGGAATGGTGATTGCCGTCTTTTGAATTTAGCCAACAATGCACTTGTGTAGATAATTTGTATTCAGCATCTTCTAAAAAATATTTTGTTAAAATGTATGTTTTTTTGCTTATTTTTTAAGTGAAACTTTTTAAGGTGCAATGGTATTCTTATGAGATGGGAAAAAACAATAGAACTTGCAACACCGTAGCGTTATCGACGCTTCTGTATGTAAATATGATAATACGAGTAGGTAGGTACGAGTACATATTATTTTGCGTTTTCATGAAACCGATATAATTCTACTCGAATTATAAAATAGGAGTGTCTGTATATAATACCAAATTAACAGTTATAGTCAAAACTGTTAATTTGATATTATATACAGACACTCCTATTTTAACTTTCCTTTAGTTCAAATGAAGGTTTACACGGTAACTATATCTTAAAAAAACTTTAAAATATGTTTTGTGTTTGTTTGTTCCAGCTAATCCAAGTATAACGCACGAATATTTTTTAACTATTACACTTGACCGCCCTCTCGCCTGATATTAAGCGACGCCGCGGTCTGCTAAGGAACATGCTTACGTAGAAGAAACCATTCAACTCTCAATTTGAAGATACACATATTGTTACCATCGAGAAAAATCATTCCACACCCTAGATTTCTTAGCACAAAAGTTGAGTCGAATCTTTTCGTAAGAGTCTTGGAACGTATTTGTGAAATTAGTTGACAAAAAGAGATCGCCATCACTCTTTTCGGCACGATTAAAGCACACAACATTGATTGAGTAATTGTTTCACTACATATTCTGACGAGACATGTTACAAGCCCTGTTATTAATTGTTTTCATCATCATCATCAACAGCCCACTAAACGTTCCCACTGCTGGGACTCGGGGCCTTCTCTCGCAAGGAGAGAGTTAAGGCCATAATCCACCACGCTGTTTTTACGCATTAATTGTTTTACAATGTATTAATGAAAAAAGTGTTAATGAAGTGTTTAAATATGGCAATAAAGATTATTCTATTCTCTTAATTTTCAAGAAGCAGCAGCAATTTTCAAGGAGCAACCCCACACATTATGCCACCGCGAGAAAGAGCCTTTTAGCGAACGAGAGTGCTCCGGGCATACAGGCAATCCCTACATATTTGCAATTAGATTAATTACTACCCTAATGATCTTGTTAGAGCTTCATAAATCTTTTATTTGGCAATAAAACATAGATTTATTTGGTAATTCGTTAGGAACAGACGATAGTAGTTTTGTGATTAAGGAATTAGTAATCTCTAGCGATAATACACAATTGATGTTAATATTTTACTAAAACTTCTCACAAACTTGAAGATTATGTGTCATTCCCCAACCCGCACTGGGCCAGCGTGGTAGATTACGGCCTTGAGTCTCTCCTTGCAAGAGAAGGTCCCGAGTCCCAGCAGTGAGAACATTTAGTGGGCTATTTATGTGTTTATGCTATGCTATGATAAACTGGTGAAGGTTTGCAGTACTAATAAAATAGCTGCGTTCAGCGGTGGACCAAAGCACAGTATTTCTCAGTGGTTTTACCCGCACAGTTTGCATTGAAATATTCCCTGTAAAAATAGCCTATGTTGTTCCACGATATAAATCTACGTTCCTAATTTCACAGCTCGTAATTCAGCAACAAACATCCATACATTTAAATATTCCGATTTGTTAAATTAGTAGGATACTCGTAGAGTAGGGTCTAGTTCTTTAGCAAAATACGTCTGTCCAAAGACCTTGACAGATATTTTAATGAGAGTTCCTAGCGTCCGTTAACAGTCACCCTTGCGAAAAACAGAGTATTCAGACATTAGCACGGCACATTTCCTCCACTTCTGAAGCTATTAGCTCCTACTGACTTGTTTAAATGTTCGCTTTCAGCGGAAACGTTGGAGGTTGTCCGTTTTTTCCCTTTTTTATTGTCCTACAGACTATTGTTGTCTCAGAACTCGGAAACATTGGGCTGCGCGTTGGGAAGATCGCTTTTAGTGCTAAGGTTGCCAGTTGTTATACTAGGTATTATTGTTTTTCTTCTCCTGCATAAGTGTTTTTGTTTTGGTGGGTACAACAAGAGTAGGTACCTATATCAATATAGTCATAACGCGTATGAAGACAAAACTTGATTTTGATGTTTATTCTTTAACTAGCCGCGCCCTGCGGAGTAACCCGCTGTTTAACAGTTTATCAAGATAATTAATTTTAACTTAACATGTTTCCCAATTATCTGGATTTTTTCTATAAATAGGAATAGTTTAGTTTCTCGGGATATTTTCTTTCGCATTTAAAACTAGTGACGACAAACTACATCAGTGTTTAGGAACGTTAACATATGCAGATTCAATCCTATTCCATCCGCACCTCTAAGGTATGTAAGTACCAGTATGTGAGTACTGATCTTCAAGGTCAGTACTCACATACGGTATTACTCGATAGTTTTACTCGAAGTCGAGTAAAAATTAACGTTTGGACCGCAAAACTCACAGCTCGAAGGCTCGCACCGAGCCGGCTCGATGGAATTACATGAAAGTAATTTCCTTCGAACCTACTCGAAGCGAGCCGTCAATCTTGACTCGTACGTGTGTACGTGACTGCGCGTGGCGCGAGGCGAGCGTCAGTCTGGTATTGTTCATCGTGATTGAAACACGTGTTTTTAAGAGAAATGGATTTGCGAGTTTAACCTAGTACCTCTTTTACGTCTTTTCTTTGATTTTCTTATAAAGCACTGTGAGACTTCCTTTGGCTCGAACGGTTCGGTGAATACTGAACGGCGCGCCTCACTCGATAGATCAATGCTCAATGTGTGGACGAAAGCCCATGCCATGGGTTTTACTCGAAAGTTTAGCTCGATCGAGTAATACCGTATGTGAGTACTGACCTTAAGTATTTTACACGTGTGTCTACACGTGTAATTCAAATCAAAATCTGTCATTACCACTAGATTGGACCACGAAATAATAACTGAATTCTAGTTCAGAATCCATATTATTTTGGACATAAGCATATTTCCGAATATTCCTTCACCTAAAACCTTAGTAACAACTTTTTGATCACCTGATGGCACTTCACTGCCTTATTGCATCAATTACTAGGTACAATGCAACAAGATAACGGTTAAATAGCGATGTACGTCTGTAGTTACTTAAAATTATGAAACTTTTCGACAGCTCTGTACACAATGTTTTGTAGATAAGATAAAAAGCAACATGTATGATGCAAAGTTGTAAATGAGATTATGGTATATGCAAGCCGTGCAGGTTTGCTCTATGTCATGAAACTAGTGAATGCCCACGAATCCGCACGCATAGAATTAATAAATAGCTATTATCTAAAAGAAGCTCGGAGAATTTGAAAAATACTAAACGACGTAACCTCAAGACCGGGCCTTCTACCGCCTAACTAAATAGGATATGGGCTTTGCTATTCCTGTCTCTATCATTTCAAGAGAAAAGAAAAGAGAGAGCAATCTATTAATTATAATCAAAGCTAAGATAGTTTTAGTTAGGCGATAGACCCCCGGGTTAAGTAGAGGGAAGTGGGGGAGACTGTTCCTAGCAATGAAATTATTACTGTAGTTAGGTACTAAAAATCTCAAAGTATTCCAAATTTTTTTTAAATGAAAATATCCAAGTTTGAGCTATTTCAGACCGTAGACTATAATCATAAATCTAAAACTTCATTTTAATCTCTCTCAAATGACAAAATATCGCTTAGGTACTTAATTTTATTCGACTTTGACTTCTCAGACATAGAAATCTTAAAAATACTCCGAAAAAGATAATAATAATAGTCTGGAATAACACATTATTATTAAATTAAAGAAAATAACGGGAGCAGACACTACACGGATAAAACACAGGGCACTGCTGGTTAATAATACTAGTAAGATACTCGTAGAATAAGGTAAACAGAACGTTAAGGTGCTGACAACACATAAATGAAATTCACAAATTCAAATTTAAGCCACGCCTCTTCAAAACTTCGATAAGACAGCGCCCCCACATGCAAACCGCGTTCAGCCGACGACATTATTAGTTAGTATTGATGGAAACAAAAAGCTACCTCGCGAAGATCATAGATGGCGCTTTTTAAAATATTTTGTAATTTCATTCAATATCTTTTTGCACTTTTTCAGATTGTGAAGAACATTATCGAAATTTTATGAGTAAAGCCTATAAATAATAACTAACTTTCCACCGCTTACAGACATAATGAGATTTCTTTTCGCCAGATTGTCTAATTTTTGTCTAATGATTTTAGTGAATGTACGGTATACAATTACAATAATACACAATTACTAATTAATTTATTTTATACACAAAATTAAACCGACTTCGAAATCACCAATAGGCACTCGAAAAATAAATTAATTTAATTATTATAAGCGCTACTCACTCATCTATTTGAAGTCAAATAGATTTATTCGACACGAACATTAATTGCATAAAAGTAGCTACAGCAAAAAGCCAACATTACATAGTGTTCCCATTCCCAGGCGGTCACCCATCTAAGTACTGACTACGCCGGCCGTTGCTTAACTTCGGTGATCGACGAAAGCTAGTGTTTTCAACGCGCTATGAACGTTGTCAATCATTAAATACGTATATTTAAATACAACCATAATAGTTATCATCATCATCAATAGAGGAGCCCGCGAGTTAATAATCCACAACTATTGCTCATTACAACACGAAAAACAAGATTTTACAACAATACCATTTTGCTGCTTTGTAACGAAAGGTCCACAAACAAAATTTTACAAAATTATTTTTATTTCAAAAGTTATTATTATGTTTTAAAAATGTAAAACATGCGAAACGTTTGTAAAATGAAACATTTATAAACTGTAATGGAAGAGGTTTTGGAATAGGCTTTTGTACTAAATTTAAAAAATTGGTTAATAATATAGCTTAATGTTGATAGTATTCCGAAACATCTATATTTTTGAAAAAAACTTACATTTACAATAATATGTGTTTTGCATTTCAAAAAAGCAAACAAATTTCTGCACAAAAACGCTCCAGACTGTTATGGCGTCTTGAATGATGTCACGCTGTGGCAAACATATGTGTTTGTGTAAGGACTTAGTCAACGTTTTTAATTTAAAATGAATCCCTCGTATTACAAGAACTGCATAGTGCCCCAGTTTACAAGCACAAGTATAAATACGCCAAACAAATTATTCATCTATGTTCCAAACGATCCACAAATGCGAAAAAAGTGGCAAACGCTTGCGAGGAGGAATGATGGCCACTAAATCAAGAATGTATTTTTGTGAAGATCATTTTGATGAAAGCATTTGACACAGTATATATAATCTTAGTAATGTAAATGTTAAAAAAACTGTCACTTTTCCTCAAGAATAGTGGTAAAACAATAACAAACTAGTTCAGTTAAGCGGCTGAAGAACTAGTATCCATGGCGAAGAATAAATAAACATAAAAAATAATAACATTAGTACTATAAAAATGTCAACAACATTAGTAATGTCTAGTGATGTTTAGTACGGTGTGACGTCACATTTTCTGATTGGTGTTAACTGTCACGTGACTCAATGCCTATTTTTTCAGATTTTCTTTACTAAAAATATTAATAATCTTTACTTATTTTGATAAACTGTTTTATTTTTTTAAATCTCTATATCTTAATCAATAGTAAGAACCTCTAATCCATCCAATTAATTCTTAGTGGAAACAAGCCTATTTATATCATGCAAATGTCTTTGTTTTAAATGGTTTTAAAATGTCAAATAACAATGTAGATATTAAAATTTCAGCTGTAAAGGAGTCTCGTCAATTACAACAACATTTGTAAAAAGGCTTTGTGAAAGTCAAAGTAACAAAAAATAATAATTACATTCAGTATACATACATATCCTACATGAGTATAAATTCGTTTTATATAAAGGAGTTTGGGTAAAGTTGGCGTCGTTTTTTTTGCAATCAGATTTGCTGTAAGTCATATCGGAACTGAGTTTTGGCTTTTGTTTTTCTGTGTATTTTTATACGGATTAGTGGTGCCATTTCCTTCAGCGGCCAAAGATCTGTTGTCACTTTTTTAAAACATTACCATACCTCAGGGGTATTGGTTCAATTAGAATTAATGTACGTCAAATTGGAGCTGAGTAATGGTCTTTCAAAGTTTTTTTACATGGACTGGTATCGCCATATTCTAAAGCGGCCAAAGATCCGTTGTCACTATAATGTTTTTTTTTAATTACCCAAAAAAAACTTTGAAAGGCAATCATTCCGCTCCGACATAACTTACAGCAAATCTAATTGCACGAATACCCTTGATGTAAAGTAATATTTCAAAAAAGCTCTAACACATCTTTAGCCGCTAAAAAAACGAAGCCTCTAAGCCCATACAAAAATACAAAAAATAAATAACTTTGATAGCCCATAATTCAGCTCCGATATTACCTAGAGCAAATCTGATTGCACATTATATATAGCGTCAAGGTTATTCACTGATATAATAAAGTGATAACAGATCTTTGGCCGCTAAAAAAAAAAACAACGCCACTAGTCCATACAAACGTACCGAAAACCGAAACGCCGTTGTTGTTGTCCAATTTCACTGATTATGTTTATATTTGAAGAAAATAAATGTACAATAAATTGTACAAATGTATCTAGAATAAATTATGGCTGGTCTCACACGCCACACGCACCACTGTAGTTTTGAACTTTAAAAAAGTGATGAAGGAAAACATCGTGAGGAAAGATTAAGTGTGGTGGATTAAAGCCTGCATTATCCTTGCGAGATAAGGCCCCGAGTCCCAACTGTGGGAAAATTTAGTGTGTTACATGGGAGTGTTACGGCTAGTTGGGATAACGGCAACTACTGATTCGGAGCCTCTCGTTCGAATCCAACGCGTGCGCACCACTGTCTTTACGGAGTCATGTGCGTAATGCCGTTAATTTAAAAACAAAAAAAATAATAATAGAATGGTAGAGAAAATAGGTAGGTAAATAATAATTAACTTATGTTGAAAGTTTGATTGACACTTCTTATATATGCACTTGATTACCACGGATTATTACCTAGTTTAAAACACCAAAACTTTTGCCTGTCGACTATTGGTAAATTTTATTAGACTGTCCGCGCACTAATGGGGATTAGGTCATAGTCTAAACTTTACGTCAATTTTATTAATATAAACTTCAGATTCAGATTCTTTATTTCAGACCTTAGGTATAACAGATATACACTTGGTAGCGTCATTTACAAAATACAAAGAATAGTTTAAAAAATTCAACAAATTTAAATTATACTATACAAATTTAAATTATATTCAAGTTATAAAGAAGTATATAAAAGAAAATAATTTAAAAATAAATAGCGGCTATTCAGTTGGGCCTAGTCAGTTCAATGCAGCGATAGAGAGGCGTTGTCAGAATGTATGAAAACGACAGAATTATATTAAATAGATATATTAGCACGAAATTTTGGTTTCTCTGCCGCGAAATCAGATTCTATTGCGTCCTTTCTAACCTACAGCGCGACCGCGTCGTAGCTCGTGACGTCACACGGTGAACGCGCCGCGCGGCTTTTTGATTTTTAATTAGTAATTTTAAAATGTTCACAGATTCGTCATTTATTGAGATATCCAAGTATTTTTTGCAGTTTGTATAATTTATTTCTATTATCTTTAAATCTATGTAATCATTTTTTGATTTTATCCAATTGGAAACTTCCTTATTGTAAAAAAGTGTCATTAATACAAAACTTCGTCGATTCGACGAGTCATGGTTGCTGGTCTGGCTCTCACAGGCCTCCCATATAAGAAATATTACCGTGTGTTATGAGGGCAACGGCCCAACTAAGACTATACGGAAGCAGCAATGGGTGCGACAGCGCACTTAAAATTTAGATATTTTTTTTCACATTCGCATCGTCGATCCGACGAAGCTGGGTAAGGTTAATGGGTTTTAGAGGGCTAAGAGACTAATTAGACGGTATTTTTACATGATACATAAGATATATCAAATGTATATAAAATAAGCCAAGTGCAAGTCGAATGAACGAATGAAGTATCCCGTACCAATATCTATGAAAACGGTAAAAATCATGTCTATTTTATACAAACCCCGCTTCCACACATTCGTATTAATTTTATTCTTATGATTATTAATTTTAACACAATGTAGAAATAATCAAGTAATAGCCAATTAAAATACATAGAGAATGGTAGAAAATCGTCAGAAGTAGGAAAGTTGAAAAATAAAATAACTGAATTTTGAGTTGTGGCTCTTTTGTCTCAAAGCAGCGATTTATTTTCAATACATCGCCAAATCTAAAAATGTAGTATTAAAGAAATGACGTCTCTTGCAAAATTAAACTACGTAGGGCCATCTTTCCGCTTAATCATCAGACCTGGTTACAATCTGCGTAAGCAACCCACTATTTATTCTCACTGCTGGGACTCTGGGCCTTCACTCGCAAGGAGAGATCTAGGCTGGGGCTAGGTTATAAATCCACCACGCTAACCAAGTATGGGTTGGTAAATGTCACATGAGGTGTACCTACACTCTAGGTACTTACATGTCGGTTTCCTCACGATGTTTTCCTCACGATGTTTTCCTTCATCGTTTATAAGTTAGCGGCATTACACGCTGACATCGAGTGGTGCGCGTGGGGGTCCGAATCGGCAGTCACCGTTCTCCCGAATAGATGAGCCATAACGTAGACTTTAACAGCGTCTTAGAATTTAACACCAATGTACTCGTTTAATTACTGTCATCCCTTAACCACCTTCCAGCACCTTCATCAGACCCTGGTTACCATCTAGCACCAAAGTACTCGTCAAGACAAATCAAATGATCCCAAGCTCGATGGGGTTATTGGGGTTACGTCGTTTAATTGCTGGGTTCCTATGACCACCTTCCAGTTCCATCATCAGACCCTGGTTGCCGTCTAGCACCAAAGTACTTCTCAAGACAAATCAAAAGAGCCCAAACTCGGTGGGGATATGTCGTTTAATTACTGAGTTCCTATGACCACCTTGCAGCTCCATCATCAGACCTTGGTTACCATCTAGCACTAAAGTACTCGTCATGACAAAGAAAACGAGTCCAAACTCGGTGGAGCTATGTCGTTTAATTGTTGAGTTCCTATGACCACCTTCCAGCTCCATCATCAGACCTTAGTTACCATCTAGCACTAAAGTACTCGTCAAGATAAAGAAAACGAATCCAAACTCGGTGGAGCTATGTCGTTTAATTGTTGAGTTCCTATGACCACCTCCCAGCTCCATCATCAGACCTTGGTTACCATCTAGCACTAAAGTACTCGTCAAGACAAAAAACGAGTCCAAACTCGGTGGAGCTATGTCGTTTAATTATTGAGTTCCTATGACCACCTTCCTGCTCCATCATCAGACCCTGGTTACCATCTATCACCAAAGTACTCGTCAAGACAAAGAAAATAAGTCCAAACTCGGTGGGGCTATGTCTTTTAATTCCTGAGTTCCTATGGCAACTTTCCGGCTCCATCATCAGATCAGCATCATAAAATTTTCATACCATTGTTTGCAATAAAATTTACACACGTACCTACAATGCGAGATTTCAACTTTTTGCAAGATTTGATAATAAGCATCCGGTTTCGTAGTAACTATTTTCTAATCTGTGGCTTCGGGACAGGTGAAACTAAATTTTAATATAGTATAAAAGCTTGAAAACATCGGAGAAAGAATCTAACAACAATGTTATGAAAAAAAACATGCAAAAAGATTTCACAGTGGTGAGGTTCGATCTCAGTGTTACATCCGTCCACCGCTGACGTACGTTGCTCACTAACCGTTGAGCCAAACTTCCTGATTACTAAGGTATCAAATTTTTAGACCATATGAACTCAATTAACGTTTGTAAGAATTGATCATTTTTATTTATTGAATATTGAACGGCGAACGGAGCAAAGAGCGACGTGCGTCCGTGTAGCAAGACGTCTCTTCCGACACTGTCAGATCTTATAAGAGTGAAAGAGAAGGAAGATGCGATACGTTTCGACTTTTTAAAAACAATTAAATAAGTGTGAGTTTTTTAATTAAACCAAAATATAAACCAGCAATGTCCTTTGTCAAAATATAATACGTCATAATTTAAAAAATTACTAGTGTCCGTCTCCTAATTACACTGATATCTAAGTCTAAAACTAATTTTTAGAGGTTTGTTTACGAATTTTTTCTATCGTGATTTTTTTACCAAATCTTGTATTTATGACCTCGGGTCACTCATAAATATGTTCAAAAATAACATATATTTTACTCATTATCTCAAACCATACACATTTTGCTAAATTGGTATTGAAAAAAGTGCCATTTGGCTGTTGTCAGCGTCTTATGAGTGCTGGTACAAACGGTTCGGAAGAACATCCAACAAACGGCTTGGAATACACTCGTAAACGCTGTATTACAATTTACAAGTTAAACACTCCGCTATTTCAACTGCATAGTTGCAGTTCTCGTTAATCGCCCGCAATAAAAAGTGTATGCTATTCCAAACCATTATCTGACTGTATTCCAAATTCCAACCCGATCCGTTCGGACGATTCAACGTGAATGAACACCAAACGTCCAATCATTGACAATTATAATATTTGTAGGATATAATAGTAGGTTCACCTCACAGAGACGAACTTCTAAGCATTCCATGGATTCACCGTGCGGGTGCCGGGTCCATCGTGTGGTAGAGAGAGAAATCCCGAGTAGATCCCGAGACTTGGGAAACGGGCGTAGGTTTAAGGTACCGCTTTCTGACGTACATCAACACTCACCTTCACTACTCGTGTTTATCTTAACCATTTTTAGGGTTCCGTAAAACGTAAAAACGGAACCCTTATAGATTCGTCATGTCTGTCTGTCTGTCTGTCCGTCCGTATGTCACAGCCACTTTTTGCCGAAACTATGAGAACTACACTGTTGAAACTTGGTAAGTAGATGTATTCTGTGAACCGCATTAAGATTTTTTCAAAAGTTTTTTAAAAAAACAAAAATTAGGGGTGCCCCATACTGAGAACTGAAGCTCAAAAATTTTTTTTTCATCAAACCTACACGTGTGGGTTGTCTATCGATAGGTCTTAAAAATGATGTTGAGGTTTCTAATATAATCTTTGTCTACACTGAATAACTTGCGCAAGAGACGCTTCCAAAGTGGTAAAATGTGTGTCCCCCCCCCCCCTCTAACTTCTAAAGTAAGAGAATGAAAAAACTAAAAAAAATATATGATATACATTACCATGAAAACTACCAACGAAAATTAGTTTGAACTCGATCTGATGAGTAGTTTTTTTTTAGTACGTCATAAATACACTATTATTAAAACTTCGATCACAGTTACAACGAACTACAAGAACTATGTGTACTATGTATATTATGTTACTTGCTGGAACGGAACCCTTCATGGGCGAGTCCAACTCGCACTTGGCTACTTCATTTTATTTGTTAATTCGTTTAGAAGGTCGTAGTACTTATTTTGTTTCATCGTGTGGTCTTTAGGTATATTAGTTTTCCACGGTACGTTAAGTTCTACAAGGACTATGCGTTTTGTAGCTCTAGAAAAAAGGAAAATGTCCGGTTTGGATGTCGAAACACCCACATGTGATTGGGATTTTAAAGTGCTTTTCATACGTGTCCATTAAAATAGTCCAATCAAGTGCTGTACCCAGGATTGAGTAAGGTTTGTTCTTGGAGTTTGAAGTTGAGCCTTCTTTTACAAAGTTAATTTGTCTTTTGTTTGTCGTCAATCCTTTTTGGGCTCTAGCTACTACTGAAAGGCTTATGGCTTCACGTATGATTTCAAGTACTCTGTCATAGCGCTGTGAGTAATGAGTTGCATCCCACCAATATGTGCCTTGCTGTACATATCGCCTCTCCACAAGATGAAAAAAACTGCGTAGTATTTTGTTTTTGGACAAAGAAAATATGTAGTTAATTGTTGTGGCGGACATATTGTTGTCACGTAACATAATCTAGTCACAAACTCAGGTAATCGTGTAGTACAATGAAACTATTTATGCGTAATCCAACTAAAATAATCGTGAATTTCTGAAAATTATACCTACATTAAACAAGAAAATAAAATAGAAATTTAAACTACGACGTATAACTCATCGCATTACCGACTGAGCCAAAAAAACTTATGCATGTGCGTGGAAGCTAAACGCGGGGATAGGTTCAATTAAGTACAGCGAGCCGAACTCCCAAGTGATGTCGTATTCGTTTACAGTGATGGTAGACCCCAATTATACCGCCGTGAAGGTGGATTATACCTGTAACCGAGATAAGCACCGTGGAGAACGCCAAGTTGCGCAAACTGCCCTCAAGGGGATACCGTGGAAAACAGAACGTTAAGTTCATCCCCAGAGAGACTACTATTAAATAATATTAGGCACGTTACTTAGCCCGTTTTATGTTCACACTACTGGGGCTTGAGACTTCGACTCACAAAGAAAGAGTAAGGGTTGGTTGTTCCACTACGCTGGCCAAATGTGGGTTGCTGGGAAGATGTTTTATCAGATTCGATGAAGTTCATATTCAATTATTATAAACTAGTCAAAAACATCAGTTCTTGGAAAAAGGCTCGCAAATGCTGCAGGCGGATCTTAAGCGTCGTTATGAACATACGTGGTGAATAATGGCCGAAAATTTTTATTTAAGAGAAAATTCGTGTGCCAACAGTGAGAATAATAAGTTGGCTGCACACCATTAACATAACAACAACAAATTTGAAAAATAATAAATCTAATGAAATCACCGGTGAATTGGTCGCTGAAAGCGATTTCTCCCAAGCTACTTTGAGAATGGGATACAAATTTGTGAAGGACTTCTGAACGGGAAATATAACACTTTAACAAAGACCTATTATTGTCAACTTTGGTAACTAATATTTTTTAAACATTTTTGAAGCACTCTGTAGCAAACAAACAAACGTTGAACTGGGTGACAGTGGAGTATGTAAACGATAAAAATATTTTTTTGTACTGACAAATTCACTACAGCTACTACAGGAAAGTAAATGTTGCTTCCTCTGTCAGCAAGTGATTCTCCTGATTACCCAGAAGAGATTTATTTCTGCGCAACGCGTGCGTAGCCCCAGCTCATAAGTGTTTTACTACGAGTGTTTAGTAATTTGTCTGAGGTGTTTTACTGTTTGTTAGTGTCACATCAAAGTATTCTGTATCTACATATCTATTTATCCAAATGACAGTCGTCGTGAACCAGTCTACTGTTACATACACTGTCACGTCCGTGACTCGTAGTCTTCCACATTAGCCGTTTATTGCGGCTATCCATAACAATTTGCGCAAGTGTAGGCAAGTAGGTCACTGCTCGTTACAGCTCTGTTGATCGCCTAAAAGCCGAGGCCGTAATGAACCTCATTCTATGCCTTGGCTTAGCAATCCTCTTGGAAACATTTTGTAAGGGAGAAACCATAAAAACGGGGAACTACTTGCATCGGAAACCGCGGTGCTAGGAAGTTATGGTTTATTTCGTAACCGTGAAGTTCTAGATTCAGATTTAGTATTCACTTTTGAGTATTTTTAAGTTAAAATGTACATTTGTCATCACAAGTTACACTCAGAGGCACAAAAAGACACACCACAAACCGGCACCCTGTACCTATTTCTCCTAGTTTGTAGAAATGTTTAATTCTAAAGCAAATTTGAGGGCAATACCTACCCATTCGATACACCGGCGGGCGTTTACCATTTTGGCGGGGAAACGGCAGTCAGGTTAACTAGTATCGTTGTTTACGCTGTTTACGCATATGAAGTGCCGCCTTACTTATACGTGTTTAAGCCCATTATTCTCAAGAACATTTCAAGACGGTTCTAGCGGTATCTTTTGTTTGTAAATAATTAATGTACTTGAAATGGAAATTAACATTTTTGTCACTTGAGTCGACTTTTTTTCGAGTTCTTATTGGTCTGAAGCTATAAGATCATAAATTATAAGGAAGACGTAGGGATTTTATGTTTTAAATGTCTAGCATAAGATATCACAAACATGACAAAACTAAAAATTGCAGTCTATAGCACAAATTGTTTTTTTTTATGTTCAATACTTCGGGACCATTTTCCCCCTAAAATACATATTTTGTTGTATTTTTAATTTTACGATGTTCCTATGTAAATGTTTTTTTTTGTTAATCTACGTTTAATTTGTATCACTAAAATTAGCATGAATATAACATTGTACTAATATTATAAATGTCAAAGTCTGTATGTTTGTTTGATTATCACTTCTGAACGGATTGGGCTGAAATTTGGAACATAGCTACATTAGAGGTATAGTCTGAAGCGAGTCATTTGCTAATACTGTTGCAAGCCATTACACGTCTGCTCTCTTCTTCTGCATTGAAATTTTCTGTAGAAAGCGTTTGGTTCAGCCACGTTCGTTGTATCTACGTTTATTCGGTTGAAATTAATATTTCGGGTATAATAACGAGAGGATATTACATTGGGATAATGTACGAGTATACCGGTGCACACCTGGCTCCGCTTAAATTAGCCTGAGAGCTAAATTGGCTGACGCAATTGCTTTATACTTAGTTTCTGTAGAATTTAGTTTAACTAATGAAGAACTAATACAGTAACCGAGATCTAGAGGCTAATCAAATAAAACTAGCAACGCTGGTGTTTTTTTTTTGTAGTATTGGTGGACAATTCACACACAACACCATCTGACCCCAAACTAAGCAAAGCTTGTGTGATGGCGGCCAGATAGCTGATATAATACTTATATAGTTTTAAATACATACTTATTATACATAGAAACACCCAGACACAGTGCAAACATTTGAATTCATCACACAAATATTTGCATTTTCAAAAAATGAGGAGGTGCGGTTATATGTTTTTTATGGATGTTACGCGATAGCTCCGCCAATTGTGAATCGATTTTGATAGGTTTTTTTGTTTGGTAGATGATAGTTTGGAGGTGATCCCATTTAAAACTTATCGAAATCGGTGTGGCGGTTTTTGTGAGCAAAAAACTACAATTTGCATTCATGTATTTAGACGATATTTTGATTCTCATGAAATTTGGTCGCGTATCTGAATAAAATTTTAAATTGAAGTTGTTTTTTTGTTTTTTTTTTGGAGAAAATGTGTACATTATTATTTTCCCCACACTGGGACTCAGGGTTTATCTTACAAAGAAACAGTCAAAACGATAATCCAACATGATTACCAAGTGCGACCTCGCTGATGACACGTCCTCGAAAAATAGCTTTCTTGCAACATGCCAGTTTCCTGACGGTGTTTTTCTTCATCGTTAAAGCTACTGGTGATGACAAACTTGAAAAAATACTCAGAGAAGCAGACGAGGTTCGAACCTATGACCACAAGATTGATTGGGACATTAATAATAATAAATAATAAATATTGGTGGACAATTCACACACAACACCATCTGACCCCAAACTAAGCAAAACATTCTCGCCACTATTGAACGCGTATAGTGTACTGTTTAATGCAGTACTGGCTCTCATTATTCGACGACTTATGATGACTTATAATATGTTATAATTGTATTACCAGGTAATTTGCAAGAGTCCTACAACGTGCGTGGATTTGATCCCTGTTGAACTTAGTGTTGTGTGGGAGCCACACAAAACTGCGATGCGATGCGATGCGACGCCGCATCGGAGGAAGGGCACCCACACAAAACTGCGACGCGATGCGATGCAAATTGCTCCGATGCGGCGTCGCATCGCATTGCATCACAGCTTTGTGTGGGAGCCCTTAACGGTGAAAAAAATTGTAAGGAACAGACAATCAAACACATGGAAACACTTTATTACGCGCTAAAACAGTAAAACAATAAAAACAAAAACATAACCTTGTGCTATAAATTAACAAGGAAACCAATTTGTTCCAAGAAAATCATATTTCGGGATATTCAATATCTATCCCCTTCCACTTGATTTATTGAGGGAACCCAAGCTGTGGGATTATAGAGATATAAAATATAATATTATTGATACTAATTTACAAAATAGACGATACCCAAATAACCGCGAAAAAATATACAAAAAAGTGCAACGTATTTTTGTCCATCAGCTTATATTATGCCTTTTCAGAATTGCCCAGATTACACCCAGCAAAATCCTAAAATTAATAATTAAATCACAGGAAGGGCATGACCCTTGAAATACGTAATTTCATAACGCTGGTCACACCAAGGGTAATCAGACAATCAGAGATGACCCTTGTGCCCCGTCATCTAAAGAGATTGGGTTTTTATATCCCCACTTTACCTTTAGTGAATCGTTGTATCTATCACTGATTTAATAAGGTCTATATCAGGGGTTCTCAAACTTATTTTGTCTGCTACCCACTTCGAAAATAAATTATTTTTTAGCGCCCGCATTTTTACACATACTTAAAAACCACTTTAACTTATTAATTTATTATTGTGAGCTATATTGGCGGAGATTAAATATTCATTTGCCACATATTTCACATTCATTGCTTTTTGTAACACAGTCTCTAGAACTAAAGCAAAAGGCAGGGTACTCAAAACATTGTAATAACTTACTTGGTACTGAAATAAATTATGTTTATGTTTATTCTACACGAGACTAACTTTTACTATAACCCGCTAGTGTTAACTTGAGACCGGAACCCAGTAGATGGTACACAACGGACTCCAGGCCTCTTTGCAACGCCTCCATTTTTTTTCTGGGTCTTTTACACTCTTACCGCCCCCCCTCCTTTTAGGCCTGCAACGCCCACAAGAGGGTGTTATCGCCCACTTTGGGAAAGGCTGGTCTATATTGAGGAAAACAATATCTTCACCCTTGTGGATGTTTTCTGATCCCGTTTGGATTTCCGGTTCTTTCAGTTTTTTCGAAGTGTCGCCTATAATAGTTTGTTATTGGTTAGGTTTTTTTGGAAATTGTTTTACGGCTAGAGCACTTTTATTTGGTAACATTTAATTTGGATGATGATTATGCTATTTAGTATGTAGTATTCGTTTGCATAACTACTTGAAGGTAGCGTCAGTTTTATTTTAGAAATTTAATTGTCGTGCATGCATCTCTAGACCATCATCTAGATTAAAACAATATTTATTTAATAAAATAAAATGTAGTTTCAATCGTATATAAAAACTTACTTCAAAATCTTAAAAGGTCTCTAAAACATAGTAACTGACTTATACCTATTAGGTACTAGTGATATTTCATTATTTTTTTATTTCTAGAAGTGCAAGTGCAAATACTTCTTCATAACGAATTGGGCATTTACCGTTACAGACACCGCTTCATACGTATGTATATTTGTAGTGTATATACGTAATAACCTTTCAATGACTACACTTTCCAATAATATTACTCCATTAAACGTCAAACAATGTTGTAACGGACGAAACGAAGTAGAACGAGAGTAGGAAAGTCGCGAGTTTTTTTTCGAAATTAAGTTTTTGTAGAAATAGAGTAGACGTCCTGTTCTACGTCGTTTCGCCCGATCGAAATTTGTTTGGCGTTTAAATGTTCTAATTAGAATAAGCTTAGAAAATTAAAACGTAAAATAATGTTCGATCGGACGAAACGAAGTAGAACCGGAGTAGGAAAGTCGCAAGTTTATTTCGAAATTACGTTTTGCGTAGAAAGAGAGTAGACGACCAGTTTTGTTGTACAATATCTAAGAACACCACCGATTACTTCACCTCTCAAACCAAACAAAAACAAAATCAGTTTATCCGTTCGGGATGAACGATGCTACAGACAGACGCACACACAAAGACACGTTAAACTTATAACACTGCGTTGTTCTTGCATCGGGGTTTAAAAATAGAAATAGCATCGAAAGGTGCAACATTTCAAGTAATTTATTTCCAGTTCTGTTATATGTATCTCAAAATACATTCTTATTAATTCCATGATCAATGGTGGCATAGCGATGTCTGTTTTCCGATGTGATTACCAAGCAAACATGACCTAACCTACTTTTTGTTTGCAAAATGAATGGATTAATATGAGGAAAATATGATCAAGGTTGGGTAATGAATATTGATGTGCATTAATGAAATAGTATGATTTTATTTATTCTATCATATAGATATTCTATAGTTAACTGCCGGTGACTTATTTATATGTATTTGACGCGTAGAATGTGGAAACAACGTTTTTTTGTTTTTTAGGTTAAAACTTAACTAACGTAGGTACCTATGTGCTATTCCCGCGTTATTCCAGATTATTATGTGTCCAAATTACATTTCATAGCCCGATTCCTTCAGACCTTTCAATGTGATCGAGCAACAAACAATCCAAATTTCCGCATTTATAATATTAGAAGAATACATCTTTGTTTCACTGGAAGGTGAGAAGACGATTAGGAAATGTTCCTCATAGCAAAATCTTTAACCGTTACACCACAGTGTAATGCTGCTATTTGATCACGAAGCGTCTAAATTATTACCTGGCATTCCACTTCGCTCGTCTCCCAGAGATAAATACAATGTTTTATCTCTGTGCCCCGTAATTCTCTCTGAAAACACTGGTGTTAAAATCATAGCACAGTAATACTTGAACATTACTACTTAGCAGTTGAACAAATAAATAAATAAGTTAATTGGTGTACAATTCACACACAACACCATCTGACCCCAAACTAAGCAAATGCTTGTGTGATGGCGGCCAAATAGCTGATATAATACTTATATAGTTTTAAATACATACTTATTATACATAGAAACACCCAGACACGGTGCAAACATTTGAATTCATCACACAAATATTTGCATCGGAATCGAACCCACGACCCTCGGCTTCGCAGGCAGAGCTACTACCAACTAAGCCACGAGGCCAGTCAAAAATGGAATGAAAAAATGAAAAAATGGCAAAGGTCTGTTACAGAGCGGACTCTGCAAATAGAACGAAATATTAAATAGAAATAGTTACGGGAACGGGAACAGCGCGGGTGAAACCGCAGGCCGCTGCTAGTCTAAGATACCTATTTTTTGTTTGTTTTGGTAGGACTCTATGTAGAGTCTGCCTGGGGAAGTAGGCATTGTGGTACTTTCTTTGCCAGTTATTCTACCGCATGTGCATGTGAAAACATCACTGTGTTCCGGTTTAAAGGGCAATGTTTCTAGTGAAACTACTGCGTATAGAGATAAAACATTTTATATCTCTGGGTGGCGAGTGTAGTGCTAGGTAACGATTTAGACTCTGTATGTTCCAATAGCTGCGTGTCACTGTTATGGGTAAGCATTGCCACTTATTCTACCGCTAAGCAGTGATGTGAAAACATCACTGTGTTCCGGTTTGAAGGGCAATGTTTCTAGTGAAACTACTGCGTATAGAGATAAAACATTTTATATCTCTGGGTGGTGGTGGTGAGTGCAGTACAGTGCTAGGTAATGATTTAGATTCTGTATGTTCCAATAGCTGCGTGTCACTGTGCTGTTAATATGGGCAAGCATGTTGCTTATCAGCCATATCCGGTAAGTCGTAAAAAAAATGTATAAAATCGAACAAACACGTAAACGATTTAAAATGTGATTTCCTTTCAAACTATTTCTCGATGACGCAACCAATTACAACAGATGCTGTTAAAGTTTCATCAGTATTCCAGGCACGGGAATAGCAATATAAATCTAAGAGATAAATGTTGCCTATTACAATAATTTGCAATAAAAATAAACAATGGAAAGTACGTTGAGGGTTTTACGATCGAAATACCTACGTAGAAGAACATCGTAAAACGATATATGGAGTAGTTAAATTTTACGAATTTGAATTCAATTAATTTCTAATGTTAATATTAGAGGTATTTAAATAGTTATCAATTTGTTATGAATAATTTTACTAGCAGCTACCTCAGCTAACTGCGAGTTTGTTTGAGTAGAATTTAGAAAATGGCTATTATAATTATTGTATCCTGAGTATCTCTAGATTTTGGGAATTAAATATACAATTTCAGACTATAACCTCAAACCCCACACACACCACTGTCTTATCGAAGTCATGTGCGTAATCCCGTTAACTAAAAGCGATGAAGAAACATATCGTGAAGTGACCGACATGTACCTAGAATCTTTCGAAGTCATGTGACATCCACCAACCGGCACTGGGCCAGCGTGGTGGATTATGGACCTGACTCTCTCCTTGCGAGAGAAGATCCCGAGTCCCAGCAATGGGAACATTTAGTGGGCTGCTTATGCATTATGCAGACTATAACCTAACTGAAGCTTAGTACGTTTTTTATGTCTATTAAAATCTTGGGTCATGTTGACACTTTCAAGTCGGATAGAACGATTTTAATGAATTTTTCATTTTCCAGTGTATTTCATACGTTTGAGAATAAGGTCGTAAAGTACGAGTATATTTGCCGTCCTGAAAAATCCACCGTTAAATTCTGTTACATTTATACGATCATGGCGTATATTCATCATTTAAAACTCGAATGAAGCAATCCTTTTTCCTGTGTATAAAAATACGTCTGTTTATTGAAAAGTGGACGCAAGTAGTGGTTTCCCACTGCTAAAGAACGATTAAAGAGAGTTAACGCGCTTCATCGGTTGTCTGAGAAGGATGGCGATTGCCAGCTATGCACATGATATTGAAGCTACTTTTTTGTATTATTAAGAATTATTAAGCACAAACGACTATAAAATGAGTTGGATTTGAAAGCGGTACCTATCTATTTAAACGCAGGATTATTTTGTATTTTTTGTACCATATTTTTTTCTGTGACGGCCTAAATAAACTCATAGTAATGATTAACTAGGTCAACCTCTGCATTTTAGGTATTTTTAAGCTATTTCTAGTTATAGAAAAGTAAATAGATACAGCACATTGTAGGTGGTGATGTTTTTCTGTGCCTATATAGTTATATTAAAAATTAGTAACATAACTACCACAAAACGATCGATCTAAAATGTCCCAAACTTCTCGGAAACTCGACAATTGACGTCCAAACTTGAACTTGGCCTTTACTTGTTTACATTATTGTTTCGTGGCTCTAATCTACGGAAAACCGGCAGCTCGCCCCATCTGTTACACTCGGAACTCCTGATTGTGATTGATCTATTACATTACTTCGTAATCGGAAACTGTTTTCTGATTCGCGACTTTCGAGAGTTGAGTAATATGGCAATTATTGTAATAAAGTTAGGTCGTAGCTTCATTTCAGATGAACAACAAAGTTTTGGGGGCTTGGTACGTCTTTTTCGATAAATTTGATTGTATAGATGGATTGATGTCTTGGAAATCTGTAATCACGTCGTTTTGTTGCGCTGTTGCTGGGTGATAGCGGTTTAAAAAGACATCGAAAAAGGAATAGGTATATGTAGAGTATAATGTTTATGCTAGTTTTTATTATTGCAATTGATACACACTTCTTTTGATATTTTAAGTATTCTATGTTTTAGATTCGTCATTTATCTAAGCATGTAACAAAAACTAGATATTTCCCCACCCAATACACAAACTCGATATAACTTTATCAAGGCAGGATAATGTAGAACGAGTCAATGTGTTCGTTAGTACTTTAATCTGATTGCATTTATACTTTTTGTCATATAGACAAAACATATTACCTATTATTATTTAGGCTTTTGTGTTACGAGACAAAAACTAGAAAATTCCAGAATCATCATTTTACGATGCGATGTGGACCTAACACGATGTAGTCATATCGAGATTTAGTCTTAAATCTATTTAGTCAGACCCGCTATCTAGTCATATCGAGATGTAGTCATAAAGCTTCTAACCCGTTGATCTGTTGTTTTGAAATAGATTAAAAACAGATTACAAAATGAGATAAAAAAATTAAAGGTACATTTCTTAAATTAGTTGTGGTCTATTAAACACGCTTTATAGATATTTCTAATACTTTATATTGTATTGTATGACTTCTAATATAAAAATAAATGTTAATTTTGTGGATGCGAAAGTTCGGATGTTTGTTGCTCAATCATGTTAGAACGGCAACACAGTTGGGTAACGAGTTTTTTTTTATAGCATAGAGTGACGAGACGAGCAGGACATGTGCCTGATGGTAAGCAACATGCCTGCCACTTAACAGCACAGGAACACGCAGCTATTGGAACAGGAAGATTCCAAATCATTACCTGCAGCACTACACTACGCCACTTCACCTAGAGAAATACGATGTTTTATCTCTATGGCCTGTAATTTCACTGAAAACATGGCCCTTCAATCCGGAACACAGTAGTGTTTGCAAATTTCTGCTTGGCGGTAGAACAACTGGCAAAGGTGTTGCACTTCCCTAGGCGGGCTCTGCAAAGAGTTTTACCACTACAAGTATGGTCTAGAATAGCACAAAAGCTAATTTTTATCGCAAGTGAAACCGCGGCGTGCTATTAGTTAGCAACTCTGTTGCCGTTCTGACATGATTGAGCAACAAACATCCCAACTTTCGCATCTACAAAATTAACATTTATTTTTATATTAGAACTCATACAAACGCAAAACATTTCAGGAACAAGGAAATGAGGAGAATACTTCTAAATGTCTGAACCGTGAATATTGTTAATTTATGAAAAAGGATTAAAAGTAGCGCATTTAAAAAACGCGGTTGTAAACATTTGTAATAACTGAGCAGGCTGTTGCCTCGCTTATGTTTTATTCTCGTTAGCAAAATTTTTATTTGTGTATTCAACAAGCAATTTTCATTTTTAAGGGCAAATGGAGAGTTTGCAGGTGCTTTTAGTTGGTTGTTAGATTCCCATATTAAAAAAAGCGTATGTGACTGTATAAGCTATAATTAACTACCTTCTGTTTTACAAACTTGCTAGAGACGAACTTCTTAGCATTCCATGGATTCACCGTGCGAGTGCCGGGTCCATCGTGTGGCAGAGAGAGAAATCTCGAATAGACCCCAAGACTTGTGACTCAGGCGTAGGTTTAAAAGGGACCCCTTTTGGTGACGTACGTCAACACTCACCTTCACTACCCGTATTTCTCTCCCTGCCCAGCCAAATCCGATATGATCCTACTAGTGCAGCTTCAGATACTCGTTCTAGTATAGAACTTACTGCACTTCTGGACAAGCCAAGGTCTTTAAGCATGTTATAGAGAGATTTTGCTGGTATACCTCTCGCTCCTACTTCTACAGCGTATAAATTAACTACATAGCCATTTTTTGTTAATTCGTTTTGAAGGTCATCATACTTAAATTATTAAAAAAATTATTAAGAATTACTAAGAAATTAAATTAAAAATCTGAAAATTTGTGAAAATGTATGGATGGATGTTTGTTATACTCTTACGCAAATACTACTGTAGGGATCATGATAAAATTTGATGCATATATAGATAATACTCTGGAATAAAAAATAAGCTTAATTTTAACCCGAAAAAATTATGAAATCGGAATTACGTTGGCGAAACCGCGGAGTATTGCGATTTTAATATAAAAGTTAAACAAAATGTTATATCTCTAAGTTAAAACAACCTTTTCCGCCCAGTTTAGAAGCATGGGTTGGTTATGAAGAAGAGTTATTTTGGCTTCACAAATATTGCGAAAAAAAATTGTTGAATTGGAATTTACTTAATGATTTTTAATTTTTTTTTATGATATAAATGTTTATTTCAATAAAAACTGTAAACTACTTCTTAACTAAAAACTACTCCCCAAATAACCCAACCCGAACCGTTCCCGGCGCAAAGGTGCCCATGATGCTGGCTGCGTTCCCGCGTTGGATGGCAATGGCCAACCTTTGCTCCAGGAACAAGCCGGAGCGGAAGTCACCCGTTTTCTCCCTTTATTTGTTACTTAATTAATGATTTGACAAATTTAAAATCCACGGAAGCTTCAGCAAATATATTTTTTATTAGTATAGAGTGACAAGACAAGCAGGACACGTGACTGATAGTAAGCAACACGCTTGCCCATAACAACATAATGACACGCAGCTATTGGAACATGAAGAGTCCAAATCATTACCTAGCAGCGCACTGCGCTCGTCACCCGGATATATATAAGGCGTTTTATCTCTTAGCCCAGTAATTTCTCTGAAAACATTGACTTTCAAATTGGCACACAGCAATATTTGCTCACTACTGCTTGGTGGCTGAATAACTGGCAAAGGTGTAGTACTTCCCCAGGCAAACTCTGCAAGGAGCCCTACCACTATTATAGACAAATTGTTTTAAATAAATACGGAAGTAATTACTTTTTTTATTTATTTTTATTTATTTATTTATAGCCTTTTATTCAGATCTCTTACAATGGTTTTTAAACTTATGTAAAACTATGTAATCTTATTTAACTCATTTTACTAACATATAGACTTGTTTAGCTAACATTAACTATATAAACTTATTTGGTATCTAACTTTAAGGACTTAAACTTAATATGTATATATTAATAAAATTAAACTAATATTTGGTCCTTGGTTATTTTGCCAAGATCTGTTTGCCAGTCGGCAAAGGCCTCCTCCAACCTTTTCCACTCCTTTCTTTCATGGGCCACTCTGTTCCATGTAACACCTGCGACTTGTCTAATATCGTCGACCCACCTTTTCTGTGGTCGGCCTCTCTTCCTTTTGCCTTCCTTTGGGTACCACCACGTCACCCTTTTGCTCCATTTGTCTTGTCCTCTTGCCAGGTGACCAGCCCATCGCCATTTAAGTCTTTTTATTTTGCTCATTACATCAGTAGTTTTTGTTTTGTTTCTGATGATGATTTTTTTAATTCTGTCGGACTTCTTGATGCTTAGCATGCTCCTTTCCATTGCATATTGGCATGTTGCTAGTTTGCTTGAGGTAGCCTGATCTAAGGACCATGACTGACACCCGTACGTAAGGACTGGTAATATGCAGGTGTTAAAAAGTTTACTTTTTAGGTTTATATGGAGCTCCTTGTTTTTCATAACCTCTCTTAAACTCCAGTATGTTTTCCAGCCATTTGTAATTCTTCTGTCCACTTCCTTCTGCATGGGATCTTTTTGAGTTATGAGTTGCCCTAGATATACGTACTCAAATGTATAGTTCATTTCAGTGTTTCCTAGATCTATATTGTGTTTGTCCCCGTTTGTCATCACCTTAGTCTTTTCTGGATTCATTGCCAACCCTACTCTCTCACTTTCTTTTGCAAGTTCTTTTATCATTCTGGTTAGGTCTTCTGCTGTTTTTGCCAACAACACTATGTCGTCAGCAAATCTTAAGTGCGATAGCAGTTGACCGTCTATATTAATTCCGAGATGTTCCCAATTTAGTCTTCGGAAGATTGATTCCAGTACTGCGGAGAATAATTTTGGAGATAGAGGGTCTCCCTGCCTTACGCCTTTTTCTACTTTGAAAGGAGTACTTTTCTTTTCTAGTTGGATTCTTGCTCTACTACAGCTGTATATGTTTCTTATTAATCGGATGTACTTGTGTTCTATTCCTTGTTCTAGTAACGCCTCCCATATTTTGTCGTGTTGTAGAGAATCGAATGCTTTACTATAATCGATAAATGCAATGTAGTATGTGAGTTGGTATTCATTGAATTTCTCCAGAATTTGACGCACCACGTGAATGTGGTCTATCACTGAATAGTCTCTGCGGAAACCTGCTTGCTCGATAGGTTGGTTTTCGTCAAGGGTTCTTTCAATCCTTTTTAGGATGATCTTAGCAAAAATCTTATATAAATTGGACATGAGGCTTATAGGGCGATAATTTCCTATGTCGTATTTATCACCTTTCTTATACAGTAGGATGATGTGTGACTCAGTCCATTGCTGGGGGATGATTTCAGTATTCGTTATATCTTTGAACATATCTGTGAGGACAGGTAGTAGGATCTCTTTGCTATGTCTTAAAATTTCATTGCTTATGCCGTCAGGCCCGGGTGCTTTCTCTCTCTTTTGGGTGTCGATAGCCTTCCTAACTTCAGCTTGGAGAATGCTGGGGGTGTTCGAAGTATCCTCTAGATTGATTTTAGATTGCACAGTGTTATTTCGATAAAGGTTTTTATAGTACGAAGTAGCTGTTTTTAGTATGTTAATTCTGTTATAATTGAAGTAATTACTAATGATTGTTTTTAAATATTGGTCGTCCAAATAAAACACGCTGTTAAATACCTATTTTATAAATCAACCTCCAAGATTTCCAAATCAAATCCAAGATTTGAAACGGATTAATGCAGACCTTCATAAAATACTCTACCATTTTTATGCAAATTAGCAGAAAGAAATATGAACTGAAAATACTGAAGAAATACGACTCATTATGCAAAACTAGAGGAAGTTATGAGGCTTTTAAAGCTTCATTGTTTCATAATTTCTTCGAAATTTAACTGTAACTTACAGTACTGTGTTGATTTACTGTGACTGGTGCAATATTTAGTGCTAGAATCTACGAGTATAATATATTTATGAACTAGCGGGCACGGTGAATTTCGTTTCTTCTAATAAATAAGCAGATTGAGGGTTTTGACGGATACATCGCGATGTTGTAACTGTTGTTTTTTTTACGAATATTACCTACCTATATTATAATTCATATTATCCAATTCCGGATAACTCCAAATCCAAAAACATAAAGCCATAAAATCGTATTTAGACGTTCTTGAGTTATAAATGGTGTTACTAGTACTACTTTATTTTATAGATACCTGAGAAATAAGAAAGAGATTTAAAATTTATCTTATATATAAAATTCTCGTGTCACAGTGTTTGTTTCCTTACTCCTCCGAAACGGCTTTACTGATTTTTACCAAATTTTATATGCATATTCTGTAGGTCTGAGAATCGGCTACTAGCTACTTTTACCCCTAAGTGTTAGGAGTTGTTCACCCCAAACATTTTTTTTTAAATTTTTGGTTAAATTTTTTTGTTTTTATTTTTTTATAATGTGGCGTTAAAAAATACATACAACCCTAAATGTTTACTCTTTTATCATCAACCTCTGTTTTTTTATAGCCATTTTAGTTATTTAATCATTTGACAGTGAACTCCTAAACGACGGGACCAATTTAAATGTTTTTTTTTTGTGTGTGTATTCGAAGATGGTTTAAATTCACAGATGGCGCTGCAGACAGTGTCTAGGTTATGTCCGAGCGAAGCCGGAACGGGCCGCTAGTAATATATATTTTTAACATATTTTGCGTAACAAAAATTACACTTCCTACAATTAACTTGACACACACCTGTGTGTCAAGCATATAATATAATATTATGTGGAGTACATTTTTTGTGCTTAAATTATGGTCGAATTTCAACCACATTGAATTATAATAATAATTAGTTATAATAATAATAAATAGGAATACATTTAGCAATAATGAATACAGTGAAAGGGTTCAAAGGTAGAAGAAACATCAAAGTAAAGGACTATGTAGGGCCTGAGTCTATATATAGAAATGATTAGACGAATCCTATTTGGTGAAACTGTGGGAGCTTAGTGGCTAAATCGTTCGATCTATCAATCACGAGGTGGTGGGTTCATATCCCGCATGCAACTCTGAATGTTTTTCCAAGTTCATATGTACGAATTTGTAATCACCACCAGCTTTTAATGAAGAAGGAGAACATCCTGAAGAAACGGTATGTAATGTTCCAACATACATATATTAGTAGCTTTCAAGGACATTTGTCATCTCTCGTTCACTTGGTCAGGGCGGTGGATTATGTCCTTGATTCTACCAGAGAAGGTTCCAAATTTCAGCAGTGCATAAACTATAGCTTATTCCGTTAGAGGTTAACCCTTTTTTGACTGAAATGACTGTACGTTAAGGAAAAAATAGAAAAAGTCTTATTATCCGACCCAAAAGTAAGACCCTAAACAAATAGTAACACCCAAAATGCTGTTCGGTATTGTCGTGGATTTAATAAGAAAAGAACACAGTTTTATTTGCTCAGTAGGTTGTAGCATAAAACTCTATGTTTTACGAGCTGTGTACATGTAACCCCGAAACGTTTGCGTGCGAAAACAACGTTACATCAGACTTTCAACTTAACCAGAATAGAAAAGAATATTGAAATTGTGAGAAACCAATATTTTTCAGAATTCGTTTTAACTCGTATTACTAATATTATAAACAGGAGAGTCTTTAACAATGTATGGATGGATGTTTGTTACTGTTACTGAGAATGAATCGGTTTCTTCTAGGTAAGTACGCTTCATCTTAGGCCGCATCGTCGCTTAACATCAGCCGATATGGCGGTCAAGTGTAAACCTATTCAAGTTAAAAAAAAAACTGTTTCACGGAAAGCAAATAAAGGGGTTTGACTGGAATTTGGTACATAGCTAATGGCCATTTACATAGGCTATTTTTATACCCTGGTGAAATAACGGGATCAGAAACTAAGCGGGCGCAACCTCAGGACTCTGCTAGTATGTAAAAAACAAAGTTGAAATATTCGTTGAAGCTGGATTTACCTGTCAAAGTTATGAGCAAACTAGTAGTTGCGGAGCGCTATATTATCCGCGTAGTTCCCCTTCTGTGTCCCTCGAAGACAGGCCTATGTGTTATTCTAGATAATAAATAATAATAATACTAAAAAGTACTATAATATCATGTATTATGTCATATAAATATGTACTAGTCATCTTATTACTAAGATTTCTGTGATTTTATTTAAGACAATTTTACTATCGCAGACCTGATCCGGTCAAACGTTCCAACGTGATTGAGCAACAAACATCTAAACGTTCTACTGTTTGCGTGAAAGAGTTACAAATTACAAACATTAATTCATCCATCCCCACCAACTTTGACATTATTAAGAATGACATCTAAGTACACTTTAATACCCTAATTTAAAACTAACGGACAAATTAGAGCCTTAAAACTACGTGCCAAATTTCTAGAAGTAGGCATCGTCTACGCCTACGTCATTTGGCTCGGGTTTTCCTCTTATAACGTGGAAATTGTGCTTAGTAAAGATTTTCTTGAAGAACACATTTTTTAAGATGTTAATTTATAAAGGAAGTAAGTCCCGCCGGTTTAAATAACTTTGTTTCTGATTATAACTAGTAGTGCCCAAAGAGTCCAAATCATTAACTAGCACTTCACTGAGCTCGGCGTCGGGGAGATGAAACATTACTTATCTCTATGGCTTGTAATTTCTCTACAAACATTGCCATTCAAACCGGAACAAAGCAATCTTTGAACATTACTGTTTGACGGTAAAATAACTGGCAAAGGTGTCGTACTTCTCCAGGTGGACTCTACAAAGAGACCTACCACTATAGAGTACAGATTCACGTGAAGAGTTCTAACTACGTTGTTCCAGATATAAGACATTTTATCTTGTTACGCTATTATTGTTACAAATTAATATATAAATCATGAAACAGGTATTTTTGTAAATAAAAAAAATGCCGTAGAGATAAATGCAAATAATTTATAGGTATAATGCAAAGATAAGATAAGATAATAGATATAATGCAAAGGGCATGGTAGTGTACATTTTGATATTATGGTTGTAGGATAATTAATAATAATGTGTAAATAGTTAAAACATTTCTTTAATTATTTACACAAACAAACAAACTTTGTGATTGACGTTTTCTTGAAACCGGGAACCAATCGAAACCCATCTAGAACTAGCACTTAATTGTTTTCTGAGAGATGCATAAGTACCTTTATTTGAAATTATTGTTGAAATTACCGGCAAACATTATTAGGTTTAAAAACGAACAATGAGTTCGAGAACCTATTCTTCTGTAGAGCTTGGTGAGAAGCACCAATTAAACGGATATTTCTACGCAACTGTGAAACAAGCTCACAACTTTGTCGACCAACTGTACAGAGTTCAACAAAGTTCAACTTCAGGCAATATTCCACGACACCTCTTAAAAGCGATGTTTTCCCAACTACATTTTTGTGCCGCTTTTAATATTGTTGACATCTTTTGTAGCTTCGCTCGCAGGAAGTTTTTTATTCGTAGTAATTTCCGTTGCGAAACACTCTTGTGTCTTGTTTTTGTGAATTTTAATGATAGTGTGTCGTTAAAATTCAGATTTTGTTTTGAACTTCCTGTTCCAGATTTCATCTAATGGCCAAACTCTGTTCTCTAAACAAATATCTCGCAACGACTTGGTTGATTTTTTTGCTTTTGTAGTAAGACATCAAATATAATACAAAGAATTATTTAATTCGTTAATTTTGACCATAAATTACAACAATATATCTGTAACAAAACACAAAAATATTAATTTACTTTAACTAATGGCATACTGGCTGGTTCTGATGCTGGTAAATATAATAAAAAATTATAATTACAAAGGTTCTGTAAAATTGTGCAACCAAAATAAATACAAAAGCAACTGTCAAAGCCCACAACACTTCATTATGGACCCTAAAATCCTTTAAATTAACAGATAAACCCGAATGACTTAACATCATAATGAAAATAGCCGTAAACATCGTTAATGACCATTGATACGGGCGCCATTTGAAAAGAGAAACGTTATCGCAATCATAAAGGACGTTGTGCACTGTCCACTCCATACCACCGCCAACACACCGGTGCTTAAAATTAAAGTACCATCAATAAAGAATTTTGCTCGGAATCCCAAATTAATAACTCATCAAGCTCTTCTGAGTATATTGATCTAATCAGTTACATTTTCTACTGAACTATATTACTATTCTAATTAATAAATTAGGTCAACTATCATTAAACAGTTGAGGTTTTTCATAGGCTACAAAAAACTTGTATTTACTTTTCGGTCATTGGCTTCATTTAATTTTATTTTCAATATCAACATTTACTAATGAATTATTTATTAAGCACTTTTCCTAAACCCTTAAATTGATTTAAAACATGTAATTTAAAAATATTTTTATTTTTATGCGGAACTAGCAAACTTTTACGATTTTATCCTTGTAGTTCCCGTACTCTCCACACTTAAAACTTTTTGTTTGTTAAATTTTAATCTAATCCGTTCAGCTGTTTGGATGTGATTAAATAACATACATCCAAATTTCCACAATTATAATATTAACAAAATTCTAGTTTAGCGAACGATGGGTTTTGTCGTCTTCCCTACTTTTTCTGTACAAAAAAAATAGTTTTAAAGCTCTTTTTTTCTCTCACTCTGGAAAATGGGGTCGAAAATGAAAATCAAAACAAACATTTTCAAATTCAAATTAAATAAACATATTTTTTTAATTTCTAAGCCAAAATGGGAAAAAATGATCAAAAATTTTAGCGCTAGGATAAACTTTACGTTAGAAAATACTCCAAAGATATCGCTCATATCCAGCAACTCAGTTTTTGTTTGTTAAGACATTCAATGAACGGTGACCGTCAACGTTTTGTCACAAGCTGTAGCAGTTTTTCAGAAGTGTTAATGCATAAAAAAAGCTATTAAACCTTTGGCTCGGACGTGTCTCTGCTTTATTAAGGTCAACATTAAGCTTAAAGATGCCCATAAAGTGCTGCTTAATGTTTTGTTGAAAACTTGGAAAGTTATAGCTAAACGTAATACAACAGAGTTTTAAATTAAATCAATGGTATCTGTTAAAAACTGTAAGTCTAGTAGTAAACTAGTTAACTGTACTAGTGCATGTTGTATAGGCAACTGATTAATTCAATACCTATGACGTTATTTTCACACATTCAAAGCCATTTTCGATACAACTACACCACGCTCTATATTAGCTTTTCTGAGTAGTGAAGCTATTTGTCCGAAACGTAGGTGTTCATCTGTTAGAGAACCGAGGTTTTGCATATTCCTACTAATTTTGCTTTACTCATATTCCTATTAAGTACTTTGCTATTTTCATTTTAATCTTTAAGTATTTATGTAGGTGGATCTTTGCTTTTAAATAAAGTGCAATAAAGAGTTAATCTATCTTTCTATCTATCTGTTCACATAGCTCAGTGACATAATTATAAACGATTGGAATATCTCTTACAAAATGCTGTTTTTTTGCATAAAACCGCCAACAACTAAAACCGCTCACAGAGAGTTGTGGAGTGCTGACATACGCCGCTTTTCAATTGATTCAAATGGAAAATTCCGCACACAAAAGCCCCAGTGTAAATGGAGGTATTGAACAAAAAACCTAAAAGCGGCAGTAAAACCTAGTGACGATTGCCCGTATAGAAAATAGTGGTGTTGACTGTTTTAGGAGATTTTTACACATTTTAACGTTGAACATTTTATTCACTTTGTTCAACTGTAGTACGGGCAAACTTCAATGGTTTAAGCATAAGTAGCCCACCAAATGTTCCCACTACTGGGTCTCGAGGCCTTCTCTCGCAAGGTTAAGTCAAGGCCATATTTCACCACGCTGGCCCAGTGCGGGTTGGTGGATAACACATGACCTCGAAGGATTTTAGGTACATGTCTGTTTCCTCACGATGTTTCCCTTCACCGTTTTAAACTAGCAGCATTACGCACGTGAGTTGGAAAAGACAGTGGTGCGCGTGGGATTTGAATCGGCAGTCGCCGTTCTACCGAGGAGATCCACCGTAACTTCAAACTTCAATGGCTTAAGCTTTAGTTGCTCACTTTATGCTACATACATGCCCACTGCCCACAGCTGGGACTCGATGCCTTTGCTCACAAGTAGAGCGACAAGTTCAAAATATTTCATAACGTTGGCCAAGCGTAGGTTGGCGAAAGATGAATGTCCTTTAGAGATAGATATATTTCTTGGAAAACTCTCAATTTAATTAAAAAGTTAAAGTTTTCATTCTTCTTTAAAGCCAGTGATAACGACAAACTTCCAGAACTGCACTTGAAAAATATAAGGTGCATGTTTTTCAAGTGCAGTTTTTTAATTTTTTTTTTTTTTATGATCTTTTAGTATTTACCCATATAATTTCTCTGAGCACCTAAAAACAAAATTGTATTAAATGACAACTCGAATATTTTGTCTTTGCGGAGAAAATAAATTTATTTGTTGTTACGTTTTTCGGTGTGTAAAATAAAGTCATCTTTGGTTATTGCTGGCTTTCGTAATTGATTTCTCTTCGCAAAATAAATAGTCATTTTGTAGTAGTAGAATTCTTTGCAACGTCCGCCTGGAGAAGTACCACAGTTTTATCAGTTATTCTACCTCCAAGTTAACACCACTGTGTTACGGTTTCAAGGGTAATGTTTTCAAGGAAGTTATAAGGTATATATAGATAAAACATTTTAGATCTCCGGGTGACGAAAGCAGTGAGTGCTAGGTTATGATTAGGTTTCTTCATGTTCCAATAGCTGCGTGCCGCTGTGTTGTTATGGGCAGGGATGTTACTTACCATCAGGCCCATGTCTTATACCTACGTCTCGTCACTCTTTACGATAAAAAAAGTAGAATTGTATGTGTATCGTATCATTAAGAAAACTGTTATACGAGTCTCATCTGATCACAAACACGTAATATTTCAAAACTTAAGCTCTCTCTCTCTCTCTCTCGTCAACTTTAAAATCTCATTTCACTTAAAATATGAGGCAAAAACTTCGCAGCGTTTCGAAATAAATTGTTGTTTGTCTTTTTCAGTAAGATTTGATTCGAATAGCGAAGTCACGTAGATAAGCTAACTTCCCGAGGATAACTTCCTGTTGTTATTTATAGCCTTCTTAAATCAAAAGATTTTAACTGGATTTATTTTCAAAATTTCACAGCTTAACAAGCTAAGTAAGTTAGTACGTAAGTCATATTCCATTTTGTCCCAGACTTGTGTCCTTTTCTTTGTTTTTAGGGTTCCGTAAAACGTAAAAACGGAACCCTTATAGATTCGTCATGTCTGTCTGTCTGTCTGTCTGTCTGTCTGTCTGTCTGTCTGTCTGTCCGTCCGTATGTCACAGCCACTTTTCTCCGAAACTATGAGAACTACACTGTTGAAACTTGGTAAGTAGACGTATTCTGTGAACCGCATTAAGATTTGAACAAAAAATTTAAAAAAAAAGATAAATTAGGGTTGCCCCCCATACTGAGAACTGCAACTCAAAAAATTTTTTTTCATCAAACCTACACGTGTGGGGTGTCTATCGATAGGTCTTCCGAAATGATGTTGAGGTTTCTAAAATCATTTTCGTCTACACTGAATAATTTGCGCGAGAGACACTTCCAAAGTGGTAAAATGTGTGTCCCCCTCTAACTTCTAAAGTAGGGGAATGAAAAATCTAAAAAAAAATATATGATGTACATTACCATGTAAACTACCAACGAAAATTGGTTTGAACTCGATCTGATGAGTAGTTTTTTTTTAGTACGTCATAAATACACTATTATTGAAACTTCGATCAAAGTTACAATGAACTACAAGAATTATGTGTACTATGTATATTATGTTACTTGGTGCAACGGAACCCTTCATGGGCGAGTCCAACTCGCACTTGGCCACTTTATTTAGAAATGGATTTCGAACCACCGGTAAAATAATTTTATTGTTATGGAAAGATGGATATTATACATATGTATAATGTAAAAAAATGTAATATCCTATTTTGATTCAAAGGCTCAATTCAAAGCGTGTTTTATCTAATATTGTATTTTTTATTAGATACCTACCTATAACCTTAATTGTTTTTTTTGTGGATTTTTAATTGTATTTATTTTATGTACTTATGTACTTAAAGTGTGACGACGATAATACAAATTGTTATTTAAATTATTTTTATCATGTAAGCGACAGAAATGTCTTAGGTGATAAATAAAATTCTTTAAACATAAAAATTTCGGTAAACCACCGGTAAAATAATTTTTCATCCCACCAGCTCGGAAAGAGTACTTTTGCTCCTCGATATCAGGGCGCAAAAGTCGTTTTTACCCTCTAGAGGGTAAAGTAAATGTGAAATTAGAACATCGTGTGTACTGAGGTTTTGAATTCAAAACATAATTTAACCTATTAATTTCTACCTCCTTGGTGCCGAATTCAACATACATTTATTTTTAATTTGTTAAAAACTCATACTCAGAACCTCCTTGGTGTACTTTTTTTTTAATGCTTTGCGCGCAATTTTCTTTTCACGTATGGAGGATAGAGGTAAAGAATGTTATTTCAAATGGCAAAACATTTTAAAATGCTATGAATGAATCAATTGTAATCGAATTGAAGTATGCAGAGTTGCCGAGTTAAATAATTAAATATTATTGACTACTAAAATAGTAACTAATAGATAATTTCAACTACTTGTGCAGTACAAAATAATGTAGTAAATATAACATCAATTAAATAATTACTATTTTGAGAAAACATGTAGGTACAATATATTTTGAAGTGAAAACTTCTTTTGGCGCGCCAAAGACAGATTTTTCGTGGGCTGTCAATTTAATTCTAGCGTCACGCTCGGGAATGATAAGAAATCTTCGGGTAAACTCGGATCATAGCCATTGGCCATCTAGAAATGCCTCAGCCTTTCCCATTGGCCTTTTAAAAATGTGTCAGCATTTCTAGATGGCCATGCTCATAGCCACGCCCTCCGGTTTTACACGCGTAGTTTCCAAAATAAACAATCAAATTCTGAGTTATAAGTTACCACTTCTGTCGGCAGTGCCTATGACTGGCAATATTTTTATTTCATGAATTCTGAATAGTACGTTTATTAATTTCTTTTAAAATGTACCCTGATGCAAATTTAGCGCTACTATAATTTAATGCATTTGGGCGGACACTTTTTCATGTACACATTTGAAACTCCTTTCCTCAATCGGTCAACTCTCCATATTTTCACGTCATATTGTTAAAAGGTTAAAACCATGGCTAAATAAACTTAAAGTTTAAAACTTATAAAATTGAATAAAGTGAAAAACCGAAATACCATAATAATAAGTGATTCTAGCGACCAAGAAGTTTATTTGACGCCAACAGAATCGACTGAAACTGAAAATGCGCAAAGCGTTTAGTAATTTCCTCGCTAGGGGGGATGAAAAATTACGTGTTACACTCGAGTGCAAAGATTTTCACCTTGTGCCCTTTTGATTCCCTTGCTACGCTCAGGATTCTAATTTTTGAATCCCTCGCTACGCTCGTGATTCAACTTTAGAATCCTTCGCTTGCTCGGTCATCAAAATTGAGCACGCGGTTAAAAAGCCACTTTGCACTCTTGTACAACAAATAACTATTATTGTTATGGAAAGATGGACAAATAATTATAAAATTAAACTACGTAAAAAAGGGGGCGAGATAAGCTCAAGGTGTTGATAAAAGGTTGCCCAAAGTAAACGCAAGATTGGACCAATCCACAATTATCCTAACAAAATATTTAAAGGTGGTTTTAATTAGGTACTGAACATAATATTGTATTTATATAATTCGTTACCCATATTGCAGACAAAGCAAATTTTTGATTTAATTATCGTAATAATCTACCTGTTTATAGAAGTAAGAAAATATTGTATAGTTAAGATCTATTTTTATTGAAATATTTTTTTTATTTCTTTTTATTGTCTTTGGTGTGCTGTACCTCAAGATTTCCGTCGTCTATATATTTGGACAGTTAATTTTATTTCAACGGGTTTTCAAATTACTCCAAAATTTTATCGATTCAATACCAACACCTCCGCAAAGTTGCAAGAATATCGGGTTTTTTTATCGGATACATTTCAGAGAGTGTGCAGACAAACTGTAACATCTAACCCCAAGTACCTCAATTTTTTTCTATAGGCCTCCTCGCCTTCGAAAAAGCGACATCGATTCTTAGTTGATGTTTCAAAGACTCGAACGATAAGTTTTCTTTTCTCTTGTAATTAGAATATTTAAACTGTGGAATACGTTGCCTGAATGGGTATTCCCTGGGAGATATAATCTTCAAGTTTAGAGTAAATTAGTGACTCCTAGGTAAACGCGCTCCGTCGTAAACTGCGTTGTCGTTTAACTTTAGCAGACCTATAGCGGGCTTATTTTGTTACCTCTACCTGAGAAGCCGAAGGTTGTGTGATTCCCATCCAGTGCAAATATTTGTGTGAGGAGTACTCATATTCGTTCTATTTTATAGATAACTAGCTGTATATAACCTATAGATAACCTAAATATATAGCTATAGATAACCTGCGACTTCGTCCGCGCGAAATAAATACTAAGGTAACTCAGGCAGTACCTATTTGTATACCCAGACACATGTACGGTTACTAAAAACAGCTTATAATAACACAGCTCAACCCCAATTTCATCCCCGTACAGTTCGAAATTACAAAATTGCTAGAACAAACATTCGTTTGCTACATGTCAAGTGTCTATATACAGAGTTTCATGGTTTTATCTTCAACGGTTAGGAACTTCCATATTGACATTCATCCCCCATTTCAACCCCAATTTCACCCCCGTACAGTTCGAAATTACGAAAGTGATAGAACAAACATTCGTTTGCTTCGTGCCAAGTGTCTATATAAAGAGTTTCATGGTTTTATCTTCAACGATTGGGAACTTCCATATTCACATTCATCCCCCATTTCAACCCCGTACAGTTCCAAATTACAAAATTTATAGAACAAACATTTAAATGCTTCGTGTCAACTGTCTAGATAAAAAATTTGATACCTTTGAAAATTACGAATTTTTAATACAACCGTCCAGCCCTTGTTTCACCATCTTAGGAGTTGAACTTCACAAAACCCCGTCTTAGCAAGCGCCTACGTGCTAAAAGGGACCTCCATGCAAAAGTTCAGATTCTTAGCATTTGTAGTTTCTGAGATTCCTTGATGAAGTGACCTTTCGCTTTTATATAATATTTAAATAATATATAATTCACTCGTAAAAGATAGATTTGGGGCTAAATGGTGTTATGTGAGATATGTCCGCAATATTTGTTTAACCATCAGGCTAACTGGTTGTCAACTGCAAACTAAAAATCGGTAGAAAATAAACTCAAACTTGGTAATTTAATTTTCCAAAGAAAAATTTGTAAGTAGAGAATCGTTTAAGCGCAGGTTTATAGAGTTTATTAAAACCTTCTTCAAAGCAAACATTTTCGTTTATTCCTGTGTAAACAGTCCACGATACCCAATTTTGTGGCTTCACAACACAAATCTTTACTTTCTTTCGCAAACAGAGAACAATAAGTACTGCGGTATCGAAATAGAAACTAAGTAAACACAAATAAGTAGGCAAATAAATTTCAATCTCCACTTGGTTGTAGTCAAATATATTTGTAAGCTCAGTATGGGGTATTGGTACAGTGGCCGTGTTAAGGTGATTGAGGTGGATTTGTCTAATTTGTTTTTGATATGGAGCGTATAAATAATTTGTCACTATTTCATTCACCTTTTTTATTTCTAAGAAACTTATTAGTTTTGTTTTTGCAGGCAGACGTAATTTTACATTTTTTAAATTTATATACCAGTAAATTTGGATTACTTCAATTTATTTACTTATAGACTACAGGCCCGTGAACAAAATTTACGGGTCAAATTAACCACCAGGAGACATATGTAGGATGATAGAAGGGTGTAAAGTTTTAAGATTTATCACTAAGCCGTCACTTGTAAGCTGTCCAACTGAGTGCAGTTGAAGAGCCGGGGGTTACAACCCTCGATCATTTCTCCTTGTCGTATGATTTTTGTACGCCATTGCGAAATAATGGATTAGAAGAGGTTTTGAAGCTGTATAGAACCAATGCCGTACAAAATCAAACGACCAAATTGACTCTGTAAAGTACTCGTACTCTGCAATTTTTTCCGACAAACTAATAATTAATTATTATTATTTTTAATATTTAATTTCGATACCTCTTCTTATCTATTATTCCGCAAAGCCGTACAAAAATAATGCGACAAGGAAAATTGATCGAGAGTTGCAACCCCCCTCTTCAATTGCACTCAATTGGACAGCTATACCCTTCTATCATCCTACATAGGTCTCCTGGTGGTTCATTTGACCTGTAAATTTTGTTCACGGGCCTGTAGTCTATTACATAAAATGCAATTACAAACACGTTATTATTTAACACTTTGACACCCCTTTTTTATTTAATCCGAATTTGATTATATGAGAAAATTTCTGAAATATAATCATCTACTATACAAAAAAATAATCAATCAAACCGATTTACAAATTGGTGGAACTATAATAGCATACAAAATAATAGAAAATCTCCTCCTTTTTTACCTCGGGTAAAATATGCATAAAAATACTCCATTTAAAAACATGAGATGCCTAGTAGAAACTACAACTGACAGAAAACTAATTACGTCTCGTTTTTTTGTCACACATAATATGTAAAAATATGGGTATTTTAACATCTTAATTTTGCTAAGTTAAGTAATAAAATCTAAGTTGTGATGAATAAAATACATCCATGCACTTTTCGTATAACTAAACGATACATTTCAATCCATACTGTCTTAATGCTATATCGCGTGTTGTTAGTTCAATCAATTTCCATTGTCACTCACTGAAGTTCCCCGGCGTCACTACACCCAAATTGACGTGCAAGGAAAAGCAGTTGGCGGGAAAGTATCTTAAATTCACTATCTTTTTTGTAGCTTTTATTATTTTGTAGCAATTTTAACTTTTTTTGTCTCGAAAGCACAATGTTTTTTTCTATTGATGCCAAAGAGCCGGATTGCCGAAATCGTGGTGTGTAGATCGTCACCATAATTATTATTTTAATATGTTTTAATATGTATTTATGCGTAAATAATTTTGCTCTTGTATTATGGTAGCCAGGCTAGCAACTAACTTTTCAGCTTTATAACCTATAACGTTATAAACCTGAAAAGATTATTTGTTTGAAGGTGCTATCGCAGGAACTACTGGACAGATTTCAAAAAATATTTCACCATTTGATAAGTACGTGAACCCTGAGTGCTACATAATACGGGTGAAGCCGGGGTGAATAATAGCGCTTTTATAATTCTAAATATAGGCTTAAGATACATAGAAATACTCAGTCTATCAAACTGAGACGATGAAGTAAATGTCGTCATAATGTCACAATCTAAATTCTAACTAAATGCACGAATTCTCGTGTAGCACATTTTAAAAATAAACATCTGTCCATTTTAATATCCGTGTTGTAGTAGCTTCTACTACGAATAACTAGTAGGTACGCCAGCATCCTCTATAAAATTGCGAATATAAAACTTGTGCTCAAACTTAAACTACTTCGCTAGCTATTTTAAATTCTCATATCCACGCCTTTCCTACGCTTTGCCTAGTTAAAACTTTAGACGTTCAAAATATTACTACGTTATTTAAGTAAACACTAAGAAGCGTATAAGTTTATTTAGTTTAGTAAGCAATTGGTAGGTATTTATAGTGTAGCATAAGCAACAACTGCTCACTTTATTTCCTCATAAATGGGACTATGGGCCTTTTCGTACACATAATATATAGTTTATAATCTACTACAATCACCATGCGCAGCAAGCTAGGTTTTCTTGAAAGATGTGCATATTTCTTGAGATACTTCATTTTTTCGCAATGTTTTTGGTCAACACAATGGACAATCAATTTGTTCTAGGTTAGTTACTGGTATCACAAACCGTGTCGTAACCTATTATTATTTAGAGATAGAAAAAACATGAAGCTAATGGAAACGCTATGAAATACGAGTATAGTAACACTGACATGTTCACAGTATCATGAAATAGATGTGCAGTGAGAAATGTTGCAATGTCCACATCTAGAGTTCCATCCAATAACTTCAATCGTCTGCAATATGACATTTGTAATTTGATACGATTTATTGCAATAGTCGCCAACTGGAAACTAACTTTTAACCGCCTTCAAAAAATAAGGAGGTTCTAAATTTGGTTGTATGTTTTTTATGTGTATGTTATGTTCTATTGTGAATAATAATTTTAGCAATTCACACAATTCAAATAATTTTGATGACTTTTTTTTGGTTTCTTCAGAGGTCGTCCCATATGCAAACTTTGAAGTATCCAAAATCTATCCGATATCGAAAAAGTTTGCATATGGGACGACCTCTGAAGAAACCAAAAAAAAGTCATCAAAATTATTTGAATTGTGTGAATTGCTAAAATTATTATTCACAATAGAACATAACATACACAAACCCTAAAATTTGCTCACGTCGCTTCGTTCTTGTTTTTTTTCGGACAAAATTAAGTGTTAAACTTCTGGCTATCATATCATTTTTAGCATGATACTTATTATCCATTGTTGTGCGTAGATCTCTCTTTTAGATTCCCACTAGTCTCGATCCTACACTGGCGTCATTCATGCATGATACCCGCGTTTTCGATGTCGATTTTTCACACGCCGAAAGGCTGACCTTTCGTAATGCATGAAGGAATAACTTCAACTAACTGTATTTTATTGATATTAGAATATACAGAAGTAAACATAGGCAAACTATAACAAAATAAAAAATGTAAATGTATACCTGTATTGACAAGGAGACCGCAAGTTGATAAACGTAGTGCAGGACGTTCTGAAACAAGGAAGAGCGACGATATATGAAAAGGCGATGCCAGATGGAGACATAAAACAGAGGATCTGACTGAGTGGCATATTACGGTAGAGGCAGGCGAGGAAGAGGCGAATATAGGCCGATGATGATACTATTGAATAAAACTAAATGGAATCGTCTGTTTATTTAACCGCAGTAAACTTACTAACTTTTATAAACTACATTTAAGAGTAGAAAATACATATTTGCATTTGATTACTGAAAATTCACGACGAAGATTTGACAGTTGAAACAGTGAAGCAAAGTGCGTGTTACGGAAAGGGGAATATGATACAAATACCAAATGAAACTTGGCACAAAATAAATTTAAAACAACTACTCCTGTTTTGGATACGAACAGAGATATGAACAGCTGTTGGTTTCCTGATTTCATACTTGGCTTAATTTTAAAAAAATGTCTCCATATTGGCGCACCTACAGCGCTCGACTTTTGATTTAGCTGTATAAGTATATAGGTAGGTACTTTTTATATCGTCTGTCAATATAAATCAATTCAATGTATTTATTTGAACCATTATTTTAAAAGAACACTTGGTAACGTCACTTGTTACAATTAAATTATACGAGTAGATAGTTATTCTGTGTACATAATAGAATAATACCCCGTTTACATGATTCCAGTCCAGCGACCGAATCCAGCGCTGGATTGCTTACTGGAATACTGTAAACCGACACTGGAATGCATTGGCACTGGATTAATGCATTCCAGTGCCGGTTTCCATTATTCCAGTAAGCAATCCAGCGCTGGATTCGGTCGCTGGACTGGAATAATGTAAACGGGGTATAATACCAAAAACATTGTCAAATAATATCTAATCAGCTGTAAAGGAGCCATGTCAATTAGATGCAGCTATAAAAAGGCTTTGTTATGACAAAATACAAATTATCCGAATAATTAATACATACAGTAGGTACTTACAAAAAATTACATTAATGTAAAATTAATGTGTAATCATTTTGGCAAATACATTTTGGGTTAACGCATCATGGCTCTGTTTTTTTAGGACAACATGCACGTTGTGTCAAGTTTAAGCACGCCTTAACCACTAAGTTTACAACCTGATCGCCATGTTAGGAGAATATCTTTTTTATGTATGAAATGCATTTATTCATGTCCGTCATGCATAAATACATTTCGTGCGTTTAAGAGAAATGTACGTACATGGCGAGATAGGTCGGGCTCGACAGCACGGATCGTGGGGTGCCCCTACCGACTTAATAAGCCCCCACAGGTTTCTTCAGCCTTGGCTTGGCTTTCTCTTCACGTGGTACAACGTAACTACATAATACTAATATTTAAGCGTTTGCAAGCAAGTTTCGTACTGAGGACGTATAAAAACGTACGTATAAAATGAACAGTGAAAAAAAATTTTAAATTGATTCATTAGTTCCTGATATTAGCTTGGACTCTTCATGTTCCAATAGCTGCGTGTCACTGTGCTGTTATGTGGCAGGCATGTTGCTTACCATCAGACACAAACATGTCCGGTTAGTCTCGTCACTCTTAATAAAAAAAAAAATAGCGCATTCAAACAAACTAACTCTTCAGTTTTATAATGTTAGTATAAATGTAATTAAGAGTTTAGTTTTCTGAGTTGACCTATTTACGTAGCTATTTCATATCTCCTGTTCCATCCAGCGGTTGCCTGGAAGAGATCGCTTTTAGCGAAAAGGTCGCCAATTGTTACTTTATTTTATTAAGTTATTGTATATTTTTTGTAACTTTGAATACTTATTAAGTGCAATAAAAAGTTAATCTATCTATCTATCTAAAAATTTAGGGTTGTATGTATTCTTTAATATCACATCATAAAAAAATAAAAAACAAAAATTTTTGTCAAAAAAAAATAATTTAGGAGTGAACAACCTTTATCACTTAGGGGTATGAAACATAGATAGTAGCCGATTCTCAAACCTACTGAATATGGGGTGCGTGGCTCGGGAACCTCCACGTGGTGCACCCTGGGCATCACACAACAATTTGCCTCGGTGGCATCTTGTTGTGTGATGGCGAATCCCGGCCGGCGCTGGGAACTTCTACACGCGCTTCTCATTCCCCCTTGAGCAGTGCGTGTAGAGGTTGGGGAGAGGGACTGGAAGACTTGGGAAGGTTACTCGGCTGACATATTTTTTTTTTTAGTAAATAATAAATAAATAAATAAGTAAAATTCCTAAGTCTTCCAGATGAGGGTCCTCCACGAGCACTCTGATTAGCAGAGTGCTCAGTGGAAGGACAAGGGCCACCTGCGGCCATAGAAGCGGAACCGCAGCTATCCCTAGCCGCGGTGGTGAGGGTGGACCTCTCGCTGCCGACCATCATCGCCGTGGTGCTCGACAGTGAGAGGTCGTATGAGTTGGAGGAGTGAGAGTTGGAAGCCTCTCGTTCCTTAACTAAGGCGGAAGTAGACACGGGGGCGAGGCCAGAGAGTCGACCCTCTGGGCTCGCACCCCGTCTCCACTGGAAGGCCTGGGGCGTCGGACGCTTAGGGCCGTCCGGCACCCCACCTAGGGATAGGCCTTCGAGGAGGTGACGCGCCGCTGATTTCTGGCGCGTCGCTCGAGCCAAATGCGGGGGTAGTGACGCCCCCCGCGAGGCGGGTCCGCAAGGGCGGTGGCAAGGGTCAGGGTCGTTGACGGGAATGCGAAAAGTGGCCCCGCGACCCAGACCCCTGGCCATGCAGGAGAAATCTGTGGGGGTTTTAGTCGGTAGGGGCACCATGTCTGTCGTCGCCATGGTGTCGAGCCCGACATACCTCACCATGCCCCTGCATGGTGAGGATACGTAAATGTATTTCCCCCAAATAAAAAAAATAAAGGTTACAACTGTTTTATGAACGCTATGTTCGCTATCAACATTTGGCACACTGCTGTTACGCGTGTTGATGTCTGTTTATTTATTCTGGTGCGTTCGACAACTACGTCCGACGGCCGTGTCCTCCGACCGTATCACAGACTACGTAGAGATACTCTAACCGAACGAGCAATTTTTTTATATACGTTCGTAATTTAAAAACTATTTCCAGCGTTATGTTTTTGTTTTCACCGAATTGAATAGATTCGATAATATCGTCGACTCATCTTGTAAGTCGAACTTGGACTCGATCGTCACTGGACTGAGGAAGATGGCGTGATAAAAGAGAGGTTTATACCCAGAAGTGGCTGTAGATGATGGTGAATAATAGGTTTTCACTTGATTGACATCTCGCCTGGTGTTAAGAAACGACTGGTTTTGATTGAGCGCAATTAACTACAAGAAACTGATTTACTGTAGACTTGAAAACATTCAGATTATATTCATCACCATTATTAAAACAACCACAACACAACGTCAAATCTCTTGTAGTAAAAAAAATTACCAACGTTTTCCAAAGATTGACTCAAAAATTGGTTTACGTGATACAAACATTCAAATTTCGACCAACACGCTTGAGTCTCTCAAAACCATAGATTTCGATATTTTGGATCCTAAATCTATGATCAAAATGGTATAGAAACAATTTCTACGTTCATGACGTCAAACTAACTAATAAATCTTTGTTTAGACGATTTGTTTGCGACGTCCTTTATCTTGGAACCCATCTAAATAAAGTACAATAAAATAAACTCGCCTCAGCTCATGTTTTGTAGTTTGATCTCGCGGACGGCCATTGACACGACTCTTCCAATTTATTCTCTTTTGTCCGGCTTCGACAGATCTGCCATTAAATCAATGAATAGGATAAAATGTTTACAGATTCTAGACTGGGAACTGGAAATGTTTACAGATTATAATAGACAGTGCGTTTTGTGAGCTGATGTTTTGTTTTCATCTAACGCTTTTATATTTGTACGTTTTTTATTTTAATGGCCGTTAAAAGTGCCGTGGTGGCTTAGTGGTTGTAACGTGTGATTCATAATCGTGGGATCGTAGGTTTGGATCTCACCTGAATCTCTGAGTAAATTTTCTAGCGCAGGTGTATAAGCTTGGTATTACCGCTACAAGCTTTAACGGTGAAGGAAAATATAGCGAGAAAACCGGCACATCCCAAGATTTTTAAGGGTTTATGTGACCCGCTTATCCGCGCTATGTTAGCGTGGTGGATAATGGCTTTAGCTCTCTCCTCGTGAGAGAAGGCCGCAATAGAAACATGTACTAGGCTGCTTATGCGCGTATGTCATGAAAACGAGTGTTTTATTATTTATTTTCAAACAGAAAATTTGGACAATTTCTATGTCAATTTCGATCTCTTTAGGAAAGTCCTTTTATGATTTGTTCGCCTAATTTTAAAAGTAAATCTTCGAAAACGGTGCCTACACGTCGGGACATCATTTGAAAATGGAATAAAATAAACGCAAGATAGTGTTTTGTTATTCCCATATGTAAAGAAAATCTTAATGAAACACAAAATTAATTATTTTAATGTTTGACTACTAACCTAGTTTATTTCAAAAACTCGAACTTCTCAGAACCTAATCGAAGTATTTTTAACTGCGATCAAAAGAAATTAAAAACACGAAAGAGAGCAAATAATTTGCTTAAGAAAATCATTCTCATTTGTAAGCAACACAATCGAGCATTTCTCCAGTTTTAATTACGAGCAGGCTTTGTTTGGGGCTCGGATTCGTTCTTATTATGCGAAAAGAAAATATTGTTGAGAGGAGGCGACGAATTTTTGATGAATTTTCCTTTTATGATGTTACTAAAAAACTTTCTTGAACCTTTCAGATTTTGATCTTAATACTTGATTGAATGTGATGATTGCAGTGGCAAGAACTTCCCCAGACGAACTCTACAAATACTGTAGAGTTCGACTGGCGAAGTATCACACTTTTGGCAGTTATTTTACCGCCTGGCAGCAAAGCATTGCAAGCATTGCTGTGTTCTGATTTGAAGAGAAAAGTTTTCAGAGGGATTACAGGGCAAAGAGATAAAGCAATTGCGTTGCAATGTTAGGAAGTATTTTTAATTTTCCATATTATAATTTCCAAATATTTATTGCTCACAATTACGCCCAAACATTCCAGACACGTATTGTTCACAATTAGGCCCATGTCTGGCTTGTCCCGTCATTTTATGAAAATATTCGTACCCATATCTTTTAGAATATGTTGATTTGTGAATTTTGATAAACTTTATTTAAATTAAAGTTGAGAAAACTTAACGACTACAGAGTTTCTAATCCAACAAGTTCATTGGATCAACCACTTAAGCGGATCCCTTAACTTATTTTGAAATTAGCAGTCAATTTAAGATTATTATTTGTTTTTTAAATAAAGAGTGACGAGACGAGCAGGACATGTGCCTGATGGTAAGCAACATGCCTGCCACATAACAGCACAGTGACACGCAGCTATTGGAACATGAAGAGTCCAAATCATTACCTAGCACTGCACTGCGCTCGTCAGCCAGAGATCTAAGTTGTTATATCTCTAAGCCCTGTAATTTCTCTGGAAACATTACCCTTCAAACCGGAACATAGTAATGTTTGCACATTACTTCTTGGCGGTAGAATAATTGGCAAAGGTGTGGTACTTCCCCAGGCGGACTCTGCTAAGAGTCCTACCACTACAAATACTATACTATACTATAGATACTGTGTTTTTGAAGTGGTTTACCAGCAAATAGTCATAATCACTGGATCAATATTCTAATAACTACAGTTGAATTTGTTGCATTATCTCTGGTAAAATTTTACATACAATAATATTAGACACATTTTGGAGAGTGTACAGCTGAGACCAGCTGTATACTACCAGACCAGACCAGACTAGACAGACTGGAGAACGGCGCCTGCCGATCCGGAGACCCCGGGTTCAAACCCCACACGCACCGCTGTCTTTTCTAAGTCATGTGCGTAATGCCGCGAACTTAAAACGCTGAAGGAAAACATCGTGAGGAAACCGACATGTACCTAGAATCTTTCGAAGTCATGTGTCATCCACCAACCGGCACTGGGCCAGCGTGGTGGATTATGGCCTTAACTCTCTCCTTGCGAGAGAAGGCCCCGAGTTCCGGCAGTGGGAACATTTAGTGGGCTGATGATGATGATGACAGCTGGTCTGTGTAGTCTATGCTTACTTTGTTTTTTTTTTCTATTAAACTACTCGTACCTTGAAATAGCGAAGTTGTTACGTCGACAAACTCAAATACAGGGGTTTGTTTCCGATCCCGTATTAAGACCATCTATTATATGTGAAATGTAATGCCTGGTTGGGAATTCACAGATGCATAATAATCTGGGTGTCTTCAAATCGAGCGTGAATTGTTTTGCGCTTCGACGTAGATCACATCGTCGTTTAGCATCAAGTTAAATAGCGGTTATGCTCTCTTTATGCTCAAATAGCTGCGTGTCACTGTGCTGTTATGGGTAGGGATGTTGCTTACCATCAGGTACATGACTTGCTCGTTACGTCACTTTACAAAATACTATAGATAAAAAGGTTTAGGTATAGGCTTACTATAGGTCACCGTTGGGGTAGACAGGTTCTGGAGTGGAGACCGCGAATCGGCAAACGTAGTGTAGGACGCCCTGAGACTAGATGGAGTGACGATATTCGAAAGGCAGCTGGTGGCATTTGGAGAAGTAAGACCGAGGATCCGGCTGACTGGTGAATCATAGGAGAGGGTTATGTCCAGAGGTGGACGAATACAGGCTGATGATGATAGAAAAAAAGGTACATCTACACTTGGGAAACAAGTGATATGCTAGCGAAATTCGAATCTGTCAGTACTGATTACGATTGTAAAATAAGTTGTTCTAGTCACTAAGCCATCATGGCTCTACGTTTATTTGGCAATAGTTAATTCATTAAAATTTAATAGATCACTCAGAAAGAAACCTCTTGTCATTCCTAATTAAATGTAGGTTGGTGAAAATTACTATTCAGTACGTGCGCTCCCTTTTCAATTTAAGAGAGTAGGTAGAGACTGAGTGATTAATTTCCTGCCTTATTTAGGACCTACCTACGTTATCAAATTAATTGGTTGTTAGGTAAACGATGTACCGAATTGTTTTGCAAGCGACAGCCGCGTAGTATGAATAGGTAATAAGTCTTGGTAATGGACCATTCAAAACGTTTTCATCTCTGAATGTTTTAAGCAATACTGCCTTTTCTGCGAATGATTTAAATGTATTTACATATTTTAGGTAGATTTTAGACTGATTTGAAATGACAAACGAAACATTAAGTTTAGCGTGCGAGCAACCTCGCATGTTTGGCAATCCTGGACGTCTACTTAGACTACAGGCCCGTGAACAAAAATTACGTAGTAAATGAACCACCAGGAGACCTATGCAGGATGATAGAAGGGTATAAATTTATAAGATTCAGCACTATGCCGTCACTTGTAAGCTGTCCAACTGAGTACAGTTGAAGAGGGGGCGTTCCGATCCTCGATCATTTCTCCTTGTCGCATGATTTTTGCACGGCGTTGCGAAATAATGGATTAGAAGAGGTATTATTCCCTTCTATCATCCTACATAGGTCTCCTGGTGGTTCATTTGACCCGTAAATTTTGTTCACGGGCCTGTAGTCTAACTCTCTTTCTACGAAAAACGTAATTTCGAAATAAACTCGCGAGATTCCTACTCCGGTTTTTCTTAAATCCGTCGTTTTGTCCGTATAAATGTTCTAAGCCTACTTTAATTAGATTAGGCTTAGAAAATTTAAACGTCAAACAATGTTTGATCGGACGAATCGAAGTAGAACTGGAGCAGGATAGTCGCGAGCTTATTTCGAAATTACGTGTTGCGTAGAAAGAGAGTAGACGTCCTGATTTATTGCTGACGAAGCGCTTCGAGGTCTATTCGGTAGGCCATTAACCGCGAATTTAATTTTTTTTTCGAACAGTTAGTATACTTATTGATTAGGTAAACGGGTAACTCACGTGTAATGAGGTCGGTCAATCCGACTCGATAGTTAGGTTAGATAAAGTTAGGATACTGCTGGTATTATCGATATTGATGTACATAATCTGTTACAGGATGAAATGTCACGTTTAAACCTTATTCTAATAGGACAGTCTATTCTATATTTTTAACTTTTTTTTTAACTATTATAGGTTCGCACTTGACCACCATCTCGCCTGATGTTAAGCGACGATGCGATGTACGATGGAACGTGCTTACCTAGAAGAAACCGCTTCACTCTCGCTCACAGAGCGACCCTGAGCGGCTCAAAACCCACTCAGGCTACTAAACTGTGTTACGTTCGATTCTGAAAAAAATCAATGTTGTAAAAAAAATACCCATTTTGACATTTCTTACGTCGACGTTTCTAGTGATGTGTGAGTATGGTTACATTGGTTACCCATACGACTCGATACTCACGATAAATAGATTCAAGTTATTTTGAACATAAACCAGTTTGAATACTTTACTGATAAATTATGTTAGGCTGCTTTTCCACCGCAAAGTTACGGCTGGTCTAGTCGGGAGAACGCCGACTGCCGATTCGGAGGATTGAATCCGGGGGTCAAATCACACGCGCGGCACTGTCTTATCGAAATCATGTATATAATGCCGCTAATTTAAAAACAATGAAGGAAAACATTGTGACTGACATGTACCTAGAATCTTTCGAGATCATGTGTCATCCATCAACCTGCACTTGGCCTGAGTGATGGATTATGGCCTTGACTCTGTCCTTGCGAGATAATTCCCCGAGTCCCAGCTGAAGGAACATTTAGTAGGCTGCTTATGCATCTCCACCAGAGATGTGATGCACCTAAGCTGCGAAAGCGAAAGCTAAGCTTGGAAACTATGTGAACGTTTCCTTGTGCTCTTTGTCTCCTCGTGTAGCTGTGTAGGTTGGCGAGTGAGATCTGCTATGAAGATGCACCACCCCGAAATAAGATGCGTAGCTCCATTCAATGAGCTACCTGCATCGATCTATCGACAGTCGAAAACGCAAAGGAGCGGATACTATACAATTTACGCACCTATAGTTCCCATCCATAGCACGCATCCATCTACATAAAAAAACTTAGCTTAGTTGAACTCGTTACCACCAGTGATATGACCAATAAATATTATGATTGGTGGATATTCAATGCATCTATAGCCACGTAGCACATGTCTAGAGAAAAACAGTGTATCACATCATTTATTCCACTTCCACTCATCGTTGAGAAATGGGCACAGTGCAGACAGGCTGACATGGAAATACTTTATTATGTACACCCGAAAAATTAAAAGTCACAAAATACAAAATACTCATATCTAGTGCCATAAATAGCAGCCTCATCGCTTATAGCGATTTTGTTTAGGCAACTATTAGTAGAAGGAAATATTAATCTATACTAATATTATAAAGAGGAAAGATTTGTACCTATTTTTGTATGTTTGTAATGAATAGGCTCCAAAACTACTGGACCGATTTCAAAAATTCTTTCACCTTTGGAAAGCTACATTATTCCCGAGTAACATAGGCTACGGCAGATGGCGCTGCAGTTGATATCTAGGTTATTATTCGAGCGAAGCCGGAGCGGGCCGCTAGTAAGAAATATAGTTATAGTTGAATTATATCTGTTGTGTTAATTACAGGCATAGAGTTAACGTAGTCGTATTATCCATAAGACATATTACGACTATAAATTGTAATGCTATTGTTTACGCAGATGTGGGGTGTTGTTCTCTTTACAAGTTTGTCCTAGTTTTCAGCTCTGAGCACTGGGTGAAGTAATATTTATCTTTTTTTAAGGGCTTTTGTAAGCCAAATGAACTTACAAAAAAAAACTACACCACATACTAATACTTTAGCTGTATAATTACAGTAGACATAATTGAAATCACTCACATCCTGTTAGATTGCTGTCGTATCTGGATTTTTATAACTCAAGGCGATTAATATTTTTCTCAGAAGATAATAACACTAAAATTTTATGTCGGTGTGACTATAATTTGGTTTTAGTGTAATTTTAATTTTATCGTACAACGGTCTCATTTTAGTAGCGGTCGGACTTTTTCCAGCATCTGCCTGGGGAAGTACCACATCTTTGCATCTTATTCAATCGACAAGCTGTAATAGGCAAGTAGTACTGTGTAGAACGGCGGCTGCCGATCCGGAGACCCCGGGTTCAAACCCCACACGCACCACTGTCTTTTCGAAGTCATATGCGTAATGCCGCTAACTTAAAACGGTGAAGGAAAACATCGTGAGGAAACCGACATGTACCTAGAATCTTTCGAAGTCACGTGTCATCCACCAACCCGCACTGGGCCAGCGTGGTGGATTATGGCCTTAAGTCTCTCCTTGCGAGAGAAGGCCCCGAGTCCCAGCAGTGGGAACGTTTAGTGGGCTGTTGATGATTGATGATGACTGTGTTCGGGATTGAGTGCCTGCAATAAAAATCCGGCAATTTTTCCATAGAAATTACAGGACATAGAGGTAAATAATATAGGTAATCGTTTGGACTCTTCATGTTTCATTAGCTGCGTGTCACTGTGCTGTTGTGGACAGGCATGTAGCTTACTAGGTTCACTAATGTTTCACAAACATTTTTTGACATAACATCACTTTAAAACCAACTAATCGTATAATATTCATTGCAAAAACTTTACAATATACAAATGTTTCATTTTAAAAACAACGTTTTGTATAATATTTATTTCAAAAATGTCTTACATGAACAAATGTTTTGTTTTACAAACCATCATTTTATAACTGTTTATACGGCAAATGTTACATTTAGACAATGCATCGAATGATATTTTGTTATTTGTACACTTTTTGTTTCATATACCATTCATTTTACAAATTTATGATTTACCAAAATCTAAGTTTACAACGAATGTTTTGAATGTATAAGCCCCAATTTCAAGATTAAATCAAGATGGGAATGTCCAATAATGCGGATATATATGTATACATAATTAATATCGTAAAATTATTTTTATGTAACTGCCAACAAAAATATTTTATTGAACCATCATTGCACTGACAAGTTATCGTGAATCGTTCGTGTATTGCGTTCTTAGTTATCAGTTCTGTTGTATTCCAGAAATAATGAGCGACGAGCTAATTTTTGCATTATTTAGGTTGATTACAGGTGGAACCAAAATCTATCTAGATGGGTATTCCTATACTGGGACTGGGACTGGGACTTCGTCATTCATTTCGTCATTGTTAGTTTCAAGATTCACTATTGTGGGTAGTGGTACCCTGCGGTAGCGAGGAGAAGGGATGCAAAAAGATACCCCTAAAGAAAGAAGTAAGGAAACCCATAATTTTCGAGAAAATGTATTTCTTCCGTTATGAAGTTAAATACATAATCTTAAAAGTACCCAATCAATCATGTGAGTTAACCGTTTTGATTAGGTCCTGTCACATACTTTTGACCAAACCGGTCCGATTAGGATCTAACACTGCGATTCGACTCCGGGTGGGCTCCCGCCAGAAGCTCTGCGGTCAGCCCTGAGTGTCGCTTCTCCATACTCGGCCTGCGCTCCACTACTACAGAGGTCGTCGGCTCGCTTCGCTCGCCACCTCCCCCCTTCGCTACGCTTGGCTTCGCATGGCTCGCTCCACTCAGGACCTCCCTTGTGCTTCTGGCTCCCGCACTTTTTATATACACTCTAGGGGTAGTAGCGACAAGACTAGGTGGAGTCGGGGTGCTCCGAGTCGGATCTGGGTCCTAAGACACCTAACCGGTCCGATAAATTAAAAAAAAATTGTGTTAAATGAAGTGTTTTTATTTTTAACTTGTTAAGTAATTAAGATATAAATTGAATAGTTTGTCAAACAAAATTTTGTAAAATAAAAATGTGTCAAGTGTTGGTTTTGTTTTTAAACATTTGTTAATTAACTAAAATATTAAAAGAATCGATTGCCAAATAATACGTTATAGAATGAAAGTTTGTCAAATAAATACTTTGAGATATAACCAATTTGTTAAATATTTTTTTGTGTAATAATCATTTGACGACCCGTGAGTTTGTCGAACGTTGGTTATCAGGTGTAGATTTGTGAAAAAAAGTTTTTCAAAAGAACGGATACCAGCTTACTATCAGGCACATGTCCTGTTCGTATTGTCACTTTATACTATAAAAAATATACAACCATCACTAAGTTCCAGCGTGAATGGTAGTGTAACCAAACAAAATGCGGGGTATAGAGATATATAATTTTATATCGCTTTTTGACGAGCGCAGTGCGGTACTCTTTTTCCAGTTCCTTGAATATGAACTACATTTTGTTATTCAGCAGTAACTAATATAGTGGCATAAAAACGTCTGTCGCAAAAATCCATTTGTTGACGGTGTTTTATCGTCGCCACACGAAATCTAAAGCGTTTGTAATCTTCACGCGAGATAAAATTAATACCATTGATATCATGACCAGATACGACTTATTCCGAAATTACATAAATGTTACAGTGTTGTCTGCTTACAGATTCTTGACTTCCTTAAAATGTGATAAGAAATTACTGATATTGCCAACTTGATAGATTTTATTGTTTTAAATAATTTTATTGATTATACTTTTATATTTTTGTATTAAGAGTGATATTAAGTAATAAAACGAACATATTGTAGTATTGAAATTTATTTAAGATGAGTTGGTTGCTTATTTACTTTATTAGTTCAATGTTATAAATCCTTGACGTACGATGATGAGCAGATGATTATTATTTGCCAAGGTACACTTATATATCGGTCAAAATGTAGCATTTCTACTTGTCCAGACTATAATCTATCTGAATTAAAAATTCTAATTCATCAATTGTAAGAGATTCTGAAAATTTAACGGGATGTGTTTTTTTTATAAAAATACCTATGGCAGTTGACTATAAGTGGGTTTTACTACCGAACTAATGTCAGAGCTACACGAGGCTAGTTTTTCAAGCTAGTGTTAGTAATCTAGCAAGGAAGTACTCCTAGTTTCGTGTAAACAACTCTACGTAACGATAGTTTTGTCTACACGAATCTAGAAGTACTAGCTTGCTAGCTTACTAACACTACCTTGAAAAACTAGGCTCATGTAGCTCGGGCATTAAGGCTAACGCTAAAAGCCACTGTGCCTTAGTAACCTAAGCCTACTAATCAACTAAACCTACGCACACACGTAGAGTATATCTGAAACCATTTAATGTACTATTCATACGCACCGTACTCAATGATTACGCCATAGGTATGTGGCACAAAAACTTCAGAACGCAATAATATATCCCAGAAAATATTTGTGACGCACAAACAACTTTTTTTTCGGTGAAATTTATAATTTTGTAGATTGTTGCTTTTTTGGAGAACCAGTTTAAATTATGAAAGTATTTTCTGGATGGATCCTTACTTAATTATAAAATACTTTGTTTTTTAATTATATGTGTAGGTAGTGACAACAAAAGCAAGACATGTGTAGCGGCTGCATCGTATATTTCATGTTTCAAGTGCCCACCTACTAACTACATTGCCTTTGTTCGTTGTGTCCGGGCGGATAAAATAAATCGTATAACATAAACACTAATAACGTAAATATTAACCACAACTAACAGTGCTCCATTGTATTAAGAAATAGTTATAAGCGACAGTCACATTGTAAAAGCAAGGAGTCAGATATTAAACACCATCACGTGAACACGCATTTTATTTTGCCTGTCACCACACCTTCACGCACCCATCGGCAAACATGCATCTCATGGTAAGCAAAACGTTTTAGTAAGTAAGCTTTGTAGTTTTAACTTATAACATCTCTTTAATCGCTAAGTTACAAACAACCCGATCTGGACTGTTCCCAACGTGAAGATGGCCATAAAGCTGGCCACATTACATTGAATGGCAATGACCTAACTCCCACAGGAAGCCTTCAGAGACAAACTTCTTAACATCCATGGATTCACCGTGCGGGTGCCGGACCCATCGTGTGGCAGAGAGAAAAATCCCGAGTAGATCCCGAGACTTGTGACTCGGACGTAGGTTTAAGGTTTCTGACGTACATCAACACTCACCTTTACTACTCGTGTTTCTCTCCCTGCCCAGCCAAATCTGATATGAACCTACTAGTGCAGCTTTAGATACTCGTGGATCTACATTCTAATAAATTACGTAAAACAAAGCTTTGGGGTTTTATGAAGGAGTAGGTACTTAGTCATCTATCAGTTTGGGTTCAATGTTCAGTTGGGTAATGTGTTTTGAAAATATCTACTCTATACATATCTCGAGCTTCTAATTTTATTGGAAACCATATCTGTAATTTACGTCATAGTTTATTTACATACAGGAATATTTTATGGTGTAAGGCATTAGTTTTATAAAAGCGGCGCTATCATTTTCAAATATAACGGTAAGCCAAATTACGTCATAGTGCATTAAAACACTAAAGTCGCTGAGGGTATCGTATAAAGTCAATATTTATCAAATCTAGGGTGATTTACGATATTAAAACTGCACTTATTTTTATCAGGAAATTGTTGATACAGATATCTACTACGGTTTTGTTGTTTTAATTATAATAAACTTGCTTCTGGATATCAAACATTTGACAATTCGTGATATTACTTCAATTTGTTTTTTATTCGTTTTGTAGTAGTATTGTACTTATCGATGTGTAAAAATATGGCTTCGTGTATGATTTTAGGTAACGTCTACGGATGTAAATTAGAGTGGTTCATTAGTAAGTTGTGTTCAGGTAAGGACTTCACCTGCGCTAGCTAATAGATTTATTTATTTATTTATATATTTGCACAGTGTACATACATATATTATGAGATAGATCTTATAGCTAAAATCTAAATCTATGTGTACAAAGACCCTGTTAGGGTGTTGCAAAACAGGACGACAACACAGTTTCGTCCCAAAGGTAATTATAAAATGTATTGACATTTATGTGAGGTTATACAAGGAAACGGTTCTAGAAAAGGTCTAGAATAAAATGTCCATATTTATACATCATATACATAAGTGTACATTTTACCATCTATCTTCCATAAACTCTTGTAAGTTGTAGTAACTCTTTTCAATAAGTTTGGACTTTATTTCTTTTTTAAATATGCTGTTTTCATCGATATTTTTTAGAGTGAATTGAACAGCAATAGAAGCTATCTGGGGTTTCCTGCTAAAGTTCTTTTAAATAATAAAATGTACAACACATTTTTATAACTAGCCATCTGTTTCGGCTTCGCCCGTGGTAGGTACATAATATAAATATACCTAGCCTTTAACACTCAAGGATCACGTACATCTCCAACATTGAAAGATTTTTTGAAATCGGTCCAATACTTCCTGTGCGTTGAAATAAAAAAATAAGAAAAAACTAGCATCACCAGGATCACCATCGACCGATACCTACATTAGAAAGATCTTAAAGCCAATATTAGACAAACTGCGTTATAATGCACTGAGTTACTATAACAAAGTAAATTTTACAAAGATAAAATTATACCTCAGTCATGCTAAATTCGCAATTTTCTCAAGAAAAATTGCTAAATCAAGTTCATTGTTCGCAGTATTATTGGATATCTGGTAGCAATCGAGATAACCGACGGAGGGTTTTAGGTCGAGAGTGGATTACAGCGGCCAGTACGTAGGTACCTTCGGATTTGATTGTTTGACGAAGACTTGAGTAATAGGACAGGAGATTATCCTGAGACAGGCCGTTGGCTGTGGTGATGAGCGAGATCTGAAATTACCTTGATTCAGTGTAGCCTCTAGCAGCCCGTTACTTCGTCTGCGTTAAATTATTTGTGGCTTACAAGTGGGTTTTTAAACTTTCCGATAAAAAGCCGTAAATTGGGCTATCTGGAATGATGAAGAGAGGCCTTTGCCCAGCAGTGGGGCAATGTGGGCTAGTAATAATATAGGTTTTGCACTTGACTACCGTACCTTACCGTACCTTACCTTGCGAGAGAAGGCCCCGAGTCCCAGCAGTGGGAACGTTTAGTGGGCTGTTGATGATGATGACTTGACTACCGTTTCGCATGATTTAAGGGACGATGTGATTTACGATGAAGCGTGCTTACCTAGAAGAAACCGATTCACTCTCGACTCTCGACTTAAAGACATCAAGATTGTAACCATTGGAAAAAAAAAACAAATCACTTAGGCAACAGCCAATACTTTATTAACACAACAATGGAGTCAAACCTTCTGGTTCGTCAACGTCAACCATGAAACAACATCGCTCTTTCAAGCTATGAGTACCTACTCCGATAGAAAAAAGGGCCTACTATATTAGTTCATGCAGATCAGTTGCACACTCTCCTAAATATATCCGATAAAAACCATTAAGCTAGCAATTTTGCAGAGATGTTCAAGACTACTTATTATAATATAATACATACCTATAATGATTTCAAAACGAGTTTATCTGTCGTATTTTAAAAATGTAATCAAGGATTGCGTTATGGAAACTTGTCAAATCTTTGAGCAAAATCAAATCAGTACAGAATTTATATTAATTAGAATACCTTTTACCGTGGTGGTTAATTGACATGATCTGGTGGCATGATTATGAATCGCACGTTCTACGCACCAGCGTACAGTCCGCGAGGTATAAGCTGAGCTTTGCATTAGTGTGAGTGATCACTAAAAGTACAGTCAGACAACAAAATAACTACACATCTTCTACACCAGACATTGCACCATAGTCACTTTCTTTATCACTCTCGTTATCATTTTCATTCTCGTCTGATGTGTCGTTTGTTTTAATAATGAATCTTTCCGTTATATTGTCAATAACGGCGTCGTATCCATGAAACTTTTTTTCTTCTTTTATTGCATGGTCACAAACATTTTTCCATTTCTGTACAGTGATACTTTCAATTTTTTCATTTGCTAACCTCATTATTGTATCCATATTCATTGACACGTTTTTTTTCGCGACGTACCCTTTTATCATTGCCCATATATTTTCAATCGGATTGAAATCTGGGTGATACCACCCGGTAGACGAAGGACGCTGTGACCATGTTCTCTTAATAAGGTGTCAATTTTATATTCAATAAATCGTTGTTTATTATTGATAAAGTTGTGGTTTAAGCATGGATATTGAGTGATCGATATTGCGTAACTTGAGCCAGTCAATCATATCTTGTTTGCGACTATTTGAGTTGGGAGCGGGATTTTTTAACGAATTGTGGTAAGATGCGTTGTCAACTACAATAACGCTATTGGGCTTCAAATTGGGAATTAATTGCGTTTGTAACCATTTTGTATAGTTTTCTGTATTCATATTGTTATGATAATCACCACTTTTTTGATTAGCTTTAAACATCAGCAGCGCATTTGGTATGAAACCGTCCTCGCCGCCGGCATGAACGATTATCAATCGATTTCCTTTAGAAATAGGTTTCTTCAAACCAGAAGTGCTGCCATCTGAATATGATTTTGATGAAGTGTGAGTGGTGTCAATATATGTTTCATCGGTATAAACGATAGGCCTGCCCTGAATACGGTATTCGGAAATTTTAAGTAAATAAGTTATACGTAGGTGACGGATCTCATGCTTTTCCATTAAAAATTTTCTGTTATTCTCTGTCCTTGACCATTAGAATCCTAAAAGAGATACTTCTTTTCGCAATGACCATATTGATCCTGGATAGTTAATGTCAGCCTTTAATTTTTCATGAATTCTTTTCATTGTTGGCACCTCTTTGTCAGTAATGTGAAAATTATGAATTGTTCTACGGATTACTGCTTTATCAAAATCATCAATGATTATTATATTTTTCCTGCATCTGGTCTTTTTCGGAGATTTGAATTTGGTTCCATCTTTCAAAACACGTTTACCTTCCAATAAGACTCTTTTAACAGTTGACAGTGGAATTCCTGTCGATGTCGATACCAATTGGGCTGATGTAGTCACACTTGACATGTCTTTATCGTTCATGTCTTTAAAATAGCTATTTAAATTACACAAAATTTCTTTTACTTGGCTATTTAATGGTTTCCGTATTTTGCGCTTATTTGTGTTGGCATCCATTTTACTAACACTTATATCAAACAAAAACAAAATAATATTAAACACGTCACGCTGCAGTCTGTACAAGAGGTGAAGTGCGTGTACGTGAATGTACACTCACACAAATGCAAAGCTCAGCTTATACCTCGCGGACTGTATATACCCGTACATATATTTTGTAATTTCAGATTTTATAATCAAATTTATAATTTTCATTTATCAGTATAAGTTTATGTCAATAAATAAAGAAAACTATAATTTTGTAGTTTTGTCTATAAGATTAATAAATACTGTAAATCTTTTAACTTAAAATAATTTCGTCTTTATAATAATTTTTCCCCCGTAAAATCTAACATAACCTAACCAGCACTAAAAAGTAGTCTCACAAAAACTGCAACAAGTTATGAGCACATAAGGGATCTTATCGTTAAGTAGGTAAGATTGTTTTTACCTTAATACACTTCAATCTGGGTAATCCTGTAAAGACGCAAGCGGTCTTATTTACCAGTATTACCAGTATTATTAATTCAGGAGTTTGTTCCTGAATAATTTATACCTACTGATAATACGTTGGAGGAATATTAACTGGTCTGAGCATAATAGCTGCCTTCGATGCTTTTGTGTACTAAATGGAGATAGCGTATTTTTAAAGTGTTCAAGCGTGTTAAAGTGTTAAAGCGCGCGAAAAGAAGTTTTTCTTTTGGCGCGCCATAGACAGATTTTTCGTGGGCTGTGGATTGAATTCTAGCGTCACGCTCGGGAATGATAAGAAATCTTCGGGTAAACTTTTTTTTTTTTTAATGAAGAGTGACGAGACGAGCACGACATGTGCCTGATGGTAAGCAACATGCCTGCCACATAACAGCACTGTGACACGCAGCTATTGGAACATGAAGTCTAAATCATTACCTAGCATTGCACTGCGCTCGTCACCCTGAGATCTAAGTTGTTATATCTCTAAGCCCTGTAATTTCACTGGAAACATTTCCCTTCAAACCGGAACACAGAAATATTTGCACATTACTGCAAACTCGGAACCATGGCCATGGCCACGCCTTCCGGTTTTACCCGTGTATTTTCCAAAGTAAGCTATCAAATTATGAGTTATAAGTTTTTACTTCTATCGGGAGTTCCTATGACTGCCAATGTTTTTTGTCAAAAAATTTAGATTAAAAAATCAAATGTTTTTTCGCTGGAGTTATGATAATGTAATACCCCGTGTACATTATTCCAGTCCAGCGATCGAATCCAGCGCTGGATTGCTTACTGAAAAAATGATTTAGAGCTTACAATATTTGAGTAAAATTATATCGATACAATTTTTTTCCAGCATTTGTGACGTAAAACAAATTGAGAGAGACAAGGTTGAGCTAGATTTATAGCTACTTCCTACGTTGCAAATAATATCAGCTGCTTACCTTATTCAATCTAGTATTATATTCAGTTTGTATGGGCCAACCACAGATTACAGAAATAAACCCAGATGGAACCTTCGTGAACGACACTGTGAGGCCCGTAATTAGTCATGTTGACGTAAAATTGTCAAATCAACGTTCCAAATTACTTGTATAATGTTGTCAGTCTTAAGAAAAAAGTCTCACTATTGTTGTCGTAGCTTCGGAAATCTTCACGTATAATAAACACATCAATTAATATCATTTTAAAATAATAATATTATTACACCGATTATGCAAGGATTTCTTTTTACTACTATTTCCATTCTGTGAAGATAATAATTTAGATTTTGCATGCAACTAGAAATCAACTTGAATCGCAAATAATAAAATTAGTGTTATTTACTTGCTTAGATAGGTTAAACAAAAACTAAAATAAAAAATCTTTACCACCAAACTAATTTTGATGAAATGCATATAGGCTGTTATAGGTCCAAACAACAAACAAAAAAACAACTAACAAAATAATCATTTTAACGGTTCACTTATGTTTCACATATTTTTTTGACAATACAACACTTTGAAACCAATTAACCGTATAATATTAAAAAAAACTTTACAATATAAACATGTTTCATTTTACAAGCAACGTTACGCATAATATTTACTTCCAAAATATCTACCTTCAACAAATAAATGATTTGTTTTATAAATCATCATTTTATAACTAATTATATAGACACCGTTTCACTTAGATGATATATCGAATGACAATGATATATCAATTACAATACAATACAAAACACTTTATTGGCACCATAAACAAAGTTGACAACAAGTTACACATAATAACAAAACAAAATAGGCACAAAAGGCGATCTTATCGTTAAGATCTCTTCCATATTTATAACCTTTTGATTCATGAGGAAACTAAATTTGTAATATTTTGGGTAGTGGTGCAACTAACGAAATAAATAAATACACCTACTAATTTTATGAAATATGAATGCTTTTGTTTTTTGTACTTGTTTTTAACATTACCATTATCATGTTTTTAACATTAACATTTACCAAAATTAAATTTGAAATTAAATTAAATTGAATAATACAACGTCTATCGGTACTTTGGTCTACGAGTATCTTCAAAAAAAAAATATAATCTATATTTTACCCTAACTTCAGGGAAAATAATTTCCATTTATTCACATTCATCACCAAAATGAAATCGCCTAAATTATACAAATAGCAGTAAAAATATTCAAATTTTCCTATGAAATGATACTCCTCTTTCCTTTTTTTGTTTTTGGGAACATTGTTTCCAATGTTTGAAGACACAAGACGGGATATTTTAAAACAAAACTTAAAATGACACGGGACTCCCGTACAACACGGTCCCGTACAAGTCCGTTTCGTACTGACTGGAGTTTGTATTTGCGTCGGTGTTTTGTATTTGTTTTGTCTGCTTCAGGTTCTCTGTTCTGCGCGTTCCATCTGGGTTTATTTCTGTAATCTGTGGGGTCAACTTTTAAAATGTTTTGTATCAATCCTAACTTCAAATAGCAATAAAGATATTTGTATCTTTTACCTAATTTTACCACTTATTAGTACCTAAGTATAATAGATTTACTCAATAGTACAAGAAACCGTATTTATCTTCTATTAACTGACTAGAATAAGCAGCCTACTGAATATTCCTACTGCTAGGATTCGAAGATTCGAAGCCTTCTGTCGTCAAGAGAAAGTGAAGGCCTTAATCCACCACGCTAGCGCAGTGTGGATGAGGCCACAATACATTTCCTACATGATGTGTGCTTCGCCACTTTAAACATGTATGTTTCAACTGTACCGAGCGACATGTGAGTTTTTACTCGCAACACACGACTTTCCTACGTATAGAGTTATTCAGTTACCAATGTTAAATTCGTTCGTTCGATAAATAAACAATTTTATTGACAAATATATGGACAGGACAGAAGCTAAATCACTTACTGAATACAAACAAACAGTTAGCTAGTTGGACTATTATGACCTGGAAAGACTCTTGGAGCTTACCGGCTTCCTCGTGATGTTTTCTTCACCCTTGAAACCATTTGGGAATACAAACTTGTAGGTATATCTGCATTTAGAAAAATACTCATAAAGAGTCGCATACGGGATTTGAAACTACGGTTTCACGATTTTGAATCGCACATTTTAGGCACTAAGCTATCACGGCTATCTACATAAACTAACGAAACCTAATTGAAATTATTCTTATCTTCTATTTTACTCTTAACTTGTATGTTTCAAGTTCAACGATTAACCTTAAACTATTGGCATAAATATTTAACTTGCTACAGTCCCTTTGACCGAGGCGAAAAGAGGGAGACAGCAATACACCTTTGAAATTGCGTTATATTTAGGTGGTAGATTCCTGAGTTAGAAGTAGGCTTTCCGCACCAGTTGGTTGGAACTGTTTTTGTCGCACATTGTTCCCAAGTACGAAATAAGGGACATAATAAATGACTGTTAAGAGTCTTGCAAGAAATTTACATCAGCGCAAAGTTTGTTTGTGTGTTTGTTTTTATCAGACATCAACAACAGACTTCTGGCTATTCCACGGCGGCCAATAAGTGAACACATCTGTTTTAATCGTCTGGATAAATATTTGAAGATACAGAAAGATTTAATCAATAAGAGCTATAAACTATAGAAACTAAAATCACTAAAGACTTAATTCAATATTTTTGGTTGTTTTGAGGTTTCAGTCACATTATAACTTAGGTTTCAGTCACATTATCTAAAATATATTTAATTTTTCGGTTGACAAATCCATTTGAGGCAAGCTGAAAACTTTTCACATAGCTCTCTTATTAAACCCCAACACGCTCTGTGTTGGGTTTTAGTTTCCTCATGAATCAAAAGGTTATAAATATGGAAGAGATCTTAGCGATAAGATCGCCTTTTGTGCCTATTTTGTTTTGTTATAATATGTGTAACTTGTTGTCAACTTTGTTTATGGTGCCAATAAAGTGTTTTGTATTGTATTGTAATGTCATTCGATATATCATCTAAGTGAAACGGTGTCTATATAATTAGTTATAAAATGATGGTTTATAAAACAAATCATTTGTTGAAGGTAGATATTTTGGAAGTAAATATTATGCGTAACGTTGCTTGTAAAATGAAACATGTTAATATTGTAAAGTTTTTTTAATATTATACGGTTAATTGGTTTCAAAGTGTTGTATTGTCAAAAAAAAATATGTAAAACATAAGTGAACCGTTAAAATGAGCTCAGCGTATTAGGAAACTGAAGTGACAGTGGGCCGATCATGACGGGTTCTGGAGAGATGAGTTTGACGAATATCAATCTGACGGTACGATACACGACTGTCCATAATGCCAAGAGCCACGCACTAAAACAATAGTTTAAATCACTGCCTACTAAATACGCGTTCGTCGTCCAGAAAAATAATTTCATTTCTTATTATTTTCGTGTTGCTCCTTCAGGCTTAATACAATAATGAGTATTTGAAAGATAAAAGAATATAAATTTTAACTGACATCACGAGAAACTGCTTGCTTAGGTATGTTTCCCGTGGGACGTTGGAGACAAATTTATTTTTTCATTCTGTTTTCTTTATTATATTTACTCAACTTTTTAATTCAATTTTCTTTTAACTAAGTAATGTCTGCCTTTGTTGCTTTGATATATTAATTTTTAACTGATTAAGATGAAGTACGAGTACTTTTCTAATAAAGATTTTAGGTTTATTTTTAAAATCGTGATTTTGATAATTTTACTGTTTAAAAAATACCAAAAATAACTGATTAAACGTATGAGTGAGATAGCACGCTTGTCTTTTTCTTAATAATTCATGTTTTTATGAATGTGTAATTAAGAAAATGGCAGTATTTTGCAAACCTTGAACATATTTTCAAAGAAAGAAGCTTTAAAAGAAACTGTAGAAAAACTGCGGATAGAACTAAGTCTCGTGTCATTTATATGACCCTCTTTTCAGTTTAATACGGTATGGTTGCGTACCTCTTACAATATCTACACACAACAATCCTAGTCTTTCTAATTCAAATAACAATTAGTCAGGCACAATAGATCCACAATTAACTACAGTTATATCTCTTAAAACTTTGAATTTGGTAACCTAAATGAACGAAATTTCGGAATTGGTAAATGCCGAACATTGCTTGAGCAAGTAATAATTCCTAAAGTAGCTTAATTACTTTGGCGAGGCTTTTGTTGCCAAATTCGAAAACCTAACCCCTTATTCATAAACCTTTAATAAGCTTAGTTATAATGATCGTTGTCGAGTTATGTCTGACGAAATTGGTTTCGATAAAAACGAAACAGAACATACCTACTCGTATTATAGAATTTTAATGATGATAACTTCAATTCCGATTCGCCGCGAAATTCGCGAACTGTGACGGGCGCGGGTGAAAATCGTTCCATGAGTTCTTTGCCTTAGCTTTTTAATTGTTTTAACCACGGTTTTTATCATATTTAAACACTCACTGTGTAATCTGTGTATATTATAAAGATTCAGCCAGAAGTCTCGGTGTGGGCATTTTAGTATGTTCTAGTAATTTGATCATTAGAGAATGATAATTAGATGCTTTGTTAATTTCAAATGGCGGTAAACGTTGGAATAAACTAAGCGGCTTTTAACATCTTAAAAGGGCCCGTTTCGCATTAAACTCACAGAGGTGCCCCGTACTCTCAACAGACATGTCAAGCCTACCTTTGTCACGGGTTCCACTATCTGTAACAGTTGCCGGATCTGATCGTTTCTATTCCCACAATCGGTAGCTTCCAATCGAGACTCAAGCGTTGGCTTATCGAGCCGTTATATTAGGTACAACTATGATTAATTCATGAATCAGTTTGAAACGATGTAAGTACTCTTTGTAATAATAGTACTTAATTATTATTTATTAATTAGTTAATAGGTAACTTGTAAATTAATATTTAAAAACTTATTTGTAATTTTATATTGTAACTAGCGGCCCGTTCCGGCTTCGCTCGGATTTCGTCATATAAGGACTATTAATCGAAAAAAAAAAACTATCCTATCTCTCAAGTTGGACCAGACTGCTCACGGTGTGCCAATTTAATTTAAAATCGGTTAAATAGTTTAGGAATCCATCGCGGACAAACATCGTGACAGGAGATTTATATATATTAAGAAGATTAGCGGTCCGTCCCGACATTGACCGTGATTCTTATATAAGTAACCTAAAGCACTAAGGGATCACGTATGTACATATCCAACTGTGAAAGAATTTTTGAAATCGTCGAATACTTCCTGAGATTAGCGCGTTCAAACAAACAAACTTTTCAGCTTTATAATATTAGTATAGAGTTGTAGTTGGTGCGTTAAACCGGCGCTGTAAATAGTTTTAATAGTACAATAAATTAACTTTACTAATAGTACAGTACAATACATTTCACTAAACTTAATTACGAAATTAAAAGAAACAATAAAATGACAATTAATTTTTGAGCATGTTTTACATCACTATACAGTTACTTTATAACATTTAGTTTAGGTTATAATCACTAGTTACGTCGCGATGGCAACTCGAATTAAAGAAAAATATGGTAATACTATAAAGGTGTAGAATTTTTTTGTTTGAACGCACTAATCTCAAGAACTACTGGACCGATTTCAAAAATTTTTTCACCGTCGCCGTCGGATATGTTTTTTTTTTTTTACGAGACGATCAGGACATGTGCCTCATGGTAAACAACATGCCTGCCACATAACAGCACAGTGACACGCAGCTATTGGAACATGAAGAGTACAAATCATTACCTAGCACTGCACTGCGCTCGTCACCCAGAGAACTAAGTTAATATATCTCTAAGCCCTGTAATATCTCTGGAAACATCGGCCTTCAAACCGGAACACAGTAATGTTTGCACAGTCATGTATGATTGTGTAATAATAATAATAATACAACACTTTATTACAACTACAAATCTTAAAAATAGGTCATTACATTAATAGCATTACAAATAAATAAGTTTGCAGAGTGATTGGCGGCCTTATCGCTTAAAGCGATTTCTTCCAGGCAACCGTCGAGTGAAGTGGAGAAAAGTCAATAAATACTTTGTAGTGTAGGTGGTGTCACTTACTATAACAATAATATTCATTCATACAAATAAATAAAAAATCAGATACTTATAATACAGAAATATATACTTAGATAAATACATATTTATATAAACATACTTGATATATAAATAACCAATATATATGAGAAAATGTACCTAATGTGAAGAGAAAAGATAATGTTGAAAGACACGATTTGTAAAAATAGGAAAGGACTTGGCTTGTCTAATAGGAAGAGGAAGAGCATTCCACAGCAAAATAGCTTGTATTGTGAAAGATTTATTATATGAGAGGTTAGAATGGGTAGAGGTAGGGAATATGAGTTTAAGGTGACGAGGTAAGGTGCGGAGAGGATACGATTTAGGCTCAATAAACTTAAATTGTTTTTTTAAGTATGTAGGAGTAGTGGGATTGTACAGAATCTTGTAAAGGAATGAGAGAATGTGAGCATTACGGCGAAGGCGGATAGGTAACCATTTGAGCTTTTGGCGAAACTGAGAAATGTGGTCATATTTGCGTAAACCAAATATGAATCGAATAAAGAAATTTTGCAGTCGTTTCAGTTTGTCTAACTGCTCTTCGGTAACATCCAGATAGCATACGTCAGCGTAGTCCAATATAGGAAAAAGGAGAGATTTTACTAGCGCAGTTTTAGTAGAGATAGGAAGGAAATTGCGTAGTCTCCTAAGGGAAGCAGCAGAACCAAATATCTTACGGCTCACTTCTGCTAATTGCGGAACCCACGAAAAATTTCTGTCAATAAGGATACCCAGATTTTTTACCACTTCACTGATAGTGATAGGAATACTGTCAAAGATCACCTGGGGAAGATAGAACCAGTCAATTTTCGAGATCATACGTGAACTTCCGACAAAAATAGATTGTGTTTTCAATGGGTTCACAGTGCGGCCGAAAGACCTGCTCCAGTCTAGTAAGCCATTCAGATCGATATTAGTAGTTTGTATAGCTTCGTGTAGTTTTCTAAAGAAGCTTGGGTATATATTTGTAAATCGTCTGCATACAGATGGTAGGATGAAGTCAATTTTTTTGTGATTGAATTAATAAATATTGCGAAAAGAAGTGGAGAAAGAACGCCGCCCTGTGGAACACCGGCAGAGACACTACACCACGAGGAATAAATGTCATCAATACGGATTCGCTGCCGGCGTCCAAACAGGTAACTGCGAAACCAGTCAATTACCGATGGAGATATGTTAAGAGAGCGAAGAAGTTCCAACAAAATGTCAAAATCGACATTGTTGAAAGCATTGCTGAAGTCTAGTAGCGTTAGCACAGTCAGCTTACCATGACCGATACCGTCTCGTATGTCATCGGTGATCTTCGTGAGGGCAGTAACAGTGCTATGACCAACACGAAAACCAGACTGATAAGGATTAAGCAGGTTATTTTTGGTAAGGTAAGAAGAAAGTTGTTGGTGGATAAGGCGTTCTAAAACTTTGGACAAGAAAGGAAGAATAGATATGGGACGATAATCGGAATAGGATTCAGGATTGAGTTTTTTGGGAAGCGGAGTAATTTGGGTTTCTTTCCATATAACTGGAAAAGTACCCGATGTCACAGAGAAGTTTAAGATGTGCTGGATGACAGGAGCGATTTCATCGAGTATGGGTAGTGGATACGTATGTGTATTGATTAGTGTAATAATTGACATATGGGATTAGTTTAAAAATTATAATTTTGTAAACAAAGAGAAGCCATTGGCACCCGACCCACAGACTCAGACTAGTTCGGGAGCATTTGGATCACTGTTATTGTAAACTTGTTGTTATTATGTCAAAAAAAAAATATGTAAAAAAAAATGTTACATGTCATAGTATAATAATTAAGTATTATACTATGACATGTAACATTAGCTCAATCAGGGTACAATCCTCAAAAAAACTAATTAGTCCGTCAGTCAGATCTCTTGAAGATATTGTAGGTACACGTATTTTTTCGTTTGTTTCACAAACAAAAAAATACGAAGATACAGTGCTTCGAAGTTTTGCGCGACGTCACTCGTGGGTACGATTTTTAGCCACGAGTGAAGTCGCGACCCCCCACTCTCGAAGTTTGATGTTCTATATCTCAGTCGATTTTTAATATTTTGAAAAAACAAAAACTACGTGTCCCATATTTTTCCGTGATCTAGCTGAGGGACTAATTACAATGGTGTATTTTTGACCCAGTCCGATACCCTATAAAGATAATCTTAATAGACTTCTTATAATATTTATCAAGTAACCATGTTACTTTATACATATTTTATTATAATAGGTACTAAATGCCAAGAACACGTTTAATATTCTACTGTCACAAATTCAAAATTCCTAGTAATGTGGTTTAAATTATGATTTAGGAGTAGGTTAAGTCTGCGTAGGTGACCTTTGATCCGCTCCTAACAGTGTGATTTCAACTGGAAGGCTGAACAAAAATAACTTTTTAATTAACGTGCCTTATACGTAGGTACCTACAAGACCTTTTTGTGTTGCTTATTAACTAGAAAATTAGATAGAAAACTCTTATTGTGACACCCACAAAAAAGAACAAACTTTATATTCAAATTATTGTAGTGGTAGGACAGAGTATCTCTCTACCTAGTCTGTGGGTAGGACTCATTTCATAGGCCGCCTCGAAAAGTATCACCTTTGCGAGTTATTCTACCACCAAGCTGTAATTTGCAAACATTGCCGTGTTCCGGTTTTAAAGGCTATATTTCACAGGTAAACGAGATCTTATATAGATGACTACCAAAGAGCGGTGTCAGATAGCGATTTATGTATGGGTGCCAGATAGCGTAGAAATCGAGACAAGTGTTTGCGAGCCAGGTGTCTCGTGTCGCGAAAAACGTGTCTCGTGTCGCGATCTCAGCACAAACTTGTACCTTAATTGGTGTTCCCACCGCTTGCAGGGAAGGTAAATATGCGTTAAGTGATTTTACCCACAAAAAAAGGAATGTCCAACTATTTTTATTTTTAATACTATTAAAAAATGCAACAAAACTCAAAACAAACCCGTACTTTTATTAAAATTAATCTCAGTTACTGGGCAAAGGTTCCCCTATTACCTCCTCTAATTATATAAAATTAATTAATGTATTAAATCCCCGTACAATAGTACCTGAATATGTTAAAACTAAGCTAATCCTGTTCTGAATAATAAATTCTAATCTGTGTAGTTTCACGTGTTATGTTCGTTCGTTTAATACCACATGAAACAACGCGAGCTGTCTGTGGAACATCCGTATTATAACTATAGTTATATAAATATAAGTTATAAGAACATAGTTCAGGGCTATCCAGAACAAACGTACTAAAACAAAAGACACGAATTAAAATCACCATTAGATACGAATAAAGTAGCCAAGTGCGAGTTGGACTCGCCCATGAAGGGTTCCGTTGCAGCAAGTAACAAAATATACATAGTACACCTAGTTCTTGTAGTTCGTTGTAACTTTGATCGAAGTTTTAATAATAGTGTATTTATGACGTACTAAAAAAAACTACTCATCAGATCGAGTTCAAACTAATTTTCGTTGGTAGTTTTTATGGTAATGTACATCATATTTTTTTTTTAGTTTTTTCATTCTCTTACTTTAGAAGTTAGAGGGGGGACACACATTTTACCACTTTGGAAGCGTCTCTCGCGCAAATTATTCAGTGTAGACAAAAATTATATTAGAATCCTCAACATCATTTTTGAAGACCTATCGATAGACACCACACACGTGTAGGAATGATGAAAAAAAAAATTTTGAGTTTCAGTTCTCAGTATGGGGGGCACCCCTAATTTTTGTTTTTTTTTTAAACTTTTGTAAAAATCTTAATGCGGTTCACAGAATACATCTACTTACCAAGTTTCAACAGTGTAGTTCTCATAGTTTCGGCAAAAAGTGGCTGTGACATACGGACGGACAGACAGACAGACAGACAGACAGACAGACAGACAGACAGACATGACGAATCTATAAGGGTTCCGTTTTTACGTTTTACGGAACCCTAATAACTTTTACTTTTTAATTGAATTAAAAAAAGAAGAGGCTCTCAATTCGGTTTTATCTTGTTTTTTGAATATATGATGGCGCCGCTAATTTTGATTCGATTTTGATGATTATTTTTTTGTTTGGTATATCATACTTTATAGGCAGTCCCATATGAATTTTGTGTGCCGGTTTTAAAAACAAGTTACAATCAAAAATAAAACGACATAAATATGTAGTGATAGATTCTTTTGACATTTGGTCAAGTGTCTGAAACTAATTTTAAATTGTAGTCGGTTTTTGTTTCTTCGGAGAAAACAAATTATTGAAGTCACAGATTACAGAAATAAAACCAGATGGAGCGCGCAGAACAGAGCTACTGAAGCAGACAAAGGAAATACAAACGCCGAAGCAAATACAAACTCCAGTCAGTATGAAACGGACTTCCGTGTTGTACGGGAGCATAGAATAGATAATACAGATAGAACGGACACTCCCCACCCCCCGCCAGTTTCAAGCTTCCTACCCCGCAAGGACGCGAGAAACACTCAACGAAGGGTTATATCGGACGACAATTTTCTATGAGAATACGACCATGACGCTGTGTTGCTGTGTTATTTAAATTTAGGTACCAATTTTTTCATCTGTTCAACGAAACAAGAATAACAGATTTTTAATTTCATAAGAATTTCTATAATATACTAGGATTGAATCGTTTTTCTACTGTGTTTTGATAAGTTCACAATTTTAAGTTAAGAATAAGAGATTTTTGATTTCATAAGGATTTCTACAAAGATTGAATCATTTTTATAAACTGTGTTAAGCTATTCTGCGTAGCGATTCTGAAACCATTCGGGTCGGGCTGATCCACGGAAACTGGCCTCTACCGACTGGTTCGGGCAATTTGCGATTCTCAACGCCAATTCCGATTACTTTTGACGTTTGCAACCGACTACCAGCTGTTTTCTAATCGGATGGGATTCGGACAGCTTTTTTGTCGTGGATAGCTAAAATACGATTTTCAGATTATTGTATTTACTTGATTTTTCTCTGTTTTTCTCAATATTTCTGTAAGATTATGGACAGTAAACGAATTTTTATTAACTTTAGTGTGTAATATGTGTTTAGTTTTTGGAATTTTGGGTTATGAAATTTTCAAAGTTGGCAGTTTGTGCTCAAAAAAATTGCTAGAAATAGATTATTGCCACATTTGATTTGTTGATATTGTTTATTTTTTGAGATGAAAATATGAAACATGTTTGTTGTTTGAGCAAAAAGCCAAGAAACCACAAAGAAACATTGGAGATACGAGACATCACGTCAAACAACGATATAACAGCAAGAGCGGAAACAACTTTGGCCCCAGTGGTCAGTGGTGGTCACAAACATAGTCGGAGCTAACTAAGTAAGAAGACCGTGTGATAAGTGCGTGCGTCTATAATATTACTTAGTGCCAGCCCAAAAGGGGTGACCCACGAACCCCTCTGGTCCTTGTATAACAAACAGTATTTTCGTACCTATCTGTTCGACTGTAGTTCTATCTATAGATGAAGGAAAGGTTACTTAAATGTACTTCTGCCAGAACTTATTGGTCCCCAATCCCTATAATGACAACGCAGACCCCGTAGGTGTATATAAAAGTAGCACCTTGCCGGTGTACGGCATGTGATTTAACAAACATTAAACTTACTTAGATATAGCTAGATATGTGGGACAAAATCCCCAAAGTTATAGGTACTATGACAGGTAGGTAGGAGTCTTGGTTCAGATGACCGATCCACTTCAGGTAGTCTTCAGTTTGATGACAGACTTCTGGCATATGTGCAGTGAAGATGTAGGATTATTGATTCAGATGATCGGTGGAGTGTAGATACTTTTGTTAGTGGTTACTTTTAGATATGTTACTAGCGGCCCGTTCCGGCTTCGCTCGGACATAACCTAGACACTGTCTGCAGCGCCATCTGCCGGGCTTATTTGTGAATTTAAACCATCTTCGAATACACACAAAAAAAACATTCAAATCGGTCCCGTCGTTTAGGAGTTCACTGTCAAATGATTAAATAACTAAAATGGCTATAAAAAAACAGGGGTTGGTGATAAAAAGGTAAAAATTTAGGGTTGTATGTATTTTTTAACGCCACATTATAAAAAAATAAAAACAAAAAAATTTGACCAAAAACTTAAAAAAAAATGTTTGGGGTGAACAACCCCTAATACTTAGGGGTATGAAAAATAGCTAGTAGCCGATTCTCAGACCTACTAAATATGCATATAAAATTTGGTAAAAATCAGTAAAGCCGTTTCGGAGGAGTAAGGAAACAAACACTGTGACACGAGAATTTTATATATAAGATATAATATAACTGTAATGGACAAACACTATGAAGCTATTACTTTTTGTTGTTATTTGGTTATTTCCAAACAATACAAACAATAGTTCCGTTGATTTTGACAACGTCAACAGATTGACAAATTGAAGGTAAAACGAAAAATGTAAACTATGATTTATTGTGTTGCAGATGCAAATTTCCAGAGGTTGTTCGATTCGATTTACTCGTTTATTATACAAATTCTATGTAAAAAAGTCATTCAAAACCACAAAATAAACCCGAAATACAGTTATTTGACGATTTGTATATTCCTACCATGAGTACTTTTAACTTTTCTACCAAATTTGTATCTGTATTCGAAAACTAGGTGGGATAGCTTGTCTTTGGTCTGGCCAAAAGACATTCCTACGCCAATCCGATTGGCGTTGTGAATCGCAGATTCCGAAACATTCGGTAGCGGGACCGCTATCGGATGAGTCGGTTCGGGAGCAACCGACTGGTTTCAGCATAAGCAAACTGATTGTTGATGAAAGTTATATTTACCTACATTAAAGATCGAACGCTAACTAGGTAAGATTATAGGACACTTAACACAGGCAGGTGAACTCACGGGTCATAGCTATTCCATAAAATAATTTAGTAACCCTAGATGACACGCACCCATGCGTAAATGTGTTCGAACGACATATGCGTAGTTGTGTGAGTGTAGGTATGTCAACTGCACCGTCTGTATAGATTTTAGGCCGAGTGTCCGGGGTGGACGGGAGTCCCGTGTGATTTTAAGTTTTGTTTTAAAATATGCCGTCTTGTGTCTTAAAACATTGCAAACAATGTTCCCAAAAACAAAAAAAAGGATAGACGAATATTATTTCATAGGAAAATTTGAATATTTTTACTGTTATTTATATAATTTAGGCGATTTCATTTTGGTGATGAATGGAACACAACACCTCAACGAAAATAGGTTAGTGTAGCAATACTAAATGGAAATTATTTTCCCTGAATTTAGGGTAAAATATAGATTATATATTTTTTTAGATACTCGTAGACCAAATTATTGATGGGCATTGTATTCAATTTAATATAATTTCAAATTTAATTTTGGTAAATGTTAAATTTGTAAAATGTGTAATTTATGACATAAAAATGTACAAAAAACAAAATCATTAATACATCATAAAATTTGTTTGTGTATTTATTTATTTCGTTAGTGGCACCACTGCCTAAAATAATACAAATTTTGTTTCCTCATGAATCAAAAGGTTATATGGAAGAGATCGCTTTTAGCGACAAGATCGCCTTTTGTGCCCATTTTGTTTTGTTATTATATTTGTTACTTCTTGTCAACTTTGTTTATGGTGCCAATAAAGTGTTTTGTATTGTATTGTAATGTCATTAGATATATTATCTAAGTGAAACGGTGGCAATATAATTGGTTATAAAATGATGGTTTATAAAATAAAACATGTTGTGTTGAAGGAAGATATTTTTGAAGTTAATATTATGCATAACGTTGTTTGTAAAATTAAATATTTTTAAATTGTTAAGTTTTTTAATATTATACGGTTACTTGATTTTAAAGTCTTGTTTTGTCAAAAAAAGGTGAATAATAAGTGAACTGTTAAAATGATTATTTAGTTAGTTTTTTTTTTGTTTGTTGTTTGGACCTGTAACATACAGGTAGCCTATATGCATTTTATCAAAAATAGTTTGGTGGTAAAGATGGTTGTTTTAATTTTTGTTTAACCATCTAAGCGAGTAAATTACACTAATAATATTATTTGCGATTCAAGTTAATTTCTAGTTGCATGCAAAATCAAAATTCTTTTTCATCCCACCAGCTCGGAAAGAGTACTTTTGCTCCTCGATGTCAGGGCGCAAAAGTCGTTTTTACCCTCTAGAGGTTAAAGTAAATTTGAATTTAGAACATCGTGTGTACTGAGGTTTTGAATTCAAAACATAATTTAACCTATTTATTTCTACCTCCTTGGTGCCGAATTCATCATACATTTATTTTTAATTTGTTAAAAACTCATACTCGGAACCTCTTTGGTGTACTTTTTTTTAAATGCTTTGCGCGCAATTTTCTTTTCACGTATGGAGGATAGAGGTAAATAATGTTATTTCAAATGGCAAAACATTTTGAAATGCTATTAATGAATCAATTGTAATCGAATTGAAGTATGCCGAGTTAAATAATTAAATATTATTGACTACTAAAATAGTAACTAATAGATAATTTCAACTACTTGTGCAGTACAAAATAATGTAGTAAATATATAACATCAAATAAATAATTACTATTTTGAGAAAACATGTAGGTACAATATATTTTAAAGTCAAAACTTCTTTTGGCGCGCCAAAGACAGATTTTTCGTGGGCTGTCAATTGAATTCTAGCGTCACGCTCGGGAATGATAAGAAATCTTCGGGTAAACTCGGGACCATAGCCAATGGCCATCTAGAAATGCCTCAGCCTTTCCCATTGGCCATTTAAAAATGTGTCTGCATTTCTAGATGGCCATGCTCATAGTCACGCCCTCCGGTTTCACACGCGTAGTTTCCAAAGTAAAAATCAAATTCTGAGTTATAAGTTACCACTTCTATCGGCAGTGCCTATGACTGCCAATATTTTTCTTTCATGAATTCTGAATAGTACGTTTATTCATTTCCTTTAAAATGTACCCTGATGCAAATTTACCGCTACTATAATTTAATGCATTTGGGCGGACACTTTTTCATGTACACATGAAACTCCTTACCTCAATCGGCCAACTCTCCATATTTTCACGTCATATTGTTATTGTTAAAACCATGGCTAAATAAACTTAAGTTTAAAACTTATAAAAGTGAATACAAGTGAAAAACCGAAATACCATATAATAATAAGTGATTCTAGCGACCAAGAAGTTTATTTAACGCCTACAGAATCGACTGAAACTGAAAATGCGCAAAGCGTTTAGTAATTTCCTCGCTAGGGGGGGATGAAAAATTACGTGTTACACTCGAGTGCAAAGATTTTTCACCTTGTGCTCTTTTGATTCCCTTGCTACGCTCAGGATTCTAATTTTTGAATCCCTCGCTACGCTCGTGATTCAACTTTAGAATCCTTCGCTTGCTCGGTCATCAAAATTGAGCACGCGGTTAAAAAGCCACTTTGCACTCTTGTATAACAAATAACTATTCTTCATAGAATGGAAATAGTAGTAACAAGAAATCCTTGCATAATCGGTGTAATAATATTAATATTTTAAAATATCAATTGATGTGTTTATTATACGTGAAGATTTCCCAAGCTAAGACAACAATAGTGGGACTTTTTTCTTAAGACTGACAACATTATACAAGTAATTTGATTTGTCAATTTTACGTCAACATGACTAATTACGGGCTTTACAGTGTTGTTCACGAAGGTTCCATCTGTGTTTTATTTCTGTAATCTGTGATTGAAGTAATCACATTTTTACTCCCACCGACATTTTTTCGTGGGGCAAAATGTTATGAATACTCGTAACTTACATGCTAATGCTAATTGTGTATCTATTAGTAGGTGTAATCTAAGTAGGTACATATAAAACGTACTGTTCAGATACGTCACAACTCCGTGGTCACAACCTTTATATCTGATGTAGATACTTGTGCAACATTAACGATGTTTTATACTTAAATTCTAAGTAATACATTTTCACTTAGATCGCAGGCACAAAAAAAGCAATAGGGACTACCTCATTACTGATGCATTTTTTGGGTTGCCAAATGCCAAAAAACGGGACCCTTATAGATTCGTCATGTCTGTCTGTCTGTTCGTCCGTCCGTATGTCACAGCCAGTTTTTTCCGTAACTATAAGAACTATACTGTTGAAACTTGAAAAGTAGATTTGTGTTCTGTGAACCGCATTAAGATTTTCACACGATTCTAGAAAAAAAAAACAATAACTTTTAGGGGTGTCCCATACTTAAAACTGACATTCGACATTATTTTTTTCATCAAAACCTTAGTTACGTATGAGTTATCTGTGGATACGTCTTTAAAAATTATGCTGAGGTTTGTCATATATTATTGTTTTTTTCTAAACTGAATAGTTTGTGCGAGAGACTCTTCCAAAGTGGTAAATACAGTATTATTAAAACATCGACCAAAGTTACACCGAACTACAAGTTATGCTTCTTATTGCTATGGAACCCTTCATGAGCGAGTCCAACTCGCACTTGGCCACTTTTTTTAAATAAAATAAGTCTGCGCTCCATCTCGATTTGCCTGATGTTAAGGAAGCAACCCATAAAGTACCTGTTTACCTACTCTCGATTGGAAGATATCCAGGTTGTACTTTTCGGGAGACACAGTAGAGTTAAGCAGAATATTCCAGAATTGTATAGTACGTATGACGAACGTGATAAAGGATTTGAACAACGTTGTTCAACTTATTAAAGAAATGCCGAAATGATTTTTTTATTTACACAGAAAAAGCACCCACTTTCGTCACACAAATATTTAACTTGGGAGAGCATCGAACTACAGCATTAGAAGCCCACTAAATATTCCCACTGCATGGACTTGCGGCTTTCTCTCGCGCGGAAATAATCAAGATCTTAATCCACCACGCTGGTCCAGTGCGGGTTGGTAGATTACACATAACCTTGAAAAATTCTAGGCGTTTCTCGGTTTTCTCGCGATGTTTTCCTTCGCCGTTTTAAGTTAGCGGCATTATGCACATGACATCGACGAGACAGTGGTGCGCGTGGGATTTAAACCTGGGGCTCTGGATCGGCAGTCGTCATTCTACATGACTAGTCCACCCGTAACCTCCGTATTGAACCACGACCTATGACTATGATAAACGTACTACCTTAGCCACGAGCCTATTACATGCTCAAATTCAAACGCATCATTAATGCCCGAGATAAAAGAGGCTTGTCTTTCAAGCTAGGATAGGAGGACGACTAGCGTTGCGTAGCGTTGTCTACACAAAACCAGAAGTACTAGCTTGCTAGCTTACTAACACTAGCTTGTTATCCTAGCTTGAAAAACTAGCCTCGTGTAGCTCGGGCATAAAACGTATTAAGTTTTATTAACATTAAATAACTCGCATCTCACAAACCTACCGCGTAGTATATTCTATTATATTGTTGGTAAAGTTAGGAATTAGTTTCACGTTAAGTCGTAGGCTTTCGCAACTTCGCCTCGGGGTATTGTTCTTGGATTAATAGATCGAAAGTAAACATCGAAGAAAATACACAGGACGATACCTTTTACTTTATTCCTTTTTGGGTGGATTTGTTGTTTATCATTGCGTCCATCACATATTTAAAAATTTATAAATATATCTGTACTATATTGTTGACTCTGAGAGACAGCTTCCCTCTAATCTACTATTACTACAACTACTGTATTTTAAGAATTTTAGTTATTTTTTTGTGATTTAAAATACGAGTATAAGTGCAATAAAAAGTTTATCTATCTATATGTTTATTCTGTCAAGGTGAGACTCTGAGACTGTCAGGTTTACCTGACAGTCTCTTAAGACTTAGTCTTTTAAGACTAAGGTGAACAGTTCAAATGGGTGGTTCGGGGTGGACGGCTTAAAATGGATGATTTGAAATGGTGGATCTAAAGTCAAATAAGCGTTTCAGGGTGGGTGGTTCAGGGTGGATCTAGGGTGAGAAACTTTGACCGCAGTCTCGTGGTCGATTTAATTTCAGTTACGGTATTTCAGTCGGAAGATCGGCGACTGCCGATCAAATCGCCGATCGGAGGCTTGGGTTCAAATCCCAAGTGCACGTGCAGTCGTGCACCAATATCTTTTTGAAGTCATCTGCGCAATGCCGCTAACTTTAGACGGCAAAGAAAAACATCGTGAGGAAACCGAAATGTAAGTACCAAGAATCTTCCGAGGTCATGTGTCGTTTACCAACCCGTACTGGTCGCAGCGTCATTGATTGTGGTCCCGACTCTCTCTTTGTAAGAAAAGGCCCCGAGTCCCAGCAGTGGGAACATTTCGTGGGCTCGTTAAATTAGCGTAAAAATGCTAATTCAAGTTATTATATCAAATATGTTTAAGTTTATCAACATGTTTTTTTTATAATCAATGTTAAAATTGTAAAACACGTAGGTAGGTACAGACATTAAATAACTCCAATGAATTCCGGAAAGTTGGTCAAAGTATAATTGTGCAATAAAAACATTAAACGCTCAAGCCTAATGGATATGCCGACATTCAATGTTAAACGAACTACGATGTGGGTCAGTGAATATTCGAATAGATTTACCGCCATAGCACTGGCCAGAAATTTTCTGGCTAACTACGTTGGGAATACATTGGACGAATGCCTGGCCAAAATCGTTGTTTGTGGCTAAATCCGATTAATGTTCGCCAATTTTATGAAAAAGTTAGCCGAACAAGCAAAAAAAAAAAAACAAATCTAACCAGTTTCAATACGTAACCTTTCAAAAAATTTATTATAATAACTAAGTATTTTTCTCTATGATAATCTATTTGAAGTTGGTTTGCTAAGTCGAGATACTTTTTAAAGAAAAAAGAAGTTATTAACTTGCAGAATCAGTTTAAAAATACACAAAAAAATAAGTTCTCCAAAGTTAAGAGAAATATTGATGAAATTAAATACATAAAACATATACATTCTGCCGAACATAAAACTTACTCTTCTTCCCAAATCAGATAATTTATTCTGTATTTTTGATAGATGCAAATCTACGTCATAGCCAAGTGGAGATTGCAATAATCACCGTTTCAGATAGAAGCACTTTATCATTATCAAAATGGAGAACAGTATTTGATTCTAAAGTTTTTGCCATATTTTTTAGTTAGGTAAGTTGCCAGAATTATGGTTGACCATAGCAACTGGCCAAATGATTTTCTATTTTAATGCGCAAATTATTGTACTTGCAAATATAACATTAAAATAAAGTGGCCAAGTGCGAGTTGGACTCGCCCATGAAGGGTTCCGTTGCAGCAAGTAACATAATATACATAGTACACATAGTTCTTGAAGTTCGTTGTAACTTTCATCTAAGTTTCAATAATAGTGTATTTATGACGTACTAAAAAAAACTACTCATCAGATCGAGTTCAAACTAATTTTCGTTGGTAGTTTACATGGTAATGTACATCATATGTTTTTTTTAGGTTTTTCATTCTCTTACTTTAGAAGTTAGAGGGGGGGGGACACACATTTTACCACTTTGGAAGTGTGTCTCGCGCAAACTATTCAGTGTATACGAAAATGATTTTAAAAACTTCAACATCATTTTTGAAGACCTATCGATAGACACCCCACACGTGAAGGTTTGATGAAAAAAAAATTTTTGAGTTTCAGTTCTCAGTATATTATCAACCCTAATTTTTATTTTTTTTTTAATTTTTTTGTTCAAATTTTAATGCGGTTCACAGAATACATCTACTTACCAAGTTTCAACAGTGTAGTTCTCATAGTTTCGGCAAAAAGTGGCTGTGACATACGGACGGACAGACAGACAGACAGACAGACAGACAGACAGACAGACAGACAGACATGACGAATCTATAAGGGTTCCGTTTTTACGTTTTACGGAACCCTAAAAATACATTTTCAAATAATTTATTCCTATGAATGCAAATTCTTGCGAATTTGCCGCAAATGTAGTTGAAAGCACAGGGCATGACTGATATTTTATACAATGCTTTTGAGAGAAGAAGACGGTCGTGTTACGCTACATTATAACCTCGATGCAGCGTGAACGGACTGAACAAGCGGTTTGCTCGGGTTTTTAGAACGTTGAAATATAACGGTTTAATATTTAACATAATGGCAACGATCCAGATAAAATAATTAAATCTGAAATTTTAATGCATGCCATCACCCACCCCCATGTAATGTGACCCTTTGAATTGCTGAAACAGAAGGTTGTTTAAATGTATGTGAAAACGTCCATAAAAGTCCCATAAAAAAGAGATTTAAAAAAATATTGTTTATGCTTCTTTTACAGATGAACAGCAAACAACTTACTAGGCACGTTGTTGTCTTTGAAATCGCAAATATGATTTTATTGTTTTTCAAAAATATTTCAGTGTATGTATTTCTAAAAGTGTACAATGTTTTGAAATTCTATTTAAAGTTGAAAAAAATATTTATTTTTCAAAGGGAAGGGAAGCAGAAATTGGGAACTCGGGTTATAAATAAAGCCTGTACTTAGTCGTTGGACTTTTCATCCCGAAAAAAAAATGTAGCTCCTTTATCTAATTTATGTTTTTTTTACTTTTTACGATTGTACTTTACTAAGTCAGAGCAATAGATAATAATAATAATAAAAAAATACAATTATTATAATAGTTTATAATTAAACGGTTTTATTGTCAGCATAGCAAGAACACTTTAAAAGTACTTAAATAAACAAAACTGTAACTCAAGTTCTTATTTTTTTTACCTGAGACTAAATTTAATTATTGCAAATGAATATTTTGTGTACGATTCCGGATTCTATATTTCTTCAACTTATACGTTTAGGTTTAATCCGGCCGAATTCGGGTCGTATTTTTTAGCCCTGTAGAAAAATCCTTTCTATGTTAATATTTCCCGAAGTTTCCAGGCAACATGCTTATCGATTTAAGGTCGGCTTGGTCCGATCGTGTTATTCAATTTTACGCTGAAAATATCTTGTATCAAAGTTTGACACAAGTGTACTCACTTGTATCTCACTTGTATCATTGATAATTATGGAAATGAAAATGTTTCATAATACCCAGGGGTTCTTGAAATAATGTTATCTTCTTTAATAATGCTTGATGATGATTGGGAAGTATGTCACTAAAATTTATGATTATGTGTTACTACTACACACACCTACCTATTATTCCACACACTGCCATGTAATTGTCTCACACACTCGTCTACTCTTTTGTATTAAATTATTTTTCTGATTCTGATTCTAATGGACGAACTTTGACCACTGGAACATTATAAATACGAATAAGTGTTACAGATTCAAGTTATATCAATTACTAGCAGCGCCCCGCGGTGTTACCCGCGAAGTTCCCGTTCCCGTTGTTCCCGTTGTTTTTTCGGGATTAAAAGTACCTAACCTATGTGTTCTTCCAGACTATAATCTATCTGTGTTCCAAATTTCAGCCCGATTCGTTCATACGTTAGGACGTTATTGAGCAACAAACATCCATACATTGACATTTATAATATTAGTAGGATATGTTGTTTTTACGAGATGTTTATGCATATTTATGTAGTATTATGTACAATATGTAGAAAAATGCTTAGAAGTGCAAGTTTTGATCCTACGACCTGTGACCATTGTGAAATCGGATGTTACTAGGTACTAGGTCACCAAGACATTTTTTGGTGATACGTAACCTGACACCCATGTCAGGTTAAGTATGTAAGTGCGATGTTTATGCTTCGGCATATAAATTGCCGGCTTATTTGAACCCGTTTGAGCCTATTTATTCTCAAGAGCGCTTCAAGACGTAACATTTTTGACACTTGAGTCAAAAATACATATCGTGTCAGAGTGCACTGGACCCCAAACTTGGGCAACCTGTTTTTTTTTTTTTATATTTAATTTAAACACTCGACAGACTCCGGGGTTCGTGACTTTTGTCAATACAATAATCTTTTTTTATTTACATAGTTCTTGGATTAGGAGAAGAAGAGGAAAATAAGGGGGGGGGGGAGTAGTAGGGGGGTGGTGAACATTTTAAACGTAATTCTAGTGTTAGTCAGTTCGATTTCGTCTGTTGAGCCGATCACTGCCGGTTGGGATTCCGATAGTAATCGACTCGACATCGTCTTTTGCCTAAGCCGCCTCCTCCTGGCCCAGAGCCTCCACTACAGCCGCATTTCTGTCTCTAATGGCCATCTGCAGGTTGAAATCTTGAATGGTCTTTGGTGATGCAGCCAACGCTCGCCGCACGAACCGACCGATGGCGTCGTCGGTGTCGTCGGCGTAGTATGTGAAGGTCCCCGTGTGCCGTGAGATTGCAACAACCGCATGGGACACGCTCTCGTGCAGCTTCATGTTTGCCTTAGTTTTAATTACGATTACCGACTCGTATGTCAATCCCTGCGCTTCATGAATGGTAAGGATGCGTGACCCGGTGCCTGACCCGTAACCCGTAAACCAGGGTTTCCTCCTGAGTATGCACTAAAAAGAGGGTGTTGGGTTGGGTGCCGGGTATTTGCGCTCCTTTATACCTTCTCTGCTCTAGGGACTTTATACGGGGTACTGAGGAGTACTTACCTGAGTATATTTCCCTCAGCGCATATGCAACATCCATCGAGTTGTGATGTGTGCAGAGCAACTCCTGGCTGATCTTTGCTACCAGGTTCGGTGATACCTCATTTCGAAGAAATGTTCCCTATCGATGTAAGGCAACTGATTGACGTCTCCGATGAGGACAATTTCCAGAAAGCATATACTGTTTGCTGAGCCGAGGTGTAGGACCGTTGCTCGCCAGGCCTCCCCGATACCGCGGTCCCTCGCTGCATTAAATTCTCTGCTCGATGCGGCGCCTGACTTGGATATACTAGCGGGTCAGTGGAGAGACATTATGTCAGAATGCATGTTGTACTGTGAAAAGATGTTATTTAGGCAATCTAGTACTTTTAAGTGATGACACGTAAAATTTTAACTGGTGACATGACATTGTATAACCAATTGACATACATGACATGACATTTGGAAGATTTGCATTATTGTTTGCAAAATTATACCTATTTATTATCTTAAACTATAGAATTTGTATTTGTAATCTGACGTTATTATTTTTCATTGTTTACATATTTGATTATTATTATTTTTGACATAGTAATATTTTTTTATTATTTTTTTTAATATTCGTTTTAATTATGTACAATTTTTGGTGTTCATTTGCAAGTTGTTTTTCTATATTTTTATCATTATAATCTAAAAATGACGACGAACAATTCTGAAATAATTATTAACATTTTTTATGGTTCTTGTTTTGACAGATGATTTTATATCATGTTATAATTAATTTTATTATCATTATTATTGATGTCTTAAAATAATCAGTTAGAATGTTCTTCGTACTTAGTCTAGCTCAACTCTCATTAGTGTAAGTCGTTGTTTGTCACGGTGCTAATTGATGCAAATAAATAAATAAATAAATAAAATAAATTTCGTCAACACCAGACAGCCGTGAGACCATCACAATGGCCCCGAAATGGTTCATGAGAGCCTCATCCACCAGGAGGCGGCTGAATTTCTCTTTTCCGAAACCATTTACCAGAGCAGAAGCCATAGTTCGCACCCTGGTTTTGACCAGGTTTCCGATACGGTGCGATAGCTTCTCCCTTAGATCTTTTACTGCCTCAGCTTTATACTTTCTTTTTCCACGTCGAAGTGTCTAATCACCCACGTTGTCTTTCCACATCCTGGAACTCTGTTGACCCACTGTATTCTTGGTACCTCCCAACACGCTTTGACGTTTGAGTTCCCTTCAACGGACTTGGCCATCTCGAGGATCTTGTCGTCCGGCAACCTGTGTTGTGATATCCAGGTTATGAATTGATTTGATTTCGACTGTGGCGTTTATGTTCGAACATTTTTGAAGTGAAAACTTCTTTTGGCGCGCCTAGACAGATTTTTTGTGGGCTGTGAATTGAATTCTAGCGTCACGCTCGGGTTAAATAAGAAATCTTCGGGTACCTAAGCTCGGGACCATAGCCATTGGCCATCTAGAAGTGCGTCAGCCAATGGGAAATTCTAAAAGGGCGTGGCCTGCCTATCATGGCATGGTCATCTAGAAATGCGTCAGCCAATGGGAAATGCTGACGCATTTCTAGATGATCGTGCCATGATGATCAGGCCACACTCTCCGGTTACACCCGTGTAGTTTCCAAAATAAGCTATCAAATTCTGAGTTTTAAGTTTTCACTTCTATCGGCAGTTCCTATGACTGCCAATTTTTTTTTGTTTTGTATATTAGTTATCTTTGTTTTGAAAATATCCTCCACGCAGTCAAAAAAGTTAGATTTGATAAGTTGCAAAATCGAGTTTCCTCGTTTGCTTAAACTATGAGAAAAAGAGTGCTTATTATTTTGTTCACAAGTTTGTTCAAATGGAAAACTTTGATTAGAAATTTACTTAGTAAAGACCACGGAAACTTTCGCGTAATCTTAAGTTGTTGAGTTAAGTAATAAGAAAATCTTTTTGAAATCTAATAATATAATTACCATTTCTCCATAATTGAAAACATTCTACAGGAGGACAAAACTGTGATCCACTTCGTGATCAAAACGCAGCTCTTTTTTTACCCGACTGAAAGAAGGGTTATGTTTTTCGCGCATATCTTGTAGATAGGTATTACCTACTCATGTTTGTAAATTTCTTTACGAGGGTCAAACTGAAAGTTCTGAGAACTGGCCACTTATAAACAATATAATAAAAAAATAATTCTATAATTTGAAAATAGAACTCTTTGCCAATATTACTGAGTATATACTTCATTCATTTGTCATTTGTTTTACGATTTGGCGGCAAATTGAAAATTGTCTGTGTCACGTCAACATGAATTTAACACGAGAAAATTTTCGTGCAATGATTTTTTATGACTTTCGATGTCATTTAAGTCAACAAGAAAGTTATGATAGACTACGATTGGCCTTTCACGATGAAGCCCCGTCTCGTGCGACTGTTTACAACTGGTTTAATGAGTTTAAACGTGGTCGCACTAATCTCACTGATGATTTACGTGAGGGACGGCCTTCTACGGCGACGACTGAAGATAACATCTGTGTTGTGCGGCGTATGATAGAGACTGACAAAAGAGTGACCTATCAGCAGATTCGGACAAGCTTAGGCATCGGTATGAGTCAAGTGCACAAAATCCTACACGAACATTTAGCGGTCAGGAAGCTTTGCGCCCGGTGGATACCTCATAATTTGACTGAGGCTCAAAAACTCCATCGTGTGGATTGGTGCCGTAAAATGATTGAAAGATTTAACGAAGGTGACTCAAATGCTGTGTTCGACATACTAACAGGTGACGAAAGCTGGATTTACTGTTATGATCCTGAAACCAAAAGACAATCTGCTCAGTGGGTGTTTCCTTTCGAGGAGTTGCCAACTAAAGTGAAGAGAGATCGAAGTGCGGGGAAAAAAATGGTAGCCTCGTTCTTTGGAAGGATAGGTCATTTCGCAACAATTGTGTTAGAGGATCAAAAAACAGTTTCTGCAGAATGGTACACTACCAATTGTTTGCCACTTGTCTTGGAAAAAGTTCGAGAGAAACGACCTCGCAGTAGGATCCTCCTTCACCACGACAACGCCTCATCGCACACCGCCAAGCGAACGATCGACTATTTGGCGACATCAAACGTTGAATTACTGGGTCACCTGCCGTATAGCCCCGACCTCGCGCCTTTTTATTTATTTTCAAAAATTAAAGAAAAACTTAAAGGAAAGCGGTTTATGAATGCTGAAGAAGCGGTGGCTGCGTATCGCGATGCCATTGAAGAGACCCCTAAGGACGAGTGGGCAAAGTGCTTTTCCCAGTGGTTCCATCGCATGCAGCGGTGTATTGACGTGAATGGACAATATTTTGAAAAGATATAATAAAACTAATAACTGGCTAATGTAATCAGTTTTTGATTTTCTAAGAACTTTCAGTTTGACCCTCGTATTCCCACGTATCTTCCAAACGGCTGGATGGATTTTGACAATTGAGATGTCGTTAGATTCGTCTCAATCACCCAAATGTCCTTTTTTTTTTTATAGCATAGAGTGACGAGACGAGCAGGTCAAGTGCCTGATGGTAAGCAACATGCCTGCCACATAACAGCACAGTAACACGCAGCTATTGGAACATGATAGTCCAAATCATTACCTAGCACTGCACTGCGCTCGTCACCCAGAGATCTAAGATATTATGTCTCTAAGCCCTGTAATTTCTCTGGAATCATTGCCCTTCAAACCGGAACACAGTAATGTTTGCACATTACTGCTTGGCGGTAGAATATTTGGCAAAGGTGTGGTACTTCCCCAGGCGCACTCTGCTAAGAGTCCTACCACTACTCACATACACCTTAGATAGTAATATATTATTTTACGAAATGTTTTTTATCTAGTGATGTTTTGCAGTTGGTTTTTTTTTAAATTAAAGTTATTATTCATACATATACTAGTATTCATACATATAATAGTACATTAGCATCGCAATTCAAAGTGGCAATGGGGTCAACATTTTGGGCACGATTCCCGCTGTACCTACTGGTTTCTTAGGCAAATTTTATGTATGTATTGTAAATAAATAGACAAGCAATTTTACTTATATTATAGGATTTCATTGCATTGTGCACAATTTTGTGTATTGACGAAGCCATTCATATGGAAATGCGCTTTATCGGAGAAAATTACTTTGAAAATGTAGTCATGGAATTTTTTTAAGAAAAGAGTAATGTCATCGGAGCCGTGGGGGTCATTTGCCGGATATTTTATTCCATACTTAATCGGAACATGTCTTCTTTACAATACAATAAAAATATCACAACTCTGTCATAAAATACTTGTTTTTATTTTAATATGAAAAAGTGCACTCTTACAGAGACACCTTTTCAATGCACAATATTTTTTTTTTTTTTGTAAAAATCTTAATGCGGTTCACAGAATACATCTACTTACCAAGTTTCAATAGTGTAGTTCTCATAGTTTCGGCAAAAAGTGGGTGTGACATACGGACGGACAGACAGACAGACAGGACGAATCTATAAGGGTTCCGTTTTTACGTTTTACGGAACCCTAAAAATACACTTGCTACAAACTCTGTATACTTTGACTACTTGTACACAACCGCCTGGGGCAGCACCACACTTTTTATCGTTATTCTACTGACAAGCAGTAACGTGCAAACATCAGAATGTTTCGGTTAGAAAACCAATGTTTCTAAAGAAATTACGTGACCAACCGTCAGGTTGACGAACGCAGTACAGCAGGTCTACTACGAAAACAAACTCCGAATGATCGGATCCGACCGACAGCTGAATCGGATCTGTAGCCTACCATGAAAAACACTCGGATCGATACATCTCGGTCGAAAGTTATATACTTAGCTCGGATGAGGGTCGGATCGAACGAAACGGCCGATTCGATCAACCGACCGATTGTCTATCGATGTAGGAAAAGTCCATAAGTTCGGCCGATATATCGTTTATCGGACTTCGTAGTAGACCTGCAGGGATAGGCAATGATTTGGACACTTCGTATTCAACAGCTGCGTGACATTGTGTTGTCATGGGACGTGTTGCTTACCAACAGGCACGTCACATACTCTTCTCGTCACTCTATAAAATGTAAATAAGAAAAACTATTTCCCATACTACAATTACTGTAATTCAATTAGTAAAGCCATTAATATGTATGACCGTGACAAATTACGGTAATCGCTCTAGCCCATTTAAATTCCAGGCGATCCCTATAGTTTTCAAACTGAAATAATAATTTCTGAACAATGTCGATCAATCAGAACATAGAACGAGAACGCGAAAACGTCGCGTTCTCGGTAATGGGTCGTCAAATACGAAACATAAACGCTGAGTACAAATAGTCGTCAGTTGTGTTCAAGGAAGTTTTAAATATGGTATTCGTAGATAACATACGTAGGTATATATTTATGTCTTGTTATAAATAAACTCTATGCATAGAGTCGACCTTCTTAGCATTCCATGGATTCACCGTGCAGGTGCCACGTCCATCGTGTGGCAGAGAGAGAAATCTCGAGTAGACCCCAAGACTTGTGACTCGGGCATAAGTTTAAGGGGCCCCTTTGTGACGTACGTCAACACTCACCTTCACTACTCGTATTTCTCTCCCTGCCCAGCCAAATCCGATATGATCCTATTAGTGCAGCTTTATATACTCGTTCTAGTATATAGAACTTACTGCACTTCTGGACAAGCCAAGGACTTTCAGCAGGTTATAGAGAGATTTTGCTGGTATACCTCTCGCTCCTACTTCTACAGCGTATAAATTAACTACATAGCCATTTTTTGTTAATTCGTTTTGAAGGTCGTAATACTTATTTTGTTTCATTGCGTGGTCTTTAGGTATATTAGTTTCCCACGGTATGGTAAGTTCTACAAGGACTATGCGTTTCGTAGCTCTTGAAAAAAGGAAAATGTCCGGTCTGGATGACGAAACACCCACATCCTCTGGGATTTTATGTATTTGAAATCTATGTAAGTATTAAATCCGCTATCTGGCCGTAATAGTACAAGCTTTGCTTACTTTGGGGTCAGATGGTATTGTGTGTGAACAGCTGTCCATCAATATTTATTTATGTAAAATATACGCGTCACGTTGTTTGTCCCCGATAGATTCTTAAACTATTTTACCGACAATAATCAAATAAACGCACCGCGGTTGGATCCAACTTGAAAGACACGATAATTTTTATTTCGATTAATAGTATTTATATAACAGTATTATTTGACGTAGCCGCAACGGGCTGCTAATTAAACAAAAAAAAAATTAGAATAATTAAATACTACGAATATTTAAACAAAAGTGGTCCCAAATGGTGACTCACTGGTATCCTCGAGGAGAAAAGAGGAAAAGAGGGAGACAAATACGCAGATGGGAGGATGATGTGAAGAAGACAGCGGGAACCACATGGACGAGGAAGGCGGGTAACAGAGAGGAATGGAAAAACTCGGAGGAGGCCTATGTCGAAAAACAAACTGGGATGTAAATTATAAAAACTAGCTTAAATATATACTTGTAAAAATGTAATCAATACCCTAGAAATAAAGGCTATCTTTATCTTAATATTTTAAATTTTAAAGTTTGTTGATCAATCACGTCGGAAGAACTAAACGGATCGGGTTGAAATTTGGAACCCAATTAGATTAAATTTCAGAATAACACATGGTCTACTTTTAATCTCAGAAAAATAAAGGAAACGGGAATTACTTGGATAAAACCAAGCTCTACTATAAACAGGCGATGCTAGTGTAAACTAAAATTGGTCACTAAATAATTATCAAATAGACAAGCTGTATATAGATTTGCGAAGCTTCATCTTCGTCTGATAGGTGTGTAAAGACATAAGCAAAAGCAGACTACTATAAAGGAGTCTGCTTTTGCTTATGGAATATAAATTCCATTTACATTCCATTTCCATTACCGAGAATTGGAGCCTTCTCTCGCAAAGAAAGAGTCATGCCACCACTCGATGGCTAAATGCATGTTTGCGGATGACGCAAGACCCCGAAAGAACATGCCAGTTTCCTCACGATGTTTTCCTTCACCGTTCAATTTTGTGCTGATAATAAACATGCAATTCTGCTTGCAGCTTAACATGACATGCAGCTTAGAAAAATACTCAAAGGTGCAGTCGAGTTTTGAATTTACGACCTCGCAATTTAACAACGAGGAGTTGAAATCATTATATAAATAAATAAATATTAGTGGATAGTTCACTCACAATAACACCGTCTGACTTCAAACTAAGCAAAGCTTGTACTGTAGGAGCTAGATAGCTGAGATACTTATATAGCTGTAAATACATATGTAATTATTATACGTACAACACCCAGACACAGAACGAATACTGGTATTCATAACACAAATATTTGCACTGAATGGGAATCGAGCCCTCGGCTTACTACCAACTAAACCACCTTCAAATTGGAACGCAGTGATATTGAAACATAACTGCTTCGTGCATTACAGAAGTGCGGTGTTTTTTCCAAGCGGACTTTACAAAAACTCTTACCACAGCAATATATAAGTTCACCTTGGTAGATCACTGTGATTATCGAATCGAAATTCAATTAACCATACACCTTTCAGTTTGTTTAAAACTTCCTTGTTTACCACTGATTTGTTAGCAATACGAAATAAGTCGTGCGAATATCATGCGTACCGTAATTTTGTTTACGTATCGTGTTTACTCACGTTATGAGAGTTACGAGACGTTATGTGGTGTTTATCGAGTGATTAGGAAGTTTGTGTGGTTAGGAAGATCAGCTGCTATAGATATGTTTTATAAAAAACTATGAATAAGATATACATAGCCCTACTAAATACTATAAACGCGAAAGTGTGTAAGGCAGTGTGGATGTTTGAATCTTATACCTTTAACCGAGCAATAGATCTATAGATCTATAGAATATAGAATCTGAATCTCGGAAACGGCTCGAACGATTTTGATGAAATGATGTATGCAGGGGGTTTCGGGGACGATAAATCTAACTAGGTTTCATTTAAAAAAATGCATATTATGCGCGTTTTTAGACAATGAAAAACTGTCACATAATTACACATTAGAATGCGAAGGTAGATTTTGCCGCGTGACGCAACAGCATAATAGCTTAGACGGAAGTCGGGCGGTCATAGCGGTCACGAATTAGTAGCTCCGGGTTCGAATCCAGACGGCTTTTCTTTTTTTTCAAGTTTACTTTTTTTTTAAGAAAATCTATTTCTCGGAGTCTTTTATCTAAGTATATTTAGTATTTAAACCGAGCAAAGCTCGGTCAGGTAATGATTACTAATAAGGGATTTGAAAGAAAATATAAAACCAAGAATTACACCATGAAATAGGCTACTAAAAGAGAAGGGTGGGACTTACGTAATGATGAGCTTCCTACGTCTGCCAGCCGGCAGCGATACGAAAACACCACACTAGATCCTTTTTAACTGTTTAACTGATCAGAATAGAATAGCAGCCGTTGACTTAGTGAGTCCACCTTTGATATTATTTTCTCGAATGAGGGGAGGAAGATTAATTAATATTAGAGGGTTAAGAAAGGCAACGGAAGTGTTGCCTTTATAATTCCCTTATTAATGGCCAACACACTAAATACTCAGCTGATATAGCACAACAATTGTTTATACCAAAGGCATAATTAAAACGTACCAACGGCCAAAAAAGGTCATTAGGCAGTAGAGGCCAATTCAGACCCACTGCTATAAATAAGACCACTTAATGTTCCCACAGCTGGGACTTGGACCCCTCTCTCTCAAAGAGATAATCAAGGCCATGATCCACCATGTTGGCCAAGTGCGGGTTGGTATAAGACACATGTCCTCAAAACATGTCTTTCTTGGATACATCAGTTTCTTCATGATACTTTCCTGCACCGTTAAACCCAGTGGTGATGATAAACTTGTCCATTTGCACTTGAAAATTACTTAAAGGAACAGGCGAGATTCGAAGCTATGTCCTCACGATTTTGAAACCTAACGTTCTAACAGCGGTTAGGCTTTGTAGCCTAGCGAGGATACAATGGCAACTGCCATAATATCCTTTAAAATAATGACACGCATGATTGAAAACTTATACTTAAAACTCTTTGAAAATTTACATCCTTTAATAATTATTTTAATGACGACCAAAGACAACCAATTATGACTAAAATATTAATTATTATTAGGTCACTATCGTACCAAACCCTTCACTGTAATTTATACATACAAGTTCGAAATTGATAAAAAAGCAGTTACTTCCTTTTATGACTTTTTTACCAAGCTGTACTTACCGAATTTTTATAGTTTATGAAGGTTGGCAACCCAACCCCGAATATAACGTTTTACAAACACGTGTGCCAAGCCAATCGTAACAATTTGTAAAGGAACCAGTTTTATTCAAAGAACCTAACGATCGTTCCCGATTTTATTTCAAATTCATTTACATTTTCATAGTCCTTTTCCGCTACAGTGTTTGTAATATATTCGTATAAAAGAAACTGGTTTCCTTGTTAATATTTTTAGACGAGCAAGGAACCATCGAAGCTTCAATAAATAATTTTCATTCAACAACCCTATTAACCCTAGATTACTAACCATTCGTCTAAGAGACTACGCGTACCCCGCGGTTTTGGTGTTTAAGTATGTTCCCCGCCCCCGCCGACCCCCGGACGCTCAGTACCTTCCTAATCTGCATCGACAGTGACCCGCGCGCATCAGTTGCGATTGCACGCTTATTAGATCGGGATATTTTGCAGAATCGTCGTGCGAGAGACGAAAGGTTAGTGACACCGTAACTTTTTTTACACTGTTATAATTTTTTAAAATTTGTATTTTATTGTTAGATAATATTTGCAATGAAATTGGATTTTTTTTTGTTATTATATGTCATAATACATGTTTTGAATGGTTGGTTATACATTTCTAATTTACTGCTATATTTTGATATTTTACAGTGTATTTACCGTTTGAAACTTATTTTGATTTTATGTTTTTTAGATGGATTTGAGAAAAAAAGAGGAGAAAATTCTACAATGGTTAGCTCAGTGTGACACTGAATCTCTACCTGATGCTCAGCAACAGTCATCGGACTCCGAGGAAGATAACTTCGAAACAGAAATCCATATCAATACCGACGAAGCTGAGGAAGATTCTGCGGTATCGTCTGATGATGATGAAATAAAGTCGTGTACCTACTATCTACAACTCATGACCAACCAGAAATCAACAGTGTATCAAATAAACCAGAAATAATAGAGTTTTACAACTCCACAAAAGGCGCTGTTGACACCGTTGACCAAATGTGCTCCATTATGAGCACAAGTCGAAAAACAAATCGATGGCCTCTGTGTCTATTTTATGATACCCTCAATATATCTATTGTGAACGCATATGTCGTCCACGTTTCCAACGCAATCCGAAATGGAAACAAACCCCTAAAAAGACGTACTTTTGCCTTACAAATGGCGGACCAACTTATGAGGCCTTGGCTAATGGAACGATATGGTACAGTAACTTTGCAAAGGAATTTGAAACAAATTATCGCCGAAATCCTGCATATTGATGATCAGGAGCAAACCTCCACTCAAGAAGGTTCAAAAACTCGAAAAATTTGCAGTTACTGTCCTTCAAAAAAACGGCGCATGACGAAATACTCCTGTAAGGGTTGCAAAAGGGCGATTTGCGGAGAACACACTGTATCTATGTGTAGTAACTGTTCTGATTAGTTATTTGTATAATTATTACTGTCACTTAACTACTTCAAAAATGAGACCTATAAATATTAAAATAATTATACTTTAAATAAAGATGATTATTTTTTATCGATTTTTTATTTCGTAGTCTGATAGTCGAAAGGTTAGTGATAGCGTTACTCAAAAATAAGGTTAGTGAGCTAGGGTTAATGTCAGCAATGGTGAGTTATTACTTTAATTTATTAGCTTAGCTCGATTATTACTTAATTATAAGATACAGCTAGATTGCACGTCCGTTAAGACAAATTGTTGATACCAAACTTATAAAATATCATCATGTAGAAGTAACTGCGAGTTATTTCAGATTACTTGTTTGAGCTCCAGTTTGATTTTACGACGTGATGAGTACAAACCTTTCAAGATTAATATTAGTTCAATAAAGTCACAAGTTAGTAGTTTGCTGCATATTCATAAAAAAATTGAACAAGTTTGAACACGGAGAAAAAAAATACGAATTGTATATAAAGATGTCCATTTTGTGAATGTTAAGATTAAATTCTCGACAAAAAGGTGTAAGCTGTGATTGCGTTGCAAAAAAGTAAACAAAAGTTACGGCAAGTTTTGATGTATTTTTCATCACAATGGCCGCGATGTATAAAAGGAAGTTGATCAACTTTTTCCGAGTGTAGTGGGGGGACAAAAGACGCGGTCCTCAAAACGGGCTTTTATTTGCAGACACTTCGGATAAAACTTTATACAATTCTATCTGCGTGAATTTTTTACAAATGGGTTTCATGTTTTTATTTCGAATTATTGTATTGTAAATAAGTTGTGCATTTTATTTTTGGGTACCTATATTATATTCATAGCACTCTAAATTATAAATAAGATTTGAGTCTATATTTTGTGTGTCTAGTCAGTCTATAATTATTTTCGTGTCTAGATAGAATGACCTATAGCTAAGAAGAAGCTATACATTTAAAACTTTTATTTAAAATAATACAATTTTATCGTGATAAATTATATTACATAAAAATACATAAAATTAAAAGAAGATATACATTGTAATGTAAAGACATATAATACATACCTAGACTGAATAGTTTCTAGTTTTTTAATTACAGTATTTTTTCGAGCAAAAATTTTATGATTTTTGGGTTATTTAATTTCAGTAAAGACATTTTTGTCATTTTTTACGTTAATTGAAGTTAAATCAGTTGTTTTTTTATTGCATATTTTGCATTGCGAAAGGCACTGTGTGGCTAACTACTTTCGTAACCGTTAAATCTATCATTATACCCATGCTAAGCAAATAAATCTTTACTTTACTGGCCTACAAAGAGATCTGGATCTCTTTATCGGTCAGTATGTATTTTCATTAATCCACGACAACAATGACACAACAATGTTTCCTCATAATTACCACCAAAAGGGATTATGTCGGCATGCCAATATCCGATCAAGTTAGTTCTGATCGCTGTGTGGGAGTCAACGACCCTCTCATAATCCGGACATAATCACTCAAAGCTTGGATTCAATCAATATGGAGCTTCAGGAAGTGACAATCACAATGTAGTTTGTCGCTATCATTGACCATTCGAGTGTCATACGAACGTATCTCTACGTAGGGGAAAAATTATAGATAATGAAGACAGCAATGAGACATTTTGTAAACAACACATGACATAATCACGATCTGAATTATTATTTTATAGTGATTTAGTTAGTGTTGTGCCATAGTGTGAACCCTGTGATTTTTGAAGACCAAATGAGGGTAGATAGAGATCACCTCATTACCCAATGAGACGACTTGCAGTTTTTTCAGCGTGACCACCGCGGGGTATTTTAACGCTACCAAAACATAGAGGTATGTAATTAAATACGAATAATTTAGAACGCGATTAAGTTCCGTGTGACCATAGATCGGGTTCTACAATCTTTGCGTGTTACCATTACAAAATGAATTAAAAAAAAAGAAAGTTTGAAAGCAATGACACATCTTTACTGTCTAGACAAAAATTGATTAGAAATGTTTTTCACTACACTAGATTATTATGATGTGATATTAGCGTGGTTAATTACTAGAGCGAGTCTTCGACATTTCGTTGTAGTTTTATGTACCGTATTCACAGATATACTAATGAATAAAGACGTTGCGGCTATATTACGTATTCTGACGTAAAATAAATGACCAAATAGTGGTTTCGGCTGTTCGGTACTAGATATCCCACTACCGCCGGCAAAAAAAAAGTGAAGGTAGTTAAAGAGCTCTTATTTTCTTCAGCAAATGTATTTGCAATACAAAAGCTGTAAAATCACATTCACATTCTTTTGAAAACTTTGTTGAACAAAGAAATTACTCTCCGATTTTTTTTAATTTTCACCAATATATTAATTGTTTATCCTAACATCCAAACTGATGATAAAAGAGTAGGAAAACGTTTGGCAATCACTGAAATATGGGCTCATGACAATCCTAATAATATCATTTATGTATGTTTGGATATTTGTTTCTCAATCTAAGAACTAGACGATTCTAGAAACTAAGATTTTAGTCTAGAATAGCACACAGGCAGACTACTGTTTACTCTGAAAACGGGCAAAGTTACAAGCAGACGCTAGTTAAAAATAAAATTTTAAACTAGTAAAGTGAAACATGTAAAAAAATAACATGTAACTATTCGTACCATTGACTTACATGTTACCGCGTATTCGTACCAATAAAAGAGTATGTAAGTAGGTACATACAATCTATAAGCAACCGTTTCGTGACTATAGACTATATAAAATGTTTTGAGTTATGTTGTTGTATTGTTTGTAATATATATGGATGTTATGCTTTGACTATTTATTTGTTTTCTATAATTTTGGCTCCGCGCTCTCAACGCAATGTGCATTTGCCAAGAATAACGTTTAACCTACGATAGCATTGTAGATTGTAGGTATAGAAGATACTTAAAGTAACATTTGATATTGCGTTAAAATGTGTAGTGGCTTGCATTTGCATTTTTTTTAAATAATAAAAGCTATAAATTCCATGATGTAACATCAGTGTACTGGATTTTAAAATTGTAATAGTGATTTACGCTCCGTAAAATAATCTAGTTGCTACATTTTTGCATGCAATGCACACTTGGCAATATACCAAAACTTAAAAGTCATTTAAGTAAAAACTCTGCTTCCAGCAGCAACTTTGAATAAACTTCGAGCTGGTTCAATTCCGAAAATTATGCGCTGTTGAAATAAAACATACCTACTTATATTTTTTATTTAACTCGTTCAGTGTAGAAGTATATGAAAAATCTGTAGGTATTATTTCTACTCGTATTAAAACACATTTCATCTTATTAGGAACATTTACAATTAGTTTGCTATAATATTTATCGTATCATTGTTATCGGCCAGTGCTTAATTGTATATATCTACGTATAATGTACGTATTTAATTCTTGGAAAATGTATATTTTAAAGAAAATAGTGACGAAAAGAGCTCGTGTAAATTAAATATTTTGGAATTTGAAATCACTGCCAAGAATTACTATGCTCAGGTACTAGTGAAATCCGTTATTGAAGGTAACGTAATTTTTATTTTTACCTTTAATAACGGATTTCACTAGTACCTGAGCATAGTAGTTCTTGGCAGTGATTTCAAATTCCTAAATATTTAATTTACACGAGCTCTTTTCGTCTCTTTTCTTTGAAATATAAATTTTCCAAGAATTAAATAATAATTGTAATAATAAATTACAATTATTATTATTTTAATATTAAATAGTAAAAATAAATAATAAATATTGTGAATGTTTTTAAAATTTTCTGGTGTGCATGACACAAACACAATGTTCTGGTAACATATTATTTAGAATCTGCCAGTTTACTCCCAATGATTTTCTTCACCGTTAAAGTCCGTGATAGCGATTTTATATTAGAGATAGAGATAGAGATAGACACATTAAAGTTGTACTACATTCCTGTGACACCACACAAAAACAATTAACAAAGTATCCCCTTGTCTCACCTTTTGAAAAAGGAAATGAAAAATTGCATCCATCAGCAAAATCATGCACAGATGATAATGTCGATACATTCAAGACGTATCATCATCTCATTTTATTGACACAGATAAAGAAGTCAGATTACGTTCCTTTATCTGATATCTACGTGTACTTGGCACTATCAAACTGGGAAAAATACGGACAGAGACAAAAAAACGCTGACTGAAACAATGAACTGGTGACTCTAGTCAGGAACGAGAAATCGTTTAAGGTGCGTCCCCCAGCAAAACGAGTTTTTTGTCCAGTTTTCAGAGCTATCTACTCATTAGCCAAAACATATGTCAACTGGTAAAAAATACATTAAATTTCTACAACTTCTTGGCTTCAAAATGATAGTTTTATTTTTTTGATAATGGACTTATTGTTTAAGTAATCGCCTCACAACGAAACCATGAAAAAATGAAATAATTGTAGTTATCATGCATCTCCTCGGAAAACCTCCATTATTTTGATTTTATACTTACACCAACGGATAGACAATTCTATTGCGAACATTTTGGTAGTTTTATTTTTTTCAAAAGACTAAAATCTGATTTTCTAAAGAGTGTATTCTAAAAATTGAGCGTAAAACAGCAGCAAATCCTACTGTTTCTCTCTTGCTCTTTCTTGCGGTGTGCGATAAGGTAAGAAATACTCAAGGTCATTTGCTCGGGGTATGCCCTTAATTGGTCGTTGAATTATCAACAAATATTTATAACACACTTTTTTAGGGTTCCGTAAAACGTAAAAACGGAACCCTTATAGATTCGTCATGTCTGTCTGTCTGTCTGTCTGTCTGTCTGTCTGTCTGTCTGTCCGTCCGTATGTCACAGCCACTTTTTGCCGAAACTATGAGAACTACAATGTTGAAACTTGGTAAGTAGATGTATTCTGTGAACCGCATTAAGATTTTTACAAAAGTTTTTTAAAAAAACAAAAATTAGGGGTGCCCCCCATACTGAGAACTGAAGCTCAAAAATTTTTTTTTCATCAAACCTACACGCGTGGGGTGTCTATCGATAGGTCTTAAAAAATGATGTTGAGGTTTCTAATATAATTTTTATCTACACTGAATAACTTGCGCGAGAGACGCTTCCAAAGTGGTAAAATGTGTCCCCCCCCCCTCTAACTTCTAAAGTAAGAGAATGAAAAAACTAAAAAAAATATATGATGTACATTACTATGAAAACTACCAACGAAAATTAGTTTGAACTCGATCTGATGAGTAGTTTTTTTTTAATACGTCATAAATACACTATTATTAAAACTTCGATCAAAGTTACAACGAACTACAAGAACTATGTGTACTATGTATATTATGTTACTTGCTGGAACGGAACCCTACATGGGCGAGTCCAACTCGCACTTGGCTACTTTATTTTCTTTGAATTACGAAACAACCAAGCTACTATTGAAAAACTGTTTTATTTTTATTATTGTTGATATAAAAAAAGCTACTCCACCGGTTTCGATAAAATTAATATGGAATAATATGGAAAGCCTATCTTTTTGAACAAAAAAAAATCAGAATCGGTTCACCCAGTCAAAAGTTATGAAAGTAAGAACATAAAAGGTTGAGTTAGAACCGCCTCCTTTTCTGAAATCTGTTTAAAATCGGTAAAGCCCTTTAGGAGGAGTATGATTACTTGATTACATAAATCATGACACGCTTTACCTACCTATTTATTTATATTTCAGAAAATATTCGCTCTTTCACAGCGAACTATCTAATATCTAGCTTATAATAGCTATCTTCTGTCTCATAACTCGAAAGGTACAAAAAAACTAACAAAAAAAAATACAATACAATGTACCTATACCATAAAAAAATGTATCCAGATTGATAATAATAATAATAATATGATGTTTTTAGAGCAGTTTCGTCATTTTTAAACTAGAATCGTTTATGCTTTTGATATTAATTGTTATTATTAATTGTTTACAAAAAATCAAATTTAAATCTGTTTGTTCTACTTTTGTTTGTATATCTCGGTGAATTTTTGTGGTAAATATTTTTTTTTCATTTTCATTTACATTCACATTTACATGATAGATTTAACATTCAGAGATTGTAAAAATGTTACCCTTGAATCATATTTGTCGAAAATAAATTTTGTCTGAAAACCTGGTAACCCGTCGGACGCCGTTAGTACCTATGTATTATTATTATTGCAAAAGTTTGTATTTATGAATTAAGTATACAAGTATGAAAGTTTACTACTCTTTCATCCTACTAATATTATAAATATGTCAATGTTTGGATGTTTGTTGCTCAATCGGGTCGGAACGGACCGGGTTGAAATTTAGAACACATTTTGATAATAGTGTGAAATTACATATATGCTACTTTTTATAACGAAATAATAATGGTAACGGGAACATCCCAAGTAAACAGATACAACATAATACAACAGAAACACAGATACGCTGCTAGTACAATATAAAGTGAATAGATATAGATAAAATTTGATGCATGATAGATATTGTTATCTCGGAGTAACACAAAGGTTACTTTTTATCGCAAAAAATATTACGTCAACGGGAACTCCGCGGGTAAAATTACGGGGCACTTCTTGAAGAGTTTCCATTACTTATTACTGTAGTATATAATAAATATAATAAATAAATATAAATATTGGTGGACAATTCACACACAACACCATCTGACCCCAAACTAAGCAAAGTATTGTTGTATGATGGCGGCCAGATAGCTGATATAATACTTATATAGTTTTAAATACATACTTATTACACATAGAAACAACCAGACACAGTGCAAACATTTGAATTCATCACACAAATATTTGCCCTGGGTGGGGAACGAACCCACGACCCTCGACGAGTATGTTAGTTTTTTTGTAGTATAAAGGGCTATACTACAAAAAAACTAACATTAATGTTGTTTTAGTAAAATTTTAAGTCGGCCAAGCTGTATCCTCTCCGTGCACGGTAGAGATTTCTCTGAGCGATAAGGGCGATAGTTTAAATGCTTCTAAAATAGTGTCAAGTTTATTGGAATTTCGATCATGTACTTTGTGACCGTTTATAGGGGTACAAGTTGTCATTTTGTACTTCTTCTTTTGTAGTGGTAGGACTCTTGGCAGAGTCCGCCTGGGGAAGTACCACATCTTTGCCAGTTATTCTACCGCAAAGCAGTAATGTGCAAACATTACTGTGTTCCGGTTTGAAGGGCAATGTTTCCAGAGAAATTACAGGGCTTAGAGATATATCATCTTAGATCTCTGGGTGACGAGCGCAATGCTGTGCTAAGCAATGATTTGGACTCTTCATGTTCCAATAGCTGCGTGTCACTGTGCTGTTATGTGGCAGGCATGTTGCTTACCATCAGGCACATGGCCTGCTCGTCTCGTCACTCGTTATTTAAAAAAAATTTTTTTTTCATAATTTTTATATACGTAAGTTACGAGCCACGTCGTTTGTCCGAAATGGACTCCTAAACTACTTATACGATTTTAATCAAATTTGCACACTTTATGCAGTTTGATCCAACTTCATATATTGGATAGTTTTAATTTCCATTAATACCTAGTCTTTATATATATGATGACAATATCCGAGCGAAGCAGGAATGGCCCGCTAGTATAATTTAATTCCTTTTTTTCTTTGAAACTAATTTACGGACACTTCAGAACTTAATATATCAAAAGCTTTTTAGTGATTAAGTGAGAAGCCGTTTAATACTTTAGTGACCACATAAACTTTAAAATTATTGTTAAAACGGAGTATCTTTGCAACCCCGTTCCTGTGTTAAAATGGGGTTATAATAATTCTTAGATACCTACTACGATATTTTTTGGCATGCAAAAACACTATATTATACATTTCTCGGTTAATAGTTGTACAAAAAATTACTAGTTTTTTTACTCTAAATGTTTAATTTGTATGGATATTATATTTGGATATAAAACTAATAAACTATTAGTAGGTACCTACATTTTTGAATTGCATTTCTTTAGTAATTATTTAGAAAATACAAATATTGTCAATATGTACACGTCTCTTTTTGATATTATTGAATTTATTTATTAGCACCATTATTTAGTAGGTATATCATGGAAAATGTTTTTTTTTTAATTCTGACACATAGGAACAGACTTAATACCCACCAGAAAAATAACACACAATCAAACAATGTGAACAATGACTTGACTATATCTAGTGCCCTAAATGGCAGCCTTAACGCTTATAGCGATCTATTAATTCTTTACTTTTCTACTAATAATTAAAATATGATAGCTCTGTTGATTCAAATATTGCACTGCTTTGCCATATTGCAAAGATGAGACAAGGACTCGGCATATACCTAGGGAAACAATGTCCGTTATTCTCCTATTTAATTGATACGTGTCCAGCAAATCCAATTATGTTTCCACCAATTAAGATATTTATCGAACAAAGATTTACGTTATCGTCGTAACACTGAGGGCTATAATTTATGCTTGTTAATTACAAGGTTTTCTTAACTTTCTTCATTAAAATTCCTTAATTTGTAATTAGTCAACATTAAGTTGAAGTACCACATTAATAAAACTTTATGTGCTATAAAACCACGGTTACAATTTTTTTTAGCCAAAAATATTCCGACAATTCATTGAAATAGTGTTATAAAACTTTTACTAAATAAAAAGTACGTGAAAAACTTACCAAAACATGAAATCCAAGAAAACCGCCAAAAAATCAGCCAGTAACACGTGAACAAAAGTCAATTAAAAAGTTTGCATGCGAAATGAACCACAGATTATTAAACGTCGATGTTCACGTTCGGAATTCAAAAAACTTGGTAGGGTTGCGCGCTCGATCCGTGTAGGCGCACGGGAGTTCTCAGTCAGACTGAGTAGCGAATTCTCGCGATACTGTGATAGGGGCGTCATCATGATATCACGACAGTTTTATTTTTATGGCCCTAAGAAAAAATTGCACGGTTTACGATTTGAGCAATATGTACCGTTTTATTGGTTCGTACGGCAGCGGAGTGGAAGAATTTCGTAAGGCGCGGTATTGGTAATTTCAAGGATCGATAACATCCTGTGAGATGAAATTTAATTAGGTCAGATGGTTGGAATCACATTTGAAGCTTTTAATTAATTATAGTAGTGACATTCCGTACTAGTTTTGTAGAATTCACACGTAATTGAAAAAAATACTTTTTCTTAATAGACTACAGGCCCGTGAACAAAATTTACGGGTCAAATGAACCACCAGGAGACCTATGTAGGATGATAGAAGGGTGTAAAGTATTAAAATTCAGCACTATGCCGTCACTTGTAAGCTGTCCAACTGAGTGTGATTGAAGAAGGGGGGTTGCAACTCTCTACCATTTCTCCTTGTCGCATGATTTTTGTACGGCATTGCGAAATAATGGATTAGAAGAGGTATTGAAACAGTATGGAACCAATGCCGTACTTAATCAAATGACCAAATTTGCTCTGTAAATTACTCGTACTCTGTAAATTTTCCCGGCAAACTAATAATTCAAAAGTTAAAATTTGTAATTTTTATAGTTTCAATACCTCTTTTAATCTATTATTCCGCAACGCCGTACAAAAATAATGCGACAAGGAGAAATGATCGAGGATTGCAACCCCCCCTCTTCAATTGCACTCAGTTGGACAGCTTACAAGTGACGGCACAGTGCTGAATCTTATTACTTTATACCCTTCTATCATCCTACATAGGTCTCCTGGTGGTTCATTTGACCCGTAAATTTTGTTCACGGGCCTGTAGTCTATAAACAATACGGATAGGTACCTACAATTCTTATTTTGCGTTTTCATTAAAACATTTTAAACAATCTTAAAAATATTGTTATTTTATTTTTGAGGTTCCCGCCAAAATTTTATCTTTCGAATAATTGAAGAATTCTTAATTTAGTTTAGATTGGGAGTTATTATTATATTGTGCAATGTGCAGTCTTCTTCCTTCGAAGTTTACTTATGCTTAGACCTAACACTTTTTTAGCGGGAGAGCCTTTATTAGCTCAACGAATATAAAATGAGAACTACACTCCGCTAGATACCTATTAAGTACGTCTGAATTATCCATATACCAATGAAGGTCTACTGATAAAATCAATATGACACTAAAAAACATGTAGTTTACGATGCCACCTTGGATTGATTCGGATTCTTCGGATTGTATCAATTGCTTGCAATGGCTTAACATTTTGCACCTTTTCCAGCTATTTTACTGCCAAGCAACTATGTCCAAATATTATTGCGCCCCGGTTTAAAAAGCAATGTTTCCATATAAAATACTGGATAATGAGATAAATCATTTTACCTCTGGGTGACGAACACAGTTCAATACTAACCAGATATTTGGATTAAAATAAATGTAGAGCACTGTGCTGTTATAAACAGAAGTGTTGAGTACCATCAGGCGCATAAAAAAATTAAAAGTGTTTTATATTGACTTGAACTTCCCCATAAATTACACAGTTCTGGCTCCTGTTTGCGTAAGCGTTGAAGTTAAAATTTACTCGTAATTTGATAACTAACCACATAATTTTACTACGATAAATTGAAGACATGTGAGTATTTGACATCTGCAACAAGTTTTACAACTTCCTCCGCTGGAAACCACACTTAGGAGTCATTCGTAAACCGCGCATTTGCCAGAGTTAGATCGTAAACTACTTCATCCGGCAACTCTACCAAATCGTGTGGCTCTTTCATATAAAAAATCTTAAGGCAAAGAAAAGAAACTTAATTTTTGATCAGGCATGTCATGGCAAAAGCGATGATAGCGACGCGTCTGAGTGACTTTCCTAATGCAAAGAACGCACATAAAACTTTGGTACCGGATAAGCTGACGAGAAAAACAAACGTAAGATACAAATTGCTTTAGTTTTTTTGCTGTGACAAAACATAGGTGTTTTTGTGAAAATCCAAGCGGATGACCTAATTCAAGCATGTGACCTATTTGTTACGGTGTGGGCTCATTAGCGGCCTACGGCGAATATTCGTGTTGGCACGATGAGTGTGACCGAATACATTGTCTCATCGCAAAGTATTCGAGCTAAGACGATGTAGCATTGGGGAGCTCTTGGTAAACTGGCACGAATCATAGGGATTTGTGGCGACAATATTCGCTTGACCTACGGCAATTCAAAATCAAAATTCATTTATTTTAGGTAAGGTTCTCCATAAATTATAGAATTCATTCAATCAATTTCAAACGTCACAAAAGTAATGTTAAATACTTAAGTACTGGATAGCTTTACTAGCTTTTCTGAATTTCGTATCTTTTTTAACACGCTTTTATTAGCTTTACTTGTAACTAACTACGAGTATGTATGTAAGAAAATCTTAGTATCTTAATTTGACTCACTTCCCGGTCTTCGATTAGGATTAAGTTTTACACACGCTCTGAATTCTGATGACAATACATGACTAGTTAAGAAAAGAAAATTACAAATCCAATATGGCACCCTCCTTACAGAAAAAATAGAATGTAAAATACAAATAAAAATTGAAAAAGAAAATGTTTCAGCCAATCGTCAACAATTACGTGTATTATACACTCACGGCAGTCTCCCTGCGCCTGCGGTAAGACGAGATCACTTTCCAGAATACTTACATCGTTCGGTTTCTATGAGGAGATGGTGGATATCTCCTCATTCTTCTCTTTTTCATATTATTTCGTAAATGATACACGTACAATTGTAATAAATGATAGTTTACTCAATTTCAATTCAATTTGAAAATATCTTTATTAATCATAATTATTGTAAGATGAACAATGAACATTTCTAGTGTGAATTATTATCCTAGAAGTGACAAAAAAAATTTATATATATATACGTTCTACAAGCTAATTAATCATATGCGCTTATTAAAACTTATTTATTATACATTGTATTGTTTTTGGCATAACAGAAATCATAACAGAATACAGAGAATCATTAGCAAATTACAATATGTAAGCATCGAAACGGCGTTACATTTAAAACTGGTATTTAAAATATACATACAACATATTTAGGTACCAATATGTAAGTTTATTTAAATGATTTTTAGTTGCTATCAGATTAATTTTAATCTTAGTTAGAGGGTAGTTATAGTTAGTACTCGCAAAGATGCGGCCGAGCGCAATCCACAGGTCGCAGTAGGAACTCGGCACAAGATGCGTCATACAGTCAGAACGCGCAAGCGCACTCAGAGCGTTTAAACATGAGAACATAGTTTACTGACATATAACGCAAAGCCACTATTTCCTCCATTTTGAAATTACTGCCTACGTCTCGACGCACAACAATCTAAACAACCCTATCCGGCACAATACCTTTGATTATTTACTTGTCTAGATGACGCGTAACGCTGTAATTGCTGTAGTTTTGGTGTTTCTACGCTCGAACGGTCTATATAGACAAGTAAATAATCAAAGCACAATACATCGCGCCAGCTCTACACGAATCTTCGCCCGCTAATGTAGGCAAAAACATCGCCTTGGTCCGAATACGATGTTTTTTGTCGCGCCAACACGTTACAAATATCCGCCGCTAGTGAAGCCACACCATTAGAAATGTAGTGTTCAGCGGAAAGTCTAAATTACAGAGTAAGGATATTTTTCTTGGCAGCGATGACGAGTATACTGTGCTATGAGGTCAGAATACAACAAAGTGTGGATAATGATGTGTTATTCTTGACTTGTATAATATATGGGCATGTTAGCAGTTTGAATGTCTAGCCAAAATATAAAAAGTGGCCAAGTGCGAGTTCGACTCGCCCATGAAGGCTTCCGTAGCAGCAAGTAGCATAATATTTACTGTATTTATGACGATTACAAAAAAACTGCTTGCTAGATCTTGTTCAGACCAATCTTCGGTGGAAGTTTATAAATGGTAATGTACATCACACATTTTTTTTGTATTGTTATCCTCTTATTTTTACCCCACACGTTGGTTTTGATGAAAAAATATTTAAGCCATAAAACCACTGTCTCCTTAATAAATTATTAACGTAATAGCTGATCGACTACTTGAAAACCGCAATAAAAAATCACAAGTGTCAAAAATGTTAGTTTACGTTTTAAGTACATTAATTATAAACAAACGATACCGCTGGAAGCGTCTTGAAACGCTTTTGAGATTAAATGGGCTCAAACCGATACAAGTAAGGCGGCATTTCATATGCCGAAGCACAAACACCGCACTTATGTAACCTGACACCCGTTTTCCCGCCAAAATTGTAAACGCGAAGAGCAGGCGGTGTAGCAAGCGGCTACATCACACTTTTTTATAGTTTTGTCATTCTCTTATTTTAGAATTAATGTAATCCCTTGTAATTTTTACTACTTTGAAAGAGTCTCTGGCGCAAACTATTCAGTTTAGGAAAACAATATGTTAGAAACCTCAATATCATTTTTGCAGACATATCCATAGATAACCCAGTATGGTTTTGATGGAGTTTCAGTTCTAAGTATGGGACACCCCCAAAAGTTATTAAGCTATTGCATAGCTTTTATCGCGGGCCTGGAGACCGAATGTTACTAATGGTGCATCTCTTTCTTATGTTCACAAAAAAAGAGGGAGGGAAGACTGTCACGCCGTCCTCCCCACTCGGTCATTCGACTTTCAATCTTATGGTTTTACATTTACAGTCTAAATGCTCTTAGCAGTGTTGCCAACTTAACGGATTTCCCGTGATACGTAGTGGATTTGAGTACGTAGAGAACGGGAAAATAACTTTCTAACGGATATTATCATATTTTGGAATAGGTATATCAATGAAGCAATAATGTCAGCGTAAAAGCTCACTAGCTCACTATTTAATCAATTTTAGGGATTTTTAATTTAACTTAAGTTTAGGGATAAATATTTTGAGTAGATGGAACACTGATTTCGCGACGTTTAAAATTTTTGGATGTACATGAATGTCAATGTCACTAAATATGAATAAACAAAAAACAAAGTGCCATAAAAGCAAAATATTATAGTGAAAAAGCTGAAAATCTTCATGTTCCAAGAAACGTGCTATAATTGAGATGTTTTGGCTTAACAATATGGTATCTGGATTTACTAAAGGGAATAGGTAGTTCCAATTTACCAAAGAAGGCAAACTTTTTTGCAATCAAGAAACAAAGACTTTTGTAGTTCAGAATAATTCATGAACGTGAAAACATCTTTGTAAGTACAGTTTTACATTTAATACTATTTACCTATGTATAATACATAAAGCAGCCTAGTACATAAATATGTAATAGATGATTTTCGGCTTAGAACTTTTTTTTTTTTTTTTTTTATAGCATAGAGTGACGAGACGAGCAGGTCATGTGCCTGATGGTAAGCAACATGCCTGCCACATAACAGCACAGTAACACGCAGCTATTGGAACATGATAGTTCAAATCATTACCTAGCACTGCACTGCGCTCGTCACCCAGAGATCTAAGATATTATGTCTCTAAGCCCTGTAATTTCTCTTAAACACTGTTTACAAAGTTAGGTTATGTGCGTAAAATATAATAAGCGTTTGTTTGCTTGTTTCAGATCTTCAAGATTATCTTATGCGATGATGCTGTTGGATACATATTCAGGACATACGCGACACTTGACAGTACACACATTTAGATCTCTTTTTATTTGGACATCCAAATAAAAAGAGATCTAAATGTGTGTACTGTCAAGTGTCGCGTATGTCCTGAACACAATAAAATATGAAACAGCCTTGGATCTGGGATAAGGAGCAGCTTCATCTGAAAATATGATAAATCTGTGGAAGAAGCTACAGCCAAAGGCTTCGGACAGGAACTATGTTTTCATATTGCAAAAGAGAGCAATCCATGGTTTATATAATTTATCAGCTAGAGAATCAGTACGGGAGATTTTCACCACATAACAACTTTACTATGATAGCAATGAAGGGATCATTGTACAAATATTTATCAATGTATAATGTATGTAAGAAAAAATCAAAGTCAATGGCAGAAATTAAATCTGAATCCTAAAGCACACCATAAACACAAAATTGTTTGGCTCCTTTTATGCTGCATATATTAATTTTTACCTTAGTTATTTTATCTTATTATGTACACAGATTCTTTGATTTTTTGTGAATGCTTCCCACAATTTAATCAAGTACACAGTATCTACATACATTTATCTATTTAATCTAGGTACTTATTTAAACTTCGTTATTTGTGTAATAACTTAAAAGATTAGACAGAAACAACCACGATTAAGACAAATAATTGGATTTGGTAAATTGTCAACATACAGATTGTAATCTCACCGTGGGTTAGGTTAGAAATCTAATCTGACGCCGTTAGATAATAATCTGATGGTTTTTACAATTTGACAGTGACACGTACATTACAGATACAAATACAGATTATACAGATACATTACTCAAATATTTTTAGCCTCGGTGGGAGTCTAACTCACTACGACTCTATAGGCAGGCTTACTACCAATTGAGTCACAATGCCAGTCACAAAACATGGCTTTCGTTCAAACAGCGTTTACATTTTAACACATATCACACATAATAAAATGTTTTTACCCCACACATTTTCTCTATAAACCGGTATTTTACCAAAAATTACTTACTAAATATTTTACTCACGGCATTCACGGCGAGTAAATATGCGTACTAATTGAATTTTAATGATACGACCTCGTCTTTGATGACTAGGGGCTTCACGCATTCAATTTGTGATCAGAGCTTTCCACTTTTATCTAAGCTTATATGTATTTTAGGGTTTCGTCATTAATTTTATAAAGCAATATGGAGGCGCTCTCCTCCTATTTATTGAAAGATCTCAACTTCTCAATGATCAGTGGAACCATAAAGCGAGTTTGATCTATTTATTCACTCTTAAATCACTATATTTTTTACTATTCCTATTAAAAGGCTTTTTACACTTGACTAAATTTGGTCGACTGAATTTAGTCGCTTCTGAATTCAGTAAAGCGTAACAGCATTCAGTAAGTTAGCATACTACATTCAGAAGCGAGGATTGCTTGCTTCTAACTGACGTCTTAATTCAGTCGACTAACCTTACTGCTACATTCTAAATTTGTTTCTGAATTCAGTTACTAAATTTAGACAAGTTTTATTAGGCTTTAAGCTGTTTTAGGTCTCAAACTTTCGCGATTGTTTTTCAACTATTATAGTCTAACCGCTATCTTATGTGATGTTAAGCGATGACACGGTCTACTAGAGGGAGCGTGTTTACATAGAAAAAATCTCTCCACTCTCACACCACTTTTCATTCAAGTCTTTGGAACCTCAACCATGAAACGATGTTGCTTTCTTGAGCTACGAATAATCTGGCAGAAAAAAAGCAATATTGGAACGCATATTGAAAGGACTTATGTAATCGTGATCTAAATCATTATTATTGGTTTCTTATTTTAAACAGTGACGGGACGAGCAGGACATGTAGCTAATAGTAAATAACCCGGCTCCATATAATAGCGCAGTGTCGCGCAGCTATTGGAAGTTTTTATAGGGAAATTGGATATGAAGAGTTCCTGTGATTTATCTGTATTTCTTGTTATTTTTCTGATAACATTGCCCCTCAAACCGTGATGTATATACATACCACCAGCTGTACCTTGCGCCTTGAGTTGCTGCGCCATTTGTCGAAAATTGGTGGTACCAACTCAAAAACTTTCATTGGCTCATGGACAACAACTTTGCTAAAGATCATCACATGACATCCATTGTTTACGATTCTATAAAGAATACACAGAGTGACATCCATTTTTACATTAAAATTTATAGATTACGTAAGTATTTATATCATTGAACTTCTTAACGTTAACGGCAATCAATATTTTTGTGTTTCTGCTCGTTACTGGGTGATTTAGATGTGCGGTTACGTTTGCTAGTAGATGTTATATCTAATGATAATGACTGATATTTACATCGGTTGTGGGCTTGAGTATCTGGTTTATCTCCAGACCTTCATCACTTTGTGGGTATTTCACATGTATACACAGTATAGGTAGTTAGTCTAGACTATGTAGTGTAGTAGTAATATTCCGAGAGCTGGTAGGAAAATTTGGGCAGGTATTTGGTTCAAAACTTTTCACATAGGTAGTTCTCCTATTATATCCCTACACGGAAGTGCCGACCTGGCTGGTGAGTAGGGGGACAAAACGAAACCCTCAATTTAGATCACCTGGCAGGTAGATGGTCCCTCTAAAATTATCTCTCTTTTTGAGAATCTCTATTTTTTTTTTCATAACACCTATTTAAATTTCAAATTGCCTCAATCCCATTGTTTAATTTCTTTGCAAAACATATTTGCACGTGCCTGGCATTGTTAAAACCCCGACTAAATCACCTCGCTTATTATAATTTTTATTCTTTAAAGTTTACAACATAATAATTAATAACTACAACATAAATATTGCCTCAAACATATACCTACATTGAATAAAAAAAAGGTAAAAATTAAAAAAAAATATGGATCCATTTTGCCCTGTCACCAATCAGGTCTGCACCTCCGTGTTGAGGTATAATATGAGAGCTGTGACAAATTTTCAGCTTGCCTCAAATACCTGCTCAAAATTTGCTAGTAGCTCTCGGAAAATATGTAAAGTTTATAATTTATTTTAAACTAGCAGTGCCCCGCGATTGTAGCCGTGGTGTTCCCGTTCCCGTTATTTTCCCGGGATAAAACATATAGCTTATGTGTTCTTCCAGACTATATTCTTAGCGTGTTCCATATTTCAGCCCGATCCGTTCATATGTTACGACGTGATAGAGCATCAAACATACATTAACACATTGACATTTATAATATTAGTAGGATTCGGACTTGTTATTAAAGAAACTGTGGGCACTACAAAAATATCTTCATATTAACGACTCCCGGCCCCCACGAACCCAATGTCTCAACGCCAAAGGGCTCAAATATGTAACCTCTTCCGAGGGTTGCATATTTGCGCCGTTTGAGTCGCTCAGCCGAATTAGCCGCTGCACCAGCCCTACAATGTGTCTCTGGAAGATGTGATGGTGCCAGAGTATCGACGCAAGTTGCGTCCCACACTAGGGGCCGACCCAACTTCCAAGGCACAACAGTCATGCCGTCAGGTCTTTTGCCATCGTCACGCGCAAGCCCACTCACTCGAGTTTAGAGTATTGCTGGGACATTGGCGGTGGAAAAAGCCCGGCGTATGATGTCGTTAAGGCTTGCGTGGCGGCCAACACGACCCGCGCTTTTCGAGCAAGAGAGACCGTGGTGACCGAGTTGGTCAACGGCAGTACCACAATGGCAGCGATGGGCTTCATAGCACCTCGCACCCAAGCGCAAGCTAACAGCTAGACGAAATGCAGTTAGATCTAATAGGCTACCGGTATTGAAAGATGGCAAAGCTTGTAACCAAAGGGCCGATTCCCACACAGACACAGCAAGGATACGAGCACGATCCGCGATACTAGGACACGTATCGAGAAGAGAGTTCCGTGCTAGATCGCAGATCGGTCGATCCCACTGTCTCTGAGATGACAGACATCTGGGGAAATCGTTGTTTGGACAAGCCAGCCTCCAAGCATTCTTAGCCTCGCACAAATTAGCTACTACTACATCAGAATATTCCGAATGGCCTAAAGAGGGTGCGAGAATTTTGTCTATTAGATTTTGAGTACTATGAACTGAGGACAAGAATGCCGGTAAAGCTACACTTGAAATTTGGCGGACCCCTAGGCCTCCCAACCGTAAGGGTAGTGAGGCTTGTGACCAGGCCCTCCCACTCAGATCCACATTCAACACCGATCTTAGAGATTCCTTTACGACATTGTCTAAGCTGCCAAGGAGCTCACCATGTTTCCACAGTGGACTACATCGTAAAGCGTACATTTTGATAGGAGGAGGAGTTGTTAAAGATTTTTTTATATTATAGAGTGACGAGACGAGCAGGACCTGTGCCTGACTGTAAGCAACATGCCTGCCACATAACAGCACAATGACACACAGTTATTGGAACATGCAGAGTCCAAATCATTACCTAGCACTGCACTACGCTTGTCACCCAGAGATCTAAGATATTATATCTCTAAGCCCAGTAATTTCTCTTAGTAATTTATCCCAGAATTGGATAAAACGAATACATACTGCATAGTTGGTGGAACAATTAAAGCATTACTTTTAGGGTTCCGTAGGCAAATGTAAAAATACGGGACTCTTATAGATTCGTCATGTCTGTCTGTCTGTCTGTCTGTCCGTCCGTCCGTATGTCACAGCCACATTTCTCAGTATAAGAACTACTATTGAAACTTAGTAAGATTTTCGTATAAAAAAAAGCAAAAAACAAAAAGACGTGTGGCACTCGGGGACTGCCGCGATAAAGCTATTGCATGCATTTTTTATCAACTTATGCAATTATATTTTTTTAAATTTGATTTCTACAGTATTTTTGGGATAATGTTGAGTCTGAGTCACATTTGTTTTTATCATAATCAATCTATTCTATGTCATAATGCTGGAAAGGTTGAGTACAAAATAATATAAACTCATTAAGGTAAAATGTCTACAAAAGATTTAATACAAAATGTTTACAATGCTATTAAAATGCTACTTATTTACATTAAGGTTAAAGTTATACAAAGAGATTAAGTACAAAATATCACTTATTTACAGCAATTATTCAAAACAATCTCAAAATCAAATGAGTCAAACAAACTCTCTTACATCATCATACTGTCATATACTTCTCTTAAAATGAATCACACTAACTAAATAAATATTGGTGGACTATTCACACACATGAAAATCTGACCCCAAACTAAGCAAAGCTTGTACTATGGCGGCCAGATAGCTGATATAATACTTATACAGTTTTAAATACATACTTGCTACTAGCTTTACCCGCAACTTCGTCTGTGCAAAATAAATATTAAGGTCATAATACAATTTCATCAAAATCGGTTCTGTTGTTTAGATGTGATAGCGTAAGATACATTCGTCCCCCATTTCACCTCCAATTTCATCCCCATACAGGTCGAAATTACAAAATTGCTAGAACAAACATTTATTTGTTTCGTGTCGAGTGTCTATATATTATACAGAGTTTCATGGTTTTATCTTCAACGGTTGGGAATTTTCATATTGACATTCATCCCCCATTTCAACCCCAATTTCTCCCCATACAGTTCGAAATCACAAAATTGATAAAACAAACATTTAAGTGCTTCGTATCAAGTATGTCGTACCTAGAGATAAAATTTGATAACTTTGAAAATCACGAATTTTCATACAACAGTTCATCCTTGTTTCACTCTCTTAGGGGTTGAATTTCGCAAAACCCCGTCTTAGTGAGCGCCTACGTGCTAAAAGGGACCTCCATACAAAATTTCAGATTCCTAGCATTTGTAGTTTCTGAGATTCCTTGATGAGTGACCTTTCGCTTTTATATTTATAGAAGACTAGCGGCCCGCTCCGGCTTCGCTCGAATAATAACCTAGATATCAACTGCAGCGCCATCTGCCGAGCTGATTTGTGAATCTAAACCTTCCAGGGTCCTACCCAAATATATAAAAAAAAACATTCAAATCGGTCCAGCCATTTAGGAGGAGTTTACTAACAATGAAAAGTGGCATTGATTTATATTTATATAGATAGATAAAATATGAAGAAACACCCAGCCACAGTGCAAACATATTTTTTTTATAATGTGACTCATCACTCTATATTATAAACGTGCAGGACATGTGCCTGATGGTAAGCAACATGCCTGCCACATAACAGCACAGTGACACGCTGCTTTTGGAACATGAAGAGTCCAAATTTTGACCTGCAGCACTGCACTGCGCTCGTCACCCAGAGATATAAGATGTATTGTCTTTATGCCCTGTAATTTCACTGGAAAAATTGCCCTTCAAACCGGAACACAGTAATGTTTGCACATTACTGCACTGGGTGGGAATCGAACCCACAACCCTCGGCTTCGCAGGCAGAGCTACTATACCCACTAAGCTCATGGCTTCTAATTCGCTCGCCAGTCTAATTCACTAACATAAGATTATTTTTATTAGTTTATTATTACATCATTGTACAACTGTTAATGTTTAATTTTTTTTATTTTCCTGTTCAATTCAATCCATTTATTCGAACCATAAATCCATAAGAACATGTGGTAACGTCATTCACAAAAAATCAAAGAATCTGTGTACATAATAAGATAAAATAACTAAGGTAAAAATTAATATATGCAGCATAAAAGGAGCCAAACAATTTTGTGTTTATGGTGTGCTTTAGGATTCAGATTTAATTTCTGCCATTGACTTTGATTTTTTCTTACATACATTATACATTGATAAATATTTGTACAATGATCCCTTCATTGCTATCATAGTAAAGTTGTTATGTGGTGAAAATCTCCCGTACTGATTCTCTAGCTGATAAATTATATAAACCATGGATTGCTCTCTTTTGCAATATGAAAACATAGTTCCTGTCCGAAGCCTTTGGCTGTAGCTTCTTCCACAGATTTATCATATTTTCAGATGAAGCTGCTCCTTATCCCAGATCCAAGGCTGTTTCATATTTTATTGTGTTCAGGACATACGCGACACTTGACAGTACACACATTTAGATCTCTTTTTATTTGGACATCCAAATAAAAAGAGATCTAAATGCAGTGCAGTGCAGCAATGAAGGGATCATTGTACTTCATCTGAAAATATGATAAATCTGTGGAAGAAGCTACAGCCAAAGGCTTCGGACAGGAACTATGTTTTCATATTGCAAAAGAGAGCAATCCATGGTTTATATAATTTATCAGCTAGAGAATCAGTACGGGAGATTTTCACCACATAACAACTTTACTATGATAGCAATGAAGGGATCATTGTACAAATATTTATCAATGTATAATGTATGTAAGAAAAAATCAAAGTCAATGGCAGAAATTAAATCTGAATCCTAAAGCACACCATAAACACAAAATTGTTTGGCTCCTTTTATGCTGCATATATTAATTTTTACCTTAGTTATTTTATCTTATTATGTACACAGATTCTTTGATTTTTTGTGAATGACGTTACCACATGTTCTTATGGATTTATGGTTCGAATAAATGGATTGAATTGAACAGGAAAATAAAAAAAATTAAACATTAACAGTTGTACAATGATGTAATAATAAACTAATAAAAATAATCTTATGTTAGTGAATTAGACTGGCGAGCGAATTAGAAGCCATGAGCTTAGTGGGTATAGTAGCTCTGCCTGCGAAGCCGAGGGTTGTGGGTTCGATTCCCACCCAGTGCAGTAATGTGCAAACATTACTGTGTTCCGGTTTGAAGGGCAATTTTTCCAGTGAAATTACAGGGCATAAAGACAATACATCTTATATCTCTGGGTGACGAGCGCAGTGCAGTGCTGCAGGTCAAAATTTGGACTCTTCATGTTCCAAAAGCAGCGTGTCACTGTGCTGTTATGTGGCAGGCATGTTGCTTACCATCAGGCACATGTCCTGCACGTTTATAATATAGAGTGATGAGTCACATTATAAAAAAAATATGTTTGCACTGTGGCTGGGTGTTTCTTCATATTTTATCTATCTATATAAATATAAATCAATGCCACTTTTCATTGTTAGTAAACTCCTCCTAAATGGCTGGACCGATTTGAATGTTTTTTTTTATATATTTGGGTAGGACCCTGGAAGGTTTAGATTCACAAATCAGCTCGGCAGATGGCGCTGCAGTTGATATCTAGGTTATTATTCGAGCGAAGCCGGAGCGGGCCGCTAGTCTTCTATAAATATAAAAGCGAAAGGTCACTCATCAAGGAATCTCAGAAACTACAAATGCTAGGAATCTGAAATTTTGTATGGAGGTCCCTTTTAGCACGTAGGCGCTCACTAAGACGGGGTTTTGCGAAATTCAACCCCTAAGAGAGTGAAACAAGGATGAACTGTTGTATGAAAATTCGTGATTTTCAAAGTTATCAAATTTTGTCTCTAGGTACGACATACTTGATACGAAGCACTTAAATGTTTGTTTTATCAATTTTGTGATTTCGAACTGTATGGGGAGAAATTGGGGTTGAAATGGGGGATGAATGTCAATATGAAAATTCCCAACCGTTGAAGATAAAACCATGAAACTCTGTATAATATATAGACACTCGACACGAAGCAAATAAATGTTTGTTCTAGCAATTTTGTAATTTCGACCTGTATGGGGATGAAATTGGAGGTGAAATGGGGGACGAATGTATCTTACGCTATCACATCTAAACAACAGAACCGATTTTGATGAAATTGTATTATGACCTTAATATTTATTTTGCACAGACGAAGTTGCGGGTAAAGCTAGTAGCAAGTATGTATTTAAAACTGTATAAGTATTATATCAGCTATCTGGCCGCCATAGTACAAGCTTTGCTTAGTTTGGGGTCAGATTTTCATGTGTGTGAATAGTCCACCAATATTTATTTAGTTAGTGTGATTCATTTTAAGAGAAGTATATGACAGTATGATGATGTAAGAGAGTTTGTTTGACTCATTTGATTTTGAGATTGTTTTGAATAATTGCTGTAAATAAGTGATATTTTGTACTTAATCTCTTTGTATAACTTTAACCTTAATGTAAATAAGTAGCATTTTAATAGCATTGTAAACATTTTGTATTAAATCTTTTGTAGACATTTTACCTTAATGAGTTTATATTATTTTGTACTCAACCTTTCCAGCATTATGACATAGAATAGATTGATTATGATAAAAACAAATGTGACTCAGACTCAACATTATCCCAAAAATACTGTAGAAATCAAATTTAAAAAAATATAATTGCATAAGTTGATAAAAAATGCATGCAATAGCTTTATCGCGGCAGTCCCCGAGTGCCACACGTCTTTTTGTTTTTTGCTTTTTTTTATACGAAAATCTTACTAAGTTTCAATAGTAGTTCTTATACTGAGAAATGTGGCTGTGACATACGGACGGACGGACAGACAGACAGACAGACAGACATGACGAATCTATAAGAGTCCCGTATTTTTACATTTGCCTACGGAACCCTAAAAGTAATGCTTTAATTGTTCCACCAACTATGCAGTATGTATTCGTTTTATCCAATTCTGGGATAAATTACTAAGAGAAATTACTGGGCTTAGAGATATAATATCTTAGATCTCTGGGTGACAAGCGTAGTGCAGTGCTAGGTAATGATTTGGACTCTGCATGTTCCAATAACTGTGTGTCATTGTGCTGTTATGTGGCAGGCATGTTGCTTACAGTCAGGCACAGGTCCTGCTCGTCTCGTCACTCTATAATATAAAAAAATCTTTAACAACTCCTCCTCCTATCAAAATGTACGCTTTACGATGTAGTCCACTGTGGAAACATGGTGAGCTCCTTGGCAGCTTAGACAATGTCGTAAAGGAATCTCTAAGATCGGTGTTGAATGTGGATCTGAGTGGGAGGGCCTGGTCACAAGCCTCACTACCCTTACGGTTGGGAGGCCTAGGGGTCCGCCAAATTTCAAGTGTAGCTTTACCGGCATTCTTGTCCTCAGTTCATAGTACTCAAAATCTAATAGACAAAATTCTCGCACCCTCTTTAGGCCATTCGGAATATTCTGATGTAGTAGTAGCTAATTTGTGCGAGGCTAAGAATGCTTGGAGGCTGGCTTGTCCAAACAACGATTTCCCCAGATGTCTGTCATCTCAGAGACAGTGGGATCGACCGATCTGCGATCTAGCACGGAACTCTCTTCTCGATACGTGTCCTAGTATCGCGGATCGTGCTCGTATCCTTGCTGTGTCTGTGTGGGAATCGGCCCTTTGGTTACAAGCTTTGCCATCTTTCAATACCGGTAGCCTATTAGATCTAACTGCATTTCGTCTAGCTGTTAGCTTGCGCTTGGGTGCGAGGTGCTATGAAGCCCATCGCTGCCATTGTGGTACTGCCGTTGACCAACTCGGTCACCACGGTCTCTCTTGCTCGAAAAGCGCGGGTCGTGTTGGCCGCCACGCAAGCCTTAACGACATCATACGCCGGGCTTTTTCCACCGCCAATGTCCCAGCAATACTCTAAACTCGAGTGAGTGGGCTTGCGCGTGACGATGGCAAAAGACCTGACGGCATGACTGTTGTGCCTTGGAAGTTGGGTCGGCCCCTAGTGTGGGACGCAACTTGCGTCGATACTCTGGCACCATCACATCTTCCAGAGACACATTGTAGGGCTGGTGCAGCGGCTAATTCGGCTGAGCGACTCAAACGGCGCAAATATGCAACCCTCGGAAGAGGTTACATATTTGAGCCCTTTGGCGTTGAGACATTGGGTTCGTGGGGGCCGGGAGTCGTTAATATGAAGATATTTTTGTAGTGCCCACAGTTTCTTTAATAACAAGTCCGAATCCTACTAATATTATAAATGTCAATGTGTTAATGTATGTTTGATGCTCTATCACGTCGTAACATATGAACGGATCGGGCTGAAATATGGAACACGCTAAGAATATAGTCTGGAAGAACACATAAGCTATATATTTTATCCCGGGAAAATAACGGGAACGGGAACACCACGACTACAATCGCGGGGCACTGCTAGTTTAAAATAAATTATAAACTTTACATATTTTCCGAGAGCTACTAGCAAATTTTGAGCAGGTATTTGAGGCAAGCTGATAATTTGTCACAGCTCTCATATTATACCTCAACACGGAGGTGCAGACCTGATTGGTGACAGGGCAAAATGGATCCATATTTTTTTTTAATTTTTACCTTTTTTTTATTCAATGTAGGTATATGTTTGAGGCAATATTTATGTTGTAGTTATTAATTATTATGTTGTAAACTTTAAAGAATAAAAATTATAATAAGCGAGGTGATTTAGTCGGGGTTTTAACAATGCCAGGCACGTGCAAATATGTTTTGCAAAGAAATTAAACAATGGGATTGAGGCAATTTGAAATTTAAATAGGTGTTATGAAAAAAAAAATAGAGATTCTCAAAAAGAGAGATAATTTTAGAGGGACCATCTACCTGCCAGGTGATCTAAATTGAGGGTTTCGTTTTGTCCCCCTACTCACCAGCCAGGTCGGCACTTCCGTGTAGGGATATAATAGGAGAACTACCTATGTGAAAAGTTTTGAACCAAATACCTGCCCAAATTTTCCTACCAGCTCTCGGAATATTACTACTACACTACATAGTCTAGACTAACTACCTATACTGTGTATACATGTGAAATACCCACAAAGTGATGAAGGTCTGGAGATAAACCAGATACTCAAGCCCACAACCGATGTAAATATCAGTCATTATCATTAGATATAACATCTACTAGCAAACGTAACCGCACATCTAAATCACCCAGTAACGAGCAGAAACACAAAAATATTGATTGCCGTTAACGTTAAGAAGTTCAATGATATAAATACTTACGTAATCTATAAATTTTAATGTAAAAATGGATGTCACTCTGTGTATTCTTTATAGAATCGTAAACAATGGATGTCATGTGATGATCTTTAGCAAAGTTGTTGTCCATGAGCCAATGAAAGTTTTTGAGTTGGTACCACCAATTTTCGACAAATGGCGCAGCAACTCAAGGCGCAAGGTACAGCTGGTGGTATGTATATACATCACGGTTTGAGGGGCAATGTTATCAGAAAAATAACAAGAAATACAGATAAATCACAGGAACTCTTCATATCCAATTTCCCTATAAAAACTTCCAATAGCTGCGCGACACTGCGCTATTATATGGAGCCACGTTATTTACTATTAGCTACATGTCCTGCTCGTACCGTCACTGTTTAAAATAAGAAAACAATAATGATTTAGATCACGATTACATAAGTCCTTTCAATATGCGTTCAAATATTGCTTTTTTTCTGCCAGATTATTCGTAGCTCGAGAAAGCAACATCGTTTCATGGTTGAGGTTCCAAAGACTTGAATGAAAAGTGGTGTGAGAGTGGAGAGATTTTTTCTATGTAAACACGCTCCCTCTAGTAGACCGTGTCATCGCTTAACATCACATAAGATAGCGGTTAGACTATAATAGTTGAAAAACAATCGCGAAAGTTTGAGACCTATAGTATATGCTCTAAAACAGCTTAAAGCCTAATAACACTTGTCTAAATTTAGTAACTGAATTCAGAAGCAAATTTGGAATGTAGCAGTAAGGTTAGTCGACTGAATTAAGACGCAAGTTAGAAGCAAGCAATCCTCGCTTCTGAATGACTGTAGTATGCTAACTTACTGAATAATGTTACCTACACCTTACTGAATTCATTAGCGATTGAATTCAGTCGACATCATTTAGTCAAGTGTCAAAAAGCCTTTTAATAGGAATAGTAAAAAATAATAGTGATTTAAGAGTGAATATATAGATCAAACTCGCTTTATGGTTCCACTGATCATTGAGAAGTTGAGATCTTTCAATAAATAGGAGGAGAGCGCCTCCATATTGCTTTATAAAATGAATGACGAAACCCTAAAATACATATAAGCTTAGATAAAAGTGGAAAGCTCTGATCACAAATTGAATGCGTGAAGCCCCTAGTCATCAAAGACGAGGTCGTATCATTAAAATTCAATTAGTACGCATATTTACTCGCCGTGAATGCCGTGAGTAAAATATTTAGTAAGTAATTTTTGGTAAAATACCGGTTTATAGAGAAAATGTGTACGGTAATAGTACATTATGATATAAGTGCGGTAAGTTGATAATTACAGCCGAGGCTTTATTGCTAGCTCGAGCCGAAGGCGAGAGCTATAATTAGCAGAGGCTGTAATTATCAAAGCGCACGTATGTCATACGACGTTTTATAACATATTTGCGAGGAAATAAACAAAACTCTGACGACATTTTCAAATAAAAACAATACAGCGAAAAAAAACGCGCGGAATAATATTTACTTGATCACAGATACAGAGCACAGAGTAAGTAATCACTATGGATTACAGATTAGCAATGCGCGCGCATCGGCGCCTTTTTTTTTTAAGCAACGGCACAGAACCAGCCGGTATGCCATTAATAATAAAGTAAATTAATATTTTTGTGTTTTGTTACAGAAAAATTAAAGTAATTTATGGTCAAAATTAATTAAATTAACGAATTTATAATTCGTTATTATATTTTACCTCTCAAAGTTAATTTTATTCATAAAATGTTGACCACACTTTTCTGACATAAAAACTCTTTACTAAGATTTAAAAAGGTACCGTTCGTTTTAGACGGAGCATATCTCTCTACCTAGTCTGTGGACGGAGCATTTTGAAACCGTGCGTTTTACATTACACATTACAGCACTAGTGCGTAATAAGATACATTACGATACAGAAATTGGTCCAATAAGAGACCCTTTACGAGCAAATATGTTATAAAAACATTTTATTATGTGTGATAGGTGTTAAAATATAAACGCTGTTCGAACAAAAGCCATGTTTTGTGACTCAATTGGTAGTAAGCCTGCCTATAGAGTCGTAGTGAGTTAGATTCCCACCGAGGCCAAAAATATTTGCGTAATGTATCTGTATAATCTGTATTTGTATCTGTAATGTACGTGTCACTGTAAAATTGTAAAAACCATCAGATTATAATCTAACGGCGTCAGATTAGATTTCTAACCTAACCCACTGTGAGATTACAATCTGTATGTTGACAATTTACCAAATCCAATTATTTGTCTTAATCGTGGTTGTTTCTATCTAATCTTATAAGTTCCTAGCGGCCCGCTCCGGCTTCGCTCGAATAATAACCTAGATATCAACTGCAGCGCCATCTGCCGGGCTGATTTGTGAATCTAAACCTTCCAGGGCCCTACCCAAACGTATACAAAAAAAATCATTCAAATCGGTCCAGTCGTTTAGGAGTAGTTCAATAACAACGAAAAGTGGCGTTGATTTTTATAAATATAGATTACACAAATAACGAAGTTTAAATAAGTAGATTAAATAGATAAATGAATGTAGATACTGTGTACTTGATTAAATTGTGGGAAGCAGCAAATTTTTTGTATATTTAAGGTTGTAAACATAGAAAAAATTGTTTGAAATGATGAAAAAAACACGTTTCTTTCGGCTTCGTAAGCTTCTAAAGTCAATTATACCTATATAAAAACCGTAATTTTGAATGTTCAGCAGTTCTATAAATATGAGTTGTATCTCTATTATCTGTTCATCAATACAACTGTGTTTTGAGTAAAATAAACGTAAATTAACTATCATTTGGCCGCATCAAGTAATAAGTTGGATTACTTCGCAGTTAGCGTACTTGTTACAATATATTATACAAATAAAACGCATCCAAGGCCTTCCTACGCCTATAACTAGAATGGCGTATTGTAAGTACCTATTGAATGTACAACAAGATAATTATTTAAAATAATACTTGGACTTACGAGTCATATTCGCGCGCACATCCACAGAAAAAGGCTATCAGTTATATCATTATTTCTTTAGTACATATTTTTTCACACACTACACCATCTGACCCCATACTAAGCAAAGCTTGTACTATGTTAGCCAGATAGCTGATATAATACTTATATAATTTTAAATACATACAAACATACATACTTATTATACATAGAAACACCCAGTACAAGTATAAATATTTGAATTCATCATCATCAACAGCCCACTAAACGTTCCCACTGATGGGACTCCGGGCCTTCTCTCGCAAGGAGAGAGTTAAGGCCATAATCCACCACGCTGGCCCAGTGCGGGTTGGCGGATGACACATGACTTCGAAAGATTCTAGGCACATGTCGGTTTCCTCACGATGTTTTCCTTCACCGTTTTAAGTTAGCGGCATTACGCACATGACTTCGAAAAGACAGTGGTGGGTGTGGGGTTTGAACCCGGGGTCTCCGGATCGGCAGCCGCCGTTGTCCCGACTAGACCAGCCGTAACTTTAGACGCAGAGTTAGGTACTACCCACTAAGCCACGAGGCCAGTCAGTATTACTTATTTCAGTGTTTTATTTTAATTATTTTTCTTATATTTTATAGGTATTAAAGTTAGTTTTTATTTGTAGGAACCTACTTGTACACGTGCGTTCACGACATCAATTTCGTAGCGTCACCGGACCGCCTTTCGTACCTAAGTGGCACGGATTGTGATTTGATAACTCACTTCTCGCGTCTTTCCCTTGCTATGCTACAGCTAATTCAGAGATGGTAAGTGAACCGCACAGCCGCGCACTAATGAAGAGTGACCCCGCGCGTGGCCCACAAAGATGACCAAAGCTTGCCACCCACCCGTCATTTTCTAATTTTCTTTTTAACGTGTCAGACGTATGTTATAGCTGTTAGTTTCAAAATAAACTATAAGAAAAATACTAATAATATACAATACTAATAATAAGAAAACTCAGTTGCGAATCCCACGATTTCCACTCGTTGCCTACGCCACGACACTGGCGACAAAGCGGCGTTCAGTCATGGATCAACTGGCGACAACGAATGGATGCCGCGATGAAGTGGTGCAGATTGGGCGCCGGGTGACTCTAATGAGCTATGACCTTACAGGCCACTTTTAATTTCTCAAACAACTATCCAATTCGATGAAATAGCGGATATAAAAAGATAAAATTAAATTATATTTCACTGTAAACGCAAATGACTGTTTTTACGAGTTTTTCTACCTATCAAAACTTTGAAATTGATTTTTACATTTTCGTGTCAATTTGATAAGTGTTTTATTTTCATCACACCGCGAAAATACCCAAAGGGCTTTTTTCCTTATAACCCTTTTATTTATAGTCGGCATTTTAACGCGGAATTGGAGTTGTCACCGCTGGGGCACGGAACACTATCCAAGTTTTTCTGCCTTGAAAGGCAAATAGACACTTTGACGTACCCAAAAATACCAGGAAATTGCTGCTTACGAGCGAAAGTTACGAAATAAAAAGGTTTTGTATTAAAAAAATGTGTTGTTTTAGGGTTTTTGTTAGGGAACAGAGCCCAAGAGACCAACCGAAGGTTTTCATTACAACTAATTTGGTGAAAAAGGTTGTCAATGTTGTCATAACCTCTCAAATTTTTTCCTTAATAAAAACCAACGAAATCCTATTTAAATGGCCAGACATTTAATTTTATTGCACACCTACTTTACAAACATAATAAATTCATTTAAATTTACTTACACTCGAAAACCTTTTATTTATGCAATTCTTTATAGAACAACCAACTATTTTCTAAAGTTGTCAAAAATGTGGTACTAAATTTTTTTGGTAGATTTCTGTTTCATTCTCGAAAATGCAATTAAGGTTCAACCATTTGTTTGAACAGATAAATAAGTTGTACTGTGCTTACTATTGGAATCTTTTCAAGGCGCATGACGTCAAACATGAACTATACTCTCCATAAATATTTTCTTTCACAATAGAGCTCCATATCAAAGTACCTCTTAAAATTAATTAGCAGTAATAACTCAGTTGACTGCTCCATTAGTCGTATTGAAACGCAATTTGATAGTTTATCTTTCAAAGATATTTACTCTGTGACTCCCAGTTGTGATTAATGAGTTGATTGAACCAAATAGACACCTACAATTATGCGATACTAGCAGCGACCCGCGGGTTTATTCGCATATATAGTTCTCGTGATTTTCTTGCGATGAAAAAGCTGTGGTGTTATTCTAGACCATAACGAACTCGTCCAAAATTTTAACTAGATCCGTTCAGCTGTTGTTGTTGTTGATTGAGCAGGAATTATACAAACTTTCACATTTATAGATGTCATAGCGGGAACGAGAACTGTACAGGCAAAATCACGGGGTGTAATTATTAGAAATGAGTGTATATTAATTGTTAAAATTTGTACCTACCTAAATAAACTCGTACCTACGGATGTTTGTTACTCTTTCAACCTATAACTACTGAAGGAATCACAATGAAATTTGTACATAGATTAATAATAATCTGAAATAATAAATATGCTACTTCATATGGGATCGGAAACTACGTGGGCTAAGCCGCGGGATGCGACTAGTATGCAATAAAGACATCTTTCGATGACACGTATCAACCGCAGCATTTCACCAGCGTGGTAGATTTTTTTTATTTTTTTATTATGTCCGAGCTTTTTTCAGCCCGGCCCGCAAACAAGACCCCGACTATGAGCATGTCAGGACTTTGCCACTTAAACTTAAGTTACTAATCACAGATTAAGAAAACCTTATTTTAATCTATTGTCATATTTACACAATATAATAATTTTAAGCGTGGTAGATTAGGGCCTTTCTCCTTGTGAAGAAGTCTTTGCCCTTGGTCACAGAAGTGGGAACATAAAGTGCCAACTTTAGTGCTTATAACCTACACAACATGCTAACAACCAAAAAGGCTGAAATAAATTATTTTCTCCGAAAAAACTAAAACCGACTTCAGTTTAAACTTAAATTCAGACACTCGATTGGGTCGTCTAGATAATTGAAAGTATTTTTTTTTTTAATATAAAGTGACGAGACGAGCAGGTCATGTGCCTGATGGTAAGCAACATGCCTGCCACATAACAACACAGTGACACGCAGCTATTGGAACAAGAAGATTCCAAATCATTACCTAGCACTGAACTGTGCTCGTCACCCAGAGATCTAAGTTGTTATATCTCTAAGCCCTGTAATTTCACTGGAAACATTGCCCTTCAGACCGGAACACAGTAATGTTTGCACATTACTGCTTGGCGGTAGAATATTTGGCAAAGGTGTGGTCCTTCCCCAGGCGGACTCTGCCAAGAGTCCTACCGTTAGTTAAATGTTAGTGTTTTGTTCATATTTCAAAAACCGTTTCATCGATTTGGATAATATGTATATGAGACTTTTTATGAACTATGATCTACCATACAAAGAACCTGGCAAATGAAGCTGGCAAACCAAGGCGAACATGAAGCTGCACGAGAGCGTGCCCCATGCGGTTGTTACAATCTCACGGCACACGGGGACCTTCACCACAAAATAAATATTAGTACAAGTACAGAAGCCTCACTTACCGAAAACAATTATACAAATAGCGACTCTTGCTGGGACACAACAAAGTTCAATTCAGCTCGCATTAGCGTTCAATACCTGTCGCGATTTTCAACTTAACATTTGCGCTCTTTCTAACGCGTAACTCTGTCCCTGTCTAGCGCGGAGGGTTGTCGACATATCTAATAACAGTATGCGCGGGAAACGTGTTGCGCGAGCGCTCAGCCGTGCGTCCGACAGCCGACTGGCACTTGTTCCCTGGGAGGAACGGTCTAACTGTAGGCTGAAACTGCGCGACCTTGAGCGAGTGATGATGCATGCACTGCCTTCACATACTACGCTGACAACACGCCATCGGTCGGTTCGTGCGGCGAGCGTTGGCTGCATCACCGAAGATCATCCGAGAGTTCAACCTACAGATAGCCATCAGGGACAGAAATGCAGCCGTAGTGGAGGTTCTGGGCCGGGAGAAGGTGGGTTAGGCTAATGGCAATTAGGGAAGGATTCGATGTCGACTCGATTACTAGCGGAATCCCAACCGGTAGTCATCGGGTCTACAGACGAGCACTAGAATTAGGTTTGAAATGTACCTAATTTCCCCTATTTTCCCTTACCTCTCCTAATCCAAGAAATGTGTAAAAAAATGTATTCACAAAGATCACGGACCCCGGAGTCTGTGGAGTGGATAATTTAAATAAATTAAAAAAAAACAAGGAACCATCAAAAATTATTTACAATTGGCGGAGCTATCGCGTAACATACATGTACAATAACATACAACTGAATGAAGTACCTCCTCCTTTTTGAAGTCGGTTAATAAATTAACCTACATTTATAATAACCTCTATTACTAATTAATAATTCACTCTGCCCCGTTGCTTTGAGTGCCATCTGCTTTTCACCTATTGAATAAAAAAGTGTATTGGTTTTTAATATGTATTTAAATGTAGTACTCTAATTTTGTTTCATGTGTTTATTTTATAAGATTCTTGTATGTGGTTTTTGGTAATAAATAAATTTACTTACTTAATTAACGTGTAAATGTCAAGTGCTTTTGAAAAGAGTTAATTAAAGTACAGATTTTTATTAGTTATATTGGCACTGAAACGATGTTAATAGTCTAGGAAGAAAATACTTTTTTCCAGTTAATGAAAATGTGTAATGAAAATAATTCAGATTTAAAAAAAATGTTTTTTTTTTATAGTACGATACGAGCAGGATATTATGTCTAATGGTACGTAACATGGGACATAACAGCAAAGCGCTCGTCGCCCAAAGACTGACTATAGTCTAGTAAGAGATATATTTTTTTCGAACTACTTATAGATAACGATAATTTGATAAATTTCTCTTTGTTTTAGAAAAAAATAGAGATCCGAATATAATTACATTCTGTTGAATGATAGATAAGCCCGGAGTTACATAGTTAGGCGCAAATGTAAATTAAATCTGGCTTAAGTCAATTCCTAATCCCATAAAAACACTGTTCTTGATAGAACTGCAAGAGGATACTGCAGGAAACTAGTTATAATCATACTAAGAAATAGTAAAATAGTACTTTCGAAAGGACTTTGTATCCTCATAATTTTAACGATTTAAAACGCCATAAAAATTGTTAGAAAGTAATATTTTATACGAAGCACTCGCAACCATAAAAATATGATCATCATTCTGGATTAACCATTATTTATTAGGAATTTATGATTTTACTATATAGTGGACAAGATTATACTATGGATTACTTTGTATGAATATTTATACTATTACTGTGCCTTTTAACACTTAATTGATAAGGGCTTAAAACAGCTCATTTAGTTAGTATCTGGGTCGGATTGGGCCGAAAGGGTCGGGGCGGGCCCTTTCGATATAATTATTAATATAAAAAGTATGAACTCTCCATGGCTATCGATGTAAATAAAAAGATGTGCACTCCTAAACTTCAGGCGCACGGAATTATGTTATCATTGGGAAGAGTGAGCTCACTTTCGTCTCAAAATTTTCCGTTTTAGTCGGTTGTAGGAAGCGGTGAGTAGTTTCGTAGTTCCGCGCATTTACACATTTTACATTTTTTGCGTTTACATTGCAACAGATGGCTGAACACTTCGAGAAATTCAGAGAAAATTATGTAGGTACTGCAGTATTGTACCCCTTAAAAGTCTACAAAAAAGTTCTCGGTACATGACTATCCACTCTATCTTTTAGGGATAACCTACAATAACAATTTTATTTTATGTTCAGTCCGTTTACTTGAATTCTAAAGTGCGGAATTAAAAAAAATGGACCAATACACCTCCTGGCAACATCCTGAATCATAATCTGCATGCTATACCGAGTTCAAAACCGTACACCAAATGCGGCCCTCATATTTTGCACACTCAACTCCATCCAGCATCTGCTCTAAATACTATCATTATTGGATCATATCATGACATATGTATTAATTACTAGCGACCCGCCCCGGCTTCGCACAGGTGCAATACTGGTACTAAATAAACTACTAACTAAACTAAACTAAAATAAAATAAACTAACTACCAAATCATACCCGAGTGTGACGCTAGAATTCAATTCACAGCCCACGAAAATCTGTCTAGGCGCGCCAAAAGAAGTTTTCACTTCAAAAACTTATATACTCTTGTATTATATATACTATTTGATTAAAACTATAAAGGTAATAAACAGTCTTTGATTAAAGCTCGCAAAAAACATAATGTTTGATTGGTAACGTCAACTGTTTGACTGGAAATTATGTAGAACAGTTTGTATGAGAAAATTAAGTTGTTGTTTTTACTATCTTCTTCGCAAGTTTTTAATATTTTCTCACCGTTTAAACATTCCGTTAGCTACGACAAACATTTCAAAACCAAAATCAGCCAAATCGGCCCAGCCGTTGTCGAGTTTTAGGAGACCCACGAACAGCAATTCATTTTTATATATATAGATTCAAATAACTTGACTCTAAAAGTATGTCAATTGTTAACATTGTCAAATGCTTTTAAAATTTCTACAACAACTTGTTTTGAAATATCAACGACAAAACAGAACAATTTTGACGAGTTTAAACATATATAGCTAGGTATGTATGTGGCTTCAAAATCGCCTCATTGCGAAGCAAAAGTAGATACGAGTATAATACCTAAGTTTTAACATCTGAAGGCCACATGGCCACATAGGAATTAGTTATTAAACCATTAAGAGCTACACAAGCAATCCCAAAAGAGTAATTTAACTAATAGTAATATAATTACCTTATTAACACTTGCATTTCTAATGTTAGCTAATTCGTATATCCCAAAGGCACCATTTACTTCCAACCAAGGAGAGGAGATGTTTGAATATATTATTATTTAAAATGATCAAAAAAACTGTTCACAAAAAAAAAAAAATTGTAAAGGGCTTGTAGCAAAAGTGGCTGCAATGTTTTATTTCGCCCATCGAAAATCATAAATTTTGCTGTCAAACCTTGAATGATTTTTATTCTCTCGAATATTGAATAGCTCGATACGCGTAACATAATTTTATTATTGAGTTTTAGCAGCGCTAGTTTTACTCGTGTGGTTCACGTTTCCGTTTTTTCTCGTGACAAAAATGTGCTATTCCAAATTTCGACCCGCTCGAAGTTCTAACGTGATTGCAACAAACACCCAAAAATATGTTTTTTTTTTGCATTTACATATAAAAGTTATTTATTTAGTAGGATCACAAAATCACCGTGGTCTGTGATTTGTCTACAAACGTAGAAGTCCTCGTTTTCTCATGGGCCTAGATTAGAAATAAACCACACCCTTCCATTTGCTAGGACTCTGACCCACATCTTTCACTTTCATTGAGGTATTTTCAAAGTGCTTTTATTTAGCCTTCCGTTTTGCCCGTATTGACACGGTTGTAATTTAATACTTGACGCTGGCAACCTATCAGAAAGTGGCTAGATTTTTATAGATTCCTCACAGCGCAATACACGAATACGCTAAGCTACAGAAGAAAAATAAAAAATTGACAGTCATAGGAACTGCCGACAGAAGTGAAAACGTATAACACCCGCGTAGTTTCCAAAGCAAGCTATCAAGCTTGCTTTGGAAACTACGCGGGTGTGAAACCGGAGGGCGTAGCCTAGCCACCATGGCATGGCCATCTAGAAATGCGTCAGCATTTCCCATTGGCTCACACATTTCTAGATGGCCATGCCATGCTGGTCAGGTCACGCCCTTTCAGCATTTCCCATTAGCTGATGCATTTCTAGATGGCCAATGGCCATGGTCCCGAGTTTACCCGAAGATTTCTTATCGTATCCGAGCGTGACGCTAGAATTCAATTCAAACCCCACGAAAAATCTATCTAGGAGCGCCAAAAAAAGTTTTCACTTCAAAAACCTATTTTCTTACTCATGGCTAAGAAAATCTTGAAGTAAAACAGGATATTTAGTGAAGGTATAATCTTTTCAATCAATCTGTAGATGCTATCTCTAAGTAAATTATATTTGGTGAATGTTTATATCAATGGTATGTTTATACTACGGTTTCATTAAAATAACGTTTGGACGTGTAAACCTCTGCCATTAAGGATTTGTTTACATACATTTAATTTTGTTGGCCTAGTTCTTCAGTCGATCGATGCTATGACTCTTTACTTATTAAAGCGAATAAGCGTATGCCTGGTCACACTAGCGATTTATCTGGCGTTTTTTTCAGCGATTTCACGACGAGGCGCGCATGAGGCGAGCACGCTGCGTGCTCGACGCGATCTGTCTATCGCCGCGTGGTCGCGACGAGTATGCCGCATTTTTTTTTTGCGCCGATTATTTTTTTGCAACAAACTACCCACTTTTCGCTACCGTTCTACAGTCTGCTGCGTGTGTTTATGAATTCATTTCGAAAACATATGAATGACGAATGGTCAATGGTTCGTCAGGGGTTTGCGGTCCAAGCATACGCGATGCGGCCAACAGTAAGTTGTGCGGCGCTTGTAGCGTCTGCGCTGCGTGACCCAGTTAGAGCCATGATTTTATGAGCGAAGATGATTGTGGAACATTGTTGGAGAGGTGGCCTCTCCTAGAGGCGAGCCAGTTTAACAGCGTGTCGGGCTCCCTGTCTCCCGTGGCCTTGACTCGTCGCTTTGTGATGGCGGACGCGATGGATCTACAGACAGACAGAAATTCTTTATTATGCACACTAACATACTAATACAGTAAAAAAACAATAGCAAATAAAATGACTTATAACTAGTGCCATAAATGACGGCCTTTTCGCTTATAGCGATTTCTTCCAGGCAACCATTAATATTCAAAATATGAGAAAGCGAAAAACAATTTGAGGATATGGTGCGAAAGTTACAGCAAGAAATAAAACAATACTACTGTCGTCATTTATGCTAGCAAAATATTTAAATAAATAAAAAATACTACATAACAATATCATACAAACATATCTACAAGAGAACTAAAGTGCCAGTACCTCGGTGTGCAACTATTTCTGTGCTCTGCAGCTGGAGAGTAAGTGAGATTTGAACATCTAGCTCGTGGCGGGAGACTAAAGGTGTTCAAACAAGACATCTGGCGCCCGTTTACTGGCCGAGTTGGTCATGGTTTGTGTTTAAAAGTATACTAATAGGTCCTTGTGGCTTGCCCTACACAATTCCTGTTTCCCCTATTTTCGCGTAATGAAAATAGGGTATGTGATGTCCTAGACTAGAATATTTAATTATTATTAATAATGATCTTATATCTTTAAACGAGCGATTCTTGTATATATGTATAGAATCTGAATCTCGGAAACGGCTCCAACGATTTTGATGAAATTATGTAATTATGTATGCAGGGGGTTTCGGGGACGATAAATCGATCTAACTAGGTTTAATTTTTTTTAAACGCATTTAAACGCATATAATCCGCGTTTTTAGACAATGAAAAACTGTCACATTAGACATTAGAATGTGCAGGTAAATTTCGCCGCTTGACGCGACAGCATAATAGCTCAGACGCAAAGTCGTGCGATCATGGCGGTCACGAATTAGTAGCTCCGGGTTCGAATCCAGACGACTTCTTTTTTTTCAAGTTTTCTGTTTTTTTTTGAGAAAATCTATTACTAAGAGCCTTTTATCTGTAGGTATCTAAGTATATTTAGTATTTAAACCGAGTAAAGCTCGGTCACCCAGGTATTTTTATTAATTACCCACAACAACACATAGGCTATTTTATTCAGTAAATGCTAAGCCCACGGTTATACTGTAGGGCGCTGTAGCTGTAGGGCTAATTTGTGAATTCGATAGAGTATTTTTGTCCTTAAATGTCTTGAATATCTAGAATACCGCCTGAGCATCTTATCTGCGCAATTAAAATACCGAAAGCTAAAGTTTCGTTGTTTCCTAAAGACAATAGCAGCCTAAACAAGAGACGTTATTGGCGGATTTTGTAGAAAATCTCATTGTGTTCTGAATCATAATAAATTTGTTTCGAGAGATATCTGGTATTTGACTTTGTATTGTTGAGAGGCAACTTTTATTGTAATGGTAAGAAATTTCAACAACAGTATCATTAGAATTAAAGTAGCATCATTTATTAGGCGGATTGTAAATAAAAAATATTCAAATGTCAGTTTTTGTTTTGTAATTTGAACGCTTAGTATAATAGGTAATAACAATAATGTAAACACATCATGCGTTTAGCTGGAAGCAATAAGTTAACAAATTTTTAAGTACGAGTAAGTACACTAAAAGTTAATTTATTGGTCTATTGAATACGGTACGTTTTGTGTATGGTATTATAAGTTTCGCACGATCTACCCTACATTTAGAGTAGTAAATAGTATACAGGCAAAAGTTACAACAGATGTAGAATTTTAATTGATAAAACTTACTTATGGTGTTACTTGATACTTGTTCCATTAATTTTAAAGTGGACAGGCTTATTGTTGAGTGCCTGAACCCCACATTTTTGCCAGTTATTCTATTGTCACACATCTACGTGGAAATATCACTATGTTTTGGTTTGAAGAGCATCTTTACAAAAAATGGTTGTCTGTAAAGTCGGGTTACTGACGTTAGTTGAACGTGACAACTTCAACTACGCCTTAGAGCGAGGTAACGCCGGCGGCGAGGTAACGGCGTTAACGGCACATGACGTCATGTTTTGCGGGCGTGCAGCCGGCTTCATCGAATTATAAGACGTTGTCACGTCAAAAATAAAATTATCCTACTGATATTATTAATTTCAATGTTTGGACATATGGATGTTTGTTGCTCAGTCACGGTAACGCCTGAATGGATCTAGTTGAAATTTGAAACACAGTTGGATAATAGTCGGGAAGTGTTTTGTAGTGGTAGGACTCTTAGCAGAGTCCGCCTGGGGAAGTACCACACCTTTGCCAGCAGTAATGTGCAAACATTACTGTGTTCCGGTTTGAAGGCAATGTTTCCAGAGAAATTACAGGGCTTAGAGATATTACATTTTAGATCTCTGGGTGACGAGCGCAGTGCAGTGCTAGGTAATGATTTGGAATCTTCATGTTCCAATAGCTGCGTGTCACTGTGCTGTTATGTGGCAGGCATGTTGCTTACCATCAGGCACAGGTCCTGTTCGTCTCGTCACTCATTATTAAAAAAAAAAAGAATACATACACTTTATATCACGCAAAAATTACGCAAACGGGAATTAAGCGGGTAAAATCACGACGTGCTGTTAGTTATTGATTTTTTTCCGTTTGTGTCTAATTTTTAGGTAAATGGTTAAATGTTTTACGTAACATTTAAATTAATGGGGTAATAATTATTTACATTATTATTGTGAGAGCCACGAAGGTCGTAATAATCATTTCATCTTAATATCCCTGGAACAGGAAACGGAAATCCTTATTTTATGTAAAAGAGCAGGTCGTTTCCCTTTAATGGCGACAATTTATTACTTTAGTGCCACACGGAATTCCAATGACAAAATTCTGCTTTTACTCTTCTTCAAAATAAATGAATATTGATCGATATCTTTTAAATACCACTATCTAAATGTATGAATTGTTTTTTATCTCGGGAAAATAACGAAATCGCGCGGCACTGTTAGTCACAAATAAAACTTTATCGATGAAGAAAAGCATCATGAGGAAACAATTTTTCGAGGTCATACGTCATCCGCTAACCTGCATTAAGTTAGCGTGGATTATGATTTTAACTCTCTAGAAGCGATGACCCTAGTCCCAGCAGTGGAAACTTTACAAAATTTAAATCTTATATATAAAATTCTCGTGTCATAACAGTGTTAATTACCTTAATCCTCCGAAACGGCTTTACTGATTTTTACCAAATTTCATATGCATATTCAAAATAGGTATCTGAATCGGCTACAAGCTATTTTTCATACCCTTAAGTGATAAGGGTTGTTCACCCCTAAATATTTTTTTTTAATTTTTGGCCAACTTTTTTTGTATTTATTTTTTTATAATGTGTAAATTACTGTGAAAACTACATTACATATGACGAACTACTTACACGAAGCACGTCTGAATAATATAAAGTGTTGGTAAATATTTTATCTTCTCACTTGATCACACCACGTATTATAAAATTAAACAAAGATTTAGGGCATCATTGAGACCTGTGTAATATTTTAAATGTTAGTTTTTTACGTTTACAAAAGTAGTTCAGATCAGTTGCAGTTCAGTTTAATTACACGGTTATTACTGCAGCCGCGTTACATGAGTACTAAACGGTAAATAAAGGAAACTTCGGACATTCTTTGGGATAAACTTTCAATTAAATCCAATTAAAACTTTCTTAATTAGTTCAAACACTTAATTAATAAACAAACAAAAAGATTCTAAACACGCTGTTCTAACTTTGTCACACTGTTGTCGTCTTAAAATATTGTGTGACGTTTTTTTGTGTTTTTACCGAAAATGTTATGTATTAATGGAGTAGACTTTAAAGGTAAACTAAAGATAAAACATAAAATATATAGGTAGCTATTCTTGTGACATCAACTGTAAAAAAGAGTTTTATTTTTTGTTTGTTAAAATACAATTAAATAGGTACTTGCTTATAAAATTTATTGGTCCCATATTTCGCTAAACATTTTGACGCATCTATATGACTCCAAAAACAGAACTTGTAAAAATAAACTCAGGTCATCTACCGCAAAAGTTGTAAGATCCATTTATTATATTATGATTCTTTATTAAGATTGTATCAATATTTAAAATATTTTGTTTTACATAAAAAAGATACACTTGGGCAACACATGAAAACACGTATCTCATAAGTAACATTTTATGTATATTAAACAAGACCGCATTAGAAGTTCGACTTCATCTCAAGTGATTTATTAAGGTCATTTATTGCAGCATTATTTTTTATTTTTACAAAGTCGTCCGCAAAATAAACGTTTTTGTAATGATAATATACAAATAAAGGAACATCTATCTAAATACATTTTCGAAGCTTGCAATGTCAAACGAAATAAAACAGACAAGTCTTTGTAACATGGCGATATTTCCTCGAAATACCTGGTAAAATGTCTCGCTCTTCCATTTGCCCTAAAATATTGTTTTCAACGATATTTATTGCCGAGATCTTCGCTGAAATACTAAAATAGGTTGTTTTCAAACCGGACAGCTATTATGATGTCATTGTATACATCGAAGCTTAGTACAACGAGGACGTGACACCATTTCCACGAAGTGTTTTTCACGTCGTTGAAATTAAGTGGCTACAGATTTATAATGGAGAAATTTGAGCTGAAAAAATAAGTCTTGTTTTAAATATCTAATAGGCTCAATTGTTTGGCTGTTGTCTCTTTTTTGTCTCTAATAGGTTTGCACTTGACTACCGATGACTGATGTTGAGCGATGATGCGGTCTTCCCTCTCTGTATATTTTCGAAATGTGCATGTTTGTTAAAAAATACCCCGAGCTCTTTAGAAAGTTAGGGAATAATCGCCACTACAGCACTAGATATCCAAGTAGATTAGTTTTCCCTCAATGCAATAACGAACTTTATCGCATAAACTGTTATATAGCCGCCTTAAGAATTTAAAATAAGGTTCCAGAATATCTTAAATCATTATCATTCGAAAATTTTAAATGCGGATTATACAGATGGCTAACTGATCACAATTTTTACGATGTTAAACATTACCTTAATTTTAATGCAAACAGATATAGTCCCAAATAATCTCGATAATGTAAACGTGAACATACTGATTACTTTATCACATAGTTGTTTTTTTTGTATGAACTATTGCTTTTAATATTATTAATTATTTGTTGTTTAAATTGTAACTTTAATTCTATAATTCTTTAGATATAAAAAACTGTTATTGATATTATAAATTAAGATGTTTCGAAAGTTTAATATCTGTGTAACAGTTTTTAAATTTCGCATGCCTTTTAGGCTGAAATTGTGCAGCACCATACTATACTATTTTAAGAACTTATTTGTAACCACAATTTTTGGCGAATAAATTACTTTGACTTTGACTTTGATATAGCATACTTACCTCAAGACTTCCAGATTATATCGTCAAGGAATACACACACAGATAACGGTCTATAGGGTCTATGCAGTCTAGGAAAAAGTGCATTTACTTAAATACCCGATTAGTTCCGAGGTGATTGAGTAAAACCATTGAAAAATCCGAATTTTAACATTGCAAATATTAAAGCTATTTATTGTATTGAGTATAATTTATCCTTTTACTGCTGAGATAAACATACTATAGATATAGAGCCATACGTGAACAAACGTGACAAGGTGTAGATGTCACTAATAAAATTATCGTCATTATTCACAGCCCATTGGTGTACAGTGGAGACTGTAGACCAATGGCACTATTCTTGATAGCCAGTAAAAAATATGGGTATTTGCCAATTTAACTTGAGCTATAATACGCTACGGTTCTGCCCCACCATAGGTCAATTAAAACTGGCATCTGTCGACGTTATGGTTATTGGTTACTGTGAATACGGCCACAACTAATGTTCATATAAGTTAAGCCGAAACTAATGGATTACGTGACCATAGATCACGTATCAGTTTGCTTGGCGACCCTTCCTCAAACTTATGCTCGGCTAGAGCATGTGTTGTTTGTTTCAAACATCTAAGTTTGTTGGCCAATTACTAAATTTGGCCGAATATTTGTGAAGAAGGGAACTTCAGAAAAGTAATTAGTTAGTAAGAAGATTTATTATAAGCTAATCTATGTTGTGGAGTAATTATTGTTATCTTATTCTTGATTCACTTAGATGGAGATTTGCTTGATGGGGTTGTTATAAACCTACATTTTCAAACATATTCTGTCTCAATATTTGAGTTTTAGTCTTTTTCTACTTAGTAGCTCGACTAATTTATGTTTTTGTTAGGTATGAGAATAGATCATAGAGAGTATTTTACCCTCCTGTTAATTCCCATTTAGTTGTTTATTAGTCGTTATTTTATTTTTGTTTACATAATATCCAAATAATCCAACCATATTCATTGAAGTCGTCACTTTCACATTTTATTGAATAGATAATTCAAATGTCTGAACATTCTGTTGTGTCGTTGTGGGCTCAGTCAGTTGTTAGTCGAGTTTGAAAATGCCTTGAACTGAGACTATATTTTGGATAACGTTAAGGAAAAGTCTAGAAAAGCTTCAAACTGAGGACAAAGATTTTCAATGTGTATTTGTCCCGTCTCAAGAAAGGGTTAAATTTGTTTTGTTGCAATGACTCAATTTTCCGTTGAGATAAAACATTTTTTAGCATACCTTTATTAATTGCGTTTTACGATCTTGACCCTTAAATGCATGATTTTTTATATCGAATGCAAAAAAATACTTTATATTCACGCTAATGGGTACAATAATGGAAAAATAGTGAAAAAATTCAAGATGCATATTTTGATGTTTTTTTATTGAAAAAAGCTTGTGTATCAAAAATGAAACAGTATGCATTACTGGGTAAAAAATATAAGCTTTACCCTACGGTGAATGCTGTTTCAATTGTTATGAAATAGTACAAAATGATTAATTTTTTTAACGCTCGACGCAAAAACTATGGAGTGTTATATAAGTTTGACATGTCTCTCTCTCTATTTCTCTCTCTCCTCTCTGTATCTGCTACCAGCAGCTACCAAACAAATGAATCGATTTTGATTTTGTTTTTTGGATTGAAAGTGGAAAAGTTATTTGCTGTTTGATAAAAATCTGTTCAAGATGACTGCTGCCACAAAATGGTGGATTAGGTGCCTATTTTTATACAACTTCTTCAATGTGAATACTAACAACACCTTCTTGTATCAGTTGCGATTTATTCAAGTCCAACTTTGTCAAGACGAATAGAGTGGCATTTCTAGCTCGATACTATTATTATTTTATGTTTAGCTGTTACTTCTTTGCTTTTTCTATACTTACGCGAGGTCTTCCCTTGTTCTCTTTGTGTTTTATATATACATACATAGACATTTAGCCAAGTCAGCGTGACACTGCCACATTCATAAGATTTTTTGGGTGATTTATTTATTTACCTCTATATAAACGACCTCCCAAATCCAAACCAAAAATCATTCTACAGCGCAATTTTGCTGGTATAGACAGAGAAGCATTTGAAGCGGATGCTCGAGATGTTGACTGGTCACCAATCTTAGATTCTGATTCGGTTAATGACCAAGTAGCTTCTTTCAACTCTATTGTAGTAAAGTTATTTGATAGGCATGCTCCTCTGCGACCTATAAAAATGAAACACCTTCCGGCTCCATGGATTACTAATGACATCAAACTCTTGATGCATAAAAGAGACTCTGCGAAATTTAGACACAAACGCCATCCGACAGATCAAACTAAAGCAGCATATGTAAAAGCTCGTAATCGCTGCAACACTGCTTGCAGGGACGCTCTAAGACGCCATGTACACAAATCTGTCGACAATGATGATCCGGCTAAGGTGTGGAAATTTCTGAGATCGATGGGAATTGGTAAGTCAAAAATGGATGGTATACCTCAGGGTTTAGATCTCAATTCGCTTAACCTCCATTTCTCTTCTTCCTCGAATGTTGATGTCCAAACCAAAGCCAGCACCCTTTTATCTCTTTCAACCTTGCCTATCCCAGATAATCCACCTTTTCTTTTCAACGAATTTTCTGTTGATGAGGTCAGAAGGAGTGTCCTCTCAATCACTTCTAGTGCAGTTGGTAGCGATGGCATTAGTCGCAACATGTTATTTCCTTTTCTTGAACACTTCCTTCCTGTTCTTTGTATCATCTTCAATTCTTCAATTTCTTCTGGTGTTTTTCCTTCTGCCTGGAAAGACGCTCAAATTATTCCATTGCCAAAAAAACCCAACCCCAAATCTTTCTCGGAATTTCGACCCATATCAATCCTCCCTTTTTTATCTAAAGTTCTCGAACGCCTGGTCTACAATCAATTTAGTAGGTACCTTTCCAGTAATAATTTGTTGAATCCATTTCAGTCAGGCTTTCGTCAGGGGCACAGTACGGTCAGTGCCTTGCTAAAGATCACTGATGACATTCGCCTTTCAATGGAAAATCGTAATCTCACTGTGTTAGTCCTCCTTGACTTTAGCAATGCCTTCAATACCGTCGATCACGATGTTCTCCTGGCTTTGCTACGCTCCTCTAATTTTTCATCTTCTGCGACTGACTGGTTTAACAGCTATCTCTGTGGTCGTCGACAGCGGGTTCACCTTGAGGATAATTCATCTTCCTGGTGTTCAACGGCTGCTGGTGTGCCCCAGGGTGGCGTCCTTTCTCCTCCCCTTTTTTCCTTCTTTATCAACTCCATTTCCCTCAGTTTCTCCTCTTCCTATCACCTGTACGCCGATGACCTTCAAATTTACTCCCATGCTCCTCTTTCCAACATATCTGCGGCGATTAATGCCATCAATGTCGATCTGGCTAGTGTTTGCAGGTGGGGTAAATGTTTTGGTCAGCATGTCAACCCAAACAAATCGCAGGCTATCATCTTGGGCAGCTCTAGGCAGATATCTGGTATTGACTGGCCAATGCTTCCAAAAATTGAGTTTGATGGGATAGTAATACCCTACAGCAGCACTGTCAGGAACCTGGGCATTACGATGGATCGTTGTTTGAGCTGGGATCCGCAGATTCAAGTTACTAGTAGAAAGTTGTATGCTTCAGCAGGGGCACTTATGAAATTACGTAACTTTCTCCCAACTTCCACCAAAATTGCGCTTGTTCAATCCCTTCTACTTCCTATCCTTGATTATGCCGACGTATGTTACCTGGATCTCACAGAAGAACAGTTGAACAAGCTTGAGCGCCTTCAAAATTTCTGCATAAGGTTCATATTTGGCTTGCGAAAATATGACCATATATCTCAATTTCGCACTAAGCTCAAGTGGCTTCCTATCCGCCTTCGCAGAAATACACACATTTTGTCTTTGTTGTATAGCATTCTATATAATCCCACCTCCCCGTCTTACCTGAAGGATCGTTTCACCTTTTACCATGAAATTTCACGGCCACGTCCTTTGAGAGCGGCAGTAGCACTCAACCTTGTCACTCCATCACATAAAACATCTTTCTATGAAAATTCTTTCTCTGTCATGGCTGTCCGTTTGTGGAATGCTCTACCTGCCTCTATAAGAGAGTCGCAGTCTCAAAACATATTTAAAGGCAAGGTAAAGGAATTTTATTTGTCACAGTGCGGGCCTGTCGTTGCCAGTAAGTCGTAGGTGGTAGTATGGTTGTCCACTGCCGTCTGTAACGTTGTATTACTCTGTCTTCGTCCCTGTTGCATGGGTCATTAACAAATAGTCTTTATATTTATATAGGTTGTAGTAGGTTTAAAATTGCTAGCATTTTCTGTGTATTGAGCTCATTAGTCTAATAAATATATATATTAATCTGTTTTGTGTTAAGGTAGTTTAAGTAGTAGTATTAAGGAAAACGTCACATCGCCTCGCCTAACAATGTTCTAGGCGATTTTCCTTTAAGCTGGTTGCCTGGAAGAGATTGCTCTCAGCAATAAGGCCGCCATTTGTGGCGCTAGTTTATATTGTGTTTTTCTGTAATTGTTTCCTTCCTTTGTGTCACAATAAAGAGTTATCTATCTATCTATCTATCTATAAAGAATTCAGAAATGTACAATGGGAATATCTAAAATGTATTGTACTGTTTATGTATGTATGTATTAAATTTGCAAATACTATTTTGCTATGATTGCGGTCTCGGTAAAAAACTGTTTATCTGGTCGTCCTGATTCAAATGCCAATTATGTTCCTCAATCAGTCTTTGAGCAAGGAATAGTCACACTTCCAGTCTCTTTTTTGACGATTATATCAATGGAATCTGCTTCAACATATTTTTTCAGTGAACAGCGGTAATGATAAAATAATAATCATCATCTTCTAGTAGGTGTACTAACTTTTACCTCAAAGGAAATAAGTCCAAATCATCTCCTTTAGACTCAGTCACTGGCATGTCACCGGCTTCCAATCTTCGAATAATATCTTTTATCTGGTCATTCCAGCGTATTTTCAAAGGCATCGTTGTAAAAAAAACAGATAAAACCTTACCCGAACATTCAACCACCCCTAAACGATTGCATACAATAATACACCAATTATCATGCCGTTACTGCATACTGTATCATTTTTGAGACGGTAGATTTTTTGGGAAAAAGAAAATCTAATTCAAAAATATAACCAAAAATACAAGCACAGTAAAAAAATATGTAAAGTTACCCATATAATTTTTTTTTTTTGCTTGAAGAAAAATCTACTCAATGTAATGTAATTCAAATAAAAAAATTGAAGAAATCATATTTCGCGCCAACTACGTTCCAATATTCGAAAATGACATTTGTTACGGCGTGCTACTCTTTAGCTGTTATTTTTATTTTATTTTACAAATGGGTTATAAACCAAGACATCAAATTGCCATACAGCCAAATGCAAAGTATAGAAATACTGGGTTGCCAAGGGCTTAAAGTTACTGTTTCATTTTTGATACGCCATGCATTTAAGGGTTAAGATTATCAGGCGCAAAACCCAACAAATTTTGTAGTGAAATAAGAAGCAATTTTTCCTTCTCATAGATAGATGTAAACAAATGTCGAGTCTCAAACTTGTAGAACGTCATGCTCTTAACTTGATCGTAGCGCGTCCGCCGCTACATTGTGCGTCTGCCATAAAGCGTGCCTATAAAACTACCATTGGCGTTTGAGCTACATTCAGGTATAAAAAGCCCATTTCTAGTGTTCGTGCCGGATCATGTACTCCTTTTTGTAGCATTTCACTTAGTTGTAACAATTCTTTTGTAGCGAGCGTACTTCTTTTGAAAATTCTTGTGCAAGTAGGCGATTTAAACATTTATCTTCAAATCAGAACACAGTACAGTCCGCGAGGTATAAGCTGAGCTTTGCATTAGTGTGAGTGATCACATGCATACGCCTCTATTACCAAAAGTACAGTCAGACAACAAACTCTTAAACAACAAGCTGACATTAACTATCCAGGATTAATATGGTCATTGCGAAAAGAAGTTTCTCTTTTAGGATTCAAATGGTCAAGGACAGAGAATAACAGAAAAATTTTAATGGAAAAGCATGAGATCCGTCACCTACGTATAACTTATTTACTTAAAATTTCCGAATACCGTATTCAGGGCAGGCCTATCGTTTATACCGATGAAATATATATTGACACCACTCACACTTCATCAAAATCATATTCAGATGGCAGCACTTCTGGTTTGAAGAAACACCTTATTAAGAGAACATGGTCACAGCGTCCTGCGTCTGACTGTACTTTTGGTGATCACTCACACTAATGCAAAGCTCAGCTTATACCTCGCGGACTGTACAGGCTGCAGCGTGACGTGTTTAATATTATTTTGTTTTTGTTTGATATAAGTGTTAGTAAAATGGATGCCAACACAAATAAGCGCAAAATACGGAAACCATTAAATAGCCAAGTAAAAGAAATTTTGTATAATTTAAATAGCTATTTTAAAGACATGAACGATAAAGACATGTCAAGTGTGACTACATCAGCCCAATTGGTATCGACATCGACAGGAATTCCACTGTCAACTGTTAAAAGAGTCTTATTGGAAGGTAAACGTGTTTTGAAAGATGGAACCAAATTCAAATCTCCGAAAAAGACCAGATGCAGGAAAAATATAATAATCATTGATGATTTTGATAAAGCAGTAATCCGTAGAACAATTCATAATTTTCACATTACTGACAAAGAGGTGCCAACAATGAAAAGAATTCATGAAAAATTAAAGGCTGACATTAACTATCCAGGATCAATATGGTCATTGCGAAAAGAAGTATCTCTTTTAGGATTCAAATGGTCAAGGACAGAGAATAACAGAAAAATTTTCATGGAAAAGCATGAGATCCGTCACCTACGTATAACTTATTTACTTAAAATTTCCGAATACCGTATTCAGGGCAGGCCTATCGTTTATACCGATGAAACATATATTGACATAAACATATATATAACACCACTCACACTTCATCAAAATCATATTCAGATGGCACCACTTCTGGTTTGAAGAAACCTATTTCTAAAGGAAATCGATTGATAATCGTTCATGCCGGTGGCGAGGACGGTTTCATACCAAATGCGCTGCTGATGTTTAAAGCTAATCAAAAAAGTGGCGATTATCATAACAATATGAATACAGAAAACTATACAAAATGGTTACAAACGCAATTAATTCCCAATTTGAAGCCCAATAGCGTTATTGTAGTTGACAACGCATCTTACCACAATTCGTTAAAAAATCCCGCTCCCAACTCAAATAGTCGCAAACAAGATATGATTGACTGGCTCAAGTTACGCAATATCGATCACTCAATATCCATGCTTAAACCACAACTTTATCAATTGATACTGCATAATAAACAACGATTTATTGAATATAAAATTGACACCATATTAAGAGAACATGGTCACAGCGTCCTTCGTCTACCACCTTATCACCCAGATTTCAATCCGATTGAAAATATATGGGCAATGATAATAAATAATAAATAAATAATAAATAAATATTGGTGGACATTACACACAACACCATCTGACCCCAAACTAAGCAAAGCTTGTACTATGGCGGCCAGATAGCTGATATAATACTTATATAATTTTAAATATATACTTATTATACATAGAAACACCCAGACACAGTGCAAACATTAGAATTCGTCACACAAATATTTGCACTGGGTGGGAATCGAACCCACGACCCTCAGCTTCGCAGGCAGAGCTAATACCCACTAGCCACGAGGCCAGTCTAAAAGGATACGTCGCGAAAAAAAACGTGTCAATGAATATGGATACAATAATGAGGTTAGCAAATGAAAAAATTGAAAGTATCACTGTACAGGAATGGAAAAATGTTTGTGACCATGCAATAAAAGAAGAAAAAAAGTTTCATGGATACGACGCCGTTATTGACAATATAACGGAAAGATTCATTATTAAAACAAACGACACATCAGACGAGAGTGAAAATGATAACGAGAGTGATAAAGAAAGTGACTATGGTGCAATGTCTGGTGTAGAAGATGTGTAGTTATTTTGTCTTTCAAATTGAATTTTTAGTAATAATCACACAATAATATGTACTCATCAGTCAAATACACAGCTGGACTTTATTTTATCAATTTAGTTTTATTTTATTTTAATACTAGAATACTTCTCCGACTTATGTTTGAATCATTGTTTTTTATACCATACATACCAAATTTCGAGCAATTGTGCATCATTTAAAACAACATTAAAAAAAACTCGAAATAGGCATCTCACCCAAATGTGTGGGTGAGTTCCCTATACATATCAGGGATAGATGCCTAATTGCCTATGAGTAATTACTAATTACCAAATGATCACACGTACCACATTAGGCATTCACTCCAGTCTTCATTAAACCACATTTGGCAAAGAACACACTGTACCCAGTCGCTTTTATTATTAGTGGCATGTTATTACTCTCCACACACTATGGCAATTCTCTCAAATATAATAAACAGACAGTGAATTTTGACAGTGTGTATTTTTACATGACTCAATGCTTTTTCTAGACTTCTTCAGTCTACATAGCTCTATTAGTGCTATAATGCTGCCCTTTACGTTTATAAGGCACAAGCTGTTACCCGCGACTTCGTCCGCGCGAAAGAAATACTAAGATAACTCAAGCAGTACATATTTTTATACCCAGACACATTTACGGTTACTGAAAATAGCAATTTCATCAAAATCGGTTCAGTTGTTAAGGCGTGAAAGCGTAAGAGACATTCGTCCCCCATTTCAACTCCAATTTCATCCCCTAGTGTCAAGTATCTATATTCAGACTTTCATGGTCTTATCTTCAACGGTTGGTATCTTCCATGTTGCCATCCATCTCCCCATTTCAACCCCAATTTCACCCCCGTACAATTTGAAATTACAAAATTGCTAGAACAAACATTCGTTTGCTTCGTGTCAAGTGTCTATATACAGAGTTTTATGATTTTATCTTCAACGGTTTCAAATTGACATTCATCCCCGATTTCAACCCCAGTTACAGTTCAAACTACAAAATTGATAGAACAAACATTTAATTTTTTCGTGTTCGTTCAAATCTGTCTAGATACAAAATTTGATAACATTGAAAATGACGAATTTTCATACAACCGTTCATCCCTTGTTTCACCCTCTTAGGGGTTGAATTTCGCAAAACCCCGTCTTAGCGAGTATCTACTTGGTAAAAGGGACCTCCATGCAAAATTTCAGAGATTCATAAAGACTCTGAAAGCCCCCTAAGACATTTACAATACAAAACAGTGGATTATCAATTAAACGAAACCACAATGTAAGGCTATGAAACTATTTAATATTATTTGGGTGAAGAATTTAGAAAAAATATTTAGTACGAACCATCTCAAAATTATATTCCAGCATTATTTATTCAACGACACTTACATTATTTGGCAAATAAACTATAAAGTATTAATTAAATAATACTTAAACACTAATATTAAATAATAGTATTTTTCTGATACAAACTTACTACGATGATTCTGTCGTTTGACTGATGTATTATAGATGCGTTCCGGGTTCCGGGTTATGTCAAAATTTTAATTCAGTTATTAAGGCCCGGTTCACACGACGCGGCTGCCAACCGCGCCCGCGCGCGGGAGAGGCACCGCGCCGCGCGACGGTTTTGTTTCAATACTCACGAGACCGCAGGTTTTCGCGGTTTCTGCTCCGGAAAGCTACTGCGCAAGAATCGCGCGCAGCCACGCGGGCGCCGCGCGGCTGCCGCAGCCGCCGCAGCCGTAAACCGCGTCGTATGAATTGAATTCAATTTTATATGGAAATCTGCCGCGCCCGCGCGCGGGCGCGTTTGGCAGCCGCGCCGTGTGAATCGTCTCTAAGTTTTGTAGGCATCTGTCCTTTATAGGCAGAGATAATGCCTACAAAACTTGACTTACCCTATATCTTAAGCGAGTGTTACGATTTTATATTTTTTTGGTATGTCGCTGATGTGGTTGTCGTCTATGCATTAAAATTAATTGTAGCCTTTAAAAACAAAGTTCGTAATTAACAGTTAAGTATATTCGAAAATGACCTACTTACTTATCCCCATTTCTTTCATATTCAGAAAATGGATTTACGTTTCTTCCATTCATCTTTATCAGCCGTCGTATCAGATTCCACCACCCTTTATTCACGTATGCTTTCACGGGACCCATCCATACCGTATCACTGGTTGCAATCTACCCATTCATCTTTCCTTAACCGACTTCCAAAAAGTATAAATTCGACTACCATCCTACTTCCTACTAATATTATAAATTATTACTACTACTATCCTACTAATATTATAATATTAGTAGGATTATAAATGTCAATAAATAAATTAATAAATATTGGTGGACAATTCACACACAACACCATTTGACCCCAAACTAAGCAAAGCTTGTAATATGGCGGCCAAATAGTTGATATAATACTTGTATAGTTGTAAATACATACTTATTATACATAGAAACACCCAGACACAGTGCAAACATTTGAATTCATCACACAAATATTTGCACTGGGTAGGAATCGAACCCACGACCCTCGGCTTTGCAGGCAGAGTTACGAGGTTACGACCCACTAAGCCACGAGGCCAGTAACCATCATCAATGTATGGATGTTTGGATATTTGGATGTCTATGGCCTAAGCCTTCCTTCTTGGTTAGGGTAATTAATGCTTGTGCTCTAGCAGTGGGGACTATATCCATTGATACGGAAGCTTCGTTATACTTACGCAAAAAGATACGCGATTTAGATTTTTTAAATAATTTATAAGTGATTTAATATCGGTAAAGTTTCCAAACATTCTAAAACACTTTGACGACGCGACAGAACGTAACATTTCATGAGTCATTACATTGATAGCTTTCAGGGTTACACAGATCCGCAATACATACCGCCATATTACGAAACTGGAGCTCACTTTGATTAAAATAGTAGTGGAAACTGGAAACGCAATCGCCATGATTTAATACCACTTTTCCTTTTTTTGTTGAACAAGCAACTCGAAAAAGTGACATCGTGCTTTGGTGGGCTTTCCAAAAACACGACCAAAGAGACTTAATTCTACTTTCGCAAAAATAACATTCAAACAGTGTAATACGTTACCTGAGTACGTATTCTCCACACTTATCTAAAAGACTAATATTCATTATCGACCTGAAGATATCCAGATTGTATGAGTACATACCAAGCCGCGTCGCTTAATATCAGACGAGATCGCGATCAAGCGCAAACCTATTATAAAAAAATTGGCAGTCATAAGAACGGCCGATAGCAGTAAACACTTATTACCCAGAATTTGAGACCTCACTTTGGAGACTACGCGGGTGAAACCGAAGGGCGTGGCCATGACCAAAGCCATCTAGAAAGTCTGACGTATTTGTAGATAGCCAATGGAAAACGCTGACGCATTTCTAGATGACTTATGGCCATGATTCCGAGTTCACCCGAAAATTTCAAATATAAATATAATAAATATAAATATAATTTAAAATGTTTAAAAAATTTCAAATTCCAAAGGTGTGAACAGTATTCCATACAAGAGCGAATCTGTCCTTAGCACAACTTGAGCAACTGTTCATATTTAATTTTACACTTAATTTTGTAAAGCCCTTTTGGTCGTACATTTTTTTGCTCAATTTGACAGTTGGTTATTACAAAAGTTTTGCATTATTTGCACTGTTGATCTTTTTGGTCTTTTTATACTTGCTCTGCGTAGCCTTGTCAATATCATGCTGTGAGTTTCAGGGCCAAACACAGAGGCCCTTTACCCGCTATCTTATCGTTCGATGGCAATACATCCACACCGCCCATTCACATCTGCCCTGAAACGCTCGATACGTTATCAACAGCCCGTTCAATGAATGTGATGTATGGGGAAATCTAAGCAGTCATGTTTGACGGTATTGATTACACGGGCTTTGGAAAACTATTGTACATTTTCATTTGTTTACGATTCAAGCCTGAACAGTTGCTCAGATAGGCTGGTCAGGTGGTTTAGTTGGTAGTAAGTATGACTGCGAAGCCGTGGCTTGTGGGTTCGATCCTCACCCAGCGCAAATAATTGTATGATGAATAGATTTATTTGTACTCTGACTGGTTGTTTTCTATGGATAATAAGTAGGCATTTGAAAATAAGTTACGGCTGGTCTAGTCGGGAGAACGGCGCCTGCCGATACGGAGACCCCAGGTGCAAACCCCACACGCACCACTGACTTTTCGAAGTTATGTGCGTAATGCCGCTAACTTAAAACGGTGAATGAAAACATCGTGAGGAAACCAACATGTACCTAGAATCTTTCGAAGTCATGTGTGATGACACACCTACCCGCACCGGGCCAGCGTGGTGGATTATGCCCTTAACTCTGTCCTTGCGAGAGAAGGCCCCGAGTCCCAGCAGTGAGAACATTTAGTGGGCTGTTGATGATGATGATGATTTAAAATATATATGTAAGTACTATATCTACTAAGTGGAGAGAATAAGAGGATACCTTTCCCAGCAATGGGAGAATTAATTGAGGTTAGTTACAAAAAAAAAGTATTATATCAGCTATCAGGTTCCAATAGTACATGCTATGCTTAGTTTGGGAATATATGGTGTTAGATAGATAGATGGATATATTAACTATTTATAGCACTTAACTAAAAAACAATTAACAAAAGTCACTTAAAACAAAACAAAATAAAGTAGCAATTATGTTGTGTGTCAAATGCCCACCAATATTCTGTTAATTTCTATTTTATGTTTATGCCAAGGACAGATTCGCGCTTTAATGGAATACTGTTCGCACATTTGGGATGGGTCGGGTAAGTATGAGCTGGAGGCTTTGGAATCCATCGAGAGACGTGTAAAAAGGTTCATGGGCAACGGCTCACTTGTTCAAAAAAGACTTCAAACTATTGAGCATCGGCGGAAAATTGCTAGTTTAGCTGCTTTTATCAGATACATTTCGAAGATTATGAAACTGAGCTGTGTAATCTAAAACCACCTTGCCCTTTTTTCTATTGTACCGTTCGTAGCTTGAAAAAGCGACATCGTTTCATAGTTGACGTTCCAAAGACTCGAACAAAGAGACTTGACTCTCACTTATGTGATGAGGACGTCTAGGCTGTGGAATGAGATGCCTGAGTGGGTTTTTCCCGATGGTTACATTTGGCGATGATGGTTCTTGGTGTCTTCAAACCGAGAGTGAGTTGTTTGTTTCTAAGTAAGCACGCTCTGTAGTAAATCACATCATCAATAACATAAAGCGAGAAGCCGGCCATGAGTAAACATGTAATATTTAAAAAAAAATTGACAGTCATAGGAACTTCCGATAGAAGTGAAAACTTATAACTCAGAATTTGATGGCTTACTTTGGAAACTACACGAGTGTAATCGGAGGGCCTGGCCTGGCCATGATATGACCATCTAGAAATGCGTCAGCATTTCCCACTGGCTTACGCATTTTTAGATGGCCATTGGCCATGCCATGATAGCCAGGCTACGCCCTTTCTCATTGGCTGACGCATTTCTAGATAGCCAATGGCCATGGTTCCAAAGTTTATGGTTCATCCCAAGTTTATCCGAAGATTTCTTATCATACCCGAGCGAGCGTTCATGTGAATTGAATTCTAGCGTCACGCTAAAAATCTGTCCAGGCGCGCCTAAAGAAGTTTTCACTTCAAAAATCGGTCACTTTGCAGTACTAGGTTTGTTTGGTTTTCAATTCGGATGACTATTTTTCCGTGAATCCCCGAATCGTAAATCAATTTTGATAGATTTTTTTATTGTTTGGTGGGTTTTAGTTCAGAAGTGGTCGGATTTAAATTTTATCGAAATCGGTGTGGTATCTTTTTAAATATCACCAAAAACTAGCATTTGGTCACTGAGATGTTGTTGTTGTAGATTTCCCAAAAAATATGAAATTTGATCTAGTGTCTGCGTTGAATTTTATATTTAATTCTTTTTTATTTTTTGGAGAAAATTAAGTTATTGTCATCAATCTTGATACCTACTGCTATAGCATAGCAAATCCTCAAATTATCTTAGGCGTCACATGATCACCATCTACTTAATTTAACATTTTCTTGAAAATGGTACATGAAAATATTGCCTTTGGCTTGAACGTACGGAAGTGACCGAATAGTATAAGCAAAAAAAATATCAAAATCTACGAGTATAAGCGAGATAAAATAATGTTTCAAATAAAATCCGTTTTAGATACGTTTCTGATCCATCTGTTTTAGATTATACACAAATTTATAATCAAAGGATTTTCCGCACAGTTTTTTTGTGCCAATCGTAAGCAGATGAGGTAAATATCAGCTATGTCACCATAGTGATGTGCCGCGACAAAAGTTTGACACTTCGATTCCACATTTATAATATTTTTATTTTAAAATAAAAAGTGACAAGACGAACAGGACATGTGCCTGATGGTAAGCAACATGCCTGCCACATAACAGCACAGTGACACGAAGAACATTGTAGAACATTGAAGAACAAGTATTGGAACATGAAGAGTCCAAATCATTACCTAGCACTGCACTGCGCTCGTCACCCAGATATCTAAGACGTTATATCTCTAAGCCCTGTAATTTCTCTGGAAACATTGCCCTTCAAACCGGAACACAGTAATGTTTGGACATTACTGCTTGGCGGTAGAATAACTGGAAAATGTGTGGTACTTCCCCAGGCTCCTCTGCTAAGAGTCCTACCACTACACACTAATATCTAACGTGTTCAAAGATACAATATTGAGTTTACTTCAACCGTTCCTAACGGGGCGGAGAGTTGCAGATAATTATTTGAAACCGTTTCAATCACCCTCGTGATGTTCACCTTTCCCAACAATTTAATTTGGCTTCTGTCGGATTACCCACGTCGAATTTAATATCAACGGGCGAAAATGGGATTGCCTTAAAAGGTATATTAATAACGTAGGTTCTTGAAGAGATGAGGCATAGATAATTAATATGCATCCGTACACATGACATTTTTTTCATTTAATTTTTGTGTAATTTTTTGTAGTATAGAGCTTTGCTCGAATTTGCGGCAAATGTCTTGTTGGTCCGTCACTCAATTAATATATTAGACTATCTTGCCCCAACGTTGAGCAAAGCTCTATACTATAAATAATAAATAAATATTGGTGGACAATTCACACACAACACCATCTGACCCCAAACTAAGCAAATGCTTGTGTGATGGCGGCCAAATAGCTGATATAATACTTATATAGTTTTAAATACATACTTATTATACGTAGAAACACCCAGACACGGTGCAAACATTTGAATTCATCACACAAATATTTGCACTGGGTGGGAATCGAACCCACGACACTCTGCTTCGCAGGCAGAGCTACTACCAACTAAGCCACGAGGCCAGTCTATAAAAAATGTCCAATCCAAATGATTTGCCTAATGGTAAAGCAACACGCCTGCCCTTAACAGGATATGGTCACACAGCTGCTATTAATTGTAACATATAGAGTTCAAATTGAATGATGTTTTTGGTAGTGAAAACTTGTTTGCCACCTTATTCGACCGAGCAGCGGGGCGGGACGTGCGCTATAGACGCTTTGATGGATGGGTGAAATCTTGTGAGATCGTGTCACGGACATGCGTAACAGCTTCGATATAAATCAGTGGATGTGCTATCCCTAACTTCAGGGCCACGGAATTATGTTATCGTTGGGAAGAGTGACCTCGCTATTTCCGTTTTAGTCGATTGTAGGAAGCGGTGAACGCCGGACGTTTCTACCTATCGCTATTCGTTGTCAAAAACCAAAATAAATAGAACCGTTACATACCTCGCCACTAGCGATTCTAGAGGTCAAGTAGATTTGTAAATGTAAACCACGCACGCTACACACAGAGACGCAGTTTGTTAACAATTCCAATGTGCTCAGGGCACATCTTTTGATTTATATCGGTGTTAGGTGGTATATATGAGTACAAAAGATATTAAATTATTGAGTATGTATTTCATACCATTCAATTTTTTTTTACCTTTTTTTAATTTATTTTCCATCCTCCGCGATTTTTCTTCAGACAAAAACATCTATTCACAAAAGAATATAAAAAGCTCGTTTTCAATACCATCTCGAATGATCAATCGAATAACTTCTTCATTTACAGGAATCGATCTAGATATCTAGACCATAACCGAGGTCACAAGCCATACGAGCCCATAAGCAACACACATGAGGGAGAAAAAGTTACATTTCGCTTCAGGAAATGGGAGAACATAAATTTTCGCCTCGTCATCAGTCTTGTAAGACCCGAAACGTAAGTAATATAGACAGTGTTATAGTCTTGTTCATTTTGGGACTATATTTACAATCATTTCTTCACTATGAAATTGCTCTGCAAGGGTTTTTGCCACTCTATCAGATATTTTTGAGGTTATATTTTAGGAGGCTTATTCGAGATAAATTCACTTTTTTAACCGGGAATAATTTGATTCTATGATGATATTTAAGACAAAGCGTTAAGCATAGGAGCTTACGATATGCGTACACTTTTATAAAATAAGTACCTATGTGTAAGTACGAATGTAAGCACGCTATACTTTTTTTTTTTTTTTTTTTTTTTTTTTTTATAATAGGGCAGAGCCTTTATTAACAAAACTAAAATACAATGAGAACTACACTACGCTACATATCTAACAACTACTTACACTAAGCACACCTGAATTATCCATAGACCAATGAAGGTCTACAGATAATCAAGATGTTCAAGCCCACTACCAATCGGAAGCGTACCCAGCATGCTGGCGGCATTACCACGCTGAATGGCAATGCTTATGCGTTGGGCCAAATAAACGCCAGCATTTTGGTCACGCGTCGCATCGACCAAGCGTTCGGAAAGGCTTTTGAAGATGAGGTGAGCTCCCGGCCCCCACGGACCCAATGTCTCAACCCCAAAGGGCTCAAATATGTAACCTCTTCCGAGGGTTGCATATTTGCGCCGTTTGAGTCGCTCAGCTGAATTAGCCGCTGCACCAGCCTTACAATGTGTCTCTGGAAGATGTGATGGTGCCAGAGTATCGACGCAAGTTGCGTCCCACACTAGGGGCCGACCCAACTTCCAAGGCACAACAGTCATGCCGTCAGGTCTTTTTCCATCGTCACGCGCAAGCCCACTCGGTTCGAGTATGGCTGGGACATTGGCGGTGGAAAAAGCCCGGCGTATGATGTCGTTCAGGCTGGCGTGGCGGCCAATACGACCTGCGCTTTTCGAGCAAGAGAGACCGTGGTGACCGAGTTGGTCGACGGCAGTACCACAATGGCAGCGATGGGCTTCATAGCACCTCGCACCCAAGCGCAAGCTAACAGCTAGACGAAATGCAGTTGGATCTAATAGGCTACCGGTATTGAAAGATGGCAAAGCTTGTAACCAAAGGCCCGATTCCCACACAGACACAGCAAGGATACGAGCACGATCCGCGATACTAGGACACGTATCGAGAAGAGAGTTCCGTGCTAGATCGCAGATCGGTCGATCCCACTGTCTCTGAGATGACAGACACCTGGGGAAATCGTTGTTTGGACAAGCCAGCCTCCAAGCATTCTTAGCCTCGCACAAATTAGCTACTACTACATCAGAATATTCCGAATGGCCTAAAGAGGGTGCGAGAATTTTGTCTATACTTATTTAATTTGTGTGTAGTAATAGAGTAATACTAATAGAGTAAGATCCCAGAGCTCCCAGACGTCACCTATTTTCTTATTAATGAAATGTAGACGATTGAGTAGAGTTAGTAAGTACTAAGAACAAATGCTTACTCGCTAACTTGCTTAGACGGCCAATTTTGAGATATGGGGTAATGAAGGCACATACAAATATTGCTTACTTCACGTATACATTTTCTAATGAGTTATTTTCACGTATGTTGTAGGCAATATCCTTAAAAACAAGGTCCCAATACTCCCAGACACTTTCCGTCGGCCGTTTTGCTTAACAACTCCAAAATAAATTTTGAAAGAAAAGATTTTGTAGTGGTAGGACTCTTAGCAGAGTTCGCCTGGGGAAGTACCACACCTTTGCCAGTTATCCTACCGCCAAGCAGTAATGTGCAAACATTACTGTGTTCCGGTTTGAAGGGCGATGTTTCCAGTGATGAGGGCTTAGAGATATAACATCTTAGATATCTGGGTGACGAGCGCAGTGCAGTGCTAGGTAATGATTTGGACTCTTCATGTTCCAATAGCTACGTGTCACTTTGCTGTTATGTAGCAGGCATGTTGCTTACCATCAGGCAAATGTCCTACTCGTCTCGTCACTCTTTATTTAAAAAAAAAAAGCAATCACTATTCATCACACAAATAATTCCCGATTTAGCCCTGGTTTTTTTTTTTTTATTTGTATTTAGCTCAGAATTTCCGGAAGTAGGGTAATAAAACAAGTTTTGGTACATTAAAGAAACAAAAGAACGTGAATGAGAAAGATTTGCAAATAATGTTTTTCGGGAAACGTGTAATGCTGCGGCCCCACCTATGAGGCGAACATTCGTAACGTGTTGGCGCAACAAAAACATCGTATTCTGACTAAGACGATGTTGGTGTCTACATTAGCAGGCAAAGATTCATGTCAAATTGGTGCGATGTATTGTGCTTTGATTATTTACTTGTCTAGATAGACCGCTCCGCGTAAAAACATCAGAAATATAAGTTAAGTTAAGATAAGTTCGTCCTGTGGGTTTAATTGTCGCAACAATGACGTTGCGCGGTTTTGTGACATTTGAATATTTGCGCTATAAAAGTCTGCATAAATTACCAAGGACGATTGAAAACAACTAAAAATATTAGCTGATATCGGTAAGTAACCTTTACATTACCATTTAGTTAAAGAAGTTAACGATAGATTTTTAATACATATAACTTTGTCTCAAGACGGCGTCGTTTGCCGCCAAATTTACAGGGTTGCCTGTTCTAGAATTTAATTTTCCGTTAGTGTACTGTTAATTTTTAACAAGAACGAGAGAGCTACTCCGCGAGATCCTGAATGCGCGCGAGCGTCGGGAGCAGATTGCCGTCATCTTCTGCAACTTGTCCAAAGTGCCACTGATTTGCATGATCTTATCCCACATTGTCCTTTTTTTATCGGAATGCTCGTAGCTCAATAAAGCGACATCGTTTCATGGTTGATGTTCCAAAGACACAAACGAAGAGATTTGACTCTGTTTTTGTGACAAGAACGTCTACACTCTGGAATACGTTGCCTGAGTGGTACAATGGGTGTTGCGCAGGGTTCATCAGTCTCTAACGTCTTGTTGAAGTGAACACTTCTTTAGGCGCCCCTAGACAGATATTTCGTGGGCTGTGAATTGGATTCTAGCGTCACGCTTGGATATGATAAGAAATCTTCGGGTAAACTCGGTACCATGGCTATTGGCCATGAATTAAATTAAAACGAATTATGGGTCTCTCTAAATCGAAATATATTTTTACCCACTTTAACAGGAAATACTTGGTAAGCTTGTATCACTTAGCACGCATACCATTGACATAAGAACAGTAATAGCAGGGACAGTGACAGACAATTGTTAAACTTGTGTTTGAAACCTGGCCTCGTACTTTTGTCGCAATTACAGCGTAACGCGTCATCTAGACAAACCAATAATCAAAGGCATTGTGCCGGATAGGGTTGTTCAGATTGTTGTACATCGAGACGTAGGCAGTAATTTAAAAATGAAGGAAATAGTGGCTTTGCATCACATGCCAGTAAACTATCATTTATTAAAATTGTACGAGTATCATTTACGAAATAATATGAAAAAGAGCAGAAAGAGGAGATGGTGGATGACTACTATTCATAGAAACCGAACGATGTAAGTATTCTGGAAAGTAATCTCTCTTCTTACCGCAGGCGCAAGAAGGTAGCCGTGAGTGTATAATAATTGTATATTTCCTGTGACTTTAGTTTTTGCTTTAGTTACCTTGGTTAAGGAGCGTTTTGGTTTAATTTTGTAAATGTTTTAAATAATTTTCATATTTTTACTATCATTGTGCGCCTTTCTCATTTCCAATATTCACCAGCTAGTTACACTCAACCGCTCCCCAATAATTATAATTTCACTTTATTTTTCTCATGTACAGCACAGGAATGGAAAGTATGTTATCTGTCTTAACCGCAGAGACTGCATGGAATTTCCTGGATTTTTACGTATGTCAACATCTGGCTTTGAAATACTACTACAAAAGGTCGCACCATTAATTACCAATAATAGTTTAAAAAACGAAAAAACACGCTTTTAGCACGCACCAAACATTACAAAAGCATTTTAAATAGCCTGTCCACCATCTTGGACGTCCGCCATATTGAATTTAAGTCACGTGACTATTTTTTTCGTATTTCTGACAGCAAACTCTTTTATTTGATACCCATATCATGGGGGTGGGTTTCAAATAGCCAGTCCGCCATCTTGGGGAGGGCGCCATATTGGATTTGTAATGACGTTTCCTTTGCTAGTCATGTATTGTCATCAGAATTCAGAGTGTGTGTAAAATTTAATCCTAATCAAAGACCGAGAAGTGGGTCAAATTAAGATTCCAAGATTTTCTTACATACATACTCGTACCTATATAGTTACCTACAAGTGAAGCTAACAAAAGCGTGTTAAAAAGATACGAAAACTAGTTAAGCTATCCAATACTTAAGTCTTTAACATTCCGTTTGTGACGTTTGAAATTGATTGAATGAATTGTATAATTTATGGGGAACCTTACCTGAAATAAATGAATTTTGATTTTGAATTGACGTAGGTCAAGCGAATATTGCCGCGACAAATCCCTATGATTCGCGCCAGTATACTAAGAGCTCTCCGATGCTTCATCGTCTTGTTCCGCATAACACGATATACCCGGCCACACTAATCGCGCCAACACGAATATTCGCCGTAGGACGCATATGAGTCCGCACCATAAGAGAAATATATGCGAGAAAAATGTGCCAATCGGTAAACTGTTGTTATGTTTATTTTAGCATCAATATGTATGAACAGCCTACTTTAAATTCACACTACGGGGATCATATACGCACACGCACACACTCGTCAAACTCATAACACCCATCGTTTAGGTGTTGCGGTTTAAAAATATACATATAATTATGTATTTTATATATTTTGGTTGAAGAAAATAACTTTGACTATGATTGAACCAAACCGCGATAATTTAAAAACAAGTTTATCACGACTCTCTTTACAAGAGCCAGATAGATGCGGACATCAAAATTATATGCTACTATTACCATAAAATGATGGTTAAGGTAAAGTTTTATACTAGCGCAGTTCAGTTATACGATTAGAGATAGAAGCGACCTCCTAAACCATATCCCGTAATTACGAAATATACGGGCCACCTGTTGCACGCGAGCCCTGAAGGGTTTTACTGCCATCGCAGTTGAGTTTCAGTTAAGTTTCGGGATAATAGTACAGGTCTGATACATTAGATGGCGCTTTATCTAATTGGTGGGAAAATATTTGTGGGTGTGATTTTATTGTTGTTTATCTCACTGTACAATTATAAATAACGTCAGCTAATTCTGACGAGGTTAGATTTTTAATTGACCGGGTAGGTTGATAATCTGACGCGTTTTGTAATAAACTGAGTATTATTAAAATTTTACGTAGACGTTTATATAATACCACCGTATTCAGCACATTTCCTCAAGGAAGTTTTCTCAATTTTTGTTTTTTATAATATGTGTATAAATTTTTGACGCTAATAAGTATGGTAGGTAGAATTAAAAAACCTGGATCCTCTGTTTTTGGGACCTAAGTTTAACCAGACTATCTTCTTAATCGGAAGCATAATATGAATTAATTCTCCACGTAGAAAAAAAAGCGGCTGTTAGCTTGTACACAATTTCGTCATTTTTGAAGCTAGAAGCTTGAAACATAGTTTGAAGGCGTTTAATTAGATTTAAATAAATCCTACTAATGTTATATGTATGTACCTAAAAGTGAAAGTATCACATAGGAACGTCTGAACGAAACGATTTCAAATTTGAAACACAGTTAGATAATAACCTGAAATAGCACATAGGCTACTTTTTATCGCGGTAAAATAACGGGAGCGGGAACTAAGCAAGTGGGAAGCTAATAACCGTGGGACACTGCAAGTAGGACATATTTGAGGAAAACTGTTAACGCGAAGATGACGTTGGAACGTTGGACGTATGAATTTGCCAAAGTGTACGGAAAAGTAAGCTATTTTTCAACATTTCTATGGCCAAGCAATATTTAAGTTTTTCATAGAAATGAAAAGGCCGCGACCATTTCGGCTTAGTACATCTACTTAGTATCTACGTAACCTCGTATACAACTATGTATCGGATTCCTTCTTTCGCTAAAATCCCCGGCCGTATCGTAAAGTGGCAAGCCCTGTAAAACTAGACCCTGATACAGACTTTACGGCTTTCTTATCTGACCTATCTTTCCGCTACGCCATATTAACAACCATCTAGAGGCTTGATATGAAACATTATTCCTGCTTACGTTGCTTGGGATTCTTCAGCTTTGTTGACTAGGCAATCTACTGTATTGTACTAGCTACGCCCTATGGTATAGACCGTGGCTTAACAGTCAGTAAATTGAATGGGATACAAAACTTGATCGTCTTTAATGATGTAGTCCGAAAAATCCAAAATATAGATGAAATTACGACTCCATAGAGCGGCTGGTTGTGTAGGAAAAGTGGAGTGAACCTGAATGCGCGGCAGGTCACTTATGCGCTGGATTGACTAAGTGAAATCCGCAATAGGAAGCCACGTATCTGCGCCAGGCAGTCTGCGAATAGGGAGAGATGGCGGGAGATTGTACGGAGAGCTGTGCCCACCTCTACCACCGAAGTAGACACCTCGTCCTGACCACAACCGCTTTGCTAAGAGCAATACGATGAAGAAGAAAGCCTAAAGTGGTATTGTTGCCTTGTCTTTTTTATAATTCCGTACACAAAGGGTAAAAACGGGACTCTTCCTATTACTGAGACATCGCTGTCCGTCCGTTCGTCTGTATCTCAAGAACGGTGATAGCTAGACAGTTGAAACTGTCACAGATGATATATACTATTGTCGCTATAACAAAAAATACTAAAAATGAAAAAAAAAACAAATTTGTAAGGGACAACAAACTTGATTTTTTTCCAATTCTTGCTCGATACTAATAACGGTAACAGGTAAACGTTTTTACTACTCACAGAAAATTTCGTGTTATATTATATTTAAATAGCTAGTACAATTAATTAAAATAAAATAAATAATTACAGGGGCTCCCATATAATATCGTACGGAACCCTTCGTGCGCGAGTCTCACTCGCACTTGGCCGGTTTTTGTATTTTTTTTCTTTCTGCTCGTAGCTCGAAAAAGCGACGTCATTTTATGGTAGACTCGGCCGAGGAGTTTTGACTCTACTTTTGTCATAAAAACGTCTAGACTTTGAACTACGTTTTCTGAATGTTTTTTTTTCGATCGTTACAGTCTTGGTGTCTACAAATCGAGAGGACGCTAGTTTATTTAAGCTAACTCCATCGTAGACCGCATTTTCGCTTAATATTAGGCGATATTAAGTCATGGCCCCGACTGTTTACAACAATTTACCGGATGACGTCACCGCAGCGGTTACTCTGCAGTCTTTTAAGAAAAAAATAAAAAAATGGCTGATCGAGCAATGCTTCTATGATTACAGGGAATTTTATAGTTCTGAAATTTAATTTAATATTTAGATAGATAGATAGATACTCTTTATTGTACACACTATAAACAAACAAAAAAAACACTTATACAGGAGAGAATAACAATAAGACTAGTGTTAGTGTTAGTGTTAGAAGATTTATTTATTGTATGCCAATTAGTTGATTACCATTGAAATATTTATTATTATTTATATAGTGTAACAAATTTGACTTCAATTTATTAATTTGATTATGTCAAATTTTTTTTATTACTTATAATATGGCAAATTACATTTATGTAATTATTGTTAATTGACATGTAAAATAATATTTTATCAATAAATAATATGAATATGAATAATATGAATATTGCGGTAAAATGTAAACTTATAGAACTAAAAAAATTACATACTTTAATAGCGAGATATTTACAGTAGTAAAATAGTAAAATGAGTCCCCGATATTTCGTAGCCGTTTCATGCATCATGTTCACGGGTAAACTGACAAATAACAGCAATTGATATACATAAAAGTTTTTGATCAAGGGCAGACATATTAAACTTCGCTCTTTCTTAGTCTTTTAAGACGAAAATTATTGTGAATCAGACTGGTAAATCATGACAATAAAGAAGCCAAGTGCGAGTTGGACTCGCCCATGAAGGGTTCCGTTCCAGCAAGTAACATAATATACATAGTACACATAGTTCTTGTAGTTCGTTGTAACTTTGATCGAAGTTTTAATAATAGTGTATTTATGACGTACTAAAAAAAACTACTCATCAGGTCGAGTTCAAACTAATTTTCGTTGGTAGTTTTCATGGTAATGTACATCATATATTTTTTTTAGTTTTTTCATTCTCTTACTTTAGAAGTTAGAGGGGGGGGGCGGGACACACATTTTACCACTTTGGAAGCGTCTCTCGCGCAAGTTATTCAGTGTAGACAAAAATTATATTAGAAACCTCAACATCATTTTTTAAGACCTATCGATAATAACCCCACACGTGTAGGTTTGATGAAAAAAAAATTTTGAGCTTCAGTTCTCAGTATGGGGGGCACCCCTAATTTTTGTTTTTTTTTAAACTTTTGTAATAATCTCAATGCGGTTCACAGAATACACCTACTTACCAAGTTTCAACAGTGTAGTTATCATAGTTTCGGGTTATCATAGTTTAAAAAGTGGCTGTGACATACGGACGGACAGACAGACAGACAGACATGACGAATCTATAAGGGTTCCGTTTTTACGTTTTACGGAACCCTAAAAAGCACTCACCAAGGTATTTGAAACATTATACATGTAGACAGACTTATGGACCACGGAAATACCATCATAGTAGAATGATAGCGATGCAATGAAGAAAAGGTGCTTCTTGCTTTAAAATTCTAAAACAAGTTTTAGAAAATGGGGATTCATTTTGCGAAGCACATTGATTTATGATACGATATCCAGTTGGAAGGCGGCCAGTGCTTTTGTAGGCAAGCTAATACTGACGTATACATTATGGGCTTATGTAAAGGTCACTGGAACTTATGGAACAACAGAGAAGAATTGACATTTAACGCCTGTCTAAAAAACCTGAGAGTTGTGTTGACATGTCTAAATTTGCAACAGTGAGGTCGTTGGTTTTAATTAAACCTGCCCTTAAGGTCAGATTATTATCACGTTGGAAATAGAGTTTTTAGTATTTGTTGTAAGGTTTATTTTTGCATATGCACTGCTTTTGTCATTAAGAATGCTTCAATGTGTGATATAATAAGAGGAGCTGACTGGCTCCGATCGCGTAATTTTTCTCGTCTAATTACACGCTCTTTCTGGCTCGCTGGCTTCCAGTCAGTCTATGTGGAATAGTTATCGGCTCCGCTCCAACCAACCCCAAGCGTCCAAGGTCTGTGTGAAAACAAAAAAAAATGTGCGAAGATGCTCTCCGAGTCGATCTGAGTGCACGGACCCTTAAGGTACAAGTTCGCGCGGAGACCGCGACACGAGACCGCGACAGAAGACCGACACCGGAGACCGCGACAGGCACTTGACACTATGGAATTGTATGAGCGCCAGTTTTTTTTTTTTTTTTTTTTTTTTAAATAAAGAGTGACGGGACGAGCAGGACATGTGCCTGATGGTAAGCAACATGCCTGCCACATAACAGCACAGTGACACGCAGCTATTGGAACATGAAGAGTCCAAATCATTACCTAGCACTGCACTGCGCTCGTCACCCAGAGTTCGTGCCGAGACCGCGACCGCGACCTGTCTCGGTCTCCTGTCGCGGTCGCGGCGCGAACTGGCGCCCATACAACTCCATAGTGTCAAGTGCCTGTCGCGGTCTCCGGTCTCGGTCTCCTGTCGCGGTCTCGTGTCGCGGTCTCGTGTCGCGGTCTCGTGTCGCGGTCTCAGCGCGAACTTGTACCTTTAGAGTAAATATTTTCTCAATTGTAGATGTACAAGTTTGTCATCAGCATTGTGGCTTGGCAGCTTTGGATACGTCATGAGAAACCCGTCAAGTTCCAAGAAAAATATCTTACGAGGACATCTTATCTTACGCATAACATAGGTATGTTATGCTTTTGCGATAACTGTTTGGCTAGCATGGTCCTGGTCCATTATGGCTTTGATTTTGTCCTAGTGAGTGAGGGCTTTTAAACTATCATTTGAAACACTTAGCTTAACTAACTTTGCCTCTTTGAATTTATTGAAAAAATAAATATCTTCTCCAGTTGTACTTTGGTAAGTCTGAAAATGATAGGTATACCTAATACTTTTGCAGAGTCCACATAGTACAACATCTTTGCGTGTTATTCTACCACCAAGTACTTTAGAACCTATGTTCAATATTATACAGTCTTCTGGGTAAAAGAGCAATGTTCCTAAAAATCATCGAATACGGGGTTAAACAACATAATATTTGCAGTGAATAGTAAAGTCCTCATCTAGGTAGTGATTTGAGTTTCTCATGTCTAAAATAATTGCAAAAAAAATATTTCACGTCCCTAAAATACGTATACGTACCTTTTTTGTAAATCAACCAAAAGGTTGAAAATTCTCTTTCGCCACATCGCAAAAGCTAATAGAAGTGAATAGAAGTATATAACAAAAGAGGTAAGTACGACTTATACTAAAATCTTCGCTGAAACCTGAAACCAAAGGCCGTTTCCCGCGGACATGACGTGTTTACACAAACAATTCCCGAGACGCACTCACATTGAAGGATGGCATTAGGTAGTGATGAGGCCTCGGCCAGTACCGGAGGTCCCAAGGGCGCCCTGTACCGTGCGTAAGAACTCGACAACCCTAGGCGGATAGTATACGTAAAAATGTAGATAAAACCTCGTTTTTCGAATATGTACCACTGTTTCACACAGAAATGTTAATACCACTATTTAATGAAGTTATAAACCATAATTATAAATAGTTAATGCAGTCCTTTTTGTCACTTTTTTTTTGGGCACGCTAAGCGTGCGGGAAAGTTGTTATGTCATAATTTTGTGTACAGGTTATCTACTTAAATGTTTTAACTTAATTTTTTTTTCTGTTTTCGGGATATTCAATATTCAAAATTCACTGGGTGCTTCCGACGTGATCCACAAAAATAACTCTTGGTTTCGACGAACTGTCATATAAGAAACATGTGTTGTTAACCGTTTTACAAATAGAAGAGTATAGCAATTCGACAATCATTTATATTGATAAATATGAATAAATTGTTTGTGTATGTTCCCCGATTTCCCTCGAGAACGCCCGCACCGATTTTAATTTTTGTTTTCTTCAAAAGGTTCTACACTCTCCAAAAATTGACATAATATGACTACACAAATAAATGTTATCGAAATTCGCAAAACGGTATTTGGATTGAAGTCAGTTGTTTAAATATTTTTTTTAGAGAAAACAAATATTATCAAAATGAATCCTAAGAAAAAATGGTTTATTAGTTTTTTTCCATGTACTGTTCGCGTCAGCCAAGCACAACGCAAATAAATCATTATTTCAAGTCACGTGCCTTATCTTGTGACTTGCAACTTGTAAATCGATACACGGAGTCAGAGTGAATCAATTTTATTGAACACTAAGCTAAACGCTCACTCAATTTTTCATCCATGAGATAAATGAGTTTAGGAACTCTACATTTTAAATAAATCCGATTGTTTTACGAGGCAATGCTAATCTGTTCAAGTTTAACGAGGACAAGACACGAGTGTGGTTTTTTCTGCAAAAGGAGTAAATTTAATCGCGTTATACCTTACGAACTGTACCTGTTCTGTTTTTTAACTATTACAGGTCTACACTTGACCGCAATCTCGTCTGATGTTAACAGCAGGTGCAGCTGGTGTTAACTTTTAAAATCCACGTACATAATTGGATTTTTAATCGAGGTCTAAATCATCATCCAAAAAGTAGTGTCTTCTTCAGAGTACGAACATATTCTGTTGGATACAATCTCAGTGTCTTTGAGTAGAGAATTTTAATTTAATTTCTACTCAGTAGACAGTGAATCGGTTTCTTCTTGGTAAGCACGGTACATCGTAAACCGCATCGTCACTTGACGTCAGGCGAGATGGCGTTCGAGTGCAAATCTGTTATTATCGTAGAGAAAAGAAACTCCAGTCACAAAAATTCTAGACAAAGTCGCCATCGCATTCCGAAATGTGATTTACCAACGAAGTTTTCCTGCAGTTTTTGACGTCTACAACATTTTAATGTTTAAATACTCGTGGTTTGTTGAAAAACTCGGTTCACCCCGGCTACGCCTGTAGGACTTAATATAATGTAGTCTATAGCATATCCAATACAGAGATATTTTTGAACTTGCCCCAGTAGTTTCTAAAATTAGCGCGTTCAATCTTTTTAGCTTGCTGTATAATATTAGTAGTAGACATGATAATTAATAAAATATGGGTGGACACTTCACACACAACACTATCTGACCCCAAACTAAGCAAAGCTTGTACTATGGTGGCCAAATAGCTGATAATATGTGATCCAAATTTCAACCCAACCCGTTCAGTCGTTCCAAAGGCTACAAACAATCAACCATTTTCATAGTATAGAGTGAAAAGACGAATAAATTGTGCACGTGATTGTAAACAGCACGTCTGATCAGAATAGCATAGCGTAACCCAGTAATTTGAACCTGAAGAGTCCAAATAACTGTACTCGTCACTTAGATGAATATGGTGGTTTAAGGCCGAGCCAGACAGAGGCGATCCGATAGTGATAGCGATAGCGATGCGATAGCGATAGCTATAGCGATAGCGATAGCGGTAGCAATATCGATAGCGATATCGATAGCGATCCGAGACGGGATTTTTTGTAATGTTCGAATTTGTTTGCAACCTGACACACAGCAAGGGGGCGCGATCACATACTCGGTATCGGATCGCTATCGCTATCGGATCGCCTCTGTGTGACCCGGCTTTTAGTCCTGTTTTTCTTTAAACGGTGGAAACGTTGCCCTACAAATCGTCTCGTAATATTAGCACATTACCGCTTGGCTGTTGTACAAAATCTGGCAAAAGTATAAATGTTTTTGAAAACGTTGCTCTTCAAACCGGAACACAATAACATTAGCACATTGCTGCTTGGAAGTAAATGATTTGGCAAACTTCCCCAGGTCTTGCAAATAGTCCTACCACTTTATGAGGTAAGTTTGTTTTTGCCAGTAAAACTAATTTCACGTTCAATTATTACTAAAAACAAATACGTGCTTATTATGAAAAGGTTTCCAACCTATTTCTATCAACAAAAGGACTACTTGACGTCACAGTTAAGTGACGCACGCACAGCTTGCTGGATTCAGGGAAAAATATCATTCCATTTTGTCTCTTCGTTTTAGTGGCCGTAATAAGGGAAATCTTAGATTGAATAAATAAATACATATTGGTGGACAATTCACACACTACACCATCTGAGCTAAAACTAAGCAAAGCTTGTATGATGGCGGCCAGATAGCTGATATAATACTTGTATAGTTTTAAATACATACTTATTATACAAAAAATACCCAGACACAGTGCAAACATTAGAATTCATCACACAAATATTTACGAGCGCAGTGCAGTACTAGGTAATGATTTGGACTTTCATGTTCCAATAGATGCGTGTCACTGTGCTGTTATGTGGCAGGCATGTTGCTTACCATCAGGCACATATCCAGCTCGCCTCGTCACTCTTTATTGGAAAAAATAGTAGGTAGGTATAGATTTTTAATAGGCTAGCAGGCTATTTCTGCTTCGTTTGGGTTGAATAATTATTTTTTATAGCCTAAAACCAGCGCCCCGCTGTATTACTCGATTAGTTCCCGTTCCTGTTATTTTCCCGGGATTAAAAGTAGCGTGTATGTGTTCTTCCAGACTGATATAACTGTTTTAGTATTAAAATTAACGTGGTTGTTACACATATTTATTGGGTAAACAGGTAACTGACGTGTAATAAGGTCGGTCAATTCGACTTGAGTTTCGGCCGCGTTCGGCGGCCTTTTTCAAGGAGAGTGTACGCGCACGATGGCTGCCCGTTTGGCACTGCGGGCTGCTGCGCAGCGCGCAAAAACTGTTATGTCTAAAGTAGGCCAACTTTCGTGAATTTCGGTTTACTTGTAGGTGAGCTATCTGGAAACAAGCACTATGACCCTGGATTTTTATATTTTAAGATATGTATAATATGTAGTTTCGTCGCTACGCCAGACAAGTTCCATAAATATGTGCATGTGGATTTTCACATTTGCATACAACTTTTATTACCGTTTCATTCTATGTGTGTTGATAAATTAGTTATTGTGATATTACAACTAGAAGTTATAGCAAGTTCTCTAAGTGTTTTGACCGTTGACAAATAATTGTTTGTACAAAAACAAATTCATTCCATTCCAAAACTTTGAAGATGTCACATAGGAAATTGTGAGGCGCAGCGACGGTATATGTTTTGCATAATGATAGGACGAGCAGGATATATGGCTGATGGTAAGCAGCACAGATGTTCATAACAGCACAATGTGACACAGCTATTGAAACATGTAGAGGTGAAATATAACCTAGCACTGCAATACGCTCATTACCCATAAATATAAGATGATTTATCTACATGTTTTGTAATTTCTATGGAAACCTTTTCTCTATTACTTTTTGGCGGTAATAACTGGCAAGTTTGGTACTTCCCCAGGTAGAGGTTACAAAATTACTATAATCAATTATTATCTCCGAAAAAAAAAAAACGACGTAACACATACTTCCAAAAACTATCATAATCTCTTTGTCATTCACCAACCTTTTTATTAAACACCCCGCAGTTTTACCCCGCTTAGGTTTCTTTCCCGTAAATTTCCGACTATGAAAAATAGCTTATGTGGTATTTTAACTATAAACTTTAGCATTTATAAGACAAGTAGGATAGTATAAACTGTGCCTTATAGTTTCAATCGTCAACGTTAATAAATGCGAGGGTTTTTTTCAAATCGAACGGGTACCTTTCGCCACTGCCCTTTCTTATTACCAGGTTCTAACGCTCAAAGGGTTATCTGGAAGAGATCGCTATTAGCGATAAGATTGCCTTTTGTGCCCAAAATGTTCTCATTTTTATTCTAATTTTAATTTTGTATTCCTGTATTGTTTTGTGGTATAATAAAGTGTTTTTGTATTGTATTGTATTGTACCTATATTAACGAAGATAAATGCTTTCAAACATAAAGTAAAGTCTTTTTCAAACATAGCAGCAATTATTTTTGATTATTGCATTTGACTATTGCAATATTATTCGCCTGTCCGTTTTGAATGTTTTCAAATTGGTAGACCTTATTACGTCCACATACATAGAAAAGCTGTCATTGACACGCAGAATGAGCCATTTACATGTGCATGTGTGATTGTGTGACGACAAAAGAATTTCTAAAATATAATTTGTGTGCCTGCGTCAATACAACTTTATAATTAGAATTTACGGGAAATTACGCCAATAACTTTGTCACCTACAGTTTGTTTTGCTTTAAACTAAGTTGTATGTCTGGTTTTCTCTTGTTTCGAGTACTGTTTATGCCTTTGGTATGGGTTGCCTAAGTACCAGGTGGCTCTGGAAATTGGAAATGATCGAGAGACGTGCCAAAACATTCTTGTAGGAAACGACTATCTTATTCGAGAAAGCTTCAAAGTCTTGTACCACCTCGTCCTTTTTTCTATTGGATTGCTCGTAGCTCGAAAAGCGATATCGTTTCATGGTTGACGTCCAAAGACCCAAATGTTTAGGTTTGACTCCATTTGTATGAGAAGAACGTGGAGGCTGTGGAATGCGTTGCTAATGTTTTTTTTTGTATTTTTCTGATAGTCTTCAAATCGAGAAGGGGTCGTTTTTTTAGGTCCATCACAGACTGTATTCGTCACTTTACATCAGGCAAGATGGTAGTAAAATGCAATTCAGTGATCGTTAAATAAAAATGGAAATATTCTTGTTCCGATCCTGATGATCAGCACTGAGCAAACTATGCGAGTAAGTATTCTGGGGAATTCACAGCATTCTAAGAAATCGGAGCTAACCTTTGTTCGATGTCTAACGTTTTTTGATGAGTTGGTTACATTTTAATCGTAAAAAGAAAATTGTTTTATTTTAAAACATTTATATTGCTCCTCTTTTTCGATATGTTAATAATCTTGCAACTACTATTTAATTATTTTTGCGAATTGAAAGCAAAATACCTTTCAGGGTACTTAAAAAGTGTTTCATAAATACGCAGAATGCCGATGAACATTAACAAACAGTACATTAAGCCTCATTGGGGCATTAAGCCGACATGAATGCTCAGTGCTCATGAGCAACGAATGATTTATTTATTTTACTTTTGGAAATACATGGACGAATAAATAATTTCTGAAAAAGCTACTGGTACATGAAAGTATTAATAAACAGAAGTTCTTATCTTTCTAAAGCAAAAACTACTCGACATGTGTATCTAGCCCATTATAACCTACGTTGCACAGATTTGATCGCTAACCAAAGCTCAAAAGTTCCGCCTCGGGGTATTCCAACGACCAAAACGACGCTTATTTATGACCTATCTTGGACATCAAAGGACAGCTTTACTTAGTTTGGTGATAGTTAGTCTTGTATAAGGAATGAATCTGATTTTAAGGATTGTAGGAATTCATTCCTCCAGGCTAGACAGAAAACGGAGGTTATCGGTTAACGGAGGTGCGCGGACCGTTCTCTGAGGCTAAGAAAATTCAGCGCTGAAGAAATATTCCATATAGTGACTACACGAATACCGGCGAAGTCTTCTAAAGATATCTACGGAGTTTCTATGAAGCTGCTCAGGTCCGTTATCTGCTCAGTGGCTCCTATACTAGCCGAGTGCTTCAACAGATGTGTTGAGGAAGGAGTTTATCCTAATGCGATGAAAACTAGCAAAGTATCTCCTCTTTATAAGGGCAAAGGCAGGCGCGAAGATATTGACAGCTACAGGCCGGTGTCCATAATACCAGCTATAGCCAAGATTTTTGAGAATGGGTTAAGTGGTCGTCTCGTCGAGTTTCTAACGGAGACGGACGCCTTGTCCGACCGCCAGTACGCGTACCGTGAAGGCCGGTCTACCACATCGCTAACGCGTGAGGTAATATACAGGGTGTTGCAGGCGCGTGAGAATAAGCAGCAGGTGGCTGTTCTGTGTTGCGACCTGTCAAAGGCATTCGACGTGGCCGATCACACCGTGCTAGCAGAAAAGCTGAATGATTATGGTGTCCGAGGCAAAGTACACTCGCTTTTGGTGGGTCTCATGCAGAACAGGTCACAAGCTGTGGTAGCGTGCGGAGGGACCGAGAAATCTGATCTGCTCTGCTCGGACACGGGGGTGGCTCAAGGCTCGTCCGTCTCCAATATACTCTTTTCCCTGCTCCTGAATGATCTGCCGGGTGCTGTGAGCTCAGGGGAAATAGTGATGTATGCTGATGACGTTGTCGCGGTAGTCGCGGCATCCACAGTCGATCTCTTGGAGCAGAAGTTAAACGAGGTGGCGCGCCAGTTCAGTGTGTGGTTTGGGGACAATGGCTTAGCGCTCAATTTGAACAAGACGCATCTGATGCATTTCTGTCTGTCGGGCCACCAGACACGACCGTTGGCCGTCCACGTGGAAGGGAGACGGATTTTGCAGGTCGATAGCATGACGTTCCTAGGCTTCGAGATAGATCGGGGTCTAACATGGGAGCCGCACATTAATAAACTCTGCGGGAAGCTGGGGAGCGCTTGTTTTGCCTTGAGTCGCGTCGCTAAAGTTTTGCCTGCAGAAACAGTAAGGGCTTGCTATTTCGCTACGGTACATTCCCTTCTTCAATACGGCACGGAACTATACGGTAGAGCAGCTGAGTGGGAACGCGCATTTAAGCTCCAAAAACGAGCGATTCGAGCGATCGCTAAAATTCGAATGGACGAATCTGCTCGCCCACATTTTGCGAAACTTGGGATTATGACATTGCCGTGTCTGGTCATATTTCAGGTTGCAGTGTATGTTAGAATGAATCTGAATTCATACAAAACACTAACGTGTGCGCGTAATAAGGGTAGACTTGCAGAAGTCCGCCGGACGCTAGAGAAAACAGCCAAATCGACACACATTATGGGTCCAACAGTGTATAACAAGCTGCCAAAATCTATAACCACTGCGCCCTCTATCGTCAACTTCAAATTGAGACTTAAACGCTGGCTTACCGAGCAGACGTTCTATACCTATGACGAATTTAATAAACTCAAAGTGGAATATTGTACATCATGACATATTATATTAAGTTGACATTTTCAATTATTTATTCTTCGAACTGCAATATTGTTATTTAAATTACATTAATATTATTTACTTAAATTGATATTTACATTATTTTGATTGAATGAATTGGTGAAATGGATAGGTACTGTTGATACCAACATACAATGATATAACATACTATGATAATTTTTAATTTTATTATATTGGAACAAACTGACGTGTAACAAATGTTATAAATAAATTATGATTATGATTATGATTATGATTATCCGTCGCTTTGTAAATTATTGGAGGGCTGGTCCATGCAATACCTTCTTTATGGAGATACTTTACTTACCCTCAAAGCTCAAGTGAGCTCATGGACATGTGCATTGTCCCCATTCGTTCGTTTAAGGAAAACCATACTGTGTTCTAGAATTCAAACAGGTGACGTGACCCATAAAACTGCTAATTAGAAATGGGATTGGGCTGGGCATGGTTGCCGTATATCGGATGCTCATTGTAGCCAAAGTCACTACACCGTGGAAGCCCAATGGCAAACAACGACGCGGCAGGCTAAAAAAGCGTTTACGGGACAATCTTGATAGCTATTTAAAAGACTGGGAGACATTAACACAAGATATAAGCAAATGGAGGGAAGGTAGGGACAGTAGAGAGGCTTTTGCCCAGCGTTCGGATAGTTTATAGATCCAAATTAAAATAATAAATGTGTGGTTTTATGTTACAGGTGTAATATCCAGGGGTTTAAGTCTACCATGCTTAAATGGGAATGAGCAGGACATGTAAGTTTGAAATACCCCGATCAGTGGCTAAAGATTCCAAGGAGTAGATGCCGTCGACCCATCTCCCTTGATGAATGACGACACGAATTCTAGCTGTTAATAAAAGATACTATGGTGGAAACTTAGGATTGCAAACAGTGGAACAAATTGAGGAATGCGTTTGCTTAGCTACTACTAAGCTAAAGTTTAAATCTTATATATAAAATTCTCGTGTCACAGTGTTTGTTTCCTTACTCCTCCGAAACGGCTTTACTGATTTTTACCAAATTTTATATGCATATTCAGTAGGTCTGAGAATCGGCTACTAGCTATTTTTCGTACCCCTAATTGTTAGGGATTGTTCACCCCAAACATTTTTTTTTAAATTTTTGGTCAAATTTTTTTGTTTTTATTTTTTAATAATGTGGCGTTCAAAAATACATACAACCCTAAATGTTTACTCTTTTATCACCAACCCCTGTTTTTTTATAGCCATTTTAGTAATTTAATCATTTGACAGTGAACTCCTTAACGACGGGACCGATTTGAATGTTTTTTTTTGTGTGTGTATTCGAAGATGGTTTAAATTCACAAATAAGCCCGGCAGATGACGCTGCAGACAGTGTCTAGGTTATGTCCGAGCGAAGCCGGAACGGGCCGCTAGTTACATATAAAACAATATATCTTCTTATATATAAAATTCTCGTGTCACAGTGTTTGTTTCCTTACTCCTCCGAAATGGCTTTACTGATTTAAACCAAATTTTATATGCATATTCTGTAGGTATGAGAATCGGCTACTAGCTATTTTTCATACCTCTAAGTGTCAAGGGTTGTTCACTAAGGCAAAACAACGTTTGCGGGGTCAGCTAGTCTTATATATAAAATTCTCGTGTCACAGTGTTTGTTTCCTTACTCCTCCGAAACGGCTTTACTGATTTTAACCAAATTTTATATGCATATTCTGTAGGTATGAGAATCGGCTACTAGCTATTTTTCATACCCTTAAGTGACAAGGGTTGTTCACCCCAAAAAATTTTTTTTTTAATTTTCGAACAATTTTTTTTGTTTTTATATTTATATAATATGGCGTTAAAAATACATACAACCCTACATTTTTACCCTTTTATCATCAAACCCTATTTTTTAATAGCCATTTAAGTAATTTAATCATTTTTCATCCCGCTCGATAACTGATCAATTATCGTCTTTTTGTCATCATGTAATAGTTTGCCATAAAATATGCCATTTAAATTATAACATCATGTAATAATTTATAAGGCAAAACAACGTTTGCGGGGTCAGCTAGTAATCTATATATATAAAAGCGAAAGGTCACTCATCAAGAAATCTGAGAAACTACAAATGCTAGGAATCTGTAATTTTGCATGGAGGTCCCTTTTAGTACGTAAGCGCTCGCTAAGACGGGGTTTTGTGAAATTCAACCCCTAAGAGGGTGAAACAAGGGATGAATGGTTGTATGAAAATTCGTGATTTTCAAAGTTATCAAATTTTGTATCTAGACACTTGACACGAAGCAATTAAATGTTTGTTCTAATTTTTGTAGTTTCGAACTATACGGGGGTGAAATTGGGGTTGAAATGGGAGCTGAATGGCAATATAGAAGTTTCAAACTGTTGAAGAGAAAACCATGAAACTCTGTATTTAGACACTTGACACAAAGCAAACGAATGTTTGTTCTAGCAATTTTGTAATTTTGAACTGTACAGGGGTGAAATCGGGGTTGAAATGGGGGATGAAAGTATACATGTAAGCTTCCAACCGTTGAAGATAAAACCATGAAACTCTATATTTAGGCACTTGACACGAAGCAAATAAATGTTTGTTCTAGCAATTTTGTAATTTCGAACTGTAAGGGGATTTTTTATTTCTTTTATTTTTTAAAGTTTATAGGTTTACACTTGACCGTCATCTCACCTGATGTTATGCGACGATGCGGTCTACGATGAAGCGTGTTTACCTAGAAGAAACCGATTCACTCTCGATTTGAAGACACCAAGATTATAACTATCAGGAAAAACCCATTCAGGCAACTCATTCTACAGCCTAGACGTTCTTATCACAAAAGTAGAGTCATATCTCTTCGTCCGTGTCTTTGGAACATCAACCATGAAACGGTGCCGCTTCTTCAAGTTACGAGAAGTCCGATAGAAAAAAGGGCAAGGTGGTATTCGATCACGCAGATCAGTCGCACACTCTCCGAAGTGTATCCGATAAAAAACCGACAAGCTAGCAATTTTGCGGCGATGTTCAAGATTTTGAAGTCTTTTTCGATGAAACTGGGGTTGAAATGGGGGATAAATGTCAATATGGAAGTTGCCAATCGTTGAAGATAAAACTATGAGACTCTTTATATAGACACTTGGCAGCTTGGCACGAAGCCAATAAATGTTTGTTCTAGCCATTTTGTAATTTCGAACTGTATGAGGATGAAATTGGAGATGAAATGGGGGACGAATGTCTCTTACGCTTTCACACGTAAACAACTGAAGCGATTTTGATGAAATTGTTTTATTATAAGCTGTTTTTAGTAACCGTATATGTGTCTGGGTATAAAAACAGGTAGGTACCTACTGCTTGAGTTAGTATTTATTTCGCGCGGACGAAATCGCGGGTAACAGCTAGTATAAATATAAAAACACGTTATTATGGGTTGAATATGTTACGTTAATATAACATAGTGTTAAACACATTTTACCCTGTAGGGTATTCCGTGAAGTTTAAAGTTTGATTTAATTTATTTTTGAAAGGTGAATTATTTAAAGTTATTAATTATTTAAAGTTTAGATATAGTATGTTTACTTTGAGACTATCACCATTGCAAAAAAAAGCTCAGTAAACATACCCCGTATCATAAATATATAATAATATGTAATGTACAACAACATATAATTATGTAAATTCGCGAAAAAATACTGACTTGTTTTGGTGTTTTCTTTAGTAAGCTTAGAACGAATAAAATAAAAACCAAGTTGTAAAACTCAGTATCAGTTTAAGGGAAAGCTGGGGCAAAAGCGAAATGGGGCAATGAGCTTTTTTCAAGAGCCAACGTTAGGTCCAAAAGGTAAGAGCTAGTAGATAGGAGCTCTTTTCACTCTTAGCTGTAGCTTTCATAATTCGCTCAAACGACTGCAATACACATTTTTATCGAATGTGTTGTTTTTAGCTTTTGCAGTTAGCGCATTTGTTGAAACTAATGTGTTACATTCCAGCAAATAATATATTACATAAAACATTATTATTGCTGTACGTCTGTCTTCCCTAAAATGTGTCATTGTAGTTCAGTCCTGTAACTAAAATTTATGAAAGTCTATTAATTACATTCGGTGTTCCGTGATATGTAAAATAAACTAAATTTTATTGTATAACACATTTATTGTAAGTGCTGCTTTGCAATTTATAAAATTAACCAAACTGACCTGTAAATCGTCCAGAATCCGTGGAGATTATTACAAAGGGAAATCAATTATGACGTGTTCGTCACTATGCTAACGTAACTTCACAGCTTACGGCGTACTTCTATCTTATGCTTAGAAATAATTGTATGACTTCTGGAGAATTCAAGCAGTTCTGAATAAGCCGATTTATAATGACAGGAGTTAATATTTCTGGCCTTCCCGCCTTCTGCCACATCTTCAACTCCCTCAAGTGAATAAATGGATTTCTATCCAAAATTTTTAGTAACAGCTCCTCGGTGAGAACCACCCAAGGGCCGATGTAAATAAATTCTACGTTTCTACAGTCCGAGAGAAGAAACGGAACTATTGTATCTTCTAAGTCGTAACGGCCGTAACAGGTATTCCAGTCCAATGAAACTCTTTTTAGATATTTGAATAAACTACTTTCAGCGTTGTGATTGCGTACTTTCAAATTTTGTTGGAAACTACAATTGGTAATGTTTAAAGTTTCTAAGTATGGGCATAGTTCACCCAATTCCACCAAATTTAAGTCGGCAATCTCTTCTAGATGCATATGATCTAACTTACGCCCCTTACTTTGTAACATTTCTTTAATTGGATCCTTCTGAAAATTAAAACCAACCAATTTTAATTCCTTTAACTTTTCTAGGCTTTCAATAACCATGAAGTTGCTTTGGGAATATCTATTTTTATGAATTGATAAATTCTCAAGTAATGGGCACATTGGAATCGTTAGCTGAAGTTGCTCAAGCGGGGCACTAGTCGCGCAAGATTTTAATTTAAATGTTTGTCCAGCGTAGTCTGCAGAAGATGCTATTTGCTGTAAAGCGTGTGCAATTCCTCCACCAAAATGTATATATTCGATATTTTGGCACCATAGTAAAAGAGTTTTGATTCCTTTTCCACTTACTGATGTCCCACACAAGTTTACGGTTCTCAATCTTTGAAATTGTGTCATTATATCTACACTGCTGTCGCTAATATGTGTACCGGATTTACTTAAGTCTAGCTCTTCGATTAGGGTACAAGCACTAGCAATACTCTTCAAAATATTATCGGTACAATAATGGTTTAGAGAAAAATGCTTAAGGCTGTGTAATTGGTGAACAAACGTAATAATATCCCTAATCCCTAGTTTGTAAATCACGTAAATCACTAGAATTTGATTTTGGGCAGTACAGTTGTAGTTTCAAGCTAGTGAGACCAGTTAACATGTGTGCTTTGGAATTTAGTACGATTCCATATATTTTGAATTCATATCTGGTGATGTTTAAAGTCTTCAAATGTTCAGACAACAATGTATCAAACATTGCCACTATTACATCGAGTGAATTTACGTCAGGTTTTCTAAACAAAATACTTTTTTTTCTAGCTGTTTTTTCGTGTAATTTTGTTAGGTTACTCATTGATTTGGATACCAACAGCGGATGTATTTCATTGTACCGAGGCATGTTTTCATATAAATAGCTTCGAATGTTTTCAATATTTTGTTTTGAGTTTTCTATTATATTTCGCAATCTTAATGGATTTTCAAGTTTTTCTTGCATTAACCGTGTCGTTATTGATTCCATCCAGTTTCCAAATTGGGTAATTGTTAAATGTTTTAACGTTTTAGGCTGTTGTAAGCGATATGTCGTCATTTTACATCTGCAACAGAAAACTTGCTATTATTATTTTTTATGTAACTGTGTATTTTTTTTTTATGTTAAATATATTGTAGTTTCTAAACTACAATATATTTTTACCGTTGTATAGTTATCCCCTGGTTGAAATTTGGAACAGAATTAGCTTAAAATGTGAAATAGGACATATTTTCTAGGTTTCATAGCACTATATAGGTACCAATAGTTGTATGACACTGTGATATTATTGGCAGGCATGTTGCTTAGCGTTATTTAGGTAGGTACATGAACTGCTTGCCTCGTCACTCTATAGGTACCATAACAAGTCTTAAGATGATCAACGATGACTCCGGTTAAAGCTAGTTTTAGCTATAAATAACAATAGGAAAACAAATTTAGCTCACCAATGTTTGCTGCCGTAAATTTAAAACGATGACAACAAAATATTATTATGATTATAAATAATTTCGTACAGCAAAAACAAGCGTAAGTATTAACTTTATCACAGACTTGTTCAAGTGTCTTATCAATTAAAACATAATGACGTTTAGCCGTATCCGTATCATTAAAAAGGAGATATGAAACGTTACATTATCTCGCTTGTACTACAAGGACACTCCCTCGAGTGCAAGCGAGAGGTCATGCCATTTGAATGTGTCGTATTTAAACGAAACAAAATAATAATTAGAAATTATTAATGTAGATGGCTAAACCTAAATCTCACGAAAACCTTGTAATGGGCAGATATGGTTACGGCGTGAGGAACATCCGAGGTGAACGGCTAATACAATATGCACATGAGAACAAGCTGGCAGTGATGAACACATTTTTCAAGAAGAAACGTTCCAGAAAGTGGACATGGTTATCACCAGATCATAAAATAAAAAACGAAATTGACTTTATACTGAGCCCCAACCCTAAATCCGTAACAAACGTAGAAGTTCTGAACAAAATATGCTTCCCGTCTGACCATAGGGTTCTAAGATGCTCTATTAAAAGTAAAAGACCTAAACTAAGCCGAGGAACATTTAAAACCATGCCCAACAAATTGAAGTCCACACATGACAGAAACTGCTACACACAAAACCTAAAAAATAACTTACCAGAATTACAAGAATTTTACAAGGAAAATGAAACAGTACAATCTTTAAGCGACAAACTGGAAGAAGCAATCGTAAAAAGTATTAAAATTAAAGAAAAAGCGATCAATAAACACAAAGAGAACATTATAAGCGATCACACACAAAATCTAATCCGCAGAAGAACTGAACTGATATTCTCGAAAAATAAGTCGAAAGAAATGAGAGAAGAACTAAAGAAACTGTTTAAACAAACCAACAAATCAATCAAAAGAGACTATGCCAACCATAGAAAAGAGATTATTGGAAAAAATATGGTCACATTCCGTAGTTCAAAAAGAGCTTTTAAGGCGCTATCTACTCACAAAAACTGGATACAAAGTCTGAGCACTGAAAAAAGCGAAAATAAAGATAGACAAGATATAATAAAATGTGCCACTGCGTTCTTTGCTTCTCTTTATAAAAATCCAACTAATTATCTAACAAATGAGTACGAAAAAGATAAAGGTAGTATATCTGGAGATAATATAGAAATAGACCCAATAACAGAAAAAGAAATACTCACCCAAATAAAACAACTTAAGCCTGAGAAGAGTCCTGGCGATGATAACATCACAAATGAAGCCCTGAAAATTGGTGCACCCATTCTGACTGCATATTTAGCAAGATTATTTAACCTAGTTTTGAAACATGAACAAGTACCATCGCAATGGAGTAAATCAAACATAATATTATTGTATAAAAAAGGGGACCCGCTCGACATCAACAACTACAGGCCTATTAGCTTACTATCAACAACATATAAACTCTTTTCGTCAATCGTTCTGAGAAGAATAGCACCAGATATTGATAGAAATCAACCAATAGAACAAGCGGGGTTCCGACCACACTACTCAACAATTGACCATATTCATGTGTTAGAACAAATAATAGAAAAATTCAAGGAATTCAATAAACCACTCTACATAGCTTTTGTGGACTACTCCAAAGCGTTTGACAGTATAGGACACAAATCTATTTGGACTGCTCTAAGAAATAATAATGTAAACAAAATATATGTGAATATCATAAAAAACATTTATTCCAAAAGTGTAAGCAGAGTAAAACTGGAAAGACAAGGGGAAGAGTTCACAATTGGCAGAGGGGTCCGACAAGGAGACCCACTGTCTCCAAAGCTATTTATAGCTGTACTCGAAGATATTTTCAAAAATATTAATTGGGAAAATAGGGGCATAAAGATATTTAATAACAAATTAACGCACCTTCGGTTTGCAGATGATATTGTCATTTTTGGTGAATTTGCGAGCGATTTAGAAGCTATGTTACAAAAATTAAACACTGAAAGCACAAAAATCGGCTTACACATGAACACATCAAAAACTAAAATTATGACAAACAATCAAAGGAAAGCAATAAAAGTAGAGGAAACCCCGATAGAATATACAAACGAATATGTATACTTGGGTAAATTGGTGTCTTTCGATGCAAATTGCAATAAAAATGAAATAGACAGACGAATAAGCACAACTTGGAAGAAATACTGGGCTCAAAAAGAAATTCTGAAGGGGAACTACAGCCTTACTATAAAAAAGACTATAATGGACTCTTGCATTCTCCCAAGCTTAACCTACGCTAGCCAGACATGGATCTTCACAGAAAAAGCAAAAAACAAAATTTCATCTTGTCAACATGCAATGGAACGAAGCATACTGAAACTGAGGAAAATACAAAAAACAAGAAACATAGACATCCGCATGAAAACTAAATTAACAGACGCTCTTCATTTTAGTTTGAAACAGAAATGGAAATGGGCAGGGCACTTGTCAAGATACAGCGATAAAAGATGGACCTACCAAACATCTAAATGGCTAGGCCCAAAAGGCAAAAGAAAAGTAGGAAGACAAAAGAAAAGATGGGCAGATGACATAGTAAAAATAGCGGGAAAAACATGGATGCATACAGCAGAAGATAAAGAAAAGTGGAAAAAAATGGAGGAGGCTTTTACCCATACAGGGGCCACATAACAAGCGTAGAAAAAAGAAAAAAAAAAATATTGTTTAAGTATATTGTAAAAAAAAAAAAATGTTAAGTGGAAAATAAAGCTATAATAAAATGTAGATGGCGCTACGCTAAAATATTATAAAGATCGATGACAAAAATTTCATCTTCTCAGAAAAAAAACAACAACCGACAAAGATCTCCACAAAGACCGGTCTTAAGCCAGTGCATCCAAAGATTTCCAGCGACCTTCACCAGATCATCGGTCCATCCTGTAGGAAGCCTATCAACGCTGCGTTTTGGGTATTAAAAGTTAGAACAATTATGTGGCAGGCATGTTGATTACCATCAGGCACAGGTCCTGCTCGTCTCGTTACTCTTAATTAAAAAAAAAGCTAAACACATACATAAGTACAACGAAACAAAGTTTTTGAGAATCTAAGTAAAATCTGTTATCAATACATACACAATGCAGTGTTGGAGAACTGAGCAAAGGATACCATTATTAGTCCGTCCGTTCGTACCTATATCTCCGTGTGGTGAGCAGAGTCTTGTGCTGGGCAATGCTTGAACTTTTCATATTCATTGTTACACGGCATTGTGCTGTTATGGTCAGGTGTGTTGTTTACTTTAGAACATGTTTTGCTGGTGAAATTTGGGTGAAATGAAATGAAAATATAAGTAAATTTTTTATTACATAACTACAAGTTTATTTTATGATACAATTCAGGTTTAGTATAATTAAGCTTACATTTATGTAATAATGACTTTTAGTACATTGCAAGTCACGTAACACCTACACAAGTCATGTGTCGTAGGTGCTGCTAACCCTTCTCCGTTTACATCAGAATCCAATTAATTAATTTATATTACATTGCATTAGTATGTTATTTAGTATTCAATAAAATCAATCTAAATTTAGAATAGTGCATGCAGACATGGTCTGGGTTTAATTATTGTTCTCTTAATTAAAACGAAATTATATTAATTTTTAGAATTGTTAACCCGCCATTGGTGACGTCAATTTCACTTACAAAATCGGTGACGCCGGTCTCTCAGACCAAGAATTTTAACGTAAGATTTGGTCAAGTATTATATATTAAATGTTACAGTACCTACATAAATATATTATATTTTAAGTTAGTTTATTAGTACATAAGTTAAATTCCTAAAGTTCTTATTAAATAAGAGCAACTGATGATATCTCTTACATTTGAAGTGTTACCATCAGTAAAGTTGTTTTGCGATTTCGTAATTAAAATTTCTTAGATTTTAAAAATGTTATTAAGCTAATTATTTTTTTGCTTCACGGTATCTAAGTTTATTTAGCCTAGGAATATCTCTAATTATAAAAGTAAGCTCTAAAAAATGTTGTTGATGATGAGCAGTTATTGTTTTACAGTATGGTATCTATATGATAAAACCAGTTAATCTATTCAAAAAATATCTCTTTTTTTTCATTAAAGTTTTTTGATCCCAACAATAACAGACCGGAAACAACATTTTCACCAGATTACAACTATAAGTTTCTACTTAAGAGTAATTTCCATCATTAAAATAAAACTAATTTTTCCATCACACTAAGTCCAAAAATCATTTTAGCGGAATATACGAGACGGGTCGTAACCTAGGATCAAGCATAACTCTAAATTAGCGGTGCGTTTGATACGCAACCACGTGTCATATAAGGTCCACAGGGGTCCGTTTTACCACACAGCTTAATTATATACCCTTAATGCAGGGCGGCTCGTAAACCACGTAATAGATCTGGACAGAGATGATAAGAATTTTCCGTGGTAAATGGAAAAGAAAAAGCGAGGATATCGGAGAAAGGTTTGGTTTTTATAAGTTTTTTTATTAAGCTTATGGTGTGTATATTTTATGCAGTTGTTGTTGTTGGAGCTACTTACACGAAAGGTTGAAGAGGTTGAAATGGGTATGAAAGTGTATATGGAAGTTCGTAATTGTTGAAGATACTTTACACGAAGCAACTAAATATTTGAGTCATGAAGCCCATTCCTGACTCTGACCGGAACACAGTAATGTTTGCACATTACTGCTTGGCGGTAGAATAATTGGCAAAGGTGTGTTACTTCTCCAGGCGGACTCTGCTAAGAGTCTTACCACTACTAAGTTGAAAGACAGACTGCCACATGTAATCAAAACGTATCAAATCGGGCACGTCATTAACGTGTTTTCACTGCGGTGTGATGGGGCGTAGTGCGCAAGAGTGTAGATGAAAAGACAGAAAATTTACGGCAAACGTGTTACTTGAGGCTACGTGATCCACGAGCAACCCACAATCACGAGAGATCTGCTTCCGCTGTGGCCAGATGGGCCTTCTTCCCTACGAGATGCAATCGTGGACCGGGTGGCTACGTCAGTGGTGGTGGAGGCCCGATGCCAGGAATGAATGCAGCGGGACCATCAACACGTGAGCATCAAGTCAACGCGTGCAGCTTCCTCGTGGTCAACTTCCAATCAACGGTCAATCGTTTTTGTTTTGTTTTGATTCTGGTGCTTAATGTTCCCTTACGCCTTATTAGGTTTACATTATTCCAGTATAGCGATCGAATCCAGCGCTTGATTGCTTACTGGAATAATGTAAACCGGGCATTATTATAGAAAGTATCGCTGACATGTTTTTTTGGCAAGCAATTAAACAACATTGTTTAAACTATGAAACTAGAAAACATATTTTGGGAGGTAGTAAAATGTTAAAACAGGGTTTCAACCGACTCGGTGACTTTAACGTCTTAAGAGAACTTCGTTCTAAGATGCAGCTCAGAATATCAAATAAACTGTTGTTTATGATAAGGCAAGCTTCGATGAAAATAAGGACGCACACGACAGAGTCAATAAAATACCAAATCTTGAAATTCCTGTCGAGTTTGATAAAGTATTGTAAGTATTGCTTCTATAGGGTTCCAATGTTATGATAAACTTTCACCTTCCAGGACAATATTCTTCATTCACATTTTTTGTCTAATGACATGAGGAATGCTTAAAGTGGATCAAATTATATTTGATTTAATTGTCGATTTTTATGGTTGAGACAAGTTTAGGATTTTTAAAACACATGAAAAAGTATGACAATACAGATATTTTTAAACTTACTCCATGTGTTTGTGGCTTATTATACTTTAAACCATCCAACATCCAACATTTACAAAACTACATATTTCAAAAAGTTTGTGAGTAATCCCCACGAGGCATTATTAGAATGCAAAATTAGTTCTTCATTTTGTCAAAACTGGTACCAATATTTTACTTTCTTAGAGCGGTTTCGCACAACGTCCGATCCAAATCCGATTCAAATCCGTGAAAACAGTTTCCGAAGTTGTCGTCCAGCTATTTGGATGCTAGTTTACGCACTATATCCGATTTCCGTCATCCGAATTGTCTCCGTCATCCGTAAATTTCAATTTCGGAATAGATAATTGACGAATCGAAATAGCCATAGTATGACTGGCCTCGTGGCTTAGTTGGTAGTAGCTCTGCCTGCGAAGCCAAGGGTCGTGGGTTCGATTCCCACCCAGTGCAAATATTTGTGTGATGAATTCAAATCTTTGTACTGTGTCTGGGTGTTTCTATGTATAATAAGTATGTATTAAAACTATATAAGTATTATATCAGCTATCTGGCCGCCATCATATAAGCTTTGCTTAGTTTGGGGTCAGATGGTGTTGTGTGTGAATTGTCCACCAATATTTATTTATTTATTTATTATTTATTATTTGTATGATGAACGCTCCCCGCTCTGCGTCCGAATTGAATCATTCATGGCATGGCAAACGTGGAAACGGAAAGTCTTTTCATCGAAATTGTCTTAAAAAAATCTTATTGTTTGTAAAAGCATTTATTCTCTGAAATATTCTTTAGACATTTAATAAAATGGTATTTTTTTCATTCAATAAAATGGTTATTTTTTTCAGGTTATTTGGCAGCTTATTGTATATCGGATCAGAAAGATGTAGTGCGAAACCGTCGGTCCGAGTTTTCTAGATCCATGTTTTCACGTGTTCGGATGGGGTTCGGATCGGATTCGGAACAGACGTAATGCGAAACCGCTCTTTTACAGGAATTTAATATTTTATGAATGAATAATTTACCATTATATAGCATTATATATATAGCATCACCGGCTTAATCTTAGTATTTTTATGAAACTGTCTCAAAATATTTTTTACAAAAACGATCTTAAATACAACATTTGCACAACAATTTGATCGCTTTTGGTGTCACACCGGCTGTGTTCTCGCCACCTTCCCGCGCGGGCTGTGGGCGGTCGCCCTGTGTACGGACGTGGTACGAACCGCTATCGCTTCGCACTGGATCGCTATCGGATTGCTTTCTCGCGGTTCTCGCCTCTGTGTGACCCGGCTTTTAATGAGTAAATGTCAATGTCAATAATTTGACATAATATTTTCAGTTGTTTAAGTTGTTGGTCAAGACTTTGTAGACACAACTATCAAGAGTTTACTATTATTAGTATTAGCACAGATTAAGTATAACCCTAAAAGAAAAGGATTTCCACCTGAATTCCGTTTATTTTCCTCTCAGATTAGATGGTACCTAATCTGTGAATATCATCGTCCTTCTAGACGTCAAAGGCAAACCCTGTAGGGAACAGTAATTGTGCTCACAAGCATGTATAGTTAAAATACTATTATTTAAATTAAAATTTCAGTAATTAAAACATGATTATTTAAAGTTCATTTTGACTAGAAAATATACCATTTTACTGTGTTTTGAGAGTTTAGTTTTCCCAGAAGCAGAAATCAGAATATCGTCTGCTAAATATTAAAATAATGTAAAAAAGGGTCGAACATATTTTTCCTTGACCCGAATTCTCTTTCTGCGATTGATACTTATATTGGGATTATTTGTATTCTTGCTTATCTATGGATTGTATTTTGTTACGTTCTTCTGGTATTTGATTTTGTTCTTTGTATCTTTTTGCGGTTTTATAGCGAAAGGGTCAATGAAACTCGGCTTATCTTTTTTATCTAAGGTAGGTTTGCGCTTGACCGCTATCTCGATTCATGCGTAGTGATAAAACGATTTACGACAGAGCTTGTTTACCTACTTAGAACTAAATCAATTCACGTTCGAATTGGAAACACAGATATTAGATTGAATGGTTTCAGGACAACTTTTCTGAGTGAGTTCCTAACTTATACCAAGAAACATCCACTCAGACCAAACCCAGTATAATTTAAAGTTTCCTATAGTTTTAAAAACATTAATTTGTTCGAAGCCGAATAGTTCTTGAATGGTGCTTTTATTTTATTGTATTGTTGTTTACTCTTCATTGTACCTACATCATTTTATTACTAAATATAGTATAAGGAACCCACTAAATGTTTCCACTGCTGGGACTCGAGATCTTCCCATACAAGGAGAGAGTCAAGGCCATGATACACCAAGTTGACCCAGTGCGGATTGAAAATCTCTGCTGAAAGGCTATAGTTTGCCATGACAGCCATCCAATAGACAACCAACAGACAGACAGAAACAAATACAAATATTTATTTGCCAAAAACATGCAATACAAAGAGGATTACCAATACTTAGCTTTAGACGTTACATACTAACAGTACAATTTAAAGATTCTTTGTACAGAAAAGCCGTTTTTTTATGAACCCTAAACTAAGCAAAGTTGGTATCTTGGGGCTCAAGTGCGGGTTTGCTAAGTGAGTTGCAACAAATCTATACTTAATATTATCAAGCTGAAGAGTTTGTTTGTATGTTTGTTTGTTTGAACACAAGGATCTCTGGAAATACTGGTTCGAATTGAAAGATTCTTTCTTTGTAGGATAGTCCATTTATCGAGGAAGGCTATAGGCTATTTAACATTACGCTACTACCAACAGGAGCCGAGCATGAATGAAAAATGTAACAAAAACGGGAAAAAATATTGGTTTTTGAGAGCTTTCGTTGCGTGACAGCATAATGTCATATTTTAAAGGTTGCGTCATTAGAACATAAACTAACCGAATTTGTTCAAAATTTGAATTGGTACCATAGAATAGATAATATAGATGCTACGCCATCCATCGAAAATTGGTCGTACTAATTTAAATTTAGAACAAATTTGGTTACCTTATGTTCTAATGACGCAACCTTTTAAAAGATAGACACATGCTGTCACGCAACGAAAGCTCTCAAAAAGCAATTTTTTCCCGTTTTTGTTACATTTTTCATTCATGCTCCGCTTCTGTTGATAGTAGCGTAATGTTAAATATAGTCTATAGCCTTCCTCGATAAATGGACTATCCAACAGAAAGAGAATCTTTTAATTTGGATCAGTAGTTCCCAAAATCCTTGCGTTCAAACAAACAATCTCTTCAGCTTTATAATATTAGTATAGACTAGCTTTTACACGCGACTTCGTAGGCGCGAAAAATATATTATTTATTAATATAAGTGAGGAAGTATTTGTACACCCATACAAATTTACATTTACTAAAATCAGTTTACATTAAAACATTTTTATACAATTTCATCAAAATCGGTTCATGTTTTAGGCGTTAAAGCGTAACATACAGTGTTACGTTCACATTTATAATACAGCTAGCAGCGGCCCGCGGTTTCTCCCGCGTAATTCCAGTTCCCGTTATTTTCCCGGGATAAAAAGCATGTGTTCTTCCAGACTACAATCTAATTGTATTCCGAATTTCAGCCCGATCCGTTCATATGATACGATGTGATTGAGCAACAAATATCCAAAAATGCAACCCGGTAATGTATGGAACATTGTCATTTATTATATTAGTAGGATAGGTATGGATTTCAAGTTTAGTGTCTAGTTGCAAAATTTTGCGGTTTTATCTTCAACATTGACGAACTTCCATAAAAACTATAATAATATAAACATTTCAACCCCAATTTTATCCCCGTACAATTCGAGATTAAGAAATTGCTAGAACAAACATTTAGATTTAGAATTTATTTGCTTCATACAAAGTTATATCTTTAACAACTACGAACTTGCAAATAAACTTTCATCCCCCATTTCAACCCTTTTTCCGTAATAAAATGTGGCCTATGTCCTTTTTTGGGATCTAGTCTATATGTGTAACAACATTTCATTAATATCGGTTCAGAGGATTTCATGCTTATAACTTTGGAAATGACTGAATTTTCATACAACCGTCCATCCCTTGTTTCTCTTGTCTTCTCTTGGTTGAATTTCGCAAAACCCCGTCTTAGCGAGCGCCTACGTGCTAAAATACACCTCCTTGCAAAATTCCAGACTCCTAGCATTTATAGTTTCTGAGATTTCGTGATGAGTGACCTTTCGCTTTTATCTTCTTATATATAAAATTCTCGTGTCACAGTGTTTGTTTCCTTACTCCTCCGAAACGGCTTTACTGATTTTAACCAAATTTTATATGCATATTCTGTAGGTATGAGAATCGGCTACTAGCTATTTTTCATACCCCTAAGTGACAAGGGTTGTTCACTAAGGCAAAACAACGTTTGCGGGGTCAGCTAGTATATATATTTAGGGTGTCCCTTAAAATTCAATGTCAATATATTTTAACGCATACCTTCTAAAAACTTTTATATGGACCTAATATAGTACAGAAATAAATATTAGCCCGATTTATAAACGATAACCCGTGCCGACTTGAGTTTTTAACGTGTCCATACAATTGCGCGGGTGCAGCGCTGCGACCTGTTACGGCGAGTTTCAATTGTCATTTCATACGTGATTTCTAACATTATTAGTGCGTTGTTGTTTATTGTGTGAAGATGTCTGTGGAATTACGAAGTGATACACAAAATATTTACCTTATCGGACTGCCAAGCCACCAGATAAATGGTGCAAAATTACCATCTAATCGAAAAGTTCTCACCGTTTTATGTTACAATATAGGTCAAGGTCAAGCTGACTGTTAGTGAAAGTGCGAATCTTGTTATAAGAGAGTGCATTATATTTTGGGAAAAGCCAGAATTCCTACAAAGGCATTTCCTAACTGCGTCAAGAAACTTGTTGCTTTATATCATGTTTGGAGGGAGCTGCAAAAAAACTGTAAGAAAACTCAGGAGACGTTCAAGAACCGTGAACATAATTTTGTAAAAACCTTGATAACTTGTTTGATATTGCACATGCTGATGCCTTCGACAGAATGAAGATAGAGGAAGACAAAGATTTTTTAAGGAAACAGAGAGAGCCAGGTCGACCGGGATGCTTAATTGCTTAGGTGAAACTGACAAAACATTTGGCGGAGAAAGAAGAACGAGTTAGGCAAAAACGATTAGAAGAAAAGGAAAGAAAGGTAAAACATAGAGAGCTATTGGCTATTGCATGTACTTCTTCGGTAGATAGCTTGGAATGTCTGGAGAATTCGAATGAGGAACAGATTTCGAATTCTGTACTTAGTACTCAGATTCCTTGCCTTGAAAATAGTTCTAAAAGAGGCACGAACAATTTCATGACTCCTAAACTGGTAGCAGCTTTAGATCGATGCCAATTAAGCATAAGAGACTCAGTTTACATTCTCCATGCGGTTGTAGAAGCGCTTGGTCTGAACACCGATGATTTTCCTATTAACAAATCTTCGATTCAGCGAAATCGTACTCAGGCGAGAAAATCCAGGGCAGATGTAATAAAAACTGACTTCCAGAATAATTTGTCTGATGTAGTCACAGTCCATTGGGATGGAAAACTATTACCTGGATTGGATGTATGAAGTTTAAAAGAAGAACGCTTGCCAAGTCTTGCTTCATTTGACGATAGAGAACAACTTCTTGCAGTGCCAAAATTAGAGAGTTCTTCGGGAAAACATCTGAAATGGGTATTTGTGTGAAGAAGCAGTCATGTTATTACTCTTTGATGAAGAAGTTGGTTTCAAAACCATGACAAAAACGATTAATAATTTAAACAGAGATGAAAGTTCAGATTCCGCCAAACGCTATATCCCATCGAAGGAAGAAAATACGCAAAATTTCTTTAGTAAGCTTAATATTTTCTTGTTTCTTTTTTCAAAGTTTCGTGGCTTAGTTTTTGCTTTTTAGACTGTTTTTTCTTTCTTTCAGATATTATGATGATGGATGATTTTGTGACTCAAAGAAGCAAACAATTTCTATCTCGACTGCAGATCGACGACAGTTTTCTTCGGGAGGATGTATCTTCTTGGGGTGACAAAACTACTTTTTTGGAAGCTAGAAGACGAATAAGTTGTTTGAAGGTCGTAAATGACACTGCTGAAAGAGCTGTTAAATAAATGCAAGATTTTAATGGACTTATCACGGCTGAAGAAGAACAAAAACAGTTTTTGTTGCGTTGTGTTCAGGAACATAGAAATCTGTGTCCAGACTGTAAAAAAACTACACCAAAGAGAAGTCACCCTAATTCATTATTATTATAATTTGTATTTAAATAAAAGTTTGTGTTGATCTTATTTTGTTATTACTCATATTTACTTTATTTGTTGCATTTTAATTATTTTGGATCAAACCAAGATGTCAGGCCAAAACACCATTTTCTAGTAAACTTTAGAGCTCGGTCGGCACGGGTTACAATCATGCTACAAATACGAAATTTCGTATTTAAGTATATTTTAGCATTCATAAAAAAAGTAGAGGGTATGCGTTTCGAAATTCAAAAAAAAAAATTTTTTTGCCATATAAGGGACACCCTAAATATATATATATACATAGATTAGTTATGGGGTGTTCCTAGTATGAAGAATTCTAACGGAGTGGCATACGTAGAGTGACCCTATCCGCTATTATTCCAGACTAAATCTACTTGAGTTCCAAATTGCAATATGATCCGTTCAGGCGTTTGAGCATAATTGAACAACAAAATATCCAAACATTGACATTATAGTACCTATTTAATTTTAGTAGGATACGATTACTAGCAGCGCCCCGCAATATTACTCCTTTAGTAGCATAGCCGTTCTGTTTATTTTCCCGTAGTAAAAAATAGCCTATAATATATTAATCCAGACTGACTGATCAGTCACCTGACTGTTTTCCAAATTTCAGCCCAATCTGTTCGCCCAGTTCTGTCGTGATGAAACAATAAACATCAAAATTTTGTCATTAACAAGAATAATTAAAAATATTATAAAACCCGACTAAAAAACAACAAGTAAGAAAAACACTGTTGATTGAATTAAAATGCTTGAAATTATTCCAAATGGCATTTAACTACACAACATATTTATTTACATATTTGTAATGCTCTTTAAATTCTCTGTATTTTGATACCCTACTCGATATGCTAGATAACATTTTTTTTTCAACTACTCACAATTTTGCCAAAAAAATCGGCTATACTGATTTTTTTTATTTAATACCTATCTAAAGGACACTTGGGTAACTGAGACAAATGTAACGATATCTGAATCGTCAAAATCCGTCCAGCCGTTTTATAGATACGTGGGAATAAATAAATTTACAAACATACAAGATACGCGCGAAATTATTAAATTATAAAATTATTATTACCCTTCTTTCAGTAGGGTAATAATAATAATGTGATATATTAAGTAGGGAAGTATCTAGGTAAATAGAGATTGTATGAAATAAATACCAGACTTAGAAACAATCTTGTCCAGACAATAAATTGAGTCTGTTGTCGTCTAGTCTAGTCTCGTCTTCTAGAGGATTCTCAACAATACCTAAGTCAATAAAGTTAAATTCCGTTCCGTTCGTATTATTTATTCTGCCGCCACTTTCCTAATCACGAACACGTTCAAGTCAGCTATTTACTTGGAATTCTCTCATATTACTGAAATTTAACCTCACAACTCCAAGTCAAACAGTTTTATGAGGCGACCGCAGTGTGTGTCAGAGGGGAAGATTGACACATGGTATTTTGATTAAACGAAAGAGATTTCGTTTCGAGAGACGAGAGTTTTCGTTTCGAGAGACGAGAGTCTTAAGATTTTACAAACACATTATTTTACATTAGTTTTGAATGACTTAAATAGCGTAGTTAGATCTGTTTTGTAATGAAATGTTTTGCAGGTAGGTAGTGTTTTTTAATGACACTAAATTACCAAAAAGTTAGGAGATATTAGATCATGTAGATCACCCTGTAAAATTAACACATGCAGCAAAGTTTGAAACTTTGAAAAATGTTGTTTGGAACTAAAATGTATGTTAGTTATTTTTATAAACAACTAACAGTGCCCTGCAGTTTTCCCCGCGTAGTTCACTTTGTTCCCGTTTTTTATTCGGGATAAAAAATAGCCTTCTGTGTAATCCAGGGTGTCAGCTAACTCCGTACCAAATTTTATTAAAATTGATTAAGTTACAAATATACACACTCACAAACGTTCGCCCTTATAATATTAGTGTGCTACTATATATAATGAAATTTAATGAATTTTTTTTTGGCAGAAACCTATGTACAAAACTCAATTACAATAAAATTACACCACATACCTAATTAATTACTTACACTAAACACATATGAATTATACATAGACCAATGAAGATCTAAAGACAATTAAAATCAAGCCTACCAGTCTAAAGCGTGTCCAGCATGTCAGCGTCATTTATGCGTAAATGTAAAATGCTTACACCGTGAGCTAAATAACCGCCAGCATTTTGGTCATGCGTCACATCGACCAAATAGTGCTCAAAGGGTTTTGAAACTGAGATGAGCTCCTAGTCTCCACGGGCCGAATGTCTTAACATTTCAACAGTTAAAATCTATATTGATATTATAAAGCTGAAGAGTTTGTTTGTTTGTTTGTTTGAATACAAGGATCTCGGGAACTACTGCTCCGAATTGAATGACTCTTTCTTTGTTAGATAGTTCATTTATTGAGGAAGGCTATATAGGCTATTTAACATTAAGCTGCTATCAAGAGGAACGGAGCATGAATGAAAAATGTAACAAAAACGGGAAATAATATTGCTTTTTGAGAGTTCTCGTTGGGTGACAGCATGTGTCATTTGTCAAGGGTTGCGTCATTAGAACCTTTTTTTTTTTTTTTTTTTTTTTTTTTTTATTGTGTTGGGGAATGCATTTACGCACGCAGTGTTGCAGTGTTGGACTGTGTTGGACTCGGTGCCAGAAGGGCACAATACCAACTAAACCCCCTTCACAAGATTTCCCTACCATGGTGCAGTGTCAGAGTTGCGGAACCGCTTTCGCATTCGCCCGCGCAACTCTGACACCACCATTCGCCCTTTCGGGCCCGCCTCGCGGGGGGTCGGAACCCCCGCATTGTGGCTCCTGGGACGCGCTGGAAAACCTATAGCAGCGCGTCCCCCATCTCGGGAGGAGCGTGGGCCATCAGGCAGTGCCCGATGGCCCAGGCCCTCCGAGCGGAGACGGGGTGCGAGCCCTAGTGGCTCGCCCGCGTGTCCGCTTCCGCCTGCAAGGAGGAGCGAGAGGGTCAAGCTCCCTCTCTCGCTCCTCCGTCTCCCTCCGTGAGACAGTAGTCTCGAGAAGGAGACGAAAGCTTCCCATGATCTCTCATTGTCGAGCATCTTGGGTAAGATGGTCGGCAATGAGAGATCTGCCCCCAGGACCGCGACTAGGGAACGTCGCGCGTCCTCTTCCCCCGGGCATGCCTCCAGTGCGTGTTGCGCAGTGTCTTCCGCGCAACCGCACCGGTGGCACACCGGGGTCTCTTCCCTTCCGGCAACCCTACACAAGTATCTCCCGAAACATCCATGTCCCGAGAGCACTTGTGTAGTCCGGAAGGTGAGTACCCCATGGTCTCTCTGGACCCACTCAGTGAGTATGGGCCGCAGCGCCTCGAGGAGCCGTCGAGCGCCGGCCCCCCTCTGAGTGGATCCAGAGAGAATCCGCTCTCTCCACCTCTCCAGAGCGATGGCCCTGGCATCGCTGCGCCACCGCACCACCTCCTGTGGGGCAGGGCGCAGCTCGTCCTCTTGGGCTCGCACCCGGCGCCAGTAGACCGAGGATAAAACCTCGGCCTCTAGGCACCAGGGCAGCGATCCCGCAAGGACGCACGCCACCTCGTGTGAGAGTGTGCGGTAGCCCCGACACACTCTCACGGCCATCACCCTCTGGGCGCTGTGGAGGAGAGCCTCCTCCCCGCGGCCCAACCTTCTTGCCCATATGGGAGCACCATACATGGCCATGGAGCGCACCACCGCCATGTAAAGGTGGCGGCAGCGCGCTCCACCGCCTCCCATATTGGGCAGAAGCCGGGATTGGGGAAAACCCCACCCACCACAATGTTGGCGCCTGCAGGTGGCGCTCGTCTGGGGCCATCATGAAAACAGATGGCCTCAGACTTGTGGAGCGCCACCTCTAGGCCCAAACTCCTAATCCTGGCCACCACGGCCGCTACACCCGCAGTGGCCAGGATCGCCGCCTGGCGAAAGGTCCCCCCCCCTTGCGGTAACCAGCGTGTCATCAGCGTAACAGATTAAGCTGATGCCAGGCAGGTTACCGCACCTCAGCACCCAGTCGTAGCCGAGGTTCCACAGGGGTGGCCCGAGAGCAGACCCCTGTGGAACCCCTCGTGACATGGGGCTGGAACCTTCCCCATCCCTTCTTGGGTAGACTATCTCTCTGTCAGAGAGATAGTCCCCAAGGAGGCGCCGCAGGTACCGGGGCACTCTATGGTACCCCAGCGCCTCTTTTATGGTGATCCAGGGCAGGGAGTTGAAGGCGTTCGCTATGTCTAGCGACACCGCCAACAACACCCCGTCCCCGGATACACCCTCGTAGAGGTCGTTGACAAGACGAATAGCGTCGATTGTCGAACGACCTCTACGAAACCCGAACTGCCTTTCGGACAAGTTCGGGCCCACCCTTTCGAGGTGCTTGGCGAGGCGGGCAGCGATGACACGCTCCAAGAGCTTGCCCGCCTCGTCAAGCAGCACGATCGGACGATACCCCGAGGGTTCGTCCGCGGGCCGCCCCTCCTTCCGGAGGAGGACGAGCTTCCCCCTCTTCCATCGCCTCGGGAATCTCCCTTCGCGCATGCAGCGACTCAGGAGATCCCGGAGGCGAGGGCCGAGGGCGTCCTGAGCGAGGGCCCAAGCACGGCCGGGTATGCCATCAGGCCCCGGCGCCGTGTCCTTGGCCCTCATTCTCAGGACGGCGGCTCCCAACTCTCCCTCGGAGACGTCGAGAAGCTCGTCCTCCTCCCCCTCCTCCTCCTCGGCGGAGTCTTCGGTCCGCGCCACCATCGCCGTGGGAGGGACAAAGTCGGTTCCCGGGCTAGCCGGGAACAGTCCCTCGACCACCCGCCGCAGGAATCGTGGCTCCAGCATGCTGGTGACTGGAGGCGTCCATGGGCGAAGCTTTCGCCTCGCCAGTAGGTAGGGACGCCCCCACGGATCTCGGTCCAGTGTCTCCAGCAGCTGGTTCCACGATGCCGACTTGGCCTCGGCGATGGCAGTGCGGAGAGCCCGCGACGCCGCCCTGTAGGCGGCATAGCGGGCGTCCAACTCCGCCGGCTCCTGGAGCCTCCTCCGCCGGTAGTGCTGGTAGTGGCGCCTCCTCACTACGCAGCACCGCCGGAGCTCCGCAATCTCCTCCGACCACCAGTAGACCTGACGCTTCATTGGGAGGGCCTTTACGCGGGGCATGGCCGCATCGCAAACGTGCGACATCGCCATGCACAGCGCATCGGCCTCCGCGTCTAGGTCTACCGGTGGTGATGGAGCAGGGTTCCACGCCTGGACAATGGCTGCCTCCTGCAGCTTCTCCAAGTCCAGGCGCTTCAACCCCCATCGCGGGCCCGTCACCGGCAGGGAGGCTCCCTGTCCTCCATCCGCTGTCGATGGGGAGACACTAAACGATATGTAGCGGTGATCGGATAGTGTCTCCTCATCGACCAGCACCCTCCAGTTATGGACACGGCGTGCGAGCTCCGGGGTGGCGAAGGTCACATCGACCACCGACCCTCCCCATTGCCGCACGCACGTGTGCTCTGTGCCTCTATTGAGGACACAGAGCCCCGCTTCCGCGAGCCACTCCCCCAGCTCCCTCCCCTTTGCATCTGTCGTCGATGACCCCCACGCCACAGATTTGGCGTTGAGGTCACCGAGGACGATGACTTGGCGGGGGCGACTCCGTCCCACCAGGGTCCCTACCTCGCCGAGAAATCTCTCGAACTCGGCAAGGACCCTGTTGGGAGAAAAGTACACCCCCACCACCACGGTGCCTCCCACCTCAGTCGCGACAAAGCCACTTCCCCTAGTGACTTTGTCGAGAGTGGGCGAGAGGGCCGGCGACTGTGTGGTGATTGCCACCAGACCATCCAGGTCCCCGACCCAGTCTGACCTGGGGGGGACCCGGTATGGTTCGGCCACCACACACACCGTGATCAATCGCTCCGCCATGCACTGGAGCAAAAGATCCTGTGCACGGGCGGAGTGATTGATATTGGCCTGGAGGAAAGTTAGTATGGGCGCCATACTAACTTTCCTCCATGCTGCCCCGCTGCTCCGCCGTGGAGCCGGTCAGCTGCGACCCGGAGTTGGTCGCAGCAGACTGCCTCCTGGGAGCTCCTGTCTTTGATGGGGGCTCAGCACAGGCGCTGCTCCCAGACAGGTGCCCCGCAGGCCTTCCCGCTGCTGCACAAAGGGAGCAGCGGGGGGCGGCCGAGCAAGCTTTGGCCTTGTGGCCAAGTTGACCGCAGCGATAGCATTCTTCGCTGCGGTCAACCGCTGACTTGCACTGGGCCTGAACGTGGCCCAGTGCAAGGCAGCGGAAGCAGCGGCGTGGTCTCGCTTCCAAGAGCTTGACCGACGCCGCCACCCATCCCACCAGCAGGCGCCCGCCGTTTGCCACCAATTTCTTGGCGGCAACGACGGGACACCTGACAAAGGCGGTGCCCATGCCACCTGGGCCCCGCCTTATGTTCCCCAGCCTGATTTCTGGCGCTGGGCATCCCCCTGCCCGCGCCAGAACTCTCGTCAACTCCTCGGAGTTGACGGAGTCGTCCAAACCACTCACACGCAAGTCTGCGGTGAGGGTCGGGCGCGACACCGTCGTCATTAGAACCTAAGGTAACCGAATTTGATCAAAATTTGAATTGGTACGACGAATTTTAGATAGATGGCGTAGCAACGCGCGCACGGTTCAGCTAGTATTATATAAACACTACGACAGTTGGCATGTTTGAGACGTTCAGCAGAATTAGACACTGCACCATTCTCATTATTATATTAAATGTTTCTCAGGAAGATGTGATGATGCCAAAGCATCAACTCAAGTTGCGTCCCTAACTGGCCAGCCCAACTTCCAATGCATAACAGTAAAGTTGTGCCGTCATATTCGATCTTGCTACGTTCTGCTTAAAATTAAATTACTTATTCTTATTTAGGTTGTAACATTAGATAATGTCGTACGAAACATCTTTTTTAAGCAAAATCGAGCAGTCCGATAACTTGAACCAAATTAAAAATTTTGATTCACCCCTGACTGCCTTGAATTTGAAATTTGTTGTAGTTTTTTACTACCTACTCAAGCTCTTTCATTTGATACCCATTTTGAGGGATTTGTGAAAAAAGCATGTGATAAGCACTTCTTGTTGTGGCGCTCAACTGGATTTGAAATTTTTCATAGTATTCTACTAGTCGAGCCCTTTCATTTGATATGCATATTAGAAGAGGTTGTTAAAAAAATATTGTATCCGCCATTTTGTGGCGGGTATTTTAAATTCACATTATCCTAATAGCTAAAAACCACCGCAAGGCTTTCAAATAAAGGGGTGCTTTTTAATCAGTTTTAACCAGTGGTCCACCTAGGTACCCAGCGGGTAGACTCGGCCCAGGAGGGGGTAATGACCCCCACGACCCCCCTGGATCCGCACTTGCCACACACACAGAGACAGACACCGACGTCAAATTTAAAACACCCCTCTTTTTGGTCAGGGCATAGAATATATAATGCAGATAGAACGGACACTCCCCACCCCCCGCCAGTTTCAAGCTTCCTACCCCGCAAGAACGCGAGAAGCACTCAACGAAGGGTTATATCGGACGACAATTTTCTATGAGAATACGACCATGATGCTGTGTTACTGTGTTATTTAGGTACCAAATTTTTCATCTGTTAAACGAAACAAGAATAACAGATTTTTAATTTCATAAGAATTTCTATTATATACTAGGATTGAATCGTTTTTCTACTGTGTTTTGATAAGTTTACAATTTACAAAATCACTAGTGTTACCAATTTAGTGGATTTATTTACTAAGATTGCTGCAATTCAGATTTCTTGGTGCGTGATTATTTTTAGCGTTCAAACGACGCAAAAAAAGAAAAAGGTTCTATATTAGGCTATATGTAGTTTTATGTGCGTCCATGGACATGTCCGTCAATAGTGAACACTGAATATACGGTTTCAGTACAGTTCAGGTACTTATTTAAGATATCGTAACAGCCGTATCAATAAACAAGTCAGAGGATACATTGACTGCTGTTGGTTATAAAAACCGACAAAAAAAGGAAAGAGGTTAGTTAGGAGGAGAGGAAAGACTGTATGTAATTTTATGTACGTTCAGAAATACTAAACCTATAGTTCCATTTGATAGCAGGCTAGACTTTTTTGATTATTTGTAAATCGTCGATATATTTCATCGGTATATGGATAATTCAGTTATGCTTAGTAAATTTAGTGTAGTTTAGGTTTGATATAGAGACTCACTAAAGGTCTATTAACTGGTTTTTGTAACAGGCGTGTCAATAAACAAGTGACAGGAAAAATTGAGTACTATGTAATAATAACTACAATGATTTATATGCTAATAATTAAGTTTTTACCGAAAATACAAAAACTGACATCAATTTAAAATTAAACAGACACTAGACTACATTTTATAATTTCTGTGATATCTACAATAGAGTCGTCCAGTTAAATTAAATTCAAGTTATTTTTGTTGTAATTGCGATAACTGCCACACCGATTTCAATCCAAAATCGCATGGAACTGGAATGGAAACCTTGGAACAATAATCTTATTAAACAATAAAAAAGATCTAGCAAAATCTATTCACAATTGGCGAAGCTATACCGTAACATTCATACAAAAACAAAATGTATTTGAGAACTTCCTCCTTTTTCAAAATCGGTTAAAAATAAAACTTCTTAAGTTATTTTAAGCTTTGACTTTGACATTGGCTCTTATGTTTGACTTATACAGCTTCACTTGTTCTACTTCTAGTTTTTCATGTCAGGCGATATACTTTAATTTTATAGTGTGCTTTGAATATAGATACACTGTCACTACACTATTCGCAACATTTAAAATTTTATGCGTTCCTTCCAACAAATGTGAATATTATGTAATTCGCCATTTGACATGAAATAAGTGATTCTTGAAGCAATTCGGAAAAAAATTAAATCCGGAACTGGCAACACAAATTGGCCAATAGCTGATTCTGCCGATTTGTTGCATTTCGCGCGTATAAGTATAATATTATATAGTTTCATGTTTACAAACTTTAATATGAGTTGCAAAACCATATTAAATACTTGTACTGTTCGCTGCCGTATTAGGTGTGAATACCTAATTCGTGTGTGCATTGTAACTTAGTGTATGATTTGAGTGAACTGTATTACAATGCGCGTTATACGTAGATTACAAAATGCAACCAACGTATGCACGTCATTTTATCTAATTCAATGTTTTGTGATTTACAACGAAAGAGATGTGCGTGTGTGGAGTGATTAATATTTGGTCAGAACAAAGTGTTTTCCTTGGGTAAGTCTCAAATGTGTCCCTACTAAAAACCAATAGGTAGGTAATACTTTTTACTTATTTTGGTTTGAATTTTCTCCAAAAAAAGATCCAACACTCGGTAAGATTGTAGGCCACTTAACACTGGCAGGTGAACTCACGGGTCACATCTAACTATTCCATAAAATAATTCAGTAACCCTAGCCGACACGCACACATGCGTAAATATGTGCGAACAACATCTGCGTTGTTGTGTGGAGAGTAGGTAAGTCCACTGCACCGTCTGTATGGAGTATAGGCCGAGTGTCCGGGGTGTGGTCAGGGGTTAAAAAAGAGCGATACTAAAGATACCATGCAGATCAGCTCACACACTTCAAAATGTATCCGATAAAACCTAGACACCAATAAGCACGAATCTCAGATTCTTCCGCGCGTACATTGTTTTGGAGAGTCCCAAGTTTTCGCATAATTTAAAACTCTGATTACTAGATACTGCAAAACGTATCGAGTGGTCATAAAGCTACAATAAGGCTGTGCACTGGGCAATTAAAGTACTTACTTTAAATTAAATTAACGCTTAATGCAACTTTGCTAAAGTTTAAATCTCCAAATCTCCACCGTATCTTCTGCTATCTGTTTGCTCCACGATGTTTGCATCTTATGTTTCTTTAGGAAAGTTGTAAGAAAACTTAAATTCGAGTACTTTTCTGGAAATTATTTGCGCAAATGAATAAGCTACGTAAAAAGCACTTACCTACTTTCTGTTTCTGAACTGAATAATAGTTTTACGGCTAAATGATCACTTCGTTTAACTTTTTCGACAATAATTGATGTATTCTTGATAATAATAATCTAAACCATATATAATATGATCAATTGACCGTACTTTTAGGCAGGATTTTTGTAAAGTTCAACTAGTCACAGATTCTTTAATCTTGAGTGTGTCTGTGCAATAATTTAACTTTAACAAACTACTATGTTGGCTAAATAGCCTGCAAAAAAAATGGTGTATAAAATAGTTGTCCCCTTGCCATCTTTTGTATGCACTAAGAGGCAAACTTGCGCTTCTTTATGAGAGTCCTAAGAAAACCTAAGTTCAAGTACTGTTTAGAATTATCATATAAAGCCCCCAAACTGTTGTTCGCTACTTTGATATCGTAAAGTCTTATTACTATAGTCTAGGAGTTAGATCTACGTCAGCGAGTGTTATTTGCCTACAAATACTTCATTACAGCTCCCCTTCAGTATATAATTGCGTGTGAAATGTGTTTGTTTTCTTTTTTAACATGACGCAGAAAGAGGGGGTGTTATAAGTTTGACCGCTCTATGTGTCTATATTGGAAAGGGCGTTACATATTTTGAAGATGCCCGCCTTTCTAACATAGACCTTAAACGCTAAATTCGTAAGAATCGATCGAAACCTTCCTACAACGACACATAGGTACTATAATGCGGGCCAGCTCTACTGCGCGACATGCGACCGGCACAGCCTAAAGGTACAAGTTCGCAATGAGACCGCGACAGGCACATAACATTATAGAATTGTATGGCTGCCAGTTCGTGCCGCGACCGCGACACGTGTGTCTTGGTCTCCTGTCGTGGTCTTAGCGCGAACTGCTGCCCATTCAATTCCATAGTGTCAAGTGCCTGTCACGGTCTCAGCGCAAACTTGTACCTTAACTCAGCTTGCCTTTAACCTTTGCTATTGCTGTCTCTATCATTTCATGCGAAAAAAAAGAGAGAGTAATATCAAAGCTCAGACAGTTTTAGTTCTCGGGTCTTCAAGACGAAGTTTGGATTTACCAGCCACATTAGAGGACACGCTAGAGCTAGAAACTAACCAGAGTCGCTATCGTCAGACGCAGACAACATCATTATCATCATCATCATTATGTCCGTAGCAACGTAGCTATGAAACGGGTGAACGGATTTGAATGTATTTTTATCACTTGAATCTAAATTTTACAGATACGTTATCAAAATCAATTCAGCGCTTTCAAGTCAAATCAACTTCTACGTTCGAGCAATTTTAAAAGGCAATTTCAAACCGGGGGGTTTGCACATTAATCAATATATAGAAAACTCCCGTGTCATTATGTTTGTTCCCAGTGCAGTTTTCAAGTCAACCAATGTTAACCAAAGTCTGCACTTATGTGTAATTTCGTCCAATTTAAGAGAAATAATAACTATTTAATATCTTAATTTATGGTCGAATGTTTTGTCATAAATTATAATAAGTTTTTCATAAATTTCATCGATATAAACCATTCGATGTACCCTCCCAAACTTCAGGTACACGGAACTATGTCACCGTTGGGAAGAGTGAGCTCACTATTGCCATTCTAGTCGGTTACAGGAAACGGTGAACGCTGGACGTTTTTACCTATCACTATTCGTTGTCAACAACCAAAATAAGTAGAACCACAGAATACCTTGCCGCTAGCGATTCTAGTGGTCAAGTAGATTGGTTGCGTGTAAACCACTTACGATACACAGAGAGACGCAGTTTATTACCAATTTCAAGGGCACATCGATTGGTTTAAATCGATGATAAATATGGTACATACAACCCGAGTGAATCCGGAACGGGTGTCTAGTAACGTAATATAAAGATAAATTCTTAGCTTCAATATATTCACTACATGAAACATAGATTGTTCCTACGGAGTACTCAATACAATTTATGAACCCTAAAAATAGCTGCTGTATTGTTCGGAGGAATTTTAAAAGTGTTTATGATACAACCCATTATCGCCACTACGGTGATTTACGAAACAATAACATTTTTTTTAGTAAAATAATAATCACAACACTATTTGTAAAGCTGCGTTCCTTTTACCACTATTTAATTTTTTATATTGCTTATGATTTCGAAGCTTATTTATTGGTGTAATTTTAAAATCAAAATTTATTTAATCTTACCATAAACAAGCGCCAGTAATCTTGCAGCTATCTGGCCGACATAGCACAAGCTTTGCTTAGTTTGCGGTCAGATGGTGTTGTGTGTGAATTGACCACCAATATTTATTTATTATTATTTATTGAGTCATTGTCATTTTTCGGGTATATCAAAGATAAAAGTCACAAAACCTTGAGAAAAAAAGGCAAAATGTAACAACAAATCAGACTTGCGTGCGAAGGATACCTACTAAGCACAATCTATCTGTTTTGCCGTTGTCAATAATGAGCAAAAGCGAGTAAAAGTATCACGTTTGTAGTACGGGAGCTTTTTTTAAATATTTATTTTATTCTGTTCATAGTTTTTTACAGTATAGAGCAGTGGTTATTTTGTCTACTGCCCACTTTGTGAATAAGTTATTCTTTAGCACCCCCCTCCCCTGATTTAATACTTAAAAATCATTCTAAGAGAAACTTTTACTATAACCCGGAAGAGCCCTTAGTTGAGACTTGAGACCTGAGCCAGTCCGGAGTCAAACACAATGGACTCCTACCATCTCTACCATCTACTCAACGCCCCCATATCTATAAGCGGATCTCGTACCGCCCCCCTTTAGTCTGCAGTGCCCACAAGGGGGCGTTATCGCCCACTTTGGGAAAGGCTGGTATAGAGTGACGAGACGAGCAGGACATGTGCCTGATGGTTAGCAAAATTCCTGCCACATAACAGCACAGTGAAACGCAGCTACTGGAACATGAAGAGTCCAAATTATTACCTAGTACTGCACTGCGCTCGTTACCCAGAGATCTAAGATGTTATATCTTTAAGCCCTGTAATTTGTTTGGAAACATTGCCATTCAAACAGGAACACAGTAACGTTGCAAACGTTACTGCTTGGCGGTAGAGTAACTGGCAAAGATGTGGTACTTCAACAGACGGACTCTGCCTAGAGTCCTGCCACTACTTGTTATAGCGGCAACAGAAATACTTATTCTAATAAACAATCATGATACGTGAGATGTAGCCTGATGGCAGACGTATGTACAGCGTAGTCTTGGTAATAGGCCCAAGTTTTACTCTCTAGGTACTAAATCCTAGAAACAAATATTATTTTTTTAAGATATCTAAAGAAAAGTTCACTTCGCACGATTTGAATTGAAGTGCCCTTAAATCAAATAATTTTTTTTGTGTCCGAAAAAACAAAAACCAACCTCAATTTAAAGTTAAATTCAGACACTCGAACAAATTTCATTGGAATCTACTCGTATCACTATATCGTTTAAATACATGAAAACAAATTTCTATTTCTCCTTTTTTGAAGTAGGCTAAAAAAACGAAAGTAGTTTTATATATCGAACGTCTTGAAAACGTGTTATTTTTAAAAAGACCAAGCGTTTTACTCCACAAAAACTAAAACATGCCAAAATAACAAATATCGGTACGTCAAGTTCTATAAACCGAACCTTTACTTATCCATTTTTTTTTTGCGTACTAAATTGAAGAATTTCTGACTAAACCACGTCTAAAAGTGTGACATAACTTGCAAAAATACTTATCTCCATTTTATCACAAACATTCATAACACCGTGTCATCAAATTGCCGCGTAGACCGAACAAAACGCAGATTTTGAAACAACGTAGGCTGTAGCGTCATCCACCGGCGAAAGTTCACCGTAGCTCAGTTAGAATACAGCCCGCGACCGATGCGTACGATCGAACGCGCTCTCCTACTAACTCCGTAAACACGACAAACTTGGCCAAATGTACTGTTTGTTCCATGCCTAAAATATTAAAAAAGAAACAAAAACCAGCTGGAACATTCTTACTGGCCGCATAGAAAAAAATTGCTTTATTCCTTTTCAAAAAAAAAAAAGTTTGGATTGTGCGTGTTGTTATGTGAGTGTTTTGTTTTTGTTTAAAATAAAATATATTATTTAAGTTACTTCATTGAACTATGAGAAAGAAATAAGAAGATATTGAAAACTTTACTATTCTCTGCTATTCTTCTAAAAGTAAGTTTTTGAATAATTTATTTATATAGTAGATTAATATTTTTACACTTTTATAAGAATCACACAATGATTGATTTTATTTGACTTGCCCTTTTTGTAAGCTTTACAAAAAAGAGATTCATTTATTCGTTTCTAAAAGATACCTAAATAAAATATATTGAATACAAAATTAAATAGTTTGAAACTCATTGTTTCCGACAACTTATAATAAATATATTGTGAGTTTTGTACTCAACTACTCCTTAAGGAATTAGTTAAGTATTCTTCGAGATAAATGTAGCAAAATTTCCAATCTAAAATTAAATTATATTCGGGATTGTCACTTATCTGTTTTGACAAATAAATGACTAAGCAACAAACTTTTATAATACTAGGATTGTTGCTCATGGATAGTAAATAAATCGACGCAGATCATCACTACGTATGAAATTCAACCTGTTTAAATATTGACATCAATTCGTACTTTTGAAACAGAGGTACGTCGTATACTATTCAAATAAAATTTCAAAAAGAAACTTAACATTATCATATTTTATTAGTGTTTGGTGAGTGATTATATTTGAATGTATGATTTCGTAATTTTCTGCTAATTATTCGTGTAAATATTTGATTGTGACTTATTAAGCTGGGAAGCATCTTAGTTATTCAATGCCTCGAATTTTAATTTTGCGATTTGACTGCGAACATAATCAACAATCATTTTATTGTTCTATACAGTCAACATGCGATAAATAAAATTTATTCTTTTCCAAATACTGACGCTCGACAATAACTAATATACTTCTCAATAATGAGAATCATTATTTATTGTAAATATTATTTATCGAGTTCATAAAAGCATGTCTTAGCTACTACGGATTTTTCAGAATAACAACAATTTTCTTATTGCAATTTAAAACTCAAAACAATTTAAAAGTTCAAAACTCGCCAGTTTTACTGCTCAAATTATGACATACTAGCAGCGCCCCGCGGTGTTACCCGCGATGTTCCCGTTCCCGTTGTTCCCGTTGTTTTTCCGGGATAAAAAGTCAAATAAGTCAAAGTAAAATAGCCTATGTGTTCTTCCAGACTATAATCTATCTGTGTTCTAAATTTTACCCCGATCCGTTCATACGTTAGGACGTGATTGAGCAACAAACATCCAAACATCCAAATATCCAAACATCCATACATTGACATTTTGTAGTGGTAGGACTCTTAGCAAAGTCCGCCTGGGGAAGTACCACACCTTTGTCAATTGCCAAGCAGTAATGTGCAAACATTACTGTGTTCCGGTCTGAAGGGCAATGTTTCCAGAGAAATTACAGGGCTTAGAGATATAACAACTTAGATCTCTGGGTGACGAGCGCAGTGCGGTGCTAGGTAATGATTTGGGCTCTTCATGTTCCAATAGCTGCGTGTCACTGTGCTGTTATGTGGCAGGCATGTTGCTTACCATCAGGCATATATCCTGCTCGTCTCGTCACTGTTTATATAAAAAAAAATATATATATTATATATTATATAATAGTAGGAAGTAGGATATTAGTAGGACTAGCAGCGCCCCGCGGTTTTACTCGCGTAGTTATCGATCCCGTTAATCTCCAGAGATAAAAAACAGCCCGTGTGTTATTCCAGACCATTATCTATCTATGTACCAAAATTTATCCAAATTCCCTTGCATGAAAGAGCAAACAACATGCATACATTGTAACAAACTTTTGCGTTTATTATATTAGAAGGATTAGTAATAATTTATTTATTGATGGGACTTCTTATTTTTTTTTCTTTTGTTTGTAATACTTTTCCATAGGGTCACTAGGGTTTGACAATTAACATATATAAACGCACATTACACGGAGCGGGTCGAATTATTACATTAATAACTTCTCGGTAAAGTTTTTTTTTCAATAAAGAGTGACGAGACGAACAGGACATGTGCCCGCCATATAAAGGTACAAGTTCGCGCCGCGAGACCGCGACCGGAGACCAAGACAGGCACTTGACACTATGGAATTGTATGGGCGCCAGTTCGCGCCGCGACCGCGACCGCGACCTGTCTCGGTCTCCTGTCGCGGTCTCAGCGCGAACTGGCGTCCATACAATTCCATAGTGTCAAGTGCCTGTCGCGGTCTCCGGTCTCGGTCTCCCGTCGCGGTTTCCGCGCGAACTTGTACCTTAACAGCACAGTAACACGCAGCAATTGGAACATGACGAGTCCAAATCATTACCTATCACTGCACTGCGCTCGTCCAATTTTGGAAGCGATAAATTTGTTAAGATTCGTGTTCCGAAATATCAGGTATTGTTTGACCTTTTGAGTTAATATAGCGCCACAAAATCATCGCATATTACTTATCCGATTTAATTTTGCTAAAAAAAGTACAGGTTTTTGGTTCGCAGAGGTCTTATCCCCGGTTTGAATGGCAATGTTTCCAGAGAAATTGCTGAGATCTTAATGTTCCAATAGCTGCGTGTCACTATGTTATTATGGGCAGGCATGTTGCTTACCATCACATGTCCTTCTCGTCTTGCCACTCAATTATATAAAAATCAAACATTCGGGATATGGTGGTAAGTTTCATTCTGCGAATACTATTAGATAGTTTCATTTGTAGAGAATGGCAATTAAAATATAGATGACATGAAATGTACAATTTATTTTATCCACGTTATTAGAATACTTACAGAGACATTACGCTAACGGGATTAGATGGATGAACTGATTTCAAAAATTCTAATTTCGTTTGACGACATCTTAAAAGAATAGTTTCCAGTTCAACCCACAGATAGGCAATTAAAGACGGTCCAGTGATTTAATATTTGCGCAAATAATGATCTTCAGGTTTTGTGACTAGCAGTGTCAACTAATTTTTTTTTCCTATCGCGAATAAGACTGCGTTCGATCGTCAACTCGCCTATTTTTAAGAGCCGATGTGGTTGAAGATATAGCACGCAAACTTAAAATAATTTTCGACAGGTTTTCGCATTTTTCTAAAGTTTTTTTAAAGTTTTTGTATTTTTCATTATATCTCGAGCATTTTTGAGTCACTGAACTCACTATCTAGTGATGCGCCACGTGATTTCATTGGAAATATGAAACGTTTTTTTGACAATAAAGTTTCTAAATGGCTCTCATGAGCGATAGTGTGAGTAGGCTATCAAATGCAATGCACACATTTCAATTCGGGTTCTTAATAGTAAGATGGATAGGTAGATAAACTTTTCATTGCATTTAGAAGGCAAGAAACGAAAGTTCAATACAAAAAATCCAAAAATTCGGGAGATTAGTGTGTTCAAAGAAATACCAAACAAACATTTCAACTTTATATTAGGTATACCATACAGTCGGAGGAGTTTGCTTCCACGATAAGATTGCTAACTGTCCCGCTAGCTTTTAAGTTTGTTCTTACTTCCTTCTGTGTATTCGTTTCCTAATATGTATTTTACTACAAACTTAAAATGTTCATACATAATATGTACATTATTACTTTGTACTACTATACTACTACTAATACCATGTAGGTATCTACAACATAACATGTAAATACATTATGTTGTTTTAACATCAATTTGTTTTGACAAAACTTGCGACGTAAAAGACATTTTGAATTACATTTTTTAATTTTTCTTTGAAATTCCTTACTAAATCTAATCAATAAAACTCGTACTTAGCTTACGAGTATGTTACCCATGGATAATGTAATGTAACATTATGTTGTGCAGTGAAATAATTTTTAAAACTTGTCTCTTCAATTGTGTGGGTATTTATTACAAAAAATGTATCAAAATACTAATTTATCTTTATTACAGTTATAAATCTGAACTAATACAAAAGATTTCATTCAAAATGGCTGACCAACATACATACTATTTAGGGCCCAAACGGCTACATCTAGAACGGCTTTGAAGTTGGGCCGCCCGTGTTTATAAAAATCTTAAAATGCAGGCTCGGTGGAAAAGGGAAGCCGAGAATAATCCGTCAATCCGTCGTCAGCATTTCTTATATTGCTGATATTCATAAGACTACTGTGTGTACCTTTAGACGGATCGGATACTTATAAGCTTATTACCACTCATCCTATAAAAGATGGGAGCGAGTGGCTTATCGAGAGTTATATTTCGAGCACTAGAAATAACACACATTTAAAGAAGGTTCTCGATTCTGAAAAAGGTATCCAAAGGTAACCAAACCTACTCGACTATCTAATTCTACTAACGTTATACAAAATAAAGTTAAGATGTTTCTTGCTCACTCACGTTGGAAGGGCTGCACGGGTCAAGTTGAAATTTGGAACTTAGTTACATTATAGTTTGGATTAGATCATTTACAGGTTACTTTTTATGAAAGTGAAATAATGAGAACGGGAACTGCGTGATGAAACCGTGGGGTATTGCTAGTAAAATATACAAACATGACACCACTTCGACACTAGTAGCAACTTTCAAACATTTAGCGTTGGATAGGTTATATACTAAGTCCTGTGAGAGTTGAAAATGTTCCCAACTCCCCCCTATTTTCCCTTTCTGCTCCGTGTCCAAGATATTTGTTAATAAAAATAGAAATCAAATGACAAAGGCCACGGACCCCGGGTCTGTAGATTGGCTAAACTAAATTAAAAAAAACCCTGTGATGACGCTTCAATTAACACAATGTACGCAAAGCATTTGCCAAAATCGGAATGGACTCGTATCATCATCAAGACAGACAATGATTTGACTTAGCCTTGAGCGATATCTTTATCAAAACAATCCCGTTACCCAAGAAAGTATTCCGTGGTTTTATCTTTATTTTCATGTCATACGAGTGACAATAGGCAGATAAGCCTGATAACGTAATGCCTGGCTATATTTCCAATCAGTGATGCCTTCACGCTGTTTTTGTTATCGACAGTTGGGAAAAATCTGGGTCAGCTATGGTATTGTTGTGATGTTTAAGCTAATATACACAAACCGCCGTATTCAATCACCCCAACTTAAACTGAATTTTGTGTCCTGGAGTTGCCTTGGTAAAGCCGTGTTGTGGTCTATTAGTTAGATCATGTGATTCGCAATCGTGATTTAGTAGGTTCGAATCTGGCATGCTCCTCTGAATGATTTCCAACAGCAGATGTTTTTAAGTTTGTCATCAGCATTGGTTTTGACGGTGCAGAATAACATGGTTAGTGGTTGCCGTATTGGCTCTTATGCCAGATAAATAGACACCCATTTGTGGTGAATCAGTTCAATATTTCAATTCATCAATAGATAGCACTGAATGTATAACCTCTGAGGCTGAAGTAGACCTTATCCCCCGGTAGTTACGTGTAAGGCAAAGTGGAGAAAAATGTGAAGAGCGTGACTCAGTCAATAATTATAAATCCAGGATAGAGCGTGTTGACATCAAGCAAAGAGAAGGCCCGACCACAGATAAACTGAAGATAAAAGAAGAAGAAAAACATGGCACTGAATGAATAGTTAGTTTAAAAATAAGCATTTACTAACTGCGTTCCTAACAAAAAAAAAAAACAATAGCACTTTTGGAGTGTGGGCACACACAGGTAACAGGGACAGTAGTAAAAACATAATGCATTATACACCCTCACTTGCATACAATACACAAATAGGTGTAGAGGTTATTGTAACATTGTCGCAAAATAAATTATTTTTTCCTTTTCAAAAAATGCCTAACGTACTTAAAGAAGATTTATTTTCAAAAATCATTGTCGAATGATAATAATATGTTCAATTTAAGTCTCTTAACATCATACAAAACTCAATTGTTATTTTAATTGATATCGATTTAACGAAAAGCAAGCTTTTTGTTAAATAGCTTTAGGATTGTCAACAAAACAATTTACATCGTTTGATACCGAATATTATTTTCTCGTAGATAGTGAATAATCAGCCTTAAAGTAGTTTATCATAAGCATGGAAATACTATTTGATTGATCGGAGAAAACATGTCACCCGCCCGACAAGACTGAACGGACAAGAAAAGGAAAAATGTTTTACGAAAGCCCGCAAATGCTAATAAATCTCTGGTTGAATTTGTAAGAAATAGGTTACGTTTGAAAACCATTTTGTGCGAAGGTATTTTGTGGTCCTAATTTGTTTAATTTTGATATTATTTCTTGTATTTAAATGAAGGTTTCTTAAATGAAATGGTTTATAAGTAACAGGCAGTATTTTGAGGCTTGTTTTAGTAATTCAAATGTAAATTCTACAACAATAAACGGAAACCGACCGACCAAAACCGAATATTTTATATAGACAACTTTGTATCTTTAATTTTATGGATATTTGCTGCTCTATCGCGCTGAAAGAACTGAATGTATCAAGCTGAATTATGGAATTCAGATAGATTATTGTCGTCATTATCTATTGTTGTTATTTACCATGCGGTTGTGGAAGCACAACCAAGAGAGTATTAAACAATTTATTTCAATCAAGCTTGATCCTATAAAAAATAAACAAAATTAATGTAGTTGCCTCGTTTAGCTGGGAGTCAATGTCTTACTTTAGTATGTTGGCTAAGACATTTCTAGCCGCGTCACTATTGCTGGATATTTTTGTTGACTCTCTCATAATTATTTCAATGAAACATTTAGCTTATAACCACTTGAATACCTTCTCTTACTCTCTTGTTAATGTAATGCGATGGTTGTTATCTGTCGTGTACTTTGAAAAGTAAACAATATTTTCCTTATTCCAAGTGGACGCGTTCTGCCTAAAATAACTTCAACTAGAACGATCAAAATTATTCCTTACCCAAAATACAGAGTTTGGATTTGGTTACAAAGATAATATTGTGTTTAAAAATAATTTTACGACATTTAAACGGACTTCAAAGAACTTAATAGCCTGCGGAATATTAACGGATCCTACGCAAATCTCTGAAGCAGAATGAGTCACAGTACCGAGCCCTTTGCATATCAAATCTTCGTGAAATATGTATATTAAAGCTAGTTTGTAACATATCAACTATCTTGCCGCCACATTACAAGCTCTGCTTAGTTTGGGGTCAGATGGTGTTGTGTGTGAATTGTCCACGAATATTTATTTATTTTATTATTTATAGATTCGGAACCTTTTCAGGATATTAGAATGGGAATACAAACGAATAATGGCTGCAGTCATGGCTACAATTCTAGTAATATAGTATCTTAAACAGCTTTTGATATTATTTTATGATTACGGATGTTTCCTGATATTAGTATGAATTTTATATTATCAATATTCACTCATTTAACCATCTCCTTAATCTTGTAGTTTTTTACAACATACATAAAAATATAAGCATTATAAAAAACTTAAAAATTTAGGGTGCCTACCGGTGGTTAGGGCTGCAGACTGATGAACCTTCTGACGATGCGCGCTATGTCGAGCATGACACCCTGCTGCAGCCTTCTGCACCCGTCATTATTAGCTACGGAGTTTACCGAAGTTAAATAGTACAGCGACTTCCTGATATTTTGATGTAGTTTCGTACACCACAATCACGGGATTGCTCTATCATTTAATCTCAGGAAATATACCGTTATTCACAATTTACCTTACTATTTTGTCTTCATTACACCCTTACTAATTATACACCTTTTGTAGTGGTATGACTCTTCATAATATAATATATGTACTTTATATTTATATAATGTATACTTTTGGTGAACAAAACGTTTCAAAGTCTCGTAGTTTGAAAATACCTAAGCTATAAAATGTTGTCATATACCTCTATTCGCAACTCTCTATGAAGAGGACCTTACATATCAGGGTCTTTTGAATAAAAACATATATATTGGTGGTCAATTAGAATACTATAGCTCATGTATCTATTGGTTATCATAATAATATAAATAGCTACTTGAATCATTATATACTAGTCTCGAATTGCACACGGGGTCATACTTCATTGCGAGAAACGGAACAGAAACAGAAGTAACTGGACGGGAAACCGCTCAAAGTGTAAATAGTTAGAAATGTGATCCATTTCACTGAACACCAATTAAAGTTGTTACGAAACAAGCAACAATCGAATCGGTATTCGGTTGTAGCTTATCATCTCTATTATTACGTAGACGAGTAATTTCGTTGTATGTCGTATGTCTACATCTTATCGTTAATCCGACTATGACGTCAGGGAATAGATATTGTTTCGGAATAGAAAGTTTCCATACGCCTACAATTCGTAATTTATACAAACAATACATCTCATTAAAATTATTCTTTTGTTCATTCGTAGAGCACAAGATATAGATGTATAGGTAGGTACGTAGATAGGTATAGTAAATGTAAGTAAGTATACATAACAAGTAAGCTTATGTTAGTAGGAGCCTACGTCTTCAGCGCTAACTCAAAGTTCGACAGACTATTATTATAGAAGTCAACTGCCATAGTTACCTCTTTTACCCAGTTGCAATCTATTACGGTTAGCTTAATCTTGGAAGAAGGGGATTGGTTATGTGGGACTCTTCCTCTCACCACGGCGACGGCCTACCTACTAAAACGTGTCCCACCAAGGCGCTGTGTCGGTCGAAAGTGTGGACACTCTTCCGCAATTTATCACAGCTCGGCCCTTCTTTCTACCGCCTAACTAAATCATTGTTGTCTCAAGCGAATATCAAAGCCAAGACAAATTTAGTTAGGCGGTAGACCCTCAGGTTCTAGTCAGACCATACTCAGGGAGCTCAATCACAACCATAGTCTTGATAAATAATCAATCGAATAACAGCCAGAAACGAAAAGAAGAAGAAGACTTTCGTCAGCTGACGATTGTTTTATTTACTTATTAATTTTTCATCTTACAAATTATGACTAAAATAAATTGTTTCGCCAGATACATATTATATTGTATGCCTAGAAGAAGAGGCCGATTTGTATGGGTCAACTTTTAAAATGTCAATAAATATTTTTGTATTTGTAATCGTATGAGTGAAAAAACCATAGACCAACATCTCAAGAAACTTTCTCTAGACGGTTGATGCAAGAATCAGATGCAAAAGGCAGAGTTATCTTCGCCACAGGGTGCATCGTTTGGAGGTTTCTCAAGCTGTAGCCCTAACCACCGGTAGATTATTTATACCCTACTCCGATGCCTATAGCAATCTTGGCTTAGGTTTTATGTTTTTGAAGTATTTCAATTGTGAATGGTACCACTGAGAAATCAAATAAATTACTGAAATAATAATACAACTTTGCAAACACAACTCCACGTTTGAAGAGTTATTTGTGACTTGTTTTAATTAATGTCCGCACAAAAACAAATAAAATGTTCAACAATAAACAGAAAATTATGAAGGCTACAGCATATTTGTTAATACCTTTGTTTATCTATCGTAGTGTTAAGTTAGTTTGGGCAGCGGTTCTGTCAGGTTATCCGTTCATTGTGTCAAAATCCTCTAAATTTGTCAACTATCGACTGCCCTAAATAGACATATTACTTGTTACTGTAATTCATGGTGTTTAATTGACTCATTGTTATGTATAATCATTGTCCTTCAGCTTGGTAATTCTGCTACCATGCTGGGCATGCTTCTGGTTGGTAGGTAGATATGGTAGTTTGAGTCAAAACTGCCAAAGGTTCCTTTAAAAACGCACATTAACTTCAGTGTGTCGACGTTGGATGACGATGTGTTCGCGAATTGTAAAAATTCAGTCTAAAGAGCTAGTTGTCAGCCAACTTCATCATGTTGTTGTTTAGTAGTCGATGTGCACACCCTTCGTTAAAATTGATTTTCTTACTCTTTTTCCAACTTTCCAAGCGTGCCAAAAGAAATACAACTTTAAAAAAATACCTTTTTCCAAAATCAATTCGTACGATTTCTTTCGTACAAGAGCGCATGGCAGCACTATCTCGAGTCTTTACGATCACTAATTTCCCGTTGCGTACATTGATAGCACAATAATCCCGTAATACTATGATCCCCGTGATACGTTATCAACTTGTTTGGGTTTATGAGATATTTTGGTGGCAATACATCTGCAAACAATACCGAAGTTTGAGACGCGTATTTATGGTCGCGACGTGGTAACTAATTTATAATTAAATTATATTTTTTGTGGAGGTAAATGTAGTGTTGTACATTCACCGGTAAGATAAGTCTAGCTCACACTGGATGAGAGTTTCCTTGAGCACTTGTGCTTGCTAATATGCTCATTTTAACTGCGGCAACGGAACGAAGCTGAATAAAACAATAAAATAGTAACGAAGAACCTACAAAAAGTGTTTTTAAAAATACATTTTTTTGGCACGTTATACATAGGTACATATATTGACTATTTCTGAAATGTTTTGCTTCTTAATATCTATTTACTATCATCATCAAAATAGCTCTATCATCTTTGCTCAGTTTGAAGTGTTGTGTGAAAATGCGAACGTATTCATACAGACAACGAGATGTGATAATTTTGTGTCAAATAAATTTTAATACGCAATGCTCCGTTTAGTGTTAAAACAAATTGGCAGTCGTAGGAACTGCCGACAGAAGTGAAAACGTATAACTCAGAATTTGATAGCTCACTTTGAAAACTACGCGGGTGAAAGCGGAGGACGTGGCCAATCCGGTCCGGAGTTCACCCGAAAATTTCTTATCATTCCCGATTGTGACGCTAGATTCATTCTCATTCGCTATTCAATCTACAGCCCACAATCTATATGTGGTGCACCAAAAGAAGTTTGTACTTCAAAAAGTCCCACCCGATTTGGTTTGAGCGTGATTTTGAGCAATCACTGTTATTGCAGACACTACTCATGTTTTGACTTGGAGTGTTCCACAGTTATCGAGGAAATAAATCAAGTTCATTGACACAATCTCAAGTGCATCTGGTGAGTTTTTGTGATAGATGAAACGTGTAATCAAATGCAATCAATATTAGTATCTTATTTCCTTGAATAATCATATTTGAGTCATATTGGGGTACAGTCCGCGAGGTATAAGCTGAGCTTTGCATTAGTGTGAGTGATCACATGCATACGCATCTATTACCAAAAGTACAGTCAGACAACAAACTCGTAAACAACAAGCTGACATTAACTATCCAGGATCAATATGGTCATTGCGAAAAGAAGTATCTCTTTTAGGATTCAAATGGTCAAGGACAGAGAATAACAGAAAATTTTTCATGGAAAAGCATGAGATCCGTCACCTACGTATAACTTATTTACTTAAAATTTCCGAATACCGTATTCAGGGCAGGCCTATCGTTTATACCGATGAAACATATTTATATTGACACCACTCACACTTCATCAAAATCATATTCAGATGGCAGCACTTCTGGTTTGAAGAAACACCTTATTAAGAGAACATGGTCACAGCGTCCTGCGTCTGACTGTACTTTTGGTGATCACTCACACTAATGCAAAGCTCAGCTTATACCTCGCGGACTGTAATGCTTTTTTTGTCAGCCTAGTATCCACAGCCCGCGATAGAAACCGCCTGGGGAAGTGCCGCACCTTTGCCAGTTATTCTAGCAGTATGGTAACATTAGGTACCCCGTGTTCCGGGTGAATTGCAATGTTTTCGGAGGTTTTACAAGGAAAAGTGTAATTTAAGCTCTTCGTGGTCAAAAAGCTTGCGTGCCACTGTGTTATTATGGGCAGGCATGCTGTTTACTATCAGCGTGTGTGTTACACGTTTCATCACTCTATTATTGTATCAGTTTGTAAAACATAATTGTATCAGTTTGTCTGTGTTAGTCAAAGTAAAATTTAGAAAAGTACTATTATTATTTATTCCCTGAGGATACTTGATTGAGGTTTTCATCTAAAATTTGGTGTAATCGGTTCAGTTTTTATGATCAAATTGATAAACATTCAAACATCGATATGTCTAAACATGTAATACATTAATTATATACTCGTAAGTATGCATAGCTACTACACTTATGTAAGACTAGCAGCGCCCCGCAGATTAGTTCGCGATCCTTTTGTTTTAGCGGGAAGGTATGTGTGTACTATGTACCAAATTTCATCCAGACCCACATAATATTTATGTGAAAGAGTGACAAGTATAGAAACATACTCACAAACTTTTACATTTGTAATATTAGTTGGATACTTATGTTTAAATTGAGGCTCTCTATTTTGTATTTCGATAGTATAAGCATTAGCAGCCAACTTTTCTTACAACTAAGGCTGATTTACGGCCTTATTTCAAAAGAAGAGAGGAGCCAAGATTATAATCTATCACTCTGATCAAGTACTGGCTGGTGATTGACTCAAAAGGCTGGTGATGTCTTGGAAACGTGTTAGTTTTTCTCTTTTTCTTCAGAACTAAATCCACCGATGTAGACAAACTCTTATAAACGTGAAAAAAACACAAAGGTGCAGGTGAGATCCAAACCTAGACCCTCACAACTATTACCTGCTTATATCTACCGAAGAATGCAACAAGTTTTGTTATATCAAAACATAAATTATAATATACGAGTACAAAGTCGGAAATACAACATTTGTATAAGACGTTGAAATCGTTACGCGGTAGATTTCAGCCACTATTTATTTTAATTTATCAGAATTTATGATCAACATGTCAGAACTCGGCTTTATGGGATCGACAAAAAACTCATATTATACTTCCTAAACAAACTTTGCACGCGTACTCATTATGCCAGTAAGTTATGAAATTGAATAGAATTCGTTACGAAGTTTTCCGCAAAATTGGGTACGACTTTCCACGGCTTTGACCATTATAATAAACTTCAATTCAAACCAATTAAAATAACAATAGGAAATCCTTGTTTATGTAGAAAATTAACTTTAACTGTACTTAAAATACGGTTTGTTTTTTTTAATTGTTTGATTTCCAACATAACATACTCATGAGTAAGTATTGTGGTTTCCTTCAAGGATGAATACGTATTCGTGTCACTCGTATTCTATCAAATTCGATAAAAGAGACATAGCCCAGTTATCTGCCTTTGCTACCTTCCCGTGATATTATATAGGGAAACATACATGGCACTGTAATTTAAGTTTAAAACTTGCTTTTTATTGAATTTTATCGTATAAGCTGATAATGCAAATCTATATTTGAATGTCTAATAAATTAAATGAATTAATTACGTAGCTTTCCCACGAATAACTATTTTTAATAAATAGTCTTATTTTAAAAGCACTTTGAAATTTGAAACAAGTTGTTTATTCATTGTTATCCATTGACAACTTCAAATTATTTTTTCAAGGCCTTTATACGCCTTCAAATAAAATGACTTATCACATGACAAGTCAATGGTCATTTGCTGACTTTCTAGAACGTAAAGCTGCGTCTACGCTAGGAGAGCCGAGCACGAGCGGAGCATAATCGCAGCCGTTCTCGGCTTCGTCGTTCGCGGCGTCAAGTGTGGACGTACAGCGAACCTACAACGATCACTGTCCCTGAACATAGTTTTCCGCAGTGAGCTCGCGGCTGTTGGCAAATATGGAGGATATTAATAATATTGCTGTTGCAGCGATTATTATAGCGGTGGTCAGCAAAAATAGAAAAAGGCCAAGACGATGGGAATCTACAAATCTATATAAAATAAGATCCAATCAACAGAATCATCAATGGTCCCATTTCAATGGATTATTTTGATATAATTCAATTAATTGCACGGAAGCATCTTCGGTCCACGTTTCCATGATGTTCGGCTCGAACGACCGACGTCTGTAACTAAACACGTCCACGAGCTCACTGCGAGCGCGAAGCAAATCCCTTCCGTTAAAAAACCGACAACAGGCGGAACGAGCCGAGCAGGAACGAAATGCTCGCAGTGCGCTCGTTCGAGGCTTGTAAGTCGGTCCACACTAGGTGAATTGTGTTCGGCTCGTGCTCCGCTCGTGCTCGGCTCTCCTAGCGTAGACGCAACTTAACGAAGTTGAAATAGGATAGAAAATCGATTTAATAAAATATACAATGGATGAGAATAATTTTGTATAAAATACCAAATTAAATTACTATTTGACATTGCAGTTCAAGGTCTTATCACTTAAAGCGATATCTTCTAGGCAACAGTACAGGATCACACTAATATTATACAGGCAAAAGTTTGTGTGTCTGTTTGTTTCCACGTACCTCTGTAATTGGTTTGAATGATATTAAATCGTAGCAAGTGCACAGACTGGATTAACTTAAAATATACTTTAATCTCGTTAAAATTAATAGTTCTTATGGCTTAATCGTTCATTGACTGGCCTAGTGGCATAGTTGGTAGTAAGTCTGCCTTGAAACCCGTAGGTCGTGGGTTCTTTTTCCATCAAATGCAAATACTTGTATGGTCATGAGTTCAATTCCCATCCAGTGCAAACATTATTTGTGTCGTAAATACAAATATTTGATCTGTGTTGGGTGTTTCTATATAAGTATGTATTTACGACTATAGAAGTATTATATCAGCTATCTGCCGCCCATAATACAAGCTTTGCTTAGTTTGGGGTTAAAGGGTGTTGTGTATAAAATTTCAAGTAAGTATAAACGTACACAGCAGCGCACAAAGAGATACACTTTATTGTTCAAATTTTATTGTTCACTAGAAAAATTACAGCAAAAGCCAAATAGACAAAATGGCTTATACATAGTGCCATAAATGACAGCCTTATATCAATTTCTGCCTGGATCCTTTAATAGTGGAAAACTACCTTTAAAAAAATTAAACTGTTTGTGATTATATCTTAACGATCTTATTCTATTCTACAATATTACAGTCATTAACATTGTTAAATAAACCGAGGGATCAATATTAATCCATATCATAAAACGCATTGTTTGTCTTTTGTTCTATAAGCGTACAAATCTCCGATTATTATGAAAGCAGGCCCGGGGCGGTGTCAGGGCCGTATCTAGAGTTTGATGTCAGGGGTAGTCATTCGGGTACAGTGAAGTCATTCGGGTTACATGGTTTCAAAATTAAACGATAATAAATAAAAAAACACTGCAGATTATAACGTAATAGCAGCACCCACGTTGTTTCCGTTTCCGTGATAAAAAGTAGCCTATGTGTTATTTCAGACTTTAGACTATATTCTGTGTTACAAAATTCAATCGTTGCGACGTGAATAGCAATAGAATCCAAACGCCAAAAATTTCAAAACCTTGAGTCGGTAAATAAATAAAAGAACAAAATAAAAATTTTGATTAACCCCCGACTACCTCAGATTTGCAACTTGTAAATACAACATTCTACTATTCAATACCTTTCATTTGATACCCGTAATGAGGGAGTTGAGAAAAAATAAATTTATTTCGCCATTTTGTGGTAGCGGCCATCTTGGATTTTAAATGTATCATATTGCATAGTGTTTTACTAGTCAAATCCTTTTATTTGATACCCATATTGAGGCAGTAGTGAAAAAAATTGATGTAATTCGCCATTTTGTGGTGGCGGCCATCTTGTATTTGAAATTTGTTATAATGTATAGTATTTTACTAGTCAAGCCCTTCATTTGATACCGATTTTGAGGCTGTGAAGGAAATATTTTGTCCGCCATTTTGTGGAGGCGGCCATTTTGAATTGATATCAACCAAACATAGCTAAGAACACTTGCACGAAAATTAACCTTCAAATAAAAAAACGCATCGAAATCGGCTTATCCGTTTGACCTCAACGCCGCCACAGACAGACAAACAGACAGACAGACATCGACGTCAAACTTATAATATCCCATTTTTTGGTCAGGGTTTCAAAAAAAATACAAACTAGGGAAGGTCTCCGTCTTACTTCATATTTCGATCGATGGTACTTAATCACGGTCATAATAAATTTCACCATTCTATTCAGGTACCTACAGGCTGGCGAAAGGTATTTTTCTTTAAATGTTTGTTTCCACGCAACGTTTACTTTACCGGAAGCCGATGCTAAGATTGCTTAGCTGGACTTGTAGCCACACATTTTCGTTCCATTTAACGCGGGGTTTTATTGCATATACATCTCTACCCCATCCCATACTAGATTTTTTTACCAAAATTTAACGAATCAGAAGCAAAATGGCCATTACTAATTTAAAATTTTTGAATCGATATCGGATGGTAACCTCCATTTCGGCTGATGTTAAGCGGCGATGTAGTCTACGATGAAACAGCCTGCCTTAAAAGAAACCAGTTTCCTCTAAATTTGAAGACACCTAGACTATATTCGTAAATAGGTACCTACTTAAAACACAAAGTGTGACAATGATTATTTTGCACCAAATGAAAACCAATAGGTAAGTCCGATTTCTGATGACAATTTTTTCATTTTTTATTTAAATATATAGCTGTAAATTGATATTTAACGGAATTTTCTTCAACCATTCTTAATTTTTGCATAACGCTTATTTAGATTGAAGTTTATTTACAAAGATATTATTAACAAAAAATATATAGGCGTAATTTTTTTGCGAAGTTTTCAGCTTAACTTGCATTCGAGTTATGAGCAGGTAACAAATTATGTTTGTTCAGTTGTTTGTTTAAACAAAAGTTTTTAAGTTAAACGCTTTACGGTACGTTACAATAGCTTGCCCCCTCCCCCCAACCCAACCTCTTAGATTCACTCAGGGTGGGTGTACTTACATCGACGAGCCTCTATTAGTCCGTATCGTCTAATCTGGTATAACGGTCGGTTTAACGCGATATTTGTCCGATCGTACCCCCCGATTTGCACGGGATAACGCTAGCTATTATTATATTAGACTATCGGTACCCTACAGTTTTACTTGCGCTACTGAAATAATTATATTTGGAACCAAAAGATAAAATGTAATAAAAAGATATCATATAAAAAAACAAATAAAAATACCATAATATTTCATTGTCACCGAAGCTACCTAAGTATACCAAATTTCAACCTAATCATGATGACAAGAAGTGGTTCTATTAACTTGCAAAATTTGTCCCATACTACATACCTACATACCTACTAATAGGGCAAGTAGAATAAAAGCTTATACAAAAATTTAATTGTGTAAGCAATAAGGCCGCCCCTTGTACAACATGATATTTTATTTTTACGTGGAGGAAATGGATTTACGCAAACCCTTCCATCTCAGGAAGATGGTCATTAGTCAGGTTATGTCGGACTCGACTCAAGACTGTAGCCCCCCTATCGACTAAAACATCCACGAGGACCTTTGCCGCATATGGGAGAACGCGGAGACGCTCTCGCATTCTTTTGCAAGCCCGCCATGGCTAGCCTATGTTCAAACCCTCCCTCCTCCCTATTTGGGGCTCACACCTGTCGTCGGTGAAGCTGAATCAAAGGTACGCCGTCATCACCACGGTAAACAACTAGTAAGTGAATGCCAGACACTTTTGGTTTCCTAGTCTGTGATCCTGATTTTGGCTGTATAATGCAGTGCAATTAAGGAAATAAATAAACATTAAATTATGTAGTTTGGGGACTATAAGGGATCGATAGGGGGGTGCATTCTGAGCATATATTCCAATTTGAGGGATTCTGGCATTGTCAGCTCAGGTAATTTCGATGAAAACGCGTTTAACTCGATATTTCGAGAACTGTTAGTGTTAGGCAAAAAATTGTGGAGACCTTTTCTCTTCTACATTAAATTTACTAACTTTTATAGTAACCACTTTTCTTTCTTTCATCAACATTTTTCAAGTTATTGCTTCCGAAAGGCAAAAATTTTACTTTTTTTCCTCCCTTTTGCCATTTCCTCCCCAACCGTTCAATTTTATGCAACTTTACCAATAATCAAAAGTGTAGATCTTTTAATAATGAACAACTTTGTCCTTGCACTTTTTTCAGTAATGGCAATACCTTCAGAGTTATGTTACTTTACCGAGCGAAATCCGCGCCACTGCGACACCTCCGCGACACTGCGATAAATCCGCGACACCTGCGGACTTAGGGCTGAACCCAAATTTCATTGTTTGTTTGTGTCGGTGGGTTTCTTTTACATAAGCTTATGTGGGACAACCACGTCACCTACTCCGATATATGCCAGAAATACACTCAGATACACTCAATCAGACATAGAGGTGAAGCGAGCTGTAGAGGATGCGGATGGTCTGATTATCAGTACGGCTAAGAGAATTTTGCCGGACTCTACGGCTTGCTCCACCTCTATGTCTGATTTGATGAGAAAAGTTTTCAGTAGTTAGATGAATCTGGTCTTATGGCTCTCGTTGCCTAAAAACTTATCTTGAGTTGTGGTGACGGTCATATTGTAGATGAAAATGATATCCGCACATGACTTCAGCTGGGATCGGCGCAGCCGTTTGGCAGAATTGGTGCCAAAGTTTGGGATAGCCATCGAATACAATTACCACGTCTGTACCGTAGTGTTTTTTTATGTATGTTACGTATTTCTGGCATATGTCGAAGTAGGTAACGTTGTTTTCCCACATAACCCTGTGTAGAAGAAACCCACCGACACAATCCAACAATGAATTTTGGGTTCAGCCCTAAGACCGGAGGTGTCGCGGATTTTTTGCAGTGTCGCGGAGGTGTCGCAGTGGCATGGATTTCGCTCGGTAAAGTAACATAACTCTGAAGGTCTGAAGGTATTGTCATTACAGAAAAAAGTTCAAGGAAAAAGTTGTTTATTATTAAAAGATGTACACTTTTGATTATCGGTAAAGTTTCATTAAATTGAACGGTTGGGGAGGAAATGGTGAAAGGGAGGAAAAAAAGTTTAATTTTTGCTTTTCGGAAGCAATAACTTGAAAAATATTTGTGAAAAAAAGAAAAGTTATGGATGTAAAAGTTAGTAAATTTAATTTAGAAGATAAAAGGTCTTAACAATTTTTTGCCTAACACTAACAGTTCTCGAGATATCGAATTAAACGCGTTTTCATCGAAATGACCTTGAGCTGACCATGCCAGAATCCCTCAAATTGGAATATAAGCTCAGAATGCACCCCTCTATCTATCCTTTATAGTCCCCAAACTACATAATTTAATGATTTTTTATTCCATTTTTTTGCCTAATTTCATTGGGTTAGTAGAAACAGTAAGAGCGATGCATCGCAAGACCGGCACTCGTCTTCTCCTGCACCCCAATTGCGTTCGCCATGTCACGGCGGCGACCCAGTCTAATACCGGAGAAGAATTATTTAAGAGATATTGGGTTTAAATTTTGTTACTTAACTTACCAAGGTTCCATTCCCGGGGGAAACGGCGAATTAGCGTAAGCCGCAAATGAAACGAAATTATTAATTAGATAAGACTTAGTAAATTACAATTTTATATCCATTGGGTACCACACTTCAGGAAAGTAGCTCTTAAAAGTATATTTTCGGAACAAAGTTTCTTACGGCAGTCTTGGATGAGATAGGGATTTTTGGCGCATTCGAACTCAAAAAAAGGTTTTATTAAAACTGTAAGAAAAATAAAAGCAACGGAAGGGATGCGTAAAACTGCCCATGACTAGTGTCAGAAGAAGTTTCAGAAGATCGTGCCATAAATAATAAGCATTTTTTTTGTAAATTGTATCTCTTCTATATTAACCGAATATCGTTCCAACAGAATAAGTAAGTAGATAATTAATTCTTTCCTGGAGACCCACGACACCACATTTTTTTTATTAATACATAATTATTTATCAGTAACGATGCGAGCAAGCTATGCGCCTAATGGAAAGCAATACACCTATCCATAATTATATAGCAAAAAACCTAACCATTGAACATCATGATGTGTTCTGACCTGCATTTCTCAATATATAATGTCAAGTCCATATGTACGTGTTTATTCATCACCATTGGTTTTATCTATATTTCTATCCATTTTGCAATAACAACGTTTTCACTGTGAAATGCGTTGCTTGTGTATATTTTCCCGATGGATAAAATCGTGGTCTATTCAAGTTGAGACTGAATCGGTTTTTTATAGGTAATCAGGCTCCACCGTAAACAGCATCGTGGCGGTCAGGTTTATATTATTCTAAGTTGTTATATCTCTAAGCCCTGTAATTTCTCTGGAAACATTGCCCTTCAAACCGGAACACAGTAATGTTTGCACATTACTGCTTGGCGGTAGAATCATTGACAAAGGTGTGGTACTTCCCCAGGCGGACTCTGCTAAGAGTCCTACCACTACAGGTATTTACTCTCTCCTTGTGAGAGAAGGCTCTAATTCCCAGTATTATTTAGGCTAATGGTGAAGAATTATACGTTCCACGTCATTCAAACTTTTAGACTCGTAATGGTAGTCCTTACGCAGAACTATGTTATCTATTGGCTCAAAACAAACTGAAGCTTGAAATCTTGCCAAATGGCGGTAAGTAGCCAAAAACAATACATTTGCATGCGAAGTGACTGAGCTTATTACCAACTTCCGTAGATGCCAAATAACTTAAAGGAGCACAGAATGAGTACCTATACAAACAAAAGTACATGTAGTTCTTCCTAAACGGAACGGGTTAAAATCTGCTACACAGATAAATAATATAATTATAGGTTGGAACAATACAAAGGCCTTTCCATAGTCGGAAAAATACGGGATTGCGACCTACGCGGGTGAAATCGTGAGGCCCTGTTAGTAGCTCGTTAAATAAAATTGTGTGTAAGACCAGGACGTCTACTCTCTTTCTACGAAAACGTAATTTCGAAATAAATTCGCGACTTTCCTACTCCGGTTCTACTTCGATCCGTCGTTTCGTCCGTTTAAATGTTCGATCGGACGAAACGAAATACGAGTAGAACCGGAGTAGGAAAGTTGCGAGTTTATTTCGAAATTACGTTTGTCGTAGAAAGAGCGTAGACGTCCGTTTTGAAATACTTACGTCATTTAAAAAAAAATACGTGTACATTTTTGGGTACCATTTCTTATTAGATAGATAGATAAACTATTTATTGCACTAAATAATCAAAAAAATATCGTAAGAAACAACAACCTAAAAAAATAAAAAATTGGGAGTCATAGGAACTGCCAATAGAAGCGAAAACTTATAACTCAGAATTTGATAGCTTACTTTGGACACTACACGTGTGTAACCGGAGGGCGTGGCCTGGGCATCATGGCATGGCCATCTCGAAATGCGTCAGCATTTCCCATTGGCTGACGCATTTCTAAATGGCCAATAGCCATGGTCCCGAGTTTACCCGCAGATTTCTTATCATATCCGAGCGTGACGCTAGAATCCAATTCACAGCCCACGAAATATTTGTCTAGGCCTAAAGAAGTTTTCACTTCAAAAGGACATTTTTCATTTATAAGGGACTTTGGGCTAAATGTGTCCATTGACTGTCACTGATATCATATGTATATTAAACTTGATGGCTTCTAGCAGTTGATATCAGAATATTATCTTTTGGTAGTAGCAGAAAAACTACTTACGCATATTTCCCATAAGTAATGCGAACGTTGACGAGATTATTTTTAAACAAAACTACAACATTTTGTACCATCGGAGGGCCAGAGTCGTTATTGGAGGATGCCAACGATTTCCGAGGGTCAGCTTGGGTCCCAAGAATGCATTTTCATCAACCAAAAACACATCATAACACAATTTCCAAATACGAAACACATGACACAATAAACATAAACAAACAGCTGATAACTACGCATTTTGTATCGACGTATTCAGTGCTGCCATTGTAAAAAATATATTAATATCGATCTAAAAAAATCGATAGTGATCGTGTGGATAAAATCGATGCTATTCTATTATGGTGGCTGCTGTTTAAAATAATAACTAAAATATTCACAAGTTATTAAAATAAGTGGTTAAAATGAGTAGATGATTATTAATACTACTCTACGGAATTATTGTTTACTGTTTATTCAGCATTAGGCAGTTGTCTCACCGGCAACGATGAACGAGTAAAGCTAGAATTAGAAACGAGTTGGCGAGCCGCGGGAAGCGAGTAGGTAGTTCCCATAGTTGTGTACCTCGGCTCCACAGACTATCTCTCGGCTCTATGCGAGTGTGCGAGTGAGGCGAGCGATTACTCGCATCACTCGCTCGCGGCGTAAAATAACGTGTACCTACGTTCAGATCCACACTGAATAGACAGAAATTGTATAGTATTTATGCCAGAAATACCGACTTGGGGCCCATAGCAAGTCTAGAACATTATTATTTTGCTTTTATACCGATTTTAATATTTACCCCCTAATTGCAAACAAGGTACCGAAAAGAAATCACTTACGTAGGGTTCCCGGCGTCGTCCAAAGCCCAGTTTGATACGACAGGAATGTAGGTAGGGATCAAATGGGAATGTGGGAAGAACCAAACCAGGCGATATCGAGGCGACCTCCCGAATTCCCGTTCCAGCAGTAGTCCACCAGCACTACGATTCCGCGTTCAACGATCCTGCGTTCTAGAAGCGGCCAATCCAGCAGCCACTTCAAAATTAATAGTCCAGCACTAATCCAGTAGTCACAATTAATGTTAATAACGTGTTCCCGCACAATATTAAAGCCTTTATCCCGAAAAACACCAGTTTTAACCACAAAAAAAACTCATGTCATCGTCGTTCCCGCGACCAGAGACAACGTACAAGTGACAGCCGGCTGTCAACTATAGATCCGCTATGATTTTTCGCGGCCGATATAATGTTGCCCGATTATACGGAACAAAACCCCCGACCAATTGAACTCCAGGTCAATTTTAGAAACCAGTATTTAGTAGTTATCCGGACCCCAAATAAAACGAAATTCCCAACTTTGACCCGAAAGTGGAAATCAAACCAAAAAAACTTTACCAAAAATAGCAATAAAATTAAATAAATTTTTAACCATGAAAAATACGTATATCTAATAAAGAGGCAGGCGTGCCAGAGAGGACACCGCGCGCTGAAGTCTGGAACCAGAAACCAGAATCTCCGCCACGCGGGGTGTGCCATCAGTACCAGATATCAATTTTAAAATACGTCCCCTACGCCAGAGTAGGGGGGCCAAATTTGCCTCTTTTAATAATACTAAGTCCCCTTCCCGAGGGGCCTCCGTCCTATCTGTCCATTTTACCCGTTGTTGCAACAGATGCAAGTACTCGGCCGACCAGCGCCTCCAGAAGTCTTGACTTATTTGCTGCAATAACTGAAAACGGGACAGGCGTCCGGGGCGCTCATCCTTCCAGGGATACTCCGGCAACGCGGTTAAAGGCTGACCGATCAAGAAGTGACCCGGCGTCAAGACTTCTAGATCGTTAGGGTCAGGCGAGATTGGACAGAGAGGACGGGAATTAAGCACTGCCTCCACGCGGCATAGTACCGTGACTAACTCTTCCCAAGTTAACACGGTCTCCCCGATGACACGGCGGAGATGGGTTTTAGCAGACTTCACCGCAGCCTCAAAAATTCCTCCCCAGTGAGGACAGGCCGGCACACTAAATTGCCAGCTGATTCCCCGCTGGGCGAGAGCCAGACTTAAACTATTGTTACCAGAATTTAAAAAATTATTAACTTCGCGTAAATAATTCGCCGCCCCTCGATAATTTGTGCCATTGTCCGAACGTATTAAAGAGGGTACTCCTCTTCGCGCTACAAAGCGATCCAGCGCCGCGACAAAGGCCTCCGTAGACAGCGCAGAGACCAGCTCCAGGTGGACTGCTTTGGTGGCCAAACACACAAAGACGCACAGGTAGGCTTTAACGACCTTGGCGTTACGCAACGTCGATGACTTGACCGAGAAGGGCCCAGCGAAGTCCGTTCCGACCCCGTCGAACGGCCTCGAGGGAGAAATCCTATCCGGAGGAAGATCTCCCATCATGGGCTGCATGGTAGACGCCTTGAGCCTATAACAAGGGACACATCTAAACAGCACCTTTCGGACCGCCCTGCGAGCCGACAAGATCCAGAATTCACGCTGCAACACAGCGAGAAGCGCGCCACATCCAGCGTGCGCGTTACCGATATGCCGATCGGTGATCAGCAGGTCCACCAGAGGACCTCCTTTCGGTAGCAACAGGGGGTGCCTGCTGCCGTACGGCAGGTTGGCTTTCCGGAGCCGACCTCCTACGCGCAGAAGACCATCCTGATCTGTGAAAGGGTTCAACTTGGCGACCGCACCCTTCAAGCGAGCGCGTACGCAGCGCAGCGCCTCAAGTTCCGTCGGAAACCTCTCACCCTGCACCAGCCGAATGAGGTGCAGCAAGGAACTCCGACGCTCCTCCACAGTGGCGATCTGGTCACTCCTCCTCTGACGAGGGTGACGACAGTTGTGGATGAAGCGTTTAATCCAGCTAGTTACCCCCAACAACTTATCCAGCTTGCTATAACGACCCGTCAACTAGTCAGGGTCTGGGGGCACTTCCGCCACAATCGCATGCACGCGGACTCCGGGCAGCTCCGCTCGCTCCGAGTCCGCGCCGAGAGCTGGCCAGGAAGCTTCTGGCTCCCGCAGCCAGTCCGGACCCCACCATAAGGGGTGATCAACTAGCTCCGGCGCGGAACAGCCGCGCGAAGCACAGTCAGCGGGGTTCAACTCACCCGGGACATGTCTCCAAACCATGTCCAGTCCAATGTTTTGGATTTGGGAAACCCGATTTCCCACAAAAGTCTCCAAGGTGTGAGGGGCTGCTCGTAACCAGGCAAGTACGACCTGACTGTCTAACCACGCATAGACCTTCCGGATGTCTATCGAGGTGGACAGTTCCTGATATACGTGCTTAAGCAGCCGAGCAAGTAATGTGGCTCCGCTCAATTCCAGTTTTGGAATAGTGAGTCGTGTCCTGATAGGAGCTACCTTGCTCTTCCCCAATAAGAGCGTGACATTGACGTGGCCTCCAGCGTCAACTGTACGAAAGTACACAGATGCGGCATAGCCCAGCTTGGACGCATCACAGAACCCGTGCAGGCTGATCCGGCTACAGCCTGGTGGCAGAATGCGCCGGGGCAACGCCACTCTATTGACCGTTTCGAGGTCAGATATCAAACGAAGCCAAATGTTAAGCGAGTCTCCGACCAGGGGGTCGTCCCATGAGACCTTCAGAGTCCAAAGTCGCTGTAACAGACACTTGGCTGCAAACAGAACCGGACTGATCCAACCGTTTGGATCAAACATCCTGGCGATGGTGGACAAAACCGTCCGTTTTGTCCACGCGCGTGTGGCTTCCAGTGCCACCCGAAAGGTGAAGATGTCAGCAACCGGTTGATACTGCATGCCCAGAACCGCAATCCCGTGCGGATCGTCACCTTCCTCGAAGAGCCCCGGATCCTGCTGGTGATCGTCCGGGATACCAGCCAGGACGTTGGGGTCGTTAGAGAGCCATTTCCGAACCTCCAGATGCGAGAAGCTCTGTAAGCTCATCCCGGAGCAACAGAGCTTCCTCCACCGTCTGCGCACCAGTGCAAACGTCGTCCACGTACAGGTCGCGTTCCAGAACTGCGGCTACGCGTGGGTACCGAGCCCGTTCTTGCTCCGCCAACTCCAGCAGTGAGCGGATCGCAATGAAGGGGCTTGATCTCAACCCATAGGTGTTGGTGTTCAACTCATACACCATCATAGGGTCCTGAGGACTTTCCCGCCAGAGACAATGTACAAGTGACCATTTGTCGGAACATCATACGGATGTCCGCTCCCAACACTACCTGATGCCTACGGAAATTCAGGATGATGTCTACAATATCCCGATGTAACTTCGGTCCAGCGTGGAGGCACTGGTTCAGTGACACTCCTGTCGAAGTCGGAGCGGATCCATCGAACACCGTCCTGAGTTTGCCCGTCGACGCCTTCAAAACGGTGTGATGAGGCAAAAAGTAGTGGTCCATGGTCGACCAGTCGTCGCGAGCCGGAGACATGTGGCCCAGTGCCTCATACTCCCTCATGAACTCGATGTACTTTTCCCGAAGCACCGGATCTCGAGCCATGCGTCGCTCCATGGACCTGAGCCTTTTCTCGGCCAATGATCGAGACTGGCCCAGACGCGGGGGGTTATCCCGGAAAGGCAGCCTAGTCTCCAATCGCCCAGAAACCATTCTCCGAGTGTGAGCCTGATAAAAGTTCTCACACTCCACGTGCTCGGGATCCAGCCGAGACACGGTAGGCGGCTCTTCGATCTCCCAGAACCTCTGCATGATCTGAGCGAGGGCCGTTCCCGTAAAAGAAGCCTGATTCGACTGCTGCCACTCATCCACCATTCCCAAAATGGCGTTCCCGTAGATGGTGGGCAGCGCCATCAGCGAAGACTGGTCCAACAGTCTAGGCTTCCCGTTCATGATGTAACCCAGTACATCAGAACCCAACAAAAGATCTACCGGACCCGCCATCCCGAAGCAGGGATCCGCCAACCTGAGACCCTTAGTACAGGACAAAAGATCCGGATCTATGTCCGCCTGAGGAAGCCAACCGACAACCGAATCCATGACGGTGGCCCTGACCGCAATCCTTTCCGAATAGGAATGTACGGACGAGAAGGAGAGGCGGGTCTGTCCAGCCGACCGCACCTCTGAGTTCCCGACTCCTCGCAACGGAGTCGGTGACGGAAACCTAGCCAGGCCCAGGCAATGAGCAACCCGGGTTGTCAAAATACACCCCTGGGACCCTGTGTCCAAGAGCGCTCGTATCCGGACGTAGTCGCCTCCTGGACCCCAAACCCTTAACCAGAGGGTGGGCAGCAGGACCACCGGTTGATCCTGTGCCAAGGGAACGGAGGCTAGTCAATCCCTCCGAGGCCCGTCCGAACCCGTCGGACTACAGGGCCCAGCCCAATATGGCTGCCGAGTCATAAGGGCCATCGGAGGGGGGCATATCCAGCTGCCCTGCCATACTGAAAGTAGGGCGGGTGGTAGTCCAGCCTCGGATGCTCATGGAGGGGAGGCGTGTACGCCCTCCATTGCATTAATCGCGGATCCAGCGGCGGAGAAGGATAACGCTGGGGAGGTGGCCCCCGTGGTGACTCCGGCATCACCCCTCCACCTCTCCAGTTCGCCCGCGTCCGCGCGGGCTGTGAGGTCGGTGACCGAGCCGCGTGTAGGACGCCCCTTGTTGGGCTGCCCGGTGCTGCCGTGGGTTGGGGTGGAGGGGGTGTGCTCCACGCTGTAGCCACTTCATTGTTGTACAATGCGTGGCTCTGCGTGGGAGCGCCCCCGCCCGTGGAGGGCCCCCTCCCTGAGGGCTGTCGACCAGCACCATCGCTCCTGACGCACAAGAGCTGATGGTGTGGTCCCCCACACCCAGGACAAGGCCGTCCCGCGGGGCAGTCATTGTACAAATGACCCCCCAGGCACCCGTAGCACCGACGCAACCGCCGAACGATCCCTCGTCGTTCGGAAGTCGTCCGCGCAAGCAGGGCCGGACACTGCACCAGCGCGTGAAGCTGGCCACAGTTCGGGCACTCCTGCTCCGACGCAGTCGTCACCGTCGCCGTCCGCTTCACCCCACCCTGAGTGCGGGAATTGGTAGGTCGCGGTCCTGTTCCGGCAGGGCCACGAGCTGAAGCGGCGGGCTGTGCCTCCTGCGGCGCCAACTCGTTCATCCTCGCCTCCCACTCCAGGACCCGAAGCAGCTCCTCAAACGTGGGGAAGACCTTCGGGTCGCCGTGAAGGCCTCTTTCCCGCTCGAACCGGGCGCGCAACTCCAGCGGCACCTTGCCCAGCAGAATGTGGACCAGTAGAAACGACCAGTGTTCTACTGGCAGTCCCAAGCTGCGCAAGGCGTTGTACGCCACCTTCACGGGCGTGAGGATTAGCGGCCTCAACTGAGACCTCTCAGTCACCTTCGGCAGCCCCAGTATTTGGGACACGTGAGCGTCGGCGAGGAGCCGAGGGTTTTGGAACCTCGTCTCCAGCAACTCCATCGCCGTGCCGAAGTTGTCGTCGTCCAGCTCCAGGTGCTGGATCAGGGAGAGTGCCTCACCCTCCAGTGACGTGCGGAGATACGCCAGTTTCTCCGCCCTCGTCAAGTCGGTGCGTGAATCTACGAGAGAGGCGAACATACTCCGGAAGCCGCTCCACTCTCTCAGGTTACCTGTGAACCTGGGCAAGTCCAGGGTGGGAAGGCGTCCCACTACACCCGAACCCGCATTCCTGATGACGGGTCCCGAGTTCGCCCTTCCCTGACGAGACCTCTCCAGCTGGCGAACCCCTTCGGAGACCTCGTCGTACAAATCCAGGATGCGCCGCATGTCCGCGTCGATCCTCTCCACCTGCTCCTCAGGTGGAGGCGGCCTTGCATCCCGCAGCAATCCTGTGCTCCTCTCAGCGACCTCCAGGCGCCTGTCGAGCTGTTCTGCCCTGTTTAGCAGCGCCTCCTCCCGGTCTCTCCTGCCGACCAATCCTTGCAAGGATTCAAACCACCGGAGCTGGTTGGCCAATTCCGAAGCCATTTTAAATTTAAATTTAAATTTTAAATTAACCTAAAGTTCGGACAATGTCACAACAATTATATCCGCAACCTATTAAGCCGGATACCACTTAATACCAATTTCCCGACAGTTTGGGGAGAAATTATAAACTGGGAACCCCCAAATATCTGGCCTACCCGATATATTTTCCCAGCAAAAAAATAAACAAAAAAGGGGTATTTACGGTTAACTACGCTCTGCTACCAGAAAATGTATAGTATTTATGCCAGAAATACCGACTTGGGGCCCATAGCAAGTCTAGAACATTATTATTTTGCTTTTATACCGATTTTAATATTTAGCCCCTAATTGCAAACAAGGTACCGAAAAGAAATCACTTACGTAGGGTTCCCGGCGTCGTCCAAAGCCCAGTTTGATACGACAGGAATGTAGGTAGGGATCAAATGGGAATGTGGGAAGAACCAAACCAGGCGATATCGAGGCGACCTCCCGAATTCCCGTTCCAGCAGTAGTCCACTGGCACTCAATTTCAATTTGAAAATATCTTTATTAATCATAATTATTGTAAGATGAACATTTCTAGTGTGAATTATTATCCTAGAAGTGACAAAAAATATTATATAAATATACGTTCTACAAGCTAATTAATCATATGCGCTTATTAAAACTTATTTATTATACATTGTATTGTTTTTGGCATAACAGAAATCATAACAGAATACAGAGAATCATTAGCAAATTAAAATATGTAAGCATCGAAACGGCGTTACATTTAAAACTGGTATTTGAAATATACATACAACATATTTAGGTACCAATATGTAAGTTTATTTAAATGATTTTTAGTTGCTATCAGATTAATTTTAATCTTAGTTAGAGGGTAGTTATAGTTAGTACTCGCAAAGATGCGGCCGAGCGCAATCCACAGGTCGCAGTAGGAACTCGGCACAAGATGCGTCATACAGTCAGAACGCGCAAGCGCACTCAGAGCGGCTCGTAGGCGCGCGCGCCGATCCGTACCGTACTTACATAGCCAATAAAGGTTATCTTCGCGCGCAGGCCGCCGGCCGTCAGCGACGCGCCCGCGCGGTCAACTGTACCTATTCATCGTGTATTGAGGGGTCGGTTATTACTATTCATCGAGGAACAAGTGATGAGGTAGTTTGTATCGATTATATTTATCGATATAATGTAAGTCAAGTTTTCTTGTTTTGCAAATAATATTAATAATTTTATTTTTATTATTAGGATTTGAATGAAGATAGAATTTTTTTGATAATTTGTAAATGTATTTATAAATAGTTGGTAAGCCTATTTCTTCATGTTTTTTTTATTAGGTTTGTATACATGGGAGTATTAAGGGAATATTTTAATGCTTTATTTTGAATAATTTGTAATTTATTTAAATTAGTATGGCAAGTGCTGCTCCAAACTGGGCACGCATAAGTAATGCAGGGACGGACCAGAGCGCGGTAAATACCGAGTTTAGTGTGGCTACTTAGGCAAGACCGTTTGTTGAGTACAGGACTCAGGGCGTTGAGAGATTTTAGCCCCTTCAGACATAGATGGGATGTATTTGCTGTCCAATTCAGTTTACTGTCCAAAATTGTGCCCAGATATTTAACAGTAGTACTCCAGGGTATATTGTAGCCATCTATCTCTAACTTACGAGCAGGAAGACTACGATGGCCTGTAAAAACAATAGCTTCAGTTTTTGAAGCATTTATTTTTAGTTTCCAGTTTTGGAAGAAGGTGATAAATCCTTGTATGGCTAATTGAAGCCTGCTTATTATCAAGTCTACGTCTTCTGAGGAAGTGTAGGCAGCAGTATCATCTGCAAAACATGCTATACTTGTTCGTGTTTGTATGGGAATGTCGTTTATGAAGATCACAAATAATTTAGGTCCCAAAATAGATCCTTGAGGCACTCCAGCCGGTACTGGTTTAAGGTTGGAAGACAAATCATTTATATGAACACGAAATGCTCTATTCGAGAGATATGACTTCATCAGGCTTACTAACGCCATGGGAACATTGAGGCTGATTAATTTGTGCAGCAGGGCATCGTGCCAAACTGAGTCAAAAGCTTTCTCAATGTCAACTCACAGTCCACTGGCACTACGATTCCGCGTTCAACGATCCTGCGTTCTAGAAGCGGCCAATCCAGCAGCCACTTCACAATTAATAGTCCAACACTAATCCAGTAGTCACAATTAATGTTAATAACGTGTTCCCGCACAATATTAAAGCTTTTATCCCGAAAAACACCAGTTTTAACCACAAAAAAAACTCATGTCATCGTCGTTCCCGCGACCAGAGACAACGTACAAGTGACAGCCGGCTGTCAACTATAGATCCGCTATGATTTTTCGCGGCCGATATAATGTTGCCCGATTATACGGAACAGAAATGAACCGCTGCGCTGGTTACTCTCTCGGCGTGTTCTAATTCTAATCGCTTAGAGAGTATCGCTGAGCGAGTTTATCTTTCATAGCTCTTGTCGCTCAGCGACTAACTAGTGAAGCGAGTGCTCGCCGGGCGTTCACACACCCGATCAGTCAGCGCAGACTAGTCAGCGATCAACTGTTTGTATATGCATCTCTTTTATTTAGGTACACGGAATGTATATCTATTGTACGTTTCTTGAGTGAGAAAATAGTCGATAGTTACTCGTTTTCTCGCCGGCAGCGGCGGTGGGAAAACTGCTTAAGTAGATGATTTTGTTTTTCGTGGCGTTGTAAAATAAAAGCGGGTGCGATGAAAAACCATTGCACAAAAAAGCTACCTACAGTATCGCTTGAAAACAACTAAATACGATATGAATTGTTTATTTCACGCATAATTATTAAGACGACTTTTTCTATCGATTTACAGAAATCGATTTTATTCGAGAAAATGATCGACATCATCAAAAGCTTATAGACTGGCAATATAATTGGTTGAGAAGTCGGAAATAAAGATTAAATTACTTATATAATGAACTTTTTGTCTATTAATCTGGGTACTAAAATAATACATCATAATTCATTACAGAAATAAATCGATTTTTTGACAAAATCAAATCATCAAGAACATTTTGTCCACGGATAGCCCATTTTGAACAATGTCCTTTAGTAACAATTTGCGGCCTTATTGCTTGTGATAAATTACCCACTTTCTTCGATGTAACCCGTGACTTAACCACCACACACTGTAATTGGTTTTATTGGAAAAATCATTTATTATGTTCTGGATCTATCTCTGTGTGAATAAAGGCCCCGATTCCCGCGAGTCTCGTTAATAGAAATTTAAAATAGGCTGTTTATATGGTAACTTTACATTATGGGAAATTCCAGTCATGTACAAATGGATAACTTTTCAAATTTTCTTTCGGTTTTCTTTAAGTTTTAATAATAATTCATGGTTTCAATTTCTTCGACCCTTTGAATCCGGGATCGACGTCGGAAGTTTGTTTTTAATAATATTATTGTGCGAGACCGGAATTTGCCAATAGTTGGAGAACGCTTGGCGGAAATATTTTGAATAATGTTTGAGAGCCAATAACTCATTCTCAACCTGTAAATTAATCTATACGTGTAAGGATTATCTAAACTTTAAAGATATCATTGTTTTACTTCAAACGTGCTGTATTAAAGTCAACTCCAAACAAGGAAAAGATTCATTTGAAATATTATACCCTCAAGGCAAAGGTAGGCACCTATCCTCGAAGTAAGTTGTAAACAATCCAAATTATTCAAGTATTCAAAGTCAAATGTATTTCGAGGTTTTAACGATTCCTGGTAGTAGTAGTAGTGGGATAAATAGGTATTTAGTATACATTGTACATTTGTAGGTTTACAATCTTTCCAATTTGCTAATTTAATAATGCAATCCAAACACTGCTTAGCAAGTATCTTCTTTCGTGGTATTGCTTATTAATGAGCGAACAGACTATTTGTATTGTACTTCATTTGAAAACATTTTCTTTTTTTGACGTGATAACGTCTTATAATTCGGTGAAGCCGGCTGCACGCCCGCAAAACATGACGTCATGTAACGTTACCGTTACCGTTAGTTCGTCGTCCGTGCCATGCGGACGAAGCTGAGCGCTGAGGGCGCCACCCGCCGAGTCGAGCGGTATCACTACTCGCGCTATCAGCGTACTGATTTCTTAAGACGTTGTCACGTTTAACTATCGTCAGTAAACCGACTTTACAGACAACTTTTTTTTTAAAATAGAGTAATTATGGGCGACCTTATCACAATAGCCATTAGTTTGCTAATGCTGCTAGGTTCAAGTAAAACAACCCAAATCACAGCTAACTAGCCAGCTGGCAACACTCTTGAAGTCCAGTAATATATTAACCCATTAATTTACTCTAAACATGTCCGAATCATAGCTGCAGTGGTCTAGTGGAACCGTGGAGGTCTAGTGTCGAGTACGTCCTATTTTGTCGTCGTATTTAATAGTACTACGTCCAACCGCATGATCGATTCCCGTTTACATCTTTAAGTAGCTTTCTAAGTGGTTTGTTGTGGTAGGACTAGTGGCAGAGTCCGCCTGGGGAAGTACCACACCTTTGCCAGCTATCCTACCGCCAAGCAGTAATGTGCAAACATAACTGTGTTCCGGTTTGAAGGGCAATATTAACAGAGAAATTACAGGGCTTAGAGATATAATATCTTAAATCTTTGGGTGACGAGCGCAGTGCGGTGCTAGGTAATGATTTTAACTCTTCGTGATCCAATAGCTGCATGTCACTATGCTGTTATGTGGCAGGTATGTTGCTTACCATCAGACACATGTCCTGCTCGTCTCGTCACTCCATACTATAAAAAAAAATATGTACAAGACAGTTTCAACTTTAAATATTCAAATTACTACGTAAGCGTGTTGTTTAACACTCTTACTTAATTACTCACACAAATGTTGTCCATTATTAAAATACAATTGACAACATTTCAAATATTTTACGTATTTGTTTTTATTTTTTTCCTGCAAGAATCGTACTTAGTACATCATTTGTGTATTCGAACGACCACACAATTTAATTAATTTTATTTTCTGTGGATATTAGAAGCAAAGTAAACATTTTTGTAAAGCAATAAAATTTAATTGGATTGCCAGCGAAAATAAATATCAGTCCTTGTGTTTATATTTGCTTATGCTTTATTTTCATGTTTTATGTTTGTCACAGTCTGTCCATCTGAGCAGTTTGGGTATTTTTGAATTATGTAGCGTAATAAATTCTCACTTAATATGCGTTCTACTTGAAAGATAAAGATCCCACATAAAGAGGAATCCTACTATCCTAATATCCTATTTCCTACTAGTATTATAAATGTCAATGTATGGATGTTTGTTGCTCAATCACGTCCTAACGTATGAACGGATCGGGCTGAAATTTGGAACACAGATAGATTATAGTCTGGAAAAATACATAGGCATACATATAATATTCTATCCTGGAAAAACAACGGGAACGGGAACTTCACGAGTAACACCGCGGGGCGCTGCTAGTAATATTATAAATGTCAAAGTATGGTTGTTTGTATGTTTGTTGCTCAATCACGCCGTAATTTTTTTTATCTCCGAAACAACGGGACAACGGGAATTACGCGGGTAACACCGCGGGGCTTAGCTAGTAGGACATAAAATTGTGTTGTTATGTACTATTCAAATGTTGAACTGATTTAGTAGAAATTTTTGAATGTTGATTCTTTGAGGTTGTGATTTGCATCGCTGTAAAATCCTGACTCGCATTTGGCCGATTTAATTCATAAAGCTTATGCAATAAATAATTCAAATTCTGACAGCAACCGCGTTGATTTGAAAATACAACCTTAATTCCTAAAGGTTGTCGTTCATACGCCAGCAAGTTTCTCTTATAGACATCTATAATAACAAGATATAATAGGAAAACGTAAACGAAAGGGTAGATTTACGTTGAAACTAGAATAATGTTGATGCTCCTAAGGCATTACAAACATACGAATACATTATAAGTACCTAGATAGTATTAAATTATACAGAGGTGATTCGTCTGTAATGAAATATCAAGGCCTGTGTTAATCCATCCATGGAAGGTTGTTACTTTTTCACGTTAGAGTAAATTTAGTTAAAACTTTATAACAATACTAGCTGATACCCGCAACTTCGTCCGCGCGAAATAAATATTAAGGTAAAACTCGGGCAGTACCTATTTGTATACCCATACACATTTACTGTTACTAAAAACAACTTTTAATAAAATAATTTTATACAATTTTTTTTTATAGCATAGAGTGACGAGACGAGCAGGTCATGTGCCTGATGGTAAGCAACATGCCTGTCACATAACAGCACAGTAACACACAGCTATTTGAACATGATAGTCCAAATCATTACCTCGCACTGCACTGCGCTCGTCACCCAGAGATCTAGTATATTATGTCTCTAAGCCCTGTAATTTTTCTGGAATCATTGCCCTTCAAACCGGAACACAGTAATGTTTGCACATTACTGCTTAGCGGTAGAATATTTGGCAAAGGTGTGGTACTTCCCCAGGCGGACTCTGCTAAGAGTCCTACCACTACCTAAATCAAATCAAAATTTCATCAAAATCGGTTCTGTTGTTTAGGTGTGAAAGCATAAGATACATTCGTTCCCCATTTCAACTCCAATTTCATCCCCATACAGGTCGAAATTACAAAATTACTAGAACAAACATTTATTTGCTTCGTGTCAAGTGCCTATATATAGATTTCATGGTTTTATCTTCAACGGCTGGGAACTTCGATATTGACATTCATCCCCCATGTCACCCCCGTACATTTCGAAATTAGGAAATTGCTAGAACAAACATTCGTTTGCTTCGTGTCAAGTGCCTATATACAGAGTTTCATGGTTTTATCTTCAACGGTTGGGAACTTCCATATTAACATTCATTCCCCATTTCAACCCCAATTTCACCCCCGTACAGTTCGAAATTACGAAATTGATAGAACAAACATTCGTTTGCTGCGTATCAAGTGTCTAGATATAAAATTTGATAACTTTAAAAATGACGAATTTTCATACAACTTACCTAGTAGCTTCGGAATGGGTAGTAAAAATAAATATAAATAGCGGCCCGTTCCGGCTTTGCTCGGATAATAACCTAGATACCAACTGCAGCGCCATCTGCCGGGCTGATTTGTGAATCTAAACCATCGAGGGCCCTGCCCAAACGCATACAGAAAAATTCATTCAAATCAGTTGAGCCGTTTAGGAGGAGTTCACTAACAACGAAAAGTGGCATTGATTTTTATATTATATACCTAAAGATATAGATAATAGTGGACAAGTCACACACAACACCATCTGATGCCAAACTAAGCAAAACTAGTACTATGGTGGCCATATAGCTGATATAATACTTATATAGTCACTAGCTGACCCGGTGAACTTCGTACCACCATGTATTTTTTCGTCTACATTTTCTAGACTTTCTGCTGTACAAATCTTGTTACGACAATAACAAACAAAGAATCATCCTATTTGGTGCAGTCATTCAAAAGTTATGAGCATACATACATTTCAAAGATCCATTTTTACGGTTCCGTAAAACGTACTAACTGGACCTTTATGGGTTTGTCATGTCTGTCTGTCTGTCCATCCGTAGGTCACAACCATTTTTTTCGAAACTATAAGATCTATACTGTTGAAACTTGATACACTTAATAACATTTTACTTCAATGTAGGTATATAAGCATTTAAAAGCAAGTAATCCCTTTATGCAGAATATAGAAGACCGCACCTTGTGGCGTTCATTAGGAGAGGCCTACGTCCAACAGTGGACGAATATTAAATAGGCTGATAATGTTGATGAATCCCTTTATTGTTAATCAAGTTATTACCAAAAATCAGTTTTATTTTCATTGTAGTGCTTTGTAATATACGATGTTTTTTGTTTGATTACCTGGCACATGGACAAACAAATCTGCTGGTTTTCGAACACGGGAGGGAATATGCAACATACAATTGACCATGTGAGAATCATGGGTTTTCTAGATTAATACCACAAACACTATAATACACTCAGCGCCTTGTGTATCGTTTAGGATACACAATGTCATCAAGAGTGTGTATAGTTTATGAAATGGGGAGTCCATTTCAGTAAAAGCAGTATGTATCCGAAATGCGCACACTTTCTACACATTTTCCCAGTGGTTTTGGATTGGGAATAGGACAATCAGTTAAGGAGATATTAAGAGGAAAATAAAACTCACCTTGAAATAATATTATTCAAAAAAAATAAGTTACTTAGAAACTAAATAATCAATTTAATAAGTTCAAAATAAATCAGTGAATATTATTGAAACATTTTTGACACAGAAAACTTTCACATACAGAGCATTTTGTAGTTGTTTGAGCTGCTCTGAAAGTCTTGCCACCAATAACTTTCCTGTCATACTTTTTATAGAACCTCTGCACATCTTCAGCGTACAATTTTCTCTCCAACTTTATTACTTTTGAGATAACGTTTTCTATTAGACGGTCTTCTTGTCATAATAGGGGCTGATGGCACTTCATCTCCGGCTAACTGAACAAATCGTTTTAGTAAAACTACAATTATTTGTTCCCTGAATTGAGTGATAGTAAGTTTCTTGAGATAATACTTGGTTGAATAATAAATTTGCATTCAAGAGAGAAACACAGAGAAATAAAATTACGAAATGTGTATCTTTATTGATACACATGGCCTGGGGAATAGTTTATCTATATACCTTAAAGTATTTCCCAGGCCACGTGTATCAAAAAACATACACACCGGTAAAAAAAGGGATGACGGGGGAGGGGGTGTGATTAGTTTCTATACTATTTTAACACCTCATAACACTAAAACAACAAAAATTAAAAGTTGACAAAATTTGGTAGTATTTCCAAATAGGGCTTAGCGCTGAGCGTGTTAAGGTTGCCCCTGGGACTTGTTTATGATCATAGCAAAAGCAAGCCGCACTGGAAACTGTAGTCGTTTAAACTCAAATGGTGCATCAGTCGGAATCATTGGGATGCGTGGTTTCAAAACGTCTTCTCCTTTATACTTTCCTTTCAGTATAGTTGCTTCTATCACGTTGTTCGGTTTTTTTTATAGCTAACCGTGTCCAAAGACGCGGTTCGTTCATATTTCATAACATTTTAACTACCGATCCAACTTGAAGATTAGATATGAAGTGGCAATCCTGGAAAATCCAGCGAGTTCAAAAATTCCGTTGGATAGGTAGTTGTTGACGACATCATCTTGAATTAATGGCTCTATGTGGATTTTTCAATGAACACTTTTGGTAACGCGGTTTGTGTTTGACTGACACTTGATTGATATAATGACGTGAAAACTGACACATTTTATATCGCGTGCCGAAACTAAATCAAAGTAAATAATATCGTGAAGCCGACCAAATTGAAAATCAGTACTAAAGGCCTGTTTTCATTTTGATTAGTACGCGTGTGAGTGAGTAGTGCAGGTGTTGAGTGATTGGTAGCAAACTCGTGTGGACACCGATTGATTATTGCGAGTGCATAGTAATCACCTAATCAGTCACTCGCACTCGCAATCGCACTCGCACTCACACTCGCAATAATCAAAATGCAAAGCGGCCTTAATGAGTCTTACGTTTTGAGATTATTCAATTTAATTTGGTTCGCGAAATTATCGCTTTTGTTGAGGTTCTTCTGAGTTGGTGAGTTGGTTTCGGAACGTGACATTAGATCCTCATATCCTCCAACTGTTTTGATAGACATGATGGAATTTGAACTTTGTGCAGCGGGAATAAAGTGCAAATTGACTCCTTGATGTTAGGAACACACATATATTGCTTAGACATAATTAAGTGAGTGCCTGTTATTTAATATGAACTTTAATTCATAGCAATGAAGCTCAAATTCCCTTAACATTTTAGTTAGAAAACGTTTGTATGGGAAAAAGAAAAGGGCTGTTTTTAGAGTTTTCTCGGCAATTGTTCTTTTTTTTCTCACCGTAAAAACCATCCTTGGACTTCAACGAACATTTAAAACAAAGAATTGTCCAAATTGGTCCAGGCGTTGTTGAGTGATGCGCTTACCAACATATTTTGCGATTCATTTTAATATTATAGATTTTAGATTTACCATAAGCTCCGGGAAATTTTAATCGAAATAGAATGAAAAACATTTAGAAATAAAAGCAGCCAAGCATTTATGACGTACAAAAAAAAACTACTCATCAGATCGAGTTCAAACCAATTTTCGTTGGTAGTTTGCATGTACATCATATATTTTGTTTAGTTTTATCATTATCTTATTTTAGAAGTTAGAGGGGGACACCCATTTTACCACTTTGGAAGTGTATGTCGCGCAAATTATTCAGTGTAGACAAAAATGATGTTAGAAACCTCAACATCATTTTTGAAGACCTATCGATAAACACCCCAAACGTGTAAGTTTGCTGAAAATACCCTTTTGATAAAAGGGTAAAAATTTAGGGTTGTATGTATATTTTAACGCCACATTATAAAAAAATAAAAACAAAAATTTTTGTTCAAAAATAAAAAAAAATTAACTTTGGGGTGAACAACCCTTGTCACTTATGGGTATGAAAAATAGCTTTTTTTTTTTTTTTTATAGCATAGAGTGACGAGACGAGCAGGTCATGTGCCTGATGGTAAGCAACATGCCTGCCACATAACAGCACAGTAACACGCAGCTATTGGAACATGATAGTCCAAATCATTACCTAGCACTGCACTGCGCTCGTCACCCAGAGATCTAAGATATTATGTCTCTAAGCCCTGTAATTTCTCTGGAATCATTGCCCTTCAAACCGGAACACAGTAATGTTTGCACATTACTGCTTGGCGGTAGAATATTTGGCAAAGGTGTGGTACTTCCCCAGGCGGACTCTGCTAAGAGTCCTACCACTACTAAAGCTAGTAGCCGATTCTCAGACCTAATGAATATGCATATAAAATTTGGTTAAAATCAGTAAAGCCGTTTCGGAGGAGTAAGGAAACAAATACTGTGACACGAGAATTTTATATATAAGATAAACAAATACTTGTTATACATAGAATCACCAATACACAGTACAAATTCATCACACAAATATTTGCAGTTAAATAAATTTAGATGTTTTTGGTAGAAGGGCGAATTAGTCGGGAGTATTCTTAACTATGTTTGATGAAAATCTGTCCAAAATGGTCTGTTCTCCGCTTCATAGTGTATTATATATTATAACACAACTCCCTCAATATGCATATCAAATAAACTGATCGCAAGACGTGTCAAATGGCTCATAGGCCTTTGCCTACGCCTTTGTTAGAAAAGGACTAAAAACGTTTTGAATATCGCAACACAGTTGTTATCTAATCGGATACATTTCGGTGAGTGGGTCACTGACCTGCTTGATGTATTTTTTATACAAGGTATACATCGCCACATAATGTGTAATAGTTACGTTACATTAGGTTACGATTTTTTTTAATTTGATGAATTAACAAACCGTACCTATCTATGTAGTTTGAAATACCCTTAAAATTATATCGTATTATCTATACAAATTTGATTCAAAGTCCAACAGTTGATATCACTTGGGAACCAGAAGCGCTACTCTTGAACTTAGTTACAAGATATTGTCAGACAAAGGATGATCGGATCACTGAATGGCGGGCTACCACAATATACAACTGTAATTCAAATGGAATGCTTAAATTGTTGAATAGAAACTGTGGTTTATGTTGGAATAATCAAATTGTTATGTAATCAGGATTAGTATCTATATCGAGAATTGATTAATTTCCGTAGTGAACGGCGGTGTTGTAATATTAGGTCCTTACACTTTGATCCCAAATATCTCTAAAGAATTCAAATTCCAAATTTAAACAGCTATTTAGTCACGCTTTTGTGTTTAGAAAACCGTTTTTTTTTCTTTCTTCTATTGGTTTATTCTTTCAGTCACTCACTTTACAAAATGGAAAACTTGAAATATTACGATATTGGTACTAGTTCCATCGTGGCACCAGTGCTGCAGAAACGGCTCGAAGGATCAATAAAATGTGTATGGCGGCAGTGTCGCAAAAGAAAACACAGTGCGTTTTTGGTTATATTATGTATGTATATGAGACTTCTATTGCACTATAGCTAAAAAAACAGATAAAAATATAGAAAACATAATGAATTTGAAATTAAGGATTAAGATAGTGGCAATACTCCATGCAATATCTGCCGGGGTAAGTACCACACCATTGCCAGTTATTCTACAGCTAAAAAGTAACGTGTATCCTATGAGTAGGTATGATGAAAACGTCCAATTTCAGAATCGTGAAGTCGCAGTTTCAAATCCCGCATTTCTGAATATTTTTCAGTGTAGGTATTTGTGTGATGAAAATTTTTGTGTCAGTAGTTTCTGAATATTTGTGCAAACGTATTATTCCGAGAGCTGGTAGGAAATTTTGTCTAGGTATTTCATACAAGCTGAAAAATTGTCACATATATACCTCTCCTATTCTACCCTAACATGGAGGTGCAGACCTGGCTGGTGAGTAGCAGGGCAAAATGAGTCCACACATTTAAAAAAAAATATTGTTATTTTGTTCATATATTTTTTTTGTTCATATTGTAAATATAATATGTTTGTGGCAATATGCACAATAATATGCACAGTAAATTATGTTTAATGTTTAAAGTATAGAAAACGAAGTATGTACTTCTTGCGTGCGTATTTAACACAAACACTTTTTAAATTCAAATAGTTAAATCTTCCCAACATAATCTTAATCCAAATCTGCAGTCGTCTTACAATAGAGAACGCGTAAGCTCTCGTGTACAGAAACATTTGGGTTCGAACCTTTAGGGATAAAGCCGTGTCGGTAAATAGAAGCACTCGGCGCAGGCTTTCAGAAGGCTTCCGTGCATTCCGGACAGGAGCGCGTCAAAGGGTAGAGCGTTGAGTGTCGACACTCCACGACATACGCTCATACAACAAGTTTTTATGCAAACTCAAGTATTTTCGTTCAAAAAGTTTTCTCATGGAAAAACTTTTACTTAAGTCGCATTGAGCGTTTTTTAGATGTGAAAAACAAATGAGCGACACTGGACTTTACCGACAACGAAGTGCATTTTTGAAGTGAAATCTTATTTTGGCGAGCCACAGACAGATTTTTCGTGGTCTGTGAATTGAATTCTAGCGTCACGCTCGGGAATGATAAAAAATCTTCGGGTAAACTTGGGACCATGGTCAAGCTCATGGTGATGCCCTCCGGTTTCACCTGCGTAATTTCCAAAGTAAGCTATCAAATTCTGAGTTACAATCTTTCACTTCTAACGGCAGTTTTTATGACTGCCAATATTTTTTTTATTACCCGACTTCCAAAAAGGACCGTCTTCAAATAGATGAGTGAGCAGCTCTTATAGTAAAATTATAATAACTTATTTTTCGCTTTTGAGTGCCTATAAATATGTAGTTTTGAAGACGTTTTAATTTGTAGTATAGAAAGCGTTAATCATTAGGCGCGGTGAGCATTTTTGGTTTGGGGTGAAAAAAAAATACAAATAAATGTATTATTTCACGGTTTACTCACATGTGATATGGTCGTTTCAGTTGACAAACGAGCAGTGGTCGCGCGTGCACTCTCCTTGAAAAAGCCTGCTGGATGCGGCTAAAACTTAAGGCTGACTGGACAGACCACATCACACGTAAGTTACCTTTTTCGTAAGTTTGCTGGTTTATACTTTACCGAGATGACGGCCTGATGTTAAACCAATGCAGAAGCAGTTTACGATAAGTGCTAGATAAGCTCGCTCCGTGCTTACTTACATAGAAGAACCGTTTCACACTCGATGTGAAAACACTAAGATCGGGAAAATTCCACTGAAGCAACGCATTCCTCAACCTAAACTTTTCATCACAAAAGAAGAGCGAAACCTCTTCTTTAGAACGTCAACAATGAACTACGATATCGCTTTTTCTAGGTACGAGCAGTCCTATAGAAAAAAGGTTAAATCATGCAGGCCAGTTAATAAATAGCTTATCTTCTTCAAAAAACAAAAGCAGACTTAAATTTAAAATTAAATTCAGACACTCGACCAAATTTCATAAGAATCTATCACCATATCGTCTAAATACATGAAAGCATATTTTAGCTTTTTGTTTATATTTCAAAAACTGTCTCGCCGATTTCGATAAAATTTATATGGATGATATTTCTGAACTATGATATACCAGAAGATGAAGACGCAGTGTTGGACGGCCTCCCACTAGATGGACAGATGACCTCACAAAGGTCGCTGGAAACCGCTGGTTGCAGGTTGCGTGGGACCGTTCATTGTGGAAATCTAGGGGGGAGGCTTTTGTTCAGCAGTGGATGTCTTGCGGCTGATGATGATGATGATGCTGATGATCTACCAAACAAAAAATACCATCAAAATCGATTAATAAATAATTGGCAGCACTATCGCGTAACATACATATAACTGAATTGAGAAACTCTTCCTTTTTTGAATTTGATTCAAAATAGACAAATATTATTCCTTTCTTATTGTAGTATATCTACAGCTGTAAATACTCCATGATATTACTCCGGCCGGTACGAGCTATCGCGTTCTCATCTAATCCAATTTTATAATATTCCGACGTGGGCAAAATCAGGTTAACCTTTCCGATTTTATTTGAATACGCAATGCCCTTATTTACTGTACGTTACCCACGTTTCTCTAAAGGTAGCGGTTCGCGCCGCGACCGCGACGCGAGACCGCGACCGGAGACCGCGACCCGAGACCAAGACAGGCACTTGACACTATGGAATTGTATGGGCGCCAGTTCGCGCCGCGACCGCGACACGAGACCGCGACGCGAGACCGAGACGCGAGACCGCGACAGGCACTTGACATTATGAAATTGTATGGACCCCAGTTCGCGCGCGCGACCGCGACACGAGACCGAGACCGGAGACCGAGACGCGAGACCGCGACAAGCACTTGACATTATATAATTGTATGGGCGGCAGTTCGCGCCGCGACCGCGACACGAGACCGAGACCGGAGACCACGACAGCACTTGACATTATAGCTTTGTATGGGTGCCAGTTCGCACCGCGACCGCGACACGAGACCGCGACACGAGACCGCGACCGGAGACCGCGACAGGCACTTGACACTATGGAATTGTATGGGCGCCAGTTCGCGCCGCGACCGCGACACGAGACCGAGACCGGAGACCGCGACCGGAGGCCACAACAGGCACTTGACATTATGGAATTGTATGGGCGCCAGTTCGCACGCGCGACCGAGACCGGAGACCGAGACGCGAGACCGGAGACATCGAGACGGTCGCCGCCCCGGTCAAGTAGTGTCTCGTGTCGCGCTGGAAAAGCATGCGTGTTATATCCAGTCGATACACCGCTGATTACGCTAGGACAAAAGCTTATTAAAAATACTTTTTGTCAACGTCGCATCGTCAGAGGCATATTTTTAACCGACTTCCTAAAAGGAGGAGGTTATACATTCGACCACCGTTTTTAGGGTTCCGTACCCAAAGAGTAAAAACGGAACCCTATTACTGAGACTTAGCTGTCCGTCCGTCTGTCCGTCCGTCTGTCACCAAGACTGTCTGTTTGTATCTCAAGAACGGTGATAGCTAGACAGTTGAAATTTTCACAGATGATGTATTTCTATTGCTGCTATAACAATAAATACTAAAAATAAAATAAAATAAATATTTAACGGGGGCTCCCATACAACAATTAATTTGTTTTTTTTTACAGTTTCTTGCTCGATTAGTCCGTTCCAAAATAAACTAGATGGCGCCACTAGTACACCAAAACACGCATTTGACCTCGTCGTTAAAATCGTAAACTAAAATCAAAATTTTAGAAAAACTTTTGCATGAAAGCCTGTCTGTAGTAACTGCGATGATTTATGTATACGGAATTCAAATAAACGGCGAAAACCTCTGGCTTTTGAAAGTACCTACGTTTCCCGCCAAAACTTAGCTTCCCACCAAACCGCATAAATAAGTTTGGTGGTTTTCAAATTATGTGCTTGAGTCAAAGTCCAAAGGATCAGTGAGCTTCAAGCTTAGACTTATCGAGCGTTACTAAAAATGACTAGTTTTTCTAACGAAAATTGTAAAGCGCTGATTGAGCTAATCAGATAGCACCCCTTGATATACGATTCACAACTAGACTCCCACAGGGACGAAAATCTGAAGGACAACATTTGGAGGAGTATAGGTGAAACCACAGAAATCTAAATACTTATTATTTAGATTTCTGTGGGTGAAACCTTAAATAAAATAGGTGTGTTTTTTAAAATTTATTTATTCTGCATAGACATACGCACATACTACTTAACATAGATGGAATCAACTTAGGCAAGCCGTGTGACACGTTGTATTTGCGATTCTACGGCTCCTTGCTGTGGCGTAAAGAAATCGGTTAATTTTGCTCTAATGTTTAGTCCGTTGCTATTCGAAAACCCTCCGGTTCCACGTAATGAAACTAAATTTGAAGGTAAATTTTCTTCTTGATTCCATCGATGTACGGGCATTTGAGTGTATTCCAAAAATCCGTCTCTTAATAGGTTATCCAAACAACAGGCAACTAAGATCATATCTGTGCATGTTTCTTGTGCTATGCCGATAGGGGTGTAAAATATTCTAAACGTCTGAGACAGCAAACCGAACACGTTTTCCGATACTCGTCTAGCACGACAAAGGCGATAGTTAAATATTTCTTTGCTTAAATCGTTTTGGCGACTTGTCTAGCGTAACTAAATGCTTCATCTCCAACTAAAAAATGTGGTAATATTAAGTTCGAATTCGGTAGATTTTTTGATTCTGGAAAATTAAATTATTTTTTCATGATTTTTTTCCCATTTCCGACTTTTGAAATATTCCACTATCTCCTTCTTTGCCGTAAGAGCCAACGTCTACGTCGTCTACTGAACTTGTAATGATGGTCTACAATAGCCAGGAGAACAATCGAGTAAAATTCCTTATAATTAAAATATAACGATCCACTGTTTTCAGGGGCCCTTATTCTGACGTGTTTTCCGTCAATAGCACCTGTGCAATAGGGTACAATCCTCAAAAAAAACTAAGTAGCCCGTTAGTTAGATTGCCAAAAAATATTGTACACGTATTATTTTTTGTTTCACAAACAAAAAATTACGAAGATACAGCGCTTCGAAGTTTCGTGTGACGTCACTTGTGAGTACGATTTTTACTCACGAGTGACGTCGCGACCCCCCACTCTCGAAGTTTGATGGTCTATATCTTTGACGATTTTTAATATTATGAAAAAACAAAAAATACGTGTCCAATATTTTTCCATGATCAAGCAGACGGACTAATTAGGATGATGTATTTTTACCCAGTCCCTATTGTGGAATTGCCATTTATCCCAAAAGCCTTTAGATATCAACCTAAAGTCACTTTCTTTTGGCATAGGCACTAAAATTGGCACTAAAATAACTTCAAATGTTTCAACACCTCTTTGACTATTTGAGAAATGTAACAAGGTGATTGATATACGAAATGCGAATGATAGCGACGCATATGTTTCTCTATTTGCCAATAACCGGGAAAAAGTGTGTGCATAACAGCAGAAGTGAAAACTAAAATAAGAAATAACTATTAGATACTTTTGAATTATTTAACAAATAAAAATGAATGCATATTATAATAGGGTGGGGGCGGAGTGGAGTTGAGTATGCAACCAGTATGAGGACCAAACTCGGTGTACGGTTTTGGACTCAGAAAAGCATGCAGATAATGATTTTAGATTTTTTTCACCCGTGCGAAGCCGGCGCGGGTCGCTAGTTAATCATAATAATCATTTGATATTGTGTCTAAAACAGTTATTGAAGTGAAAACTTCTTTAGGCGCACCTAGACAGATATTTCGTGAGTTGTGAATTGGATTCTAGCATCATGCTCGGGTCTGATAAGAAATCTTCGGGTAAACTCGGGACCATGGCTATTGGCCATTTAGAAATGCGTCAGCCAATAGATGGCCATGTCATGATGGCCAGGCCACGCCCGTGTAGTTTCCAAAGTAAGCTATCAAATTCTGAGTTATTAGTTTTCACTTCTATCGGCAGTTCCTGTGACTGCCAATTTTTTGTAATGATACCAAATCATGTCTTCACTTCATGTTTGGGGCACCCCCTGTAAAAAATGGACCAATACACCTCCTGGCAACATCCAGAACCATAATTTGAGAGAGAATTTCAGAGTTCAAAACCGTACACCGAATGCGGTCCTCATATTACGCATACTCAAGTCTATTCCACGCCTGCCTATAAGTTAAACAATCTCTAAACGAGCAATTCTTGTTTATTTATATTTATATAGAATTTGAATCTCGGAAACGGCTCGAACGATTTTCATGAAATTATGTGAGCAGGGGGTTTCGGGGACGGTAAATCGATCTAGCTAGATTGCATTGTTAAAAAATGACATTTTATATGCTTTTTCAAACAATTAAAGACTCCTAGAATATCATTAGAATACGATAACAAATTTCGCCACTATGTTCAAAGGTTAAATGGCTCAAGCGGTAAAACTCCGCCCTCGGTATCAAGGGACCGCGGTTCGAATCCTGATGATTACTTCTCATTTTTAAGGTTCCGTAAAACGTAAAAACGGAACCCTTATAGATTCGTCATGTCTGTCTGTCTGTCCGTCCGTTTGTCACAGCCACTTTTTGCCGAAACTATGAGAACTACACTGTTGCAACTTGGTAAGTAGATGTATTCTGTAAACCGCATTAAGATTTGAACAAAAAAAATGAAAAAAAAAGAAAAACTAGGGTTGCCCACATACCGAGAACTCAAAAAAATTTTTTTCATCGTACCTACACGTGTGGGGCGTCTATCGATAGGTCTTCAAAAATGATATTGAGGTTACTAAAATCATTTTCGTATACACTGAATAGTTTGCGCGAGACACACTTCCAAAGTGGTAAAATGTGTGTCCCCGCCCCTCTAACTTCTAAAGTAAGATAATGAAAAATCTAAAAAAAATATGTGATGTACATTACCATGGAAACTACCAACGAAAATTAGTTTGAACTCGATCTGATAAGTAGTTTTTTTTTAAATCCGTCATAAATACACTATTATTTAAACTTCGATCAAAGCTATAACGAACTACAAGAACTATGTGTACTATGTATATTATGTTACTTGTTGCAAGGGAACCCTTCATGGGCGAGTCCAACTCGCATTTGGCCACGTTATTTTTTTTCGTTTTTTTTTATGTGCCTATGTATCCTTAGATCTTTCAAAATACGTACCGAATTTTAATGCATTTCTTAAATTGTATCTGCCTAAATATAATTTCAAAAAACCGAGCAAAGCTCGGTCAACCAGGTACTTAAACATTACGTAGTGAACATAGCGACACGACAGTGACAGATGCGGCAGAAGGACTAATATCCACGGCCAAGAATGAATTAAAAAAGAAGATAGTGACAGCAGCCAGACAGCATCAGCAGCTGTTTCTCTCTCGCTCTAGTACATTCGGTGGGTCTATATGGGGTGGCATAACATTTTTTGTCCTATTTTAGGTAGGCATAACGTTTTTAGGACTAATGATAATTTACCATAACAACTAAACGCATAACTGTCTTCGCATAATGTTAACTAGCATAACCATATATGACATAACGATAACTTAGCATAATGTTTAAACGCATAGCCATATATAGCATACAGATAACTTAGTATAATATTTCACCGCATAACTATAAATAGCATAATATTTAAAGGCACACATTGAGAAAAACATAACAATACTTAAACATAATGATCAAAGGCATGAACTTTAAACACCTAACTAAAAAACAAGTGCAAAGAGCGGACTGTAGCAACATTATTTAAATAAAATACGTGGGTATGTGAAATGCGGGTGGGTACTTTGACAACAATATTTATTATTCGTAATGTAGGTATCTACTAATTTAATGGAATATCTATGCAGGACTATGCAGTAGTATAACAATTTTTGTACTAATTTATGTAGACATAACGTTTTTAAGACTTAAAAACCTACATATACCTAAGACATATATGGTGCACTTTTTGACTCCGGGTGGGCTCCCGCCAGAAGCTCTGCAGTCAGCCCTGAGCTTCTGGCTCCCGCATTTTTAAATACACTCTAGGGGTAGTAGCGACAAGACTAGGTGGAGTCGGGGTGCTCCGAGTCAGATCTGTACCCTATATAACCTGGTTATATATTACGTAGCACAACAAATAATTAAAAAATGCCTAAATGCGTCTGAGCAACAGTCGAATTGAATGTAGTACAATACATTTTTATGATTAAAACACATTACGCCAAAAAACAATTATGCGAAAGTTACATTATGACACTATATTTATGTTATGCTACATTCATTATGACAAAGTAAATTAGGGAAAAAAAATTATGCGATTTAAACGGCACCTTAAAAAAAAATTAACAAACAAAAAAATGCCTAAATACTATTATGCATCTCATCAATAGTCGAATTAAATGTAGTACAATAGATTGTTATGCTTAAAACACATGACGCCAAAAAATGATTATGCGAAAGTTGCATTATGACACTATACATTATGCTACATTCATTATGACAAAATAAATTAGGAACAAAAAGTTATGCGTTTTAATAGGCTCCCCATTCGGCGGTCTCGAGTTCACCCGAACATTTCTTTCACTTCCGAGCGTGACGATGATCTTCATTCACGAAAATTCAGTGTGTGTAAATTGTACTAAAAATGTTTTCACATAAAAAAGTGTCGAAATTTGCGGCATAGACCGCTGTATCTTTTGATTGCATTGTCTTAAAAGTTTGATTTTGTCACGGCTTCAAGGGACAAAAAATTTGAGTGCATGATATAAATTGCAACTTGTTACGTTTACGTGTTCCTGAGAAAAAAAATCTTGACAGGCAGACGAACGGACGGACAACAAAGTGATGATCCTGTAAGGGTTCCGTTTTTTCCTTTCGAGATACGGAACCCTTAAAATATTAAAAGTACTACAAACAATTATCTTTATTATTATACATTACAGATTCCGAATGTCGTAAGAAATTTAGTTTTAATTTTTGTGAGAGTTAGTGCTAATTTTTCTTTCATCAATATTTTTCCTTTTTCATGCGTTGTTTTTTTCAATAAATTTAATATAAAACTGTGTTTTATTCAGCCGAAAATACTTCCTGAATATAATTATTGTCATCAAACATTAGGTGTTTCTTGACTAATAGCGAAAATGATCCTTCTTAGCCTCTACTTATATGTAATTCCCTAATAGGTAATCTTCTTTTAGTTTTATATTTGTAATAATAATATAAGAGCAAATCATCGTCTTCTTCCTCCTCCAATAGAAGTTCTACAACTTGGTTTTCCATTGTGATCCACAAAACACAACTGACTCTATCGACAGACTCCCCATACTGAAGCAGCCGTGACACTTGTCGCGGTCTCCGGTCTCGGTCTCGTGTCGCGGTCGCGGCGCGAATTGGCGCCCATACAATTTCATAATGTCAAGTGCCTGTCTTGGTCTCCGGTCGCGGTCTCCGGTCTCGGTCTCGTGTCGCGGTCGCGGCGCGAACCGACACCTCAGAGACCGAGACATGTGTCGCGGTCTCCGGTCTCGGTCTCCGGTCTCGGTCTCGCGTCGCGGTCGCGGCGCGAACCGCTACCTTAATATTACAATGTCCTTTCAGAGGTCGAATAATGTGATGTAGTATTAGTACAAGTATGATATTGTTCTAGTATTATCAAAGGCTAAATTACATACATTTCATTGTTATCCCTTGTTATATTCCTAAAAATGCTTACATCGAATATTTTTATACGAAATTCCTTATTCATATTACAGACTCTGAGTGGATGTGAGCTAGACCAAAAAAGTATAATAACACTTTTTTCGACACATAGTTGCTTCATGAACTTCGTAATGATCTTTTTCTTTCGAAAGGGGGTCTTTTGAACTATCGCTCATTTTTTGTAACAAAATGGTCATTATTAAAGTGAAAGTTTAGATGTTTCTTGTTCAATCACGTCGGAAAAGCTTAACGGATCGTGTTAAAATTTAGAAGGCACATTATACTCTGGAGTTTTGGAGTAGCACATAGGTATCCGCCTCCATAATACTCAAATCCATGTCTAGTAAAACCACTGCAAAACTGTGGATCACTCTTTTGGGGGTCAGTGTTTTCCTATCGGTTACTTTGATGTTTTCAAATATAGAGTAAATGTGTTTTTTTTTTATGTAAGCACGTTATAAGCATGTTATTTCTAATTGAACGTAAAGCAAATAACGACTAAACGTAGATCCTTAAAAAAAAAAATTTACAACGAAAAATTCAATGTAGAAGGGGATTTCTTAAAGAGATTATTGTATTTTTTTATAATCTACATCAACTTAACTATTGTTTTTCAGTGACTCAGCTATAAAAATATTATAAGCTTTGTATAAAAGAGTACTATTCGTCTAAGGGTAAGGCAGTATTCAAAGCCGATATAGGACAGGCGTTCAGCAGATCGCCTTTTTCCTTCCCTCCCTAATCGCTTTCCTATCTCCTTACTAATATTTAAAGTACTTATAGCTGGTAATATAGTACTTGAAACATAACTTCTTTCATATTCAGAGTGAAAACTTACTTTATAAACGTCGTAATTAAGTTTATATTTGTTCACTATTGGAGCAGTAGTATTTAAGAATACCACGCGTTGAAAAACGTGATCACACAAAGTAAATACTGATGCATGTGTGTGCACTAACTACGCCCACCACTTATAGATTTTTGTTAAGAGTAGGGTAAATTATGTAATAGAAGAAACTTTATTTTTCAGTGTAGGTATAGTTACGTATTTTTCCGTATTTAAAATGTCATTGATTGGATGTTTGAATATTTGGATGTTTTTAGCCCAATCACGTCATAACGTATGAACAAATCGGGTTGAAATTTGGAAAACAATTAGATTATAGTCTGGAAGAACATAATACCAGGAAAATTACGGATACAGGAAATACGCGGCGCTGCTAATGTAAAATATAAATACACAGTAAAGGAAGTAGAACATGGACCTGATAGTAAGCAACACGCTTGCCCATAACAGGACAATACCACGAAGCTATTTGAGAACGAAAAGTCTAAACCGTTGTCATGCACTCCACTGCACTCATCACCGGAAGTTTACAATGATTTGTCTTTTTTGCCCCGTTATTATCTAGAAACATTGCACTACAAACTAGAACAATAAGGCTAACACTGTTTCGTGGTATAATTATAATCATTTTTATTCATAAAAAAAAATACTACACGTCACAAAATTCAGTATAAAAAATTACGCAAAAAGTCATTAAAAATAAATATAACTGGCGAAGGTTTAGCGTCCCCAGGCAGACTCTACATAGAGACTTGTATATTGTACAACTTGACTTGTATAAAAGATCCCGAGTGATATCGCGGAACGCAGTTAACAGCAAAATAAAAGCTGAGAGCTTAGCTAAATGCAGACCCCAAATCCCACTAAAACGCCAAACACAAGTGCCATAAAATCAAGTAACAGGGATCACTGCGCCTAATCAAGGCTATCGCAAATAAGATATCGAATGTTTATGACAACATTATCTGTTTAATGGCTACCTAATAGGATTATCTGATACGCGGAAAGGCGATCGATGCGCAAATAATACATATTGCACAATCTCTCGTCCTCTTTATGTAATTATTTGTTTATTGTATCTGGCAGTGGTACAAAACTTGTCATGACCTCAATTTTTCTATTTTGCCACTAATAGTTTGTTTGACGTCATAAGCATTGAAAGTTTAAATAGCTACTAGTAGTGTTCCGCGGTTTATCCGCACAGTTCACGTTCACGTTATTGTCTCGTGATTAAAGAAGCCTATGTGCTATTCCAGAGGATAATCTATGTTACAAATTTCAACCCGACCGCTCACACGCTACGTCGGGATTGAGCAACAAACATCCGAACATTGACATTTATAATATTACTAACTTTTACTGGCGACTGCGCGAAATCAATATAAAGGTAACTGAGGCAGTATTTGTACACCCAGATAAATTTACGTTTACTAAGAAAAGTTTATATTAAAATAATTTTATACAAATTCGACAAAGTCGCTATCAAAAAGAAAAATGTTATCTTTAACATTGACGAATTTCCATGTAACATTTCATTCCTCATTTCCGCCTCTTCAACTCTTTTTCAGTGGCCCTTGTACTTTCCTGAGTCTATTATATCAGTGCACCAAATTGCATCAAAATTGGTTCAGTGGTTTGGTGTTAAAACGTAACATGCAGATACAGTTACTTTCATATTTATAATATTAGTGTGGGTATCAATTTCATAGTATTATCTTCAACAATTGCGAACCTCTATATTATTATAAACTGACATCCCCCATTTCAACCCCTATTTCATCCTAAATTACAAAATTGCTAGAACAAACGTTTATTTGCTTCGCGTCAAGGGTCTAAATACAGGGTTTCATGGTTTTAGCTTAAACAATTGCGAACTTCCATTTAAAACTTTGATCGTCCATTGCAACCCCTTCAACCCTTTTCCGTAATAAAAAGTGTCTAAAAAAAATTATCTCTTTTCTTGGGATCTAGTCTTCTTGTGTACCAAATTTTATTAAAATTGGTTCACTGGATTTCATGCTTGTAACTTTGAAAATGACGGATTTTTTATAAAATCGTCCACCCGTTGTTTCACCCTCTTAGGGGTTGAATTTCGCAAAACCCCGTCTTAGCGAGCGCCTACGTGCTAAAAGGGACCTCCATGCAGAATTTGAGCTTCCTAGCATTTGTAGTTGCTGAGATTCGGTGATGAGTGACCTTTCGCTTTTATATTTATATATATACACAAATAGATAGAAGAAGAAGATAGTAGGAAGTAGGGTTAGTAGAATAACTTTGACTTTGTACTTACTTACTACACCTTGGCCAAAAAACTTAGTATTGTAATTTAAATATATGCAGAGTAATGGACCAAATCGAATAATGTAGCGACGCTGTTAGCAACGGCTTGTGATTTCATTAATGGTTACAAACTCAGGACGTCTGGGCCATCGCCCGTCCGCAAACATCCGTTCTTGATACCTTGAGAGTTCAGAGTGAACCCTTTTTATGGGTTACTAGTAACGGCCCGCGGTTTTACCAGTTCCTGTTCCAGTTATTTTCCCGTGTAAAAACCCTATGTGCTATTTTAGACTATAATTTTATGTGTTCCAAATTAAAACCATCATTTCACATGGATGTGCCCTGAGCACTTTGAAATTGGCAAACAAAATTGGCAGTCATAGGAACTGCCGATAGAAGTGAAAACTTATAACTCGGAATTTGATGGCTTACTTTGGAAACTACACGGGTGTAACCGGATGGCGTGGCCTCGCCATCTTGGCATGGCCATCTAGAAATGTGTCAGCATTTCCCATTGGCTGATGCGTTTCTAGATGGCCATGCCATGATGGCCTGTCCACGCCCTTTTAACATTTCCCATGGGCTGACGTATTTCTAGATGACCATTAGCCATGGTCCCGAGTTTACCCCAAGCTCTCTTATCATACGACGAATGAATTCAATTCACAGCCCACGAAAAATCTGTCTAGGCGCGCCTAAAGAAGTTTTCACTTCAATAAACTGCATCTGTGTATCTGGCGTAAGTGGTTTACAAGCCACCAATCTACTTGACCCCTAGAATTGCTAGACGACGAGGTATGCTCTGGTTCTACTTATTTTGGTTGTTGACAACGATGACATAATTCCGTGCGCCTGAAGTTTGGGAGGAGATGTTCCGACGTTATTGAGTAATAAACATTTTTCATCATCCAGACTTAACATTTTTTTTTAAATAGAATGGAGTGACGAGACGAGCAGGCCATGTGCCTGGTGGTGAGCAACACGCCTGCTCATAACAGCACAGTGACACACAGCTATTGGAACATGAAAAGTCCAAATCATTACCTAGCACCGCACTGCGCTCGTCACTCGGTGTTTTATCTCTTAGCCCAGTAATTTCTTTGGAAACATTGCCCTTCAAACCGAAACACAGTAAAGTTTGCACACTACACACATTACTGCTTGGCGGCAGAATAACTGGCAAAGGTGTGGTACTTCGCCAGGCGCACGCCGCAAAGAGCCCTACCACTACAAAAAAATTGCAGGATTTTAGTAAGAAATGGGATGTATTGAAAAAAAAAATTGTTTTCTTGAAATTTAGATTGACGACACAAACACTTGATACTTTTTATAACGAGAAAATAACGGAAGCAGCGCGTGTCAAACCGCAGGGCATAGTTTGTTCAATATAAAAAAAATGGCAGCCATAGGAACTGCCGATAGAAGTGAAAACTTGCTGTTGCCCTGGTACTGGTACCTAGGGGCAAACGCAACTCTTTTATATTTCTGTTGTCCTGGTATCTGGAGATAAACGCTGGGCTGTTGGAGGTAGGTAATCGAAACTCTTTACTGTTTCTGTTGCCCTGGTACCTACCTGGCCGAGTTTACCGAGTTTACCCGAAGATTTCATATCCGATCCATTATCATATCCAAGCGTGACGATTGATGAATCCATTTCACAGCCCACGAAAATTCTGTCTATAGCGCGCCTAAAGAAGTTTTCACTTCAAAAATCGTCTTCAAAGGTTAGTATACTCCCCTGTCATAATTTCATTTATTGTGCCTACAGGATCAACCTTCATATTAGAATCCCGTTGGTTCGTTTATATCAATTTGTGATATAACCCTGAAGGCCAATAACTGCGAATAATTATAATAACATTATATAGCATGAAGCGATCCGGGAAACCTAGTTTAGGTTTATCAGAGAGAATTCAGGTTGTCATAGCGATTACGAACTCAGTTGAAATTTATCTTAACGTAGAGAGACGGTTTGATAGTGTATTTACGACGCTTAATATTTTGACTTATTGTACTCTATTCACAAATTCAGTGAAACTACTACTCACCAGCTAGTTCTGCGACTCCGTGTATTATATCCTACTAATATTTTAAACTAGCTGAACCCGCTAGGGGCATACGTTGATCTTGCGACCTTATAAGTACATTAGTTAGTAGTACTTACATAAAAATATTTGGATAGGTGGCCATTGAAACAAAAAACACAAACCGTGTGAATTTGTTTCTACTAATATTATAAATGTCAATGTATGGATGTTTGTTGCTCAATCACGTTCTAACGTATGAACGGATCGGGCTGAAATTTGGAACACAGATAGATTATAGTCTGAAAGAACTCATAGGCTATTTATAGGCTATAGGCTTTTTATTATCCCCGAAAACAACGGGAACTTCGCGGGTAACACCGCAGGGCGCTGCTAGTGAAAAATATAACAAAAACGGGAAAAATATTCATTTTTGAGAGCTTTCGTTGCGCCCGCTTACATACGCCGAAATCCGTGACAGCATGTGTCTATCTTTTAAAGTTGGTTGATTGGTCTAATTTTAAGGTTTTAACTTTTTATCCCGGAAAACAACGGCTAGTTTATAATAAAAGAGATATGTGACAAGTTTTCAGCTTGCCTCAGATACCTACACGAAATTTGCTACTATCTCTCGGAAAATCTGTTGTAACCACTGGTTTTAATTATGAAGGAAAACATCGTAAGTTAACACAATAATATATTTTTAACCGACATAAAAAAGGAGGAGGTTCCCAATTCGGTTGTATGTTTTTTTTTTTGTGAATCAATTTGGATCGGGTTTTTTGTATGGTAGATCATAGTTCAGAGGTGGTGTTATTTATATTTTATCGCAATCGGTGGGGTAGTTTTTTAAAATATGAACAATGGGAACAAAAAGTGAGTGACTTAATTATAGGTAGGTACGAAAGGGTATTTTCTTTTACAATATCTCTATTTGTTTGAAATGGTATGTGTCTCTATCTGTCTAAAATATCTGCATCCATAAAATTGCAAAGACAGCTAAGTTGGGGAACTAAAATATTGACTTTCAAATGTATTCTTTAGTAAATAAATATTGGTGGACAATTCGCACACAACACCATCTGACCCCAAACTAAGCAAAGCTTGTATGATGGCGGCCAGATAGCTGATATAATAGTTTAAATACATACTTATTATACATAGAAACACCCAGACACAGTGCAAACATTTGAATTCATCACACAAATATTTGCACTGGGTGGGAATCGAACCCACGACCCTCGGCTTCGCAGGCAGAGCTACTCCCAACTAAGCCACGAGGCCAGTCAAAAAGGTAGAATTTAAAATATTTTTACCTACAATATAAAATGGCTTTGAAGTCATTCGTTAATATAAATACATTCTAAAAGACAGCGACTGCAATCAGTTAATTGGAAATCGGCTTATAATAAGTGAAGGAATGTCCAGAAAAAGTCCGTTTTGAATAAATCGAAATTCTAACAAAGCTTTTCAAAAGGTTTCGACGTCACCTAATCGGAATAATGGTTGGGGTATGCGTAATAATTGCCGTGGCTGTTCTTGATTAGTCAAATTGCCAATTTTATAATGTACTAGCGGCCCGCTCCGGCTTCGCTCAAATAATAACCTAGATATCAACTGCAGCGCCATCTGCCGTAGCCTATGTTACTCGGGAATAATGTAGCTTTCCAAAGGGGAAAGAATTTTTGAAATCGGTCCAGTAGTTTCGGAGCCTATTCATTACAAACATACAAAAATAGGTACAAATCTTTCCTCTTTATAATATTAGTATAGATCTGATCCCGTTGACAGGGTTTAGCAGAAGAGGCGTATTCTAAGCCAAAACAACAATACATGAAATAGTAAGCTGAAATGACAATGGCCACGCCAGATAGTCAGAAGAAGCGGTAACCGTTGTGGAGGACGCAAGCATTTAGGCAATTTTTGTGTAGGGACACTCTGCAGCCAAATGGAATGATGATCAAGGCGTGAAACGAGAGAGTGATTGATCATAGTGGCATGGCTGATGTTTACTACTACGCAGTTACGGGTTCATTATAATGATGCCGAAACAAATATAAGTCTATTACACTCATAATAAACAAGTAAACCGTACACGACTTGGGTAACGTAAGCGAATTTAGTAAGCCAATGAATTTACAAGCATTTTTCAAGTATTTGTTACGTTTAAGTTTGGATACACTGTACAAATGTGCGTAAGTATAGTAGTTAGTTTGCTTTAACTGCTATTCCCTGCTTGTTTACGCTAACTCAACATTAGTTTTCAAGTCAGTCGAAAGTATCTAAGGTCTCTTTAGATCTTTTTATGTAATTAAAAAAGAGCTAATTGCTATGCTCGGAGACAGTTATCCAACTACATGTGAATATACCTTAAATAAGATTATTTGCACGAAACTGTACTTACCCGATTCAAGACAACACGTTTTCATTATGTTAATAAAAGTACAACGGTTACCCATTTCAGGTTAGGTTGTTCTAAGTTCTCATAGCCTTGTATTAACTCAAACTACCACCGCATACAAAATCAACAGTAACAAAGTTTAACAGCTCATAAGCGCACTTATAGCTCTCGAGAAGTGGGTGAGAGAGCTGTTATAAAGTCATAGTATAACTTATTTTATGAGCTCGGAATAAACTTACCGAACGAAGCCATAGCGCGGGTCAGCTCCGATGAATAATTCTTTAGCCACGTGGTTTGAAACACGTGATGTGTCAGAAAAAGGAATTGAACGACAATGTTATGACGACAATGTTAATTTAAAATTAAAATATTATACATTGTTTGTGTGGATGGTGGTTTAAAATGATACCTATGAAAACGGATGCATAATTTAGTAGAAGCGGCTCAAAGGCGTTAACAATGAGATAATGTAAGCCATCCCACTAAATATTCTAAATATTGACTGGCCTCGTGGCTTTGTGGGTAGTAGTGGGTAGCTCTGCCTGAGAAGCCGAGGGTCGTGGGTTCGATTCCCACCCAGTGCAAATATTTGTGTGATGAATTCAAATGTTTGCACTGTATCTGGGTGTTTCTATGTATAATAAGTATGTATTTTCAACTATATAAGTATTATATCAGCTATTTGGCCGCCATTAGCTCTGCTTAGTTTGGGGTCAGATGGTGTGTGAATTGTCCACCAATATTTTATTTATTATTTATTCCCACATTTGGGCCTTGCCTTGAACTATAATTTACCACGCTGAACCAGAGCACGGATGACGCTATATCTCGAAAAATTTAAATTCGTCTAAACTATGGGATATGGCTTATAGACATAGGTAATATCAAGTAAAGAGTGCATTTGTTTTTAGGTAAGCACGCTCCATCGTTTCGTACATCGCATCATAACATCAGGCGAGATGACGGTAAATTGGAAACCTATTTTATGGATAAAAAATCGTCGATAAATACTTTTTTACTTTCCACACAAAGTTTTTATACAAGGTTTTACAAGAAGCTTATTCTAAGAAAAACGTCAATTTCTACTTTTATTTAACCCTGTTGCCTGGTGGGTCTGACAGACCCGTTACTTTAAAAAAAACTATATTTATTCTAATTCGCAAAAAAGCCGGCTGCGCCATTAGTTAGCTTCACGATGTAGGCTAGAAACTGCATCGCATAGTATTTGTTAAAATAATACGTGATTTCTGTGCCATGGAATCCACTAGACACGCCGTGTGTTTTTTTTTCCCACCAGGTACCACAAGGGTAAAAACACAATGGTTACTTGAATTTAGTTATAAAATCATTAACAAAGTAATAATACTTTTCCTTATTTCACAAACTAAAATACAATGCTTCAAACCTAAGAAAATAACAACTCTTAAGTGAAGCCTTAATGGTATAATTGGCCTGATTCCAACTTTTCAAGTTAGCAGTTAACATTGCGGTGTACAAGAAATATGCTCAAATAAAAATGTGAAGTAAGGCTAATAAAATATGAAGCACTTGCGGAATGTACTGACTTCGTCTAGGTTTAAATTACTTTTACCATCTATTCAGGGAGAGTTTTCAAACGGATTTTTTTATCTACTTGATGGACGAATGTGTTTACAGTTTTATGGCATTCCTGTTAATGTTCTTAAAATATAACTTCCTATCAGCGCCCGCAGTTTTACTTGTCGCTTTAGTAGTACCTACTTACTCTCGTAAGTTTCCTGTCATAAAAAGTAGTCTACGTGCTAGTCTAAACTGTAATATTGCTGTGATTCAAATTCAAAACCAATTTGTTGAGTCGTTCCGATGTTCTTAAGGAACAGAAATCCAATCATTGAATTTCTAATACAGATAAAAAATAATATAGATAAAATTTGTAGAAGATTTATAGAAGACCGTACTTTGTGATTTTATTTTGATAATGTTTTTTATTTGCATTAACCCTAACTTAAAATAACTTTGCCAACAGTAGGTACATTGTTGGCAGAGTTATTTGAATTTAGGGTTACCTCAATTATAATTGCATTAAATTCAGTAAAATTTTACCAATATTACGAGTATAACGAGAAACTATAAACATTTCTCATACCACTTCAGAACATAGTGAATCATTTCCGAACTGCCCTGTATTCATCAGACACCCTATTCAGCAAATTACGATCTATGATTCGTTATAGCGCATCATAAATGAGTTAGGCAAGTTCATATCCAGTCTAAATGTACCAAACTTGCAGAACCTATCAAGCTGTCCCGGGTTTAACATAGTTGTATCGATAGGTAATCCAATAGTGGTGACACAAGCCAACGTAACACGATAACAGATAGTACTGTCGGCTTGAACCAGACCCAGACCAATTGGGACGCAACCTGACCCGCTTACTACTTAGACACAGGGTTGCTGGCGATCAAGTTAATTAGAACACTAAATTGTGTTCAAAGTTTTTGAAATTAGTTTTTTTAATATACTAGGGACTTTAGTGGTCAAGGACAAACTTATCATTATTAAAAAAACTGTGCCGAACAATGCTATCTATCACAGTTGTTCACCAGTATAACTTGACTTAATGCATTACTATTTACTTAATATTTGTGAATAACTATCTTAAAACTACATTGTACTTTTAGTAATAAATAAAAATATGTAATGACATCGGCAAAATCGTTATCAAGTTATGGCGTGGGTACAGATCAGAAAATAGTTACTTCGTGCGTGGGTTACGGCTGGTCTAATCGGGAGACCGGCTACTGGTCTGATCGGGAGCCCGGCGACTGCCGATCCGGAGACCCGGGTTCAAATCCCACGCGCACCACTGTCTTTTTGAAATCGTGTGCGTAATTCTACTAACATAAAACGGTGATGGAAAAACACATGAGGAGACCAACACCTAGAATCTTTGTCATCCACCAAAACGCACTGAGTTCTTCATCGTCAACATATGATTTAAAAAAATGATTTACAGGTACAAAAAAACATTTTATATAATCTAACTGCTCTTTTCCAAACGTTCACTCATAGTTCTAAAGAAAAAAATTGGCAGTCATAGGAACTGCAGATAGAAGTGAAAACTTATAACTCAGAATTTGATAGCTTACTTTGGAAACTACACGGGTGTAACCAGAGGGCGTGGCCTCGCCATCTTGGCATGACCATCTAGAAATGCGTCAGCATTTCCCATTGGCTGATGCGTTTCTAGATGGCCATGCCATGATGGCCTGTCCACGCCCTTTCAGCGTTTCCTATTGGCTGAAGTATTTCTAGATGCCCAATAGCCATGGTCCCGAGTTTACCCGAAGCTTTCTTATCATACCCGAGCGTGACGAATGAATTCAATTCACAGCCACGAAAAATCTGTCTAGGCGCGCCTAAAGAAGTTTTCCCTTCAAAAACTGTTTTTTTTTTCAGTAAAGTCTAATCGAAATAGTATTTTTGGGAAACGTCCAACCGTGACGGTAAACTCAATATTTAAAATATGATTTTCTGTTCTGCCAAATAATTTGTATATTAACTTTGTAACAGTTGCATGACATTGTATGTTATCATGCAAATAAAGAACTAAATTGAGAAAAGTTTTCCACTAAATAACAACCTCAGCAAAGAGACAACCCTACATTTATTTCTATCGGTTCCTGTCTGGCGAAACTAATTCCATGCCGTATTCTGAAGGCGCCTTTGAATGAGAACTTGTAAAATAGATCAGTAGTCAACCTATTGTACAGAGACGGCTTTTAGTACTATCGGCGCCTTGGGCTATTTATTATAGCTAGTGCTCTAACAAATAACTCAGTTCTTCATTGAAAGAAACCAGTAATGGGAAACTAATATTTTATAGTGGTCTTTGTATTGAATCCTCGACGGATTTATGTGAGGTGACAACCGAAGACAAAAATGGGTTCTGTGTAGCCAACGGCACTTTATGGTCACTCCAATCCAACCTAAGTTTCAGCTGTGTCCGACATTTCTATCTTTTATTTGTTGATTATAAGTATGATATGAAAAATTAATTATCTCTGGCTTATTAGCGAAATTATTACGTACTAACCATTTGCGCATATTTTATTATAACATGCGCAAAACATCAATATTTTTAAATAGATACCTACATACCGCATTTATTTCCTGTCCAGTTTGCAATTAATCAAATGTTTTCCAATATTCTATAAAATTCTAAAATTAAAAAAAATAATAAAAAAAAAATATATTCTAAATAATAAATAAATATTGGTGGACAATTCACACACAACACCACCTGACCCCAAACTAAGCAAAGCTTGTATGATGGCGACCAGATAGCTGATATAATACTTATATAGTTTTTATATACATATACTTATTATATATATAAACACCCAGACACAGTTAAATGCAAATGTTTGAATATATTATGTTGCTCAATCACGCCCAAAGAAGTGAATCAATGAAGATGAAATTTGAAACTCAAATAAATTATAGTATGGAATAAAACACAGGTAATTTTTCGCTCTAAATTGTAGAGTTATTCAGGGAATAACCGCCATTGACAGTATTCTACGCAGACAAAGTTGAAGGCAGATACTGGGCTAAAATATAATTAAAACAACTTCTTAATACAAGTATTGACGGCTTTATGTGTCAGGATTCCTTCTAGTTTGTTTCTTATAACACGCCTTTGCTAGTTATTCTGCCGCTAAGCAGTAGTGTACTAACATTACTGTACGGTACCACCGTCAGTTTAGGTCCCTCGATATATTGTGGACTGTATTTATTTAAAGAAAAAAAAAGAGGTGAGAAGTAATTAATGAGCTTTTACAAAACAGCATAGAAGATAGAAGGATTTTCCACCAACCTTTAAACTGCTTCCGTCTAGGGCACCACCAGTTGTGACCTCAGGAGATCTCCTTCTGCTGTAGTATGTAGAAGCCCCAGGGCTTCACGAGGTTTTCTTACGAGGTGTTACTCTTTCAGTCGTTGACGTGTGACTGCCGGTCAACGGTCGCAGCCGCAAGTATTGGAGGGAATTTCCAACTACCCTCAAGCCATTTGTAAAGATCGAACATACCCCTCACCGAATTCATCATGAATGAATTCCCCAACTTTAATGTATGCTGAGTGTGAAGGATATAATAACAAATAAATAAGATAAATAAACTTACGAAGTTTCTATGTGAGGTGTACCTATGCACATGCAAATGAATAGGCTATTATAAAAAAAACATATGTATATTTAGAACTAAGGTGGGTTAAAAATTATAAGTATCGAGGTGTTCAATTTGCATAAGGTAAAGGACAAATTTTATTAACTGGTCTCTTAATTAAACCATTTTTCGTTCTTAAGGGGGCGCCTAAAGCCAGAAAACGAAAAAAGGACATTTTCGACACCGCTCACTGAAGTTAAGAAACTAAAAACTATGACAAAAAAAATACTGACGTGTGGGTACAATCAAGAAGAACCACAATAACCGAATAGAATTTTAAAAATAGATCAGCGTTTTTTACAATAAAAAAATAAAAATGACACCGAAAAAACCCGTTTTAATTCGAGTACTCGAAATTATCAGCGATGACCCCACATTATTTTTTGGTAATAAAATTCCTATTTGTACGTTCTAGTTAAGTAACCGAACACTTTTTTAAATTTATGTTTAGTTATTGAGTAATTAAATAAAACTTGGTCAAAAATGGACGCCTGATTAAATATTGATTTTTCCTCCAAACTGTGTCATGCTATTCTCGACTTTATGTACATCACATTAAGAAACGCGTCGCGCGGGTGAAATCTGATTTTTTCCTGGCTTTAGGCGCACTCTTAAAGTGACAACACGCACAACTTTGTCTATGCCTTCATGTGTCATTACAATTCTACCTAAAGGCCATTGAAGTGGTTTAGTCAAGTTAGACCTTAATAATACGAGATCACCAACTTTTAAATTAGGTGGTGATGAAAACCATTTCTCTCTCTGTTGAAGAGTGTGTAGGTAATCATTTGACCATCGCTTCCAAAACATCTGTGACACCTTTTGAATGAATTGCCAACGTGACAATCTGTTCTGAGGAACGTCCTCAAAATCATATTCCGGCACAGCCACGAGACTTTGCCCAATTAAGAAATGACCCGCAGTTAAAACATCAAATTCGTTTGGGTTGTCGGATAACGAGCACAAAGGGCGTGAGTTTAGAACGGCTTCTGCTCGGCAAAATATTGTTGTCAATTCCTCGAACGTGAGGGACTTATCGCCTACAGCGCGCAACAATAAATGTTTTGCGGATCGAATCCCAGCCTCCCAGAGTCCGCCCATGGATGCCGAGTTTGGTGCATTTTTTTTCCATTCCACTTGACGTGCTGTCATGCCCAGAATAATTTCGTCGTGGGTTTTTTTATCATTCCAAAATCTAGCTACTTCTTTAAGATGTTTAGATGCCGCGACAAAGTTTGTACCACAATCGGAGTACATACAGACACTGATACCGCGGCGGGCTATGAAACGATCGAATGCTGCTAGAAAACACTCGCATGATAAATCGGACAGCACTTCACAATGCACTGCCTTTGTCGAGAAGCATACAAACAGACATAAATAAGCCTTGTGAAGCTTCGCGTTCCGACGTAAGCTTTCCTTGACGAAGAATGGACCGCCTAAGTCACATCCGACGTGATTAAAAATTTTATTTGGCGCGAGCCGAGGTACGGGCAACGTACCCATCTGAGGTTGTAACGAGGTTGGTTGACATCTAAAGCATACCTTACACTTCGACAAAACTGAACGAATAATGCTACGAGCACCAACGAGCCAATATTTTTTACAAAGGATGCCCTGTAATGTACGAGGGCCTACATGTAAATACATCCTATGAACATAATCAATTAATAATTTACTTTTTTTTTTTTTTTAAGAAGGGGGCAGAGCCTTTATTAACAAAACTAAAATACAATGAGAACTACACTACGCTACATACCTAACAACTACTTACACTAAGCACACCTGAATTATCCATAGACCAATGAAGGTCTACAGATAATCAAGATGTTCAAGCCCACTACCAATCGGAAGCGTACCCAGCATGCTGGCGGCATTACCACGCTGAATGGCAATGCTTATGCGTTGGGCCAAATAAACGCCAGCATTTTGGTCACGCGTCGCATCGACCAAGCGTTCGGAAAGGCTTTTGAAGATGAGGTGAGCTCCCGGCCCCCACGGACCCAATGTCTCAACCCCAAAGGGCTCAAATATGTAACCTCTTCCGAGTAGGAAGAACTTGTATGACATTTAGGCAGCAAAATTGGGTGTTTTGTGTTTTATGGCAAGTCGGCCTGTAGAATTCTGCCACCCACCCTGAGGAACCCGTGTTCCACAAAGGGTGAAAGTTTACGTAATGAGGCAACGAATTTACCTTTTACTAAATCTGACATTTCGTTATCAAAGTGATTTTTTTGTAAGACACGTATTATCGAGTCGTGAGCTACCTTCAGCTCAGAGGTGGTTAGAGGCCCTATAGACCGCTCTGAAGTTTTGCGGCGTGAGTTATTTATAAATCTATAACACCACGAAAGGACACGCTGTAAGTGATTAAATGACGAACATTTATTAAAACTACATTCAAGATCATTACCGAGTTCATCTTTATTAACGCAGGAGTTAAATGCAAACGTTGCACTATTAGGTTTTAGCTCGATAACGTTACTTTTATCTTTTATGAGAAACTTCTCAATCGGCCAACTTTGTTGGTCATCGTACAGCCACGCGGGGCCGTTCATCCACTCTGTAGCCTTTTCTACAAATTGGCTAGGCAGAACACCACGTGAGATCTGCAGCGTTATTCTCGCTCCTCACATGGTACCAGCAACTCGGAGGCACTATAGCTGTGAGTCGACTAACACGGTTCGCTACGAAAGTTTTTAACATATATGGTTGAGTTTGGATCCACGCTAATACATTCTTAGAATCGCTGAGGGCGACAATAGAAAATTTAATATTTTTCAAATTTTGAATGACAAAATTTATGAGTCTAGTTAATAGAACCGCAGCTTCAAGTTCTAGTCTAGGTATTGACAATAAGGGATTTAGTGGCGCGACTTTCGATTTACTAGCCACTAACCTGACCTTCACTTTGCCCTCAGTACTAACGCTTCGAAAATATAGGCATGTCGCATAACCACGCGATGATGCATCACAAAACGCAACCAGTTGAACTTCGCGAAAGTCAGAAACGAGTATATGACGCTCAAATCGCAACTTTGATAACAGCTGCAACTCAGTGACAAAGCGATTCCACAGTCGACACGGCTCTTGTGGCAACGAATCATCCCATCCAATTCCTAACTTCCAAAGATCCTGCATGATGCACTTCGCGACGAACGTACAAGGTGCAATGAAACCGATGGGATCGAATATACTTGCGAGTAGTTTCAAAACGGATCGTTTTGTTTGTTGTGGATCGGTAAAACTATACGTAAACGCAAAACTGTCACACGGAGGTAGCCATGTCAGACCTAACACCTTAAGTGATGACGACAAGGTTTCGTCCTGGAAGTCGATGGCTAAAACCTGATCGGTTTGCATACGGTGTAGGAGGTCACTACTATTACTTGCCCATTTTTTTAAATCAAAGCCTCCACGTCCGAGAAGCGACATCAATTCATCCTGCAACATGCAAGCTTCATTCTTTGAGGTACATGACCACAGAAGGTCATCGACGTAGAACCCATCAGTAAGAATCCTAGCTGCTTCAGAGCATGGTCGCTCAGCCAATTCGTCCTGAGCTAGCTGGTGTAACGTACGCACAGCTATGAACGGGGCACTGCGAAGACCGTAGGTATTTGTTTTAAGAACATACGTGCGCACCGGTTCCGTTGGTGACTCGCGCCATAAAATGTGCTGATATTTCGTATCGTATCATAAAAAACCAAAAAAAAACAAAAAACCAAAAACTAAAAACCAGAAATTAATAGAAGATGAGGAAGAAGAAGACTTTAATCAGCTGACTATTATTTAAATTTTTTTTATTTTTTTTGTTTTTATTTAAAAATTAAGACTAACAAATTGTCTTGCCAGACATATTGCATGCCTCTCGCAGAGGCCAGTTTGTATGGGGCAACTTTTAAAATGTTTTGTATTATCTTATCTTACCTACAAACAGCAATAAAGATTTTTGTATTTGTATTTATTTGTATCAGCGGGGTCGAATAAAATCGCCCTATACATCTTCGACACATCAGCAGTGAAACAAACTTCATACAATCGGAAATTAATAATAATTTTTAATAAATCCTGGAGTAATTTTCGTCCCGTCAATAGTGCGTCGTTTATTGATATACCACCCGTAGGTGCAGCTGACCCATCGAAAACAACTCGCAAGGGCGTACTAATCGACGACGGACGCAGCACACAATGATGTGGTATGTAGTAACGCGAGGGTTCCGACCCAGTATATAATCTCATGTGCCCGAGTGCCTCGTATTCTCTCATAAAATCGACGTACGCTCTTTTCAACTCGGGCGATTTCGCAAGTCGGCGCTCGACCTGTTTGAGTCGCTTTAATGCTACGTCATACGAATTACCGATCGGTGCATGATCAGGATTTAATAAAATAGGTGAAACGTAACGACCAGTTTTATCCCGATAATGTTTCGCGCCATACATGTTTTCCGCTAATTCATCTAACGGACTTATTGCCGATTCACATGGCAGAGATTCTAAGTCCCAGAACTGTTTGAGAGTATTATCTAAGCAATCGGTCTCAATACTGTAAGAAACTAACGAAGCTGTACACGGTGACATATCGTGAAGAGAATTCAATTTTAACCGGCCTGAAATTACGTATCCGAATACGCTTCCTAACGCGACCGGAACATCACTATTTACAATAAATTTCCTACCGTCATATATATATGGAAATAAGTCACCCGATAAAATAATATCAATCGGCGACTTCTTGTCAAAAGACGGGTCGGCCAGTTCCAAATGCCTATATTCGTTTACGACCTTATGTGGAATATTTACAGTAGGTAAATTCGATGTAATCTTTGGCAAGATTACAGCGTCTATTTCAAATTTCGGCGATGCACAGTTCCGTGGCATGATAGTACACGCGACCATTCCATGATTTTTGATATGCTCGCCACCCAGGCCAAACACATTATAAGGACACTTACAATTAGACAATCCTAAACGCTGATAACATTCCATCGAAATAAAATTTGACTGAGCACCCGAGTCGATAAGCACGCGACACGTTTGTAATTCACCGAAAGAATCTAGTACCCTTACGCTGGCCGTTCCTAAAATTGTATTATAACCGGTTGCGTACGACGTCCCATGAAACGTGTTAACTTCTAACAAGTCACCTCCGCTGGCTACGGTTGTCTTGAGCGGAAGAGAATGGCAATCAGTTGTCTCGCGGTGCAACAGTACATGATGCGGTCGCTTGCAAATCAAACATTTAAAATTACTTTTGCACGTTTTAACGACATGATTTTGTTTTAAACAATTGTGGCACAATTTTAACTCATTAGCACGGCTAATGCGTTGATCAACGGTCAATTTACGAAATTGATCACATCGAAATATCATGTGATTTTCTCCACAGTGTAAACAAGTGAGATTAGAATTATTATAACTGGAGGATGCGTTCGAGTAATTTCTTATGCTGGTTTGCCACGAATCGCCTTTCATTTGACGTTTATTTTGTTGAGTAGGCATATCATTATGATGATAATAATTATTGTTATAAGAACTAGAATGATCTAGAACTTTCACTTGATTATGAACAAACGTCATAAGTTTTTCAAATGTGGGTATCGAGTTTTGATCTAACTTTTGTTCAAAACATTTTCTAGTAACTGGGTCTAGTGACCTTAATGCTATATGACACATTATATAACTGCCTAAATTGTCAATATTTAATGCTTGGATCGCCTTATATGAATGTTCAAAATTTTCAATAAAATTGTTTAAGTGCGCAGACGATTCTTTTTGTATCTGAGAAAAATTTAACATTTTATCTAAATACCTGCCAACTAATAATCTTTTATCCTGATATTTGTCAATCAAACTTTGCCAAACTAAATCATAATTACCGGCGGTAATCGGAACACTTTTTACTATATTCAACGCGGAACCCTTTGTGCACGAAAGTAGGTAATGAAACTTATCTATTGTCGGGATATGAGGTTGATCGTGCACCAAAGAACAGAACGTCTCGTAAAACGTATTAAAATTTTCAATATTTGAATCAAACGTAAATAATTCCAACTTAGGTAAGCGAGGTCGGGATTCCACAGAAAGCGAACGATTTTCACTATTGCTTTTGGACGCGTTTGAATTACATTTAGATGCGCTTAACTTGATTCGAAAATACAGGTCATCGAGACTTTGCAGTTCGTGATTTCTCACAATGGCATTGCAGTCAATTTCAAGTTCCTTTTCATGAATCTCGAAAATTATTTTTTCGGATGTTTGACGTAAGGTACTTATTTCAGACACCTGCATTAAAAATAATTGTGTGGAATCAGCATCTGATAATTTGTGACACATATCGAATACAGCTTGCATTTGTTGGAAGATACGCTGTTTCCGTTGAATTAACACGGTTAATTCTTTCGGCATGACTTCTTCTTTGCTAGATTTAGCAGATCGCGTCATTTCGTAAAATAACACTTATGACGGTAGACAAATATCAAATTTAAATTTAAAAATCAACTACAATTCGATCAGTAATTCTATGCAAATTGAATACAACGCTACAGGGTAATACGATAAATAAATATTATGTGTAATAATTAAAGTGAGGTGCTGTTGTATAGAACGTCTATACAACGTAAAATATTTGAGGTAATCTGACACGGTCAGAAAACTAAATAGGTCAGAACGTCTGCACTATTTATATCTAAATTAGAGGTAAAAGGGACTGGTAGCCGTGGTCTTAAGGACCTAAAGGGCTATCCGTGGCCGAAGTGACCAAAAAAGACTGTACGGTACCACCGTCAGTTTAGGTCCCTCGATATATTGTGGACTGTATTTATTTAAAGAAAAAAAAAGAGGTGAGAAGTAATTAATGAGCTTTTACAAAACAGCATAGAAGATAGAAGGATTTTCCACCAACCTTTAAACTGCTTCCGTCTAGGGCACCACCAGTTGTGACCTCAGGAGATCTCCTTCTGCTGTAGTATGTAGAAGCCCCAGGGCTTCACGAGGTTTTCTTACGAGGTGTTACTCTTTCAGTCGTTGACGTGTGACTGCCGGTCAACGGTCGCAGCCGCAAGTATTGGAGGGAATTTCCAACTACCCTCAAGCCATTTGTAAAGATCGAACAATTACTATGTTCCGATTCAAAGGGCAATGTTTCCAGAAAAATTACTGAGCTAAGAGACGAGCCCAGTGCGGTGCTAGGTAATGATTTGGACCCTTCAAGTTCCTATAGTTGGGTGTTGCTGTTATGCTGTGCTGTTAAGGGCAGGCATGTTTCTTAGCACCAGGCACATGTCCTGCTCGTTTTGTACTATAAAAAATACTATTAAAAAAAAAACTAAACTAAAAAACTATACTATAAAAAAAAAGTTTCTACACCTTAGTGACGCCCATGTTACCTCCTAAAAGTGGTCTTGTGTTTGCATTAATTACGTACTAGGTAATGGCTCGTCGGTATCTAGGTTGAAATTAGATCTTTCAGTAAATATTCAACGACTCGGGTTTATCATAGACGTTTATCTTGAATTTCGAACGGATTAATTTCATAATAAAGTAGCCAAGTGCGAGTTGGACTCGCCCATGAAGGGTTCCGTTCCAGCAAGTAACATAATATACATAGTACACATAGTTCTTGTAGTTCGTTGTAACTTTGATCGAAGTTTTAAGAATAGTGTATTTATGACGTACTAAAAAAAAACTACTCATCAGATCGAGTTCAAACTAATTTTCGTTGGTAGTTTTCATGGTAATGTACATCATATATTTTTTTTTGTTTTTTCATTCTCTTACTTTAGAAGTTAGAGGGGGGGGGACACACATTTTACCACTTTGGAAGCGTCTCTCGCGCAAGTTATTCAGTGTAGACAAAAATTATATTAGAAACCTCAACATCATTTTTAAGACCTATCGATAGACACGTGTAGGTTTGATGAAAAAAAAATTTTTGAGCTTCAGTTCTCAGTATGGGCGGCACCCCTAATTTTCGTTTTTTTTTAAACTTTTGTAAAAATCTTAATGCGGTTCACAAAATACATCTACTTACCAAGTTTCAACAGTGTAGTTCTCATAGTTTCGCCAAAAAGTGGCTGTGACATACGGACGGACAGACAGACAGACAGACAGACAGACAGACAGACAGACATGACGAATCTATAAGGGTTCCGTTTTTACGTTTTACGGAACCCTAAAAAGATTCCTACAGCCTCTGTATGAAAATAAACATATATTATGTACTTTTAACAATTTAAACAGTGTTTTTACTGAGTAACGTGAATTATCAAATTATATTAATAGCAAATGTATGTTTTTCAAGAGTCAAGCAATAGTAGCTCTACAAAAACATGTTTTAAAGGTATTAAAACGTTGAGGGTTAAGGTTTCAAAGAAAGATTTAAAAAAAAAGTTAAATTATTAGATGGGAAAACGTTTCGAAAATTTTGTTTTTTCATTTGCTATATTTTGCCTTACATCGTAGCCTATTTATTTCATAGCCTCTTTGCGGAGCCCACTTGAGGAAGTACTGCACTTCTGGGCTCCGCCAGATACTCTACCACACTATTTTCCGGTTTAAAGAGCAATGTTTCTAGAGATATGACAGGGCGTCAGATAGACAAATTATTTTATTTACCTGGGTGACGATCGTAGTGCATTGCAGCTTAATTTGTGCTGCCTAGATTTTGAACTTTTATGGTCAAAAAGCTGTGGGACATAGTGCAATAAATGCAAGCGTGTTGATTACTATCAGACCCACGTCTTACTCGTACAGTCTCTATTTATTATGAATAATTTAATCAGGAGTAGGAAAACCGCGAATTTATTTCGAAGTTACGTTTTTCGTAGAAAGAGAATAGATGTCCTGTTTTTATTCCTAAGAATAACGAGAAAAGACGGCGCTAGTCTCAAATATTATAATAACTGCCAGTTTACGACCCAGATGATCAATATGTTGATCCACGAATAAAATTATATTGTAAACATTCTTTTCTTGTCCGTTAATATAAACAAAATATAAATATTTTTATAGTTATGTGTTTGAGACGATAAATCAAGAATGGAACGTTTGTTGATGTTTGCTTTTGGATGTTTCAGCAGATCCATCACAGTTTCTTTGAATGTGTTGATATTCATAAACATTTTAATAATAGTCCGAAGTTCAAGTTTATATTTATATTCAAATTTGTATGAATTCGAATATAGGTAGAAATACGTTATTGTCCACTAAATTAAGCGTCCCGTTCTGGATTCGCTCAGATATTGTCACACAAAGACTGCTCTTTGAAATAAAAACTATTGTACCTATACTTATTTCAAGTTGGATCAAACTGTATACGGCGTGCAAATTTCATTTAAATCGGTAAGTAGTTTATGATTTATATAAATTAAGATTAAGTTGAAGTAATGTTTTGTCTTTGAAACTTAAATCTACCTAAATTGCTTATATTATTAATTCAACACCAAAACTATACAAATCGATCTCTTATGGAATTCGATTTTATATGCAACGGCACCCTTGTTCGAAAAAAACTTCGAAGTCTTGAACATTGTCGAAAAGTTTTTTATCGACTACATTTCAGAGAGTGTCTGACTTTGGTATTTGTACGATAGTTATTATCGTACAATGGAATGTCCAGTTGAAACTTTAAAAGTGTATTAGCTATGTTTATGCTCTTTTTTGTTATTTTTTTTAAATTGACGTGTAATTTGTACATTTATAAATAAAGAACTTTGACTTTGAGTCTCCAGTGATGTATGATTTAAATCTAAGAAATGTATGATGTAATGCCTTCCTCTTATTTTTTATTTGCAAGGTACGACTCTATTTTGGTAATAAAATCGCGCAGACTGTAGAATACGTAGGCTAAATGAGTAGAACCGTTAAAAAACGTTAAAACATTTCAATGGTATACCAAAATTGTGTAATTAAGATTTAAAGGTTGAAAGTTCAAAGAAGCAATCTATAAATCACAAAATGTTCTTGATATCTAATTATGACAACCAAATTTCGCTAACTTAGTAAAAGTAATTGGCTTTACTAATATTGGACACGCGAAAAAGGTAAGATCAAAACGCCAACCCTAAAGCTGAAAAAATGGGTTCGGTGACAGGTCCCTGAATGTCCGTAAAAGCCACTGTAATTACCCAAGCTTTTAAAATAAGCTTATCCATTTCACAGTTTTATATTCCATGAATAATATAAGAGAGGTCAGCGTCGGCCTCGTTCAAAAATAGAATGTAAATACCAACAGATAGGCGTTAGCGCAGTGCTATGTTTTATTCAGGTACAATCCGTGTGGCCGATTAGAATCCTGCTGGAAACTTATTATGAGTACGTTCTAGTCGAACTAAAATTATAAACGCGAGAATTTGGAGGTTCCTATGTTTTTAAAGTGAAAATTTCTTTTGGTACACCACACACAGATTTTTCTGCCGTGTATGTTTGTTTGTGGCTCAGTCACGTCCCAAAGGTTGAATAAATTGGGTTGTTATATGTGGCAAAATAACGGGAAAGGGAACTAGGCGGGCAAGACTACGAAGAGCTGTTCTAAACATACGAGTATGTAACTATCTTGAAGGTTACTTTTTCAATAATCCGAAAAAAGCATGCTGTTTGTCTATGTAAAATAAACAATCAAAACCTGGATATGCAAAATAATTTGCAGTTCCGTACAAAATTATCCCCTTTGTGCAGTATTCCGTGATTTTACCTGTGTGGTTTGCGTTCCCTTTATTTTTCCGCAATAAAAAAAAATCATTGTTATTCCAGACTAACAAAATATCTTACTGTATTTTGAATTTCAACATCCGACTGGTCGTTCCGTGATTGACCAACAAACATCGAAATTACAGTGAATTGATTTCTAGGTATGCACGGTCCATCGTAACCCGCAGATGGCGGAAGTGTAAACGTATAATGGTTAGAAAAACATCAGAATTACCATATTAGTTAAATATTTATAATTTATATTGTTAGGTACTAGGATAGATTGATCTGGCGCAAACAAGACATGCAGATACGCCTGCCAATCCCTGTACAAATGTACAAGGTTTGTTTTCACCAATAGCATTAACGGTGACAGTAAACATTGGGATTAAACCAGCATGTTCCATGAGGGTCACCAACCACAATACATAGTCAGCGTGGTGGAAGGTTCGTCAGAGAAGGCTATGAGTTCCAGCAGTGGTCAAATAAACCTGCTTATAGACTGCTTCCAGTTATGAAATTGTTTTTATTTATAGTTAGTACTTAAGAGCGAAATCATACACCACCTATAATTTTAATAAGCTTGTTTACTTCAGATGCATGTCTAGGTCGTCTTGTCACTCTAATAAATTAAAATTGATAAATTGACAGTCATAGGGACTGCCGATAGAAGTAAGCAGTAAGAAGACAATCAGAAGTTACGGCTGGTCTAGTAGGGAGAACGGCGACTGCTGATTCGGAGACCCCGGGTTCAAAACCACGCGCACCACTGTCTTTTCGAACTCATGTGCGTAATGCCGCTAACTTAAAACGTTGAAGGAAAACATCGTGAGGAAACCGACGTGTACCTAGAATCTTTCGAAATCATGTGTCATTTACCAACCAGCACTGAGCCAGCGTGGTGGATTAAGGCCTTGACTCTATCCTTACGAGAGAAAGCCCCGAGTCCCAACAGTGGGAACAATTAGGGCTGTTTATGTTGTTACGTTATGTTATCACTAATGCCCAATACGTCACCTACATATATAGCTACAGAGATACTGCTATTACATGTATCGGTGACGCCATCTCAAAAGATCTCACTCATCCAGAAAGCGTCTAACGCGCATTTCCCGCTCCGCTACTCCACCGCCGTTCCGACGCTACGCTGCTTCATTAGCATGTTAACGACGTTAACCCATTAGATTTTCCTGTAGCAAAAAGTGTCTAGGGTAGCTAAAAAAGTTTTCACTTCCAGATAATTATATATTTTTTTACTTACACTACAGATTTACACTTGATGGCCATTACGTCTCATGTTAAGTGACGATGCGGTCTACAATGGAGCGTGTTTCTCTCAAAGAAACCGATTCACTCTCGATTTGAAGACACCAAGATTATAACTGTCGGGAAAAAGCCACTCACTCATTTCACAGCCTAGACGTTCTTATCATTTGCGTGTCTTTGGAATATCAACCATGAAACGGTGTCGCTCCTTCTAATTACTATTTGTAATCTAAAGATTATAGTTGCGTCACAGCAACAAGCCCAGGACGTCTACTCTAATTCAACGAAAACGTAATTTCTAAATAAACTCGCGATTTTCCAACTCCGATTCTACATCGATCCGTCGTTTTGTCCGTTTAAATGTTCTAAGTCTACTCTAATTAGAGTATGCTTAGAACATTTAAACGTCAAACAATGTTGTATCGGACGAAACGAAGTAGAACGAGAGCAGGACAGTCGCGCGTTTTTTTTTCGAAATTTCATTTTCGTAGAAACAGAGTAGACGTCCTGTTTCTGGCATAGCAACTGATGGTAGACGGTAGTAATTTAGTAATAAAGACCTGTACGACATTAATTCCTCCGTAACATCAAAGCCTTGTACATAGCCCGGGTACGGTGTACGACATTAATATTAAAACTTCTTTTGTAGGACGAAAATTAGACGTGTTTCTTGGAAAACCTGCTGGACTCTCACAATAATCATCTTAGTTTAATTTATTTTCACTTCCAAGAAATTACTGTTTTTATTTGAAGGAAAATTTGGCGTAGGGAATTTTTTGAGATGTCAAAAAACAATTATTGAACTCGACACTGTTAAACTGTACCAACACTGTTGAATTTGTCCATACTCGTACCTATATAACAGTCGGCAGTTTTGTCCAAAATTTTATAAATTCATCAAATACTGAAAAGAAATGGGTAGGTGCCGTGAGCGAACTTTTTTTTTGTATTGACTGACGAGACGAGCAGGTTTTGTGCCTGATAGTTAGCAGCATTCCTGCTTATAACAACACAGTAACACGCAGCTATTGGAACATAAAGAATTCAAATCATCATCCATCAAATTAGTCATCCAGAGGTATAAGATATCTTATCTCTATGGCCTTTAATTTTACTGGAAACAATGCCCTTCTAATTCGGAACATTATTTCATATTACTGCTTGGCGGTAGAATAACTGGTAAAGGTGTGGTTCTTCCCAAGGCGGACTGATAGAGACCTACAAGAGTACTACTACAAATACCGACTTCTGTTTTACAAAACTTTACTTTTCAATTATATCTCTCCAAGTTTGTATGACGTCACATACGTCTTAAAAACTTTTTGGTCCGCAAGCTTTAGGAAAACATTTGCATTACGAACAAAGTCTGTTCAAAAATCGATTTCGAAGTTGTTGTCAACAAAAATATCTACGTACACAAAGTACCTAAAACAAACAAAATGTCCGATGAAACACTTAAAATTAGGATATTTGTCCATAATACAAATACAACCCACATTTACACGCACCGATAACAGATAAAAGTGTGACGCAAAGGGAAAATACCATTAATACTAAAACAGTGACGAAATTCAATGGCTCTTCAAACAAAAGGCTCGATTTGGTGCAAACGAGCTGTTTGTACAATCCCTTGTCAAACTGTGGACGGATCTGGATAATGGTTCGTGGAAGAGTCTGGAAAACATGAAAGTACTTCTACTTATAATAAGTACTATTTGGGGACAGTTGTGAAGACGTCCTCTAGCGCGGACTTTGTGATATGCCCTACTAAAATCTAATTGAAATAAAGCCTGACTACTTTAAACATTTTCTTAAAAGATGGCTGCTTATTACAGTATAGTACATACACAAAAAAAGCTCGGTTTGACATTTGAAAAATACCTAGAATTGAACTTAAAAAACATTGGGATGAAACTGAAAAAAATAATAAATAAAGTGTTTAAAATATTTATATTTCTCTCTACATAACATTGTAATTGAATGTGTCTGCGATTATATCTCAAATACTAGCTAAACGCGCGCGCGTTGCTACGCCATCTATCGAAAATTGGTCGTACCAATTCAAATTTTGAACAAATTTGGTTACTTTAGGTTCTAATGACGCAACCTTTAACATAAAGACATATGCTGTCTTGCTGTCACGCAACGAAAGCTCTCAAAAATCAATATTTCCCGTTTTTGTTACATTTTTTATTCATGCTCGGCTTCTGTTGATAGTAGCGTAATGTTAAATAGCCTATAGCCTTCCTCGATAAATGGACTATCCTACAAAGAAAGAATCTTTCAATTCCGACCAGTAGTTCCAGAGATCCTTGCGTTCAAACAAACAAACAAACTCTTCAGCTTTATAATATTAGTATAGATAAATAAATCAAGTCAGTATTCTAACAATACTATTTTTATTGATATAGTCGTAGATTGCACCATCACACACAATGGTTTAGCGAAAAATAATCTAATATTTAAAAATATAACATGTCCTATGTAATTCATAGATGTATAAATAGATAAATGTACACCATTTATGTACCGGAAAATTAAATTAAACTAATTCAATATTTTAAATAATTCAACATGATTTATTAATGAACACGAATAAGACTTGTTTTAACAAGATATTTTTACAACTAATTTTCCAAACCGTCGATCCTGATGTTCAGAACTTTAGTGCTGTCAGGGCTCAGATGAGATTCGTATTCATTTTACCTTACTAAAGATATTCTGAGAACATCGGAAACTTGAGCAACATTAAGCCCTCTTCAAAGATAATTGAATAAAGTGGCCAAGTGCGAGTTGGACTCGCCCATGAAGGGTTCCGTTGCAGCAAGTAACATAATATACATACATAGTACACATAGTTCTTGTAGTTCGTTGTAACTTTGATCGAAGTTTTAATTATAGTGTATTTATGACGTACTAAAAAAAACTACTCATCAGATCGAGTTCAAACCAATTTTCGTTGGTAGTTTGCATGGTAATGTACATCATATATTTTTTTTAGTTTTTGATCTCTTACTTTAGCAGTTAGAGGGGGGGGGACACACATTTTACCACTTTGGAAGTGTCTCTTGCGCAAATTATTCAGTGTAGATAAAAATTAAATTAGAAACCTAAACATAATTTTTGAAGACCTATCGATAGACACCCCACACGTGTAGGTATGATGAAAAAAATAATTTAGTTTCAGTTCTCAGTATGGGGGGCAACCCAAATTTTTATTTTTTTTAAACAAACCATAATGCGGTTCACAGAATACATCTACTTACCAAGTTTCAACAGTGTAGTTCTCATAGTTTCGGCAAAAAGTGGTTGTGACATACGGACGGACAGACAGACAGACAGACGTGACGAATCTATAAGGGTTCCGTTTTTACGTTTTACGGAACCCTAAAAATTGTCTCTATCAAGAACTTTCACCAAAAAATCTTTATTACAGCGATTAGTGACTTAATTTAAAACCATTTTAGATAAAAATTAGATAAAAAGATTTAGTTATTATTAGTGATTTGGGTAAGTAGCTATATTTTTTTTATTAACATTTTAAATGATAGTAGTACATCACTTATGTGTTATTAGCTTGCGTATGAGAGACAATACGGCCAAAATATTGATAAAAAGTTTGTTAAACAGAAAAGTTTGATTTAGTGACGAAGGTGAGTTCTGTTGTCAAGAAAAAATAATTTAGCTCGTAAACTGAACTTATCTCAGTGACCATCGGGTAGGTTAGTTTTTAACTCAGCAGATCTCCCTGGGCATTCAGAACGCAGCGAGTGTTCTGGCCACGTTCGGGCAGGGGTCAGTGCGCGGTGGTCTCTTCGACCTAATTTGATGTGTATTTTTTTTTCTACCTCTATTATAGATAGTATTGTTACTATGAATAAACAGCTCTAGATATTTTCTAAAACCTTTGTTAATCACTCTCGAATGACACCGACTTTCACCTGCGAAGACGGTCAAAATCTCAATTCATTTATTCCTGAAATTATTGGACTCTGTAGGTATCATTTCCTGGAGAACGCTCAAGACAAGACATTTTTGTGCCTTAGAGAGTAAACCTAAGCCCAGCGTCTAACTCTTTTCTAGCTTCCTTCCAATCGATCTCATTCGAAACATCAACACTAAAGCCGCATTAGACACTGAAGCAAAACCAGCGCACTTCTGGAGGCAAAATTTACAATTATAACAGAAGCATACAATAGCAAAGTTCCGGCGAATGTCAATAGAAGGCGCCACGGTAGAATAAGCACACGGTAACGTTTGTTGACCAGCGATCTACATTCAGCCAGTGTGTCGTCCAGGGTCTATATGTGGTAGCATAACAATTTTTGTACTAATTTAAGAAGGCATAACGTTTTTAGAACTAACGATAATTTACTATGACAACTAAACGCATAACTGTTTTCACATAATGTTTACTGGTATAACTATATACAGCATAACGATAACTTACCATAATGTTTAAACACATAACCATATATAGCATAAAGATAACTTAGCATAATGTTTAAAGGCACACATTGAGAAAAGCAGACGGCACACCTAAGAAGTATGCACTTTTTCACTCCGGGTGGGCTCCCGCCAGAAGCTCTGCGGTCAGCCATGAGTGTCGCTTCTCCACACTCAACCTGCGCTCCACTACAGAGGATGCCGGCTCGCTTAGCTCGCCACATCCCCCTTTCGCTGCACATGGCTCGCTCCACTCAGGACCTCTTTTAAGTTTTATCTTGAAACTATTATGAAAAAGTTGCATTATGACACTATATATTATGCTACATTAATTATGCCAAAATAAATTAGGACAAAAAAATTATGTGTTTTAAATGGCACCTGTCGTCCATAGTGGTATCGTATCATAACAATCAAACTAGATCTAACCGAACAATCCATTCGTATGCTTCTCTAACGAATGTAGTGGACAGCTGCTTGGCTCTAACAGAGTACCTAATACGAGTCACAGTATCGGACAGCAGAGCTGCCTGGCCATACTACGTCATCTCTACCCTTATATCCGAGTTGTTTCCGGTTTTCTTTTGTATTGATATTAATTACTAGCAGCGCCCCGCGGTGTTACCCGCGTAGTTCCTGTTCCCGTTGTGCCCGTTGTTTTTTTTTTCGGGATAAAAAGTAGCCTATGTGTTCTTCCAGACTAAAATCTAACTGTTTTCCAAATTTCAGCCTGATCCGTTCATACGTTATGGCGTGATTGAGTAACAAACATCCAAACATCCAAATATACCTACAAACATCCATACTTTAACATTTATAATATTAGTAGGATTTACCGTTTTCTTTGCTTTATGTATTCTCTCTATTATTCTCCATCATCACCCACTACACAATTAATTTTCTTCAGCATTTGCAATGATTTAAATTGGAATTATAATAGAAGACTCTTTAGAGTAGTCACTGTTTTAAAACAAAAGTAGTCCGCAATAATAAGTTGAGCGCCACACATTTTTTGTTAACTGTTATTGGCTTATACTTGACCGCCATCTCATGTGATCTTAAGCGACGGTCTCCGATGGAACGTGCTAAATAACAGTACATTTCAAAACAATTTCATTTGGTAAGTTTAAAGAAATATCTACACTAACGTTAAAATAATCACAATTTATAATCCAGCGTATATTATGTTGTCGTCTTAATTTAGAACCTGAACACTTTACGTTCACATAAATACATTCACGCTCTTTAAACGGCCTCATAAACTGTGAGAAGGCTGACGCAACCCTTCCCGTCTACCGCCGTCCGTCTAGAATAATGCCTGCCTAGTGTAAATGCCTGGTATAAACACATAGTTATTTCATACGTCTTTACCAGGTCTCGGTAATAGCACTCATTTGTTATTCCTTTACACGTTGAACGTTAGCGTGAAGCGTTTGTAGACCTCTATATCAACACCATAGTACTTTGCCCATGTTTACCCTCGACATACCTTTTGTGACATTAAGTCGAAGGGAGTGCTCAGATTTCAATGCTGAGAAATTTATCAACATGATAAATAAAGAATGAAAAGCGAGGAAAGTGGCAAGCTGCCAACAAGTTAAAACAAAATCATATTTTTTCTTTTCAAAATATTAAATAGCGAAAATTATTGAAAAGTCTTGTGGCTTACTTGGTAATAAGTCTGCCTGGAAATTTGTAGTAAACTGGTCGTGGGTACGCTTTCTATGCGTGTCATCAGTATTTAATTACAATAAGTACTATATAATATCGGCTAATAACATTAACTGTGCCTGCCTCGTTAAAATAAATACTTGACATAATTTTAATCATATCTGTTAAACTTTGCTTAGCTTTTTAAACATCGATAATTACTGTACCGATTTCATTTTTCTAATAAACTTGAAAGGTTTTGGGCTTTTCAGGTCACATCAGTCTTCAGTAACTATTTGGCATAATCGGTGTTCGATACTTACTAATTCTGCGAAACTATAAGTACTAAAGTTAAACTATTAGTACTTGTAGCTAAGATGTTGTGATATATATTAAGATAATATGCATTCAAGTGTATGAAACCGTGTGGTATCTTAGTGGCTAAAACGTGTGATCCTTAATCGTAAGGTGAAGTCAGGTAGGATTTATTTGAACCTCTAACAGGTTCAAATCTCGCCTGCCTGATTATTTTCGAAGCATACGTGTATACGATTTATGTTACTCTTGTCTTTAACGATCAAGGAACATATCGTGAAGAAACCGGCAAGTTCCTCGAATATTTCCATCCACCTACCTTCACTCGGCCAGTCTTAGCACAGGGAACGTTTAGTGGACTTCTTTTTTTTATGCTTGCACTAGTCGAAAGTTGAAAAGGAAAATATAATGCGGCTGAGGTTTTGTAAGCTACACAAATTTAATTACGCATTTGTAATGACTAAGTACCATCTTATTTACTTATAGAAAAACACAGCAACAGCAAACACCCATGTTGTTTACTGAAATACAAAAGCACCTATCAATTACGTTCGTTCGCTCGTCACCATAGAAAGAGACCCATTTGCATTGTTATGATGTAATATCACAATTTCGTCGTGTATCTTTGGACGTTCGTACACGAAATTATACGATGGACACAGGGTTGTACTAACACGTAACATTTTTATTTTCTAAAAATAACCGTTGGTGAGTTCAAAGGTTTCTTTGGAGTTTCAGATTTTTTCGCAATTTCGCAATAATACCTTGGTGGCTTATTGCTAGCGCGCATAGGTGCAAACTCTACTTTAATGTTAGAAAATTGTGGTGAGGCTTTTTAACAAATTTTGTTTTTTCATTAAAAATTTAGCAACTCTACAGAATCTGGGGTTTATGAGCTTTGTCACTTGCATTATTTTGACGTGATAACGTCTTATAATTCGATGAAGCCGGCTGCACGCCCACAAAACATGACGTCATGTACTGTTACCGCGTTACCGTCGGTCGTTACCTCGCCGCATGTTTGTTACAGTTGTATTAATTATTTCGACCAGTAGTTCAAGCGGGGATGTAGCTCAGTGGTAGAGCGTTCGCTTTGCATGTGAAATGCCCCGGGTTCGATCCCCGGCATCTAAAAGCTTTTTTGCATTGTTTTTTGCATTGTTTTGATTGAAAATGACTAAATTCTACTGATTACTTTTTACATACAAATCTATTAAACAAATGAAATTAAAATTTTCTTTTGAAAAATGCTACCATTCTATCAGTATTTTCTTAAGGCGTTGTCACGTTCTATCGTCAGTAAACCGACTTTACAGACAAACATTTTTTTACTTACTTGCATTATCTTCGATTGGGAGAGAAAATTGGAATTAGAAGTTAAGCAACACAATCAACCTTATTCAAGTTGTCTTTAGTTCGATTTTGCTATTTTCTAACTCGTTTCCTTCCGGCTCAGAACCGTCACACCGCATATATCTGTCCCTGTTGGTCATATGTAACTTTTTGTAAGGATATAACCACATACTAAGTCTCTTAAAGATAACGATTAAGAAGTCTCTCAAGCTAGTTTGTGTTGAGAACCATTTTTTTAAAGTCATGTAGAACATGTCATGTAGATGATCAAGCAGCGATAAACATTGGAGATCACTAAAGATTCATTAAACTTCAATGTAAAGATTAGTTCGTCTTGTGTACGACCAGTATTCCATGTAAAACGAAGGATTTGCATGAAATAATGAGCGGCAACTAGAGCAGAACGTTAGTACTACCGTCTTAGAAGCCAGGGGACCATTCGTGAGGTATTGAGCGATGCGTCTTTGTACTACAGAGATCGGTAGGTAGAACTTGTAGCATTGAACATGTACTAATTGTTACAAAATAGTTCGTACATGATTAGTGTATAATTAAATGTTACATTGTTCATCTTTGCTCTTATGAAATCGAGTCTAAACCGACGGAAAAAAATATTTGAACCCTATAGAACTACGACTACAAACAACATTTAATTAACACAACATTTTGAAAATATTACATCTAGTACAAAAATCATTTGATGATTGGAACAGAATATAATATATTGGTAAAAGGTTTATAAATTAACATAATATAGAGGTAATATTTAGGTAAAAGGTTTATAAATTAATCCATACAAAGCAATACGTAGTACGCTAGTCTGATAATATACATAGATATAAACTGGAGCACACACGTATCCGAAATTTATCACTAATAATAAACTACAGATAAATAAAGCTTTTAGTTCAATCTGTTATTGGTAAATCTGATCTAAAATTTTAACGCCAGAAAATATCAAACCAATAAATTCAAATTGATATTTTTTATTAATAAAATTACAAAATCTGAAGAAAAAAAAACGTTTAACTTTTATATGGAATCCAATACATTATAAAATAGTAGGTATATTGTATGAATAAATACAAAAAACAAATAAGTTTGGTCACAAAAAGCTATCGAATCGGAAGTAGCGTTCTCTAAAAAGATACTTTATTGGTAGAAGAGTTTTGAAAATCGATATTAAGTATGTATTAGTAAAGTTAATAGGTTAAAAGTACACTACTTACTAAGAAATGTTTTCAATAAACAAATACAATCTAATACACCCTTACAATATTGGCTATAACCACAGGCTTAGGTATTTAGTTTGAAGTAACTACCTTACTTATGAAATTTATGAATCTTTGTTGTGGAAAATTGGACTTATTCTTTCTGTTTGTCTTTTGTCGCCATACCGGCGCCTGCCATAGCCATTTAGCGGAGGAATCCGAAACTTCTGTCTTTGAATATTTTTTAAGAATATAATATTTTTTTATTTGTTATGAAAATTGGAAAAAAAAATACTTTCGTTACATTTTACGAAGTTAAATGAATCCATTAACTATTATATTTTAACGCAAAAATGGGTTTATTCGAGGGTTAACAAAAATTGTATTATTTCTTTCGTTAATTTATCTTATGAAAAAAAAACTAATTACTCAGATGCGAAAAAAGAGCTTTTGCTTTTTTGTTACGTTTAGATCACGTTTTGTTGACTCTTTTCTTCCTACCATGGCTCAAAGCTCTAATATCTAAACTTCGTAGTATTGCAAAAGATAACAAATAACTTGAGCCCAATTTTGTCTTTTTGAGAACGCTTGACGTCACAAACGTCAAACATTTGTACCATCATCATCATCATCATCAGACTATCTGTGTCCAGGTTTCTCACATGATATAGCTATCGCTCAGCCCAATCTACAGCAGCACATTTTTTCACATACCGATTATACACATTTCTATACCAATTTGATTTCAATAAAAAATAGACTGGTTTTTGCCTCCTGCAAACCTTAATTAAATATTTAGAAAGCGGCGGAAAGTTAGGTATGGTTTAGGAATCTAGATATCTACTGTATTATTCATGAACTTTAGCTATAGTTCACGTGTATGCAAATTTTCCCCACAGTCTCACTTGATCTGGAAAGTTAGGGTCGAAAACCGGTATTTCAATTTATGCGGTTATAGGGCCAGAATTATCGTATATAAGAATCATGTTTAGAGCCTGCGATTTTTCGTGCGCAGCTACTATCAAACAAACCACAGGCCACAAACTAAGCCTTTAAAATTTTAAAGTAACTTCATGACTCGATCAAAATAAGGTTTCATATACATGTACATTTTTACTCAATAATTGCAAACGTATCCTTTCACAATTTGTACAATATTTTGCAGGCGTAGATATTACATTGTATCAATCTAATCTTAAAATACGTTTTCAGATGATTATGAACATCATCGGTCTGCATATTAAAAAACAAACAAAAACATAGAAGTGTCGAGAGACACAATCGGGTACATTTAAATAAAACTCAGACAGAAAAAATGAAAAACTGACTGATTTAGAGCTTTTAAATAACTCCGATGAGCTCGGCAGTGCGAATATTCAATTATTAACAGGAAAGAATCACATTTTTTGAATTTTATTATTACGTTTCGTATTACGAAATCATACGAAGAAGCGCACGAGCGCACAATATTACACTCAGGCTTAATGAAATGCCTCCTACACACAGGACTTTTTCTCAAAGCCATATCGGAGAAAATTTGATTCTGATTAAACTGGATGAAGGACCTCTTATCTATACAGTGATAAGGGCTTTGATGTGTGAAGACCTCTACTGAACGAGATATAGGTACACTTACACTATAACATAATTACTTACTGTAACTTTACCTTTTTTGTTACGTTACTTAGCTATTATGTCCAATTTGATTTGCGATGTTTTTTGGCCTATAAAAAATAATAATTTTCTTATTATTCCAAGATGACTTAAACAAATTGTTTTTGAAGAGGTTGGTTTGATGCATTTTCCAGTATATTTGTGCTATTGTTTCTCCAAATGGTCTAGTTAAGTTAGAAAACACTGGCTAAAAATATAATATATGTACGTGATATAAGAAACCCCAGTTTTGAATATTACGTGTCCCTACCGTAATTTTCAAAACTTGAAAACTTTATTTCAATTGTCAACCTTATTAGCTGTGTATTTTCCATCACGTTGAAAGAAAGAAAGATAATTTATTTGTTCAAAAAATGAGTAAATTACAAACACACATAATGCATGATATATAATAACTAGGTCACAAAATTTCAAAGTAGCTTGTCGTCATCTTTTGCCTGATATGGTAGGCATACAAATATTTTTCCAATTCTGAAATGATTGATGAGGTTTATAAGTCTAGTCACAAAATTAGCTTAACAACTCGCTCCTTATATGACTTGACTGTTGACTGTTGACTGGCCTCGTGGCTTAGTTGGTAGTAGCTCTGCCTGCGAAGCCGAGGGTTCGTGGGTTCGATTCCCACCCAGTGCAAATATTTGTGTGATGAATCCAAATGTTTGCACTGTGTCTGGGTGTTTCTATGTATTAATAAGTATGTATTAAAAACTATATAAGTATTAAATCAGCTATCTGCCCGCTATCATACAAGCTTTGCTTAGTTTAAGGTCAGGTGGTGTTGTGTGTGAATTGTCCACCAATATTTATTTATATTTATTTTAAAATAACCTTTCAACTAGGTATATGGATACAAAAAATAGAAAACTTTACAAATTAATCAAATCAAGTTACAAAATAACAAAAATTTATTTATTACTAAATGTCTAACATAATACCTAATTACATGAATTATTTCAAAGTAGCTTGTCATCATGTTTTGCCTGATATGGTAGGCATACAAATATTTTTCCAATTCTTGAATGATAGATTAAATTGGGTTTTTTTCACCATAACTTCCTTTGTTGAGGAAAGGTTGAGCGAATAACGAAAGTTTAGTTTTTGTAGTGGTAGGACCACAGAAACCTAAATAATATTATTACCTATTTAGATTTCTGTGGGTAGGACTCTTGGCATAGTCCGCCTGGGGAAGTACCACACCTTTGCCAGTTATTCTACCGCCAAGCACCAATGTAAGCGTTACTGTGTTCCGGTTTGAAGGGCAATGTTTCCAGAAAAATTACTGGGCTTAGAGAAATACCACCTTAGATCTCTGGGTGATGAGCGCAGTGCAGTGCTAGGTAATGATTTGGTCTCTTCATGTTCCAATAGCTGTGTGTTGCTGTGCTGCTGCATGTTGCTTACCACCAGGCACATGGCCTGCTCGTCTCATCACTATTTATTGTAAAAAAAAAAGGTTTGTGTAGTACTTTTGTGTTGGTTTTTAAGGTCTAAAGTTAAGATTCTCTACATATTTCAGCTTTGTACATCATTCTTCAGATATCGAATGGAAAACCCAACAATTTCGGCAATTATATTTGTTCGGCACATATTGTTGGGATGCAAGGTGCTCTTTAATAGGGGTCATTACTCACAGCGCCATGACAGAATACTTGAAATCATACGAGTCTCGGGATTTCTCTCTCTGCCGCACTATGGACCCGGCACTCGCACGGTGAATCCATGGAATGCTAAGAAGTTCTACTCTCTTGTTTCTTTATTTTCTTAACGATTTTTCTATAATATGATAATGAATGATCTTATTTCAGTTTAAAGTTTAGCAGCTATAAGTATTTTACTTATTTTAATTATATAGGAAGAAAATTGATAAATGTCTTTTTGAATTGAGGCGGAAAAATTTAATCTTTAGGTGAGAGGAAGACGAGGATATGAAATCATTAAACATTCAACAAGCAATTTTCGTCAAATCTTCAAGTTCTTGTATATCTACAGTAGATCATTAAATTTTCACCGTTTACTTTATCTCAGAAAAGTATTCTAAATTAATTGAACTAGGCACGAATCCAAAATTGCTAAACCTTTATGAAAGTAGGTATTTGACGTGTTAAAAAACTGATCAAATTGTAAATGTGTACTTTTATCGGATTTCTAGTTTTCTAGTATGCCATAGCTTCGTTCGCAGAGATCGTGATCCCTAATTCTGAATTCTCATCCTTAAAAACTTTAATCTATTTTGTAATCCCTAATTCTGAATTCTGATCCCTAAAAACTTTCATCTATTTTGTAATAAAATGTAAGCTATCGGATACACTTTGGAGAGTGTGCGACTGATTTGCATGATCTAATAACACCTTGTCCTTTTTTCTATCGGAATGCTCGTAGCTCGACATCGTTTCATGGTGGTTGATGTTCCAAAGACACGAACGAAGACATTTGACTCTACTTTTGTGATAAGAACGTCTAGGCTGTGGAATACGTTGCCTGAGTGGGATTTCCCCGATGGTTACAATCTTTTTGTCTTCAAATCGAGAGTGAATCGGTTTTTTTTTCTAGGTAAACACGCTCCATCGTAGACCGCATCGTCGCTTAACATCAGGCGAGATGGCGGTCAAGTGTACACCTATAAAAGTTAAAAAAAAAGCTCGTAAGCTACATTTAATGCAGATTAAAGTTTATCTATCTGAGTAAATTTTAGCGTGACCTATGTTCTTACGATTTGATTGAGCAATAAACATGCATACACAGTAATACACAAATATACATATAATACTCTGCTCATAATCCTACTGGATATTAAACGAGGCTCCAATGAAATTTCTCACCTGAAAATTCAAAATTAATGTATGAATGTTCCAAATATTCACACACTTTACATCTTCAAAGCTATGCAAATAGAAAATATTCGAAACGGAAATCATCCAAACAATTACTGAGTACATCCGTAGTACGTTTGATTTATTTCAGTGTGAGAGAAGATAAAATGTGGAGGTGGTAAAAATCACAGTCGTCACTTTATCTTGAATTAGTCAGAAGTGATTGACAGATAAAATTGCAGATAATACTTGCACCGATAAGTTTTCATATTTATAAGCTACGTGCAAGTGTTGCTTTATTTTTATAAATAGTAATAATTTCTAAAAGCATAAGATCACAATTACTATCTTGTCAATAAACTTTAAGTTTGTTTCATTTCAACTATTAACTTATGTTGTAAAATTAAATCTACCACATAGTTTTATTATAGTCTGGAATAGCACATACATTTATTTTTATCCCGGAAAAATAGCGCAATCGAAAACTATACGGATAAAATCGCGGGTATCTGCTAGTGTAAAATATTACTAAGCTGTAGTACTTAACATTTAATTTTGCTAATATATACAAGACAACAACAGAAAATAATATGTTTTGTATATTCCTGGCAGTTAATGCTACTAACCGGGTAATATTATTTTTAATTTTACATTTACGGGTTCATTTTTCGGAAATATTAAGCCGTATCCATTTTGTGTCTGCTCTGTGGTCTCGTCCTATTTTTCATCGGTGATCCATCGGCAGTCGACGTTGATCGATTAGAAAAAGAATTCTTTTGGAATGCAAATGTTTGTCCAGGAGGATGTTTTGCTTTTGATTTACTTGTAGCAGTTGTTTATAATGAATGCGATTTGCATTCAATTTATTTGCGCTACGTTGTTTAACGGTTCTGTTTTCTCCGCGTTCGCCTCGTGTCAGCGGCACTTGTTTTTCTTAATTTTGTTTTTTGAAAGACTGACACGTATTTGAATTCATACTTAATTATGTTTCCTGAGGCCTTGGCACCTTATTTAATTTTGTTTCCAGAGCTTGGAGTTTGGAGTAGAACAAATGGTATTGTTCTTCGTGTTACATCAGAATAGGTACTGTTCGCTTTGAACTGAAATAATCTATAGACATAAAACAGAAATTATCAAAAAATATAATAATTTACATGTCATACAAACGTATATATTACGTTAAATAATTATTAATTTTAGGGGCCCCTTAAACCTACGCGTCTTGGAGTCTACTCGAGATTTCTCTCTCTGCCACACGATGGACCCGGCGCCCGGACGGTGAATCCATGGAATGCTAAGAAGTTCGTCTCTGTCTCAACTTTCAAAGTTACGGCTGGTCTAGTCGAAAGAACAGCGCCTGCCGATCCGGAGACCCCGGGTTCAAAGCCCACGCGCGCCACTGTCTTTTCGAAGTCATGTGTGTAACGCTAACTTAAAACGGAGAATGAAAACATCGCGAGGAAACCGACCTGTACCTAGAATCTTTCCAAAGTCATGTATCATCTGGGCACTGGGCCAGCGTGGTGGTGGCCTTAACTCTCTCCAGAGAGGGCCCGAGTCCCAGCAATATTCCCACATTTAGTGGGCTGTTTGTTTATCTATATAAATATATAAAAGCGAAAGGTCACTCATCAAGGAATCTCAGAAACTACAAATGCTAGGAATCTGAAATTTTGCATGAAGGTTCCTTTTAGCACGTAGGCGCTCGCTAAGACGGGGTTTTACGAAATTCAACCCCTAAGAGGGTGAAACAAGGGATGAATGGTTGTATGAAAATTCGGCATTTTCAAAGTTACAAAATTTTGTATCTAGACACTTCACAGGAAGCAATTTTATGTTTGTTCTATTAATTTTGTAATTTCAAACTATACGGAAGTAAAATTGGGGATGAATGCCAATATGGAAATTTCCAACCGTTGAAGATAAAACCATGAAACTCTATATATAAACACTTGACACAAAGCAAACGAATGTTTGTTCTATCAATCTTGTAATTTTGAACTGTACAAGGGTGAAATTGGGGTTGAAATGGGGGATGAATGTTAATATGAAAGTTCCGAACCGTTGAAGATAAAACCATGGAACTTGACACAAAGCAAACCAATATTTGTTCTAGCAATTTTGTAATTTCGAACTGAACGGGGATGCAATTGGGGTTGAAATGTGGGATGAATGTCAGTATCGGAGGTCAAAACCGTTGAAGATAAAACCATAAAACTCTATATGTGTGTCTGGGTGTTTCTATGTATAATAAGTATGTATTTAAAACTATATACGTATTATATCAGCTATCTGGCCGCCATCGTACAAGCTTTGCTTAGTTTGGGGTCAGATGGTGTTGTGTGTGAATTGTCCACCAATATGTATTTATTTATTTATATATAGACACTTGACACAAAGCAAACGAATGTTTGTTTTAGCAATTCTGTAATTTCAAACTGTGTACGGGTATGAAATTAGGGATGAATGTCAATATGGAAGTTCCCAACCTTTAAGATAAAACCATGAAACTCTGTATATAGGCACTTGACACGAAGCAAATAAATGTTTGTTCTAGCAATTTTGTAATTTCGACCTGTATGGGGATGCAAATTGGAGTTGAAATGGGGAACGAATGTCTCTTATGCTTTCACACCTAAACTACAGAACTGATTTTGATGAAATTGTATAAAATTATTTTATAACCTCTTTTTAGTATGGCTGGGTATACAAATAGGTACTGCCTGAGTTATCGTAGTATTTATTTCGAGCGGACGAAGTCGCGGGTAACAGCTAGTACTTATATAAAACAGGCTAATTTAGTTTTAAATAAAAACGGTGTTTGATGTTGTTCTGGCATACGGCATAATTTTAACATACATATTTATTTATTCATGACCCACCCAGTCCCAATTGAGCAAGGCCGCTTTTTGAGTGATATTAAAAATATGTTCATAAAAACTCTTCTTTTTCAATTCCCGCAGCGCAATTAGAATCCTACTAATATTATAAATGAAAAAGTTTGCATGTTTAGATGTTGCTCAATCACGTTAAAACGCCTGACCGGATCGAAATTTAGAACACAGATATATGTCACAGATTATAGTCTGGAATAGCGTATAGGCTACTTTTAATTACGAAAAAATTACGGGAACGGAAAATACACGGCTAAAACCGGGGGTCGCTAAAAGATAACCATTACTGATATGATGCAAATTCTTTCAATTATAAATGCCAATAGCTAGCATCGCTCTTGCAATAAAATCCTCTGCGTACAGTTTTTCCATTTAAACTCATTCTAAACGCTCATTTAACTCGTAGACTATTCCAATTCCATTACTTACCTGTAGTTTTTTATCGAAACAAAACTAGAAAAAGTTTCCCAATGCTATAAAAACTTGTGCTGTCCATTTCGTTCGACAGGCAACACATCGTTCGGAGTTTTTCCTGATATTCCGTGAATCCTTTAGTTACCTAGGGTCGGGGTCTATATTCCCGATGACCGATTGCCAAAAGACGTGCTTCTGCCAAAATAACTTACCTTCTAGACTTGCTGTTTTCCACGCAATTGCAAGCCTAGTTATACTGGTACTGGTTTGCGTTTTTGTAATTGGACATTGAAAATCAGGGGTCAGAGTTAGTTTGTATCTAGTTAATGAAACAGAAACGTGTGGGTCTAGTGAAGAAATCTTTGCGAACGTGTCCTGAATACTTAGCGGTTCATAGAACATCGTTTCTTCGAAGAATGAAGGGGGTTATATAGGCTTTTCGTAGATTGGGAAAGAAGTCACGTGTATCTACCAATTACCCGTAACCCTTGGTTGCTTATAGCGGTACAGGGTCGATGAGTATCAATTCGATATTTTGCAACGTTTATCATAAACATGAACAGTTCACTAAATGTTTCCACTGCTGGAATTTGGACCCTTTTTTCACACGGAAAAAGTCAAGACCATAATCCACGCTTGTCCAGTATATGATGGAAAATGACGCATGACCTTGAACAATTCTGTGAATATTCCAATTTCCTCACGATGTTTTCTTTTTCATTTAGAGCCCGTAATGACGTCGAACTTATACATCTGGTCTTAGAAAAATACTCAAAATTTTGGCGAGATTTTAATCAACGTCTCATGACTGGGAATCGCTATCTCTAAATAACGCCTATTACTTAGCAGAAAACTGAAAGCGGCATGATAAAAAAAATCATGAAATCATAAATAAATATAGTTTCTATCAAGAATGATTTTTGAAATCTACAAAATGTACCAAAAATTTGATTCAAAATCGCAATTTTATGGCTAGGTCGTGTTCGGTTAGTTAGTGCAGTTCGTTTTTGCGTCCGTACGTTCAATTCATCAGTATCGAAGTTTGGGGGCAAACTGTTGATTGGGGCGCGTTTTTAAAATGCAAAAGCGAGTCATGAAATTTATAGAATATTCTCCTTGCTATTTTTCCGGAACATGGCAGTACTCACTTTTCCGAGGGTCCAAATACTGCGATATGGTAAATATGAGATATGGAGTATAGACCGTGTTTAAGGCGGATGGGCCAAGCCAATTTTCCATACAAAAGTTTGGGAACCAATACAGGCAACAGAAATAGTATAATGTCTGTTTGTTATTTTTTTCTACACGTTTGATTAATTTTCCATCCGCGAATACACTCATATATTAAAACAAACTTGTATTATTATCTATTTTTGCAAATGATAAGTTTTGAAAATTTGCCGGAGACTACGCATGTGTGTTTAGCTCTCGGCCCATTCACCTTGAGTACAGGTGCTTCACAGACGCGAATTTATTTACATGGTACCCGCACCTACTCAGTCGCGTAGGGCATCGATCTACCAAAATTGTTACTTACCCAACAGAAATCTGGACCTGAGCACCCAAGATACAGGCTCAGCGTAGTTGGGGGCTCAACGTTAACAGTGAAGAAATGTATAATTGAAGTAATTATAAACTCGCTTTGCAAAATGTAGTCGTAATCTTTAGGCAATACATAAATTGAATTGAAAACGTTTGGGCATGGTATTGATGGTAGTTTACAAGCTTTCTCCACAAGCTCAAGAGAATCTTTTAAGAATAGGGTAAGAACCTAGCTTAACAAACAAGTTATTTCAAATTACAACGTATATCTTAAAATAAAAGTGCAATTTTTCTTAAAGTTTAACAATAAATTAAACTAAAATTTTGCTTTTTAATTGATGTTTATACGGGTCGATATTTTTGTTTTGTACTATATCGCAATTTGCATTTTATGTGAGAAATGTTCAGCAAGGTTTATGAAACAGTGATAATTTTGTTTACTTCGTAATTTTTTTACTAAACTTACCTAAATTTATTAATTGGCTTATGCATCTTTTGCTGTGATTAAAAACCTAAGTCTGTTAACAATTATTGTTTGTAATGACAAATATATTATGCTTTTTCTTGTTAGTAGGTGCAAACGCAAGCATACGCGTAACTCTATAAACCATCTCATATCAAGGATGCCTTAATCACGTTACATGCACGATATGCCAAGCTTGAAACCATTAATAAGCGAGTATAGTGTTATCTCAATAAGACATGTTATATCAACCATCGTATAACTCGCTATTCAATAAAGCTGCAAGTTTGGAGACAAAGGCGATATTAAGCTAAGACCTTGTAGAAGACGGGGCTTGTTCGTTAATTTAGTTTCGTCAGCGTTTGACAGAGCGGTTATAACACATTGTTATTACCGCATATAACCGTTATTATGGGAATACTTGAAAGTTAATTAAAGAGAAGTTTGATAAGTGACATAATGAATTAGGTAGGCGCGATGAATATATCAATTTGATGACGTGCGGAAACTTTAGACATTCATTATACCATATAATTAATTTAAAAAAATCGTTTCTTGGCAAATAATAGCTCTGTCTGTTATTTGCCACTTCAGTAAAAAATGTAAAAAAACGTTTATTTGGACAAAAGTTGAGTTACAAGTTAGGTGTTAGTGTGACATTACTATTTATGGCTGAACTCAGTGATCAGAGATTATTACAAATTGGTGGTGGTGGTGGACAATTCGAACATAACACCATCTGACCACAAACTAAGCAAATTAAAATGAAAACTTTTAAAAAATCTTAAAATAACACTAACTGATATTGGCGGCCTTATCGCTAAAAGTGATCTCTTCAAGGCTACAAGACAGTGGTACGGAAAAGAAAACAGAGGAAGATCACAAAGTGAGAAATTAATTAAATTAATCAGTTATTAATCAATAAACTAGCTGAATGCGGCGGTGTCATTTGGACCTAGACTCCACTGTATGGTTAAATATTATTGTTTTTTCCTATCTGTATCTATTTAGTTTATATTAAAACAGCAACAAAAATAATTAATAAGTTCATATTGTGGTCAGAACTACAATAAAGAACAGATAGGTAGGTACGTATAGCTAATGTCGGTACTGAACTTTTTGCTCGGAACAATAAACACAAATTGGACAGGACTGGATGTTCTTCTAACCACAGTTATTGCGTGGCCTCGGACGTCTGTCGTCAATGAGATTTTTTGTAGTTTTTGCGGCTATTCTGTGTAGATAATGACAGATCCAGAAGTGACACACATACATACGTGTCTTTAAATCGAGAGTGAATTGGTTTCATCTAAGTAAAAACACATTGTACTGATTGAAACATTTTGTAGGGATAGGACCCTTTGCAGAGTCCATCTGGGGCTGTACCACACCTTTGCCAGTTATTCTACCGTCAAGCAGTAATGTACAAGCATTACTGTGTTCCAGGTGTGTGTGAAGGGCAATGTTTCCAGAGAAATTACAGGGCTTAGAGATATAAACATCTTAGATCTCTAGGTGACAAGCGCAGTGCAGTGCTAGGTGATGATTTGGACTCTTCATGTTCCTATAGCTGCGTGGCACTGTTCTGTCATGTGGCAGGCATGTTGCTTACCATCAGCCACTTGTCCTGCTCGTCTCATCACTCTTTATTTAAAAAAAATAAAAAAACACGCTACGAGACGAGTAAACGGTTAAATGTAAACCGATAGAAGTAAAAAATAATAATTTTGCATTGGCGTATATCTCAATAAAAAAAGCTAGATATTTACTCATTATTACACACGCTTTAAAAAAACTCTTATACAGATAAAAAAAACCAATAAAACTTGTGATACCAGCGGCATGTAGAAATGCATAGGGGCTTTGTTTGTTATCCTTGATGTAATTTGGAAATATTTATTCTCAGAATTCTGTTAAAACCTATTCGCTAATATATTTATTATTTAAGTATTTTTTTGCTTCTGTGAGCAATATAAGCACTCACGACTATTCCTACGAGGGTTCACCGTTGACGAAACCGTCAAGGACGCTACCTATAACTTATCATTTATTCAATAAAACCTTCCTTTTCTCGTTTTTCTTGGTTTTCCTCGTTCTGGTATTCTGAAATTCTGTAGGACTGGCTTTTTTCGTATATAATTACCATAACAAGTAATCATGATAGAAAAGTGGCGCCTTCGTAAAATTCACATTTAAGGGCAGCTTAATGAACGCGCAATACGTATTGTAATTTCTCTGTATACTTCATTTAAGTTTATTCAACTTTGTTATATCAAATATTTAATGCTCAAGTTTCAAAACGTCACGATGAGGAAATTGCGATGAGCAGAAAGGCGGAAGATTCGGAATCATCAAGCGTTGAAAAAGATTTTTCGTTTTGCTTCAAAATATTTCAAGCTTGAGTCTTTATTTTTTATCGTATCTTGAGATGGAAATCGACAGCTTAATGTTTGTTGTGATCGGAGTACCGGCGCTTCTACCGCCTAACTAAATCGGCTATCGCTTTGCTAATGCTGTCTCTATCATTTCAAGTGAAATGAAAAGAGAGAGAAACATCGAAGCGATGACATTTTTCGTTCGGCGGTAGACCCCTGGGTCGCTTGGCGCCGTTGACAGCGTTAGGAAAGTAGAGATACGGCACGTACTTCAAAATAAGGTCTGCATGAAGTTTATCTGAAAATTGTACCAAATTCCTTCTACAATACTTCTTCAGTATTATCTTGTAATTTTTGGTGTTACTTTTTGTTTGACCAACATTAGTGAAAGCGATTAACGTATGTAAATACGGTATTGTATTTACCTACACCATTGACGTATAAAAAAGACGGACGCAGTCTCGCTAAAACCAAAACTGTGTGTATAGAGTCGGACACATATGCGTGTGCGTTGTCACTGATAGGCTGACATGCACACAAATATACAAGTTTGCGAGTGTAATGACCCACTGATTTGTGTATGGGACAGCGCATACTGGATATGGTGGTGGATATTAAATGGCCGACTCCATAGACACAGTTTTTGTTTTAGCGAGACTACGTCCAACTTTTTTATACGTCCTTGACCTACACCAAAAGAGTTGTATGCATAGCAGTGGACAATGTTCATATTTTTTTGAAATATATGCAAATGCAAATAAACAGTATTTACGATACTTTTATGCTATTTTTTTCTGTTTCTGTGGTGGTATGGTGTTTTATAAAAATAATAAATAATGTTTTGTAATTCTGTGTGTTCTGTAGAGTAATTACACTGGCAGATTGGAAACCTTCCAACTTTCATAATCAATCGTGACAGACGGTTTTTGTTGAAATCCATAACTAGATGACGTGATCGACCCGCCTTGCTCAAGGGCGTCACTTAGTAAATTACGAAAAACTTAATATTTCTGGAATAATGTGATGAACCTATTGTCTTTAATATATGAGCTGATGCTCTATCTAAATTGCTATAATGTGTGTGGCGTTTTTGGGCTATTACTGAATTTGTTACCATAGTGATTGTTCGAACATTTCTCTAGGGGTGTATGGTACCTATCTCGATTACTTGCTATGTTTCGTCGTTTCAATCTGGCATTAATTATTTATCAGTACTGTTACTGAAATATTATTATATTAATATAAATATAAATAAATAAATTATAGTAAATATTAATATTACAGTAATGTTAGTAACTATGGAAAATACAGAATGTATAAATTAATATCTATAAGTATGTATAATGTTTTATCCTGAGTTAGGAACTGAAGAATCCATTGACAGACAAATCTAACCGACCATACGGCGGCGCTATAACATAATTTATTATTTTGAGCTTTAAGTTAACCAAAAATCTATTTATTTTTGAGTAACGTCAAATAGGTGCAGAGTTTTTCTACATTGGTATCTAAAAGAAAAAAAAATTGCTTCAGCTGGGTGACTTAGTTTAGCGGTAAAACGCATGACATTTTTTTAAATATGATGATTTGCAAAAAAAGGGTTTGAAATCGGACCAATTCGTTGTTATTGCAAAGGCTGGCTAGGTGAATGTAAAACCATACATTATAAAACATTACACAACAAACATTATGTACAGTATTTATGCCAGAAATACCGACTTGGGGCCCATAGCAAGTCTAGAACATTATAATTTACGTTTATACCGATTTTAATCACTCCCTAATTGCAAACAAGTTATCGAAAAGAAATCACTTACGTAGGGTTCCCGGCGTCGTCCAAAGTCCAGTTTGGTCCGACAGGAATGTAGGTAGGGATCAAGTGGGAATGTGGGAAGAACCAAACCAGGCGATATCGAGGCGAACTCCCGAATTCCCGTTCCAGTAAGTAGTTCAACCGGTCCCGCGGTTGAGAAGGGGCCAGTCCCGTAGCTCACTTCAAAAATAGTCCAGCACTAATCCCGAGTGTCACAATTCACTTAATAGTCTCTTCCTGTAGCACTATATTAAGTTTTTATCCCGAAAAACTCCAAAATCTCAAAGGGCGTGACTGTTTAGTTCCAGCGAAAACAAGACAACGTCACTTCACAGCCGGCTGTCAAAACCATAGATACACGCTAATCGTCGGCCGATATAATGTTGCCCGATTATACGGAACAAAACCCCCGACCAATTGAACTCCAGGTCAATTTTAGAAAACCAGTATTTAGCAACTAGTATTTAGTAACTAGTATTTAGTAGTATCCGGACCCCAAATAAAACGAAATTCCCAACTTTGACACGAAAGTGGAAATCAAACCAAAAAAAAACTTTACCAAAAATAGCAATAAAATTAAATAAAATTTTAACCATGAAAAATACGTATATCTAATAAAGAGGCAGGCGTGCCAGAGAGGACACCGCGCGCCGAAGTCTGGAACCAGAAACCAGAATCTCCGCCACGCGGGGTGTGCCATCAGTACCAGATATCAATTTTAAAATACGTCCCCTACGCCAGAGTAGGGGGGCCAAATTTGCCTCTTTTAATAATACTAAGTCCCCTTCCCGAGGGGCCTCCGTCCTATCTGTCCATTTTACCCGTTGTTGCAACAGATGCAAGTACTCGGCCGACCAGCGCCTCCAGAAGTCTTGACTTATTTGCTGCAATAACTGAAAACGGGACAGCCGTCCGGGGCGCTCATCCTTCCAGGGATACTCCGGCAACGCGGTTAAAGGCTGACCGATCAAGAAGTGACCCGGCGTCAAGACTTCTAGATCGTTAGGGTCAGGCGAGATTGGACAGAGAGGACGGGAATTAAGAACTGCCTCCACGCGGCATAGTACCGTGACTAACTCTTCCCAAGTTAACACGGTCTCCCCGATGACACGGCGGAGATGGGTTTTAGCAGACTTCACCGCAGCCTCAAAAATTCCTCCCCAGTGAGGACAGGCCGGCACACTAAATTGCCAGCTGATTCCCCGCTGGGCGAGAGCCAGACTTAAACTATTATTACCAGAATTTAAAAAATTATTAACTTCGCGTAAATAATTCGCCGCCCCTCGATAATTTGTGCCATTGTCCGAACGTATTAAAGAGGGTACTCCTCTTCGCGCTACAAAGCGATCCAGCGCCGCGACAAAGGCCTCCGTAGACAGCGCAGAGACCAGCTCCAGGTGGACTGCTTTGGTGGCCAAACACACAAAGACGCACAGGTAGGCTTTAACGACCTTGGCGTTACGCAACGTCGATGACTTGACCGAGAAGGGCCCAGCGAAGTCCGTTCCGACCCCGTCGAACGGCCTCGAGGGAGAAATCCTATCCGGAGGAAGATCTCCCATCATGGGCTGCATGGTAGACGCCTTGAGCCTATAACAAGGGACACATCTAAACAGCACCTTTCGGACCGCCCTGCGAGCCGACAAGATCCAGAATTCACGCTGCAACACAGCGAGAAGCGCGCCACATCCAGCGTGCGCGTTACCGATATGCCGATCGGTGATCAGCAGGTCCACCAGAGGACCTCCTTTCGGTAGCAACAGGGGGTGCCTGCTGCCGTACGGCAGGTTGGCTTTCCGGAGCCGACCTCCTACGCGCAGAAGACCATCCTGATCTGTGAAAGGGTTCAACTTGGCGACTGCACCCTTCAAACGAGCGCGTCCGCAGCGCAGCGCCTCAAGTTCCGTCGGAAACCTTTCACCCTGCACCAGCCGAATAAGGTGCAGCAAGGAACTCCGACGCTCCTCCACAGTGGCGATCTGGTCACTCCTCCTCTGACGAGGGTGGCGACAGTTGTGGATGAAGCGTTTAATCCAGCTAGTTACCCCCAACAACTTATCCAGCTTGCTGTAACGACCCGTCAACCAGTCAGGGTCTGGGGGCACTTCCGCCACAATCGCATGCACGCGGACTCCGGGCAGCTCCGCTCGCTCCGAGTCCGCGCCGAGAGCTGGCCAGGAAGCTTCTGGCTCCCGCAGCCAGTCCGGACCCCACCATAAGGGGTGATCAACTAGCTCCGGCGCGGAACAGCCGCGCGAAGCACAGTCAGCGGGGTTCAACTCACCCGGGACATGTCTCCAAACCATGTCCAGTCCAAGGTTTTGGACTTGGGAAACCCGATTTCCCACAAAGGTCTCCAAGGTGTGAGGGGCTGCTCTTAACCAGGCAAGCACGACCTGACTGTCGGACCACGCATAGACATTCCGGATGTCTATCGAGGTGGACAGTTCCTGATATACATGCTTGAGCAGCCGAGCAAGTAATGTGGCTCCGCTCAATTCCAGTTTCGGAATGGTGAGTCGTGTCCTGATAGGAGCTACCTTGCTCTTCCCCAATAAGAGCGTGACATTGACGTGGCCTCCAGCGTCAACTGTACGCAAGTACACAGATGCGGCATAGCCCAGCTCGGACGCATCACAGAACCCGTGCAGGCTGATCCGGCTACAGCCTGGTGGCAGAATGCGACGGGGCAACGCCACTCGATTGACCGTTTCGAGGTCAGATATTAAACGAAGCCAAGTGTTAAGCGAGTCTCCAACCAGGGGGTCGTCCCATGAGACCTTCAGAGTCCAAAGTCGCTGTAACAGACACTTGGCTGCGAACAGAACCGGACTGATCCAACCGTTTGGATCAAACATCCTGGCGATGGTGGACAAAACCGTCCGTTTCGTCCACGCGCGTGTGGCTTCCAGTGCCACCCGAAAGGTGAAGATGTCAGCAACCGGTTGATACTGCATGCCCAGAACCGCAATCCCGTGCGGATCGTCACCTTCCTCAAAGAGCCCGGGATCCTGCTGGTGATCGTCCGGGATACCAGCCAGGACGTTGGGTTCATTAGAGAGCCATTTCCGAAGCTCATAGCCTCCAGATGCGAGAAGCTCTGTAAGCTCATCCCGGAGCAACAGAGCTTCCTCCACCGTCTGCGCGCCAGTGCAAACGTCGTCCACGTACAGGTCGCGCTCCAGAACTGCGGCTGCACGTGGGTACCGAGCCCGTTCTTGCTCCGCCAACTCCAGCAGTGAGCGGATCGCAATGAAGGGGCTTGATCTCAACCCATAGGTGTTAGTGTTCAACTCATACACCATCATAGGGTCCTGAGGACTTTCCCGCCAGAGGATCAACTGGAACCTCCTGTCCTCGGGGTGTATGACCGTTTGTCGGAACATCATACGGATGTCCGCTCCCAACACCACCTGATGCCTACGGAAATTCAGGATGATGTCTACAATATCCCGATGTAACTTCGGTCCAGCGTGGAGGCACTGGTTCAGTGACACTCCTGTCGAAGTCGGAGCGGATCCATCGAACAACGTCCTGAGTTTGCCTGTCGACGCTTTCAAAACAGCGTGATGAGGCAAAAAGTAGTGGTCCATGGTCGACCAGTCGTCGCGAGCCGGAGACATGTGGCCCAGTGCCTCATACTCCCTCATGAACTCGATGTACTTTTCCCGAAGTACAGGATCTCGAGCCATGCGTCGCTCCATGGACCTGAGCCTTTTCTCGGCCAATGATCGAGACTGGCCCAGACGCGGGGGGTTATCCCGGAAAGGCAGCCTAGTCTCCAATCGCCCAGAAACCATTCTCCGAGTGTGAGCCTGATAAAAGTTCTCACACTCCACGTGCTCGGGATCCAGCCGAGACACGGTAGGCGGCTCTTCGATCTCCCAGAACCTCTGCATGATCTGAGCGAGGGCCGTTCCCGTAAAAGAAGCCTGATTCGTCTGCTGCCACTCATCCACCATTCCCAAAATGGCGTTCCCGTAGATGGTGGGCAGCGCCATCAGCGAAGACTGGTCCAACAGTCTAGGCTTCCCGTTCATGATGTAACCCAGTACATCAGAACCCAACAAAAGATCTACCGGACCCGCCATCCCGAAGCGGGGATCCGCCAACCTGAGACCCTTAGTACAGGACAAAAGATCCGGATCTATGTCCGCCTGAGGAAGCCAACCGACAACCGAATCCATGACGGTGGCCCTGACCGCAATCCTTTCCGAATATGAATGTACGGACGAGAAGGAGAGGCGGGTCTGTCCAGCCGACCGCACCTCTGTGTTCCCGACTCCCCGCAACGGAGTCGGTGACGGAAACCTAGCCAGGCCCAGGCGATGAGCAACCCGGGTTGTTAAAATGCACCCCTGGGACCCTGTGTCCAAGAGCGCTCGTATCCGGACGTAGTCGCCTCTTGGACCCCAAACCCTTAACCAGAGGGTGGGCAGCAGGACCACCGGTTGATCCTGTGCCAAGGGAACGGAGGCTAGTCAATCCCTCCGAGGCCCGTCCGAACCCGTCGGACTACCGGGCCCAGCCCAATATGGCTGCCGAGTGCAAAGGGCCATCGGAGGGGGGGCATATCCGGCCGCCCTGCCATACCGAAAGTAGGGCGGGTGGTAGTCCAGCCTCGGATGCTCATGGAGGGGAGGCGTGTACGCCCTCCATTGCATTAATCGCGGATCCAGCGGCGGAGAAGGATAACGCTGGGGAGGTGGCCCCCGTGGTGACTCCGGTATCACCCCTCCACCTCTCCAGTTCGCCCGCGTCCGCGCGGGCTGTGAGGTCGGTGACCGAGCCACGTGTAGGACGCCCCTTGTTGGGCTGCCCGGTGCTGCCGTGGGTTGGGGTGGAGGGGGTGTGCTCCACGCTGTAGCCACTTCATTGTTGTACAATGCGTGGCTCTGCGTGGGAGCGCCCCCGCCCGTGGAGGGCCCCCTCCCTGAGGGCTGTCGACCAGCACCATCGCTCCTGGTGCACAAGAGCTGGTGGTGTGGTCCCCCACACCCAGGACACGGCCGTGCCGTGGGGCAGTCATTGTACAAATGACCCCCCAGGCACCCGTAGCACCGACGCAACTTCCGAACGATCCCTCGTCGGTCGGAATTCGTCCTCGCAAGCAGGGCCGGACACTGCACCAGCGCGTGAAGCTGGCCACAGTTCGGGCAATCCTGCTCCGACGCAGTCGTCACCGTCGCCGTCCGCTTTACCCCACCCTGAGTGCGGGGATTGGTAGGTCGCGGTCCTGTTCCGGCAGGGCCACGAGCTGAAGCGGCGGGCTGCGCCTCCTGCGGCGCCGACTCGACCATCCTCGCCTCCCACTCCAGGACCCGAAGCAGCTCCTCAAACGTGGGGAAGACCTTCGGGTCGCCGTGAAGGCCCCTTTCCCGCTCGAACCGGGTGCGCAACTCCAGCGGCACCTTGCCCAGCAGAATGTGGACCAGCAGAAACGACCAGTGTTCTACTGGCAGTCCCAAGCTGCGCAAGGCGTTGTACGCCACCTTCACGGGCGTGAGGATTAGCGGCCTCAACTGAGACCTCTCAGTCACCTTCGGCAGCCCCAGTATTTGGAACACGTGAGCGTCGGCGAGGAGCCGAGGGTTTTGGAACCTCGTCTCCAGCAACTCCATCGCCGTGCCGAAGTTGTCGTCGTCCAGCTCCAGGTGCTGGATCAGGGAGAGTGCCTCACCCTCCAGTGACGTGCGGAGATAGGCCAGCTTCTCCGCCCTCGTCAAGTCCGTGCGTGAATCTACGAGAGAGGCGAACATGCTCCGGAAGCCGCTCCACTCCCGCAGGTTCCCTGTAAACCTGGGCAAGTCCAGAGTGGGAAGGCGTCCCACTACACCCGAGCCCGCATCCCTGATGACGGGTCCCGAGCTCGCCCTTCCCTGACGAGACCTCTCCAGCTGGCGAACCCTTTCGGAGACCTCGTCGTACACATCCAGGATGCGCCGCATGTCCGCGTCAATCCTCTCCATCTGGTCCTCAGGTGGAGGCGGCCTTGCATCCCGCAGCAATCCTGTGCTCCTCTCAGCGACCTCCAGGCGCCTGTCGAGCTGTTCTGCCCTGTTTTGCAGCGCCTCCTCCCGGTCTCTCCGGCCGACCAATCCTTGTAAGGATTCGAACCATCGGAGCTGGTTGGCCAAATCCGAAGCCATTTTTAAATTTAAATTTAAATTTTAAATTAGCCTAAAGTTCGGACAATGTCACAACAAATATATCCGCAACCTAAAAAACCGGATACCACTTAATACTAATTTCCCGACAGTTTGGGGAGAAATTATAAACTGGGAACCCCCAAATATCTGGCCTACCTGATATCTTTTCCCAGAAAACTAAAAACAAAAGAGGGGTATTTACGGCTAACTACGCTCTGCTACCAAAAAATGTACAGTATTTATGCCAGAAATACCGACTTGGGGCCCATAGCAAGTCTAGAACATTATAATTTACGTTTATACTGATTTTAATCACTCCCTAATTGCAAACAAGTTATCGAAAAGAAATCACTTACGTAGGGTTCCCGGCGTCGTCCAAAGTCCAGTTTGGTCCGACAGGAATGTAGGTAGGGATCAAGTAGGAATGTGGGAAGAACCAAACCAGGCGATATCGAGGCGAACTCCCGAATTCCCGTTCCAGTAAGTAGTTCAACCGGTCCCGCGGTTGAGAAGGGGCCAGTCCCGTAGCTCACTTCAAAAATAGTCCAGCACTAATCCCGAGTGTCACAATTCACTTAATAGTCTCTTCCTGTAGCACTATATTAAGTTTTTATCCCGAAAAACTCCAAAATCTCAAAGGGCGTGACTGTTTAGTTCCAGCGAAAACAAGACAACGTCACTTCACAGCCGGCTGTCAAAACCATAGATACACGCTAATCGTCGGCCGATATAATGTTGCCCGATTATACGGAACAGACATCATACCTTAAATCAGTTTAAATTATATCTTTTCACATTTTAAACGAATACAAAAGCATTAAATTTTGTTTACGCGTCTATTAGAAAAAAAATGTTTTTTTTTGGTTGTTTTGGTAAAAAGTTGAAAGACTGTTATCAAACTACAGATTTATAATCCAAAAGGAATCCAAACTGTTAATCCGCAGGAAGCGTAAAGGCCCGGTTCACACGGCGCGGCTGCAAACCGCGCCCGCGCGCGGGCGCGGTGCCGCGCCGCGCGACGGTTTTGTTTCAATAATCACGAGACCGCAGGTTTTCGCGGTTTCTGCTCCGGAAAGCTACTTCGCAAGAATCGCGCGCAGCCACGCGGGCACCGCGCGGCTGCCGCAGCCGCTGCGACTGCCGCAGCCGCTGCGGCCGTAAACCGCGACGTGTGTATTGAATTCAATTTTATATGGAAATCTGCCCCGCGCCCGCGCGCGGGCGCGGTTGACAGCCGCGCCGTGTGAATCGTCTCTAAGCGCACATATATTATTATAAGTATACTCGTATTGTTTCCCAAAGACCCTTCGTTTTCTGCAATAGTTCAATTTTCCAAAGTCCGACTGACGTCGTGGTTGTCAGTACCGAGTCTTCGTATTGCCCGAAGGTCGTGGGGTCGATTCTCCCAGTACAAAAATTTTTTTTGCGCATAATACGGATGTTTGTTCTGTGTCTGGATTTTTGACTGTTTATTTCAATTTCAATGTTAAATATGATGAAAAACAGCTGCCATAGTATTGCCATTTACATGGTTTAATATGGTGATATTTACAGAAAAAAATATCAAAGTTGTGACATTTTTTATTCTTTGAATTATAGTTTAAAAGAATTTGTTAGAAATAACTAAGTTTATGAGGCAGTAGAGATCATCAAAAGGGAACATAAAAAAAATGGCTGTCTGTAAAGTCGGTTTACTGACGATAGTTGAACGTGACAACTTCAACTACGCCTTAGAGCGAGGTAACGCCGCATGACGTCATGCGGCGAGGTAACGGCGTTAACGGCACACGACGTCATGTTATGCGGGCGTGCAGCCGGCTTCATCGAATAATAAGACGTTGTCACGTCAATAAATCCCTTAAAAAAGAGCAAAATTATCTGACACCTAATTCATTATAAAATTAGGTTGCAGCAAAAACACAAACAATGATTTAACGCATTCGTTTAACATCAACTTTACTAATGATGAATCTTTTCAATTCCGTTTTATAAGCAAAAAACTCCCATCTATTTGATCTAATTCCCCTCGACATAAAAAAACAAACATTATTCAACTTGTTTAAATCAGAAATAAGATGGATATAAAACAGTTCCATCGTAGGCGGGCCTCGTAAACCCTATTCAGCGTGTGGGCTTCACTCATGTTTAACTTCTACGTAATTCTTAGGTTGCCGTTTGTACACCTGGCGATATCCGAGATGCATAAAAAATCCCATTAATTTAAAAAATACGTTTTTTTATGTTTGTAGCTCAGTCACGTCGAAACGGATCAGATTAAAGACAAGAATAACATAGAGGCTACCTTTTGTTGGGGGAATATTAAGGGAACAGGGACTACGCGGACCAAGTGCTGCCAGTACTTAAATACGGAAGATTAGATGTTTGTTTTTCAATCACTCGAGAATATCTGAACCACAGAAATCTAAGTAATAATTATTATTTAGATTTCTGTGATCTGAACAGATCGGCGCCTCTACCGCCTAACTAAATCGGCTTTGGCTTTGCTATTGCCATCTCTTTCATTTCAAGCGAGAAGAAAAGAGACAGCAATATCAATGCTAAGACAGTTTGCGTTATGCGGTAGGTTTAAGGTAAGCCCGGGTTGTTCATGAAACATAGTTAGAATACTCGTATATTCCAACTATGTTAGGTTAGCATAGGCCACTTTTAACGCGACTGAAAGAAGGGTTATGTTTTTAGCGCGGATCTTGTATGTTTGTAAATTTCTTTACTTTTCCAAACTACTGGATAGATATCGTTAGATTTGTGTCAATCAGCGAAGTGTCCTTATGTGTATAGTATACCTCTATATTGTTTTTTTAGTTGTACATTTTTGCAGTCGGATTATTTAAATTCAAGTTATTAAATCATACCAGATTAGGATTATACCTCGATTATCAGCTGAAACAGCGTCCCGCGGTTTTTCCGCGGTAATTTCCATTGTCGTTATTCTGTCTCTATCAAAAGTATGTGGCATTACAAATTATAATTTTCCTAATTGTGTTTTGAAAATCAACTTGAGAGTCTCAACCTAACTAAAACTGTCTTAACTTCGACATTGCTCTCTCTTATCTTTTCCCTTAAGCTTACAAAGACAGCAATAGGAGAACCAAAGCAGATTCAGTTAGACTACGGTAGACCCACCGTTCAGTCGTTCCGATGTGATAAGCCGTTCCGATGCGACTGAATAAAAACATTCACACATCAAAACAATCACTTTTATAACATTAGTAGTATTTTATACGAACTGTTTTAGTTTTCTTTTGTCTGATAATTTTAGATCAAGACAGTAGAGAAGCGAGGAGAGAGCAAACACAGCCGTGTTACTCTGGAGTCAGTTACAACAATAATTCATTTAAATGAGATGAAAACCACTCAATGCAAAACGTTTCAACCCGTATAGGCCTATTCCCGGGATCGGATTTCGTCTAATTAAGGTTATAGGTCGTCCACTGACCTAAATTTGGACTGACGGACTCATTGCAATGATTTAATTTATTTACTAGCGGTCTGTCCTGGCTTCGTCCATGGTACACAGTATAAAGCCTAAGCATTTAGGAAATTAGAATGTGCTATTCAAAATCGCTGTCGTGTAGGTTTGAAACCCACTTCCTCCTTTGAGTAAATAACAATGGGCACACATATAAGTTTGTCATCACAACTGGCTTTAACTGTAATGGAAAACATTGTGAGGAAACCGGTTTGTTCCAGATATCTTTCGAAGTCATGCGACGTGCACCAACCTTCACCTTGACAGTTTGATGGATGGCCTTGACTTTCTCCTTGTAACAGTTATTGTGCTTTACGTAATTAACTTAATTAGTAATTATTATTATCTAAATTAAAATGCATAAATGATACGAGAAACTTTTATAAAAAAAATAATGTATTCAAATAAGCCACTCAGTCCCAGCGGTGAGAACAAAAGGTGACTCGCTAATGCTACTAGTCCGAGATCCCAGAGCTCCTAGACGTCACCTATTTTCTGATGAATGAAATGAGGACGATTGAGTAGAGTTAGTAAGTACTAAGAACACATGCTTACTCGCTAACTTGCTTAGACAGCCAATTTTGAGATATGGGGTAATGAAGGTACATACAAACATTACTTACTTCACGCATCATTTAATAAGTGATTTTCACGTATGTTGTAGGCAATATCCTTAAAAACAAGGTTCCAATACTCCCAGACACTTTCCGTCAGCCGTTTTGCTTAACCACTCCAAAATAATAATTTAACTTCATTTAAATTCTCATGGTCCATTTGTAAATATGTTCGTAAATTTAAGTGTAGATAAATTATTATTTTGGAGTTGTTAAGCAAAACGGCTGACGAAAAGTGTCTGGGAGTAATGGGACCTTTGTTTTTAAGGATATTGCCTACAACATACGTGAAAATCATTTATTAGAAAATACGTAAAGTATGTAATGTTTGTATGTACCTTCATTACCCCATATCTCAAAATTGGCCGTCTAAGCAAGTTAGCGAGTAAGCATGTGTTCTTAGTACTTACTAACTCTACTGAATCGTCCACATTTCATTCATCAGAAAATAGGTGACGTCTGGGAACTCTGGGATCTTACTCTATACCCTATGGACATGAATTAAGTTAATGATAGAATCTAAATTGACTTTTATATATGTTAATAAAGTATGATTACTATTATTTGTAATTCTTTTTAACTAAAAAGTTCACACATTTGAGGAATGTCAACATGCAATAACTGGCATACGCGACCTAAAACTTACGCCGTCTCACAAACTTTTCAAAAAGTATAAATTTTTTATTTGTATAAAATATATATTATACCTGCATTCGCACGGCTCGCTCCACCCAGGACCTCCCTTGAGCTTCTGGCTCATTTTTTATATACACTCTAGGAGTAGTAACGACAAGACTTAACATGGTGGAGTCGGGGTGCTCCGAGTCGGATCTGGGTTCAATCTAACCGGTCCGATTTAGTTACTTAGAAATAAAAAAATTATAAAAAAAATTTTTGTAGTTTAAAAAAAAATTACATGTGTTGGTTATATTTTTAACAAAATCAAAAAGAAACAAAAGAATCATTTGTTAAATGTACATATGTCAAAAGTTATAGACTGAAAGTTTGTCAAATAATTACTTTGAGATAAACTTTTTTTTTTTTTTTTTTTTTTTTTTTTTTTTATTTAAAATTGCTACTCCACAGACTCCGGGGTCCGTGACTTTTGTCATTTAAAATCTTATTTATTTTTACATGTTTCTTGGATAATCAGAAGAAGAGGAAAATAAGGGGGGAGTTGGGAACATTTTAAACCTAATACTAGTTAGTGCTCGTCTGTTGAGCCGATCACTACCGGTTGGGATTCCGCTAGTAATCGACTCGACATCGATTCTTTGCCTTATTGCCATTTGCCTAAGCCGCCTCCTCCCGGCCGAGAGCCTCCACTACGGCTGCATTTCTGTCCCTGATGGCCATCTGTAGGTTGAACTCTCGGATGGTCTTCGGTGATGCAGCCAACGCTCGCCGCACGAACCGACCGATGGCGTCGTCGGTGTCGTCAGCGTAGTACGTGAAGGTCCCCGTGTGCCGTGAGATTGCAACAACCGCATGGGGCACGCTCTCGTGCAGCTTCATGTTTGCCTTTGTTTTTATTGCGATTACCGACTCATATGTCAGTCCCTGAGCTTCATGGATAGTGAGGATACGTGACCCTGTGCCTGACCCATAACCCTGGTTTGTCAGGGTCTCTTTCTCCTCTTGAGTGTGAACTAAGAAGAGGGTGTTTGGTAGGGTGTTGGGTATTTGCGCTCCCTTGTACCTTTTCTGCTCTAGGGACTTTATACGGGATGCTGAGGAGTACATACCTGAGTATATTTCCCTCAGCGCATATGCGACATCCATCGGATTGCGATGTGTGCAGAGCAACTCCTGGCTGATCTTTGTTACCAGGTTTGGGCGGTGATACCTCATTTCGAAGAGATTTTCCCTGTCGATATAAGGCAACTGATTGACGTCTCCGATGAGGACAATTTCACCAACATCAGACAGCCTTGAAGCCATCACAATGGCTCCAAAATGGTTCATGAGAGCTTCGTCCACCATGAGGCGACTGAAGCTTTCTCTTCCGAAACCATTTACTAGAGCAGAAGCCATGGTTCGCACTCTGGTTTTGACCAGGTTTCCGATACGGTGCGATAGCTTTTCTCTTAGATCATTTGCTGCCTCAGTTGTTGTAGTGATGATGGCGTCCTTGTCCACATCAAAGTGTCTAATTACCCATGTTGTCTTTCCACATCCTGGAACTCCGTTGACCCACTGTATTCGCGGTACCTCCCAGGTTTCCCAACCCGCTTTGACGTTTGAGTTCCCTTCGATGGTTTTGGCCATCTCAAGGATCCTATCGTCCAGCATAATCTTGGTGCATCGGGCGGTAACTACGATTGGGTCGTTTGGTGGTGTCGCATAAACTGGCATTCCCGCGCGCTCTGTCTCTTTCTCGTTCAGTGTCACGAAGCCATTTTCTACACTGTAAGCTGCCATATACTTTCCTGTCATGGTTCCCTTGATGACCCGGGAAGTGACATTATTGTAAATGGCTGCTTCGGCCTCCTCGAGTTTCGCCTTTAAGAGGCTTTCACTTCCTAGCCTATAGGACTGCATGATGTTTTCGCAGGTCTTGAGGTTGACTTGTCTTGTCGCTCTCAGTGTGGCTAGGAATTCGATGAAGGCGTTACGTGCATGACTCCGCGGCTCCGAAGCCATGACATAGCGGGGCGGTTCAACCTGTCCCATGTCGGCTCTCGTTCGGCTCGTTTGTTGCTGTGAAGCTACGTTGGGGGTCCTTGACGTCAAGGGGGGTGATGAGTGGGATGAGATTCGGAGTATGCTCCTTGCTGCTGCATTGAAGGCAGTCACGAAGGTCGTGTTGGTGCCTCGGCTGCCGCTTTGATTGGCTGCGGCTTTTTCCGTGGCTGCCCTCTGCTGTGCTCTTTCGGAGCCGGTTTGGATGGTCGAACTAGGAACAGGATGTCCCCAGCTGTCAGTTGCATGTGTTTGGTCGTGTGAAGGGGCTCTGAGGAAGCTCAGATTTTCTCCCCTGTCTTCATATACGACTACCTCATGATGTTTAGAGGCCTCAATGCAACCCAGCCGGTCTGCGACTCGCGCTCTTGAGTATTCGATTGCCATCGCATCCACGCTTATCACCCGGGGTGTTTCACCTGCATTTCTGCTCAGATGTTCGAGCAGCGCACTTGCCTGTGTGAAAGGGGTCCGACCTTCCGAGTACTCTATTAGTGCAATCGTTTTGTTTTTCGATCGCACCAACCGAAATCGGTGGCCGTCCACCTCGCACACTGGCATGGCGTCATATGTTTTCCGCTTCATTGTGACTTTTGCGGTACTCCCATTGAGCAGGCAAGACAATCCAGGTGACAAACGGGCTCGTTTCCGTTCCCAGGCAAAGCAAAAGCTTATTCCGAATCTTTCTTTGTTGCTGTCCATGAAGAGAGCCACTCCGCGGATACGGATCCCTGCCTCTCCTCGGTCTGCGTTCTCCAGTAGTTGTTGGATGGAGGTACTTTTCGAGGAACTATTGAGAGGTTGGGCGGGAACCACATTCCGCGTGGCGTCCACGGGCAGCTGGTCAGGGTGTGGTGGCGAGGGGAGGCGTGTATTTGATATTGTGGAGTTTCTCTTGGCCGCTATGCGGAATGAGCTCTCCATGAAGGACAGGAGCCGTGTTCTGTTGTCTGGATCTGCTAAGATGTTATGGAGATCCGAGACAACCAGCTTCCTGTCGATCATAGATTCGAGTTCATGTCTTGCGACCATGAATCGGGGACAATCGATTAGCACGTGCCAGACCGTTTCGGGTTGGTCGGGGTCACACTCGCATGCAGGACCGCTCTTGAGCTTAAATCTGTACAGGTATTCTGCTATTCCTCCGTGTCCCGTCAACGCTTGTACTTGGAAGGGAGTCAATTTTATGGTTCTCAACATTCGATATGCGTTTGCTATATCGGGGAGGAACGTCTGGGTGACTTTTCCAGTGTCCGAGGTCTCATATCGATCTTGCCATTTCTTGACCGATTCTTCGCGGATTTTGCGTTTGACGTAGGACAAAGGGATCCCCTCGTAATCCCTGGGTGATTCCGTGAGAGCTGCCAATTTGGCTAGTTCGTCAGCTCTTTCATTGCCAACGGTGCCCACATGCGCTCTCACCCAGAAAAGACGAAGAGATCTCCCTTCAGCATTTATCTGTCCAATGTTTTCCTTTATGCACTTTGCCAGGGGGTGACTCGTTTTCGGGTTACTTAGCAGTTCGAGTGAAGATCTGGAGTCACTCAGGACATTGACTTCTGGGTCCTTGCTTTCTAACGCCATTTGAGTTGCCCGGCAAAGAGCATAGAGTTCCGATTGAAAGACTGTGCATTCGGAGTGGAGCTTGAAGGTCGAGTTCTTGACCTCTTTGCCGTTCTCCCACCATGTTAGAGCAGCTCCAACTTTACCTTCAACCTTACTGCCATCAGTGTAAATTTGAGGTCCTTCTGGAAGATTGGAGGTGTCTTCTAGGAGCTCGTATTCTACGGGTACCAGCGTGGACGGATGGGATTGGTCCAAGTAGTTAACGTTCCGTTCGAGTTCCACTTCTGGTGGGAGGTAGTCTTGGGAGAGGTTCTTTTTTACTCTGTACAAATTAGCTGCTTCCTGTATCCTCAGATCCAGGGGGAGCAAACCGGAGAGTGCAAGTGCTGATTTCAGGGAGACAGTACGGTATGACTTACAGATTTTCTGGGCAAAACCTCTTTGGATTGCGTTCAAGTGAGACTTGTTTTCCTCGAGGTCTGCCGCTTGTGCCCATACACTTGAGGCATACATGATTATAGGTTCCGCCACAGCGACGTATATAGTTCTCGTGATTTCGCCATTCAATCCCCAGGTCACCTTCGCTGCACATGCTAGCTGTCTATAAATGTTCGCCACTTTTTTACATTGGGCGGTCACATGTGCTTTAAAGTTGAGCCGTCGGTCGATTAGTAGGCCTAGCAGTTTGACTTCCTCGACCAGATCAAGCCGGACGCCGGACATGACTATGTTTGGAGGTTCGTACTTCAACTTTTTTGTAAAAAGCATTGCGTTGGTTTTATGCGCTGCAAAGTTGAGTTTGTTAATTTTACCCCATTCGACTGTCATGCTCAACGCCCTGCCCGCTTGCTGTTCGATGATGTTCGGGCTGCCTGTAAACACGAGAACGACGTCGTCCGCAAATGCTTGACAGTATACTCCCTCCGCTTCCAGCATTCGTAGTAATGAGTCTAGAATCACATTCCAAAAGGTTGGTCCACAGATGGACCCTTGGACGCATCCTTTGGTTGTGTCCTTCTCATAGACTGCTCTTGCATAGTTGACCTTGATTTTACGGTCGCTGAGGTAAGAGTTTACGATGTCGTAGAGGTTTGTTGGGCACCTCTTCTTCGCTAATTGATTTTTGAGGGCGGGCCACCATGCATTGTCGAAGGCACCCTCTATATCCAGGGAGATTAGGAGTACGGTGTCTTTACTGTCAACTCCTTTTTTGATGTGCTCTACCAGGTCATAGAGGGCGTCCTCGGTGCCTCTTTGAGGCATGAAGCCGTACTGTTTCCTACTGATGGTTGGGAGGAGATGCCATTGGAGTCGGTTTACCAGAAGCTTTTCGACGATTTTTCCGGGAACGGACAGAAGACCTATGGGGCGGTAAGATTTTGGGTGTGTGTAATCTGTCTTACCGGGTTTGCGTAATATGACCACGTGCGCCTCTTTCCATTGCTTGGGGAAGTGTTTTAACGACAAGCATTTATTTGCTATCGCCAAGAAAACCTCCCATTCGCAACGTATAGCTGCGGCGCATATATCAGCGGTTAGCCCGTCCGTACCAGGAGCTTTTTTTGGATTCAGAGTTCTCAATACTGATTCCAGTTCCGCTGATGTGAAAGGTGGATCATTTTCCGGTAAGTCCATAGGTGTATCCGTGGTTCGCTCCCGTAGCTCTGTATGACACGGTTGGTCTGTGCTCTCAGAGTCGTCGGGATAGAAAGTTTTGGCAAGTAGTTCTGCAGATAGCTGCGGGGATAGAGTGTTACCTTCGGTGTCTCTTAGGAGTATTTCTTCCTGTCTTGTCGAAGTGTTTCTCATCACTCTGTAGATCTTGTCCCACATACTTTCTTTCTCCTGATTGGTGCAGAACTCTTTCCAGCTTTCCGTCTGAGCTTGTTTGACTTTTTCCTTGTAGTCTTGCCGAGCAATTTGGTACTGTTCGACTACAAGTACAACTCTGTCAGGAGCGGCATTCCTGATCCTTCTCTTTCTTCTGAGAACTTCTTTCTTCAGATTTTCGAGCGTTTTTGTATACCATGGAGGGGTTGGATTTCCCTTCGACGAGCTCACCAATGGAATGGTGTGCTCGCAGGCTTCATGTATACCAGCTGTGTAGCTCGTAATCATCAACTCAAGTTCTAGTGAACTTTCACATTTCTCCACTGATTCCGGCGAGATGTTTCTTTCTTTTAGGGAAGATTTTAGCTGTGACATAAAGTTTGGCCACTTTGCCTTCTTGGTGTTGTATTTGCGTGTTGTTATTGACCTCTGTTGTTCGAGAGCTTTAACTAGACGCAAAGTGAAGGTGATTGCGTTGTGGTCAGATGTTGTAATACTTCTGTCAACCTCCCATCCTTCGATTTTTCCCAGGAGAGACCCGCTGCACGTAGTTACATCTACTACGCTTGTGCAGAGTTTACCTTCCCTGACGATCTCGAAGGTTGGTGTATCGCCGGAGTTGAGAATGTACAAGTCCATTTCGTTGAAGAAAGAGTTTACGGCTTCTCCTCTCTCATTTTGATATGCGCTTCCCCACCAGTGGGACCATGCATTCACGTCACCAGCAACAATAAGGTCTTTTGTCGCTAATTTTTCACTGAATACTTTGATCCTGCTGAGGTAGGCGTCGACTTTTTGGTCTCCTTCTAAGTAGACAGAAATCACTCCCAGTTTTAGGCCTGTGCCGACCAATAGGACAGCCGCTTCCGTTTCGGTGACAATTTGGGGGTCATGGATTACCTCCAGCCTATCCCCGAAGACTATAATGGCTGCCTTAACTGGTTTTTGCCTATTTAAACTGCACTGAATAATGCGAGTTCCAGGATATTGTTTCATCGCGCCTTTATTTCCCACATAGGGTTCTTGAACAAGGGCAACTGAAACTCCCCTTTCTCTCGCAACCTTCAGGAGTTCTGTCGTTGCATTCTGGGAGCGCTGCAGGTTTGCTTGGATGAAGCGCAAACCTGGTTTGCCTACTCTTTGGGAGACTGAGCGTCGTTCCTCATGAGTGCCCTTAGCAATAAGATATTCGGGACCGCGCTATGCCATCCCATTTTACCCTTTCAGGGCACTCGCTACTAAAGGCGTTGTGAGCGAGTTCTCTGTTGGGGCTGTTGGGATGAGCAACCGCGCAGTTTTTGCATTTGGGTGGCAGGTCTTCTTTTCTTGCCTTGCATTGGGTCCAGGAATGGGCTTTTCCGCAATGACTGCAGGATTCATCCCTTTCCCGGCAGATCGTCTTTGTGTGACCGAAACCTAGGCATTTGGTGCACTGCACCAAAGGCGAGTGGTCTGCCACTGGTCTCCGCTGGAGCCCAATGTAGACTTTTTCGGCGTCCAAAAACGCTCTGTGAATGCGAGGTGAGACCTCGATCACTGGATGGCACTCATGCTGGTTACGCGCCCTTTTTCTGTACCGAACTCTAATCACGCTCTCTTGCAAATTAACCCCTTGTAGCAGATGTTTATTCTGCGCCAAAAGGTTTTCCACTATCTCGTGGTCTTTGTGGTAAGCCAGGACGTCTCGGATGATGATTAGTGGATTACCCGCTTTCGCGGTCTCCACCTTTAGAGTTTTGTCCTGCTGCACGCGATTTCTAACCAGACCAAGGTCTTCCTCTGTGCTGCAACTCAGGATAACTTTCCTGTTTCGACCTTTGCGCACTCGGTCAACCCTTGCTCCGGTCTTTTTCGTGTCCAGTGCTACCGCTATTCTGTCTATTAGATTTTCGGCCGTCGTGGGAGATGTGGGATTCGCTGTTGTCACGATAAGAGTGTGGTTTGGTTTTGGCACAATTGGCTTAGCTGCCATTTTCGCGTAGTTGGGCTTAGATGGTTTTCCGGTCTCCGCTTGGCAGATTTCGGCCTCAATGCTTAGGGCTGGTGGGGGAAGAATTAATTTTTCCTGCCGCATCGTCCGGAGTTCCGACGATACAGCTTCTAGACGTTCTGTAATAGGCTGCACGTGCTCATCGATGTTTATTCTGATTGGGGCGGAGGATGGGGGTGGCGTTTGTTTATTTAGAATTTTTTCAATCGTACTTAGTCTGTCCGAGTAATTTGGGGGAGTAGGAGGTGGAGGAGTCGAGGCGAGCTCTTTCAGAATTTTGGCGTTTTGGTGAAGGATATCGATGGTTTCTGCCCTTTCTACGTTTGAGTCTCTCCGAAACTCGTCGACCTGTCTCCGAAGAATTTCAATCCCGGTTTTTAGACCGAGATAATCGTTCTGCAGTGGAGTCAAATCGACGGAGGGGTTTTGACTTTGCGCAGGTAACTTAATAAAACCACTGATATCCCTCACCGCTTCGGCCGTTGCTTTTATTTGTTGGTGGGGCTCTCTCGACTCAAAGCTCTGCCAGTCTCTAACGGCTTTGATTTCTTTTTGGAGTTCGCTGAGTGTTTCCCTGGCCAGAGCTACCTCCTTCGTTAAGTCGTTATTCATTCTTTGTACTGATTTGGTGTGAGCCCTTTCCACCGAGAGCAGTTCCACGGCGTGTCGAGTCCGCTCCTGTTCGAGTGAGGCGATGTGACGATGTCTGGACTCTGCCAGGGAAAGGACAATCTCGAAGAGCGTCTGGAGGCTCTCGATCGCAGTTTGTTTAAGATCCCGTCTTTGATTGGTGGATTGTTCGAGAGCGTCCTTCCCCCGGAGTAACGCGTCGTTTGCCACTTTCGTGGCGCTGTCCATCTCGACCCCCGTTCGCTTTGAGCAGTGTGCGATCAGCATACTGGTCCTTTTGCATCGGGCGGAGGTCGGGAATGACGATTCTGACACGCTGTCCGTTTCTTCATCCATCGTCAACTTCTTTGAGATAAACTAATTTGGTAAATATGTTTTCGTATAATAAATAATCATTTCACTACCCGTGAGTTTATCTAACGTTGGTTTTCACATGTCGATTTGTGAAAAAAAGTTAGTGAAAAGAATTATAAATAAGGGGTATCCGATCCGACCCCTTAACCCTTAAGCAGGCCGCGGACGTATGCTTCCCACATAGATTTTTCGCTGCCGTAGCCAGGTTTTGGCAACGAAAAGCCCACAATCTGTCAAAATTTAATCATAAATATGTACTCTGTGGTTCCGATTAGCAAGCTCTGTGTATACGAACGAATGGTACACTTGACAGCCATTTGAGTTTTGAGTGTCCGGTACAACAGTGTTTTTGTGTGACTGTCCAAGTTTTATTTAGATTATGCCGAAACAAAGAAAGATAAGTCGTGCAATTTTTTGATATATTAGAGATTTTTAATTTTTCTATCAAGATTTACATTATTTCTAGTTGATTTCTTGCTAAATTGTCTAAAATAAGGCAAATAACAATGTGGGGAACATGTGGCCATAGCCTGTTGAGTCGAACTAATTTGTGGGAGCTATTTAACCATTGCCTGTTCAAATTTATCAACTTTTATATACTAGCCTTTTCATATACATAATATCATATATAATAAATAATTCATACTTACACTATATTTTTTTACTTCACGTAAATAGCCTAAACTAACCTAAAAAAAAAATAACCTAAAAAAAAAAATTATGAACAAACAAACATTCGACATTTATATATAGTTATCACATAAATTGTAGTCTCTACCCAGGCAATGGGATTATGTTTTCCCACATATTTTTTTCAGGATTTTCAGGCTTTTTCAAAAAAAATTGTTGATAAGGAATCATACAGGGCGCTACTCAAAGCCTAAATCCATTTACACCACTTTATTTCTTGCAGCGGTTCTTCGGGGCCTGTTTAAGGGTTAACTATGAAAGATATCTTATACCTCTAAACGGGCAATTCTTGTATATACCTCTTTATATCTTATACTTTTAAACGAACAATTCTTAAATATACCTATATATCTTATATATAAAATTCTCGTATCACAGTGTTTGTTTCCTTACTCCTCCGAAACGGCTTTACTGATTTTTACCAAATTTTATATGCATATTCAGTAGGTCTGAGAATCGGCTACTAGCTATTTTTCATACCCCTAAGTGTTAGGGGTTGTTCACCCCAAACATTTTTTTTTAAATTTTTGGTAAAAAATATGTTTTTATTTTTTTATAATGTGGCGTTAAAAAATACATACAACCCTAAATTTTAACCTTTTTATCACCAACCCCTGTTTTTTATAGCCATTTTAGTAATTTAATCATTTGACAGTGAACTCCTAAACGACGGGACCAATTTGAATGTTTTTTTTTGTGTGTGTATTCGAAGATCGTTTAAATTCACAAATAAGCCCGGCAGATGGCGCTGCAGGCAGTGTCTAGGTTATGTCCGAGCGAAGCCGGAACGGGCCGCTAGTATATATATATATAGGTATATTTAAGAATTCGAATCTCGGAATCTCGGAAACCGCTCAAACGATTATAATGAAATTATGTATGCAGCGGATTTCGGGGACGCTAAATCGATCTAACTAGGTTTCATTTTAAAAAAACGCATATTATGCGCGTTTTAGTCAATGAAAAACTGTTACATTAGACTTTAGAATGCGAAGGTAAATTTCGCCGCGTGCCACGACAGCATAATAGCTCAGACGGGAAGTCGTGCGGTCATGGTGTTCACCTGGGTTCGAATCCGGACGGATTCTTTTTTTTTTCAAGTTATCTTTCTTTTTGAGAAAATCTATTACTTGGAGCCTTTTATCTGTAGGTATCTAAGTATATTTAGTCTATAAACCGAGCAAAGCTCGGTCAGCCAGGTACTGAAAGATTAAAAGAGAAAAGAGTCCATCATTCATTGTAGGGTACTTTCTTATTAAATAAATGAATGTTAGTCGACATTTTTTCACTTCACTAATTAGACCTAAACTATGGAAACATTTATTTATTTATTTATTTGCGTATATGGGTATACAAGCTATTAACAAATTGACAAATATACATGTAAAATGAAGACCTCCATATTCCACCTTTCGGCATGCAAATATAATACATTACAAATATTTATGAATAGATCAAACAAGACACTATAAAAGTAAAAAATAAGAAGGCATGAATGTAGCATACATCAACCAATCGAAATCACAATTAAACAAAAATGGCCAATCAGATGCAGTTGTTCGCTCCATAGCAAAGCAGTATGAAATAAAGAAGGCTGTTCACGGCCATACCACTGTATATTTACCAAAATATTATAAATTCGTCTGCATCTACTTTTCTTGAATGGCATACCTGTATGTTACAAAAATCAACATGCAATAGTGATAATTTATACATCATATGTATGATAGTATAATAATGTCAAATGTAAAACCTTAAAACTAGTGTCCCTGATGCAAATATGTTACAAAAAAATAAAAAATAACAATAATGTCAACAAGAAATAAACAATTACCTACTATGACTACAACTCCATATAAGTCAAAGAAATGTCAAAATATCATGATGTCAAGTTTAAAATGACTTTATAATAATACTTTAGGAATATTTATGATAATATAATAATGTCTTTTTAAAATTTCAATGTTACAGATAAGAGTTGTCAATGAATAAAATACAATTATATTGTCAACAAGAAAAATAATAAGTGGTACAATTACAATCACAAAGTATAACAAATGTCATAATAATATAATGACAAGTTAAAACAATAGTAACATTACCCTAATCACAAGCTCCTAACACGAAATGGCTAAAAAATAATAACTTCAAGTGAAACGACAGATTATGCCATAGTCAATCAAATAAAATCAAGAACAAACCATTAACGAAACTGTTAGTGATAGTGTTTAAAACTTGTCTTGTAAATATTCTTTTATTGTATAATAAGACCTTTCGAGCAAAAAACTTTTTAATTTCTGTTTGAAAACATGAATTTGTTCAACTTTTACAATTTCTATCGGCAATTGATTATACAGCATTGGTACCATACATACTGCACTATTGGCAAATAGAGTTGTTTGCCGTTTAGGCACCTTTAATTTATGTTTATGCCGTACATTGTTCAAGTTTTGAAACAATTTCATATTACTCCGGACAAACATAACACATTCATATATATATAGGCATGATAGGGTTAAGACTTCCAAGCTTTTGAAATATGGTTTACAACTTTGTCTTTGCCGCAACTGGCAAATGGCCCTAATACATTTCTTTTGGGCCCTAAACACCCTTTCTTTTGCTGTACTGTTACCCCAGAGTTGTGCTCCACGCTGTAGCCACTTCATTGTTGTACAATGCGTGGCTCTGCGTGGGAGCGCCCCCGCCCGTGGAGGGCCCCCTCCCTGAGGGCTGTCGACCAGCACCATCGCTCCTGGTGCACAAGAGCTGGTGGTGTGGTCCCCCACACCCAGGACACGGCCGTGCCGTGGGGCAGTCATTGTACAAATGACCCCCCAGGCACCCGTAGCACCGACGCAACTTCCGAACGATCCCTCGTCGGTCGGAATTCGTCCTCGCAAGCAGGGCCGGACACTGCACCAGCGCGTGAAGCTGGCCACAGTTCGGGCAATCCTGCTCCGACGCAGTCGTCACCGTCGCCGTCCGCTTTACCCCACCCTGAGTGCGGGGATTGGTAGGTCGCGGTCCTGTTCCGGCAGGGCCACGAGCTGAAGCGGCGGGCTGCGCCTCCTGCGGCGCCGACTCGACCATCCTCGCCTCCCACTCCAGGACCCGAAGCAGCTCCTCAAACGTGGGGAAGACCTTCGGGTCGCCGTGAAGGCCCCTTTCCCGCTCGAACCGGGTGCGCAACTCCAGCGGCACCTTGCCCAGCAGAATGTGGACCAGCAGAAACGACCAGTGTTCTACTGGCAGTCCCAAGCTGCGCAAGGCGTTGTACGCCACCTTCACGGGCGTGAGGATTAGCGGCCTCAACTGAGACCTCTCAGTCACCTTCGGCAGCCCCAGTATTTGGAACACGTGAGCGTCGGCGAGGAGCCGAGGGTTTTGGAACCTCGTCTCCAGCAACTCCATCGCCGTGCCGAAGTTGTCGTCGTCCAGCTCCAGGTGCTGGATCAGGGAGAGTGCCTCACCCTCCAGTGACGTGCGGAGATAGGCCAGCTTCTCCGCCCTCGTCAAGTCCGTGCGTGAATCTACGAGAGAGGCGAACATGCTCCGGAAGCCGCTCCACTCCCGCAGGTTCCCTGTAAACCTGGGCAAGTCCAGAGTGGGAAGGCGTCCCACTACACCCGAGCCCGCATCCCTGATGACGGGTCCCGAGCTCGCCCTTCCCTGACGAGACCTCTCCAGCTGGCGAACCCTTTCGGAGACCTCGTCGTACACATCCAGGATGCGCCGCATGTCCGCGTCAATCCTCTCCATCTGGTCCTCAGGTGGAGGCGGCCTTGCATCCCGCAGCAATCCTGTGCTCCTCTCAGCGACCTCCAGGCGCCTGTCGAGCTGTTCTGCCCTGTTTTGCAGCGCCTCCTCCCGGTCTCTCCGGCCGACCAATCCTTGTAAGGATTCGAACCATCGGAGCTGGTTGGCCAAATCCGAAGCCATTTTTAAATTTAAATTTAAATTTTAAATTAGCCTAAAGTTCGGACAATGTCACAACAAATATATCCGCAACCTAAAAAACCGGATACCACTTAATACTAATTTCCCGACAGTTTGGGGAGAAATTATAAACTGGGAACCCCCAAATATCTGGCCTACCTGATATCTTTTCCCAGAAAACTAAAAACAAAAGAGGGGTATTTACGGCTAACTACGCTCTGCTACCAAAAAATGTACAGTATTTATGCCAGAAATACCGACTTGGGGCCCATAGCAAGTCTAGAACATTATAATTTACGTTTATACTGATTTTAATCACTCCCTAATTGCAAACAAGTTATCGAAAAGAAATCACTTACGTAGGGTTCCCGGCGTCGTCCAAAGTCCAGTTTGGTCCGACAGGAATGTAGGTAGGGATCAAGTAGGAATGTGGGAAGAACCAAACCAGGCGATATCGAGGCGAACTCCCGAATTCCCGTTCCAGTAAGTAGTTCAACCGGTCCCGCGGTTGAGAAGGGGCCAGTCCCGTAGCTCACTTCAAAAATAGTCCAGCACTAATCCCGAGTGTCACAATTCACTTAATAGTCTCTTCCTGTAGCACTATATTAAGTTTTTATCCCGAAAAACTCCAAAATCTCAAAGGGCGTGACTGTTTAGTTCCAGCGAAAACAAGACAACGTCACTTCACAGCCGGCTGTCAAAACCATAGATACACGCTAATCGTCGGCCGATATAATGTTGCCCGATTATACGGAACAGACATCATACCTTAAATCAGTTTAAATTATATCTTTTCACATTTTAAACGAATACAAAAGCATTAAATTTTGTTTACGCGTCTATTAGAAAAAAAATGTTTTTTTTTGGTTGTTTTGGTAAAAAGTTGAAAGACTGTTATCAAACTACAGATTTATAATCCAAAAGGAATCCAAACTGTTAATCCGCAGGAAGCGTAAAGGCCCGGTTCACACGGCGCGGCTGCAAACCGCGCCCGCGCGCGGGCGCGGTGCCGCGCCGCGCGACGGTTTTGTTTCAATAATCACGAGACCGCAGGTTTTCGCGGTTTCTGCTCCGGAAAGCTACTTCGCAAGAATCGCGCGCAGCCACGCGGGCACCGCGCGGCTGCCGCAGCCGCTGCGACTGCCGCAGCCGCTGCGGCCGTAAACCGCGACGTGTGTATTGAATTCAATTTTATATGGAAATCTGCCCCGCGCCCGCGCGCGGGCGCGGTTGACAGCCGCGCCGTGTGAATCGTCTCTAAGCGCACATATATTATTATAAGTATACTCGTATTGTTTCCCAAAGACCCTTCGTTTTCTGCAATAGTTCAATTTTCCAAAGTCCGACTGACGTCGTGGTTGTCAGTACCGAGTCTTCGTATTGCCCGAAGGTCGTGGGGTCGATTCTCCCAGTACAAAAATTTTTTTTGCGCATAATACGGATGTTTGTTCTGTGTCTGGATTTTTGACTGTTTATTTCAATTTCAATGTTAAATATGATGAAAAACAGCTGCCATAGTATTGCCATTTACATGGTTTAATATGGTGATATTTACAGAAAAAAATATCAAAGTTGTGACATTTTTTATTCTTTGAATTATAGTTTAAAAGAATTTGTTAGAAATAACTAAGTTTATGAGGCAGTAGAGATCATCAAAAGGGAACATAAAAAAAATGGCTGTCTGTAAAGTCGGTTTACTGACGATAGTTGAACGTGACAACTTCAACTACGCCTTAGAGCGAGGTAACGCCGCATGACGTCATGCGGCGAGGTAACGGCGTTAACGGCACACGACGTCATGTTATGCGGGCGTGCAGCCGGCTTCATCGAATAATAAGACGTTGTCACGTCAATAAATCCCTTAAAAAAGAGCAAAATTATCTGACACCTAATTCATTATAAAATTAGGTTGCAGCAAAAACACAAACAATGATTTAACGCATTCGTTTAACATCAACTTTACTAATGATGAATCTTTTCAATTCCGTTTTATAAGCAAAAAACTCCCATCTATTTGATCTAATTCCCCTCGACATAAAAAAACAAACATTATTCAACTTGTTTAAATCAGAAATAAGATGGATATAAAACAGTTCCATCGTAGGCGGGCCTCGTAAACCCTATTCAGCGTGTGGGCTTCACTCATGTTTAACTTCTACGTAATTCTTAGGTTGCCGTTTGTACACCTGGCGATATCCGAGATGCATAAAAAATCCCATTAATTTAAAAAATACGTTTTTTTATGTTTGTAGCTCAGTCACGTCGAAACGGATCAGATTAAAGACAAGAATAACATAGAGGCTACCTTTTGTTGGGGGAATATTAAGGGAACAGGGACTACGCGGACCAAGTGCTGCCAGTACTTAAATACGGAAGATTAGATGTTTGTTTTTCAATCACTCGAGAATATCTGAACCACAGAAATCTAAGTAATAATTATTATTTAGATTTCTGTGATCTGAACAGATCGGCGCCTCTACCGCCTAACTAAATCGGCTTTGGCTTTGCTATTGCCATCTCTTTCATTTCAAGCGAGAAGAAAAGAGACAGCAATATCAATGCTAAGACAGTTTGCGTTATGCGGTAGGTTTAAGGTAAGCCCGGGTTGTTCATGAAACATAGTTAGAATACTCGTATATTCCAACTATGTTAGGTTAGCATAGGCCACTTTTAACGCGACTGAAAGAAGGGTTATGTTTTTAGCGCGGATCTTGTATGTTTGTAAATTTCTTTACTTTTCCAAACTACTGGATAGATATCGTTAGATTTGTGTCAATCAGCGAAGTGTCCTTATGTGTATAGTATACCTCTATATTGTTTTTTTAGTTGTACATTTTTGCAGTCGGATTATTTAAATTCAAGTTATTAAATCATACCAGATTAGGATTATACCTCGATTATCAGCTGAAACAGCGTCCCGCGGTTTTTCCGCGGTAATTTCCATTGTCGTTATTCTGTCTCTATCAAAAGTATGTGGCATTACAAATTATAATTTTCCTAATTGTGTTTTGAAAATCAACTTGAGAGTCTCAACCTAACTAAAACTGTCTTAACTTCGACATTGCTCTCTCTTATCTTTTCCCTTAAGCTTACAAAGACAGCAATAGGAGAACCAAAGCAGATTCAGTTAGACTACGGTAGACCCACCGTTCAGTCGTTCCGATGTGATAAGCCGTTCCGATGCGACTGAATAAAAACATTCACACATCAAAACAATCACTTTTATAACATTAGTAGTATTTTATACGAACTGTTTTAGTTTTCTTTTGTCTGATAATTTTAGATCAAGACAGTAGAGAAGCGAGGAGAGAGCAAACACAGCCGTGTTACTCTGGAGTCAGTTACAACAATAATTCATTTAAATGAGATGAAAACCACTCAATGCAAAACGTTTCAACCCGTATAGGCCTATTCCCGGGATCGGATTTCGTCTAATTAAGGTTATAGGTCGTCCACTGACCTAAATTTGGACTGACGGACTCATTGCAATGATTTAATTTATTTACTAGCGGTCTGTCCTGGCTTCGTCCATGGTACACAGTATAAAGCCTAAGCATTTAGGAAATTAGAATGTGCTATTCAAAATCGCTGTCGTGTAGGTTTGAAACCCACTTCCTCCTTTGAGTAAATAACAATGGGCACACATATAAGTTTGTCATCACAACTGGCTTTAACTGTAATGGAAAACATTGTGAGGAAACCGGTTTGTTCCAGATATCTTTCGAAGTCATGCGACGTGCACCAACCTTCACCTTGACAGTTTGATGGATGGCCTTGACTTTCTCCTTGTAACAGTTATTGTGCTTTACGTAATTAACTTAATTAGTAATTATTATTATCTAAATTAAAATGCATAAATGATACGAGAAACTTTTATAAAAAAAATAATGTATTCAAATAAGCCACTCAGTCCCAGCGGTGAGAACAAAAGGTGACTCGCTAATGCTACTAGTCCGAGATCCCAGAGCTCCTAGACGTCACCTATTTTCTGATGAATGAAATGAGGACGATTGAGTAGAGTTAGTAAGTACTAAGAACACATGCTTACTCGCTAACTTGCTTAGACAGCCAATTTTGAGATATGGGGTAATGAAGGTACATACAAACATTACTTACTTCACGCATCATTTAATAAGTGATTTTCACGTATGTTGTAGGCAATATCCTTAAAAACAAGGTTCCAATACTCCCAGACACTTTCCGTCAGCCGTTTTGCTTAACCACTCCAAAATAATAATTTAACTTCATTTAAATTCTCATGGTCCATTTGTAAATATGTTCGTAAATTTAAGTGTAGATAAATTATTATTTTGGAGTTGTTAAGCAAAACGGCTGACGAAAAGTGTCTGGGAGTAATGGGACCTTTGTTTTTAAGGATATTGCCTACAACATACGTGAAAATCATTTATTAGAAAATACGTAAAGTATGTAATGTTTGTATGTACCTTCATTACCCCATATCTCAAAATTGGCCGTCTAAGCAAGTTAGCGAGTAAGCATGTGTTCTTAGTACTTACTAACTCTACTGAATCGTCCACATTTCATTCATCAGAAAATAGGTGACGTCTGGGAACTCTGGGATCTTACTCTATACCCTATGGACATGAATTAAGTTAATGATAGAATCTAAATTGACTTTTATATATGTTAATAAAGTATGATTACTATTATTTGTAATTCTTTTTAACTAAAAAGTTCACACATTTGAGGAATGTCAACATGCAATAACTGGCATACGCGACCTAAAACTTACGCCGTCTCACAAACTTTTCAAAAAGTATAAATTTTTTATTTGTATAAAATATATATTATACCTGCATTCGCACGGCTCGCTCCACCCAGGACCTCCCTTGAGCTTCTGGCTCATTTTTTATATACACTCTAGGAGTAGTAACGACAAGACTTAACATGGTGGAGTCGGGGTGCTCCGAGTCGGATCTGGGTTCAATCTAACCGGTCCGATTTAGTTACTTAGAAATAAAAAAATTATAAAAAAAATTTTTGTAGTTTAAAAAAAAATTACATGTGTTGGTTATATTTTTAACAAAATCAAAAAGAAACAAAAGAATCATTTGTTAAATGTACATATGTCAAAAGTTATAGACTGAAAGTTTGTCAAATAATTACTTTGAGATAAACTTTTTTTTTTTTTTTTTTTTTTTTTTTTTTTTATTTAAAATTGCTACTCCACAGACTCCGGGGTCCGTGACTTTTGTCATTTAAAATCTTATTTATTTTTACATGTTTCTTGGATAATCAGAAGAAGAGGAAAATAAGGGGGGAGTTGGGAACATTTTAAACCTAATACTAGTTAGTGCTCGTCTGTTGAGCCGATCACTACCGGTTGGGATTCCGCTAGTAATCGACTCGACATCGATTCTTTGCCTTATTGCCATTTGCCTAAGCCGCCTCCTCCCGGCCGAGAGCCTCCACTACGGCTGCATTTCTGTCCCTGATGGCCATCTGTAGGTTGAACTCTCGGATGGTCTTCGGTGATGCAGCCAACGCTCGCCGCACGAACCGACCGATGGCGTCGTCGGTGTCGTCAGCGTAGTACGTGAAGGTCCCCGTGTGCCGTGAGATTGCAACAACCGCATGGGGCACGCTCTCGTGCAGCTTCATGTTTGCCTTTGTTTTTATTGCGATTACCGACTCATATGTCAGTCCCTGAGCTTCATGGATAGTGAGGATACGTGACCCTGTGCCTGACCCATAACCCTGGTTTGTCAGGGTCTCTTTCTCCTCTTGAGTGTGAACTAAGAAGAGGGTGTTTGGTAGGGTGTTGGGTATTTGCGCTCCCTTGTACCTTTTCTGCTCTAGGGACTTTATACGGGATGCTGAGGAGTACATACCTGAGTATATTTCCCTCAGCGCATATGCGACATCCATCGGATTGCGATGTGTGCAGAGCAACTCCTGGCTGATCTTTGTTACCAGGTTTGGGCGGTGATACCTCATTTCGAAGAGATTTTCCCTGTCGATATAAGGCAACTGATTGACGTCTCCGATGAGGACAATTTCACCAACATCAGACAGCCTTGAAGCCATCACAATGGCTCCAAAATGGTTCATGAGAGCTTCGTCCACCATGAGGCGACTGAAGCTTTCTCTTCCGAAACCATTTACTAGAGCAGAAGCCATGGTTCGCACTCTGGTTTTGACCAGGTTTCCGATACGGTGCGATAGCTTTTCTCTTAGATCATTTGCTGCCTCAGTTGTTGTAGTGATGATGGCGTCCTTGTCCACATCAAAGTGTCTAATTACCCATGTTGTCTTTCCACATCCTGGAACTCCGTTGACCCACTGTATTCGCGGTACCTCCCAGGTTTCCCAACCCGCTTTGACGTTTGAGTTCCCTTCGATGGTTTTGGCCATCTCAAGGATCCTATCGTCCAGCATAATCTTGGTGCATCGGGCGGTAACTACGATTGGGTCGTTTGGTGGTGTCGCATAAACTGGCATTCCCGCGCGCTCTGTCTCTTTCTCGTTCAGTGTCACGAAGCCATTTTCTACACTGTAAGCTGCCATATACTTTCCTGTCATGGTTCCCTTGATGACCCGGGAAGTGACATTATTGTAAATGGCTGCTTCGGCCTCCTCGAGTTTCGCCTTTAAGAGGCTTTCACTTCCTAGCCTATAGGACTGCATGATGTTTTCGCAGGTCTTGAGGTTGACTTGTCTTGTCGCTCTCAGTGTGGCTAGGAATTCGATGAAGGCGTTACGTGCATGACTCCGCGGCTCCGAAGCCATGACATAGCGGGGCGGTTCAACCTGTCCCATGTCGGCTCTCGTTCGGCTCGTTTGTTGCTGTGAAGCTACGTTGGGGGTCCTTGACGTCAAGGGGGGTGATGAGTGGGATGAGATTCGGAGTATGCTCCTTGCTGCTGCATTGAAGGCAGTCACGAAGGTCGTGTTGGTGCCTCGGCTGCCGCTTTGATTGGCTGCGGCTTTTTCCGTGGCTGCCCTCTGCTGTGCTCTTTCGGAGCCGGTTTGGATGGTCGAACTAGGAACAGGATGTCCCCAGCTGTCAGTTGCATGTGTTTGGTCGTGTGAAGGGGCTCTGAGGAAGCTCAGATTTTCTCCCCTGTCTTCATATACGACTACCTCATGATGTTTAGAGGCCTCAATGCAACCCAGCCGGTCTGCGACTCGCGCTCTTGAGTATTCGATTGCCATCGCATCCACGCTTATCACCCGGGGTGTTTCACCTGCATTTCTGCTCAGATGTTCGAGCAGCGCACTTGCCTGTGTGAAAGGGGTCCGACCTTCCGAGTACTCTATTAGTGCAATCGTTTTGTTTTTCGATCGCACCAACCGAAATCGGTGGCCGTCCACCTCGCACACTGGCATGGCGTCATATGTTTTCCGCTTCATTGTGACTTTTGCGGTACTCCCATTGAGCAGGCAAGACAATCCAGGTGACAAACGGGCTCGTTTCCGTTCCCAGGCAAAGCAAAAGCTTATTCCGAATCTTTCTTTGTTGCTGTCCATGAAGAGAGCCACTCCGCGGATACGGATCCCTGCCTCTCCTCGGTCTGCGTTCTCCAGTAGTTGTTGGATGGAGGTACTTTTCGAGGAACTATTGAGAGGTTGGGCGGGAACCACATTCCGCGTGGCGTCCACGGGCAGCTGGTCAGGGTGTGGTGGCGAGGGGAGGCGTGTATTTGATATTGTGGAGTTTCTCTTGGCCGCTATGCGGAATGAGCTCTCCATGAAGGACAGGAGCCGTGTTCTGTTGTCTGGATCTGCTAAGATGTTATGGAGATCCGAGACAACCAGCTTCCTGTCGATCATAGATTCGAGTTCATGTCTTGCGACCATGAATCGGGGACAATCGATTAGCACGTGCCAGACCGTTTCGGGTTGGTCGGGGTCACACTCGCATGCAGGACCGCTCTTGAGCTTAAATCTGTACAGGTATTCTGCTATTCCTCCGTGTCCCGTCAACGCTTGTACTTGGAAGGGAGTCAATTTTATGGTTCTCAACATTCGATATGCGTTTGCTATATCGGGGAGGAACGTCTGGGTGACTTTTCCAGTGTCCGAGGTCTCATATCGATCTTGCCATTTCTTGACCGATTCTTCGCGGATTTTGCGTTTGACGTAGGACAAAGGGATCCCCTCGTAATCCCTGGGTGATTCCGTGAGAGCTGCCAATTTGGCTAGTTCGTCAGCTCTTTCATTGCCAACGGTGCCCACATGCGCTCTCACCCAGAAAAGACGAAGAGATCTCCCTTCAGCATTTATCTGTCCAATGTTTTCCTTTATGCACTTTGCCAGGGGGTGACTCGTTTTCGGGTTACTTAGCAGTTCGAGTGAAGATCTGGAGTCACTCAGGACATTGACTTCTGGGTCCTTGCTTTCTAACGCCATTTGAGTTGCCCGGCAAAGAGCATAGAGTTCCGATTGAAAGACTGTGCATTCGGAGTGGAGCTTGAAGGTCGAGTTCTTGACCTCTTTGCCGTTCTCCCACCATGTTAGAGCAGCTCCAACTTTACCTTCAACCTTACTGCCATCAGTGTAAATTTGAGGTCCTTCTGGAAGATTGGAGGTGTCTTCTAGGAGCTCGTATTCTACGGGTACCAGCGTGGACGGATGGGATTGGTCCAAGTAGTTAACGTTCCGTTCGAGTTCCACTTCTGGTGGGAGGTAGTCTTGGGAGAGGTTCTTTTTTACTCTGTACAAATTAGCTGCTTCCTGTATCCTCAGATCCAGGGGGAGCAAACCGGAGAGTGCAAGTGCTGATTTCAGGGAGACAGTACGGTATGACTTACAGATTTTCTGGGCAAAACCTCTTTGGATTGCGTTCAAGTGAGACTTGTTTTCCTCGAGGTCTGCCGCTTGTGCCCATACACTTGAGGCATACATGATTATAGGTTCCGCCACAGCGACGTATATAGTTCTCGTGATTTCGCCATTCAATCCCCAGGTCACCTTCGCTGCACATGCTAGCTGTCTATAAATGTTCGCCACTTTTTTACATTGGGCGGTCACATGTGCTTTAAAGTTGAGCCGTCGGTCGATTAGTAGGCCTAGCAGTTTGACTTCCTCGACCAGATCAAGCCGGACGCCGGACATGACTATGTTTGGAGGTTCGTACTTCAACTTTTTTGTAAAAAGCATTGCGTTGGTTTTATGCGCTGCAAAGTTGAGTTTGTTAATTTTACCCCATTCGACTGTCATGCTCAACGCCCTGCCCGCTTGCTGTTCGATGATGTTCGGGCTGCCTGTAAACACGAGAACGACGTCGTCCGCAAATGCTTGACAGTATACTCCCTCCGCTTCCAGCATTCGTAGTAATGAGTCTAGAATCACATTCCAAAAGGTTGGTCCACAGATGGACCCTTGGACGCATCCTTTGGTTGTGTCCTTCTCATAGACTGCTCTTGCATAGTTGACCTTGATTTTACGGTCGCTGAGGTAAGAGTTTACGATGTCGTAGAGGTTTGTTGGGCACCTCTTCTTCGCTAATTGATTTTTGAGGGCGGGCCACCATGCATTGTCGAAGGCACCCTCTATATCCAGGGAGATTAGGAGTACGGTGTCTTTACTGTCAACTCCTTTTTTGATGTGCTCTACCAGGTCATAGAGGGCGTCCTCGGTGCCTCTTTGAGGCATGAAGCCGTACTGTTTCCTACTGATGGTTGGGAGGAGATGCCATTGGAGTCGGTTTACCAGAAGCTTTTCGACGATTTTTCCGGGAACGGACAGAAGACCTATGGGGCGGTAAGATTTTGGGTGTGTGTAATCTGTCTTACCGGGTTTGCGTAATATGACCACGTGCGCCTCTTTCCATTGCTTGGGGAAGTGTTTTAACGACAAGCATTTATTTGCTATCGCCAAGAAAACCTCCCATTCGCAACGTATAGCTGCGGCGCATATATCAGCGGTTAGCCCGTCCGTACCAGGAGCTTTTTTTGGATTCAGAGTTCTCAATACTGATTCCAGTTCCGCTGATGTGAAAGGTGGATCATTTTCCGGTAAGTCCATAGGTGTATCCGTGGTTCGCTCCCGTAGCTCTGTATGACACGGTTGGTCTGTGCTCTCAGAGTCGTCGGGATAGAAAGTTTTGGCAAGTAGTTCTGCAGATAGCTGCGGGGATAGAGTGTTACCTTCGGTGTCTCTTAGGAGTATTTCTTCCTGTCTTGTCGAAGTGTTTCTCATCACTCTGTAGATCTTGTCCCACATACTTTCTTTCTCCTGATTGGTGCAGAACTCTTTCCAGCTTTCCGTCTGAGCTTGTTTGACTTTTTCCTTGTAGTCTTGCCGAGCAATTTGGTACTGTTCGACTACAAGTACAACTCTGTCAGGAGCGGCATTCCTGATCCTTCTCTTTCTTCTGAGAACTTCTTTCTTCAGATTTTCGAGCGTTTTTGTATACCATGGAGGGGTTGGATTTCCCTTCGACGAGCTCACCAATGGAATGGTGTGCTCGCAGGCTTCATGTATACCAGCTGTGTAGCTCGTAATCATCAACTCAAGTTCTAGTGAACTTTCACATTTCTCCACTGATTCCGGCGAGATGTTTCTTTCTTTTAGGGAAGATTTTAGCTGTGACATAAAGTTTGGCCACTTTGCCTTCTTGGTGTTGTATTTGCGTGTTGTTATTGACCTCTGTTGTTCGAGAGCTTTAACTAGACGCAAAGTGAAGGTGATTGCGTTGTGGTCAGATGTTGTAATACTTCTGTCAACCTCCCATCCTTCGATTTTTCCCAGGAGAGACCCGCTGCACGTAGTTACATCTACTACGCTTGTGCAGAGTTTACCTTCCCTGACGATCTCGAAGGTTGGTGTATCGCCGGAGTTGAGAATGTACAAGTCCATTTCGTTGAAGAAAGAGTTTACGGCTTCTCCTCTCTCATTTTGATATGCGCTTCCCCACCAGTGGGACCATGCATTCACGTCACCAGCAACAATAAGGTCTTTTGTCGCTAATTTTTCACTGAATACTTTGATCCTGCTGAGGTAGGCGTCGACTTTTTGGTCTCCTTCTAAGTAGACAGAAATCACTCCCAGTTTTAGGCCTGTGCCGACCAATAGGACAGCCGCTTCCGTTTCGGTGACAATTTGGGGGTCATGGATTACCTCCAGCCTATCCCCGAAGACTATAATGGCTGCCTTAACTGGTTTTTGCCTATTTAAACTGCACTGAATAATGCGAGTTCCAGGATATTGTTTCATCGCGCCTTTATTTCCCACATAGGGTTCTTGAACAAGGGCAACTGAAACTCCCCTTTCTCTCGCAACCTTCAGGAGTTCTGTCGTTGCATTCTGGGAGCGCTGCAGGTTTGCTTGGATGAAGCGCAAACCTGGTTTGCCTACTCTTTGGGAGACTGAGCGTCGTTCCTCATGAGTGCCCTTAGCAATAAGATATTCGGGACCGCGCTATGCCATCCCATTTTACCCTTTCAGGGCACTCGCTACTAAAGGCGTTGTGAGCGAGTTCTCTGTTGGGGCTGTTGGGATGAGCAACCGCGCAGTTTTTGCATTTGGGTGGCAGGTCTTCTTTTCTTGCCTTGCATTGGGTCCAGGAATGGGCTTTTCCGCAATGACTGCAGGATTCATCCCTTTCCCGGCAGATCGTCTTTGTGTGACCGAAACCTAGGCATTTGGTGCACTGCACCAAAGGCGAGTGGTCTGCCACTGGTCTCCGCTGGAGCCCAATGTAGACTTTTTCGGCGTCCAAAAACGCTCTGTGAATGCGAGGTGAGACCTCGATCACTGGATGGCACTCATGCTGGTTACGCGCCCTTTTTCTGTACCGAACTCTAATCACGCTCTCTTGCAAATTAACCCCTTGTAGCAGATGTTTATTCTGCGCCAAAAGGTTTTCCACTATCTCGTGGTCTTTGTGGTAAGCCAGGACGTCTCGGATGATGATTAGTGGATTACCCGCTTTCGCGGTCTCCACCTTTAGAGTTTTGTCCTGCTGCACGCGATTTCTAACCAGACCAAGGTCTTCCTCTGTGCTGCAACTCAGGATAACTTTCCTGTTTCGACCTTTGCGCACTCGGTCAACCCTTGCTCCGGTCTTTTTCATGTCCAGTGCTACCGCTATTCTGTCTATTAGATTTTCGGCCGTCGTGGGAGATGTGGGATTCGCTGTTGTCACGATAAGAGTGTGGTTTGGTTTTGGCACAATTGGCTTAGCTGCCATTTTCGCGTAGTTGGGCTTAGATGGTTTTCCGGTCTCCGCTTGGCAGATTTCGGCCTCAATGCTTAGGGCTGGTGGGGGAAGAATTAATTTTTCCTGCCGCATCGTCCGGAGTTCCGACGATACAGCTTCTAGACGTTCTGTAATAGGCTGCACGTGCTCATCGATGTTTATTCTGATTGGGGCGGAGGATGGGGGTGGCGTTTGTTTATTTAGAATTTTTTCAATCGTACTTAGTCTGTCCGAGTAATTTGGGGGAGTAGGAGGTGGAGGAGTCGAGGCGAGCTCTTTCAGAATTTTGGCGTTTTGGTGAAGGATATCGATGGTTTCTGCCCTTTCTACGTTTGAGTCTCTCCGAAACTCGTCGACCTGTCTCCGAAGAATTTCAATCCCGGTTTTTAGACCGAGATAATCGTTCTGCAGTGGAGTCAAATCGACGGAGGGGTTTTGACTTTGCGCAGGTAACTTAATAAAACCACTGATATCCCTCACCGCTTCGGCCGTTGCTTTTATTTGTTGGTGGGGCTCTCTCGACTCAAAGCTCTGCCAGTCTCTAACGGCTTTGATTTCTTTTTGGAGTTCGCTGAGTGTTTCCCTGGCCAGAGCTACCTCCTTCGTTAAGTCGTTATTCATTCTTTGTACTGATTTGGTGTGAGCCCTTTCCACCGAGAGCAGTTCCACGGCGTGTCGAGTCCGCTCCTGTTCGAGTGAGGCGATGTGACGATGTCTGGACTCTGCCAGGGAAAGGACAATCTCGAAGAGCGTCTGGAGGCTCTCGATCGCAGTTTGTTTAAGATCCCGTCTTTGATTGGTGGATTGTTCGAGAGCGTCCTTCCCCCGGAGTAACGCGTCGTTTGCCACTTTCGTGGCGCTGTCCATCTCGACCCCCGTTCGCTTTGAGCAGTGTGCGATCAGCATACTGGTCCTTTTGCATCGGGCGGAGGTCGGGAATGACGATTCTGACACGCTGTCCGTTTCTTCATCCATCGTCAACTTCTTTGAGATAAACTAATTTGGTAAATATGTTTTCGTATAATAAATAATCATTTCACTACCCGTGAGTTTATCTAACGTTGGTTTTCACATGTCGATTTGTGAAAAAAAGTTAGTGAAAAGAATTATAAATAAGGGGTATCCGATCCGACCCCTTAACCCTTAAGCAGGCCGCGGACGTATGCTTCCCACATAGATTTTTCGCTGCCGTAGCCAGGTTTTGGCAACGAAAAGCCCACAATCTGTCAAAATTTAATCATAAATATGTACTCTGTGGTTCCGATTAGCAAGCTCTGTGTATACGAACGAATGGTACACTTGACAGCCATTTGAGTTTTGAGTGTCCGGTACAACAGTGTTTTTGTGTGACTGTCCAAGTTTTATTTAGATTATGCCGAAACAAAGAAAGATAAGTCGTGCAATTTTTTGATATATTAGAGATTTTTAATTTTTCTATCAAGATTTACATTATTTCTAGTTGATTTCTTGCTAAATTGTCTAAAATAAGGCAAATAACAATGTGGGGAACATGTGGCCATAGCCTGTTGAGTCGAACTAATTTGTGGGAGCTATTTAACCATTGCCTGTTCAAATTTATCAACTTTTATATACTAGCCTTTTCATATACATAATATCATATATAATAAATAATTCATACTTACACTATATTTTTTTACTTCACGTAAATAGCCTAAACTAACCTAAAAAAAAAATAACCTAAAAAAAAAAATTATGAACAAACAAACATTCGACATTTATATATAGTTATCACATAAATTGTAGTCTCTACCCAGGCAATGGGATTATGTTTTCCCACATATTTTTTTCAGGATTTTCAGGCTTTTTCAAAAAAAATTGTTGATAAGGAATCATACAGGGCGCTACTCAAAGCCTAAATCCATTTACACCACTTTATTTCTTGCAGCGGTTCTTCGGGGCCTGTTTAAGGGTTAACTATGAAAGATATCTTATACCTCTAAACGGGCAATTCTTGTATATACCTCTTTATATCTTATACTTTTAAACGAACAATTCTTAAATATACCTATATATCTTATATATAAAATTCTCGTATCACAGTGTTTGTTTCCTTACTCCTCCGAAACGGCTTTACTGATTTTTACCAAATTTTATATGCATATTCAGTAGGTCTGAGAATCGGCTACTAGCTATTTTTCATACCCCTAAGTGTTAGGGGTTGTTCACCCCAAACATTTTTTTTTAAATTTTTGGTAAAAAATATGTTTTTATTTTTTTATAATGTGGCGTTAAAAAATACATACAACCCTAAATTTTAACCTTTTTATCACCAACCCCTGTTTTTTATAGCCATTTTAGTAATTTAATCATTTGACAGTGAACTCCTAAACGACGGGACCAATTTGAATGTTTTTTTTTGTGTGTGTATTCGAAGATCGTTTAAATTCACAAATAAGCCCGGCAGATGGCGCTGCAGGCAGTGTCTAGGTTATGTCCGAGCGAAGCCGGAACGGGCCGCTAGTATATATATATATAGGTATATTTAAGAATTCGAATCTCGGAATCTCGGAAACCGCTCAAACGATTATAATGAAATTATGTATGCAGCGGATTTCGGGGACGCTAAATCGATCTAACTAGGTTTCATTTTAAAAAAACGCATATTATGCGCGTTTTAGTCAATGAAAAACTGTTACATTAGACTTTAGAATGCGAAGGTAAATTTCGCCGCGTGCCACGACAGCATAATAGCTCAGACGGGAAGTCGTGCGGTCATGGTGTTCACCTGGGTTCGAATCCGGACGGATTCTTTTTTTTTTCAAGTTATCTTTCTTTTTGAGAAAATCTATTACTTGGAGCCTTTTATCTGTAGGTATCTAAGTATATTTAGTCTATAAACCGAGCAAAGCTCGGTCAGCCAGGTACTGAAAGATTAAAAGAGAAAAGAGTCCATCATTCATTGTAGGGTACTTTCTTATTAAATAAATGAATGTTAGTCGACATTTTTTCACTTCACTAATTAGACCTAAACTATGGAAACATTTATTTATTTATTTATTTGCGTATATGGGTATACAAGCTATTAACAAATTGACAAATATACATGTAAAATGAAGACCTCCATATTCCACCTTTCGGCATGCAAATATAATACATTACAAATATTTATGAATAGATCAAACAAGACACTATAAAAGTAAAAAATAAGAAGGCATGAATGTAGCATACATCAACCAATCGAAATCACAATTAAACAAAAATGGCCAATCAGATGCAGTTGTTCGCTCCATAGCAAAGCAGTATGAAATAAAGAAGGCTGTTCACGGCCATACCACTGTATATTTACCAAAATATTATAAATTCGTCTGCATCTACTTTTCTTGAATGGCATACCTGTATGTTACAAAAATCAACATGCAATAGTGATAATTTATACATCATATGTATGATAGTATAATAATGTCAAATGTAAAACCTTAAAACTAGTGTCCCTGATGCAAATATGTTACAAAAAAATAAAAAATAACAATAATGTCAACAAGAAATAAACAATTACCTACTATGACTACAACTCCATATAAGTCAAAGAAATGTCAAAATATCATGATGTCAAGTTTAAAATGACTTTATAATAATACTTTAGGAATATTTATGATAATATAATAATGTCTTTTTAAAATTTCAATGTTACAGATAAGAGTTGTCAATGAATAAAATACAATTATATTGTCAACAAGAAAAATAATAAGTGGTACAATTACAATCACAAAGTATAACAAATGTCATAATAATATAATGACAAGTTAAAACAATAGTAACATTACCCTAATCACAAGCTCCTAACACGAAATGGCTAAAAAATAATAACTTCAAGTGAAACGACAGATTATGCCATAGTCAATCAAATAAAATCAAGAACAAACCATTAACGAAACTGTTAGTGATAGTGTTTAAAACTTGTCTTGTAAATATTCTTTTATTGTATAATAAGACCTTTCGAGCAAAAAACTTTTTAATTTCTGTTTGAAAACATGAATTTGTTCAACTTTTACAATTTCTATCGGCAATTGATTATACAGCATTGGTACCATACATACTGCACTATTGGCAAATAGAGTTGTTTGCCGTTTAGGCACCTTTAATTTATGTTTATGCCGTACATTGTTCAAGTTTTGAAACAATTTCATATTACTCCGGACAAACATAACACATTCATATATATATAGGCATGATAGGGTTAAGACTTCCAAGCTTTTGAAATATGGTTTACAACTTTGTCTTTGCCGCAACTGGCAAATGGCCCTAATACATTTCTTTTGGGCCCTAAACACCCTTTCTTTTGCTGTACTGTTACCCCAGAACATGATACCATACCGAAGTAATGACGAGACATATCCGTTATACGCAGCCAAAACTGTATATTTGTTTACTGTTTTTGTCAACATACAGAGGGCATATGAGTGCTGATTGATTTTTGAGCACAGATTATCTATATGTATTTTCCAGTTCAAATTGCTGTCAATATGCAAGCCTAGAAATTTTGTAGTATTTATAACTTCTATTGTATGTCCAGAATTGTGAATGTCAAGATTATGTAGCCTATTTACTTTATTCTTAAATGTCATTAATTTTGTTTTGTCAAGATTCATTTTTAAATTATTAGATGTCATATAATCAGCAGTTCTATTTAATGTTAATGTAATGTCGTTTTCAATATATGTTTTATTTGGACCTGAGAATAATACGGTGCTATCATCAGCAAACAAGACAGTGGGCTGTTTAGTAGCTTTAATAATGTCATTTATATATATGATAAATAGAAGAGGCCCTAAAACACTACCCTGTGGTACACCACATCTCACGGATCTATAGTCAGATGAAAAGATAATTTCTTTTTTTATCTTTGGACATACACTACTTATTTGCGTAGACTGCATACGATTAGTCAAATAAGATTTGATCAAATTGTTTATATTTCCCCTGATACCATATGCATCCAGTTTGTTTAATAGGACATCATGGTCCACGCAATCGAACGCTTTTGTAAGATCCATATACAGAGCACAGATAGGGACTTTAGCATCTAATTTGGTCATAACAGTGTTCAGAAAATTGAAAATTGCGAGGTTAATTGTTTTTTTTTCTCCTAAAACCAATTTGCTCTGGCACAAACAATTTGTTCTGCTCAAAGTAATCATAAATGTTGTCATAAATGACTTTTTCAATTTTTTTTGATATAATTGCCACTAGAGCTAACGGCCTATAATTAATCATTTTCTGTTGGTCACCCTTTTTAAAAAGGGGCTTTATTATAGTTTTTTTCAGTTTTTCAGGAAAAACGCCTTCACTTATACAAATATTTATTAGATGACTAAGTACAGGGGATATAGTGCTTGATACGTGTTTTAGTACGTGTGTAGATACTCCATCATACCCAGTACTTTTTGTATTTTTTAGACCCATCATTATTCTATGAATATCTACGGGTTTATTATAGGGGTTATATGTTATGGGTACATTATAGGTACCATTAAAGCTAAATAGCTAACATAATCCCAGCACAACTATAAAAACATACTTTTGCGACATGGAGACTCATATAAAGAAAAACTTTCGTATTTAACACAAATATTTTCCCTGGTGGAGAATCAAACCTACAACCAACGTCTCAGTGAACAGATTCACCACTCACAGAACCTTGAAGCCAGTTAAAAATAAATATATTGATGGCCGTTTCAACTTAGCGTGTTCCGTTCGTTTGTTTCAACAGGCCAATTATGGGTGATTAAGTCTGTACCTGCCTATTTAATTTACCCAAAGTGGCGCTTTTAACTAATACTGTGTAATTAAATACTAGTGCTACCAGTACGTAAGTGCCCTAAATAATTGCTTAATTTTAAAATGAAAGGACTTACGCTACAACATCCCAGTCATTGAAAATCCGGAAGCGCCCCCAATCCCAAAAATTGAAAACGTATTGGTGGACATTACACACACAGCACCATCTGACCCCAAACTAGTGAAATATTGTAGTAGATACGATCCTTGACTTCGCATGAAAACTTACTATTAATCAAGCCACGAGGCCAGTCAATAAGGTAATAAAAAAGCATGTCATACAAATCGTGTCAAACAGTATGCATGGCCCATCAGCTCCCGAACTAATAATAAACTATGCATCTAATGCCAAAACATAATTTCATTCAGTAGATATCAAAGTGATTGATAATTTATAGAAAAAAAATGGCAGTCATAGGAACTGCCGATAGAAGTGAAAACTTATAATTCAGAATTTGATAGCTTACTTTGAAAACTACACGGGTGTCACCGGAGGGTGTGGCCTGTTCATCATGGCATGGCCATCTAGAAATGGGTCAGCATTTTCCATTGGCTGATGCATTTCTAGATGGCCATGCCATTATGCCAGACCACGCCCTTTCTGTATTTCCCATTGGCTGACGCATTTCTAGATGGCCAATGGCCGTGATCCCGAGATTACCCGAAGATTTCTTAGCATACCCGAGCGTGACGGTAGAATTCAATTTACAGCCCGCGAAAAATTTGATCTAGCAGCGCCTAAAGAAGTTTTCACTTCAAAAAGCCGTTGTGTCCTAGTCAGTAGAAAGCACGATTCATATCGTGAAATCGTAGGTTGAAATATATTTGTATAGATTCAAACCCACTTGTCACTGTCAAAAACTTGTCACTGGCTATACAGTAAGGGTAGTAAGTAAAGGAAAACATCGTAAAAACCACAGGACACAGAGATAAATCAATTTATATCTCTGGGTGACAACGCAGTCCAGTGATATAATAATTTGGAGTGTTGATGTTGCAATGGCTGCGTGACACTGTGCTGTCATGAGGTGGATTGTTGTGTACCATCAAGCATAAGTCCTCCTCGTCCCGTCACTCAACTATTAGAAAAAATACAAGACATCTTTCCTTTCGAAAACATGTGCTTTCAGCCAACTATTGAGTAGGGGTAGAAAGGACTCTTTGTGAGTCCACTACCGTCCTACCGTCCTACCGTCAAGTAGTAACGGGCAAACATTACTATATTCCGATTTGAATGGCAATGTTTCCAGTGAAATTATAGGGCATAGAGATAAAACATCTTATATCTCTGGGTGACGAGCGCAGTGCAGTGATAGGTAATGATTTGGACTCTTCATGTTCCAATAGCTGTGTGTCACTGTGCTGTTACGTAGCAGGCATGTTGTATGTCCTGCTCGTCTCGTCACTCTATATTGTATAAAAAAAAAGCGAACTTTGTCATTATTATAGAGTATTCCCCTAACTTGCTTGAGGGGCTTTGCTAATACTTATTCAAATGTTCGGTATTATTCGTTATTTTTCTCCGAGTACAAGAAGGAACGCTATCGATTCACCGAAAGTATTCAGTTCCGTAGTCAATAAAAGTTAACGATGTAAATCCCATAGCTATTCATGATCCAGTAGTTTATTGTTTATTTGTAACTCCAGACACTATCAGTCTGTACACTATAAAAGTGTTCGGCTAATGGCTGTTGAAGGTAATTGCTTAATAAATTCTAACATTTTACGAGGAGTAGGCACGGCCGTATTCAGGATTAGTAGACAAATGTTTCATGTAAATTAGACTTTTTAAGAAAGCAACAAAAACTAATTTGCTGAACCAAATGTAAGAAAAATACACCTGGGATACATTTTCAAAGATAAACCTATGTCCTATATCAGACTATGATCTGTTTTTTAAAATAATATAATAATAATAATGTGTGGTGGTGGACAATTCTCACACAACACCATCTGACCCCAAACTACGCAAAGCTTGTGGGATGGCGGCCAGATAGCTGATATAATACTTATATAGTTTTAAATACATACTTATTATACATAATCAACCCGATTCGTTTAGCCATTGGTGTCAGCCGACGTGATGGAGCAACAAACAAAATTTGACATTATAAATATTACTAGCAGCGCCCCGCGGAGTTACCCGCGAAGTTCCTGTTCCAGTTGTTCCCGTATTATTATTTTTCGGGATAAAAAGTAGCCTATGGGTTCTTCCAGACTATAATCTATCTGTGTTCTAAATTTCAGCTCGATTCGTTCATACGTTAGAACGTGATTGAGCAACAAACATCCAAAAATCCAAACTGGATGTTTATTACATTGACATTTATAATATTAGTAGGAAGGATTAAGATGACAGCAAAACATGCGCCTGATGGTAAGCAGCACGGTAGGATAACTAGCAAGGATCATTTCTAGTCGTTTTAGCAAACGTGAGCTATGTGTCTAATGTAAGCTGATAATGATAAAATAATATTATAATTGAACTGGGAGGTGATATCAATAACATATTGTTTGAGTGGATCTATCTTTGTCTATGTAGGTCCAATGGGGACTATTCAAAGTATTGTTTTTTATCGATTTTTATCAAACTCGAGCTCGAAAAATAGATGACTATTTTTCGACCTCATAGCTCAAAAAAGCGCCGTCGTTTCGTGGTTGACGTTCCTAAGACTCGAATGAGTACAGAAATCATGCGACAAGGAGAAAAAATTGAGGGTTGCAACCCCCAGTCGTCATCTGCACTCAGTTCACAGCTTACAGATGACGGCATAGAGCTGAATCTTATTATTTTATACCCTTCTATATCTCTACGTAGGTCTCCTGGTGGTTCAGATGACCTATACATTTTGTAGATGGGCCTGTAGTCTGACTCTTATTTTCGTAAAAAGAGCATACCAGTAACACAGATTACTGATACAATTTCAGTAATCTGTGACTTGTAATATAAAATAACTTAATATGTAGATCACTTGAGTAATTTTGTTTTTGCTGTAATACCCCGTTTACATTATTCCAGTCCAGCGACCGAATCCAGCGCTGGATTGCTTATTGGAATAATGTAAACGCCACTGGAATGCATTGGCACTGGATTGATGCTTTCCAGAGCCGCTTTACATTATTCCAGTAAGCAATCCAGCGCTGGATTCGATCGCTGGACTGGAATAATGTAAACGGGGGTAATACAATCTTGTTGTCTGCATGTATTTTCTAGCGAACTGATTGTAGCTTCCAGAAAGCGACATCGTTTCATGTTTGATATTTTAAAGACTATCGAAGCGGTTTGGATATACTTTCGTAATAATAATATTTCAATTCTGTAAGACATTGCATAAACCTATGCACCTTCGGGGTTATCGCGCTCGATCATGGACCGCATCGTCGCTTAACATCAAGCGAGATGGCGGTCAAGTGCAAACTAAAATTATTTTTAGCGATATAAAAACAAGTTTTGTAGGTCACGGGTATTGTGCACGTTTAACAAGGTAAGGAAGTTTAACAAGTACGCTCGGGAAAAGTTTAGCTTTTGAATTGAAGCTTAATTGTTCTTGGTTAGCGTGCTCTGTAATAAACATTTCCTTATAGGCATTTCCACGAAGCAATGAATTAATATTGCCGGAAATTCCTTACAAAACACGACCCAGCAAACAAGCAAGGCTTTTATTTTTACTATGAGTACAAAATATAAGATTTAGATGGATGATACACTACTTTCATATATAATAAACTAGCGGTCCGCCCCGGCTTTGCCCGTAGTATCTATCTAAATATATAAATGTCAATGTATCTGTATGCATGTTTGGATGTTTGTTGCTCAATCACGTCCTAACGTATGAACGGATCGGGCTGAAATTTGGAACATAGATAGATTATAGTCTGGAAGAACACATAGCCTACATTTTTATCCCGAAAAAACAACGGGAACAACGGGAACGGGAACTTCGCGGGTAACATCGCGGGGCGCTGCTAGTATATTATATAGCCTGTAGCACTCAGGGATTACGTACATAACCAACGGTGAGTTCTCTTTAATTTGTCATAACTGCTGATCATATTAATGCGATAAAAAGCCTATGTGCCATTTTAGACTATATTCTAAATGAATGATTAAATTTCAACTGGATCCATTCAGTTATCCAAACTTTAACATTTTTAATATATCCACGATTATCGATACAGTTATAATTTTTGACAATCTGAAAACCGTCAAAACTTTATGAAACTGATTTCGGCTCTGGGTGTTACACCTAGCCTCTTATCAAAAATATTTGATTGATGAATTCAGATAACTGTTTTATATCTGAGTATTTCTATGGAGTGTAAATCATAAGTGTGTATTTACGATTATCTATGTATTAAATCTAGGGGGGAGGCCTATGTTCAGCAGTGGACGTCTTGCGGCTGATGATGATGATGATGTATTATTACAGCCAACAGGTGCTTAGTTTGTAGTTAGCGAGCGCAGTGCAGTGCTAGGTAATGATTTGTACTATTCATGTTCCAATAGCTGCGTGTCACTGTGCTGTTGTGTGGCAGGCATGTTGCTTACCATCAGGCACATGTCCTGCTCGTCTCGTCACTCTTTCTATAAAAAAAAAGCTTATTAGAGACGTTTGACAAATTATGTTCACCAATACTTTGGATATTGTAGTGGTAGGTCTCTTTGCAGAGTCCGCCTGGGGAAGTACCACACCTTTGCCAGTTATTTTACCACCAAGCAGTTATGTGTTTCAGTGCTGTTTCAGTTTGAAAGGCAATGTTTCCAGATAAATAACAGAGCATAGAGATAAAACGTCTTATATAGTGACGAGCGCAGTAGAGTGCTAGGTTATGATTTAGCTTCCTCATGTTCCATTAGCTACGTGACACTGCGCTGCTATGGACAGGGTGTGACACTTACCATCAGCCACATGTCCTGTTTGTCTCATCACTCTATGCTGTAAACAAACTTATTTATCTTATTCTTTTACCATCCTACTAATATTATAAACTAGCAGCGCCCCGCGGTGTTACCCGCGAAGTTCCCGTTCCCATTGTTTCCGTTGTTTTCCGGGATAAAAAGTAGCCTATGTGTTCTTCCAGACTATAATCTATCTGTGTTCGAAATTTCAGCCCGATCCGTTCATACGTTAGGACGTGATTGAGCAACAAACATATAAACATCCATACATTATATCGTTTTGTTTTTCGATCGCACCAACCGAAATTGGTGGCCGTCTACCTCGCACACTGGCATAGCATCGTAGGTTTTCCGCTTCATTGTGACTTTAGTGGGAGTACCGCTAAAGTCACAATGAAGCGGAAAACCTACGATGCTATGCCAGTGTGCGAGGTAGACGGCCACCAATTTCGGTTGGTGCGATCGAAAAACAAAACGATTGCACTAATAGAGTACTCGGAAGGTCGGACGCCTTTCACACAGGCAAGTGCGCTGCTCGCACATCTGAGCAGAAATGCGGGTGACACACCCCGGGTGATAAGCGTGGATGCGATGGCGATTGAATACTCAAGAGCGAGGGTCGCAGACCGGCTGGGTTACATTGAGGCCTCTAAACATCACGAGGTTGTCGTATACGAAGATAGAGGAGAAAATCTGAGCTTCCTCAGAGTCCCTTCGCACGACCTAACTAATGCAACTGACAGCTGGGGACATCCTGTTCCAAGTTCGACCGCCCAAACCGGCTCCGAAAGAGCACAGCAGAGGGCGGCGGCGGAAAAAGCCGCAGCCAATCAAAGCAGCAGCCGAGGAACCAACACGACTTTCGTGGCGGCCTTTAACGCAGCAGCAAGGAGCGTACTCCGAATCTTATCCCCTTCATCATCATCAAACCCCTTGACGTCAAAGACCCTCAAAGCAGCTTCACAGCAACTAATTAGCCGAACCAGAGCCGACATGGGACTGGTGGAACCGCCCCGTTATGTCACGGCCTCGGAGCCGCGGAGTCATGCACGTAAGTAACGCCTTTATCGAATTCACAGCCACACTGAGAGCGACAAGACAAGTCAACCTCAAGACCTGCGAAAACATCATGCAGTTCTATAGGCTGGGAAGTGAAAGCCTATTAAAGGCGAAACTCGAGGAGGCCGAAGCAGCCATTTACAACAATGTTACTTCCCGGGTCATCAAGGGAACTATGACAGGACAGTATATGGCAGCCTACAGTGCAGAAAATGGCTTCGTGACACTGAACGAGAAAGAGACAGAGCGCGCGGGAATGCCTGTATATGCGACACCACCAAACGACCCTATTGTAGTTACCGCCCGATGCACCAAAATTATGTTGGACGACAAGATCCTAGAGATGGCCAAAATTATCGAAGGGAACTCAAGTGTCACAGCGGCTTGGGCAAATTGGGAGGTACCAAGAATACAATGGGTCAATGGTGTTCCGGGATGTGGAAAGACAACATGGGTTATTAGACACTTCGACGTGGACAAGGACGCTATCATCACCACAACAACTGAGGCAGCAAAAGATCTAAGAGAAAAGCTATCGCACCGCATTGGAAACCTGGTCAAAACCAGGGTGCGAACTATGGCTTCTACTCTCGTAAATAGATTCGGAAAAGAGAGTTTCAGTCGCCTCATGGTGGATGAAGCCCTCATGAACCATTTCGGAGCCATTGTAATGGTCTCACGCCTGTCTGGTGCTGGCGAAATTGTCCTCATCGGAGATGTCAATCAACTGCCTTATATCGATAGGGAAAATCTCTTCGAAATGAGGTATCACCGCCCGAACCTGGTAACAAAGATCAGCCAGGAGTTGCTCTGCACACATCGAAACCCAATGGACGTCGCATATGCGCTGAGGGAAATATACTCGGGTATGTATTCCTCGGCGCCTCGCATAAAGTCCCTAGAGCAGAGAAGGTATAAGGGAGCGCAAATACCCAACACCCAACCAAACACCCTCTTTTTAGTTCACACTCAAGAGGAGAAGGAGACCCTGACAAACCAGGGTTATAGTTCAGGCACCGGCACAGGTCATGCATCCTTACCGTCCATGAAGCTCAGGGACTAACATACGAGTCGGTAATCGCAATAAAAACTAAGGCAAACACGAAGCTGCACGAGAGCGTGCCTCATGCGGTCGTCGCAATCTCACGGCACACCGGACCTTCACATATTACGCTGACGACACCGACGACGCCATCGGTCGGTTCGTGCGGCGAGCGTTGTCTGCAACACCGAAGACCATCCGAGAGTTCAATTTGCAGATGGCCATCAAGGATAGAAATGCAGTCGTGGTGGAGGCGCTGAGTCGGGAGGAGGCGACTTAGAAAATAAAATAGTCCTAGAATTAGCAAGAAAATGTTCCCTACTCTCCCCTATTTCCTTTTCTTCTCCAATCCAAGATTCATGTAACAAAAAAAGAAAACGATTGACAAAGGTCACGGACCCCGGAGTCTGTGGAGCTGTAAAATTAAAAAAAAAAAAAAAAAAAAAATAACATCCATACATTGACATTTATAATATTAGTAGGATGTCAATGTATGGATGTTTGGATGTTTGTTACTCAATCACGTCCTAACGTATGAACGGATCAGGCTGAAATTTGGAACACAGATAAATTATAGTCTGGAAAAACACATAGGCTACTTTTTATCCCGTAAAAACAACGAGAACTACGCGGGAAACCCCGCGGGGCGCTGCTAGTCAAACATAAATAAAAAAATCAATATAGTAGCATTTTTTGATTTGACGAGTATAATTGTGTTAAAACAGTGCGCATATATAAAATTATGTTATTTATGACGTGTTAGTTATTACTAGTCGTGCCCTGCGGTTGTAGATCTCGTTCCCGTAACTTTATCGCAACGAAACATATGTGCTACATACCTACATATGTGCTATTCCAAACCATGAAGTATTTACGTATTATGCTGCCTATACACACTGGGCCAGTGGAGGCCAACGCGAGTGTCGACAAAACGGCACGAGACAAAACGTAGCATCCACACACTGGGCCAGTGGAGGCCACTGCGAGCGCCGACAAAACGGCACGAGACAAAACGTAGCATCCACACACTGGCCCAGTGCAGACAAAAACGAGGTAGGCCAATAGGAGAACAGGACGGTACTCGCCGAGCGTCTTTGTTTTGTGCACAAAAACCAACACCGGTCACGAGAGACCAGTCGAGACAAAACAGCCCTATACACACTGGCCACTTGCCGTCACTCGGCCAGCGAGGCGAGCGACGCGAGTCATCACAAAACGACCCTCCACACACTGGCGTTGGCCTGCACTGGCCCAGTGTGTATAGGCAGCTTTACGTATTTCTTTATTTGCCAAATTTCAACTCTAACCGTTTAGCCGTTGCAGCGCGCCGCAGTTTTATTCGCATTTCTCTTTCGTAATGTTCCCCCGAAAAGAAGAAAGCTATGTCATATTCCAGACTATAAACTGTTTAAAAAAATTCAACCCCGATTTGTTCAGCCGTTTGTGTTTGACGTGATTGAGCAACAAACATCCAAACTTTCGTATTTACAATATTGCATATTATTGTATTTTATTATGTGCTTAGGTAATCCTTACTAGCATACCTGCATTTTCACATTTTCTCATTTTGTAGGATAAAACCTTTTTAGAAGTCTGAGCCAGGCTTAGGAAAAGGGTTTTGGAAAGGTAATGAATATGTAGTTGGTCAGCTTTTTCCTTACACTATGGAACTAAATGGTACTTGAAAGTTCCTTTTTGAAAAAGAAACTATGAGTCAAATAATTTTACTTATAAGTAGAAACAAAATTATTTCAAGATAACAGAATTCGGTACAATAAGTGAGGACGGGTACCAAATTTAATCATATCTAAGTACTACAACCTTTAATTAAAAACTAAAATTGGAAAATACATACATATGTAACGTGACACTAGGAAAGGCGGAGGTCACATAGATGTGACCAGCTATGACTATAATGGGGGAGGGTACAAAAATCACAATATTCGCCAAAATTGTGATTTTTGCCGCATTGCCGCAATTTATGAATAAGCATAAACAGCCCACTAAATGTTCCCACTGCTGGGACTCGGGGCTTCCTCTCACAAGGAGAGAGTCAATGGCGTAATCCAACACGCTGACGCAATGCGGGTTGGTGGATGACACATAACCTCGAAAGATTCTAGGTACATGTCGATGTTTTCCTTCACCGTTTTAAGTTAGCGACATTATGCACATGACTTCGAAAAATACAGCGTTGCGCGTATGATATGAAACCGGGGGCTTCGGATCGGCAGTCGCCGTTCTCTCGACTAGACCAGCCATAAATTAACACAATTTATGGATGGTTCCCAATAGGAACATCATTCTTCATTTATTTTCAATTGTTGAGTACTTTTTACATGGTACTCGTATGTGGCGTAAATAAAATTAAACTTTGAGTGCTGTCTTAAAGCTTAGCACACCTTTACTAAGGAAAAGATAAATTTGAACGGTCTACCAAAGTAAGCTCAGGATTTAGAGTTTAGTCTAGTATCGGGTGAGAAAGCTTATTCCGTCTAGTGGGACTAGACGATCGATCCGGAAAGCGTATCTTTTCTAGAAAATATATAATGTTTTCTGTTCTTTCGTAACTTTTAGGTGTCTTTTGAAACATTACCTGCGTTCCTTTTCAAATGTGTATTTCGTTAAAATAAAGAAATGCAGCCAAAAGGTATGTCGATAGAAGTGAAAACGACTTAGAATTTTTTGGTATAAGACAGCGCTAATATTGTACAATCTCTCACATGTATAATTGCAGATATACTGCTATTATTATAAATGTCGGTGACGCGGTTTCACAAGATTTCCTGTGACCTATTGAAAATGTGTAACCCGCTCGTTCCATTTCGCTGCTACGCTGCCGCTCCCCCGCTATGTCTTACGTTAGCGTGTCGGTGGCTGTGTAATGAAATGAGTTACATCATTTAGATGTAACTGTGTCGTAATTGTGTCGTTAGTAACTCCTACATAATGTGTTCAATATAGAACAACGGATTCTCGATACAGTACGTATAATCAAGAGGTTCCTTACTCTACCTATACCTAAAAAATATTAATCAAGGAAAGCATACACCGGAAGCAAGATAGGTCCCAAGCTATCGGTGGGTGGTTAAAGGTCTACTTGCCCCCATTCATACGACAGTGCTCCCTTCCCGAAAAAAATCATTCAAATATGGGCTCTATGTGCGTATAACCAAGAGGCTCCTTACTCTACAGCCAAAAGGTCTGCACCCATTTATACGACACCGCTACCACCCGACAAATAAAATATTATACACAAATATGGGTTTTATGCCATGCACGTTAAGATATGTTACTTTATTATTACATTGGCAACATAAAATAGCAGACGGCTATCATCAAGCGGTCCGCTGATTTGTGTTGACAGACCAGACCTTTAGGCTGTAACTAAGGAACCTCGTGATTATACGCACATAGAGCCCATATTTTAATGTTTTTTTTTTCGGGTGGGAGCACTGTCGTGTGAATGGGCGCAGGAAGACCTTTAATCACCCACCGATAGCTTGGGACCTATCTTGCTTCCGGTGTATGCCTTCCTTGATTGATGACTGCATAACATCTTGTAACATACAGTCACCAATCAAGGTAGGCATGCACCTGGAAGTAAGCAATACCCTACTCATAACAGCACAATATCACGCAGGTATGTAAACATTGATGCCCAAGCTTCATGAGGCTAGTTTTTCAAGCTAGGATAGCAAGCTAGTCTTAGTAAGCTAGCAAGGTACGAGCACTTCTAATAGCTTCGTATAGACAACGATACGGAACGCTAGTATTGTCTACACGAAGCTAGAAGTACTACAAGTATGTTGCTAGCTTGCTAACACCAGCTTACTATACTAGTTTAAAAAAAAAAAGGCAGTCATAGGAACTGCCGATAGAAGTGAAAACTTATAACTCAGAATTTGATAGCTTACCTTGGAAACTACACAGGTGTAACCGGAGGGCGTGGCCTCGCCATCTTGGCATGGCCATCTAGAAATGCGTCAGCATTTCCCAATGGCTGATGCGTTTCTAGAAGGCCATGCCATGATGGCCTGTCCACGCCCTTTCAGCATTTCCCATTGGCTGACGTATTTCTAGATGGCCAATAGCCATGGTCCCGAGTTTACCCGAAGTTTTCTTATCATACCCGAGCGTGACGAATGAATTCAATTCACAGCACACGAAAAATCTGTCTAGGCGCGCCTAAGGAAGTTTTAACTTCAACTAGCCTCGTGAAGCTCGGGCAAAAGATTCCAAATCACTGGCTTATACTGCACTCGTCACTCAGAGTTGTAATATGATTTGTCTCTATGCGCAGGAGTTTTCCTGAAAATGCAGCCTCGCAAATCAGAACACAGTAAAGTTTCCAGGTTCCTAGACGGACTCTACAAAGATTTCTACAACTACAGAAACCACTGATTCATAAAATTGAATAATGCATTTAATTTTGTAAACAGACTGTTTCGTTCCTGTTTTTCAATGGCCTCGTGTGCTTTGTTAACATGATCCGATTAAATACGCTCATATATACATGTACCTGATTTAAGCGAAAAAGGTTTACTTTGTCGAAAGAATTTGTTTTAATCCGTAAATTAACAGGGCGTACATTTGAAATGAATCTTTTTAAGGTACTGATTAAAACGAACTAGTAATTAATTAAAAAAAAAACTGGCATTTCGGGAGTGCCAAGAGAAGTGAAAACATAGCATACTCACGTCCTACTTACATAATGAATGTGAAAGTTTCGATGTTTGTTGCTCAATACCGTCGCAACGGATTGTGTTTTTTGGAACATATTTTAATTATTTATTATTATAGTCAAAAATAGCATTGAGATTAGGTTTTTTTTTTGACCAGAGAAGATAACTGGGACAACGCGAACAAAACCGCGTGGCGTTACTAATACCACAGAAATCTAAATAATAAGGACTAATATACATACGTGACAGTAACGGAGTGTTGTGAGTTTCGATAGCAAAACTGGGCATTTATCTAAGTACGAGTCACAATATAATTATGTACATACTGAAAACAAAGGTGTCGATAAGGTAACGGTTATTGCTTAGAGCGTTCATGTTAGATTAAATACTACTTTGTAGTATTTACGAGGAGTATATCAACGTTGTTATCTACGATAGACCGTGCTTACTTCGAAAAAGCCAATTTATCCTTGACTTGAAGACACTAAGATTGTATCCATTGGAAAACTCCACTTGGGCAACGCGTTCCACAACCGAGATGTTCTAATAACGAAAGCGGGATCAACTCCACCTCTACAACGGCCGCACTTCTGTCCCTGATGGCCAACTGTAGGTTGAAATCTCGGATAGTCTTCGGTGATACAGCCAACGCTTGCCGCACGAAGCGGCCGATGGCGTCGTCGGTGTCGTCAGCTTAGTATGTGAAGGTTTTCGTGAGCCGTGAGATTGCAACAACCGCATGGGGCACGCTCTTGTGCAGCTTCATGTTTGTCTTGGTTTTGATTGCGATTACCGACTCGTATGTTAGCCCCTGATCTTCATGGATGGTAAAGATGCGTAACACGGTGCCTGACCCATAGTGGGACCAACTCTACTCATTCGAGTCTACAACTATTGTACAAGTAATAATTATGTAGATAGCATCATTTATCCAATATAAATAACATCGTCTGTGACTTAGATATCAGGAATTAACAAGCACATTTAGCAAGAAAATTAAAGTGAAATAAGACACCTTCCCGTCCAAACGGCCTTCAGTCCAAAATGACGCAATTCAGCAGATCGAGGCTCGCGTTAATTTGCGTCGGCATTAATAGCAATTTAACGACTTTAAAATGTTTTCGTGTCGCGATTACGATTCTTTCTTCAGTCGCGTAACAAGTTAAGAACGATACATTTCTTTTTAAATACCTAGTTGAAAGAAATAAAGAAGTGTGACACATGTCGTATTACGATCATTTACTTAATGCCTATACTACTCACGTTTTGTCCAGATCAAATTGGTAACAACAGACTCACCTAATGAATCAACGCTACACTGCACATTCCGGGGATAAACTGTACGTAAATTTCCGGGGATATATTTGAATGGAAGCCAAATTAATAAAAATCACTAGGGTTGCTTTTTTTAAGTAAAACATTGTATTGATTGAAACATTTTGTAAGGATAGGACCCTTTGCAGAGTCCATCTGGGAAAGTACCATACCGCTGCCTGTTATGCTACCGCCAAGCAGTAATGTACAAACATTGTGTTTCGGCTTGTAGGGCAATGTTTTCAGTGAAACTACCGGGCATAGAGATAAAACATTTTATATCTCTGGGTGCCGAGCGCATTGCTAGGTATTGACTTGGACTCTTCATGTTCCATTAGCTGCGTGTCACTGTGCTGTGCTGTGTGTGTGTGGCAGGTATGTTGGTTACCATCAGGCATATGTCCTGCTCGTCTTGTTACTCTGTTTCATAAAAAAATTGGAACACAGATTACAATCTGGAATAACAGAGACTATTTTTTATCACGGGAAAATTACGAGAACAGGAATTGCGTGGGTAAGACCGTAGGCCTGTGATGATTATATACGTCTCTGTATGGTTCTCTTCATTGTGGTCATACTAAGTCTAAGACACAGTTCATCCATTCTTAATTAAACTGTTTCCTACTACTCGTCTGTTACTTGAACAGCTAAAAATCAGAACATTTCTGAAAATGGTTTAATTTTCAACATTAATCTGCACAGTTGGTTAAATTTTAATTTTATACTGACAACAAAATAATAATTAAAAAACTAATCTCCGAATAACCCACCTCTAACCGCTCCCGGCGCAAAAGTGCCCATGATGCTCGCCGCGTTCCCACGCTGAATGGCAATGGCCAACCTTTGCTCCAGGAACGCACCAGAGCGGGAGTCACCCGTATTCTCCCTGAGCCTGCGCCCCAATTCTGAGAGGAACCCTTTAGCCTCAACATTAATTGTACAGAGGAATTTGCGTAATTGTCTTTGGTATTTCTCCAATTAACGTCCCATTTTAGTAGTTTTGCTAATGGATGTTTGCGGCGACTGAGAAAGTACTTGTTTGTTGATTTGGGTCTGGAAAATGTCGTTTTCGGTAAAGTTTTAATTTGATTTTCAAAAATGACGCAAAACCGCACCATATGTTTATGTATAAAATCATAATGTATTGAATTGACACAGCTGATATTTTGTTTTGTTTTGCAAGCACTTTGCTAAGTACTAATTAATGTCTAGTGCTACCTTTTGTTTTACTAATGTGAACGCTGCCTGAGAAAGATGGTCAAATTATGTTGGACTCAACATCACAAGTGATACTTACCCCTAAATCTAAAACCTCAACCTTTCCATTGATGGCAGGAACACGGGATTGGTTTCGTATTCTCCCGCGAACCAACCGTGACCTGTCCTTTTCCTTGTCTCTTACCTGGCCCATTAACTACGCACTGAAATGCCACTTATGGCACGTTGGTACTACCTTGGGGGCCAATAAGTATAGTGGTGACAGATACCCTCACGTCTGGTTAATCCTGGATTCCCACAAAACCCACATATTCAATTTAGTCCTTTACCTCCATCTAGCTGCAGAGGAATAGAGTGATGCAACTTAATACTGATACTCCTCTTCCCTGCAGCTTTCCGACGGTATCCCATCAAACATCATCTACATGGCCGCATCAGGTAGAAAAAACGGTCCACTGTGATACCGGCACTCTTCTCTCTTATAGTCTATATACCACACGTGTAATGTTCCCAAACATAGCAGCTCACTCTATTTCTGGCGTAGCCTATTATACCTTTCGATGGTTGCATCGCAGTAAGCATGTGGCCAAACACCCTGGCGTGCAGGTCCGTAGACCATCGCTCAATACTACAACGTACTACTAGAAAGACGTCTTTTCTATCATGATATGTTCTCAAACCTTGCCAGTCCAGCTTTACCGCTGAACTTTTATACGCACTGCTCGGATAATCACAGGGCTTAGCGGGATTGGTGATCAGTCGATTAGAAACCACAAGGAAGAGATTTCTGAGATACGCACCAACTACATACCTATTTCCACTCAGCGTTTTTCTTTGTTCATTTCTCTTTCTGTCCTGCGGTTGCTTGAAAGAAATTGCTTTTAGCGATAAAGTCGTCAATAATTGCTACTTTATTTTAAGTTTTTTTTTTAATTTACGTTAATCTAAATCTTCGTATGAGAATCTTGTTTTGTAATCTTTTAATAGCAATACTTTAGTTGTACCTACCTTAATTTAGTAATCTAGCCATCAACTTTTACGTACCCATCATGTATTGCTGGCTTTAAATACCGAACCAAAGTCACAGTAACTGAGGTGGAAGTAAGTACCTGCTCACTCGAGTGTATTTCTGAGATACGAGTACAGGTAATTTTTACGATTGAAAATCTGATTTCTGAGTCCTTGAGATCAGCTGCCGTTTTCTCAAATCAATCGATACGGGATTCTTATTTATCCTCTTTATTCTTATCCATTAAAACAATGAGTGGTTTAATGTAGGTATATATGTACTAAATATTATGAAATACAAATTATTTTTGCCTGAATTCGGCCTATGGTGTTCCCATTTGTGTCATGTTACCATTTACACGGTTGGCGTCCCCCAAACTACATAGAGTAACAGTTTTCTTTATTAAATTTAATCTATGTTCACGTAGCAGGAAAATTTACTTTTACTCACGTAGTAGCAATAAAGGTAAGTGGGTAAAACGACCAGTCCCACAATCGTGAGGTCTTAAGGTCTGATATTGCCTGCACCTCTGAGTATTTTTATCCAACTTAAAAAAAGGAGAAAGTTCTGAATGTATGTATGTTTTTTTTGTATGTTAAGGCCGATTTATACTGAACGAACATAGAGCTAGAGCTGGAACAAGAGCATTCTTTCTCGATCTTTTAGTGTAAACGAAAGATCGTTCTTAGCGTTTTCCATACTATATATTCCATAGAATCTTTGCGAACACAAACAAAACAACGCAAGAATGCTCTACGTTTGTTTACACCAAATGAATTAAATGGGGATAGAATGAGCATTCGCTCGTCTGATGTAAATCGGCCTTTACGCGATAGCTCCGCCAATTAATTGTGAATCGATTTTGATGGTTATGTTTTTTGTTAGGTAATAGGAACAATAGTAATAGTAATTTATTAATAAAAAGCTTACATTTAGGTAAATCATAGTTAAGAGGTAGTCCCATATAAATGACTGTTATCGAAATCGGTGTGGCGGTTTTTGAAATATGAACAAAAACTAATATTTACTTTCACATAATTCTATGATGATGTGATTTCATCTTTAAGGAATTTGCCCGAGTGTCTGAACTTAATTTTAAAATGAAGTCGGTTTTATTATTTCGGAGAAAGTAAATTTTTCAAATCACAGATTTGAAACGATTGGCTCCGATGCTTATTAGTTGTTAGTAAATCTGATGCGGAGTCGAAGGACGTGGTTTACATTACTTACACGTAATTTATTATAGATTTTAATTCATAATGGTATACATAAATTGTCGAGACGAGCAGGATATGTGTGTGACATGTATTATAAGTTTGTATTTACAAATACGAATATATACCTAGGTATATAATGTATCAGCTGCCTGGTTCCCATAATATAAAATTTACTTAGGAGCTAGTTACTGCTGTGTGAGAGTTCCAACAATATGTCTAATAAATCTTTGTCTTTATTCGGTCAGCGTATCGCCAGCAAGGAATAAAGGTATATTAGAATAAGCCCAATTCCCGAGTTTTGTAGCCGCTCCATACGGCACCGCCGATATCACGTCATGTGACGTAACTGCGCTAATGTGTTTCAGTTTAATGACAATCGTTCCGAGAGAGTGGAAAACAGTGATCGAATTTCAACCAATGCATCGTGAATAAAAACCCGTAAAGCGGCGCGGAACCTTACTGGTCTGGCACTTCACTTTGTTTAAAGACTTGTGCAGTGTCCGATTCACCAAAATCAACACGACGTTTTATTTCACTCCCAAAAAAAGATGACTACACCTAATTGATATAAATATTTTAAGAGTTCAATTCTACACGTGTAACGTTTCATTAATATTTTTACGCACACAAACAATTTTATGAACTGACATTGACCGCGAGCGACACGTAACTAAAGAAATGCAAGTGGTTATTACATTTGTTTTTTAAGTAACTTGAGGGTGTCATGGTCAAAAAAATTGGCAGTCATAGGAACTGCCGATAGAAGTGAAAACTTATAACTCAGAATTTGATAGCTTATTTTGGAAACTTCACGTGTGTAACCGGAGGGCGTGGCCTGGGCATCATGGCATGGCCATCTCGAAATGCGTCAGCATTTCCTATTAGCTGATGCATTTCTAGATGGCCATGGCATGATGCCGAGGCCACGCTCTTTCAGCATTTCCCATTGGCTGACGCATTTCTAAATGGCCAATAGCCAATGTCCCGAGTTTACCCGAAGATTTCTTATCATATCCGAGCGTGACGCTAGAATCCAATTCACAGCCCACGAAATATCTGTCTAGGCGCGCGTAAAGAAGTTTTCATTTCAAAAATAAGAGTGTTTTTATAATGGTTTGAACACAAGAGTTCAAACTACGGTATTACACTGACTACACTGCGTTCATCTCTTAACTCAATTATGTTATGTACTTTTTTGACTGTAATTTTGCTAAACTATTGTTTTTCAAATCTGAATATCAGAGTAAAATTTGCTTGGTGACTTGACAGTATTGAACTTATAAAATTGAAATACTTCACCAGGCGGACTCATCAAAGATTCCTACGACTAACTTCCATATCACAAAATTTAAAAATTTAAACTTAAACTTTGGTCTCCTTAAGTTAGTTTGACATCAGAAATGCGGAAATTCGCAACAAAATATGTACAAACTAGCAACACCCTGTGGCACCACACGTAGTATCTGATATTGTCTGGGGATAAAATACAGCATAAATATGTGTTATTTCATGGTTATTCCAGACTATTTAATTGAATTCAAAATCAACGTCATCCATTCATAAGTTAACGATATTGAGCAACTAAATATCCAAACTTTAGGTCTTTAGCTTTGTTAAAATGTTTATAATTTAGCGGTGCAAGATGAATCGCTGTTTAGTTTGAATACTGGTATGGTGTTGCCATGGTGACGGAGTAATGTGGAGAGCGTCGTAAACCCGCTGATGTGGAGTGTGAACTCGCTCAAGTCTCGAGTGCCGCTCGGGAGTTTGATCTGTGATTACTCAAACGCAAACAAGATTATACCGGTTATTACTAGAACAGCTTCGAGTTTTTACTCAATTTACAAAGAATCTTTTTGGTATGAGCATGAGCGGCATCCGTGAACCAGCTCACAGATCAGCTTAAACTCTGGTGACACAGAGGCGGGAGTCTTGAGAAAGCGATCCAAAAGCGGTCCAGTGCATCGCATTGCGCCGGATCGTGCCCGCTTGTTATGTTAGGTTGCATACAAATTTGAATATTACAAAATTCCCGTCCCTGATCGCGATTGTTATTCTGCACTTCCCGCCTGTGTGTGACGGGAGATTTAAAGGCTCAAACGTATTATACAAAGATTATCTGACTACCCTATGGTCAATGGCTCAACATACAGAAAATATGTTTTAATTCGGTTTTAATATGGACCTGTTGAATAGTCGGTGGTTAAATTTGAATTTCCTACAAAAACCCGCAAACCGTTCTTGAGCTGAGCACCTGAGCCGTGAGCTATACTTGTTTTACATTTTAGCCGTTAATGCATTTCAAATAAAGATTACGCTTCATAACATATTTCAACGAGTATTAATTTTATTTATCCGTTGGTTGCCCGAATTTTGCAAAAAAAACAGCAATTATTAATATAGGTACATACTTAAAATAGTTTTATTTAAATTAAAGACATTTTAATACAAATACAAAATCAATTAAGCGGTAGATTTTGTGACTTTGAAAAGGTTTCCAGAGGCCTGTCCAGCTGTGGACGAATACAGGCTGATGATGATCATCAATGTACTGATACTAAATAACTGATTTTTGTGGAATTATTTTACTTGTATTATTGTATGAAGGCGGCCCACTAAATGTAAGTACCCAATGCTGCCACTTGGAGGTATGTCATCAGGAGAAAATCACGCCTATAATCCATCATGCTGACACAGTGCGGGTTGGTGGATGACTCACAGCCTCGAAAGATACAAGGAACATGTCGGTTTTCTCACGATTTTTTATTTCACCGTTAAATCCAATGATGACGACAAACTTATACGCTGCACTTGAAAAACTACTGAGAAATGCGGACGGGATTTGAACCTACGACCTTATAATAGTGAATTACTAATCACTAGGTCGCTACCGCTTAATGAAATGATTAGAGTAGGTATAAGAAATAGTAGTTGCGAAAATCTATATGCCAGCAAAAGGAAATTACTATATTGTACTTAGCGAATCAGTTTCTTCCACGTAAGCAGACCGTACCGTTGGCGTCGCTTAAAATGAGGGGAAATGGGGGTTTAGAGTAAACCTACAAGTGTTAATAAAATGCAATTTGTTATTTTTAACGTGATTGTACACCATTACATTATTTTCGCTTCCATCCTGTTTATACACGAATAGGGCCAATAAGTCAATAACGACCCAAAACTTTCGGATTAGTTCAAACACATTGTTAGCGGAAGCTTTTGGCTTATTAATTAGCGATAAAGATCGCAGTTGAAGAGTTATTCGCATATTATAAGTGTTCAATCACGTATCTTGATAATATATTACATTAAAATCGAGTTAATGATAAAATACAATAATCAAGTTTATTGGAATCTCGCGCTATCATAATATCCTAAAAATATCCTATAATAGTTGCCATGTAGGAGCAGAAGGTAGGTTTAAACAGTGTTTTGTTTTATTATCTACCTAGATCTTAAACATTTCCCTTCACTTTACTCCGAGTTACCAAAAAAGGTCGCGGGTTCGTTTTCCATCTAGGGCCTAGCATTTTTGTAATGAGTACCGATATTGAATACGGATATTTATTCTGTGTCTGTATGTATCTTTGCACAATATGTATGAATTTAAAATTATAAAACATAACAAATACTAACTGCGCCCCGCAATTACAAAAATAGCAACGAATATTTATTACATCATAATATATATTAAATCATAATATTAATCTAGAAATTTACATCTTTATCTACGAGTACAAGATCACTTTCGTTTCATGTCTATAGAGATATCTGGTATAGACCAGAGTCAACTTAAACAAACAAAAAATAAACCACCCGGAAAATTAAATAATTTAAAAGTTGATAAAAACCTTTTTTTAATCTTGTATTCTAAATAGTGACGTTTGCAAAATTGGCTTATTATTACTGGTCACACTCAGCTCAGTGAAATATGGTTTTAAATTAGCGCCGGACGCTTAATCGTTGTGTCAAATAATTCAAAATTAAACAATCTGATTTATGAACTACAGTTAGATTATCTGTATTTATATTAGTACGGTCGAGGCAGACATAATATTAGCCTGAAATAGAAAAAAATCCGGGGAGCGATTTCTTTTTTTTAAACGTCGAAGAGATTTCGAGATTTATACATCCAACCACCCGGTTGGATGTATAAATCTCGATTTTCGAACTAATCCCGGTAGAGGGTTCGCCGCCATCTTGTTTTAAAGTTTTTGTGAAATACCTCGGATAATCGACAGACGGACGGACGGACAGACGAACAGCCAAGTCTCAGTTCCACAGGGTTCCGTTTTTACCCTTTGGGTACGGAACCCTAAGAAGTGCGACAACCAAAGTTGAAGAAAATAAAATTCTACCCATTACGATTTTTTTGATAAACTTGATAGCATAACACTGCAAATATTGATTCTAGCGTAAAAATGACATGAACCAAACTTGTGAGAAATTAATCATTAATCGATCATTTTTGCTCTAAAGTTGAAAATTAACGAGTTATTTCACAAAAACTTTAAAACAAGATGGCGGCGAACCCTCTACCGGGATTAGTTAGAAAATCGAGATTTATACTTCCAACAACCCTCCCCGACGTTTTAAAAAAAAAATCGCTCCCCGGATTTTTGAAGTGAAAACTTCTTTAGGCGCGTTATAGACAGAATTTTCGTGGGCTGTGAAATGGACTCATGATCACGTGATCATCACGCTCGGATATGATAAGAAATTTCGGGTAAACTCGGGATGCTAGAGCGAGAAAGATAATGTGGTCAACAAACGTGCCAGACCGAGAAAGATAATTGTTAGAGGAGGACATGGGACAATACATACTCTACTCGCTGCTCACTACCAGTGTTGACTGACACCTTAGCGACTTTCTCGCTGAAACTGGCGAATTTTTAAACTTTTTTATCACGACATTAACTTCTAGGTACTTACCACATCAATTGAACCTGTCACGAAATGTTAAATTTGCATTTCACGTCCATTGCAAAAAAGTTATGGTTGTAATATTTTATCACAGCACTTACACTACGTAAACACACAAAATGATACCCATTTTCATAAGAAAGTGCTTACACAAATACACTATAACACAACTTACACAACATATTTATGCATTTTTAGCGAAATACATAAATATGACATAACTAAATAGCAAACACTAAAAACTTGGATGTGTGAGTCAAACAGCATTTTCGACCCGCGTAATTTTTTTTTTTAATTTATTCTTGGCCATGGATACTAATCATTCAGCCGTAAAAGTTTTAAATTAAAATTATTTAGTAGTCTTTATATAGTTAAGTATTTCTTATTTCAGTTTGCACTTCTGCCGTGCGGTTTTAAGCGCACACATATTTTTTTTTTCTATTTCAATGTCTCCCTCGACTGAGCTATATTACTGTATATTTTTGTATGTTATACCTACTGTTTAACTATTATAGCACGTCGTGGTGGCCCAGTGGCTAGATTCTAGCGACTAGAACATCGGATTTCGCAATCGTGACGTCGTTGCTTTGTATTGGCATGATCCATAAGCATAAATAGCCCACTAAATGTTTCTATTGCTGGAACTTAGGACTTTCTCCCGCAAGGAGAGAGCCAAGGCCAGAATCCATCACACTGACCCAGTGCGGGTTGGTGGAAAACATATGCCAAAGATTCTAGGTACATGTCGGTTACGTACATAATTTCGAAAGGACAGTGGTGTGCGTGGGATTTGAACCCGGGACTTCCGGATTAGCAGGCGCCATTCTCCCGACTAGACCAGGCGTAACTTATGCCAAAATATACCATTCTAATTAGTCCGTCGGTATATCTCCTATTTTATGCAGTCAGAAAAATTATGGAAAAATATAGGACACGTATTTCTTGTTTTCAAGACAGAGATATAGACCATCAAACTTCCGGAGTTGTGACGTCACGTCTATACAAACGTAGTATATTATATAGACTTGTAAGCATTTTCTTTTCAAGTGCAGATGTACGAGGTGGTCATCGCCACTAGCTTTAACACTGAAGGAAAACATCATGAGTAAACAGGCGCAGCCCAAGACAGGGGGGATATTTCCGTCTGTCTTTGGCCACTGTCTTTGTGGTGGATTATTGGCATGAATATCTTGTGAGAGAAGGTCTCGTGTCCTAGCTGTGACTACACAAAATGCTGCTAATGTAACTATTTCAAACAACAAAAACGTTATACTTAAGTAAAAAAAAGGAACAGACAGATTCATAAAAATACATTCCACACAATTCTGCTAATAGGTAGGTATAGCTATAAAATATGTGTCTTAAATTTGTAAATTAAATTATGATGGAATATTTTGTGTTTTTGTGGCTTATCAATGTGTCAATATATTTATGTTTTGCTAATTTTATGTACCTATGTATTAGTGTGCGTTATTCACAAAAACAAAAAAAGAAATATTCACAAAAAATTGCTGCCAGCAGCGGGGCAGGGCCCAAGCTACCGGTGGTAAGGGCTGCAGAGTTAGTATGTATTATTATTAATATTTGTGTACCTATTTAAGCTCAGTGAGACTCATCAACTCACAACAAACTTAGCCACGTAACTGGTCAGTGCCGGTGTACATTTAGTGCATTGACATACTGATATCGTTGGATAATCATATTTCATTAACGCAGATTCGAATCACTAACCTCCCTAATCCCTCAAATTAAATTAACTATGTACAGTAGTGGTGGGGTCATTGCGTCGCGTCGATTGCGTAACTAATGAACTGTGCCTGCGAATACATTCGAATAGTTTATCGATGTTGATTTATGGTTGCATCTGTAAATAGACACTAGTAGCTTTTCCTGTGACCTAATTTTATTAAAAAAATTAAGAGTTAGAAAAAGAGTTTACCCAAAAATGTCTAATTATTACCAAGCGTGAAGCTAGAATTCAATTCACAGCCCACGAAAAATCTGTCTGAGACGCCAAAAGAAGTTTTCACTTCAATAAAAACAATTACATTTAAATTGAAAATAGTAATCAAGTACAATAATAAACTTCAAAAGAGACAGTGACAGCAGAGAGCTCATGGCCACACCCTCCGGTTTCACCCGCGTAGTTTCCAAGCTATCAAATTCTGAGTTATAAGTTAAGGGGGCGCCTAAAGCCAGAAAACGAAAAAAGGACATTTTCGACGCCGCTCACTGAAGTTAAGAAACTAAAAACTATGACAAAAATAATGTTGACGTGTGGGTACAATCAAGAAGAAGCACAATAACTGAATAGAATTAAAAAAATAGATCAGAGTTTTTTACAATAAAAAAATAAAAATGACACCGAAAAAACCCGTTTTAATTCGAGTACTCGAAATTATCAGCGATGACCCCACATTATTTTTTGGTAATAAAATTCCTATTTGTACGTTCTAGTAAAGTAACCGAACACTTTTTTAAATTTATGTTTAGTTACAATACAATACAATACAATACAATACAATACAAAAACACTTTATTGGCACCACAAACAAAGTTGACAATAAGTAACACAACATATAATAACAGAATATAATGGGCTATATATGCAGAATATAATAATAGTTATTGAGTAATTAAATAAAACTTGGTCAAAAATGGACACAACAGCATAACCCGACTACTTCAGCCGTATCTTCTTTGGGTAACGTAGTTAAATTTCAAACTTTGCATAGGTACCGTAAGATTGTAATTTAAAGCGTTTTATGGCAAACTAACGGTGTTTGCAATTTTACAGTAACTTATGTAGGTAGGTACAAAAATATTCTGCGTTTGTTATTATTTAGCTCCTAGTAAACGACTGGAGTTTTAAAAAATTGTATGTGTCTGTGTAAATTGAATTCAAAAATGCTTACATTGTATTTTTTTTGTATTTAATACCCCTATACAGAACAATATCGGTAGGTTCTGTAGTGTACTTTAAAATTGATTTGTTTAAAAGTGTGTTTAAAAGGGTTAAATAATTAATAAATTATGAAGGTTCATTGACACGATGTTTAACCTTTCTATACCACTTTACGAAACCGCACACATCTCGAAATAGATTTACGTGAATCCGTAACGTGATTTGAATTGGATACACAGGCGCCTTGCCAACAATATTTGTTCAATTTGCTGTGTCATCAAATTGCAAGGGTTTGGTTGGGCAAAGAATTCGCAATGTTATGGGAAAATATACAGAAAATGAGGAATTGATAGATATTTTGCAAAACTGTATCTGAATTGAATCCATATTTGATTTGGACGTATATATAAGTAGTATTTTACTCATATTGTACTACATAAATAATACCTTACCCATTTATTACTACATACACTCCATACCCAATTAGCATTGGGAATCTAGAAATGTTTACTGGTACCTTTTGTGGTATGTGGAAACATTTTATGGTGTTTAATAAAAAAATATTAATGTACTGCGCCGAAAGAGTTATTCATTAAATGAACTAGAGCGAAAGAAAAATAAGTATTTATCATACATAAAGACATAATATCTAATTTAGATAAAGGCCATGTAAAAGAGCGCAGAGTTGTAAAGTAAATCAGAAGTTATCTAATTTCCGCTTACATAGTTTTACCTTCTTAGTAGCCTTAAGCAACGATGGCGTCTACGATGGAGCGTGCTTTCCAGAATACGTTTTTTATTTTTACTTTTTTTTACTTTACTTTTACACTTGACCGCCATCTCGCCTGATGTTAAACGACGATGCGGTCTACGATGGAGCGTGTTTACCTAGAAAAACCCGATTCACTCTCGATTTGAAGACACAAAGATTGTAACGAACGGGAAATACCCACTCAGGCAACGTATTCCACAGTCTTGACGTTCTTATCACAAAAACAGAGTCAAATCTCTTCCTTCGTGTCTTTGGAACATCAACCATGAAACGATGTCGCTTTTTCGAGCTGCGAGCATTCCGATAGAAAAAAGGGCAAATTATATTAAAAAACAAATAGGTTGTCTAGATTTATATATGTTTTAATTTTACGTTTTCACTTTATTACTCGTAGACACGAGGATAGCAATAAAAATGAATGAAAACTATTTGGAACCAATGTTTTGCAACACATATTTTCTCAAACTAATACTGGTTTCTCTTTTTGTCCACAGATGGATTGGAGCTACCACCTTGTTCTGACCTGGAAATGTTAACATGCTGTCGACATACAACTCCAGCCGCGACGATGGGGAGACCCCTGTAGACTCCAAGAATGACTTGTCTGCTATGAACCTTAATGGGTCTACATACATGGGCGGAGGTACCTGGATTGTCACTAAGACGCTGACAGGAGAGTCAGTGGAACAAATCGACGACCCGGCATCCAACAAAACTCTCGATATCATTGACGTTGAAGTCGTCCAATACGCATTTATAATCCTCTACGTTATAATCTTCATACTGGGAGTCTTTGGAAATGTACTCGTATGCTATGTCGTCTTCAGAAATCGAGCCATGCAAACAGTCACTAATCTCTTCATAACAAATCTAGCGCTATCAGATATACTGTTATGCATATTTGCCGTACCATTAACCCCTATGTATACATTCTTAGGAAGATGGGTTTTCGGCAGGGCTCTGTGTCATCTCATGCCATACGCACAAGGTACAAGCGTCTATATTTCGACGTTGACTCTAACGTCCATCGCTATTGACAGATTTTTTGTCATAATATACCCGTTCCATCCAAGAATGAAACTCAACACTTGCATTTTCATAATTGTCTTCATTTGGGTGTTCTCATTAGTCGTAACGTGCCCGTATGGACTCTTCATGGGCATACAGATCACAAACAATACGACTTACTACTGCGAAGAGAGCTGGCCTTCAGATAGGTCGAGAAGAATTTTCGGGACGTGCACCACAATCTTGCAATTCTTAATACCTTTCCTAGTAATAGCAGTATGTTATACATGGGTTAGCATAAGATTAAAAGACCGAGCGCGATCCAAGCCCGGTGCTAAGAATACGAGAAGAGAAGAAGCAGATAGAGATAGGAAGAGAAGAACAAATAGAATGCTCATTTCTATGGTCGCCATTTTCGGAATTTCATGGCTTCCCTTGAATATCTACAATATATCCAACGATTTCTATGCACAAATGACGGAATGGAACTACTATTTTGTGTCGTTCTTTCTAGCACATTCCATGGCTATGGCATCGACGTGCTACAACCCATTTTTATACGCATGGTTGAATGAGAATTTCAGGAAGGAGTTCAAGCAAGTCCTTCCTTTTTTTGAGTCAACTGGAGGAGTGCGGAATAGCTATCATTCAGGTCGAATGCCAACTCATAAGTCAGACAAAAACGTGTGCAATGGAAACGAGACAATACAGGAAACGCTAGTAGGGTCGTCCTTCAATCGAGGACCGTCTTTTAAACACAGAATGTTGGAAGGGAACGGGAAGAAAGATAACGGTGTGGAAGTGGAGAGTATACTCTTGGAGGATAAAGCGATCTCAGCAACGTATCACACGAAGAGTGAAAACGTTAACCTGCAGTTAATCGACGAGGAATCTCAGCACAGCGAAACAAAAGAAAAGCCATCTGTTTAATTGTAAGTATGAAACAAATAGTCTTATTTATCCTCCTTATTCCAAACACTAAACTTGCTCAGACTTAAGCAAGTCAACACAGCTATATTTTTAACGAATAATAAAATCCTTAAAGAAGTTTTCAAAATACGTTCAACAAACTCAAAAACAAAATTGAGAAAAGTGTTTTTTTTTACAACACGGTAGTTAGTTTCATATACACAAAACAACTCCGTAGCTAAGCTTATATAACATATTATATTTATTTAAGATTTGCTATTACAAGTTGAAATCTTGAATTTAATTTATACAAAGTTTGCGAGTAAATAGGTATATTCTCGTCAGTGAAATATCCACCAGCGATCAGTTGACGAGATCTTTTCAGCCGTGTTTGTGCTGTCCCCGCTATTTGCCGAACAGTCTAAGTTTTATGCAAACACTTCCTGGGGTACGATAAAGTCAATGGAACTTTCCTCAGAAAAGATTTTTGAATAAGAAGCTTACTTCACATACTCCGTCGCTGCACTCTACATTGAAAATATCCGCTTTGTTACTTGCTGGTTTTGATCTTTGTCTCAGTAATATTATAAATGCGAAAACTTGGGTGAAGTCTTCAAGTCAAAATTTGGAACACGTTATGTTATATTGTAAACATAACACAGAACATAATCACGAACTAAATTATTATCATCATGAGCCTAGGATCGAAATAATAGAATGAAAACGGTGGTTGTAACGCCGCCGAAACTTCCAGGTAATTAAATAATAATTTTAAAACATCGTAATTTAGTCTAATCGGGAAAATTTAAAACCTGATATGTTAAGAGTCTGTTTTTTTCATGGGTTACTTTTTTCGCGGGAAATTTATAGAAACAGTTACTACTCAAGTAAAACCACAAAGCGCTACTTATGTACTTAAAAATTGAAACTTAAAAAATAAATAGATTTGCCTGTAAATTTGATTTCCAAGTACTCATAAATTCAATTTTCTAACACTCACTATTCAGAATGCAACATGTTGGAAGACTAATGGAAAGATAAACGTTTTTGATAGTGGTTGGTTACAAGCATAGCTGGGCATTAACTCGTTAATCCGTTAATCGTTAATTAACGAAGTTAACATTTTGATTAACGGATTAACTTTTAAGTTAACTTTTAAAAAATTTAACGGACATGTTAACTTCCGTTAATTATGCAGAAGTCCGTTAATCGTTAATCCAATGCTTACTATTTACTGCACCGCACCTCGGCGCGGCGCAAAAAACAGGTTCAGACAAGTATGAAACGAAAAGTGCTGGGCGCAGTGTGACCATAATATGTGGCGAGTTCCTGCAATTTTGGCAAGATTGAGGCGTCATTTTAGCCTGTGGCATGATCGGTTGACGTTATATGAAAACAAATATAATTTTGTTATCATAAGTCATATTTCCGATAATCTCGAGTTCTTTTTGGCTGAAAATTTGAGCATAGACATACTCGAATTTGACTGACGTTTACAATTTAGTTGAATATTTCACACATCCCTAGTAAACCAAGTAGATTATAGTAATCCATAGCTAGTGGGGAACTCCCCGATAAATTCAATCATACTTTTTCGATCGTTTATCTGTATTGTAACTTTCTTTTAATAAAATTGGTGGTAGTTCATTTCAACTAACCAAAGAAAAGTTAAATAAAATGAACAAATCAATGTATAAAAATAAATAAATGGAGGTATACAATGAAAATTCCAGTGTTTAACATCTTACTAATATTATAAATAGCAAGTTTTGGATGTTGTAATGTTTGTTGTTTCATCACGTCAGAACGTCTGGGAACGGGAGAGGATTGGGTTGAAATTTGGAAAACAGCCCTCAAACGCTGCAATTGAACGTCTGCTATCCACGGGTAAAGACATTTTAACACCAAAGCGAGCCTCGCTTTCAGACGAGAACTTCGACATGTTAATGTTCATGAGGGGAAATAGATACCTATGCGCATTATGCCCGACGATTAAATTACACATTAAATTAAATTAAATAAAAAAATTGGCAGTCATAGAAACTGCCGATAGAAGTGTAAACTTATAACTCAGAATTTGATAGCTTACCTTGGAAACTACACGGGTGTAACCGGAGGGCGTGGCCTGGTCATCATGGCATGGCCATCTAGAAAAGCAGCAGCATTTCCTATTGGCTGATGCATTTCTAGATGGCCAGGCCACGCCTTTTCAGCATTTCTCATTGGCTGACGCATTTCTAGATGGCCAATAGCCATGGTCCCGAGTTTACCCGAAGATTTCTTATCATACCCGAGCGTTGACGCTAGAATTCAATTCACAGCCCATTCACTAACGCAACTATATAGAAATCCAATACGCATATTAACGGATTAACGATTAACGTTAACTTCCGTTAATTCTTACGAAATGTAACGCTTTAACGTTTAACGAAGTTAACTTTGTAACGGATTAACGATTAACGAAGTTAACTATTTGATTAACGGTGCCCAGCTATGGTTACAAGAGATTGATCTCAGCAAAATGGCCGCCATTTGTGGCGCAAGTTCATAAGTTATTTAGATTAAAATGTTTGTTTAATTACTTTAAAATAAAGAATTTCCTATCTACACCACTGTTAAACTCGTATTGACCTCGTAATAAATATGTAGGCTACAATTGTAATAATTGCTATCTCTCAGAAGTAAATCCCGTTATAATCCCAAGACGTGATTACTGCCTATAAAGCCTTTGATAACGTTGGAACAATTAAAATAAACATCCACATTTATTTGTATGCAGGTACCAATATTGCACTGAGTTACCTACACGTACCTTTTTGGTCGGGCTTTTGTATATACATATATCGCATTTGTATACAGTGAAGGCCTATCCCTAGGTGGGGTGTCGGTCGGACCAAAACGTCCAATCCTCCAGTGGAGACGGGGTGTGAGTTTAAGTAGCATTCAGGGCATAAGTGATATCGGAGATCAGTTATGCCCTTTCAAAGGTTTTTTTATTATGAGAAACACAAAGCCAAATATCTTTGTTTCGACCTGGTTTAGACAAATCTGTCCATAATACCTAATGTTCACGTAGGTAGTGTTCTTTCAAAATTTGCAACTTTCATGGCTGACCGCGCAATTTTAAAACCACACGACGCCAACTGTAGCCCAACCCTTTCTAAAACAAGTAATAAGCAGTGTTAATTCCAGTGCAGCTGCTCTATTTCAAACCCTAGTAAGAGTATAAAGTAAATTTTACAGTAGAGCGCAAATACCTCAAAAAATTCAGCCGTTCGCGGCTATAAATGTCAAGTAAATTAATTCTATAAAATATTAAATAAGGATCCCATAGTACTATGAAACAATCAATAAACATAATTATGTATGTGTAGGTATATAACATATTTTAATTATTTTTATAACTTTGATACTAATTGACATGACAAAGTTAGATCCACGTATCAATTACTTTAATAACCTAGTGCTCTTATACTTGCTAGGTTTTAAGTTTGATGCATACCATCTCTGTTTTCATATATTTGTCCATGATTTAAAAAACTAGTGAAGTTTGTCAACCATTTTAAAACCTAGAAAACTTGCTAGGTTTTAAGGTTGGTTAAAGTGACTTCCTAGGTTTAAAATGGGTACGAGGGAGTGAATAAAATGCTTCCCGATGTTTAAATATTTCTATTTCTATGCGATCTAGAACCACTGGTGTTTTCGTATTTGATGGAGATTTACTAGATTAGAAAGATTTTTTGCAAAAAGTGCCCCTAGCTAGCTAGCCTTTGAAACAGGACAGCCGAGCGTACGACTTTGTTAAACGTATTTGACATTACTGCTACCGACGTATTAAAAAATATATAATTTAAAAACTCAAAAACCCGACTGCGTAAAAAGTGAACCAAACTACGTTCTCGCATACTAAAAAAAACTGAAAAGAATAAAACAAGCATTTAGAGTCGGGATCCATTATTATTCGACATACAATGTAATTGTTCAATGGATCCCGACTGTTCAGTTGTAATGTTCTTTTATTAGAAAATATTGTATATATTTCAATAGTATTAATACAATAACATATTATAGAATTCTAGACCACCAGAAATCTAAATGCTTGTTTTATTCTTTTCAGTTTTTTTTAGTATGCGAGAACGTAGTTTGGTTCACTTTTTACGCAGTCGGGTTTTTGAGTTTTTAAATTATATATTTTTTAATACGTCGGTAGCAGTAATGTCAAATACGTTTAACAAAGTCGTACGCTAGTAGTAAAGTCGTCACTCGCCAGATTAAGAGGAATCGATTGACGTGTGAATCATAAAAATCGGCCTAGGCGTTTGGTCTGTATAGTGCCTCAAAGGAACATACATACATACATACATACATACATAGACTGTTAAACACATTACCACTCCTTTGCGTCGCGCAGTCGGGTAAAAAGGTCAAAGCTTACGCGGCGTCATAGAGCAATCTCGATAGCTTTTGAAAACAAAATAATTTATAGTAGGATGAAAGGATGAAACCCATTGTAAATGGAAAAGAATATGACAAAAGTGAAAGGAAAAATAATTTACGGGCGATCTGAGATCGGGAAGTGGAAGGGTAGTAAAACGTAAAAGGGTAGTAAAGGGTGAAGTGTAATTTTTGTGTGTTTACATGAGAAAAAAATTAAAAACCAAAAACTCACTTATTTGAATTTTTCTCATACATTTTGCGGTTATGTGAAAAAAGTGTCAATACAAAAGCTGTAGATCTTTTTAAACCCTACAACTTTGCCGTTGAACTTATTTCCATAGGATTTGTAGTTTTGCCGGAAATCGAGATAAACAGTTTTTACGCTTAAAACGGACTTCCACTTCCCGACCTCAGGTCGCCCGTAAATTATTTTTCCTTTCACTTTTTTCATATTATCTTCCATTTACAATGGATTTCATCCTACTATACATTATTTTTGTTTTTTGCCAATTTCAAACGCTTCTGCACTGGTCTACTGGTAACTTGTCAGTGGGAAAAGTTTTTTGTTAACACGTTTCATATTTGTGTTTTTGTATAAGAAAAAATTGATTGAATCATTTCTGTCGCAATTTTTTAATATGTAACGAATCTGTTACAGCAAATTTTATTAGCGTTCGATACAAAAGTTCAACAAGATACGTTATTTTGAAACAAAAAATACGTAATATTTCGCAGTGCTTTGCGGGTTTGCCCGCGATTTCCTGTTAAGTACTTTTATTTTTCCGTGATTAAAGCTGTATGTCTGATATTCCAGTCCATAATTCATCTATGTATGTTCCAAGTTTCAACCCGATCCATTCAAACGTTCCAACGTGATTGACTAACAGACATTCAAACCTTCGCATCTATAATATCATTTTTGAAGACCTATCGATAGACAACCCACACGTGTAGGTTTGATGAAAAAAAAAATGTTGAGTTTCAGTTCTCAGTATGGGGGGCAACCCAAATTTTTCTTTTTTTAAATTTTTTCTGTTGAAATCTTAATGCGGTTCACAGAATACATCTACTTCCCAAGTTTCAACAGTGTAGTTCTCATAGTTTCGGCAAAAAGTGGCTGTGACATACGGACGGACAGACAGACAGACAGACAGACAGACAGACAGACATGACGAATCTATAAGGGTTCCGTTTTTACGTTTTACGGAACCCTAAAAACACTTATACAGGAGAGAATTACAATAAAACTAGTGTTACAAGCGGCGGCCTTATCGCTAAAAGCGATCTCTTCTAGGCAACCTTAGGATAGAAATGGTTACAAAGAATACATTTAAAAGCTTATAATATTAATTGTATAATTGAATACTAATATAAATCATATTAAAACACGTATTTGGTGTAAAATATAAGCAGAATTTATTAAGCACAAGACATGACATAAAAAACATTTTTATATATCAAACAACAGAACACAATGTCAGTCATTTCAATAAATTGAAGTCGGCCAGGATTAGCAATAAGGTTTTAACCCTCCAACACGCCCTCTTAATCCTGGAGGACTTCAAGCATATCTCGTACAAACGACAAGTGCTTACAGCTAGGCAGTGCCTTCGTGAGCACATCAGCAGTCATCTGCTCTGTTGGCATGTACATCAGTTCTAGCACCCTATTCTCAACAGCTTCACGAATATAGTGATATCTAATGTCCACATGTTTTGTTCGCTTATGGAACACTGGGTTACTAGCCAGCTTCGCCGCAGACTGATTGTCACTATACAGGGTTACAGTGTGACATTGACCTATCAACTCAGCAAGAACCGCACGGACGTATACCGCCTCTTTGGCAGCTTCAGACAAAGCTATATACTCCGCCTCGGTAGACGAAAGTGCGATACACGATTGCTTATAACAACCCCAGGAAATAACATTCCTACCTAGCTTATAAATATACCCCGTGTAAGATTTACGATCCGCCCCGTTAGCCCAATCAGCGTCAGTAAATCCATAAACATGAAATTTATCATGTTCATCACTTTTTCTGTACACAAGACCTAAATTCATTGTGCCTTTTAAATATCGCAATACACGTTTGGCCGCTGCAAAGTGTTCCGCTGTGTAGCAAGTATTAAACTGACTTAAGAAACATGCAGCAAATGAAATGTCAGGTCTTGAGGTCACAGCTATATACAATAAACATCCTATCAGCTCCTGATACGGTAGTCTACTCTCGTGGGTGGCGCTATCAGAAAACTTCAGACCTACATCTAAGGGCGTCTTAGCAACTTTACAGTCACTCATACCGAAACGTTCAAGAAGCTTTTCAATATAGGTTTTCTGACTCAGCTTCAACTCACGACTAGTGCGCTGTACTTTGATGCCTAGTATATGTTTAACCTCACCTAAATCTTTAATTGTGAAGTGAGACTTCAGTGACGTTTTTAGCTTATCAGCAAGCTCGTCACAGTCATAAAAAACGAAAAAATCGTCTACATAGAGAGCAATAATAATAGTTCGCTTACCCACTCGGCGACTGAAGATACAGCTCTCATACTTGCTCTGCGTGAAATTATCTGCGAGTAAAACTTCCTTTACCTTATCGTACCAGGCACGTGACGCCTGCTTTAACCCGTACACGGCTTTCTTGAGTCTGTAGACCATATGCTCATTGCCTTGCTTGACGAAACCTTCAGGCTGTGACATATAAATTTCTTCACTCAAATTGCCATTCAGAAAAGCAGTCTTGACGTCAAGGTGATCAATCTTCAGATCTAATTCAACCGCAAGAGACAACAGCATTCTCAACGAACTATGTCGCACAACCGGAGAAAAAGTATCCATGTAGTCAATTCCGAACTTTTGGGTAAAACCCTTTGCAACCAATCGCGCTCTATAACACGCCACTTTGCCATTGGCGTCACGTTTGATTTTAAACAACCATCGATTCTTGACAATATTCTTGTCTGCCGGTCTGTCAACTAGCTCCCAAGCCTCATGCTTATTGAACGAATCAATCTCATCTTGCATAGCTTGCCGCCAAAGCTTACTATCACTCGATTGCAAAGCTTCCTTGACATTCGTCGGCTCACTCAACTCTGTCTCGAGCGCAGACATCGTCCTCGGTACTCTCGGCCGTAAATTATAGGCTGGTCCGTCAGATGGTGGCTTCCGTGGCATTCTGGTTGTATCAGTACATGAACTCGGCACCTGCTCGACAGCCTCAAACCACACTTCAGGCGCTACCGGTCTCTCCGCCTCAACCTCAGCCTCTACAGTTGGTAGTGATGGCATCTCCACCTCAAGCTCAGTCCCAGACTGATCACGAACATCCGCATCTTCAACGGTATCTCCGTCATCACTAGTCGGAAAGAAGATCTCCACGGGCCGTTTACTCTTGACACCTGGAAAAATTGTTTCGTTAAAAACAACATCACGACTACGAAAAACTATATTTTTCGCCGAATCGTAGAGCCTATATCCATTACCGTCATAGCCAAGAAATATACAACGCTTGCTTTTTGGTTCAAGCTTATTCCGCTTCACTTTATCAACGTGAGCATAAGCTTCGCAGCCAAATACACGTAAGTGTTTCAAGCTAACCTTCTTACCTGTCCAGGCTTCCTCAGGAGTTTGCCCTGAGAGCCTTTTCGAAGGTGACACATTTATTAAATGTGCAGCAGTACAGGCAGCTTCTGCCCAAAACTTGTGGTCTAGGTTCGAAGTATACAAGAGGCACCTTACTTTTTCTAGGAGGGTCCTGTTTAGCCTTTCCGCACAACCGTTCTGTTGAGGGCTGTAAGGCACAGTTACCTGATGGACTATCCCCTTACCTTTCAAAAAACCTTCAAGGTCTCTGTTCACATACTCGGTCCCATTGTCCGACCTCAAAACTTTAACTTTGTCACCAGTCTGAGTTTCGACTAGCTTAATAAAGTTTTTCGTGTATTCACTCACCTCGCTCTTACGCTTCAGAAAATACACGAACACCTTCCTCGAATGATCATCCAAGAATGCGAGGATATACCTCTTGCCTCCAAGCGAATTCACCGGCAACGGACCACACAAATTGGTATGGATTAAATCCAACCGCTTTACAGCCACAGACTTCTCAGGATTGCTGGGAAAAGGAAACCGAGCTTGCTTTCCCTTTAAACAAACTTCACAGGCAACGTCTTTACAAGGGTCGTCCTGAAAACTAATATCATTAGCAAGTCCCTGCCTCAAAAGCTTCATATTGTTGGCGCTTAAATGGCCAAGTCTTTGATGCCAAGTTGCAGTGCTAATAGTAAGATTCGCCCGTAGACTGCAGGTCTGAAGTCTGTAAGCCCCTCCAACGTCATTTGCCTTAATCAAAACATCGCCCAGCTTAGAAATTGTACAACCAGTAGTATCAAAATTAACAATACAACTATTCTTAATCAATTGCGAAACAGATATGAGATTTACACACAGCTTAGGTATATACAACACATCAGTTAACGTCGCGCTATCCGACAACTTAACAGTACCTATACCTGTACACCGCAGTTTATCTCCACTAGCAATGGTGACGTGACCATCTCGCGATTTGAAGTCTGTCATCAAATCACGCCTGCCAGTCATGTTATTTGTAGCCCCCGAGTCTATGTACCACGAAGATTCCGAGTCAGTTCCAGTACTATATGCTGATAAGACACAGTTTCCTGAAGAATTCTTCGCGTTCCGGCAGTCTTTCTTCAGATGTCCTTTCTGTCTGCACTTCCAGCACCACGGTTCTCTCTTTCTAGCGGAATTATCCTTCGCTTTTGACTCATCCTTGTGCTGCTGCGCTTTTCTCGTCCAGGAGTCACTCGTACTAGCGCCTTTTCTTGTAGGATACAAGCACTCACTCGAATCTCCACGAGTAGTCCAACGTTGATTCTGTAGCAGTTTCGATTTGACTAGATCAGCAGTAATGACAGCTCCCGAATGCTCTAGTGCCATGATCATGGGCTCGTACTCTGTCGGTAAACCTTTGAGCATCAACGCACCAAGAAACTCGTCATCAACAGGTTTGTTCATATTCGCCAATTGCTGCGCTAATGACAATACTTCATTGACGTAAGCTTCCATGCTAGAATAGTTCTCCAGTTTGACAGCGCACAAGTTCTGAAGAGTTCTCACTCTTGAACCGAGTCCTTTATCATCATATGCACGTTCCAGTGCATTCCAGGCGTCTTTCGCCGTATCCGCTGACATCAAATGTGAAAAACATGACTTTTCAACGCTCAAGCAAATTTTAGATTTTGCAATTTCGTCACGTCGATTTTTCACTTCGGACGTTGTTTTGTCATCCTTACCGTAACCGCTTATACAGATCCATAAATTGTCGTGAATCAATGCATTTTTCATAACAAATTTCCACTCGACGTAATTTTCACGTCCGCGTAATTTTTCATGTGAAAAACTATGATTTTTCGTTTCCGACATATTTACAATAACGTTGCACTATTTTTGCTGAACCATAACCTATTATAAATCATATTAAAACACGTATTTGGTGTAAAATATAAGCAGAATTTATTAAGCACAAGACATGACATAAAAAACATTTTTATATATCAAACAACAGAACACAATGTCAGTCATTTCAATAAATTGAAGTCGGCCAGGATTAGCAATAAGGTTTTAACCCTCCAACAAATACTTCATATCTTTGTTCTGTATTAATTAATTTCGGTATGATATTGCTATTTATTTGCTTATTTAATTTGACATTCGTACTTAATCTTAACGAACTACTACACTGATGTCATTATTTGCATTTTTTTCATTTAAACCTACACAAATACACATGATGTAAATGTAATTTTATGGCATGTAACAACACCGTTACGAGTAAAGAACTATGGCTCTTGACTATAATATTATTTTATTTTCAGGAATGAAAAACACCGCACAACGAAGCCGCACGAACAACATCAACTATACCCAGAACTAGCTAATTTTGTCCATTGAAATAGTAGAAAATCTTATATTTTATCAGTTTCGTAGTAGGTATAGGTAATAATTATTTATGATTTTTTTTTTACTGCAGGTTTTTTTCGCTTTCTGTGATTTTATTACATTCGAAGAATGTTTTATTTAAGAGTTATTTTTGAAAGAACTCATGTATAAATTGTATAAAATATTTCATATGGTGTAGTCCCTAGTCTTAATAAATAGAAAACTGTACTAGTGAATTTAAATGTAGACATTTTCGTGCAAGTATCCAAAAGGCCTAGTTTATAATTGTGTTATAAATTAAAGTTGGAGTAATAATTACTTACATGTAATTAGGAGTATATATAAATGTATAGTAATTTATAAAATTCTCATTTAATATTTGAGTCCACCAAGAAACTTATGAGCCCAATTTCAAACAAAATACAAATCTAGGCTTAGGATTTTCATGTTAATGTTTAACATTAAGACTCAGTTTTAGCGTAGATTTGTCTAGTTAAGAAAACAAACTATAAACTTGATTAATAAAACGTTTCATGTAAATATATCGAACAGTCCAATAAATAATTAATTATTGTAGCGTCTCTCTTTTATGTACTCCATCATTGATCATTAGAGCGTTATTGATTTGTTTCTGTCAAAAAAGGGGAAATGCAACTGGTTTTATCAGATTATAAATATTTAGGCGTAACTCTTTTTCCTTTTGAGAATGTAGGTACATAACGTATATAACCGAATATTTCTTACACGTGGTAGTACTAAATATCATAATATAAATTATTGCTCATGACACAAATTCAATCTAAGCGTTTATATTGATTTTAGACTTTCAGTTGAATGCTAAACCTTAATAGAATTCGTGTTATTTTAAAGCCATTTAATTTCGATAAATGAAATGTAATGATAATAATCTATTTACCATAAAAAAAAAATGTCGTAAATTTAAGTTTAGTGTAGAAAACTTGTTGATGTTTGAAATTTAAGTCTTTTGGAGGACTCAAATTATAATCGTCTATTAGTCGAATAATAATGCTAAGATATTAATAAAAAAACATGTAATTGTAGGTTGATAAGCTTGTTGAAAGTTTGAAAAATAACTATATAAATTTTAACTTATTAAATATAATGTAAATACTGTTGTATAATAAATGAAAGACGTACTACTGTGACTCGCTTGTAGACAGACAAGTAAGCATTGATTGGTGTTAGTTCTAATATTTATCAATTATTAAAATATTCTCTAAATAGAAATAATGGGAAATAAATATTGATTGTTTTATATGATATATTTTATTTTATTCCACTTAATCGCAAGTTGGCACATTTCATCATTCCGAAGAATAATTACCTATTACTATAGTGAATTGATAAAAAAATAAAAAAGGTTTCTCTATAGGTACCAGAATAATGATCTGACTTGAAACAATCAATCTCAGGTTGAGTTGATAATTCACGTATTATTATTTTATTGTTTTGTCTCAACAAAATAGAGAAACGGAAAAAAGCAGGCGACTGCCTGATGGTAAGCTACACGTGTAGCCATAACAACCATGCAGTATTTTGAAAACTGAGAAGATGAAGAAGAAAAGATGAGTTAAAAGGACTGCAAATGCTGCTGCTGCCCTTATTAATTTTTTTACGGTTTTATTAATGTTTCAAATTTTAGCTCGATCGGTTCATGCGTTATATCGTGATTGAGCAACAAGCATCCAAACATACCTTATATTAAAAAGATAATAGGATTTCGAGTGTTTTGCTTTAAAAACTGAAGTAATTAAGATCGCACCTATATAACAAACATGACGATTGGGAAAATTTACATGACTGCTTCAAAAACATAAGGAATTGGACGTAAGGAGTACGTCCAACTCAGAATCATAGGTAGTAGGTTCAAATCCCGTCTGCCCCTCTCTGTATGTTTTAGGAGTTGTGATAGACTTCATCGTTATCACTGGCTTTAGCGGTGAAAGAAAACTTCGTGAGTGTGCGACTGATTTACATGATCTAAAACCACCTTGCCCTTTTTTCTATTGGAATGCTCGTAGCTCGAAAAAGCGACATCGTTTCATGGTTGATGTTCCAAACACACAAACAAAGAGATTTGACGCTACTTTTGTGATAAGAACGTCTAGGCTTTGGAATGCGTTGCCTGAGTGGGTTTTCCCTGTTGGTTACAATCGTTGTGTCTTCAAATCGAGAGTGAATTAATCACGCTCACGAAACACGCTCCATCGTAGACCGCATCGTCGCTTAACATCAGGCGAGATGGCGGTCAAGTGTAAACCTATAAAATAAAAATAAAAAAGGACACTGGCATGTTCCAAGAAATACATTTATTAAGAGCAACGTCATGCGCCTACCCGCACTTAGCCTATTAAATGATTTATCGGCACATTACGAGTACACACAGTTTGAGGTTGAGTCTGTCTCTCTCCCGTATCTAAGCAAATATTATAAAACTGAAGAGGTTTTTTGTTTGAACGCGCTAATCGCAGAAGCTACTCGACCGATTTCAAAGATACTTTCACTGTTGGATACGTACGTGATCCCTCGGTGTTATCAGGCATATATTATGTACGATGGGCAAAGCCAGGGCAGAAAGATAGTTGGTTAATATAACCAAAGTACGAGTCAAAATTGACCTACTATAAAAGGTACTGCGTGAATTTAATTATCTGCAACAGACGGCTAAAGCTAGGTCCAGACGTGTGTAACGCTTAATGTAAGATTACATGTAATTTAATGTCAACAGTGTGGACGGCACACGAGCTCTGCGACTCTCGAGAGCAGTCGCAGAGCTCGCGAACACAAAGACACTGCGAGTGTCTTTGTGTTTGCGCAAAATACCGACAGCCGATGGATCACATGGTTGAAATGAAAGAAATTTATGTGGTTCAACAACACAGTTACTTAAAAATAGGTTAGTGTTTACTTAAATTATAAAAACAAAATATGTTGAGACACATGTACACTGGTACCCACGTTAGGGCAACCTGGTTGCATGAAACGTTCCTAGTGCCGTCCACATAAAGAATTCGCGTTTCATTTCACGATATATTACATTACACGTTACACCGACCTGGATCCGGCTTAGGGCCTTTTACATTTTTATTATTACATAGAGTGACAAGACAAACAAGATGCGCCTGATGGTGAGCAACATGGTTACACGGAACAACATGGTGTTAATTTAATAAAAAAAAAAAAAACGAAGCACTTCTCTGCACTTATCCTCAGGAGAAATAAAATACATTTTCTTTGATCAAATATTTCTGTACAAACATTGCCCTTCATACCAAAACACAGTAGTAATATACTTATTCTTAATGTCAATTTGTGGATGTTTGTTGCTCAATCCCGTCCTAACGTATGAACGGATCGGGCTGAAATTTGGAACAAGATAGATTATAGTCTGGAAGAACACATAGACTACTTTTATCCCGGAAAAACAACGGGAACAACAGGAACGGGAACTTCGCGAGTAACACCGCGGGGCGCTGCTAGTAGGTATATTAATAAATACAACTTTGACTATTTCTTAATTGTGTTTCCAATTACAACTGAGTCCATGAAGACGTTCCGACGTAATCGAGATGTATAATATTCGTGGAACATGTTGATTTCAATAAAATGTTACTTTACTTTTTATGTAAGCGCACCTTCTTACCCTAGCAGCCCTCCAGGCATCCCGAGCCCTGTGTGATCAATCACTAGAGCTTCCGAATGATTTATAACACATGACGCAGCCGAACTTTGAGCGGAGAATAATAGGCATTGTCTCATGCCTGATTAGGTCCCGGCGTCGCTGAAAATTCAGTTCCCTAACTCATACACCAACTTTGGGTGCTTAGCTTGTTATGAAGTTTGACAACTATTGCTTTGAAAGTTTTCAATAGGTGTGAGCTCGTCAATGAAGTTATTGAGTGTGAAATTGGGTGTCGTTTTTAAGGTTGATTTTTAGGGTTCCGTAAAACGTAAAAACGGAACCCTTATAGATTCGTCATGTCTGTCTGTCTGTCTGTCCGTCCGTATGTCACAGCCACTTTTTGCCGAAACTATGAGAACTACACTGTTGAAACTTGGTAAGTAGATGTATTCTGTGAACCGCATTAAGAGTTTTACAAAAATAATTTAAAAAAAGAAAAATTAGGGTTGCCCTTCATACTGAGAACTGAAACTCAAAATTTTTTTTTCATAATTTCTACACGTGTGGAGTGTTTATCGATAGGTCTTCAAAAATGATGTTGAGGTTTCTAATACTAATTTTGTCTACACTGAATAATTTGCGCGAGAGACACTTCCAAAGTGGTAAAATGTGTGTCCCCCCCCCTCTAACTTCCAAAGTAAGAGAATGAAAAAACTAAAGAAAATATGTGATGTACATTACCATGCAAACTACCAACAAAAATTGGTTTGAACTCGATCTGATGAGTTGTTTTTTTAGTACGTCATAAATATACTATTATTAAAACTTCGATCAAAGTTACAACGAACTACAAGAACTATGTGTACTATGTGTAATATGTAAATTGCTGCAACGGAACCCCTCATGGGCGAGTCCAACTCGTACTTGGCCACTTTATTATAGTACCTACCTACTAGATAAATTCGTTATTGTGACGTAAATAGTTATAAACATTACAATTAGGTACACTTATAAACTAGTGCAGAAATAGTGGACTTATTCTTGAGAGCAATCTCTTTCAGGCAACTATTTTAAAGGAAATTCACCTACTTACAAGGTTAGACGAGGATGGTGAGGAGGATGTGATGATAAATATCATTAAGGTCAGTATCCCTCGTTTCCCGGTTTCACTCGTGGTTGATAAAATATAGATTATAGCACTCGAGAATCACGTACATAAGAATTTTTGAAATTGGTCTAGTAGTTTCTGAGATTACCGAGTTCTAACAAAAAACCTCTTTTATAATACATAATAGTATAGATTCCGCTTAATAATTGATTATCATCACTGTTCTTTATATTAATATAAATGCGTATTTTTTTCCTATGAATATAGGTAAACATTGGAAAAAAACTCTAAAACTAAAGTGCCACCGGTTGAGGGACAGGGCCCAAGCTACCGGTAGTTAGGGCTTCTCTTATGAAATACTGCTTGACGATGCGCGCTGTGTCGAGGATGACCGTCTTCTGTATCTGACCCTTGATCTAACCGTCTAGCGCAAGTCTCCTAAAATGATATTTATTACTCTGCGTTATAAGTTTGGTTGCCGATACAATTATAGAGACTATGATCGTGGAATCAACATCCCCACATTGCAATAACCTCATAAGCCAAGTCAAAGTACTTATTATCATTATATATTACTCACCAATGTACCTTGACCTCTTTCCTAGCTACTAATTCACCGACCTGACACATCTGGCATAGCGCGGTCGACTTCTATAAATTTTATGCCTCTACGATAGGTATTTTAGTAATAAAATTTGCATATTTTCTAAGAATCTATTTTATAACGTCTAAACAATCCAATAATTCATCTAGATGGCAGATAGCAATACTGTTACTTTCAGGTCTCGAGTTTAACTGCCGTTTCGCTAGGATTATCGTTTATTTTGTTTTTGAAGTTATTTACGGCTCCGCTATTTATGGCTGGCTATTTAACATGAGTAAAGTTTATGTATTTATTGTTGAAATAGGTGTCAAATAGTATTTGTGTAAAAACAAAAAAAATACAAAATGAACTATAGTACAAGTGATTAATAATAATAATAGCTATTGGGCCCTGCCCCGCTGCTGGCGGCTATCTAGGTTTAAGTTTTTATAATGTTTTTATGTTCTTTTATATAAATATTGTAAAAACTTAAATTTAAGAAACGAAATAAATACGTGGATAATAGCTATTAGCTCTACATAGCGGCTAAAGGTATAGCTAAGCCATATTCTCTCCACCAGGTTCGTAGAATTAGTATTGGGATATTCTACAACCCTAGATACAGATAGAGGTCTACAAGATATGCAGGAAATTTTCCCAACCAGCAGCCAAAGCAAAATCGTAGCGTCTGAAGTGCTCTAGCACTAGTCTTCTTTTACGTTGTAGGTACTCATTGAGTACGATAAACGTGTTATATAACGTGGTAAGTACTATAGGGAATGCTTTCAGATATACTTCGAATATGCTTCAACAATATTTTCGGGGGGTCTACCGCCTAACGAAAAACGCTTTGATGCTTTGTCGCTTTGATATGGCTGTATCTTTTCTTCTCGCTTGAAATGAAAGAGACGGCAATATCAAAGCATCAAAGCGTCAAAGCGTTTTTCGTTAGGCGGTAGAGGCGCGGGTCTGCGAATGAACGTAAGTATTCATCGTCATCAACAACTCACTAAATGTTCCCACTGCTGGGACTCGGGCTTTCTCTCGCAAGGAGAGTGTTAAGGCCATAATCCACCACGCTGGCCCAGTGCGGGTTGGTGTATGACACATGACTTCGAAAGATTCTTGGTACATGTCGGTTTCCTCACGATGTTTTCCTTCACCGTTTTAAGTTAGCGGCATTACGCACATGACTTTGAAAAGACAGTGGTGCATGTGGGGTTTGAACCCGGGGTCTCCGGATTGGCAGGCGCCGTTCTCCCGACTAGACCAGCCGTACTTACGTGCGTAAGTATTGTTAGTAGGTAGGTATTAAGTCTCTATCTACGCACACTCGCAGTTCGGACACCCTTGGTGCCTTGTTGCGGGTCAGTTCTCTGGTCCGCTATCTACTAAGTTTCGGCTGCAGAGGATAGAGAGAGCGGCGCACCGGAATATCGGCACTCTTCTTCCCCTGTAGTCACACTATCTTTGCCATCCAAAGGCCAAGGCCGGGGCAGGCAGAGAGAGCGGATCACCGTAATACCACAGCCTATTTTGTAAAACGTAACCAAGCCTGAATTTAATAATTTGTTTCGTGTAATTATGTGTTAAACAGATAATAAGGAAAGTACCTATGTACTCACTTAACTATTGTCTACTAATCTATTACCTACTTAATTATAAGGTAAAAAACTACCATATGTTGCACGTCCGCTAGGACAAACTGTTGATACCAAACTTTTCACTTAACACCATCAATGTACACGGTTTTAAGCAATAAAATTTATTTCTATTTCTATTTCTGTTCAATCATATACAGCGGTAATAGGTTCTTCCGCAGGTTCCTCGTAGCTTCACCGTGGTGACCAGGCGACGGCTACTGAACCACCTGCCTAGTAATGCCTGCACGATGTCATCGGGGAAGACACTACTAATCTAACCTAACTAACTCACTTCTCTAAGTGCATCAGAATCATTTATAGTTTAATTTCTTAAAATTAAATCCCATAAAATATTTCGCATTATAAATGCGAAAAGTTTGGATGTTTGCATGTTTGTTGCTCCATCACGTCAGAACGCCGGAACGGATCGTTTTGAAATTTGAAACAAAGATACTAGGTATCATATTTATAGTCTGGAATAACATATACTACTTTTCATTCCAGGAAAATAACGGAAATAGGGTAGCATTAGTTATTTATAGAAAATATTTATATTTTTGCTGTGTTTTTCAAATGCAACAAGCACAAATTTATACTCTTCCGGCGGAGGGTATTGTCACGCCATCACACAGGTTAACTCTTAGCCAGGGTGACAATGCTTCTCCATCTGGACTGAAGTTAGTGATCAAGACGGTATCCGTTCTTTTAATAAGCTTTTTTTCACAAACCGACATGTGATAACCAATGTTAGACAAACTCACGGGTAGTGAAATGATTATTATACAAAAAAATATTTAACAAATTGGTTATATCTCAAACTAATTATTTGACAAACATTCATTCTATAACGTAATATATGACAAATGATTCTTTTAATATATTTGTTAAATACCAAATGCTTAAAAACAAAGCAACGCTTGACAATTTTTTACTTTATAATGTGTTGTTTGGCAAACAACTCAATTTATAATACAAACATTTATTAAATTCCTTAAAAACTTGTAATTTGATTGTAATTTTTGAATATCTAAGTAACCACACCAGTACGATTAGGTTACTTAGGACCCAAATCCGACTCGGAGCACCCCGACTCCACGTAGTCTTGTCGCTACTACCCCTAGAGTGTATATAAAAATGCGGGAGCCAGAAGCTTAAGGGAGGTCCTGAGTGGAGCGAGCCATGCGAGGCCAAGCGCAGCGAAGGGGGGAGATGGCGAGCGAAGCGAGCCGGCGACCTCCGTAGTGGAGCGCAGGCCGAGTATGGAGAAGCGACACTCAGGGCTGACCGCAGAGCTTCTGGCGGGAGCCCACCCGGAGTCAAATCTCAGTGGTAGACCCTAATCGGAGCGGTAGTCAAAAGTAAATGACAGAACCAAATCAGAATAGACAATGTATCGGGTACTTTTAAAATATTTGTTTTAAATTCTATTTTGGTAAGTGTTAAATTTGTAAAAATAATAATTTATGAAATGAAAAATGGACAAAAAACAAAATGTCATACGATACATTGTCTAAGTGAAACGTTTGCCATGTAATTGGTTTTAAAATGTAATTTGTAAAATAAAACATTTGTTGATGTAAGGTACTTTTGAAATAAATATCATCCGAAACGTTGTTTGTAAAATGAAACATTTTTGTATTGTAAAGTTTTTGCAATGAACATTATACGATTAGTTGGTTTTAAAGTGATGTTCTGTCAAAAAATGTTTGTGAAACATTAGTGAACCGATCAAGACATTGATAAAATTGAGATGCACCGTTTGTAAACGAAAACAAATATTCATTTCAACGATAACGGGACTATCGGGTTAAACCGCGCCGCTAGTATTATATTATAAACTAAATTTCTAGACAAAGTCCTGTTATTCTACCAGGGATCATGGAATAGGGTACAATCCTCAAAAAAACGAATTAGTCCGTCAGTTAGATTGCTAAAAAATATTGTACACGTATTTTTTCTTTTGTTTCACAAACAAAAAACTACGAAAATACAGCGCTTAGAAGTTTCTCGTGACGTCACTCGTGCCTACGATTTTTACTCACGAGTGACGTCGCGACCCCCCACTCTCGAAGTTAGATGTTCTATATCTTTGTCGATTAGTAATATTTTGAAAAAACAAAAAATAGGTGTCCTTTATTTTTTCATGATCTAGCTGACGGACTAATTAGAATAGTGTATTTTTGACCCAGTCCGGTACCCTATTTTCAGAGCAGCCTACTAGTTATCAAATAAAACAAATTAGGAACACTCTTAGTTTCTAGTTTAATGTGTAAAGTTATACCAACCTTAATGCAGTAATGGAGTGCTAGCGCGACTATGTTGACTAACTAAAATTAACGTAAATTTAGTTACAACAAAGTTTTTGTGGAGATAAAAGCAAAAGTATTCACCTTACTTAATAAAATAAATGAGTTAACATTTTTGAAGTGAAAGTTGAGGCTGAGGATGTTGAACTTTTAGGAAGAAGAAAATCATACTAATATTATGAGTACTAATGCTAAAGTTTGTAGGAATGGATGGATGTTTGTAACTCTTTCAAAAACTGTTGTAGGGATCTGGATGAATTTTGGTAAATTGATAAATAATTGTATGGAATTACACAATGGCAAATTTTTCCCTGGTAAAATATCGAGATCGGGAACAACGCGGGTTAAACCGCAGGGAACTGCTAGTCATATACGAGCATTATATTGTTGATGATTGAGTAACACACATCTAGACCTACGAACTTTCGTATTTATAATGTAAGTAATCTTTTTACAAAATGCTCACCGCTGTGACGTCAAAACGTTACGACTGAGTGGTAGTAACGTTGTGATGGCTCAGTGTGTGAGTGGCCATATATTACATTATTTGATGCAACGCGCTGTGTGGGTCGGCCCTAAGACTGCGAATTTATTTTTTCTAATTCTGTAGACACTAACAAAAATATACAAATTAACATTACTGTTTTTTTCATCGCCCACTGTTTGTATGAATTTACAACATTACATTGTTTGCTTGGCAATTCCAGCAATTAAATTGTCTGATTGCCACTTTATACCTAGTCTAAAGTCTTTTGTAATAAAGGTTCATAAGTTGGCTTGACATAAGTATTGGCATGACTGTGAGTATGTTAAGTAGCTATGACATAAATAAATATATAAATAAAGTTCCTATAGCAAAGTTTTAGGTTCTCTCTACTGCCTACCGAAATTTGGCATAATGCAGAAGGCCCCTGCGCCATCTGCATCTGCGCCTTACAAACCGAAACCTACTAAATATAATTACGCAGACACCGAGAGGAAACCTAAAAGCTGCAATACTACTTACCATAATCAGTAATCGTTCTCAGTGATTACATCTCGCACGATGACTATCACAAGAGCACCACAGATGGTGACAAGTGCACCCAGTTTCAGGTTGTTCTCAATTGCGTAGATGCAGTTTCCACTGTAGGACTTATTCACCTTCATACTGGTCACACAAAAAAGATCTACTTCTACACATATTTTTTTTTCAGATTACTTTAGTTATCTCACTGCTAAGTGAAAACCTCAAATTTATTTAATTTTTTTAGGGATAGAAACGCGGCCGTGGTAAAGGCACTGAAGTGGAAGGAGCTGGCGTAGAACATTCCTTTCGTTTGAACCAGTCCTGATTATTTATCGGACAATATTTTTAAAACGTTTCGAATTCGCGTATCCAACGCTTTGGAGAATGACCCTGGAGTTGACTATCCGATAGTGTCCACTCTGTAGAAACTTTTACCTGCCGATCAGGCTGCATTCTACTTACACGACCCGATGATAAATACCCCACAAAATTACAAACTTAAACTCTTACCCACCGATAGAGATGCATTATACTCACATGACCCGATGATGAAAACTCCACAAAATTACAAACTTCATTTTCAATTTCGAGATTTGTCTTCAGAGGGTCTTCTATTTTCTCCACAGTATACAAAGTAAAATTGTTTGAGTGGATTATAATAAACTCAGTTCTGTTTTGAACCGAGTTTCAAAGAAATAACAAGTAACGGAGGTGAGGAATGGGATTCCTGTGTTCATCCATTACAATCGCAACAAACTTTGAACTACTTATGTACTTCTGATGTCTGACCTCATAATTTCCTTGAAGGAAAATTCACTGAAAATGTATTTTCACCACAGGAAACTTTGATATTTTTCTGTCGATAAATTAGTTTACAGTTTGTTGGACAGGTTCGGAAGTTTTTAAAATAACTTGTTGTATTTCCCTGATAAATAGGAATACTTATTTGTTTTGCGAAATTCCAGAATTTATGATGAAAAACATCAAAGTTGGATTTACATTTCAAATAATTTTGTTGGTCACTTAACCAGGTACTACATAAGTTTTTAATTGACTAAACCAAGCAATAGCGTGCAAACATTATTATTTTCCCGTTGGAATAGCTATTTTTCCAAATAAATTACAGGACAATGAGATAAGTCACAAAAGCAAAACATATACCACACGTACCATAGCTTTAACAGTTACCAACGGTTTACGGTTTACGGTTTGAAGAGCAATGTTTCAAGTGAAATTATAGCGCATAGAGATAATATTTATACACTATAATATAAAATACTAGCTGTTACCCGCGACTTCGTCCGCGCGAAATAAATACTAAGGTAACTCAGGGAGTACCTATTTGTATACCCAGACACATTTACGGTTACTAAAAACAGCTTATAATAAAATAACTGTATACTATTTCATCAAAATCGGTTCAGTTTTTAGATCTGAAAGCGTAGAGACATTCAGCCCCCATTTTTACTCTAATTTCACCCCCGTACAGTTCTTAATTACAAAATTGCAAGAACAAACATTCGTTTGCTGCGTGTCAAGTATCTATAAGTATTCAGAGTTTCATGGTTTTATCTTCAACGGTTGGGAAATTTCATATTGACATTCATCCCCCATTTCACCCCCGTGCAGTTTGAAATTACGAAATTGATAGAATAAACATAACATTCGATTGCTTCGTGTCAAGTGCCTATATACAGAGTTTCATGGTTTTATCTTCAACGGTTGGGAACTTCCATATTGACATTCATCCCCCATTTCAACCCTAATTTCACCCCCGTACAGTTTGAAATTACGAAATTGATAGAACAAACATTCGTTTGCTTCGTATCAAGTGTCTATATACAGAGTTTCATGGGTTTGTCTTCAACGGTTGGGAACTTCCATATTGACATTCGTCCCCCATTTCACCCCCGTACAGTTCGAAATTACAAAATTACTAAAACAAACATTTTTTTGCTTCGTGTCAAGTGCCTATATACAGAGTTTCATGGTTTTATCAGCAACGGTTGGAAACTTCCATATTGACATTCATCCCCCATTTCAACCCTAATTTCAACCCCGTGCAGTTTGAAATTACGAAATTGATAGAATAAACATTCGTTTGCTTCGTGTCAAGTGCCTATAAACAGAGTTTCATGGTTTTATCTTCAACGGTTGGGACGTTCCATATTGACATTCATCCCCCATTTCAACCCTAATTTCACCCCCGTACAGTTTGAAATTACAAAATTACTAAAACAAACATTATTGTGCTTCGTGTCAAGTGCCTATATACAGAGTTTCATGGTTTTATCTGCAACGGTTGAGAACTTCCCAATTGACATTTATCCCCCATTTCAACCCCAATTTCACCCCCGTACAGTTTGAAATTACAAAATTGATAGAAGAAATATTTAATTGCTTCGTGTCTAGTGTCTAGATATAAAATTTGATATCTTTAAAAATTACGAATTATCATACAACCGTTCATCCCTTGTTTCACCCTCTCTCTTAGGGGTTGAATTTCGCAAAACCCCGTCTTAGCGAGCGCCTGCGTGCTAAAAGGGACCTCCATGCAAAATTTCAGATTCGTAGCATTTGTAGTTTCTGAGATTCCTTGATGAGTGACCTTTCGCTTTTATATATATAGATTATTTAGATTCGTATTAGCGGACGCCGTCCTTAACCCGCCGCCGCTGCCCAACATCAAGATGTTGGTGACGCGAACTGATACACTTTCCCCTACCTAAACTGATCAACGTGGCTTAAAAGTCTTTACTTCAAAAAATCATTTTCAGTAGCTAGATTAATGAATTCATAACAAGTAAAAATTTCTGTCAAGTTACACAAGCTAAGGAATCATTAGGGCGTACAAAATGTGACTAGAAAGTTACAAGAAAACAAGGCCAAGTCACAGCTGACAGTCTCGAAGCAATAACTGTCCGACAAACAAATATCTAGAACTGTGAAGACGAAGCAGAATTTAATATTGATCAGGCGAGTTGGCAGGCGGCAGGCAGGTACCGCAGCCGTCTCATCAATATTGGATCCGAGCGAGCTTTGTATTGCACCGCAATTAGTAATCTGATGCTGATTTAGTAATAAACCGCGCTAGAGGATACCGAAATAAATAATAAAAGAAAGAATTTTATTATGAACATTTGTTCCAGGATTTAAATGGTTAAACGGTTTAAACGAGTGAAGAAAGTTACGGATGGTTTAGTCGGGAGAACAGCAACTGCCAATTTCGAGCCCCTGGATTGACTTCTACGCGCACGACTGTCTTTTTGATGTCATGTGCGTAATGCCGCTAACTTAAAAAACTGTGCCTTTTTAATAGTTGAATTTTTTTGTGGATGCTCCAAATTCCGCTATGTGTTTCGGGCACTTCTCATTTTTAGGGTTCCGTAAAACGTAAAAACGGAACCCTTATAGATTCGTCATGTCTGTCCGTCCGTATGTCACAGCCACTTTTTGCCGAAACTATGAGACCTACACTGTTGAAACTTGGTAAGTAGATGTATTCTGTGAACTGCATTAAGATTTGTACAAAAAAAATATATAGGGTTTCCCCCCATACTGAGAACTGAACACGTGTGGGGTGTCTATCGATAGGTCTTCAAAAATGATGTTGAGGTTTCTAATATAGTTTTTGTCTACACTAAATAATTTGCGCGAGAGACACTTCCAAAGTGGTAAAATGTGTGCCCCCCCCCTCTCTAACTTCTAAAGTAAGAGAGTGAAAAAACTAAAAAAAATATATGATGTACATTACCATGCAAACTACCAACGAAAATTGGTTTGAACTCGATCTGATGAGTAGTTTTTTTTAGTACGTCATAAATACACTATTATTAAAACTTCGATCAAAGTAACAACAAACTACAAGAACTATGTGTACTATGTATATTATGTTACTTGCTGCAACGGAACCCTTCATGGGCAAGTCCAACTCGCACTTGGCTACTTTTATTTTATTGTCTAGAGTGGCAATGCAAGCAGGACATATGTCTTATGGTAAGCAACTACCTGCCCATAACAACACAGACACGCAGCTATTGGAACATGCAGATCAAATCATTACCTAGCACCGCACTGCGCTCGTCACCCGGAGATATAAGGTGTTTTAGCTTTTAGCTCAGTAATTTCTCTTTAAACATTGCCAATCAAAACCCGAACACAGTAATGTTTGTATACCACTGTTTAGCGGCAGAATAACTGACAAAGGTATGGTACTTCCCCAGGCGGACTCTGCAAAGAGACGTACCACTACAAAATAAATAAGCAGTACCTATACATACTACACTTTTAATGTAAATTTGACAATAGTTTCCCGCGCAGCGTGCTAAATCCATATAGCCACGCCAAGAAGAATCGTCACTCAATCACGTGACTATAATCGTAGGTATCGTATTTTTCATCTTTCTCCCCTAGGGGGGAAGATAGGTAACGGCCTCGAGGATTATCCTCCTTACCGGGGAAGGGCTCGGGAACTCACGGGGACCCGGGAATTTGCGGGGCCCGCCCCCTCTCAGGGCAGGCCTCTTCGTCCCTTTCGCGGTGGCAGCCCGCGTCAGGGACAATGGAGTTGTGTTGGCTTGTCCGCTATCCATACAATCGCTGTAGGACCGCGGACATAGCCCGTGCCGCTGCGATGTCCGGGCTCAGCCCGGTCGCTACGGCCGTGCAGGCGCCGCTCAGGGCCTCCCAGATTATAAAACTAGGAGACCCGAGCAAGGCGCCCGCTGAATAGTCCGCCGGCTGGCGGAGGAGGCGCGGGGCAAAGCCCGGCGGCGCTGTATTCGGCGCCGGACCGGCCGGCCGCGGTACCGGGAACGTAGGGCGTTCCGCGGTCCGCGGCGGGGTCACGGCGCTCGGTGGCACTATCGGTGGGGGTCCCTCCCGCTGCCCGGTTCCCAGCTCAAGACGAAGCCTGGGTGTCGGGCGCGGTTGAGGGGCCCTTGCTCGTGGTGGACTGGGCGTGCAAGCGAGCGCGCTCGTTCGCTCAGCTTGCTTGGAGCGCGCATTGCACGCCGCGGGTCGCGGGTAACGCGGGCGGGCGTAGGCCGCACCCAGCGATGTAGGGGTAGGTGCGCTCCCCGATTTCGGGGAGGTTTGTGGGGCCACCTCGGACTGCGGTGGGGCCTTGTGGACCACCGCAGGAGGGAGCCTTCTTCTTCCTGAGCCGCGCCGTCTTTTCCGCTTGCGCCTACGACGTCCCTGGCCCGAGCTAGCCGGGGTCGTAGGGGCGGACGGCGCGGTCCGGGTTGGAGGGCCGACCGCGTGCCATGCGCTATCGCGCGGCGCGGTGACGGCCCGTGTGCGCGGCAACTCGTTGCCACGCTTCGGTGCGGGTCCCGGGGGCGGCCCGCCCGGCCGCGAGGCAGGGGCCGCCGGGGACCCTTGGTTCGAGTTCTTCGAGCACACCGCCTGTGCCCGTGTCCCGGTCAGGATTGGAGGGCGCACGCTAGGAATGTTATTCCTGCGGCGCGCCTCGTTCCGACAGACACGGCATTGGCGGGTGTTAGGCGGAATGTGTCCTTGGCCGGCCTTCATCCCGGCAGGATGCGCGGGGGGCTGCAGCGGGGAGAGAGGGGGTGATGGCGGTCTAGCCGCTATCTCCGAGTACGACGGGGCCTGAGATGGGGCGGGTGACGGCGACGTCGGCAGACCATCGTCTTCACCACTAGGCGCCATCTCTAAGCCGGGCGCAGCGTACTCGGGATGTGCAGGTGCCTGTACGGCGGCAGGCGCCGGTACGGCATAGGGAACGGTTGCTGCGACGGGCGCAGGTAAGGCCGCGGGCGCGCGCTCAAGCGCGGTCGCCGGCGCGGCGGGGATGTTGTTTTCTTTATCACGACGACGTCTCGCCGGCCTGATGGGAGTCATCGGCCTGGCGGGTGTCGTCTGTGATATGTGGCTTGTGGGCATTCGGCAAGCAGTAGCTCGACGGCGCAGGCAGAGATGTTGGGTGAGGCGGTATTAACCAATCCCAGCGTCGCAGCTATCTCCCTCACACCTCGTACAGGTCGGTCGCTGCTCAGCGTCCGAGCGTATAGGTTCCGTCGGCGATACAGACCCAGCCAGGTGGAACCCGTACGGGAAGCCCAGCTAGGTCGATCGGCTCAGACGGAACACGCTCGGGACGCGGGAACGGAGCGCGGTCCCGACGACGAGGGAGGGGCGCGGGGTGCTGGAGGGGTGGTAATACCGGCGGGCCGCTAGCTGTCGCCGCTTCTTCACGAAGCGGGTCCAGGGAAGCGGAGGCGCCGGTTGTGCAGGAGCACGATGCGGATTCCGCCCGGAGCTTCTACGCACGCGGCGGAGCTCGACGGGACGGACAAATGCGCAGGCTTGTGTCGCCTGAGGCGGCGCGCTCTGTGGCGGGGAGTCAACACCCGAGGGTGGACTACGACCACGGCCGACAGAGGAGCACGGGGCAGGCGACGGTAGTCCTCGAACGTGTGGTGCGTCGACGCGACTCGGGGCGCGGAACACACACAAGGAGGACCAAACGTAACTATAATAAACTGGTCTATTATACATTAGTACTTGTACATTACCGTTTAGAGAGCACCTCTACAAATTCTAGCTCGACGGTTACAACACATGAAATTGCTCCACATTTCGTTCAGAACGAGCTTCGTAATTGTAAACTGGGACTGTGCCGCTGGGCTTTTTACGAACGAGTAAAAGGATTTTTATAGCACATAAAATTATTTTCGTACGTTACGCTCCTGCGGCGTATAATCGACGGGCATATTTGGATGGTTTATGATAGTTGAAATCGCGGATGTCAGCTACGAACTAAATTAATCTTTCAAGTATTTTTCTTTTCCAATACCTACTGAGTATCAGGACTAAGTAGACTTAGGTTGATGGTAAGCTCCTATACATGGTAAGGTACATCCTATGGTTGCCTGGAAGAGATCGCTTTTAGTGATAAAATCGCCAATTGCTACTTTATTTTGTTTTGTTTTAAGTGACTTTTGTTTAGTTTTTCAATGTGCAATAAAGAGTAAATCTATCTATCACGTAGCTTTCATATGGTACTAGCAGCACCCTGCGGTATCACTCGCGTAGTTTCCGTTTCATTTATTTTCCAGCGATGAAACGTCGCAAAAGCCTGTGTGTTATTCCAGACTTAGGTATTTTATCTGTGTTTAAATTTTCTACCGGATCCGTTCAGAGGTTTCAACGTTTGAGCTACAAACATCCAAATTATCGCATATATTAGTTGCATAGTAGGATTAGTATTCATATAATAGTAGTAGTGCAATAAATAATGTAAGTTATTTGTAGTATAAGTTAGTTAGTAGTAGTTTGACTGGCCGTCTCCGCACTTAACCTCCGTATTCCGTAAACAATAATAAGTCTCTTAATTGGGCCATTGTGCGTGGCTCGTACTTCCTGTTTCTACTCCAACTATCCGAGCCTATCCAAGAAGGCAAACATCCTATTCAGATTGTAATAGGCAACGATCTCAATACACAGATGTGCCCTCCCAAACTTCAGGGCGCACGGAATCATGTCATCGTTGAGAATAGTGAGCTCACTGTTTCCGTTCTGTCGGTTGCAGGAAGCGGTGGACGCCGGACGTTTTTACCTATCACTATTCGTTGTCAACAACCAAAATAAGTAAAACCACAGCTAACCTCGCCGCTAGCGTCAGGTACCTAGCTAGCTAGGGGTCAAGTAGATTGGTGGTTTGTAAACCAGTTAGGATACACACAGAGACGCAGCTTATTACCAATTTCAAAGTACTCATGGCACATCTACTGGTTAATATCGATGGTAATAGACCTGCGAGACAGATGCTGGAGATTGGAGGAATTCTGCCTGTTGATCTGCCACGTTATTGTATTCCCTATTTGTATATTAGTAGAGTGTGACGACCAATACCGGCATAGTAATGTTTACTTACACAGTGCATACTTGGCGTCAGAATAACTAGCAAAAGTGTAGTACTACTCTATAAGTTAAACTTGTGTTGCTTACCTACATCAGCACAGTGCCTGGTAAATAAATAAATTATATTATTATTAGAAAAATATAACAAATACTCGTAGGTATAAATCAGGGCAACCTGGCTGCCCACATTTTTTTTTTGTGTTAAAGATTGACGAGACGTACAGGACATGTGCCTGATGGCAAACAACATGCCTACCACATAACAGCACAGTGACACGCAGCTATTGGAGGTTGAAGAGTCCAAATCATTACCTAGCACTGCACTGCGATCGTCACCCAGAGATCTAAGATGTTATATCTCTAAGCCCTGTAATTTCTCTGGAAACGTTGCCCTTCAAACCGGAACACAGTAATATTTGCACATTACTGCTTGGCGGTAGAATAACTGGCAAAGGTACTTCCCCAGGCAGACTCTGCCAAGAGTCCTACCACTACAAAAAAGCGCGCAAATAAGCGCAAAGCGTCGGTGTGGATCTGGGGGCACGGTAGTGCCCCCGCCAAGTCGAGCGCGAAGCAAACACTGCCGTACCATCCTTTACCGGAACCATTTCGTCGCATTTTCAGGCCTCTATTTGAGAACCTCTGGATAAGACCAGAAATCTGAAATTTTCGTCATCTAGTAAACTATAATCACGTACTTAAAATCCAAAATTTCAAGTCTGTACGTCATTTAGTTCCGAAGTTAAGCGAAAGCAAAGTTTCGCATTTACGACACTCATTCACTCACTCATGATCATCAAAATAGAACTAGTACTTCCCATAAACTCAGAGAGCTGAAATTTGGTACAGACTTAGGGTTTAATGACCACATAAAGGGAAAACTATAAAAACTAGGAATATCGAAAATCTGGGGTACCTCGTGGTATACCTGGTTATTTGAAAATACGCCTTTACAAAAAATATTCAACTTTGTTTGCCTCTTCATTTGATGTCAAAAATCGAAGGTCTGAAGTATCTGATGAAGAACCCTCAGCTTGTCCCAGCTGTATAAGAGATATAGTAATGCCCCATTCTACTATTGGTACACAAAAAAATCGACTGTCATTGCAAAAATCCAGCATAGTGGGACACATCTTCTAATTTAATCTAGCCTATTGCTTCCCACTATTGGGCGAATGTTGCTACTGTACAAGAATCAGAACCGGAAAAAAAGAATATGTGTCAAATAATACATCTAATATAATAAATCAATAAACCACGTTTCTACAAAAAGAAGTGAAATCCCACCAAAAACATTCTGTAAAAAACTAGCCAAGTCTCGATGAAGCTGCATATTTATCTCTAAAAAGTAATGAAATCTAGACAAAGCCGTGCCAAGTCTAAGGTTCCTTACTGCGATTTCTTTATATTATAGTTAATGTTGTGTGACTTGGCCGTTGAACATTCTTTATACAATTTTGTTTACACGTTATGTTGTATCTGTTGTAACTACTTATGTTTGTTAAGAGAGATAATACGCTATACTGGTATTGGTAATTGGACCCTAGTGTCTCATATTAGGCTGTTGTTAATCAACAACAACACATGCATGCATTCAACAGCAACACCTGCGTTCAGCATCGAATGCTGACTTATGTTCTATATTTTTTTTGGAGCGTCAAATTGACCACCTTTTTTAACATAAAATAGTAAGACAAAAACAATTGACTGGTTATTGAATCAACGTTTTCCAAGTGGCCATTTTCCATCGTCAATGGTAGCGGTTCTGGCGACAGATTGGTGCAATGGTGTCATGGAGCACCTGGTTTTGTACCCTTGTGTACCCTTCAACGGCCTATGCACACAACATTATCTATAATAAAGAAATCGCAGTAAGGAACCTTAGACTTGGCACGGCTTTGTCTAGATTTCATTACTTTTTAGAGATAAATATGCAGCTTCATCGAGACTTGGCTAGTTTTTTACAGAATGTTTTTGGTGGGATGTTTGTTACTCTTTCAAGCAAAAACTACTGAAGGGTTTCGGATTTACAGATTAAGTGTAAGTAAGTATAATGAATACCTAATACTTTAGTACCAGAACAAAAAACTTAGTGAACGGCAGCTAATAAGCAAAAAAAAAATTTGCAGTTATAGGAACTGGCGATAGAAGTGAAAACTTATAACTCCAGAATTTGATAGCTTACTTTGGAAACTACACGTGTGTAACCGGAGGGCGTGGCCTGGACATCATGGCATGACCATCTCGAAATGCATCAGCATTTCCTATTTGCTGATCCATTTCTAGATGGCCATGACATGATGCCGCGGCCACGCCCTTTCAGCCTTTCCCATTGGCTGACGCATTTCTAAATGGCCAATAGCCATGGTCCCGAGTTTACCCGAAGATTTCTTATCATATTCGAGCGTGACGCTAGAATCCAATTCACAGCCCACGAAATATCTGTCGAGGCGCGCCTAAAGAAGTTTTCACTTCAAAAATGTAATACAATATTCGCTACGGTACAAACTTATCAAACTTACCGATTCCTAGATCAACTTTGGGCTCAAAGACTTTAGTAGCTTAGTTCTCGTTATATTATCCCTGGTTAAAAAGTAGCACATGTTATTCTAGACAATAAGTTAAGTTAATCCACCCTGAATCGTTCAGCCGTTCTAACGTGATCGTGCAACAAACATCCAATTCGCATTTGTGGTATTAGTAGAATTAATATGAGTAACTCCTTAAAATAACAATTTAAGCCGTCAGAACATATTCTCATCATATGTATAACCTTAACGTCTACCACCTCACTGTTCTATAGTTTTAGTACGTCAGAAACGATTTATAAACGAAGACAACTTTATTGAAAAAATACTAAATTTATGCTACTTATAATTCGAGTAGAGCTTGAGAAAGTGTTTGCAACACCGAAGTCATTATTTATTGAAAGGAAACTATAATCAAAGAAGTACCGTCTAATTCCAAACAGTTACCGAACTACTGAATATTGCACCAGCTATAAAACTGACCAATTTTTTAGTAAACTCAAATCGGTAAGAAAATGTTCAACGTTTGTGAACGTTGAACGACCTCAGAGAAATATAGAACTGATTCAGGCTTTGCAATACGGCAGTAAATTCTTACAATATTTATATATTACTAGTTGTAATTGTAATCATGTTTCCACGTCCATGAACAATTGTAATAACCTATTTGTCAAATACCCAACAAACGTGTCACGTTAGACAACGAGACGCTTTAATTAAGTTCTAAGTTGCGTGCTTAGAAACTTAATCGTAGTCATCTCCAGCCTGTTTTACAACAAATGACTACTCTATAAGCCACTATAGGTCGAGACCGTTGGTCGTACCGCTTCGACACGACTAACTTACTAACATAGCTAAACAGCGGAGCTACTGTTCCATCTCCAAAGACTAACTTTATAAAATGTCGGTTGGTACTTTTGGACAGTTTTAAATATAAGTTGGTCGAGATCTAACAGATTCAGGGTAAAACGACGGATGACGGAATACAGACAGCGGCTCGTCGGGATGCGTGACATGAGAAAATAAGGCAGGACCGAGAGTGATGCCCTGTGCGAGGAAGGGTAAGTGTGACTACGTTTGTACCTAATGTTCCATAGAAAAGGAATGACGTAAAAGGTGACTTTTTAGCCTTATATCTAGATAAATAAAAGTTTTTCTTGTCAATAGATTGTCGTAAAAGGAGATAGGATAAGCTTACAAAGAAAGAGGAGAATGGAAAAGCTATGGTATATACTAAGTTATTTTAAGCATAAGATTAAGTTACTATACGAGACAAAAGTGTTATGAGCAAGCACGTTGCTCACCATCAATCGCACGTCTTGCAAGCCCCTTCGCTCAACTTTATAAAAAAAATGACAGTCATAGGAACTGCCGGTAGAAGTGAAAAATTTTAACTCAGAATTTGATAGCTTACTTTGAAACCGGAGGGGGTTGGCATGAGCAGGGCCATCTAGAAATCCTGACGCATTTCAATGGCCATGGTTCCGAGTTTACTCGAAGATTTCTTATTATTCCCGAACGTGACGCTAGAATTGAATTCACAGTCTACGAAAAATCTGTCTGTGGCGCGTCAGAAGAAGTTTTCACTTCAATGAAAATAGACTGAGCACTTATAATGAGAATAGAAAATACAATAGAATGAGATGAATTGAGCACTTATAACGTAACATTTTAGTGTGTTATGTCACCTGTATAGATACAGATATACCTACCATCCATCCAAAATACATGCGTCTTCGTCGTCTCGCTTCGCTACTCCGCCACCGCTTCGATGCTCACTAACGCCCCTTGACGTTAATTGTCGGTGACGTGAATCCATAAGGTTTTTCTCTACCAAATTGTATTTAACGAGGCTAAAGAGGTCGTCACATCAAAAACTGTTCCTGTTTTTGACTTTGTCGTACTTTCAACCAGAGATTTACATCCCTAGTATACTACATAAGGACTCTCATCATTAACTAGATGGTATAGCTCTCTTAGCAACAATTCTACAATGACAAAACATGACATCAAAGTTGGGTCACATTCTTCCGCTCCAAACCGTCTGAAACAAACATTAAGGGTCGGTTTAATATGTTACACAAATAATACAATTGTTTTATGAAATGTTGCGCCATTCTAAAAGATTGCTTTGATTCTCAAAATGTTTTCGTCGTAGGTTTGTGTGTCCTTGATAAAAGTGTTTTCGGGGAAATTAATAATTCCAGCTAAAAAACAAAACATTACCATGAAAAAAAGGTAAAGAAGGAAGAGAATAAGGTAAGTATGTGGAACGCTTTCAGGTATGGCTCAAGTACGCTTGTAAGTTAAGGGGGCGCCTAAAGCCAGAAAACGAAAAAAGGACATTTTCGACGCCGCTCACTGAAGTTAAGAAACTAAAAACTATGACAAAAAAATATAACCGAATAGAATTTTAAAATTAGATCAGAGTTTTTTACAATAAAAACATAAAAACGACACCGAAAAAACCAGTTTTAATTCGAGTACCTACTCGAAATTATCAGCGATGACCCCCCATTTTTTGGTAATAAAATTCCTATTTGTACGTTCTAGTAAAGTAACCGAACACTTTTTTAAATGTATGTTTAGTTATTGAGTAATTAAATAAAACTTAGTCAAAAATGGACTCCTGATTAAATATTGATTTTTCCTCCAAACTGTGTCATGCTATTCTCGACATTATGTACATCACATTAAGAAACGCGTCGCGCGGGTGAAATCTGATTTTTTCATGGCTTTAGGCGCACTCTTAAGAGATCCTTGTGCATTCTGTGCTGCAAATTTTGTAGCCACCTGCCATGGGTAAAGTGCATATAAAAATAAAACAAAAAACCAAAAGTTTGGTGAGTGAGTTGCGGCGTCAGTAGTAGCACCATATCTCTCGAAACCAATTTTAATTTTGTTTGGAAGGAGGTTTTGTTTTTGATTAGTAGGGACTTTTGTAAGCGATGTTGCATCAACATCGCTGGGCGTTTTTAGATTTTGACGTGATAACGTCTTATATTTCGATGAAGCCGGCTGCACGCCCACAAAACATGACGTCATGTACCGTTACCGTCGGTCGTTACCTCGCCGCATGTTTGTTACAGTTGTATTAATTATTTCGACCAGTAGTTCAAGCGGGGATGTAGCTCAGTGGTAGAGCGTTCGCTTTGCATGTGAAATGCCCCGGGTTCGATCCCCGGCATCTAAAAGCTTATTTGCATTGTTTTGATTGAAAATGACTAAATTCTACTGATTACTTTTTACATACAAATCTATTAAACAAATGAAATTAAAATTTTCTTTTGAAAAATGCTACCATTCCATCAGTATTTTCTTAAGACGTTGTCACGTTCTATCGTCAGTTAACCGACTTTACAGACAAACATTTTTTTTTTAATGTATAGTTGTTTCTTTAAAAAATACGCCAGTTCTTTTACTAGAACTTGGCTTGACACATGGCAGTGTTCTAGTATTAGAGATTTTAGGGCAGATCAAGATCTGCCCTAAAAAAGTCTAAGAGAATCTGCATTAAATCTAACACAGAAAACTCGTTCAGAAAGTCGTCGAAAGAGAAATTCTAAATGTGTTACTTGATATCACGAATGATGGAGCTTTTGGGTTGACTAGATAATTATTACTTGATTGTCCGTACATACGAAGATGTAGTAACATTAGCGAGAGCGTAACACGTTCAATATACGCAATTCCGATCACGCTCCCCATATAGATTAGATTGTGAAATTCATTGAGTTACAGGAACGTGTTATAGCAAACCTTGAGCTTTCTAGTTGAGAACCTTTCGATCAACTAGCTTAGGTATATTTACAAAACGTTAGTTTTATAATGTTCAAATTAATTATCACATATTATTAGTTGCTTACTATTTTAACAAGACCCTCATTCATTCTCGAAAGTTAACTCGGTTAGTCACTTACTTTTATCACTAATTACAAATTGTATTATATTACATGAACATTTTAATAATTATGTATGTATATAGCGATTGGGTATTTTACGTTTTGTGGACCACGATCACGTGTCCATAGCATACAATACCTACATGAAACAGCATCGAAATATTGGGGAATTTTCCTCCAAATTTTTTTTTTTTTTGTTTGCATATTATCAAACTAATAAATGAATCAACTTGAATCCTCAAGGTTTGCAATAATACGTTCCGATAATAGTTGGAGATCCCGCTATACAACGACCTTCACCGAGCTGCTTATTTGGTAAAACGTATTTTATATTTAATTTCATAGGTCCATAAATATATTGCACTAGCGGCCCGCTCCGGCTTCGCTCGAATAATAACCTAGATATCAACTGCAGCGCCATCTGCAGGGCTGATTTGTGAATCTAAACCTTCCAAGGCCCTACCCAAACGTATACAAAAGAATTCATTCAAATCGGTCCAGCCGTTTAGGAGGAGTTCAATAACAACGAAAAGTGGCATTGATTTTTATATATATAGATAGATATGGGTTGCCTAACAAATTTTAGTCCAGAGTATGATTGATTAATAAAATTTTTTTTTTCCTTTGTTTTGATTATTAGACAAATTCTATACCAATCGAAAGTATGAAGCCCATAGAATATGCAAACGCATATGCAACCAGGCAACCTAATGCCTGGTCTTTTCCTGTCACAACTCTCGGGTTGCCAGGTATAAACGTGTACATCGATACTGCATTTTGCAACGGTCTGATTTTAGAATTGAAACTAAATAAAATGAAATATTATTTTATTATGAACACGGTGGTATAAGGTTGCTTTCGTAAAATCAGTCTGATTCCGTCGATTTCCGATGAAGTCCGGTTGCCTAATTTTTAAAAGTAAAATATTGCTGCAACCTTGGCCAATAGCCAATATCTCGGACACTATAAACTTTAGGTGTATTATCGTCGTAGTGAGATCGTTATTGTAGAAAATACAATTTTGCATCTTTTGTGGCATGAAAACTTTTCTGTGAGATGTACCGTTTACGATTTATGGCCCATTTAATGAACCGGGTTTTCTACCACTATTAAACTACTAATACCCCGTTTACATGATTCCAGTCCAGCGACCGAATCCAGCGCTGGATTGCTTACTGGAATAATGGAGACCGGCACTGGAATGCACTGGCACTGGATTGATGCATTCCAGTGCCGGTCTCCATTATTCCAGTAAGCAATCCAGCGCTGGATTCGGTCGCTGGACTGGAATCATGTAAACGGGGTATTACTAAAAGCTAATTGTTGTTGTTTTATAAAGTGTAATAAAAAAAAAAGTGTATTTTGTGACTCGCCACTTACCTTTGTCTTCGGCTTAGAATTTTCAGCGACTACTCGCTATCATTATAGTTGACGAATTTCGTTTCTTCATCATTTTATCATTATTGAAAGTCGCTTACGCTTGACCGCCAGCTCACCTAATATTGCGCAGATGCAGTATACTATGAAAAACGCTTATCTAGAGGAAAGCAATTTACTTTCGACTTGAAGACACCAAGATTGTATCCATAAAGTAAAATCCACTCAGGAAAAGCATTCCGCAGTTTACCTTTCCTTGTAACAGAAGTATGATTAAACCTCTTAGTTCGAGTTTTTAGAAAGTCAACCATGAAACGCTGTTTATATTTCAAGCTCCGAATACTACGGATATGAAAAGGGGCTTGCTGAAAATACATAATCTTTGAAAATGTATTACTTATCTTTGTCAATAAAGGTTCTATAAAATACGATTCCCTATTGTTTGTGCGACACACGTGACCGTCTCATTCTGTCGATTTGTAGTAAGGTTTGATAAGTAGTAGTTAGTTACTTAAATTTACACAAATTTTATTGCAATTAATGGATGTATTTTCATGCAAAAACCACTAAATGTTTTGGGATGATTAGAATTAAAATTTACAGTAACTTTGATAACAAAATTGAAAACGACTTATTGAGCTCGTTGATCGGTAGGTGTAAGTATAATTTATGATTCAAGTGCGAGTATGTATGCTTTTTAAGGATGTCTTAAAATCTAGAGTAAATGGATATCTTACAGGCTGCGATATTTAAACGCTTTCATTTATTGTATAAAAATGTCTGCTGTTAAGTTAGTTAGCTAATATTTTACCCGACTGCAAGCAGGGTAATGTTACTTTTTTGAATAGTTTTACACTGGATCACCATCTCACTTAATGTGGCCTACGATGGATCGTGCTTACTTCAAAAATCGATTCACCTGCTTCTTGAAAACACTGAGTAGTATCTAATGGGAAAATTCACTCAGCCAACGTGTTGCCACTGCCACATTTTTATCCCAAAAGTGGAGTCAAGTCAAGTGGAGCTTCGTTCGAGTTTTTGGAACGTCAACTATGAAACGATGTCACTTATTTTAGGTAGGTAACCTATAAGCTGGTTTATAGAAAAAAAAGCAAATGGTGCTATTTCTCCGAAATGAAACCGATATAAAATCAATAAGTTAGCAACTTTGCGGCGATCACAGATGACAAAGTAATCTGTGATCGCGATGTTCAAGACATTGAAGATTTTTTTCAAACAAGGGTAGAAAATCTACCGATTTAAATCGTAGACTAAATACTACTAAGTACATATCGTAAAAACACATCTCACCCATGTATTCACAGTTGATCAACCCCGTGATAGACCTCGGAACTCCATCGTGCCTCCACTCCGCTCCGCTTGGCCGATTGAGCGTGTAAGAGCGCATATACACACGAAGCGTGTAATTCTACCCGCAAAAGAAATTACGACCGACCCCGCATCAAGACGTTTTCTGCTTTTGTGAGAAAACAAACAGAAATTCGGTGATCTGGAAGTGATGCCGGTTAGGAATGGCTGATTGTTTGTGTTGGGTTCTAGTTCGTAAACAACGCACTTAATATGATACTAGGTATAATAAGCTGTAACTTTTAAATTACAACTTGTTCTACCCACTTAATTACACTACGTCGAAAACATACATTTCAAATTTTATTTTGTGTCATTTAAACAAAATATTATTTTAGTCTATAAATACATATATTGACCTATGTCTTTTATAAAAAGAAAATATTTAATATCCATGTAACTACTTCACTGAGGCGTCATCATCGGTATAAGTGATAAATGGGTGAAAACAAACGTCAAAGTAATGTAAACATAAAAAAAAATGGTTGTCTGTAAAGTCGGGTTACTGACGTTAGTTGAACGTGACAACGTCAACTACGCCTTAGAGCGAGGTAACGCCGGCAGCGAGGTAACGGCGGTAACGTTTCATGACGTCATGTTTTGCGGGCGTGCAGCCGGCTTCATCGAATTATAAGACGTTGTCACGTCAAAAAAAACTTAATACAGACTTTAAATCCAAAAACTCAGATTTTGTCAAAACATCTAAATTTTTGTGATATCAACTTGTTATATTTTAATTTTTACCGCTGTCGTTTACGAAATTGCTGCAAAACATTAGCAGAAATGTGACAGTTTTAAGTAATAACTAAATTGAGTGGTTTTAGACTACAGAAACACAAATTTTATTTACTACTATCCCTTTTTTTGTTTTATATCTAAATATATTTTTAATAACTATTTGCAGCGGTAAACATAAACACACCACTCCCCACAATGGTTTGGTACCAAATCACATTCTGGTATTCTATGGATAATGAAATTTTGTATCCAGACAAACAACACATTATGCGTCGTACAACTTCGTTGGATTCGAACTTATGATAGCTACAACTACTAAGTGCTTCACTCTTTGGAGAATTTTGTTAGTTAACATAAATATATTAGATAAGACGTGTGTCTAGACTTAACCTAAATTTTACTTATATACTTGGTTTGGCTTTACTTTTGTCACACGAGATTCTTTCTTTATAGGAGGTTGTGGTTGCCTGAGTAAGTTTTTCGTAATGGATACAACACTCTTGTATTCAAGTCGAAAGTGAACCAGTTCCCTCTAGGTAAGTGCCCTTGCAGTCTGCGTAAGGATGATATCGTAGCTACCTATCCATACTATGTAAGGTGGGCTTGTGGGGTAAAATATAACCAGAGCCCAGGGTCACACATTGTGCACCGCGGGCGCGGATGTCACTCTTATTTAATTATGTAGACTTGTTCAGAGTGAACGACACTTTTGTGTAGACTCTAGTATAATATCTGACCTAATAAAATATGTTATTGTATGTAGGCGTGATGGGTACGCTTATTTTGATATACACTCTTAATATTACGCGCCTACGTGGGTTAGTACTTAATCGCGAAGTAGCGGGGGGTCTACCGCCTAACGAAAAACGCTTTGACGCTTTGATGCTTTGGCATTGCCGTCTCTTTCATTTCAAGCGAGAAGAAAAGAGACAGCAACGTCAAAGCGTCAAAGCGTTTTTCGTTAGGCGGTAGAGGCCCGGGTTTCAGTAGCCTAGTTAATATCATCATCATCATCAACAGCCCACTAAACGTTCCCACTGCTGGGACTCGGAGCCTTCTATTGCAAGGAGAGAGTTAAGGCCATAATCTACCACGCTGGCCCAGTGCGGGTTGGTAGATGACACATGACTTCGAAAGATTATAGGTGCATGTCGGTTTCCTTACGATGTTTTCCTTGACCGTTTTAAGTTAGTGGCATTACGCACATGACTTCGAGAAGATAGTGGTGCGTGTGGGGTTTGAACCCGGGGACTCCGGATCGGCAGGCGCCGTCCTCCCGACTAGACCAGCCGTAACTTTTTAGTTCGATTTTCGTTAATGAAAATCGATATACGGAAAACAAAAGATCTTCGATTCAAACTCTATTGCAAGCTTTGTATACACAAATTAAGTGTGTTATTTATTCCCTCAAGACATTTACATCAATTTACTGTCTTGAACTCTTGAAGGGCACTTTTATGGCGCGCTCATTCAATTTACCGCGTACGTGTACTCATGAGAATTGGATTAGATTATCGCAGGTGAATTTAATATTTGGCAATTTCTCCCGCGGTAAAACGCTATGAAATATACTTTGCGACAATTTTATTATCTTTGTCGTGAGGTGCTCGCGTGAGGAGTAAACTGCGTTTCATAAAAATGAATGTGACGAATCGCGGCCTATCGCACATCGCTCGCTTCACGCCGGCACGGAAGACGGTATCGTTTACGTGGTATATATGGTTATGTAAATATTGTCAATATACCTAACTTTGATATTCAAAGATATGACTTAAATACACAGTTTTTGAGTTATTTTGTCGTAACAAAAGTTTTTGGAACGAAGTGCCTTATCGCACGTTGCGAAAGGGGGCTAGACGGAAAAAATTAACACCAAAAGTTGTAACGACATTTTTTGCTATAGTAGAAAACGATAACAAATTTCGCCACTGTAAGTTAAGACTAAATAGCTCAGCCGGAAGGAATCCTGACGTTAATAGTCTCATAACTTCTTTATTTGTTTTTTTTGTCTGAGCAAAATCATTATCGACTCTTTATCAACGCATTTAATTCGCATCTAAGTAGTTTGATGGGCGTTTTCAGGCAATGAAGGAACTTCGTTCCATCGGGGTGTCCCTTGACACGTCTCAATTTTTTTTACCATTCTAAGTTTACGAGCAAGACGTCGCAGCGGTCAAGAGCCGCCATCTCGCCCGATGTTAAGTGACGATGCGGTCTACGATAGATCACGCTTACGAAAACGATTCACTCTCGATTTGAAAACACCAAGTTCTATCCATCGAGGAAACCTCACTCAGGCAACTCATCCTACAGCTAAGACGTCTATATTAGAAAAGTGGGTTGAAACCTTTGCGTTCGAGTCTTTGAAACTTCAATCATGAAACGATGTTTCTTTCTCGAGCTACGAGCAGTCTAATAATAAAAGTGCAAGGTGGTATTAGATCATATTTCACATGCTTCGAAATTTATCCGATTATAAACCGATAAAGTTAAATTTTTGCAGCGATGTTCAAAACTGAAATATTGTTCGAACAAGGGTGTGCTTCTTTTGTTACGTCACTCAATCGATTCATGAGTTGCCATCTGGTACTTAACTGACTCAGTAATTTCTCATGGCATGTTTCTTATCGATTATTTATTTATTTAAGTAATGAATTCGTTTTGTTATTTTTGCTATGAATTCACTACTATCACGATGCTATTGGCATAATCAACAAACGTTTTACAAATAAAACTAATAGGTACCTGTATAATAAAAAAAAATAGGTAACTACAGATGACGTTATTTTTTCTCACTTACTACTCTATTACTACTACTACTACTTATTTAATACTACTGTTTTAAATGTAGTTTATTTTACTCACTTTTCATCTCTAACTTTCTACATTACTCTGTTTATTTACATTACATTTTATTTATTACGCTAATTTTAGAAGTTACATTGACATAACTATGAGTTTGCTACAATTCTATTCGTAGTGTGAACTATTTCTGTCGTAAGTTGATTCCGCAACATTAAATAATCGCGGTTAGAACCTTCGTTACGATCGTGAACCTTTCAAGAAAATTACTATCTCTGAAATATAATTATTAGTAGAACCTGAATCCTATGCTACAACAGATATCGTGGCTACCCGAGGCTTATCTGTAACCAAATTATCGAGGTCTCCGTAAAATGACGCTTCGATAATTTTCACGAACTTCCCGCAATTTTCATTGAGTACCTAAACCTAATATTACCAGTGGACCTACAATTTGTGATATTTGTATACTATATACTACATAGTATAAAACAAAGTCACTTGATGCGGGTTTTTTTAATAGATAGAGTGATTCAAGAGGAAGGCCTATATGTATAATACGTGAACAAAATATCAGAGAAACCCTGATAATTTAAGATGTTTCTAATGTAATGTCATAAATAAACACATCTTTTGCACTTTCACTGCAGACGCTGGCTGAAACCTATGAGCTAGATCAAAATAATCTATAGGAGTATTGTACCACTTCAAAAGGTCTACAAAAAAATCTCCAATAGTATAAATGACTATATCTTAGGAATAACCCACAATATACATTTTTATTAGTATTTTAGTATCAGCATTGCACCCGTGCGAAACCGGGGTGGGTCGCTGTCGCTAGTAAATTATAAAACAAAAAATAATTAAGTATAAGTATGACTGCGCAGGTTACTTTTGTGTACTAAGCCGAAAGGGTACGAGACTACTAGAGGTAAATTTGTAGTACAAATAATTTACTTGTAAAATAAATAAATATTTATAGTTGGCTTTTTTTACTTGGAGGAAATGCAAGCCGCACTTGACCAAACTCCCAGCTATGGGAACATATGTACATAAAGTGACTACATAAGCATTATGCTCTGATAAAAGTTGGTCATATCCCGATATCCGTGGTCACATCGAAGTCTAGACGTAACTTTTTTGGGTGTATATTATAAGTGCTCCGCCTTCTCATGCCAATGGAAGGTGATGTTGGAAGTCGAAGCATCTAATAAAGAGTACTGAACCATAATTTTACAACTAGTAATATACAAATATGGAAGTGGGTACCCGGACCGCAACAAATCAGATTAGCATCGGAAAACTAAATGCCAGTGTTTCCCAAACTATTTGATTGTACAAAACTCTGTACCGACTTTTTTATTTTGTTGGTCATACATCGGAAGTCAGTGATAATTAAAAAAAGATTGCCAATCAAGTCTGCATAATCTTTTTTCTACGGGACTGCTTGTTGGTCGAAAAATAGACATCGTTTCGAGACGATCCAAGACTCGAACGAAGAAATTTGACTCTAATTCTGTGATATTCTTATCATGTCTAGGCACTCTAGGTGTGTATGCGAACGTGGAATGCGTTGCCTGAGTGGGGTTTTCTCGATAGTTACAATCATTAACGTAGCAATAAGAGGACGACAGGACCCAAACAAAATATATTACAAATACAAAGCCCCCAGTTCAACTTGCCAAATTTGTCAAAGTCAAATGACTTTGACAACTCCGACTCGTAATATCGCAAAAGTGATTGCAACTTTGCAATCAGGCGTAATTTTCAGCCCGGCTGGATCCGATTAATTTTCATTTTGTGGTTTAAAATGAACTGTCAGTAGTCAGTAGTCAGTAGTATGTGTAAGTATATATAACAAAGATGGGCTATAAAAATGAAAAGTCACGAATATATCAATTTAGATTTTGATCGTATAATTAGGTAATAATTATTTTTTAAATTTTAAAAATTTAAAAAAGTTTAAAATCACATGAACGTAGCGATTCTGAACCCTGTCAGAATGATCTCGACTTGACATATGTTCAAATGTCGAGTTCATTTGTCGAGGATCGAGCTGAATTTTGAAAAAAAGATAGATTATAGTCTGGAAGAACACATAGGCTACTTTTTATCCCGGAAAACGACGGGAACAACAGGAACGGGAACTACGCGGGTAACACCGCGGGGCGCTGCTAGTAAACAATAAGGCTAATAACAAATATACAAAAAGTTTGAGAACAAGTGCTTCAACGTGAACACCAAACATCTTCTGGCCGGCGAAAGGGCCGTCGTAATTCAATTTAGCTTTATTTATAGCAATCTAATCGAGTTTGCTCGGAGCAGAGGTGAAAGGTAGGAAGATTGGAGAAGAACAGATCTACCTAATTCTTACCTTTAGGTAGATATGTTCGCCCGATGCTTGCATGTGGCATACTCGCTCTAGCCATAAAATTTATTTAGAGACATTATTTCACTGAATGTCGACTTCAATAAATTAATTATCCTAAGTCCACGTTGGTTTTAAATTAAAAAGATTTAAAAAAATCTTACTCGTGTTCGGCACATAAGTCAGACAGACAGAAACACTTTATCATGCACACCAGAATTATAATATACACTGCAAAAACAATACCAAATAAAATAATTAATAACTAGTGCCATAAATGGCAGCCTTATCTGTATAAGTCTGGCTTGTATTTGGTACAAAATTTGGCTCGTATTTATCATCGATATAAATCAGTGGATGTGCCCTCCCAAACTTCAGGCGCACGGAATTATGCTATCGTTAGGAAGAGTGAGCTCACTCTTTCCGTTCTAGTCGGTTGTAGGAAGCGTTGAACGCCGGACGTTTATTCCTATCAATGTTCGTAATGTCAAATAAGTAGAACCGCAACATTTTCTATGATTCTAGCGGTCAAGTAGATTGGTAGTTTTAAACCACTCACGCTAGACACAGAGATGCAGTTTGTTAACAATTTCAAGGGGCTCAGGGCACATCTTCTGATTTATATTGATGACATTTATGTAGAAATGGTTGGACTACATTTTTTCGATTTTTTCACTCACTGTGGTTATAACATTCTGTGATAGTTAAATTGTGATATTGAAAAAACTAGCATCCAAATTCATTAATTTGTTCCGATTCGATTTGATACTACCTACTGAACATTTCTCTCCGTGACAGATCTTGCTGCGATTGGCTGTGGCATATTAACCATATCATATGTATGTAGATGAGAACAAAGAAACTAAACAAAAATTACGTTTCGAACCCAATATTTTATGTGCGGTAAGATTTTTAGACAACCCCATCGGTACGTGTTCAGCAACATAATTATCATTATTATACCCAAGATATGTTTTTACTAGCAATGCCACGTTTATTCGCGCAGTTATGATTACCGTTATTTTCCTGCGATAAAAGTAGCCTATGTTGTCTTACAGACAACGTATAGTCCAACTGTATTCCAAATCTGAACTAGATCCGTTCAGATATTCCGATATGATTGAGCAACAATATCCAAACAACTAAACATCTAAACTATGGCATTTATAGTATATGTATATTGATAGTAGGATTCGGCAAGCCATTGGGTGTAGGTCGATCTTACCTGGGATTCTATATAATGCCTAACTGAAATAAATTCTCAAAAGTCGTAGTTACAGATATCTCTTCAAATGTAAGAAAGAACTACAATTCAGCCATAAAGCAAGAGCTAATGTCCTGTTAAAATAAACCTAACAGCTAAATTCATTGTTTAAATTATCCGCGTTCTCTAACCGCTCGTTTGTTTACAGTGCTCTTGGTCCGAGCCGGGAACGGGATGTAATCTTAATAACGTATACCTATTTTATTATGTTTTAATGCAATTTATCGTACATTTTTAATCAACTTCAAAAAAAGACGAGGGTCTCAATTCGTTTTTTTTTTTCTTTGTATGTTCGCTCCGTATTGTAAACAAAACATCATCAAACTTCAAATTTATAATTAAAAGTAGTAAAATAGATTGTCTTCAAATGAGGCAGAGGGTTCATAGAGTCTCTCTACATCTCGCTCGCCGTTACACCGCAAAATGACGGACGCTGGAGCTATATGGGTAAACCTACAAAGCACTGCCAGTAAATCAATATAACCCGCTATCCCGGACGGGATAACTCGGTGTAATGTAAATCACCGTAGTATTTTTATGAGCGAATCTGAATTGCTGTTCTACATAAGGTAAGCACGAATGATCGCGATTCTGAAGCTTCCGGACTCCCGGCGAATTGCCTAGATACCCCGATTTAGCTCGGTTTAACATAACGATGCTATTTAGCCTTTATAGCCTTGAATAAATCTGCTTTTAGCTTTAATATTCTTGTAGTAATTCTTTCTTAAACTACGTGCGTGTTTTTTTTATTTTTGAAACTGCTTGGGATAAGGATTTTTATGTTTAAATAAGGTTAGTTATAATTAACAGTTTCTAGTATATTACTGCCGTGGTCTATGAAGAGTGCGTTGGTGACCACGCTGATAAAAGCTACGATTTTAGCGTAGTTTTGAAGGGAAATGTCTTCTTAAAATTTAAAGAAAACAGAGCAACATTTTTTTTATTTTAACTAGCTGGTTTCTAGTACCTAGTTTCACCTAGTTTGGCGTCTTAGTTCCTGATTCCGTTATTTTCTCGGATAAAATTAGGTACGGTCAACTCCCTATCATATTAACTCTTATATTATCACTTACTATCAGGCGAGTATGTGGTCCAGCAACATACGATGAAAAACATTGAGCTCGTTTTTTTTGGCTAATATTTTTTTTCTCTGTATCACAATAGTTATGTTCTACTACTAATATCATAAACATCAAGGTTTGTTACTCAATCACGTCCGAAATCCTGGACGGATCAGGTTGAAATGTTGAACACAATGAGATTCAAATCAGCACATAGGCAATTTTGCGTTGCGGCAACGAAACCAGAAATTACGCGGTTAAGACCGCGAAGAGCTGCTAGGTTTTCAATAAAATCTAGACAGAAGGAACAAGCCAAACTGGTATTCAATGGTGGCGTTATGGTAAGCACCACCTGACAATTACAGCACAATACTGCCTACACATGCTATTTGTCTAAATCACTGCTTAGTAGTGTAACGCACTCGTCATTCTGAGATTTATTAACATGTATCTGTTTGCTATAAATATGCTCCTTCAAATATTTGCACATTACTGCTTGTCCGTAGAATAACTGGAAAAAGAGTTGTAGAAAAACGCCCGGTGCACTATCTAAGGCTGACTCTACGAAGACTATCTATACTAATATTATAAAACTGAAGAGTTTGTTTGTTTGAACGCAAGGATCTCGGGAACTGCTGGTCCGAGTCGAAAGGTTTTTTCTCTGTTGTATAGTCCATTTATCGAGGGAGGCTATAGATTAACAACTAACTAACTAACTTAAATAGATTTAACATTACCCTACTTATCAACAGGAGCGGAGCATGAATGAAATAAAAAAATATAATTTAAAAACTCAAAAACCCGACTGCGTAAAAAGTGAACCAAACTACGTACCTACTCGCATACTAAAAAAAACTGAAAAGAATAAAACAAGCATTTAGATTTCTGGTGGTCTAGAATTCTATAATATGTTTTTGTATTAATACTATTGAAATAAATACAATATTTTCTAATAAAAGAACATTACAACTGAACAGTCGGGATCCATTGAACAATTACATTGTATGTCGAATAATAATGGATCCCGACTGTTCAGTTGTAATGTTCTTTTATTAGAAAATATTGTATTTATTTCAATAGTATTAATACAATAACATATTATAGAATTCTAGACCACCAGAAATCTAAATGCTTGTTTTATTATTTTCAGTTTTTTTTAGTATGCGAGTAGGTACGTAGTTTGGTTCACTTTTACGCAGTCGGGTTTTTTAGTTTTTAAATTCCATTTTTTTATTTTATACTTTTTAGTTATGAACAATGTTGTGAATGTTATATGCTCAACATAATAATATGCATATTTTGGTTGTTGACCAAAAGTCTTTGTTTCTACTGATATAACATGTAGGATTTTCTACTGCATGTAATTCATATTTATAGTTTTGTGTTATTATAGGTTTTCGATTGACGTTGAGTACCTACTAAATCGTTTGAAGTTGGAGATGGGCGACCGAGGCGGAGCAATCCGAGAGCGGTTCCGTGTTCCCACTATCACGTACCTGCACGTACGAAAAAAAGGTAGTCTAATATACCTACTAGCATAGATCGTAGAACCCAAGATGGGCCCCATCCCAAACTTCACGGCGCACGCAATCATGTCAACGTTGGGAAGAGTGAGCTCACTCTTTCCGTTCTAGTCGGTTGCAGGACGCGGTGGACGCCGGACGTTTTTACCTGTCATTATTCGGTGACAACAACTAAAATAAGTAGAACCACAGCAAATCTCGCCGCTAGCGATTATAGGGGTCAAGTAGATTGGTTGTTTGTAAACCACTTATGATACATACAGAGACGCAGTTTATTACCAATTTCAAGATTCTCAGGGCACATCTATTGATTTATATCGATGCCTACTAGATACATTAGTATATAATGTCCATCAACATTCACACGTACAGTTAGTTATACGAAGTTTTCTGCTACCTAAAAACCTATAAATGTGAGAATCGTTGTTACTCAACTTTAAATCGATATACATCCTAAACGGTCAGTCAAATCGAAAAACATTGATAGAAAGCTAAACATTATTTTCAAATACCTATTCAACGATACCCCTCTTGACATATTTTGGTGATTTTAATTTTTTTAGTTTGGACAATATGGCATCCTGAATCCGCCATATTGGATTTACACTAATGTCATGTCTTTAGTGTCACTCGCCAGATTAAGAGGAATCGATGGACGTGTGAATCATAAAAATCGGCCCAGGCGTTTGGTCTGTATAGTGCCTCAAAGGAACATACATACATACATACATACATAGACTGTTAAACACATTACCACTCCTTTGCGTCGCGCAGTCGGGTAAAAATATTGCTTTTTGAGAGCTTTCGTTGCGTGACAGCATGTGCCTATCTTTTAAAGGTTGCGTCATTAGAACCTAAGGTAACCGAATATGTTCAAAATTCGAATTGGTAATACCAATTTTCGATAGATGGCGTAGCAATGCGCGCACGGCACGGTTCAGCTAGTCACTATAATATAGTTGATAATTGAGATATATTGAATGATTGACTTGTTTCGATGTGACATTCGTTTTTCGAGGTACTCTAACTTTGTTTACTGTTTCGATCGCAGTAATAAATAAGCAATGAGGACTAGTGAGTGCTTCTACCAATAATGACGGTCATCACGCGAGTCCGTCATCGCAATCACGTCGATTACTCGAGCCTACCTTTACGTCGTTTACCGGGAATTCGTCCATTGCTAATAAAACTGATAGTCTTCATTTAAACACAAAAAGTGGACAATAAAATTAGACTACATTGACATTTTAAAAACCTTTCCAAGTAATTGAGATTATTATTATTATTGTCAGCAATAGAGCATGATAAATCAGTTCATTCGTTTAAGATTTATCATTTAAAACGTAAACCTGAAAAATTATACTTCCATTTATATGTAACTGCGACGAAAAGTAGCATTTGTGGTATTTCAGACAATCATCATCTGCAGGTCTACTATGAAGTCCGATAAACGATATATCGGCTGAACTTATGGACATTACCCACCACGAAACACAATCAGTCGGTTGATCGGATCGGGCGTTTCGTTCATTCCGAATTCCGACTGACATAGATTTGACAGTTTTTGTGTCGTAAACCTTACCCCGAAAGCATTTAATTACCTTACCGATTATTCGGACAGCTGTCGGTCGGATCCGATTCTTCGGAGGTTGTGTTCGTAGTAGACTTGCTGTATTCCAAATTTCAACCCGATTCGTTCGAACGCTCTTGGTTGAGCAACAAATATGAAAACATCCAAACTTACACATTCATAATATTAGTAGTAACTATGGATGTATCAAATTTCGTCCAGATCCCTTTAGTGCTTTTTGCTTGAAAGACTGACAAACATCCGAACATATATAAAACTACCGTATTTTCAACATTAGTCTAGCAATAATAAGAATTCCATAGCAGGAAATCGACCTTTATCATAATAGCTAGGCATATTATGATAAATAATCCTTGGCCGCAATAAAAATTATAAAGGTCTGTGCAAAACAAACCCCCATCTGCATTTTAACTATCGGGGCGTTTTAATCTGCCCCATGAATGTTAAAAACGTTGACGGTAAAGTCAATCAGCACCGGTATAATTAACCCCGGGGCGATCAAAGGAACGCAAGTGAATGTCCCGCCTGCGTAATATTAAAATAGTTGAGCTGAAGTGGGAGCCGTGAATAGTTTACCGTAAAGCCTTATTTTATGACGTGCTAATTAAACGTTTAGTTTAAGTCTGTGGTTTTATGGTACGCTAATTAAGAAATTGTTTTATGAACTATTTTTTGTTTGGGTTTTGTTTTAATAGCACTGGTTATGAGATAAACTGATTAAAAATGAGTTGTGCTCTCATGCCGAGGATTTTATGCCACTTCAAACAAATGTAGTGTTACTTGTTGTACCTTTGCGCGTAAATGAGTTAAGAAGTCATTTCATCATAGGCGTAGAATAGTGACGGATTCATCATCATTAGCCTGTGTTCATTCACTGCTGGACATAGGCCTCTTCCATAATATGCGACTCAGCCCGAGTTCAAGTCTCCTCTTGTGAGAGTTATGTACCTCTTCTTTATGTTTAACTGAGGTTGTAGCAGGTATATATGAATTACCCTATAACATATAAGTAGGCGGCAGAAGGGAAAACTCTATCATATTTTTTATTACTATACAGTAGGTACCCATGTTAGAGTAAGTTGCTTATTTAGCTACAGATATACTGTTATTACCCATGTCAAAAAAGCCAAGAGATTCACACACACCACAAGATTTCACTCATCCTAAAAGCGCCTAACATCTTGCTCTACTGCTCCACGTACGCTCCGTGACTACCCCGCCACATTAGCGTGTCGGTAACCTGAAACCGTAAGATTTTCCCCTGCCAAAAAGTGCTAAACGAGGCTAAACAAATTTTAACTTAAAACATTCTTATCTCCGTTTATCGTTTCAAAACTTTTGGGACAAATTGAACCCTAACTATAATACCTAGCACTATCCGTGTGGTGAACCTAGATAAGTATAATTGGTTCGAACTAAACCGATAGGTAAACTACTGGCCGAGTGATTATAGGCAATAGCTGTCACTATTTTCATCAAGGCTACATAAACATCGTACACAGTTTGAGCCACTCTGTGCAATCAAATTTGAGCAGGGTTCGACAGTCTATTATCAATATTTGACCAGAATCTCGATAGATCCGTCTGAGCAGAATTCAATCGTGAGGCACCGTCGCGTTAACTTCAAAGTGTTTACAAAATGTATAACCCGAAATAACAAGCAAATAAGCCGGTATTGGAGCTGTGATAAAGCTGAGGTGGCTTGGTGGCGAAACCGCCCGAAGCGAGAGGTAGTAAGTAGTAGCTAATGGGGCTTCGAAGCCCCATAGTGCCTCTAAATATTTTTCCAGCTATAAATATTATGTTTGTCAATACTACTAGCTTGAATATGAATTAATTATTGAATTAAACATTTAATAAAAATAAACACTTGGTGAATTTGAAATTTATCATCGTGTATACCTAGTATTTTACTTTTTTATCTTTTTTTTAACTTTTATAAAGTTACACTTGACCGCCATCTCACCTGATGTTTAGCGACGGTGCGGAGCATGGACAATGGAGCGTGTTTACCTAGAAGAAACCGATTCACTCTCGATTTGAAAACACCAAGATTATAACTATCCGGAAAAATCCACTCAGGGTATATACGATTACAAATTATTCAGTGTATAGTATTAGTAGTCCAGGCCTCTCATTAATGCCCATATAGAAGAAGTTGTGGTAAATTATTAAATCCTTCATTTTGTAGTGCCAGCCACCTTGAGCCGACTTTTACCTAATAGCTTTGAACACTTCCGACTAATTCGCCCTTTCAATGAAATAAAATCATAATCACACTCAGACTGACACGTAGACTTATAACACCCCGTCGTTTTCGGGTCGGGGCGTAAAAATGATAATATTAGAATTTTTCAAAAGCAGTTACAAAAACTTGCACCAGGCGCGGCTGATTTGAGTGATTTATGAGTTACTTTGTCTTTTTGAAATATGCGAACACGACAACAGCGTACTTTGAATGCCGTAATGTTTGAATAAAGCCTGCATGATTTCTTATTTGGATAACTCTGTTCAAAACTATAGGTTATTACAATCTATTATAATCTATTATAAAGCTTGAAAGTTTGAGAACTGCTAGCCATTGTTATTTCATATTTATATGGAAGTTTATTCATAACTACCTGCATATTATGTTACTTATATTAAAATGATTTTGTGATGCATTAAATTAGTAGTGGGTAAGCAAATTCAAAAAGGTTCTTCAGAGGGCTCGTTTTTACCACATTAGTCGAATAGGGAACTAAATCGGTCGAATCGGAGGAGCACTTCGGAGAGTGTGCGACTGATTTGCATGATTTGATACCTACCACCTTGTCCTTTTTTCTATCGGAATGCTCGTAGCTTGAAAAAGCGACATCGTTTCATGGTTGATGTTCCAAAGACACGAACGAAGAGATTTGTTTTTACTTTTGTGATAACAACGTCTAGGCTGTGGAATACGTTGCCTGAGTGGGTTTTCCCCGATGGTTACAATCTTTGTGTCTTCAAATCGAGAGTGAATCGGTTTTTCTAGGTAAACACGCTCCATCGTAGACCGCATCGTCGTTTAACATCAGGCGAGATGGCGGTCAAGGGTAAACCTATAGAAGTTAAAAAAAAAATTGGCAGTCATAGGAACTGCCGATAGAAGTGAAAACTTATAACTCAGAATTTGATAGCTTACCTTGGAAACTACACGGGTGTAACCGGTGGGCGTGGCCTCGCTATCTTAGCATGGCCATCTAGAAATGTGTCAGCATTTCCCATTGGCAGATGCGTTTCTAGATGGCCATACCATGATGGCCTGTCAACGCCCTTTCAGCATTTCCCATTAGCTGGCGTATTTCTAGATGGCCAATAGCCATGGTCCCGAGTTTACCCGAAGCTTTCTTATCATATCCGAGCATGACGAATGAATTCAATTCACAGCCCACGAAAAATCTGTCTAGGCGCGCCTAAAGAAGTTTTCACTTCAAAAAACCTAGCACTGCACTGCGCTCGTCACCCAGAGATCTAAGATGTTATATCTCTAAGCCCTGTAATTTCTCTGTTGTAGATAACTAGTTGTGGATACTAATGTATAGATGTTTTTTTTGCGTCGGATCTTAAAAACAGGTGACCTTCTCGCATCGTCATTGAGTTCTGTTGATGAATTATAAACTTGACAATGTGAGCGCATAAACGAAAAGCATTGTGCATTACACGTCGCTCTTTATGACGTAATCAGAAGAGGTCTTTATTAGAAGTTTTATGGGGGAGGTTTAAATGAGGATACGATTTATTGGCAAGATACCGCCACACGAGCTTGCCGACACCATTCCACTGAAATATGACCGTATGGAACGTTCTCAAAGAAAACGAAAAATTGTTCCACTCGAACTTAAGAAATTGATCTTTATCGCTTTAATACATCCTTTTCATATTATGATAAGGTTTTGAAAATGGGGATATATGTTTTATTCTCAATTCGTTTGTTTTACGGTAATTAGTTAATTTGGTCTGTCAGAATGGCACTTATTTTTATTACGTATTTATTTTTAAGTATATACGAATATATGTTTCTGTAACTAAGTTAGGTTAGCAACTAGAGGTAGTCAAGATGATAGATAGACAGATAACTTATTATTTTGATAACATATTATTATAATTACCTACTAACTAGCACCATATGTGGTGACATTTTCTGATGAAAGACAGTATGATAAAGTTTACCATCGCCATTGGTTGGAAGCGTGTCCGGGGGGTCTACCGCCTAACGAAAAACGCTTTGATGCTTTGACGCTTTGATATAGCTGTCTCTTTTCTTCTTGCTTGAAATGAAAGAGACGGCAAAGGCATGTCAAAGCATCAAAGCGTCAAAGCGTTTTTCGTTAGGCGGTAGAGGCGCGAGTGTACATAATGTGTGGTTTAGGTAATCTCTGCATCATCTCAGGTAATCTCTAAACCATTGCACTTACTTTAAAATTCCTTGCACTATTGGAAAAATATATTGAATTTAAAAAGACGTTGGTATCGGTACTTCGACTACATAACTAAAACACAGCCTATATATTTAAATAAAAAATGTTCCATACCTAACCTTTCGAGAAATAAATCAGGGCAAAAAACGTAGAGCTAGACAAATAGGCTATAATAGCTTGAAGAACAATGCATCCCCGCGCGCCTGCTAACAACTCAAGGGTGCTCGACCTCTGGTCAAGAGCTCTTGTTGGCGAGGGAGGGTCATAATATGCCTAACTACTGAGTTATAGTCAGCTTTATACAAAATAGTGTTTACTCTTTTGAAGATGACAGAAGGCGTGAACTTGACATTACACGAGACCAGCTTAAAAAAAGACCGCCTGCAAAAATATAATATACAATAACGTAAACGGAATTTTGACGTGTTGCTTATGTTCCCGTACGCTTAAAGCCACATGAAACATAAAAAATGAAAACAAACACATGAAAATGCACAAGTGTAGACAAACCTATGTGTGGTTGTCAATTTTTTTAACAGAAACTGTAGTCGCCGTTGTCAGTATCTGCATGGATACATATAAAATATAGGGTAAAAGCGGGATAGTTGCCTCAGAGAGTCATCAACATCAACAGCCTACTAAACGTTCCCACTGCTGGGACTCGGGGCCTTCTCTCGCAAGGAGAGAGTTAAGGCCATAATCCACCACGCTGGCCCAGTGCGGGTTGGTGGATGACACAAACATGACTTCGAAATATTCTAGGTACTTACATGTCGGTTTCCTCACGATGTTTTCCTTCACCGTTTTAAGTTAGCGGCATTACGCACATGACTTCTAAAAGACAGTGGTGCGTGTGGGGTTTGAACCAGGGGTCTCCGGATCGGCAGCCGCCGTTCTCCCGACTAGACCACCGTAACTTTTACCGACCAGCATTAACCTCAGACAAATTATTCATAACTAAATGCTGTAAAGCCGTAACTAATAAGTCATCATAAATAATAAACTGTGTCATCATACAGACTCAAAACCTTTATTAATATTATAAAGTTTTATGTTAGCGCGTTCACACGCGCTAAACTCGGAATCTACTTGATCGATTTCAAAAAATCTTTTTTTAACTTTTTTCTTTTTTTTCACGTTTGGATATGTAGGTACCTAATCCTATAGGTACATAATAAGTTATGTACCACCAGTAAAGCCAGGGCAAACCACTAGTGAAGTCAATAAAGCCACTCCCAATAAAAAGAGTATTAATAGCACAGTATTTGATAGATAATATAAACGTTAGTAGTTGGGTACAATTCCGTGTATTTAATATGTAGTAATTACGTAGCAATCTGCCAACTCCATCGACAGAGGATGAACAATCCACGTTGCCGGTGACAATGGCTCCGTCCGAGCCATGCGCGGTCTATTGAAACCCAGCCATTTAGGCCATCATGGGCCAGTCACATACATACACGTCACATTATACTTCGTTGTGCGGAATTAGAAGTTGACGTAGAGCTCATTTAATTCAGTTACAAATTATTGCTAGAATATAGGCATTAGTTACAGGTATTCTTAATTTAATTAAGGAATTAGTATATTCGAGCCTATTAGGCGTGCTTTACAACGTAAATAAAGAAAGTCTTGAGTACAACATTTTAATTACACTCGATATAATTTAACATAAACTTACATTAGCAAAAGTAGCGCACGAAATGTGCCCACTGCTAGGACTCGAGAACTTCTCTCGCAAGGAGAGAGTGAAGGCCATTGATTTATTATTTTTGATTATAACACCTGAGTTACCCGTGAATTAACTGAAAATGTAATTGTAAAATAATTTGGATATATAAAGTGCGTAATCGTGAAAAAACCGGTATATTCCTAAAAACTCTTGCGGTCATGCGTCATCCACCAACCCGCACAGGACTGGCGTAGTGTATTAGTACCTTGATTCTATACATGTGCGAGAAGGCCTTGAGTCTCAGCAGTGGGAGCATTTAATGGGCTGCTCATATAATGCCCCGTAATTTCAGTGATCTCTATTTTCATGTACATATCTTTAAATAAATAAATATCAGTGGATAATTCACACACAACACCACCTGACCCCAAACTTTGGAAATCTTGTAATATGGCGGCCAGAAAGCTGATATAATACTTTTATTGTTGGGAATACATACTTATCATACCCGGTTTACATTATTCCAGTCCAGCGAACGAATCCAGCGCTGCATTGCTTACTGGAAAAAATATACGGTCGAATTGAGAAACCTACTTTTTTTTTTAAAGTCGGTTAAAAAAATATAAACCGGCACTGGAATGCATTGGCACTGGATTGATGCTTTCCAGTGCCTGTTTACATTATTCCAGTAAACAATCCAGCGCTGGATTCGATCGCTGGACTGGAATATAGTGGAATATAATGGAACTGAACATAGAAACGCCCAGACAGTACTAATATCTGAATTCATCACACAAATATTTGCACTGGGCGGGCATCGAACTCACGACCCTCGGCTTTGCAGGCAGAGTTACCGCCCACTAAACCACGAGGCCACTCAACTCAGTCAGTTTTACTTTCGAAGTATTATTTATTAATCGCAGAACGATAGTTTTCACTTTACCTAAGAGCGCAATATTCTTTATAACGAGGTGTCGATGTGTCGTCACAAATGGCATCATAAATCATACCGAGAATTCAATTCCGATTGAGTTTTCCTGCAGTTTATAAATGCCAACAAGACGCCGCCGGTGCTCTATTTTCATATAATCGATTGTGTGCTTTATTCGCTATAGATAGAATTGAAATTAAATTGAAGTGAAGAGTTAATTTTAACTTTTGCGAAATGATGACTAGCTTAATTCAGGGTGTCGGTTTTTCGTGACGGTGTGCGTGGATATTGTAAATAATATTTGGGTGGTGAATCTGAGTGTTTATCTAACTTAAAAGTTTTTTTTTGTATTTAGAATTAAATAAGTTTTATTTATTACCCATTTTTATAATAAATCTTTGAGGATTTACCTCAGGAGGATGCAAGACATTTGGGTTGCTAACAAATTACAAGGAAAGGGCGTGGCCTCGACATCACGGCATGGCCATCTAGAAATGCGTGAGCCAGTGGGAAATGCTGACGCATTTCTAGATGACCCTGCCATGATGGCGAGGCCACACCCTCCGGTTCCACCCGTGTAGTTTCCAAGGTAATTTATCAAATTCTGAGTTATAAGTTTTCACTTCTAATATAATAAATAATATAATATAATAATTATAAAACTAATTTGGCACTCATATGGGCACGAAAAGGGTATGTTAGAACTAGGCTCGTCCCCTAATAACAGTTGGTCTAAGTAATACATAGACGGGACAAGCGTGACATAAGTAATTAAAATGCAGTGGTAGGACTCTTGGCAGAGTCCGCCTGGGGAAGTACCACACCTTTGCCAGTTATTCTACCACCAAGCAGTAATCTGCAAACATTATTGTGTTCCGGTTTGAAGAGCAATGTTTCCAGAGAAATTACTGGGCTTAGAGATATAACATCTTAGATCTCTGGGTGATGAGCGCAGTGCAGTGCTAGATAATAATTTGGATTCTTAGTGTTCCAATAGCTGCGTGTCACTGTGCTGTTATGTGGCAGGCATGTTGTTTACCATCAGGCAAATGTCCTGCTCCTGCTCGTCGTCATCGTCAATCCTTATTAAAAAAAATTTTTTTTTGTAGCATTAAGTGACGAGACGAGCAGGTCATGTGCCTGATGGTAAGCAACATGCCTGCCAAAATTATTCCCCATGTTACGCAATACACCTGTCCATAACGTCTACCGCTTAACCAAAATTGTCTTATCTTTGATATTGCTGTTTCTCATTTCTTTTTGGTTAAAATAACACAGACAGCACTAGCAAAGCTAGAAAACCAATTTACTTTGGCGGTAGAAAGCCATTTAAGCACGCCCATAACAGAACCATGGAGCTAATTGAACATAAATATTTTTCTATACATAGTCTACTCGTAATTTTCCAATACACTAGTGACCTAGGATTATAAAAAGGTTTATTTCCTTGTCTTGTAATTTGTCTGGTAACATTGCCTACCTTTTAAACCCAAAGACAGTAACGTTTACACGTGCATGGCAGTAGAGTAACTAACAAAAGTTTGAAACTTTGTCATGTGGACTCTTCTAAAGGTACAAGTTCGCGCCGCGACCGCGACGCGAGACCGCGACCGGAGACCGAGACCGGAGACTGCGACAGGCACTTGACACTATGGAATTGTATGGACGCCAGTTCGCGCTGAGACCGCGACAGGAGACCGAGACAGGTCGTGGTCGCGGTTGCGGTGCGAACTGGCGCCCATACAATTCCATAGTGTCAAGTGCCTGTCTTGGTCTCCCGTCGCGGTCTCCGGTCTCGGTCTCGCGTCGCGGTCGCGGCGCGAACTTGTACCTTAAGAGTCCACCAATGCAATATAGAAACCCGATCGCTATTGCATCAGCAATCTGGTTCCCATGCCACAAGCAGTGCTTAAATACTGTCCCGTGAAAAAAGTGTAATAACTGCAACATAATACATAAACTACTGGTATCCAGAAGTTTTTTTTACACTCAAAGAGTTATACACAACCGCAATAGGATTTCAACGCTACTAATTGAATTGGGACTAATTGAACACGTAAAATGAACAGATAAGCTGAAAGATTTAACGATTGTATTCGCAAATACTCAGATATCTACGAAACCACAGCCCAATATCGGAAACCGGATTCACGGTCCATTGCAGCAACTGATTTCCGTTTGCGCGCTTACCGTTCACTCTGATATAAAATGTACCCTAATACCACAAATGATTTGAAATTATCAGGCTCATTATCTAAATTCAGAACTGAAGCGGTAATGAAATCTAAAATGTTGAAAGAGATAGAATTTTGTTGTATTTATATCCGATTGCGCAAGAACAAATACTAACTGTTAACGCATGAACTTATAATGTATTTTTGATTTTTGGCACTTTTTTAATGGGAAAAAAATGTCATGGGCTTGCGTCAACGATCAACGACATACTAATAGACGGTGTAGGCTCAGAACGGTAGCGGAGCAGTAATGCGAAACGAACGCGTTATATGCTTTTTAGGTAAATGAGATCCCTCGAATTCGCGTCACTGACATGTCCAATACCCGGCTTACATTATTCCAGTCCAGCAGTCGAATCCAGCGCTGGATTGCTTACTGGAATAATGTAAACCGGCACTGGAATGCATTGGCACTGGATTGATGCTTTCCAGAGCCGGTTTAAATTATTCCAGTAAGCAATCCAGCGCTAGAGATTCGATCACTGGACTGGAATAATGTAAACGGGGTATAATTGATCTATTTCTGTAGCTGTATACACGTATAGCGTATTGTGCGACATCAGTGCTGTTTAATACTAAGTACAATTCTAAGTTTTATAACTTAGAATTGTACTTAACATGGGTTTAGTACAATTCTAAGACATAACAACAACGACATGGGTAACATAAGTATAATCATAATGTAGCTATTCATATGACGTAGGTATAGGTTTTCACTCTTATCGACAGTTTTTTTTAACATTCAGAGACTTTAGTAACAAACAGTTAATTACAATGAAACTTTACCATATACCTAAGCAGCTGGTAACACTAAGCACATTTGATTTATGAATATAAAATTAAGATAAAATGATACGACTCTTAAATACAACATAATTTGATTTCTGAAAAGTTCACAGTTTAACAGTTTTTTGATCAATGAACTTCATGTATATTACAATAATCGAGCGAAGCCAAAACGGGTCGCTAGTACTGTAAGTATAATCTTATATATAAAATTCTCGTCTTATATATAAAATTCTCGTGTCACAGTGTTTGTTTCCTTACTCCTCCGAAACGGCTTTACTGATTCTAACCAAATTTTATATGCATATTCAGTAGGTCTGAGAATCGGCTACGAGCTATTTTTCATACCCCTAAGTGACAAGTGTTGTGCACACCAAAAATGTTTTTTTATAATTTTCGAACAAAATTTTTTGTTTTTATTTTTTTATAATGTGGCGTTAAAAAATACATACAACCTTAAATTTTTACCCTTTTATCACCAACCCCTATTTTTTAATAGTCGTTTTAGTAATTTAATCATTTTTCATCCTGCTCGATAACTGATCAATTATAGTCTTTTTAGGTTCCGTAAAACGTAAAAACGGAACCCTTATAGATTCGTCGTGTCTGTCTGTTTGTCTGTCTGTCCGTCCGTATGTCACAGCCGCTTTTTGCCGAAACTATGAGAACTACACTGTTAAAACTTGGTAAATAGATGTATTCTGTGAACCGCATTAAGATTTGTACAAAAATAAAAATAGGGGTGCCTCCTATACTTAGAACTGAAACTCAACATTTTTTTTCCATCAAACCTACACGTATGGTATGTCTATCGATAGGTCTTCAAAAATGATGTTGAGGTCTCTAAAATCATTTTTGTCTACACTGAATAATTTGCGCGACAGACACTTTCAAAGTGGTAATATGTTTGGTTCCCCCCGCCCCCGTCTAACTTCTAAAATTAGAGAAAGATAAAACTAAACAAAATATATGATGTACATGCAAACTACCAACGAAAATTGGTTTGAACTCGATCTGATGAGTAGTTTTTTTTAGTATGTCATAAATACTTGGCTGCTTTAATTTGTAAATGTTTTTCACTCTATTTCGATTAAAATTTCCCGGAGCTTATGGGAAATCTAAAATCTATAATATAAAAATGAGTCGCAAAATGTGTTGGTAAGCACATCACTCAACAACGCTTGGACCAATTTGGACAATTCTTTTTTTTTAAATGTTCGTAGATGTCATAATTGCCGGGAAAACTCTAAAAACAGGCCTTTTCTTTTTCCCATACAAACGTTTTCGAACTGAAATGTTAAGGCAATTTTAACCTTTATTGCTATGAAATAAAGTTCATATTAAATAAAAATCACTCGCTTATGTCTAAGCAAAATATGTGTGTTCCTAACATCAAGGAGTCTATTTGCACTTTATTCCCGCTGCACAAAGTTCAAATTCCATCATATCTATTAAAACAGTTGGATGATCGGAGGATCTAATGTCACGTTCCGAAACCCACTCAGAAAAACCTCAACAAAATCGATAATATCGCGAACCAAATTAAATTGAATAATCAAATAACTTAAGACTCATTAGTACTGATTTTCAATTTGGTCGGCTTCACGATATTATTTACTTTGATTTAGTTTCGGCACGCGATTTAAAATGCGACAGTTTTCACGTCATTATATCAATCAAGTGTCAGTCAAACACAAACCGCGTAACCAAAAGTGTTTATTGACTAATCCACATAGAGCCATTAATTAAAAAAAAAGTGTTTTATATTATTTTGAATTATTGATTTAATATCCCTATCTGTGCAAATTGATTTTAATACACACATTTGTGCTATGAAGTGCAATATTTTTGGAGTATAACTAACGGACAGAATACGAAACACCAAACTGCGTTCCAAAACCGGATTAGCCGATGTGACTCAAAAAGCAGCCAATTTGAAAGTGGGATCGGGCTGGACATGTTTGCTGCATGTCGGATGATTATTGGGACAAAATTACCATACGGAGGAATCCACATTGCAAACGACGACCCGGCAGACCAAAGAAAGGATGGCAAGACAACCTCGACAAATATTGGAAAAACTGGACTGTATTAACCATAGAAAGGGAAAAGTGGAAGGAGGGTATGGAAGCCGTTGCCCAATATTGGGACAAGACAGCCACATGATAAATAAATATTAATACCTATTATGTAAATGAGATAGATGCAAATGAATTAAATTTCAAAATTCAAGAACAAATTACAGGCGAACTGAGGATTTATACATCAGTTGATTCGATTCAAGATGATGTCGTCAACAACTATGTATTCACCGGAATTTTTGAACTCGCTGGATTTTCTAGGACTGCCACCTTATACCTAATCTTCAATTAAAAGTTGGATCGGTAGTTAAAATGTTGTGAAATTTGAACGAACCGCGTCTTTGCAACGGCACATGGTTAGCTATAAAAAATACTGAACAACGTGATAGAAGCAACTATACTGAAACAAAAGTATAAAGGAGAAGACGTTTTGATACCACGCATCCCAATGATTCCGACTGATGCACCATTTGAGTTTAAACGACTACAGTTTCCAGTGCGGCTTGCTTTTGCTATGATTATAAACAAGTCCCAGGGGCAACCTTAACACGCTCGGCGCCAAGCCCTATATATGGAAATACTACCAAATTTTGACAACTTTTAATTTTTGTTTTTTTAGTGTTGTGAGTTGTGAGGTGTTAAAATTGTATAGAAAATAATCACAACAATAATCACACGGGATGACGGGGGAGGGCCCCCGTCATCCCTGTTTTTACCGGTGTGTATATTTTTTGATACACGTGGCCTGGGAAATACTTTAAGGTATATAGATAAACTATTCCCCAGGCCAAGTGTATCAATAAAGAAACACATTTCGTAATATTATTTATCTGTATTTCTCTCTTGAATGCACATTTATTACTTAACCAAATATTATCTCAAGAAACTTACTATCACTCAATTCAGGGAACAAATAATTGTAGTTTAACTAAAACGATCTGTTCAGTTAGCCGGAGATGAAGTGCCATCAGCTCCTATTATGACAAGAAGACTGTCTTAATAGAAAACGTTATCTCATAAGTAACAAAGTTAGAGAGAAAATTGTACGCTGAAGATGGGCACAGGTGTTACAGTGTTTGTAGTATTAATCTAGAAAACCCATGATTCTCACATGGTCAATATTGTATGTTGCATATTCCCTCCCGTATTCGAAAACCATCAGATTTGTTTTTCCATGTGCCAGGTAATCAAACAAAAAACATCGTATATCACAAACCACTACAATGAAAATAAAACAGATTTTTGGTAATAACTTGATTAACAATAAAGGGATTCATCATCATTATCAGCCTATTTAATATTCGTCCACTGTTGGACGTAGGCCTCTCCTTATGAACGCCACAAGGTGCGGTCTTCTGTATTCTGCATAAAGGGATAACTTGCTTTTAAATGCTTCTATTCGTTGAAGTAACATGTTATTAACTGTATCAAGTTTCAACAGTATAGTTTCGAAAAAAATTGTTGTGACATACGGATGGACAGACAGACAGACATGACAAACCCATAAAGGTCCAGTTAGTACGTTTTACGGAACCGTAAAAATGGATCTTCGAAATGTATGTATGCTCATAACTTTTGAATGACTGCGCCAAATAGGATGATTAATTGTTTGTTATTGTCGGGACAAGATTTGTACAGCAGAAAGTCTAGAAAATGTAGACGAAAAAATACATGGTGGTACGAAGTTCACCGGGTCAGCTAGTTACATATTTATGTTTGGATAATCCCACGAATATCGGATAAATAATCCTGAAACCATTTTCCAAAATTCTAGTATCATAAAACTGGGCCATGTTCATAAAGGAAACCTACCAAGAACAGCAACGTACACAACACGACCCCTCTTAAGTGTTTGCCCAAAAATGTTTGCTGACTCGATAGATTTTTCTCGAAGACTTGTTTACTGATCAGACATCGGGAGGGAAACAATTACTCGATGTAGACAGATTAAGTTGATAGCTTCGACAAACATTGTGAGAGAAACAAGGATTAATTGGATACATTAATTCCGATAGTGGTTTTAGAAAATATTGCTGATTTTTGGAATGAGAATTGCACTGGTCACGGATATTTTGTTTGGAGAAAATCTTACGGGTTAAAGTAGTGACGTAATAGAGCAGCGTAGTGGATTTATATCACCGACATGGGTAACAGAAGTATAATCATAATGTAGCTATCCATATGACGTAGGTATAGGTATGCAACGTTAGTGCTGTTTTATACTAACATTATAGGTTAAAGTATTTTTTCAATTGCTAGTACCTACAGTCTTACATGGGTTTAGTTGTTTTTTAATTAGGTAAAACATTTCGTGTAATTTTTATTTTAACTTTTGTGACAAGTAATTTAATATATACTTACAAGTTACGGCTGGTCTAGTCGGGAGAACGACGCCTGCCGATCCGGAGATCCTGGGTTCAAACCCCACGCACCACTGTCTTTTCGAAGTCATGCCGCTAACTTAAAACGGTGAAGGAAAACATCGTGAGGAAACCGACATGTACCTAGAATCTTTCGAAGTCATGTGTCATCCACCAACCCGCACTGGGTCAGCGTGGTGGATTATAGCCCTAACTCTCTCCTTGCGAGAGAAGGCCCCGAGTCCCAGCAGTGGGAACATTTAGTGGGCTGATGATGTTGAATATTTTTTATTAATAAAAATATTGCCGTAATAAAAAGTAGCCTATATTTTATGCCAGATCATTATCTATCTACAAGTACCAAATTTCATTCAAATCCCTTCAGTATTTTTTGCGTGAAATATAACACATCCCACTAAAATTATAAATTGAATGTCAAAGTTTGGATGTTTGGATATTTGGATGTTTGTTGCTCAATCACGCCGTAACGTATGAACGGTTCAGGCTGAAATTTGGAATACAGTTAGATTATAGTCTGGAAGAACACATAGGCTACTTTTATCCCGGGAAAATAATGGGAAAGACGGGAACGGGAACTACGCGGGTAAAACCGCGGGGCACTGCTAGTCTATCTATACATTCATACAAACGTTCGCGTTTATAATACGAGTATCAGTAGGATCTTGTTTTGATGATTGCGGGATTAATAATTATAATATAACAAAATAAACCGTTATCTATCTATACTTATAATAAAACTGTAGCGGGTCGAATTCTGTAAATTGAAGATATTTTGAAAAAAAATTTTTGGGGGCACTCCATAGTCGATACTGATGGCAAAACTGCATTTTTTTTCTTTCATGTCTGTCTGTCCGTCTGTCTGTCTGTCTGTCTGTGTGTATAGGGAACTCACATCACGCCGAAACTACTGATTCAATTCAAATGAAACTTGACATGATTTAAGATCATACTAAGTAGATGGTAGCTGTCTACTTTTAATGCCCAAATTCTGCACGGTTTTTGTGCAGAAAGGTGTTAAAGTCAGAATGTGTTTTTGGTTCTAACTCATGTTTGCGTTGTTCAATTTCGTTAATTCTTATTTTGTTAGAAAGAACACATTTCTAATATAGTCTCATCAAAATTTTAGCATTATTGGTCGTGTGGTTCGGAAATAACATAGAAATTAAATAATAACAGAATTAATAAGTTCGGTACATACTAACTTCTAAGTATTCTGTGACAATGTAAACAATAGCAGGTCTACTACCTACGAAGTCCGATAAACGATATATCGGCCGAACTTATGAAGTTTCCGACCACGAAAGACAATCGGTCGGTTGATCAGATCGGCCGTTTCGTTGGATCCGACCCTCATCCGACCTAAGTCTATATAGGTACTTATCTATCTATCTATATCTATACTTATAATAAAACTGTAGCGGGTCGAATTCTGTACATTGAAGTATTTTGAAAAAAAATATTTAAGGGCACTCCATAGTCGATACTGATGGCGAAACTGCATTTTTTTTCTTTCATGTCTGTCTGTCTGTGTGTGTAGGGAACTCACATCACGCCGAAACTACTGATTCAATTCAAATGAAACTTGACATGATTTAAGATCATATTAAGTAGATGGTAGCTGTCTACTTTTAATCCCCAAATTCTGCACGGTTTTTGTGCAGAAAGGAGTTAAAGTCAGAATGTGTTTTTGGTTGTAACTCATGTTTGCGTTGTTCAATTTCGTTAATTCTTATTTTGTTAGAAAGAACACATTTCTAATATAGTCTCATCAAAATTTTAACATTCGTCGTATGCTAAAATTTTGATGATAGGTCGTGTGGTTCGGAAATAACATAGAAATTAAATAATAACGGAATTATTAAGTTCGGTACATACAAACTTCTAAGTATTCTGTGACAATGTAAACAACAGGGGATGTAACGGAGGTCATTTTGTCGGATTCGAAGGCGGAGTCGGAGTTTTAAAATTTGATTTATTGGAGTCTGAACCGAAGTCGGAGGCATAGGCAGGATTAGAAGTGGTGGCAGGAGATACATTTTTATTGGGTATATTTTTTTTTGCCAAACACGTGGACACGATAAACATTGACGAGCAATTGATTTAGAAAGTTGGGATTTTGTATTTTAATTTACTATCCACCACAATAAAGGATTATCTGCAATATTTATACACCTTACCTCCGATTATAGGTAACCTCCGTTTTAAAAGTTTCGGAGCCGAAGTCGGAATCGAAGGTCTAATAGTAATCGGAGGTTCCGACTTATCGGAGTCGGATTCGAAGCTCTTTCCTGGTACACACACAGTACTCAAATCCGTCATCCGTCATCTATCGTCAGGTACCTGTATTATATGACAGTACCTGTCTTATGTTTTTCCACAAAATGGCAGCTCATGGTACGAAACACAATCTGATATTTATTAGAAAATGTATAATGTAGTATTTGTTGTTGTAGCGACAATATGAATACATCATCTGTGAAAATTACAACTCTCTAGCTATCACCGTTCTTCAGATACAGTCTGGTGACAGACGAACAGCGAAGCCTCAGTAATAGGGTCCCGTTTTTACCATGTACGTATATTATATGGAAAACAGGGAGGCGGTTTTTTGAATATTAACAAAAACTGGATGACAAGGTGTTCAAGCCCACTACCAGTCGGAAGCGTGCCCAGCATGCTGGCGGCAGTACCACGCTGAATAGCGACGTATATATGTTGGGCCAAATAAACGCTCGCGTCACGCGTTCCGTCGGCGAAGCTCTCGGAAAGGCTTTTGAAGATGAAGTCAGCTCCCGGCCTTCACAGGCACGATGTCTCAACTCTCAACCCAAAGGGCTTAAATATAAAACCACTACCGAGGGTTGCATATTTCCGCCGTTTGAGACGCTCAGCTGAATTAGCCGCTGCACTGGCCCTACCATGTGTCTCTCGAAGAAGTGATGGTGCCAGAGTATCGACACAAGCTGCGTCCCACACTAGGGGCCGACTCAACTTCCAAGGCAAAAAACTCATGCCGTCAGGTCTTTTGCCATCGTCACGCGTAAGACCACTCCGGTTTGAGAAGGGCTGGGACATTGGCGGTGGAAAAAGCCAAAGTTTTGTGTGTGAATTGTTCACCAGTATCTATTTATCTGGACGACGTAGTCATAGCTTCTTAAATTAGTCGAGTGAACTTTTTACTTGACTAGAAATTAGTTAGTTGACGTGAAATGATAACAACTGAAGTCGGTTTTTGTTTTTTTGGATATTATTTCAATCCAAATACTATACTAATAAAAATTTAGTGTTCAACAAGCTTCGGTGCAGAAGCACAACCAAAGCAGAACGTTGTTTTTCTAAAATTAAATAAAATGTTATCTTACTAAGTATTATTATGTATGTAAAGGTTTGACTTGGTTGAAATTTGAAACACAGATAGTTTATATAGTCTCATATACTACCAATCATTTCGGAAAAAGTAGGGCCCTAACGAAACAAATATTAACGACAGAACGACATTCCCAATTAGATTGACATTTGAAACACACATGGTTTAGAGTCTTAAATATTACATCGGCTAATAAGTCTATCACCTACTACTTAGGATATCATCCTGTAAAAATGTACAAGTGGGTAAGTATCAGATCACGCACATCAGCTACAGACTCTTCGTAATGTATCCTATAAAAATCCTACAAACTTAACACTGCGGCTATGTTCGATACTCCACAACCTTACTACGAGCGTGTTTGATGTTGCTTAAAATATAAAATATGAAGTTGCTATACTTGAATAAATATATTTTTGTGTGGAAAAACAAATCACTCGGTTTGTGTAATGACCACCCATCCAAATATTTTTACGTAAGTACTACGAGAATGCACTAATAAGATCGCAAGATCAACGTACGCGAACGAAGTAGCGGGTTCAGCTAGTCCAGTAAATAATTTAAGAGGTATAGAATAATTATTACAATTCACAATTATAACAAAACATGAAAGGGAAATAGCTGGTAAACAGTAATTAAACTTGGACGGTATTTGTAATTCCAAGTAGAGGTTCCTAAACATCAGAACCAATGAAATTGTGGACAGAGAAGGATCAAAGTGTTAACAGGGTTACCATTTCAAATAGGTATTTCTAGAATGGATATGATGACTGGGTAAAAATATAACATTCTAATTTTCTAATTAATCCGTCAGGTTGTTTGTGGAAAAATGTAGGACACATATTTTTTCGGTTTATCAAATTGTTGAAAATCGAAAGAGATTATCATCGAATTTTCGGTGTGGTGTAGGGTTGTGGCGTCACTTCTACATAAAAATCGTAGAGGTCATAGGTATAGATGTGCCGTCACTCGAAACTTCTATATCTTCGTAGTTTTTGTTTGTGAAACAAAAGAATGAACACGTGTACAATATTTTTTTATAATCGAACTGACGGACTTACTAGTTTTTTTTAAGGCCTCATACCTATTACTCTTTTATAGAAAGGCCGAGCCTTGGTAGCCCAGTAGTGCGAACGCCCGTTCCGTAATCGTGAGATCTTAGACTCGTATCCCGTCTGCATTTCTATTATTGAAGTGAAAACTTCTTTAGGCGCGCCTAGACAGATTTTTGGTGGGCTGTGAATTGAATTCATTCGTCACGCTCGTGTATGATAAGAAAGCTTCGGGTAAACTCGGGACCATGGCTATTGGCCATCTAGAAATACGTCAGGCAATGGGAAATGCTGAAAGGGCGTGGACAGGCCATCATGGCATGGCCATCTAGAAACGCATCAGCCAATGGGAAATGCTGACGCATTTCTAGATGGCCATGCCAAGATGGCGAGGCCACGCCCTCCGGTTACACCCGTGCAGTTTCCAAGGTAAGCTATCAAATTCTGAGTTTTAAGTTTTCACTTCTGTCGGCAGTTCCTATGACTGCCAATTTTTTTTTTCATGTGAAAGTTTCTACAGGAGTTTTGAGACAGGAAAATATCGAGAAGAAACCGGTTCAAAATAATATCTTTTAAGAATATGCGTCTCCGCCTCTCCTGTATCCAGCTTGTAGCCAGCCCAGTGTGTTATTAACTATATGATAACCGTGGTTACGTCATGGAGGTCGGTCCCGATATTTTAATGCAATCACATGCATCGTGTCCACGGGTGAGCTGAAAGGTTTTAAATTGCCAAACATTTCGAAGTATAGGTAGACTTGACTTACTCAAAAAATGTACAACAAATGTATAAATTGCCCTTGCTATCGTTGACTAAATGCTTAAAAAAAATGTTTATAATACAATTAATTAATGAAGTTACGGTTGGTCTAGTCGGGAGAACGGCGACTGCCGGTCCGGAGACCTCGGGTTCAAACCCCACACGCACCACTGTCATTTCGAAGTCATGTGCGTAATGCCGCTAACTTAAAAACGGTGAAGGAAAATATTGTGAGGAAACCGACATGTACCTAGAATCTATCGAAGTCATATGTCATCCACCAACCCGCACTGGGCCATCGTGGTGGATTATGGCCTTAACTCTCTCCTTGCGAGAGAAGGCCCCGAGTCCCAGCAGTGGGAACATTTAGTGGGCTGTTGATGATGATGATGAAGGAATGACGCATGTCCTCAAAAAGTGTATTTCGTAGAACATGATGACGAAGATGTCAGTTTTGTAACGATGTTTTTATCTCTATTATTATATTTATTACTAGCTGACCCCGCAAACGTTGTTTTGCCTTAGTGAACAACCCTTGTCACTTAGGGGTATGAAAAATAGCTAGTAGCCGATTCTCATACCTACAGAATATGCATATAAAATTTGGTTAAAATCAGTAAAGCCGTTTCGGAGGAGTAAGGAAACAAACACTGTGACACGAGAATTTTATATATAAGATTCTCGTGTCACAGTGTTTGTTTCCTTACTCCTCCGAAACGGCTTTACTGATTTTTACCAAATTTTATATGCATATTCAGTAGGTCTGAGAATCGGCTACTAGCTATATTTCATACCCCTAAGTGTTAGGGGTTGTTCACCCCAAACATTTTTTTTTTAATTTTTGGTAACATTTTTTTGTTTTTATTTTTTTATAATGTGGCGTTAAAAAATACATACTTACAACCCTAAATTTTTATCCTTTTATATCCTGTTTTTTTATAGCCATTTTAGTAATTTAATCATTTGACAGTGAACTCCTAAACGTCGGGACCAATTTGAATGTTTTTTTTTGTGTCTGTATTCGAAGATGGTTTAAATTCACAAATAAGCCCGGTAGATGGCGCTGCAGACAGTGTCTAGGTTAAGTCCGAGCGAAGCCGGAACGGGCCGCTAGTATTTATTATAAGGTAATAAGTGGTCACAAAGTTGTACATTTTCACTTAGAAAAATATTTATAGGTACGGGCGGGATTCAAATTTGAGCTTTCACGATCTCGCAATTGGATGGTCAGCCAAAAACTAAAACAGTTTTTTTTTTGCTAGTATAAAGCATAAACAGCCTACTTAATGTTCCCACAGCTGGGACTCGCCTCGCGATAACCTCGCGCGATAGTTCTCATTCCTATTACTTCCCCGAGAATAAAAGTAGTAGGTAGATGTGTTAGTACAAATTTTCTATTTATGATTCAAATTTTAATCCAATTAAACAGATTGGATTAAATTGGATTAAATTTGAAGCATTGTGGCGTGATTGAGCAATGTACATCCAAAGGAGACGGCCCATTTTCCATGGACTTTTGCCCCACAGCAAAAGTGCAGGAAACTTGACCAAAATTGAATCATGGTATAGGATTTTTAATATATATTGAGGAAGGTAGTAAATTCATTACTTGGCGACTTACTGTGCTCAAAATAATATCGACTCAACGCAGAAGGACCAGAGATTCAGCAAAACTACAAGAAAATTACGAAACCTTTGGAAAAATAACGAAATTCCTTGTGTTGTGCGAGTTTCGAACGAATCGATTTCCGAACGAATCGAGTTTCGAACGAATCGGATGTTGTGTCAATTTTATTCCCTTTTTTTAAGCTGAGAACAGTCATTAAAGTACTTTTTAATCACACCAATTTGCAATCCCCGCTTGGCACGTTAGTATTGAATGTACAGTTTGCATTATTTAATTATATGTTATTTTAATTAAATAACTTTTTTAGGTCTCCGGGGCTAATTAAGTACATAAACTTGAAACGACTTGGGACAGAAATGAGTCGTCTCCTTTCGCAATTATAATATTAGTAAGATTTAAAACTTATAACTCCTCTTTTTAATTAATTTAACTGTCATAATGATATTCAAATTTCTCAGTTAACGACACAAATCGTAGTCACCTGAGTTGTGACTTAATTTAAGTGACGAAAAAGGTCTGTGTGAGTGGTCCAAAAGCCCTTCCGATTTTAATGAAGAAACTTTGTGTGCCTCTGGATTTGATTAAAGTTGATGTCGACGCTTAGTAATCACGCTTAACTTTTATAACACTGTTTTATGTTATCAATATTGTTCATCAGTGGTTTGAAATGAAATTTTAGGGCATAGAGATAAATTATCTTAAACCTCTAGGTGAATAGCGCAGCGCAATGCTAGGTCGATTTGGACTCTTCATGTTTCAATAGCTGCGTGTCACTGTGCTGTTATGGGTACGCGTGTCGCTTACCATCAAGCACATGTCCTGCTTGTCCCGTTACTCTATACAAAATAAGTTCTTTAAATTCTTCAGGTTTTGCGTAGCACTGTGCTATTATGGACAAGCAAATTGGGCATATTTTGCTGGTCTACCATAATTACATAATTCTACATAATTCTGGTCTTTGTACACTAATGTAAATTATGAAATTAAATTGGCAGTCGTAGCAACTGCCGACAGAAGTGATAACTCAGAATTTGGTAGCTCACTTTGGAAACTACGCGGGTGAAACTGGAGGGCATGGCCATGGCCATGGCCATCTAGAAATGCTGACGCATTCTAGATCGCCAATGGGAAATGCTAACGCATTTCTAGATGGCCATTGGCAATAGTCCCGAAATGCAGTTTACCCGAAGATTAATTTAATTCCCGAACGTGGCGCTAGACAAATATGGCTTTTGTTTTAACAGGCTTTTTTAAATTACAGAAGTATACTACTTTTTTATTATACGCAAATCGACGCTCCACCTGGCCACAGAATGTCCTACTAACACTGGGCTTGCCTAAGCGCGGTCTCTACTCAAGAATTCAATAAAATTGAAATTCACTACATTTCACAGATCTAAACTTGGCAATATCTCTGAGAATCAGCAAGTTGAACTAGTACCATGGAGCTGTTTGTAGTAGTAGGGTCGTCACCAGGAGATAAATATAATTGTAATGATACATCTTTTTGCACTGCAAGTTCTCAGTAAACACTGCACTGAACTAACAAGATTAGTATCACAAAGTCGTTTATAATAATGAGTACAAATCCTTTTTGACTTATTAAGTATTTTTGTGCGACTTAGCCTAAAAATAAGAAATCTTAACGACTAATAAGAATAAGAAACTATTTTATTGTTATAGGTCAATAAAATAGTTTCTGCCTAAATTCTAAAGGTTCACTAAATTAACCAAAAATAACACCAACTTAGCTCGAAAAGATAACTGCTACTGTCACATAAAAAATTATCGAAATTCGTGACTAGAAAAGTAAACTTCTAAAATAACAATAAAGAATTGTTTTCTGAAACACTTTCGCATAAAAATATAACGCAAAACGATCCAATATAAATGAATTGAAATTGTGAGAGACCGTTGCGAAGCGGCCTGTCATCCACTGTTTTGATAGCGACTTAAATAATATGTGGCATACAAAAGTACCAACTTTCCTACATACTATGGGGTTTAACACTATGGGGTTTAACTCTATGAGGATTAAACCAAGCAGTACTTACTCTGAAGCGAGCATCCAAGCATAACTTTGAAGCAAGAAGGAAAAATAACAACAGATAATTGTTTTCTGAAGCACTTTCAATCAAAAATATAACGCAAAACAATCCGACATGAATATAATGAATTGGAATCGTGAGAGACCGTTGCGGAGCGGTCTGCCCTCCACTGTGAAGACAGCGACTTAAGGCGCGTCCCCGAGCAAAGCGAGTTTTTTTATGGTTTTCAGAGCTATTTATTAATCCGAAACCAAAATGGTAAATTATTTTTTTGCTACTGAAAATATTTTTAAATTAATCTCGTAACGAAACGACAAACAATAAAAATAATTGTAAATTACATGCATCTACTCGAAAACCCGCCATCATTTGGATTTTTTACTGTTGACAATATCACTATATTATTGTTTACGGATTGGCAATTGTCGTAATTAACGACAATTATGGAGAATTTATTTTTTAAAAAGACCAATGTATGATTTTATAGAGAGTTAATTCTAAAATCTGAGCGTAAAACAGTAAAAACTCCTTCTGTTTCTCTATTGATGTCTCTTGGGGTGTGCGATAAGGTAAGAAACACTCAATGGTGCGTGTGGGATTTGAAATCGGGGCTCCGGATCGACAGTCGCTGTTCTCCTGACTAGCCATAACTTCGAATTTTAAAATTATATATTACCATAGATTACTAAGGTAAGATGATTAAGAAGCAAAGTACGCCGAGTGTAGGACGTCAAGCTGCAAGATGGGTCGACGATATCGTTTCTATCGCGGGTCGAACCTGTACCTCTACCATGAGTTGATGTAGATCCTACTCGCTAGCGACTGCGTAAAAGATTACTATGGCGAAATTAACAGCGCCCGGTGAGTAGAACCCTAGTATTTCCTTTTATGTAGCTAGAAAGAGACAGCATCATTATGTGTGAAGTTAGAAACGTTTCTGTTTTTGTACCAACATAACGACACACAAACCAGATTAACAATCGAGCTGTCGCTATCGAGTCCGTTTAGCTCATGGTACGTGATTATTAGATGTCTATTCGAAGTACGGTTTGCTCGCTATCGACTACGGTAAGATAGTAAAATGTTTCGATAGCAACTCATGGTAGAGGTACCTACTGGACTCGATTGGCACAGAACCGAGAAAGATGGCAAGGGAAAAGAGAGGCCTATAAATACCCAGCAGTGGGATAGAGAAGGCTGTGGAAGGATGGATAGATTAATAGGTATACATCTATACATATTGGTGAACTCTTTGATATCCGCTTGCTACACCGCCTGCTCTTTGCTCTTCTTTACAATTTTGGCGGGAAAACAGCTGTCAGGTTACATAAGTGCAGTGTTTGTGCTTCGGCATATGAAGTGCCGCCTTACTTGTATCCGTTTGAGCCCATTTATTCTCAAGAGCGTTTCAAGACGCTTTTAGCGGCATCGTTTGTTTATATTTAATGTACTTAAAACGTAAACTAACATTTTTGACACTTGAGATTTTTTTTGCGATTTCTCAAGTAGGTAGTCGATCAGCTATTACATTAATAATTTATAAAGGAGACAGTGGTTTTATGGCTTGAATGTGTTGTATACGAAATAACAAACTCGAAAAAACAAAAAAAAACTGCATTCGATAGCACATTTTTTTTTAATTTTTTACATGCTTCGGGCCATTTTCCTGCCAAAAATTTTAATTTTTGTTTTTTTTTTAATTTTACGATTTTTATATGTAAATGAACTTTAATTTTAATGTGGATTAGTAGTACAAGTGTGGACAAGTAGACGCCATTAAACACAAATTTGTCGGTATAGCTTCCCAAATAAAAACACGAAAAAAAATTTTTTGCCCGGCAAAAACCCGTCCGCAAAGTTAAGTTTGTATGTTTTCGTCATCAACCAAGTTTTTTAATATTACACACCGGTGTATCAAGCGGATTTGCATACACTTTTAAACTATGGACCGTAACGATTAATATCTTCTCAGTACTGATTTTCTACATAACCCTGTGTTCTTAGTCAAAGGTCACTGTTATAAGAACAAAATTTGTAAAAATGTTTTCATTTATTTTTACTTGAAGAAGAGTCTTGCAATTCTCAATTTTCCGCTTTGCTGGTCGTGTAAAGCTGTCTTTACGAAAACAATACTCCAGTATATTGACTTTGAGAGTATTATCCTCTTTCACTTATCTTTAAAGCGGGTATTGAAATTTTAAATTTAGTCTTCCTCTTGATATTATCTCTGATTGAATTTTTCTCTGCACTTTCATAATCTATACTAATGTTAAAAAACTGAAGAGTTTGTTTGAACGCGTTGATCTTAAAAACTACTGGACCGATTTCAAAAAATCTTTCGCCGTTGTATTATATACATACGTGTGAGGTTATTTTTTTCTATCACCAAGTTAAATTAGATGTGTTGAAGTTGAATTAGCAGCCCGTTCCGAGATCGTTCGAGTTAGTCTGCTGAAAAGACCTAAAATAATTTGTAAAAAGTACGTAATTTGTTTATCACCCTGTTTTTTTCTTTTTTTATTCAAAATTGCTACTCCACAGACTCCGGGGTCCGTGACTTTTGTCATTTGAAATCTTATTTATTTTTACATATTTCTTGGATAATCAGAAGACGAGGAAAATAAGGGGGGAGTTGGGAACATTTTAAACCTAATACTAGTTAGTGCTCGTCTGTTGAGCCGATCACTACCGGCTGGGCTTCCGCTAGTAATCGACTCGACATCGATTCTTTGCCTTATTGCCATTTGCCTAAGCCACCTCCTCCCGGCCGAGAGCCTCCACTACGGCTTTTTCTTTTTCTTGCTTTTATCACCATGTTACTAACTATTAGTTATATTATTTAACTAGCAGCCCGCTCCAATTTTATTTGAGTTGGACAGTTGATATTTATAATATTAGAATTTGGAAACGTTTTTTTCACCTGATACCACTACTTTTAATTATATTTAAATAACACAAGTGGCCGCTCACGGCACTCCAACTTCATGCGAGTTGTACATGCTTTATAAAAAATCGATCAATCTTTAGCCACAACAAAATTTAAGAATAATTGTTTTTTAGATGTCGGTATCGTATATAATTTCATATAAATTTGGTAAAAAGTTGTTAATTTGTTAGATACAGGCGCTTCAATTTTAGTTATTTGTACAGACATAATTACATGGTCAATCCCATGTGCTAAGTTATTTGTCGCTACTAAATACCTATTTCATGTTACAACCAAAATTTTCCCGACTTGGACCGACTGACCGACTGTCAAACTATTCGGTTTGTACAAGTTTAGTTTAGTTTCCGATTTATTCTATTAACGCCATAGCCACAGCATTCAAATATTTTACAAAATTAAAATGGCACCACCACGGCATTTTCTACTTCAAAACGGCAATAACATAAGGAAGTTATAGGTCATCGTGTTGAACAACTTTATAGGAAACTGGAATAGTTTGGTAAATCAAACTTTAAGATCTATTTCATCGCTTTCGGAAGTAATAAACAAAGTTACGGAAATGGCTTTCATCAAACTCAAACTTGATATTATAATAATACTAGCGGCCCGTTCCGGCTTCGGTCGGATCAAAAACTAGACACTGTCTGCAGCGTCATCTGCCGGACTTATTTGTGAATCTAAACAAAAAAAAAACATTCAAATTGGTCCCGCCGTTTAGGAGGAGTTCACTGTCAAATGATTAAATTACTAAAATTGCTATTAAAAAATAGGGGTTGGTGATAAAAGAGTAAAACTTTAGGGTTGTATGTATTGTTAACGCCACATTATAAAAAAAAATTGTTCGAAAATAAAAAAAATAAAAAATATATATTTTGGGGTGAAGAACCCTTGTCACTTAGGGGTATGCAAAATAACTAGTAGCCGATTCTCAGACCTATTGAATATGCATATAAAATTTGGTAAAAATTAGTAAAGCAAGGAGTAAGATAACTAACACTGTGACACTAGAATTTTATAAATAAGATGTAGGTCATTCAGTAACCATTGCCAATCTAGCAATTTGAACTCTTCATGTTCAAATACCTGCATGGCACTGTGCTAGTTATAGGCAGGTGTGTTGCTTACCATCAGACGCTAATTTTGCTCGTCCCGCCATTCTTTATTTATTTTACAAAAACTGGAATCTCATTTATTTGAATATAAATATATTCACTGTAAAAGTATATTTCACTGCTACTGGTATTGTGTTTTTTAATTCAGCGGAGTTTGTCTTATGAAAAGCTTTACAATATCATCGCCGTCAAACAAAAAGAGATCTTGGCGCATTTATGTTTAAATGTTTTGAATATTTTATTCATATTTTTTGCATTTGCACTGCGGTGGTTCTTTTCATCGTGTTTGAGGCTCCTGTAGTTATTTTAAAAGCGGACCTAGTCCAGTGATATCAGATGGAGTCGATTGCTTTCATAGTTTTTTAAACTAGGTAAATAGTATACAGTTGGCCGCCATCTCTCTTGAAGTTATGCGACGTTCGTTGTTGCGGTCTGCGATGGAGCGTGCTTACTTAGAAGAAACCAATTTACTCTCGATTTGAACACAACAATATTGTAACCATCGCGAAATCCCACTCAGGCAGCGCATTCCACAGCCTAGACGTTCATATCACAAATTTAGAGTCAAACCTCTTACTGGCCTCCTGATTTTGTGCATAGTAACTCGGCTTGCGAAGCCGAGGATCGGTGGTTCGCTTCCCACCCAGTGCAAATATTTTTGTGATGAATTCAAATATTTGTACTGTGTCTAGGTGTATCTATGTATAATAAGTATGTATTTAAAACTACTTTTACTTAAGTATTAATTTATATTATTTGGGCACGAATAAGTTATATGTTGTGTTTAAAAATAAGTACTATATTATGAGCTATATGGCCGCCATAGTCCATGTTTTGCTTTGTTTGGGGTCAGATGGTGTTGCGAACTGTCCACCAATATTTTATTTATTTAAACTTCTTTGTTCGAGTCTTAAAATACATCGTTATAATTAAAACGCATCGCTATTGAATGTCAGTATGTATTTCAAATACAAATCTCATAGTTCGGCATAAGTAACCCACTTTATGTGTCTACTGGTCAGAGAGAGAGCCCACCAGTTCACCAGGAACTGTGGTGACTTTTCTCTCACAAGAAGAGCTGGTTAAGATTGCGTCATAGTGTGGGTTGGCGGATGACACATATCCTCCTCTTGCAATTTGCAGGTTTCCTCGCGATATCTTTCTTCATTAAAGATCAGTTGTACATCTTGCACTTGGAATAATGCTTAGTGGTGCAGACAGGATTCGTATGTAGGATCTCACGACCGTAATATTGATCGTTCTAACCACATCACTACGGCATTTTCATAGTGTTACTGCAAAATAATCACATTAGGGGGTCTCGACCAATTTTATAAATTAATTTAAACAACTTGAATTAAAAAACCCGACTATAAAAAACATTATGTTATACAATATTACCGAAGGACAATTTGAGTGATGGAGACGATTGATATTTTGATTTTCAAAATCCATCCAGGTATTTGGAAGATACGTGGGAATAAAGAAATTTACAAACATACAAGATACGCTCCAAAACATAACCCTTCTTTCAGTCGGGTAAAAATGGTAAATTTTTTGTTGTACGGTGTTCATTATGCGATAGCTGCGCTAATTGTGAACTGATTTTTATGTTTCTTTTTTTTTGTTAGATCATACTTCAGAGGGGGTCCCATATACATTTTATAGAAATCAATGTGAGGTCTATGAGATATGAACAAAAAAAAAATTGGTTGCCTGTAAAGTCGGTATACGGGCGAAAGTTTTACGTGACAACGACTTTGAGTGGTTAGCCCGCCTAAGAGCGAGAGAGACAGACATAAAAAGTGAAAGGCACGCGTCCCTCTCACTCGCTCTCATTGTGAGCGCATAACGTGAGCGGAGCGTAACGCAGTTTCTTGAAGTGTCACCCGGCAAACCAATTTATAAGACGTTGTCACGTCAAAAAAATTACTTTCATTTTTCTGGACAAGTTAGTGATTAGCTTCTTATGGAATTTGGTCGAGTCTCTAAACTTAATTTTATTTTGAAGTCGATTTTTAATATTCTCGGAGAAAACAAAAATATTATACCTATCTAATAAAACACGTTCTCTGTACTTATATATCACAATCACAAAAAAATGTATTCATGTTTTTTCTTTTAACTAATGTATTGTGACTTGACCTTTGAATACATTCAGTTCAGGATATTAATTTTGTAGGACCTATTCCTGTGACCTTTGCGATATTACGATTTTCAAAACTTTCTTCGCAACCTGGATTAGGAAAATAATTATTATCTTGTTAAGTAAACGTTAATCTATGTTAATTTCTATAGTAATATTACAAAGCTGAAGAGCTTCTTTGTTTGAACGCGACAATGTTTGTAGTGGTAGGACTCTTAGCAGAGTCCGCCTGGGGAAGTACCACACCTTTGCCAGTTATTCTACCGCCAAGCAGTAATGTGCAAACATTACTGTGTTCCGGTTTAAAGGGCAATGTTTCCAGTGAAATTACAGGGCTTAGAGATATGGCATCTTACATCTCTGGGTGACGAGCGCAGTGCAGTGCTAGGTAATGATTTGGACTCTTCTTCATGTTCCAATAGCTGCGTGTCACTGTGTTGTTATGTAGCAGGCATGTTGCTTACCATCAGGCAAATGTCCTGCTCGTCTCGTCACTCTTTATTTAAAAATAAAATAAAAAATGTCAGAAACTACTGGACCGATTTCAAAATTCTTTCACTGTTGGATATGTAGTATGTCCGATATAATGTATGTAGATGCCTGAGAGTTATAGCACAGAATAAATATTAGTACAAGTACAGAACACTCACTTAGCGAAAACAATTATATAAATAGCGACTCTTGCTGGGACACAACAAAGTTCAATTCAGCTCGCATTAGCGCTCAATACCTGTCGCGATTTTCAACTAAACATTTGTGCTCTCTTCTAACGCGTAACTCTGTCCCTGTCTGGCGCGGAGGGTTGTCGACATATCTAATAATAATATGCGCGGGAAATGTGTTGCGCGAGCGCTCAGCCGTGCGTCCGACAACCGACTGGCACTTGTTCCCTGGGAGGAACGGTCTAGCTGTAGGCTAAAACCGAGCGACCTTGACCGAGTGATGACGCTCTGGATATAGTCTACATAATATGTATCACGGGTCAAGCCGGGGCGTACGGCTAGTAATTTAAAAAAGTTACGGTATCATGGGGCACCAGGTAGGAACGAACTTCTTTCGGATAATATTATACATTAGGTAGATACATGTATTACCGAACATGTAGGTACATACTACCATTTTCAGGGTATTTCATCAATAGGCATAACAATCTGAGAAAATGTTACAACATAATGACAGCAATCACGCTCGTAATGGCTTATTAATTACTTAGTTTCAATGTATATTTGAATAATAGTCAACAAAGCGTTGTATTTCCTTTGTTTAATGGAACAGTAGGTCACTACTGAAAAAATACGACGCCACATAACTAATTGGACGTTAAAGTAAGGATTCATTAATTTGTATTGAAATGAAAGAGTTTGTATGTACTTTGGTGAAATAGCACACTAAGATTTTGGAAGAAAATTGTTAAGAAAAAATGTGTGGTATAAATAACAGTGGTAACAGATTTTTCTTTTCTTGTTAAGATTTTTCTTTGTTTGTAAACTTAATTTTTTATTGTATAAACTGTGTACAATATGTTCTGTGTACAATAAACGTACGAGTAGGTACTTACTTAGAATCAAGTTTTACCCCTTGTTGGAATGCAAATAAAAGGAAGGCCTTGGTGATCTAAATGATTCCACGATGTTTGGAAATTTAAATCTAAGGTTATAAACTCAAGGAGCGATTTTCAGCCGCGCCCGCTGCGATTGCGGGCCCGCAGCTTCTGTAGAATGCAGATATACATATATGTCACCGGAAAGTAACAAGAATCGTTAGTTGATCAATTCACTAGGTAGATGATCCACTTTCGGAAAATAACAAACGGCAGTTGAAATGTATTATTTTACGTACGTATTTTAGTAAATTGATCAATTTACGGCGTCTTGCCGTTAAATAATCCGACGAATGCGAGGTGTGCGCTGATTGGCTGCCCTAAAAAAACGTAAAAAATAAAACTTATTTTCATATATTTAAGTATTTTTAACCCGGGGTCTCCGGATCGGCAGTCGCCGTTCTCCCGACTAGACCAGCCGTAACTTCTTAGAGATGTTAACACTAATCACAAATTAATGTATAGTGTTAGTTTTATAATAGTTTGTATTCATAGAATATCGAAAATCACATTTATTTAATTCAATGTTACTTAGTATTTTTTATTTTCAGTTCAGTTCATTTTCGTATGCAAAGTTTTATTTCTGTTGGCATTAACATAATGTGACCTTATAAGTTACAATATCGCTTGTTCGATGCACGCAACATCCAATTCCGAACGACATTGTCACAGTGGCTCATAGTATCGAACGCCATCCAATCTATCCGGTCCCCAGAGATCCCCGAAATTAACTTCACTCACGAAACTCGCGCATCGAAGTATGTTGTCAAGAATAATTTGCTCATACATTGCTCTTCGATTTCAAGTAGAGATCAGATAGTTAACCATCTTTCAAGTTAAACGGAAGAGTAGAAATATCATTGATAAAATACACATTTTTTCCTACCAACTAGATCATACGCATCTGAGTCATACTTTGACATTTTAAGATAAAGAGATTTTAATATCGTAGTATACAGAGGCACTAAGCAATGTTGAATTTTATTTTAATACAATGAGATGTTTAAATAATTATTATTGTTACATTTTATTAAAATTTAGCAAACTATTTAATAAACTATAGGTATATAATATTGGCAATATACTTAGACTTAATTAATTTTATTTTACTTTGTGTCTCTTCATTCCCTACAATACAATGTCAAAAAAAACATCACACGAAAATAACTCAAATGTGTACATAGAAAACAAAAAAAATATTTCTACCCTAAATCGATTGTCGCTGCTAATAATACGAAGTTTGGCCCCTATTTGGATATTAGTTTGATTTTCATCAAACATACAAAGTCTGTATATTGTAATTGTGTTATTTTTATGTAAGTAATGATTATAATATATAAATTCAGTGATAAGCTATCAATTTGGAAATTCAAACATACACTTAAATTTCATTGACATATTATTTTAAGATGATTTATTTTTTTAAACCCATGTTTCGAAAGTCACTAAGTCTAAAAGATTAACTTTTTAATTTTCTATCCATCTTATTATAAGTCCAAGAGATTCCTTGCGGTAATACCACTTGCCGCAATCCAGTGGTTGTTAAGTAATCCGTACTTAAGCTTGGCTCTTACTTAGTTGCAGCAAACTATTAATAAGCTTATGATCCCCATCTTCATTTTAAGCCGGTCTTTTCTTTACCACATTTTGCTTACAGGAAAATGTAAATTAACTAATTAAACGGTAAACTTTGAAACTAAAAGAAAACTTGATACACTTTTCTTTCTTTATTACAGACATAATATATTTTTCGCTGAAAAAAAACGTAAACCATTTCTACTATTTAAAAACTTCAATTTAAAAGTTAAATTCAGACACTTGACCTAATTTTATAAGAAGCCATCAATCACTAAGTTATCGAGGTAGGTACCTACATGAAAGAAAATTTTAGTTTTTGAAGTAACAATTTCTTTTGGTATATATACCAAAGAGTATTGGTAAGACTCTTAGCAGAGTCCCCCTGGGGAAGTACCACACATTTGCCAAATATTCTACCGCCAAGCAGTAATGTGCAAACATTACTGTGTTCCGGTTTGAAGGGCAATGATTCCAGAGAAATTACAGGGCTTAGAGACATAATATCTTAGATCTCTGGGTGACGAGCGCAATGCAGCGCTAGGTAACGATTTGGACTATCATGTTCCAATAGCTGCGTGTTACTGTGCTGTTATGTGGCAGGCATGTTGCTTACCATCAGGCTCAGGCACATGACCTGCTCGTCTCGTCACTCTATGCTATTAAAAAAATATATATATATAAATATATACCACACACAGATTTTTCGTGGGCTGTGAATGAAGTTCATCATCACGCTTGTTAATGAAAAACTGTACAAGTGAACTCAGTACCTATCGCATTTCTAGTCATGGTCATGCTTAGAAGACTAATCTAGATGACCATGCTTATAGATACGTTACGTAAGTTACGGATGGTCTAGTCGGGAGAACGGCGACTGCCGATCCGGAGACCCCGGGTTCAAACCCCACACGCACCACTGTCTTTTCGAAGTCATGTGCGTAATGCCGCTAACGGTGAAACGGTGAAGGAAAACATCGTGAGGAAACCGAAATGTACCTAGAATCTTTCGAAGTCATGTGTCATCCACCAACCCGCACTGGGCCAGCGTGGTGGATTATGGCCTTAACTCTCTCCTTGCGAGAGAAGGCCCCGAGTCCCAGCAGTGGGAACGTTTAGTGGGCTGTTGATGTTGATAATAGATAGATAGATAAACACTTTATTGTTCACAACACAAAAAGAAAAATAAATAAACAAAAAGAAAAATTCTTAAATCTAGTGTAACAAACGGCGACCTTACAGCTAAGAGCGATCTCTTCCAGGCAACCAGAGGATGAAGAGAAAAGTTTAGAAAGAAAAGACGGGGACTATAATACTAATTTAGACGACCATGCTTAAAAGATTTATTCCAGACTAGCAGCGCTCTGCGGTTTCACCCGCGTAGTTTCCAAAGTGAGATATCAAATTCTGAGCTATAAGTTTTCACTTCTATTGGTTGTCCATATGACTGCCATTTTTTTTGGTGATATTTAAAAAGCACCACACCGCTTTCGGTAAAATGGGTGAAATGGGGTAAAAATTTAAATGAGTTTTATCAAAACCGTCGAATCTTCTGACCTATGATCTACCAAACAAAGAAATAACCATCAAAATTGATTAACTATTGACGGAGCTATCGCGTAACATATATTATGCAAAAAAAATGGTTGTCTGTAAAGTCGGTTTACTGACGATAGTTGAACGTGACAACGTCTTAAGAAAAGCTGTTCAAAGCGCCATCTCTGGGTACATCATTGTACTAGCACAAGTTCTTAACTTCATATCGTCACTTTTCTAAAACATGGACAGACGCCTTGAACGTAATACACATTTCACTCACTAGATGGTGCGAAAAGTAATAAGCCGAGGTAACGGTGGTAAATATTATCTATTCTATGGCGGTAACGTTACATGACGTCATGTTTTGCGGGCGTGCAGCCGGCTTCGTCGAATTATAAGACGTTATCACGTCAAAAAAATTGGCAGTCATAGGAACTGCCGATAGAAGTGAAAACTTATAACTCAGAATTTGATAGCTTACCTTGGAAACTACAGGGTGTAACCTGAGGGCATGACTTGGGCATCATGGCATAGCCATCTAGAAATGCGTTCCCATTGGCTGACGCTTTCTAGGTGACCAATAGCAATGGTTCCGAGTTTACCCGAAGATTTCTTATCATACCCGAGCGTGACGATAGAATTCAATTCACAGCCCACGAAACAGCTGTCTAGACGCGCCTAAAGAAGTTTTCACTTCAAAAACATTCAGCTGAATTGAGAACCTCCTCCATTTTTAAGTCGGTAAAAAATGAAAATAGCTTGAAGTAAAAACTTTTTTGTATATTTTGATTTCTTAAGCATATTTAGCTTCAACATCAACATCAACAGCCCACTAAACGTTCCCACTGCTGGGACTCGGGGCCTTCTCTCGCAAGGAGAGAGTTAAGGCCATAATCCACCACGCTGGCCCAGTGCGGGTTGGCGGATGACACATGACACTTCGAAAGATTCTAGGTACATGTCGGTTTCCTCACGATGTTTTCTTTCACCGTTTTAAGTTAGCGGCATTACGCACATGACTTCGAAAAGAACAGTGGTGCGTGTGGAGTTTGAACCCGGGGTCTCCGGATCGGCAGCCGCCGTTCTCCCGACTAGACCACCGTACCTTATTTAGCTTCCCACGTCACAATTTAAAGAAAAGCTGTCCACTTTTGTAACAGTACATAGCTCTCATCAAAGTTAACTATGTAATAATCCTGTCCTTGATGATATTATGAATAATTCACAAAAGTCAATCTTAAAGCTGGCGCTTATAGAAAAGTAATTTTCATATTTGATTTATTTCGTCGTGGCGAAATTGGCTTGTACTAATTGGTAATTTTGGGTATTACGGGTTGTTGGGCTTGTTGCGATTTAATTTTATCATAAGGTACAAAAGGAAGTGCTCTCTGATTCCTTTTGTTTATTCATTACGTTCTTGCCAGAGCGGTCGTAGGCGTAGTAGTTCGGTTAACCGAACTAGCAACCGGACTACTGGCACTACTCGGTATAAACATAGGTACTACGCCTAGTACTATTGGTAATGGGCATGCATCAATTTAAGGGCATGTTCTGTATCTTTAAATAAACCACTATTGTTCTAAATTTTTTGTAAAAACTGAATACATGTTAACGATCATGTAGATTCCTTCCACTGAATGACGAACCGTTCAATGGACCAGTCCATTGAATGTTTCGGTAAGTGGAAGGAATCTACGTAATGGACCAGACCATTGAACGGTATCTCGCTTAGAAAGGTAAGCAAAGAAAGTTAGTATGCAAGATTTATACAACAAAAAAACTAGAACCCCTCGTCTTCACTCAAGTAGAAAGCACTTGTTCGAAAATATTCATTAAAATTACACAATGTTATGGTCCATATTGGTTGTAAACGTACGATGTTTTTTTAAGATACTTAATTTATGTTGTTTTTCCTAAAATTGCTTCGTGAATTAGCCATTATTTCTCGTAAAAAAATAAGGATAAAAAATGGTTATTATGGGTTATCCCTAATTAGACATCCACCATATACATATACCATCCAACAATTCTTTGTAGAACTTTTTAAGGTGTACAATACTGTAGTAAATTATTTTAAATACATTAGAAACCTTTAAATTTATCAGTGTTTCTCCACTATAATATGAACTGACAGTGTTCTGCGGTATTACTTGAGCAGTGATCGTTCCCCTTACTTCCCCGTGATAAAAAGTTGACTAAGTATATAATTATTCCAGCTTTTATTATTGTGCTACAGATTTCAATCAGATTTGTTCAAACGCTTCGAAGCGATTGAGTAAACAACTATACAAACATAGAAATAAACAGACATAGAAATTTTAGCAATTATAATACTTATTAGTAGGAGCTATTTATACAAACAAAACTTTCTCTTGCATAACTCTATCTTTAAAAAAATGTATCAAAATCTATTGCGTACTTTTAAAGATCCAATCCATACGTAGGATAAACAGCGGGAAGCCACTTTGTTTTATACTATGTAGTGACGATAGACCCGATACGTGCTAAAGACGCTGCTTGATGCTTTTGAGTGTGGGTAAGTGTGTGTGTGAAATTCTGTCCATAATATTCCTAGCGTTTGATATATCTGAAGAACGAAAAGATTTGACTCTACTTTTGTGATAATAACGTCTAGGCTGTGGAATGAGTTGCCTGAGTGAGTTTTTCCTGATAGTTATAATCTTGGTGTCTTCAAATCGAGAGTGATTCGTTTTCTTCTAGGTAAACACGCTCCATCGTAGACCGCATCGTCGTTTTAAATCAGGCGAGATGGCGGTCAAGTGTAAAGCTATAAAAGTTTAAAAAATAACCTGTAGTGGGTGATGATGGCGAATAATAGAGAATACACACGGAACGGTGATTTATTAATGCCCAAACAAAAAGAAATCCGGAAACAACGCGGAGGGAAGAGATGTCGTAGTATGGCCAGGCAGCTGTCCGATACTGTGACTCGTAGTAGGTACTCTGTAGACGTGGTATAGGGCCAGGCAGCTGTCCGCTATATACGTTAGAGGAGCCTACGAATGGATACCGCAATGGACGACACACTGGATGTATGTAGATTGCTGGTTAACAAACGTTAGCGTGTTCTAATTCTACCGTAACGCCATCTATTGACGTTTGCCGGAACTTCACTATTGGATGCTTCTGTTACAGTCTCCCCCTCTGGCTCCGACGACGACCCGACGAGAGAGCCAGTTCTAGATAGCAACAAATGTTCACAGTCAAATGTAAGATGACTACGATGATGTACGCAAGACTAAGATCAATAGTTGAACTCTTGATAGTGTTGCAAATCTCTATTTATTCTCCCCCTACACCAAAACTGCTCCGATTGCATGATTACTGGCATCAGTTTTTATTATGAAAGGGCGTCATTAGCTTCAGCCAATGTTGGGGTCTAAATTTATATCTGGGAACAAATTTTCAGAATGCGGCGACAGCATTATGTCTATTGTATCGATCGATCTACAAGCATCATCGTACAGCGATTCCATTACGGGATCATGTCCATCAAAGAGAAGTTTCCTTTTTTTTTAGCATCTGGGGCAAGACATCCTTCATATTTATTCGCCGTCGCAGAACCTTCTGGCAAATTTGGTTGCATTGTTGGTTTTACTTGATCTGTGCGGCTATTAAAAATTACGAAGTCTTCCTTAAACAGTTCGTATGTGGTATCTTCTCCTTCGAAATGCCACGTGAATTGTGCGAGATTCAACACCATGCCAGCATCCTGTATGAATCCTACTCCTAGAAGCGTACGATTTTCTTCCTTTCCAGGCAAGACTAAGAAAGTGGTCGTAATGGTCTTATTTTCCAATGTGACAGAAGCTTTTGTAGTTAGTACCCATTCTCGCTTTTTTACACCATCTGCCAATGCGAAATTTACTAGTACTCTCTCAAACGTATGACCCTTTTCCTTTAGTCTCTGGTACAAGGAATGCGAAGCGATGCTTGATTTTGCACACGTGTCAACGTAAGCAGATCCTGTTACGCCTTCAATTTTGGGAAATATGACCGGTCTGGCTCTAGCGTCAGTTGACACGTTGACTGAGCAAAATCCAATGTCCGCATTAGCAAAACTCTTTGATTTGTTGCATGTATCGCAGTTGGCTCGGTATACATTTGGAGCACCACATCCATAGCATGTGACCTTTGGAGTAGATGTGACAGTGCGTAAACATTGCACGTCTTCTTTCTTGCTGTCTTGCTCTATGCTTTGTTTGTATTTTAACTTTCTACAATCAGCCATCAGATGTCCTGGTTTACGACAGAAGGTACAGCGCACTTTAGATTTTTTTGATTCAGAAGTAGCAGATGAATCAATTAATGTGTCTTCTGATTTGTTATCTTTCTGCTCACTGAAATTTCCCTTCTTCTCAAAAATAATATCTTCAACTCCTCGTGCAGCCGAAATGAGGTCGTAAAAGTTGTGCACTGTATCTCGAGGAATTTTTTCTCGTACGTTCAGATGCAACAGTCCAAAAATCATGTCCAACTGTTGTACCTCTGTCAATTTTGGTTGCGGTAATTGTGCAAACAACATTCTTTTCTGGTGTATAAATGCTTCTGTGACGGTTTTCGCTTCTTGCTTCTTGGACATTATTTCCTGATATATGACGTATGCAGGTTTTTTAGGGCCAAAAGCATGTCGAATAGCGCTTTCAAAATCGTCCCATGTGTTTACGGTGTCTTTTACTCCTTGCCACCATGTTCCAGCTTCTTCTTTGAGTAGTAGGGGTAAACCGTCAAGAGCATCGGAGTCCTTTATTTTTTCAAGGCGTTTGTACACACGAACTGCAGATAAAAAGTTTTCTACAGCCTTAGTACATCTTTCACCATAATACAAAGCAGTGCAGGAGGCAAATGAACGACTACGGCCCGTTGATGACAGTGTAGTGATAAGTGTTTCAAACTGTTCTTCGGAAAATGTTACAGCCATTTTTGCTTTGGCTTGACACGTTCTTCTTGGTCTTGCAAGTAATTGTTTCTTAGTTTTCAACACTGGGCTTGACTTTGACGACGTCCTTCTTTCTTCCTTAGTTTTTTCTAGTGTTTCAGTTTTTTCAGACATTAAAGTACCGGTGCGTCTCTATTATTACACGTTGGGCGTCAGTTGTAGTGGGTGATGATGGCGAATAATAGAGAATACACACGGAACGGTGATTTATTAATGCCCAAACAAAAAGAAATCCGGAAACAACGCGGAGGGAAGAGATGTCGTAGTATGGCCAGGCAGCTGTCCGATACTGTGACTCGTAGTAGGTACTCTGTAGACGTGGTATAGGGCCAGGCAGCTGTCCGCTATATACGTTAGAGGAGCCTACGAATGGATACCGCAATGGACGACACACTGGATGTATGTAGATTGCTGGTTAACAAACGTTAGCGTGTTCTAATTCTACCGTAACGCCATCTATTGACGTTTGCCGGAACTTCACTATTGGATGCTTCTGTTACAAACCATATTTTCAAAGATGTTTTTTATTTTCTCTACCACAGACAGACAGACAGACAGACAGAAACTCTTTATTATGCACACTAGTAAATTACAAACACTTCAACAATAAAAACAATAACTTAATATCTAGTGCCATAAATGGCCACCACCAATGGCTCCCTAATTTTTGAAGTGAAAACTCCTTTTGGCGCCTCTTGACAGATTTTTCGTGGGCTGAATTGAATTGAATTGAATTGAATTGAATTCTAGCGTCACGCTCGGGTATGATAAGAAATCTTCGGGTAAACTCGGGATCATGGCCATTGGCCATCTAGAAATGCGTCAGCCAATGGGAAATGCTGAAAGGGCGTGGTCTGGCCATCATGGGATGGCCATCTAGAAATGCGTGAGTCAATGGGAAGTGCTGATGCATTTCTAGATGGCCATGCCATGATGCCCAGGCCACGCCCTCCGGTTACACCCGTCTAGTTTCTTTCCTAAGTAAGCTATCAAATTCTGAGTTATAAGTTTTCACTTCTATCGGCAGTTCCTATGACTGCCAATTTTTTTTTTATTGAACTGAAAGCTTCTTTTTTGAATTGAGCTCAAGCGTCACGCTCGTAAATGAAATAAATCTTCTGGTAAACTCGGGACCATGGCCATCTAGATGGTCATGCTTAGAAGGCTTATTTAGACGACAATGCTTTGAATATGTATCACAGACCAGCAGTGCCCTACGCTTTTATCCGCATTGTTTCCAAAGTGAGCTATTAAGTTCTGAGTCATAAGTTTTCACTATCAGCAGTCCCTATAATAATAAATAACTATTGGTGGACAATTCACACACATCACCAATTTTTTTTTCTCGGAGTGTCAATGTTTCAGAAGCGGAAAATAAAATGAGTAAAATAAACGATCGTTACAAGGTTGACCTTAATAAGTTTATTGACGTTTTTGTTCGTTTTCCTCATGTTGTCCATCACAGTCCTAGTTATCGCTATTCGATGCTTGATTATGTTTTTCATCTGTCACCATTGGAAACCATTGTTATGTAGCAGGATATCTATTTACGAGTAATACATGAAGCAAAAACTTTGTTTCCTTTTTTTGAAAATTGCGCGGACAGAAGAGTATGAAATTTTGCAAACTTATTATTTTTATGTATAACTAGCGGCCCGCTCCGGCTTCGCTCGAATAATAACCTAGATATCAACTGCAGCGCCATCTGCCGGGCTGATTTGTGAATCTAAACCTTCCAGGGCCCTACCCAAGCGTATACAAAAAAATCATTCAAATCGGTCCAGCCGTTTAGGAGGAGTTCAATGACAACGAAAAATGGCTTTGATTTTTATTCTTATATATAAAATTCTCGTGTCACAGTGTTTGTTTCCTTACTCCTCCGAAACGGCTTTACTGATTTTAACCAAATTTTATATGCATATTCTGTAGGTATGAGAATCGGCTACTAGCTATTTTTCATACCCCTAAGTGACAAGGGTTGTTCACTAAGGCAAAACAACGTTTGCGGGGTCAGCTAGTCTTATATATAAAATTCTCGTGTCACAGTGTTTGTTTCCTTACTCCTCCGAAACGGCTTAACTGATTTTTACCAAATTTTATATGCATATTCAGTAGGTCTGAGAATCGGCTACTAGCTATTTTTTATACCCCTAAGTGATAAGGGTTGTTCACCCCACATTTTTTTTTAAATTTTAGGACAATTTTTTTTGTTTTTATTTTTTTATAATGTTGCGTTAAAAAATACGTACAAGCATACATTTTTACCCTTTTTTCACCAACCCCTATTTTTTAATAGCCATTTTAGTCATTTGACTCCGCCTGAACAGCGGGACCGATTTGAATGACTTTTGTGTATGTACAAGTGGATTCGAGGATGGTTTAGATTCACAAATAAGCCCGGCAGACGGCGCTGCACACAGTGTCTAGGTTATGATCCGAGCGAAGCCGGAACGGGCCGCTAGTATATATAGATAATAATGAGTTCTGCAAAGTCGTAGTAAATGATTTTGTTCTATCATCAATAGTTTTCGCAGCGCACGCGACGTAAGGAATTTTTCAGGTCATTTTTTTACACCTTATGTTACATTATTGGAGTTTTAGTAAGGATCCCTAATTTTTTTAAAAATATAATATAGCCTATGTTACTCGGGAATAATGTAGCTTTCCAAAGGTGAAAGAATTTTTGAAATCGGTCCAGTAGTTTCGGAGCCTATTCATTACAAACAAACAAGCAAACAAATCTTTCCTCTTTATAATATTATTAGTATTATATAGAAAAGACTGCAGAATGGCATTTTTTAAATTATGAAATTTATAGGACCATGTGACTGTTCATTAAGTAAATATTAACTAGGTAAAAATATCAGCAGCTGGTTAGTAATCATTTATTTATGATGACCTCGTTATCGATACATGTTGGAAGGAATACTCGAATAATTTAGATTATTATCTTGAGATAAAATAAAACAAACAGTTAGTAATAAATATTTTAGAATCACCAAATCACCGTTTTTCCTCGCTACCTCATTAAAGACTGTGGACTTGCTACCTGTGGAAATTGTTGGACGTCTCATTACCATTGTAACTATAAGTGAGTAGCTTCATTAAGCTACTCACGAAAAGTGCGTAGGATTATCGTATACCTTAAATATAATACTTGTGCTTAACTTATACTTTTAAACGAGCAATTCTTGTATATAATATGTATATAGAATCTGAATCTCGGAAACGGCTCGAACGATTTTCATGAAATAATGTATGCAGTGGGTTTCAGTGCAGTAGGTTGTGGAAACTAGGTTTCATTAAAAAAACGCCCTTTTTGAGCACCCAGGTACTTTTCCTTAAAGATCGCACAGACAAATTCAACACACAAATACGAAAGACGGGTAAACAAATTCGAAAATTAGGCACAAACAGTATAGGTACTTACATAGGTATGCGACAAAATGATCCCAACAAATCGAGGGGAAGATGCGAAGTGGTGGACAAGCACTCCTTTTGTATATCTGAGACAAATTGATACGATCATAAATAACACGCAGACGTAGGCTTCTCCGGGCATCCGTTGGCTTTGACACTTGGACTTTGGATTGTCACTACTACAATAAAACGATATGTCTAAATGTGGGTCTACATTTTTTTTGACAGAATTAGATCACTTCCTACTTATAATAAAAATGCGTTTTTTTTGCGTATGTATGTATGTTACTCTTTTAGTCAAAAGTAAGGTTATGTTAAGTTGAAGAGATCTGGTAGAAAAAAAAGAGGACACGACATTTTTTTTTTGAGGAAAACAAAAAGTATTTTTTTTAAGCTGCCTATACACACTGGGCCAGTGCATGCCAACGCCAGTGTGTGGAGGGTCGTTTTGTGATGACTCGCGTCGCTCGCCTAGCAAGCTGGCCGAGTGACGGCAAGTGGCCAGAGTGTATAGGGCTGTTTTGTCTCGACTCGTCTCTCGTGACCGGTGTCGGTTTTTGTGCACAAAACAAAGGGGCTCGGCGAGTACCGGCCTGTTCTCCTATTGGCCTACCTCGTTTTTGTCTGTACTGGGCCAGTATGTGGATGGTACGTTTTTTCTCGTGCCGCTTTTTTGTCTGCACTGGGCCAGTGTGTGGATGCTACGTTTTGTCGGCGCTCGCGTTTGCCTCCACTGGCCCAGTCTGTGGATGCTACGTTTTGTCTCGTGCCGTTTTGTCGACACTCGCGTTGGCCTCCACTGGCCCAGTGTGTATAGGCAGCTTAACATTGCTACAATTTAGCGTGTTATTTAAAAAATATTGTAAAGATAGACTATACAGTAGCAGCATAAGTAGCCCACAAAATTTTCCAACTGCGGTCTTTTCCCGCCAGGAGAGCGTGAAGTTCTAAATCCAACACGCTGACCCAGTGAGAGTGTGTATTACGGATGACCTCGAAAAGTTCTTAGAACATGCCGGTTTTCTCACGATGTTTGACTTCACCGTTAAAGCTAGTGGCAACGACAAATTTGTACGTGGAAAACTACTCAGATGTGCTGCTGGGCCTTTGAACCTACGGCCTCACGGTTGTAGATTACACAATCTAGTCACTACACCATCACGGTTTTCCAATAGATTAGGACCTAATTTTCGATGAAATTGACTTAGTTTTTCTTAAAATTACTTAAGAACTTAGAATTTCTGTAAGTATAAAATTAAATAAATTCATACTAGTACCTACCTTGTTCACACTTTTGTTCGTTGAAAAGACTTTAAAGTCTTGAACATCGTCACAAATGAAGTTGCAAGTTTTTCCGTTTTTTAATATCAATATGTTATTTGTTTCGGAAATTCCTTCTTACATGATCTCGTGTTTTCTTCGTTCTTTATTTCATCCTCAAGCTCAACTAAAAGTTATTTGTTAAATACGGCCCCCATATTGTTAATGAATACCCTAAACTTTTTAACAAGACTTAGTTTACAAACAATACGGCTATAACAAGGCAAGTTTGTAAAATATGTCAGCTTCGTCTACACTTCGCTCGGGATTAATCGATTCTCTCGAATTTATTACCAAAGTTATTAATTATAATTCCAGCTATTTCGATGAATAACAATAACTGTCGGATCAAATTCTATTTATTGGTGTTATCGCTGGAGGCGGAAATGGTGCTGTAATCATTTGTTGACGGCTTGCTCCTTTGTCACAAGAGTGTCACACTGTACCTATTGATCTACAAGCAGTGATTTGTACTATGTTTAATACGTAACACGCCTCGGCAATGACCTGAAATCAAAAGATGTGCCCGAGCACCTTGAAATTGTTAACAAATTACGTCTCTGTGTGTAGCGTGAGTGGTTTACAACTACCAATCTACTTGACCCCTAGAATAGCAATTCTAGGAGGGGTAGGTAACCGCTAGCAAGCGGCGAGGTTTGTTGCGGTTCTACTTATTTTGATTGTTGACAACAAATAGCAATAGGTATAAGTAAACGTCCAGTGTTCACCGCTTCCTACAGTCGACTAAATCGGAAAGAATGAGCTCACAACTTCCAACGATAACATAATTTCGTACACCTGAAGTTTGGTAGGGCACATCCGTTGATTTATTAAATTCATGACTTTTATTTGAATTTTGATTCTAAATTCCAACATATATTGTTTCACTAGCAGTGCCACGCGGTTTCGCATGTGTAGGTAGTTTCCGATGCCGTGAATAAAAAACGGCCGGTGTTATTCCTGACTATTATCTATCTACTCGTATGTACCAAATTTCATCCTATTCCCGTTAGTAGTTTTTGCGTGAAAGACTAACAGTAACAAACACACATTTAATACATTTTCGCATTTATAATATTAGTGTAATTCACAAAGTCATTGCCCTAAGGGCTAAAGTTTTAACATTGTCACTATGTGGTCTCCTTATGTATCCGTAGTCTCCAATGAACCTTTTAGTCGTAAAACGTACTGTTTAGTGCACAACAAATTTCATCCCTACAGTACTGTAAAACTTTACACCAACACAAAACAGTACTTTTCGACAAGTCTTAGTTAAAATCAAACACATTCAATCAAATAAACAAAGGAAACAAACTAGGAATAAGTAGGACTAAGTCTGAGAGAACACAAATAAACATAAATATTACGACAAATCAATCAAAAAAGTCATACATCAGCTCGAACAACTTAGCCGCAGAGTAATAAGTGATTCAGAATAAATGCACTTATTACTCTGGACATAAAGGTATTATTACTGATTGTCAATAAAAGATTCTTCCTGTATAAGTTTGGTTTGCTCATATCAGTAACCTTCTGCAATAGAGGTTGTCTGATTCTGAAATGTACCAACTCGAATAATTGATGATAACCTTAGATAAAATATATCTTAATATATATATATCTCCTGTCACGATGTTTGTCCGCGATGGATTCCTAAACTACTTAACCGATTTTAAATTAAACTAGCACACCGCGAGCAGTCTGGTCCAACTTGAGAGATAGGATAGTTTTTATTTCGATTAATAGTCTTTAAATGACAATATCCGAGTGCAGCCGGAATGGCCCGCTAGTATTATATAAACTCTTTGATGATAACTTATTCCGGTCGGTGGTTTTGCCGCAGAAAAGTGCTAAAGTTCCATTTGAAGTCATTTACTTCAGTGTTTTATTTGAAACATACTTAGAAAACAACCTATTTTATGTTAACACTTCCGGGACTACAGACCTTCTTTCAAAGAAGAGAATCAAGGCCATAATCCAGCACACTAGCTGGCTGTCTAAATGAAGGTTGACAAATGGCTCATGTCCTTGAAAGACGTGTCTTCATTGGAACATGTTAGCTAAAAAATATAAAAAAATGCTGATTTAAATTGTTTGAAAGCTTGGAAACTTCCAGATGAAAAAAACAAATTTTTTTGACAGGTTCGTCAGCATCAACATACACATATATGTATTTATGGCCTGCCTTTACCTACTTCTCTTTTTGTTAGGAAAATAAAAATTAAAAGTAAGTAAATAAAGAGAGGTTTTCTTTTGCGATTTATGGTTACTTATAGGTACTATGTACTATATAATACGTGTTAAAAAACCTTCATAGAGCGGTTGGTGGCCGTTATGTTTACAACTTGAAATATACCCAAGTAACAACCTTCATAGAACGGTTGGTGGCCGTTATGTTTTACAACTTGAAATATTAATTTATTTATTAAGATAGTATGTTACTGCAATTAAAACAAAATTGCACAAACACGATATTATAAAATAGAAAAGTTATAGTTTATTTTTTCATCAGAGAACTCAATTGAGGTGAACATGTTCACCTGTATGTACAGGTGAACATGTTTGAGCGAAAACACGACGCACAGCTAATAAACGCATACGGTTATAACAGCCGCACAAGTTTCTCCACTTGCCCATAACTTTAACACTTTACACACTTAAGTGGTGGCCTCTTCGGCCCACTACTTGGCTGACAAAATTAACCCTCCAGTTTACTCGTAATTACTAAAGAGCCCATAACTTGCCGACTCACAGAGGTTTGTGACACACCCCGTCCATTTACAGAGATGGACAGCAGAAGGCAAACAATAGAAACGAGGATGTGCCATGAATATTAATTTCAGGCACGTGTATTCCTTGCCTATTCTTGGCGGCTGCATGCTTAATTAATAATTCCTGAATACTTCGAGCACATTCTGAAAACCTTATACAGGACTTAATAGCGATCCAAATCTATATTATACTAGTAGCCCGTTGCGGTTTTGCTCGGATATTGTCATACAAAGACGATTCATCGAAATAAATGCTAGTCTATATTTTAAGTTAGATTAAACTGCATACGGTACGCAAATTTCATTAAAATTGGCTTAGTGGATTAGGAGTGCATCGCAGACAAACATCGTGACGAGTAATTTATGTCTATATTAAAAAGGTAATACGTAAATCAAAATGTTTGTACCTCTTTTTACGAAAATTGACGATCATCGATCCAGGAGTATGGAATTTCTCACACTTATAGTTTGCATAGAGATTATAGATATAAAGTGCAAATGCTAATATTTGTTCTAATCTTCTAAATTTTTATAATAAATTATAAAAATGAATGTTTGTCTCAATGTCCCTTATACAATCGTAAACTGTGCATTTGGCTGGCCTGTTCAGTAAGTAAATATAATTAATTTACCTATTCCTTAAATATTGTAACTATATTGTACTACCGGGAGCAGTTCGGGGTGGGTTATTCGGGGATTAGTTTTTTAAAGCGTAATTAATTGCATTTTTTTTACTACATTGTACAAAAAGAGTTTATGTGTAATTAATTTCCTTGTCAAATATGTTACCGTTAACGTTGGGCCCTAAACTAGGCTGAGCCTATATCTATCTTGGGCGCTCTGGTCTAGTGTTGGCTTTGTAGAGTAAGTAAATCTGCATGCGAAACCGTGGGTCGTGGATTCGATCCCTACCCAACGCAAATATTTGTGTGAAGAGTACAAATATTTGTACTATGCCTGGGTCTTTTCTATCTATTATAGTACGTTTTTAAAAATATATTAGTATTATATCAGCTATCTGGCTCTCATAGTACAAAGGTTTGCTTAGTTTGGGGCTAGATGGCATTGTGTGTGAAATGTCTACCAATGTTTATTATTATTATTTATTTGATCATGAGATGATCTTTAACAAAGCTATTGCGCGGGAACCAGATAAGGTTTCCAAGGTGATACAATCAAATTTAGAAATCGGCATAGCGGAGCGTGCAAAGTACAGCTAGTTTTCGATAAAAAAACATATTTTGTGAATAAAATAACTTCACACACTTATATGGTACCTACACGCATAAATACTCTTTTATTTATAGTTAAAGTCTGTGATCAAATTGAGAATAAAATAATAGCCTAATATAATAATATCCACCATAAAGCCATTAAAATTCCACCATTATGGTGGAATTTCCACCACTTGGAGATCACTAGTTATTATTAATTTATTTCGGAATTAACTCCTGTGTAATATTAATATAAATTTAAAGTGCAAAAGCTCAAAAACTATACCCCAAGTTACAAGCTGCGCTTCGTAATATTGCCCGCTATCTTAAAAGTTTTAGGTAACTTCTTACTTTTATTTTGTTCAGGCGTTTTAAGCCCGGCCCGCGAAGATAATCCTTCACATTATCAGGGTATTTCTTTGTTAATATTTCAATATTAAGTGGGCGCCTATTTTTCGTAGTTTACAAAATTTCTTTACACATTTTATCTAAGTGCATTGACATCAAAGAGGAAATTTTATGAGGACTAAAACTTCCTAAATAAAAGTCGAGTTTTTTTTGTAAAAAAAAAAATTTTCTACGTGTTTAACACAGACTAGACAGTAGAGTATTCATAATACTCTGTTTAACATGCAACTCGCCTGATAGTAACCGATGTTTCGAGTAAATTTGTAAATATACTTAAGTATAGATGAGATAAACATAAAAGTAAGCCACACTCTGAGATTTTTGTATTACAATTCGGGCTGACTAAATTATTTAAAAGGATAGCTGAACTCGCAAATACGTTCGCGTCGGCAGGTGATGCGGGTGGATCTCAATTTAAGAATTTACTATCACGCCTATTTTAACGCCCTAGGAACGGCGTAAAAAATATACCTATCTTAATACCCTGATCCTTGAAAAGGGAAGAATAAGGATGTTTTTAACCGTTAACGCCAATTATTATAGTACAATTTTAGACCTACACTCGGCAAAATACTCAGAATTGCAAACGAGATAATAAAATTTTCAAACTAAGATAGCACGAAAATGAATAAAATTTATATACCTATATAATAACTAGCTGACCCCGCAAACGTTGTTTTGCCATATAAATAAAGGTATGAAAAATAGCTAGTAGCCGATTCTCAAAACTACTGAATATGCATATAAATTTTGGTTAAAATCAGTAAAGCCGTTTCGGAGGAGTAAGGAAACAAACACTGTGACACGAGAATTTTATATATAAGATATATACTTATGTAAGATAAAATCAAAAAGATATAATAAAATAGATAGAATTAAAAAAAAAGGAATAATATATGTATGTTGATAGAATAATAAAGGATTTATATACCTACCTATCAAACAGGATTCGAGACTCTTTCCTTAATAAAAAACTAAGTTTTTAAATTACGATAGCATGAAAAAGAGTTAATATACATATTAGTCAGGATTCGGATTTTTTTTATAATCAAAGAAATTGTTAAGTTTTCGTTTAAAATTCTTAAAAAGAAATTGTTACTATAGTGTGTGCGAGTTTTTCAAAGATGAAGATAAATTTTAATTCTTACAATTAGATTTGTGATATAAGTACTGTAAAGTAATGCTAGTTATTTTAATATTAAGGCTTGGTCTGCGACCAAATTACTACTGTTGCAGTGCCCTTAATGCACGGTCCACCACATTCTTGTTCCATAGTTTTTAGATACAAACAAATGTATGTAAGTGCAATTTATATATAAATAAATAAAAATTAAAAAACTAAGATTTCAATTTACAATTGCATGAAAAAAAGATAAGGGATAACCTATCAAGCAGGGCCGGGACTCTTTTCATAATTATTTATGTTTAAAAAAAATCTTTTTCAAATTTTCTGATAGCTGTCATAGTAGAGGCTCTGTCCCGAGAGGAGGACTCTTAAAAAATAGCTAAATCGGACTAAAACGCACTAGAATTTAGGGTAGGTTGAGAATGTTCCCTACTCTCTCATATTTTCCTTTCTTTTTCTTTTCCTAATCCATGATATTGTTAAAAAGAGCCCAAATTACTAAAGGTCACGGACCTCGGAGTCTGTTGAGTTGTTACTTTTTAAATAAATAAAATAAAACTGAGACAGCATTGCAAGCAATTCTACCGCACAGTCGGTAAAGCAATGTTTAATTACCCTTAACCTCACACATCGGTTGCCGACATACACAGTAATAGGTATACGTTAGCCCGCTAATTGAGGCTCTGTTTGATCCATTAGCATGGTAGGGCGATTCTAATGTCGGCTCACGATCGGTTTGTCTTGGGTACGGCGAAGGTCAGGATTTCGAAGAAAATGTCACTAATGAAGTTTGATGTACAGCGACAGGCAGGTACGTACACACTACTGATTAGACAGATACATTAAAATGAATTGTACTCGTCGGAATATTCGTTCCTAATGCTTCTAGAAGATTTACAGGGTAAAGGAATACATAATTTTATACCTGTACACTGTGTTCCTGCTTGACGAGCACTGTTTTCAGAGAAAAAAAAATTAAGTTGTTTTAGATGAAACGTCTTCTATATCTGAGTGACGAGCGCAGTGCAGCGCTTGATGAGGATTTGGACTCTTTATATTCAAATAGCTGCGTGGCAGGCCCTATTCTGTTACGCGCAAGCGTAATTCAAAATCTTGTTCGTTATTTCACTATACGTATAATTCGTATAATTCTTAGAATTTCAGATAATTTTCTGTTGTGTTCTATCTGGATTATTCTTCTAATGGCCTACAAAATAAAATTATTTATCACTAACCTTCGTAATTCTGCAGAGGCACAGTTTTGTCTGTTGAGGTCAGAACGCAATTTTTTTAGGTACAGATTTGACTTTCGTCTAAAATTTTACAGCTATATTAAAAGTACTAGCTGTTACCCGCGACTTCGTCCTCACGAAAAAAATGCTAAGGTAAGTCGGGCAGTACCTATTTTTATACCCAGACACATTTACGGTTACTAAAACAGCGTATAATAAAACACTTTCATACAATTTCATGAAAATCGGTTCAGTTATTTGGGTGTGAAAGCGTAAGAGACATTCGTCCCCCATTTAAACTCCAATTTCATCCCCATACAGTTCGAAATTACAAAATTGCTAGAACAAACATTTATTGGCTTCATGCCCAGTGCCTATATAGAGTTTTAAAGTTTTATCTTCAACGATAGGGAACTTCCATATTGACATTCATCCCCCATTTCATCCCCGTACAGTTCGAAATTACAAAATTGCTACAATAAACATTTATTTGCTTCGTCTCAAGTGTCTATATTCAGAGTTTTATGGTTTTATCTTCAACGGTTTGGATCTTCCATGTTGACATTCATACCCCATTTCAACCCCAATATCACCCCCGTACAGTTCGAAGTTACGAAATTGATAGAACAACATTAGTTTCCTTCGTGTCAAGTGTTTATGTACAGAGTTTCATGGTTGTATCTCCAACGGTTGAGAACTTCCATATTGACATTCATCCCCCATTTCGACCCCAATTTCACCCCCGTACAGTTCGAAATTACCAAATCGATAGAACAAGCATTTAATTGCTTCGTGTCAAGTTTCTAGATCCAAATTTGATAACTTTGCAAATAACGAATTTTCATACGACTGTTCATCCCTTGTTTCACCCTCTTAGAGGTTGAATTTCGCAAAACCCCGTCTTAACGAGCGCCTACGTGCTAAAAGGGACCTCCATGCAAAATTTCAGATTTCTAGCATTTGTAGTTTCTGAGATTCCTTGATGAGAAACCTTTCGCTTTTAAATATATAGATATAGATTTAAAATTTCCAAAGAAGAGATATTTGAGATCAAAGTGGCCAGTACGATAAAACACCAATTTCATATTATGTAAGGACCTAATATAGCTAATATATATTTTTTCGTATCTTATAAATTCATCACAGAAGTTTGAATAAGCCTCAGGTCACCAATCACCAATAAATAATTATAATAGCAGATCTCCGTGATTTTACCAGCACAGTTTGCTTATTTTCTTGGTTACAATACAAGCCTATGTAATATTCCTGACTAATAATCTAACTATATAATCTAACTTTAATCTAAATTTCGAAGAAATTAGTTCAGAAGTTCTGACGTGATTAAGCAACTTATTATAATTTTAATATGATATTGCTACGTTTTTTGCTACGCTATTTTCTACGTCTGACAAGCGTAGCGACGGAGTTCTTTGCCTATCTGATTTTGTAATGTTCTCTAGGGTAATTACCCGTTTACTAGTGATAGCACCGCCAAACACTAATGTACAAGCATTAGCCACGTTCCGGTTTGAACAGCTGGGCTTTCAACGAAATTACTAGGCAAATAAATAAACCATCTGAGGTTTAATCGGTCATTATTTATCATCATTTCAGAATTCCTTTTCAAATAGATACTAGAATTAACGTTTTTGTACAACTTATATAATTCGCCAATTAAAATCAGATCAGAACAGCTGCTCATGGATTTAGTTGAACATTGAAGCACATAATAAGTAGGTAGATTGTATTTTGGGATAGCACATCATATTTTTTTCGGAAAGATTACGAAACTGACACAACCCGAGTAAAATTGTGAAGCTAGTATCTTAAATATCAGATCAGACTGCAGAGACCTGCAGGTCTACTACGAAAAAAACCTCCGAATGATCGGATCCGACAGACAGCTGTCCGAATAATCAGTAAGGTAATTAAATGCTGTCGGAGTAAGGTTTACGACACAAAAACTGTCAAATTTATGTCAGTCGGAATTCGAAATGAACGAAACGCCCGATCCGATCAATGATCAACCGACTGCTTGTGTTTCGTGGTAAGAAACGTCCATAAGTTCGGTCGATATATCGTTTATCGGACTTCGTAGTAGACCTGCTGAACATGTTGGAAACACTTCATGACACTGCGGTATTACTTAAAGTCCCCAGGGCAAAGTCCGCGTCATAAAGTTTCCTGTATACTCCGGGGATGACAAACCGCTCGTTTGTATTTATTTTATACATGAGATTTGTTTTATCTTAGTTTAGATGTTTTATCGTCAAATCTTTCTAACAAAATCTTCATTCTTTGTTCAAAATCTTCATTCGTTCTCATAATGAATTTAACAAAAGATGTAGGGTGAGGTCAGGTTTATTTAATTTGTTGAGTTTTGAGTGGCTCGTTTTCGCCGCGTAAATTATTTATGACATTATTTCAAATATTTTTGTCGCTACAAAGAACAGTTTGATTACGAAAATAATACAACAGATTGGGGTCTTCTTCCTTCTGGAGTAGCCCAAAGTTTGAGACGCAGTAGAAGCCATCTTAGAGCAACTCACAGAGGTCCCTTATTTATAAAAATAACAAAATATGCAACAGAAATTACGTGACCCACAACTCAATAAACACATTTCACCAATTCCCTCGTCCCAAGTCAGTGAAGGCTGCAGGTATTTTGTTTTATTCCCGTCCGTGCGCAGAGGGGGTCCACCGCCTAACTAAAACGGTCTTAGCTTTGATGTTACCTTCTCGTTTCTTTTCGGTAGAATAGATAGAGACAGTAATGTCAAAGCTAAAACCTAAATAGTTAGGCGGTAGATGGGCCGGCCCCGGCCTGCGAGCTAGGTCCCTAACATGATCAGGGTGTAATGCAGGATGACTGTAAGTATCGGTTGTTTTAAGATATGTTAATTGTTTACATGATAAGCGTGGACGAGATTACATTTATAACATCGTATTATTTTTAAACGTTGTGTCTATAGAGGCACAAGTGGAAATAATGATGAACCTCACATCGTATCTATTATTCAACTCATAAATAGCACAGTACCGAGAATGAAGATATAGTAATTATTGTTGTCTGAAATCCAAACAACCAACTTTAATTTTAAAAAATTAACTCACACATTCAACAAATTTTAGTATAACTTGAACAACCAAGTTTTATGAGTAGATGAGAGAGCGAGTTTCGAAGTAAACGAAAATAATAAAAATATTCTCGAATTTTATCTTCGCCAAGTTTTTTTTGGATTTTTTATAATCTTTTTAAAAATAATTTAACATGATTCGATTGAATTTTTAAAAATTACTCTCTGGCACAAAAAACCCGAACGGATATATGCATCTTCGATGCATTAGTGAACACTGAACATACATAAAAATATTCCGACGATTTGTGAACCTCGTCATTGAGTTGGTTAAATGTGACAGGTTCGAGTATATTCAGCACGTTAGTAATGGGTAGAAACATTGATGATGATGATGAGATAAATAGTATAGGTAGAAGATGCCAATTTCATTTGATACGAGGCTTGTATAGCAATAATCGAGTCGCTTGGTTTCAGCAATGAGCCGAAACATCGATTCCACATGTAAATCGAACGCCCATTCGATTTCAAAATCGAATGCGAGGTAAGCACGTCGTTACGCGTCGGATATTACCAAATCCTAGCTACAGAGTAAACAGATCAGCAGGAACGAGTCGGTAAAATGACAATAACTGTATTCAATCTGAAAAGAGATGACATGGTAAAATATAAGAAAAAAACCAGCAGTGTTAAAGAGAAAGAGACAAAAAAAATTGGCAGTCATAGGAGCTGCCGATAGAAGTGAAAACTTATAACACATAATTTGATAGCTCACTTTGGAAATTACGCGGGTGAAACCGGAGGGCGTAGCCATGAGCATATGCTGACGCATTTATAGATGGCCAATGGCCATAGCCCCGAGTTTATTCGAAGATTTCTTATCATTCCCGAGCGTGACGCTAGAATTCAATTCACAGCCCACAAAAAATCTGTGTGGTGCGCGAAAAGAGGTTTACGCTTCAAAAATGAAAGTGGATAATTATGATGCCATGAATGTTACGACCACAAATGATTTTGTTAAATTACTAGGAGTGCCTCCCGGTTTTACCAGTGTAGCTTCCGTCCCCGTTATTTTTCCTGGGACGAATTCTCGGGAAATTATCGGGCGATTTCCCATGTGACATTCCAGATTACAATGTATTCCAAATTTCAGCCCGATCCGGTTCGACGTGATTGAACAACATACATCCAAACTGTAGTATATATAATATTAGTAGGATTCAAGTAAAAGCTAATAACTAAATTAATCAATGAACGAAATAAAATTCATCAAGGAGCAACAAAAAGCTAAGTTGTTGTGCAAAAAGATTCTATCTTGTGATGCAGTCTAGAAAAAATATATACACTGTAAAGTAGGTACAATATGCTAGGTCGCGTCATATCTCAGCATCTCCCAATTTGTGATTAAACACACTTAATCGTCGTATACGTATATACGTATACACAACTCGTATTGCATTAAAAGATCTAGGTTTTTGAGGAAAATATATTAATAGACATTCTGCATAACGAAATACTGTGGTGCACGGCCTAATGTCTCGGCAAATGGTTACGTCGTTTTAACTAGAGTTTTACAACTTTCGCGTAATGTTCCGAGTTTCCTAGCAGTGATGGATCCGATGTAAATCTCCGAGTTGAATTCTGTAGGATTCTGTTTCGCTCTTATCAATCATGTTCAGTGCCAGCGTTGAAACTTCTAATCTAATCCGGTTATTCATAAAAAAGTTTAAACATTCCACAACTTTTCTATTGCTAAAGTTCATTCGGTATCGTTTTATGTACTCTAAAATATACTGGAGAATAATTTACATTTACGTATGTATTATGCACGTTGAGAGACTACTTTTATTAGTATGTATGATATTTTTTATAGTATAAAGATGATGATGAAAGTGACGAGACGTATGTCTGCTCGGCATGACATGGGCAGGATGTGTCTGTTGTTGCAACAGCCTGCCCCTAACAGGACAGTGACACGCCGCTATTGGAACCGGAAGAGCCCTAGTCATTACCTAGCACTGCACTGCGTTCTTCACCCAGAGATTTGAGATGTGTATTGCAGTAGTGTGACCTCGTGGCTTAGTGAGTAGTAACACTGACTTTGCTCTGACTTTGCAGTCGAGGGTCGTGAGTCCGATTCCCACCCTGTGCAAATATTTGTGTGAACAATTCAAATTTTTGTACTGTATCTGGATGTTTCTATGTAAAATAAGTATGTATTTAAAAACTATATAAGTATTCTACCAGCTATCTGTCCGCCATAGTACAAGCTTTGCTTAGTTTAGGCTCAGATGGGGTTGTGTGTGAATTGTCCACCAATATTTACATTTAAAAAAGTGTAAAAATATTTTAGTACATTTGATCCCAAATTGATATTAAGTATTTAATTTCAAAAAGTAGTAGTAGTGGCTTCGAATATGGAATTCACAATTATGAGAAACCAGGTTTGATTAGTTTGATTTGATTAGTACCTACCTACCTAGCTACCTTCCTACCTACCTACACCTTTGTCAGTTATGCCAAGTAGTAATGTCCAAATATTACTGTGTTCGGGTTTGAAGGACAATGCTTCCATCGAAATTACAGGGCATAGAGAAAAAACATCTTATGTCTATGAGTGACGAGCGCAGTGCAGTGCTAGGTAATTATTTGGACTCTTCATGTTCCAATAGCTGCGTGTCACTGTGCTGTTATGAGGCAGGCATGTTGCTTGGCATCAGGCACATGCTCTGCTAGTCTAGTCACTCTACACTACAAAAAAAAGAAAAATTATGTCAGGTAATATTTTAAAAATTAATCTAGAACATCGGTTTGAAAACACGTTTTATTTAAATTTGATGGCATTTAACGGTGAGCTTTCGAATTGATTAAACCAAAGCTGCTGAAATGTTGCGGTTATCGATTTAACGAGCGCGGTGAACCACGCTAACCGCTTTTATTAAAATGGTAAATATTAAAATAGGTTTAGAATTATAAAATTATTATAATGGTGAATAAATGGACACAGTAGTTCAGTGATGAATATAATACATAATATTTTCTTTTTACCAATGGACTTTTTTACCAATTACCAATTTTCTTTAGGTATACACTTCATTTATTTGCATTTGGAAAGCTTCGTCGAGTCTTCTCGTGAACCTTGCCACAAAGTCTCAAGACAAAAATGTACAACAGTGCGTCCTACCCGTTATGACCTACGGTGCTGAAACGTGGACACTGACAATGAAAATAGTCCGAAAAGTCAAGGTCACTCAGCGAGCTATGGAACGGGCTATGCGTGGGGTTTCTCTGAGGGATTGCATCCGCAATGAAGTAATTCGTCAGAGAACTAAAGTCACCGACATAGCTTAGCGTGTTAGCAGACTGAAGTGGCAATGGGCCGGTCACATCAGTCGCAGACCAGATAACCGTTAGGGTAGACGGGGTCTGGAGTGGAGATTGCGAATCGGTAAACGTAGTACACTACGTCCTACAGGACGCCCTGTGATTAGATGGAGTGACGATATAAGAAAGATGGCTGGTGGCGGCTGGAAACGTAAGACCGAGGATCGACTGTGTGGCGTATTATAGGAAAGGCCTATGTCCAGCAGTGGGCGAACACGGGCTGATGATGATGAAGGTTTGCACTTGACCGCCATCTTGCCTGATTTCAAGTAACGATGCGGGCCATGATGGTGCGTACTTACCTAGAAGCAAACGATTTACTCTAGACGTGAAGACACTCAGATTATATCCATCTGGAAATACTTACTCGGGCTAAGTATTCCAAAAGATATACCAACTGCACACTCTCCAAAATAAATCCGATAAACATGCTATTTGCGGCAATATTTAAGACTTTGAAAGCTTTAGTATTTTTCCTGCGTTGGTATCATATCAAAAACTTAACCTTTATTTTGATTGTATTGCAAAGACCAAAGAGTTGATTTTTAGCAATAAATTGTGTTATTAATAGCACAATTACTAGACGACTTATATGAGATTTGTTTCGTTATACCACAACAGTTCCCAGTAATTGGTTGTACGTGAGGGAAAATCTACAACTGTGTACCACATGCGTCTCACTGGGCAGCCAAGACGATGTGCAGAGATACTGAATCATATTCACAGGCATATTCCCAGTCTGTTAAAGTCTGACTGGCTCACTATTGTCATGCCGACCGGCTGTGTATAACAAGCTACCTAGTGACGTAATTGCTGCACCGAGCCTGGTCTGTTTCAAGTTTCACCTAAGGCGCTGGCTTGTCGATCAGCTATTATATAGTTTAAATGATTTTCTTGACTTCATTAAATAAGTAAATGTATGTTGGTATATTCTGTAGATACAATGGCATTTGCTGAAGCAAGCAAGAATGTTTTTTTTGTAGTATTCATTTATATTACATTTCAGTTTAATTTTAATATGACTATCATTATTTACTTTTATGTCCCACACGTAAATAATATTTAGGCAATCAATGTTTTTATTGTAATAATTATGATTATTTTTTCTGGAGAAACATACTATTAGTTAAAAAAAATATTTAACATTCCAACAATTTCATTTGCGTACAGTCAGCAACGTGATTGACAAAAAATATACACCTTTTATCTTGACTTTAGCAACGAAAAGGTCTAAAATGTAAATAAAACTTAATATGTAAGTTTTATAATCTATCTGCAGGCATTTTTTTTTTCAGAATTCCGCTTCTTTCAAAAAGCCATAAATTCCTAAATCGTACAATATAATCGCAAAAATTCCAATAACGAGAAACTGCAAAAGTTTCTGTGATCTCCCTATATTGAACAATTCAATAAGTAGGTATTTATTAATAGGAAGGCAATAACTCGTGACGGGGACGTCAAAGGGAATCGAATGGTTCATATAACCCACTCCTTTTTTAGCATTACATAAGGACATTTTCTTAAAGATTCTTATGAAAAATAAAACATTTGAAAGTATATTGTTATTAAGAGCATGAAATGTCCCAATGCTGGACAACGCCTTTCTTACACTTATTCCACTTGTTGTGGTGTCTTGTACATGTATAACAACATGTTTTCAGGGGCTAAAAATATTTCATAGTCCGTATTGGACGGTGGTAGTATTTTATTATACTTCTCAAGATTTAAAACTCCCGTTTATACATTTTACCAAGACTAAAATTTTGCAGGGAACGACGCCGAAACAAAAAAAAACAATAAATAGTCAATTACACAAATATTTTTTAACAAGTACTGGTGGTAAAAAAAGTAGTCATAATTTTACGAAGTATTTTGACTGGTCTGAAAACACTTAAAGATTTGTTTACGAGTATGTACACGTTTAATCACCAACTTGCTTGATGGTAAGTGCAGTTGCGGTTGAAAGATGGCTCACAAATCAAATTGATTGATTTTTACAATATTAAGTTATTAAATGATAAAGCGTAGTGGTTTATGATTTATCAACACAATCTAAAATTTTGTTTACCTTTATGATATTATACTCTTACAATCTTCCTGCCTCATTGAGAGTGCCTGAGTTTCATTTCAAATTAAATTCAGTTTTTTTGGATAAAAACAGAGTAGGTATTTATTGCAATTCACTAAATACTTAAGAGATTCGTCGACAACCGTCCAAACGTACGCATAATACTTGCTGCATTCCTTCGCTGTATGGCGTACGTCGAGCTAAATTTGTACTCTTATTTCGCTATTGTTCCAAGCCGTTCTATCAATACAATCGGCTCATAAACCCAGTGCTCTCTGATCCGGGTCACGCTCACAATACAAATGACAGATGAACGAAAAATAAACCGCGGTGCTGAGTCATTGCGCTCTCATTGTGCATGATTGATGGTGTGAGTCACCGGGGAAAGGGTAATAGATTTTCAGCTCCATTGTTGGGTGAGAATGCTAATAGTATCAAATTGAGCGAACCTGTCTCTCTATAAATGTCAATAAAAGTTGTGGCATGTATATTTTGTCTACAAGTTATTGTATGTAAGTTTTTGGAGTGAACATTTCTTTAGCCGCTTTCGCTTCACCGATATGACAACGTCGAGGTGGCAGAGCAGCGGAGCAGGATGAGCAGCATGTGCATTTAGATTGGGTAAATTCATCGAAATAAACCAATGGATGAAATTGGTAATAAACTGTGTCTCCGAACCGAGGGTCGTGGGTTCGATTCCCACCCAGTGCAAATATGTGTGTGATGAATTCAAATGTTTGCACTGTGTCCGGATGTTTCTATGTATCATAAGTACGAGTATGTATTTAAAACTATATACCTAAGTATTATATCAGCTATCTGGCCGCCATCATACAAGCTTTGCTTAGTGTGGGGTCAGATGGTGTTGTGTGTGTTCGATTGCCAAGCAGTAATGTGCAAACACTAATGTGTTCCAATTTGAAGGGTAGAATAAAATTTGTGGATATAACAGATGACACAGATAAATCGGAGCATACCTCTGGGTGACAAACGCTGTGCAGTGTTAGAGAGATAGAGCTACTCTTTATTGTTCACACCAAAAGAAAAACAGATTTACAGACAAAGAAAAACAATAATAGTCCAAGATCCCAGAGCCGCCAGACGTCACGTATTTTCTGATGAACGAAATGTGGATGATTCAGTAGAGTTAGCACGTACTAAGAACACATGCTTACCCGATAACTTTGCTTAGATGGCCAATTTTGAGATATGGGGCAACGAAGGTACTTAAAAACATTGTTTACTTCAGTCATTTTCAGACAACTAATTTTTACGTATGTTTTTTTTGTTTTTTTATAGGTTTACACTTGGCCACCATCCCGCCTGATGTTAAGCGACGATGCGGTCTACGATGGAGCGTGTTTACCTAGAAGAAACCGATTCACTCTCGATTTGAAGACACAGAGATTGTAACCAACAGGCAACTCATTCCAAAGCCTAGACGGTCTTATCACAAAAGTAGAGTCAAATCTCTTCGTTCGTGTCTTTGGAACATCAACCATGAAACGATGTCTCTTTTTCGAGTTACGAGCATTCCGATAGAAAAAAGAGCAAAGTGGTATTAGATCATGTAAATCAGTCAATTCGCACACTCTCCGAACTGTATCCAATAAAAAACCGAAAGGCAACTTTTCAGAGATGTTCTAGACTTTGAAGTCTTTTAGGCACAAGAGTGTCGTTGCCTATGTTGTAGGCAATATACTTACAAATAAGGCCCCAATACTCCCAGACACTTTCCGTCGGCCGTTTTGCTTAACAGACGCTTTATCGTTCATCAGAAAATATGTGACGTCTGGCGGCCCTAGGATCTTACTCTATAACGTGCTACAACAGGCGGTGTCAGTCAATGATTCGAGTTCTTGTTTAGTTCATGTTAAATTAAAACAGGTACATGGAACTATTATATATGCTTATTGCTTATATTAATAGATACTGCTAACCATCTGGCGTATGTTTTGCTTGTCGCGTCACTATACAATTTGAATAATTTAGTTTCTTTGAAAAAAAATATTTAAATTCCGACTTAAATTTCAAATTAAATTTAGAGACTCGACCAAATTTCATAGAAGCTATCACTCAGAGAAATGTCGTCCAGATAAATGAAGCTGGTAAAAAATATTGATGTTTTTGAGATACATTTCAACCAAGGAATGACAAACCAGATTTATAGATATTACACATTTAATAACTTATTTTATAACTTATTTGGCAGATTTGTCCACACGTAGGTACGTATATTCTGATAATATCATGTGAAAACGTACGTAAGTCAGGTCTACTTCAATCGGTCACCACCATACATCCTATAAACATATTCCTATCGATACTAATATTATAAAGCTAAATAGTTTGTTTGTTTGTTTGAACGCAAAGATCTCGGGAACTACTGATCCAAATTGAAAGATTTTTTTTCTGTTGGATAGTGCATTTATTGAGGAAGGCTATTTAATATTACGCTACTATCAACAGGAGCGGAGCATGAATGAAAAATGTAACAAAAACGGGAAAAAAAATACTTTTTGAGAGCTTTCGTTTTTCGTTGCGTGACAGCATGTGTCTATCGTTTAAATGTTGCTTCATTAGAACCTAAGATAACCGAATTTGTTCTAAATTTGAATTGGTACGACCAATTTTCGATAGATGACGTAGCAACGCACGCACTGTTCAGCTAGTAATATTATAAAAGTGAGTAGGTTTGTTTGTTACGCTTTAACGTGAAAACTACTTAACCGATCATCATGCAACTTTGTACACATATTCTTGGTTGTATAAGAAGTGACATGGGTTACTTATTATCCCGGGAAAATAACGAAATCGTGAATTACGCGGGTAAAACCCCGGGGCCCAGCTAGTACACTATAAATCTTAGATTTATTATTTACTTGTAATATTTTGTGATTTCGCGTAGTTCCCGAACCTGTTATTTTCATTCTATAAAAACTATTATCAAGAAAACCTGAAATTACACCTTTCGCTGATGTGACTAAAGAATCTTAAAAATGTGTAACAGGTACCTACCTACCATTCTACAGCTCAATTTTACTGAAATAAAAATATCGCCCATTTAGTCCTGTAACATAGTGACTAAATGGGCGATGCACGGCTAGTTAAGCAAATAATTTCATTAGTAGCGCTTTACCGCTCTTTGATTTTACTCACGTAGTAACCGTCCCGTAAATTTTCTGCGATGACAATTAGTGGCATTCCGCTTCCGACTACATCCTATGGCTACTTCGGTCCGTCAATCATCTATTCCGAAATGGAAATTTACGGATGACGGAAATCGGATCTAGTGCGAAAACTACCAAACAAATAGCTGTACGACAACTTCGGAAAGTGTTTTCATGGATTCGAATCGGATTCGGATCGGACGTAGTGCGAAACCTTCGCTCCGAGTTTTCTATATCCATATTTTCCCAGTGTTCATTGATAGTTCGCTAAGAACAGTCACGTCGCGAAATCCGCGGGTGAAAAGAGTCGACTCATCTAAATAAACGCCGCCGCGTCGCGTCGCCGAGCGCTGTACGAATGTCGACTATGACCTAGATTCCGTACCGCGATGCCCTGTGGCTAACTTTGCATTTTTATTGTTAAGGCGAAGTCATACTTGACTTCAATAATTAATCATGGCTGGCTCAAGCACCAGTCATATTACATTAAAAACAGATACTGAGCGTATGCTGTATTCTCGTTACCGCGAAGAAATGGCAGAGCGAGAAAAATTGGAAAATGTAGTAAGAACCTTACAGAAGGAAATCGAAAAGCTCCAAGAGCAAGTTAAAACTTTAGCGATTGAAAAAGTCGACAAAAGTAACGATCGTACGGAAGAATGTTCTTCTCAGCAAGCAGAGTACTGTACGGATGAAGAAGAACTAGCCAAAGAAACTGAGTGGGTAAGAGCATTATCTAGGAAAAAAAAAAGAAAATTGAACACCTCACCAATTCCTATTACTCCGTCACCGCCAAAAAAAGATAGCAGCAGTACAGTTGCTCCTAAAAAGGTACCACAACCACCACCTACAATAATAGACGGTGTTAAGGACTATCAAACTTTCTTTGATAACCTCTCACATACACAACCAGGAGACTCCTTCCAGGTTAAAATGTTACATGGAGATAGCGTCAAGGTTAACGCTTTTAACGAAGATGCCTATAGAGCTATTATTAACTTCCTAGACGAAAAAAATTTGCTATGGCATTCTTATGAAAACAAGCAAGAGAGACCCATTAGAGTTATGGCTAAACAGTTGCATTCAACTTGCAAGCCAAACAGAATTACTGAAGACTTGAAAGAAAAGGGCTTTAAGATTGAGAATGTAGTGAACAAACTGAGGTGGAAAAATAAAGAACCGCTCAACATGTTTGTGCTTACATTCTCTAAAGATCAAGACATCAAGAAAATTTATGAAATTAAGTCTATACTGGGGTGCAAAGTTGAAATTCAGGCTTTGAGAACAACAAAACTTGTTCCACAGTGTAAGAGATGTCAAGCATACGGACATACACAGAAGTACTGTGCAAAGGAACCAAGATGTGTCAAATGTACGGGCAAGCATCTAACTATAGACTGCAAGAAACAAGCAGAAGAAAAACCAAAATGTGTACATTGCGGCGCTCCACATCCTGCTAATTATAGAGGTTGTATAGTAGCCAAAGAATTTCAAAACATTAAAAATAAAAACATCAAAAAAGTAACTGCCGCGGCTCCACGTTCGCAACAACTAACTAATAAAGTTGATAATAACACTAATCCAAGGAACGCCAAAATCCAAGGTACTAATAATAAAACTTCATTTGCCCAAGTAACTTCTACCAATACCCACCATGTAACAGCAAATGATAGTGACAAAAAATTAGACCAGATCCTCAAACTAATGAACTCGTTTGATGAACGATTAAAGAAATTAGAAAATAGCAAGAATTGTGCCATATCCAGGAATAAGTAATGGCTAACTTAAAGATCAGACCAAAGCATGCATTAAAAAAGGAGCAATATATAAATTACTTAAACCATTTTAATAACCGATATATCATTGGAGGAGATTTCAATGCTAAAAATCTATATTGGGGCTCTCGACTTACGAATACTAAAGGAAAAGAACTTTTGTCTGCAATACAGCTAGTTAATGGTGACACAATTTCCAGTGGCCATCCATCTTACTGGCCTACTGACCCAAAGAAAAAACCTGATTTAATAGATTTTTTCATATACAATAATATATCAAGAAACTACATCAATACGGAACATTGCTTTGATTTGAGCTCAGATCATTCTCCTGTAATTTTAACTGTTAGCGATAAATTCGTATATAGAGAAAATAATCTGAGTCTAGTTAATAAGAATACAGACTGGGAAAGCTTCCAAAAAGATTTAGATGAAGTAATAAACTTAAATGTTCCACTCAAAACACCGGAACAATTAGATATCGAAGTCGAAAAGTTTGTGGAAAACATCCAACAAATAGCCTGGAAAAATACACCAACTCTCAAAAAGAGAGTAAATGGTACTAGTTATCCTATGGAAATCAAACAGTTAATAGCTAAAAAAAAGGAAACAAAGAAAAAAATGGCAAATGACACGTTTCCCAGGTGATAAAACCTTATTAAACAAACTAACAAAAGAACTACAAGCGAGGATTAAAACTTACAGGGATGAATACATGAATACTTACCTTCGACAACTATCCAGCAACCACAACTCAGACTATTCTCTTTGGAAAGCCACAAAACGCATGAAACGGCCAATAACCCATATCCCTCCCATTAAAGAAGAAAACGGGAAATGGGCTATTAGTAACGAACAAAAAGCCAAAATATTTGCGCATCATCTTGAAAACATCTTCAAACCTAACGAAGAAAATATTATGAGTAACTTAGATAATACGGACAATGTATTACAAGATAATATAGATATAAAGTTTGTTACACCAAAGGAAGTTTACAAAGAAATTAAACTGAAAATTAGTTTAAAAAAGGCTCCAGGATATGATCTTATTACAGGAATGGTCCTGCGATATCTCCCACGTAAAGCAGTTGTTAAATTTACCACACTCATCAATGCTGCTTTTAGATTAAAGTATGTTCCTGATCTGTGGAAAGTGGCCGAAGTCATAATGATAAAAAAGCCAGGGAAACCTCCGAATGAAGTCACGTCTTATAGGCCAATCTCTCTGCTCCCTGTGATGTCTAAATTGTTTGAAAAATTATTACTAAAAAGATTAAAACCTATAATTGAAAGTAAAAATCTCATACCGAGCTACCAGTTTGGATTTAGAGAGAAGCACTCTACTATAGATCAGGTTCATAGAATCACTAACATAATAGAACGAGCCCTAGAAGAAAAGAAAGTATGTACCACAATATTTTTAGACGTGGCACAGGCTTTTGATAAAGTGTGGCATAAAGGGCTAACACACAAACTAAAATTAATGTTACCCAAGCAATTCTCAGATATATTACAATCGTATATATCAAATAGAGTATTTCGAATAAAATAAGATGAAGCCTATTCTGAACTCAAGGAAATCAAAGCTGGAGTACCGCAAGGAAGTGTATTAGGTCCCATTTTATACCTGTTATATACTTGTGATATACCAACACTAGAAAATACTACTATTGCGACATTCGCAGATGACACTGCGATTTTGGCACTAGGTGACAATCATGCAGAAGCTACAGAGATGGCGCAATCCGCAATTAATAAAGTCTATGACTGGACGAAAAAATGGCGCGTCAAACTGAATGAATCTAAAAGCGTTCATATAGATTTTACAAATAAAAAAGTAAAATATCATCAAGTTTTCATAAACGATCGACCCATACCTTATGACAACAAAGCTAAATACCTAGGTATGACTCTTGACGCGAAGCTACGCTGGAAGGTTCACGTCAAGAAGAAAAGAGAGGAATTAGCGATACGCTACAAAAATATGTATTGGCTACTTGGAAGAAAATCTGTGTTGTCAGTACATAATAAGATCTTATTGTATAAACAAGTCCTAATGCCAGTATGGACATATGGTATACAGTTGTGGGGCTGTACCAAACCAAGCAATATTGAAATTATACAAAGATTTCAGAACAAAGTGCTAAGGGACATTGTCAACGCTCCCTGGTATATAAGAAATGCTGACATTCATCGAGACCTAAAGATGGATTCTGTTAGTGAAGTGATACGTAAATATGCAGAAGCTCACGAACGAAGACTTCATTACCATGTCAATGTCGAGGCAATCCAGCTCCTTGACAACACTGAGTTAGTGCGGAGGCTTAAACGGACAAAATCATTTGAGTTGACTTAGTGCAAATTAAATTAATACCTGTGTTCAAAGTGCAGTGTTAGTGCAATTTAGATTTATAAATATTAAATACAAAGTACACATGAACGATGTGACTTCGCCTTAATAGAGACAATAAGAAAAGTGCTTATGGACACAATCTTACAACTATTATTATTTAGCAAACTAAGTCATAATAAAATTACTCATTAGCCTAGACTTTCCGAATTAGGCTAGATTGTAATAAATATATTAGTCACCAAGTTGGTTGGTGAATAATTATTAAATAAAAAAAATAAAAAAATATTTTCACGGGTTCGAATCGGACGTAGTGCGAAACCGATCTTACTGTGTTTCCAATTTTACCTCGGTCTCTTGTCTCTTTTACTGATCCGCCGTAATTAAGCAACATATATCGAAACTGTGGCATTTATCATTTCACAATATATAAATGGACTAGTAGCAACTTGCGGTTTCATCTTTGCAGTTCTCGCTCTCGTATTTTTCGCCGTAGTGAAAAGCAACCAATGCGCTATTTCGGACCACAAATTTCAACACAATTCAGCCATTCTGACGTGGTTAAGCAGAACACACTCAAACATTCACATTTAAAATATTAGTAAAAGTAGATTTTTTTTACTAAATATTAGTAGAAATTAGTATTAGTAGAAATTTGTAGTAAAAACATTTTTTTCTATTTTTGTTCAAATACTTTTACATATAGGTAACACGTAAACACGTAAATAACTATCATATATTACAGAACCGCATTCTCAATTTAAATTTCAAAACTTGTAATTGTATGGGATTCAGTAGCTATTTACGCTCGGGAACGGCTAGTATTAACCCCCTGACCTCACATCGATGGTATCTCATTACCGATACCTCGAAAACAGATTGAAATGTGACCATTTATCGTTTCTCTACGACTCTATCGCTTCCTGTCATCGCAGTTCAACAATACCAATGACAGATGAAGGAAAATAACCCGCCGGAGCTGAGTCATTGAGTTCCCGCCGCTTGATTGATCGAGCCTGGCGGGGAGGAACGATGACGTATTTACTTCAGGCACGCGAAATGTTACGGGTAAGTGGATGTTTCTGAAGGTAAGAGGAAATCGAGCTGTCTGACTGCGAAACCTGTACTTTACTACTAATATTATAAATGTGTTTTTTGAAGTGAAAACTTTTTTTGGCGCGCCATAGACAGATTTCTGTGATTGATGAGATTTAGTGGGCTGTGAATTGAATTGTAGCGTCAAAGTCAAATAATGATAAGAAATTTTCGGGTGAAATCGGGACCATGGTCATTTAGAAATGAGTGAACATTTCCCATTGGCCATCTAAAAATGCTGATGCATTTCTAGATGGCCATGCTCATGGCCACACCCTCCGGTTTCACCCACGTAGTTTTCAAAGCAAGCTATCAAATTCTGAGTTGTAAGTTTTCACTTCTTTCGGCAGTTCCTATGACTGCCAATTTTTTTTTATGTATGTATGTATGAATCAGTGATACGGCTAGTCTAGTAAGTTACAGCTAGTCTAATCGACACAACGGCGTATGTCGATCTGGAGCATCTAGTTCCACGTGTATTACTGTCTTATCTAATTGATGTCCGTAATGCTGTTAACTGAAAAACGGCAAAGGAAAACATCGTGATGAAACTGGCGTGTTCCAAGAAACCTTCAAAGTCATACGTCATCCAACAACACGCACTGGGTCAGCGTGGTGGGTTACGGCGTTCACTCTCTCCTTGCGAGAGGAGGCCCCGATTCCCAGTAATGGGAACATTTAGTGGGCTTATACTAAGTACATTATCAGTCTGTATTTATAAAATTAATTTATTTTGTATTTTTCGTGTCCGTTGAAACATACATTTCTTGTATTTAATAGTTTATGCCTTGTATTTAATAGTTTATGCCTTGTGGTAAATATTATGACTATGCTGCTACACTGTTACGCCTATACTGCGCTGCTACGCTGTTACGCCTATACTACGCTGCTACGCTTATAAGACTATGCTACGGTGCTACGATTACGCTCATGTTTAGCCATTGTATTGTTTACTTTATGATTTTACCCTTGTGTTTTACAGTTGAACGCCCCAATAATAATGAATTCCAATAAAAAATAACCCAATATTTATAACTCTTCGTGTGACCCCGCAAATTTCTTTTTACAATGAAATGTCGCAAAGTAAACAGGAAAACACGCAAACGCCTTTGACATTTTTAAACATGTAAACAATCCTTGATTTTCAGTTATGTGTTCCGCGTTTGTAATGAAAAAGACTTTAATGTAAATCGGGCTCATTGTTTGGAAAAAATCATGTAATTTTCTTTGAATTATACAATTATTACATTGCCTTGTGTAGGGGAAATCCAATTACTTGTTCCAGGAAACCGACAATATGGTTTGAAATTGAATAAAATAATATTATTTATTTACGTTTACTTTCAATTAACTAATACTCTACTATATAACTTTGTATAATATTATGATAGCTTTTCAAATATTCAAATCTTCAAAATTTGAAAAATAAACATATGATCATTATATGTCTTCAAAGTTAATAATCACTCGAAAGAAAGTTATTGGTATTCTATTTCCGTGCAAACTTTTTATTGAAGTTGGTATTTGCATGAAATGAGACAATTTAGTCACAGCGTAAAATATAATTAAAAAATTAAATAATATAAATATAAAACAAAGCTCAATACTCAATACTCAAATATTTATTGCGTCATATGTACAGTATGTGATGTGCATGTGATGGTAAAATAAATTTGTGGTTATTACATATGGCCCTATAAGGGCATGGCAAAAGTGGCTTCGGAACGTTCCATTTGCAAGTCGTCAAATTTGTCGTTAAAAAAATCGTGTAATTTATAGTAACATTTTATTTCTAATATATTCTTTAGACATTTTATAAAATTGCAAGTTTCTTCCAAGTCTTTTAGGTCATTTGGCAATTTGTTATATATTTTTATAGCCATTGAGTGTGGGCCAGCGCTATGCATTTCTAATCGGGATTTAGGTTCTACAATTATGTGCCTATATTGAGATCTGATATTCCATAGAGTCTTCCGAGGTTTATCTGCAATTTTTTCAAAGAAGTCATTGTATTTTCGAACAAATTTACAACATTCCAAAATATATAATGATGTAAGAGAGAGTATTTTAAATTTTACAAAGTATGGCTCGTGAAATTGTTCTATATTTTTGTCGGGATTTTTTATATTGGCCAGGATACGGATACACTTTTTTTGGGCCACAAAAAGATTGTCTGCGTCCACACTATCTCCCCAAAGAGTAATCCCGTATCTCAGCCACGATGAAGCAAACGCATTGTAAGCTGTTATTGCTGTATTTAAGTCCGACGCCCGTCTTAGTTCTTTTAACGCATAAGAAAAACTAGATAATTTTAATTTTATTTTGGTTATGTGTTTTTTCCAATTTAGATGCGTGTCGAGCTCTAAATCTAATAGTGTCGCCGAACTAACACATTCTAATTTATTATTATTATAGTAAAATTCAATGTCAAGGGGTTTTTTTTGTGGGGGTCTAAATTGTATTATTTTAGTTTTTGCAAAATTTAAGTCAAGACTGTGGTCGGTCATATAATTATTTATACTATTAAATATGTCAGTTAATATTTTATTAAGATTAGAATTACTTTTACATGATGTCAAAATTGAAATGTCATCTGCGAAAAGAACGCAAAATTCAGTCAACATTTTTGGTAGTGTGTTAATGTAAAATAAAAACAGGATACATCCAATTACACTACCTTGGGGGATTGAGTGGTTAATTTGAATAGGCGCTGATCTTATTCTGTCAATTGTTTTGTTTTCAAAGTTAAAATATTCTATTTCAACGTATTGTTTTCTATTTTTTAAATAAGATCTAAATCAGTCATGAACTATACCTCGTATTCCCATGTCATATAATTTATCTAACAGTATGTCAAATTTAACCCTATCATATGCCTTTGACATGTCAAGTAGGATTCCTACTGCGTAATTTTTACTATCTAGATTTTTTAGTATTTCTTGAACATACTTATACACTGCTAGGACTGTAGATCGATTTTTTCGAAACCCGTGTTGAGCGTCGTCAAATAAGTATAATTTTTCACAAAATGAATTTAGTCGATTTTGCATAACCTTTTCAAATATTTTAGAAGATGTAGGTAAAAGCGCAATAGGTCTGTAATTATTAGGATCTAGTTTAGAAGATTTCTTGTGGACTTGTTTCACTAGAGAGATTTTCATTTCGTCAGGAAAACTGCCCTCGTAGAACGATTGATTTATGAGTAAATAATAAGGCAGGGTTAATTCTTCGGCACATTGTTTTATCAGCACCGGTGGTAATTCATCTATTCCGTAGCTCTATTTGCCTTTTAACCGCTTAATTATTTGATGTATTTCTTGTGGCTGCGCCGGGGCTAGAAACATTGTATTTATACTCGTAGTGTGACACCGGGGCGGCGGGGCGCGCGCCGGCGTCGGCGCCGCGCGGCCGCCGCTCGAGCCGACGTATGCGAAGTGCTTGTTTAGAGTATTTGCAATCGCAGTGGGGTTGGAGATTATTTGGTTGTTAATTTTTAATTTCAGATTATCTTTTGTTTTTTTAATGCATTTATTAGTGCGCTCCTTTATTATTTTCCACATAGATTTTGTCTTATTTTCAGAGTTTTTCATTTCAAATATTGCTTGGTTCCTTTTTGACGCGTTGATTGTTTTTTTTAATAGTTTTGTTTATGATTTGTAGTACTTTAGTAAAATTGGGCTTTTAGAATAGATCACGATAGGTTTTAATAGACGTTTATTTTTGCATGAGGTCCTTACACCTCTCGTTAGCCATGGGTGTTTTTTTTTCTCAATTTTAATGCATGTTTTTGGTATGCAGCGGTCCAAGGATTCTTTCAATGCATTATTAAATATCAAATAATTTTCATTTACTGTTCTATTTGAATCCATAATTAAGAGTTTATTCCATTCAATTTTTTTTATTTCATTTTTAAAGTTAGCTATGTTTTTTTTTGTTAAACATTCTTTTTTCGGTTTTCCATGTTATTTGTTGATTATTGTTTGAGATAAGCGCGTTTTTTATATTTAATATTATACCTGAGTGGTCCGAAAAGCCAAGATCTTTCACATAAACATTACATTTATTTTTATTGAAGTTACAAAACAAAAGGTCTATACAGGTAGCAGATGTACTTGTTATCCGTGTTGGATCTTTAACAAATTGACTGAAGTTATTTGCTAGCATTAGTTCCAATAGTTGACTTGATTGTGTGGAATTTACTAACATGTCCAAATTGAAGTCACCGCCAATTATAATGTCCAAAGAATTATATTTCTTGTTTATTAATTCTAATAAGAAATTTAATTGACCAAAAAATAGAGGGCTTCGTTTGCCATTCCAGTAGACTGAGATCAACAAAATATTAATTGAATTAATCAACAGTGCACACATATCCACCGAGTATTCAATTGACATTTTTTCGATACCTTTTATTTCCGTGTATTCGAAGTCATCACGAAGCAGAATCATGGTTCCCCCACCCTGGCGATCTTGCCTACAGAATGACGCCGCTATGTTGTATCCCGTGAAGGTCATTAGTTGCATTTTGGCCTTGCACAGCCATGTCTCCGTCGCGCAAAAAGCGTGTGTCCTTGAAAAGTTTTCATCGAGAAATGTCTGTGTGATATCTTTTTTACTGTACAAACTTTGCATGTTTTGTAGTAAAATATTAAAATTGATATCATTGTTGACGAAAATTAGATCGATTTTGCTGTACATGTTCTTGTTGTGTGTGATATTGTGAGACATTCTCGTGCTGTGCGTAAGCTGATGTGTGTTCTTTGGATTGGGATAAACGCGATGCAGATGAGGCGGACCGCCGAGGGCTTGTTGTTAGCCGAGTAGGTATGTACGATTGTGTTACCAATCCATCAATAATCAGCTTGTTGTTTCTAATAATAGTGTGACGGCCATTTTGTGGCGCAGTCTTAAGCTGTTGTATTAGATCTTTCCTATGTTCTTGTCCTTTTTCATCAAGGTATTCTGCTATTGATAATCCCGTATTTCTTAGTAGCCGGCCATTTACAAGGAGATATTTAGTCATTTTTTTGCTAATTAACTCAACAGTTATAGGTCTACGAACAGATGTTTTTTTCCCAATTCTCTGTACTTCCTCGATGTAGCCTGAAATGTCTACATGTAACAAGTCCTGAAATATAGGTGTTATTCTATGATTCAGTGTTGATTCTGTCTCGTAGTTATGTTCGGTCAAGCCGTATAGTACAATTTTTTTTAATTGTCGGTTTTATATGATACTGAATGGCATGAGTAGTCAGATTGTACCTGTAGCAAGTCTTGTTTTAATTTTAAATTTTCTGTTTCCAACTTCTCAATAGATTTTGATAAAGCTGTTATTTGATTTTTAATAGATAATTGGTTCTTACATATAGTGTCCGTTTTTACAGTCATTTCTTTTTTCAATTTGTCACTCATGTGTTGAATTCTCGAGTCAATATTACTTGTTATTTCACGCAGGATAGATTTTTTAGTCCTTTCTAATTTATTATCCAACAACTGGCCGATTTTCTCCAGCATAGAAGTTTCATCAAAACAGTTATGAATCAAATTAGTGGGGCTTAGAGTAGAATTTCTTGCAGGTGTATCTCGTTTGCTAAAAGTATCGGTGAGTGATTCATCAATACACATTGAAGTGTCGGTTATTGTTTGTTGTTGGCTTCTAACCGGTGTGTTATCGTTTCTGTTGCGTCTGTTAGTTACGTTTTGGCAGGATTGACACCGCCATGATTTTTTCAATTCAAACATGTTATTGAAATAGAAAGCTGAGGTTATGTTTAGGCATGCATAGTGATATTTCATTGAACAACCAGTGCATTTTAGTATTTCGTTTTCGTATTCAATTATTCTATTGCAGGCTTGGCAGTTCATGATTTCAGTGTCTTTTTAATATTAGGTATTGGTACTTATCACTTTCTCGGCGATCTCGTCGGTTATATGCAGTCCTTTTCTCGTTGGTGTAAGGTCTATTTTGGCTCGTCGCTGTCAAACAGCTGACAACCAAATCGGCATGCGAGCGGTTATTTCAAAACGTCAACACTTTTCTATAAATATTTCCACAAGCACTGGATATTATGTGATAATTTTTACGTCACGTTGTTTCTTAGTCGCTGGGCTTTCAGATGAGGTGAAATTTTAATGAATTCTTGTAATTTAACTATTTTTAAGTAAATTTTATACGACGTATGAGTAATCACGGCGAGGGTACGTTCCGAAATTTGCTCTGTAAGGCTCAGCGTTCTCCGTAGCCTAGGCATCATAAAAACCTCACAATTAGAATGAAATGAAACAATAACCACAAGATATTATGTGACTGCTGAAAGCGAGCCTTTATATATAGTAAATATGTTGTATGTAGTAGCGGCCCGTGTCAACTTCGTTTGATTTAACATAGCCTATTGAAGCGCCATCTGTAGTGGCAGCATATTTCTGCAGTGGTAGGACTCTTGGCAGAGTCCGCCTGGGTAAGGTCCACACCTTTGCCATTTATTCTACCGCCAAGCAGTAATGTGCAAACATTACTGTGTTCCGGTTTGAAGGGCAATGTTTCCAGAGAAATTACAGGGCTTAGAGATATAACAACTTAGATCTCTGGGTGACGAGCGCAGTGCAGTGCTAGGCAATGATTTGGAATCTTCATGTTCCAAGTTCCAATAGCTGCGTGTCACTGTGCTGTTATGTGGCAGGCATGTTGCTTACCATCAGGCACATGTCCTGCTCGTCTTGTCACTCATTATTTAAAAAAAAAACTTTTCGAGACATAAAAAGGTTACGATCATTAACAACAATCAACATTAGTTTTAAGTTTATTGTTAGTTACTGAGAACATTAATCTAAAAAAAACTTATCTCTCAAGTTATATCAAATGAAACATAATGCCCGAGCTGCACGAGGCTAGTTTTTCAAGGTAGGATAGCAAGCTAGTGTTAGTAAGCTAGCAAGCTAGTACTTCTAGCTTCGTGTAAATAAAACTAGTTTAGTCTAGTAGAGTTGAACAGAGTTGGAACACTGGAAACAGACATGACACTGGATATTTATATTTTAAGATGTTACCCAAAAGCGAAATTCTCGGTTATTAAACTTAATTGTGGAAAATATTCTGAATCGTATAAATAATTTAAGTAGGTATTCTTGTGGGAAACAAGGGCAAGGGGAGTTAAAAGGAATATTTTTTAAAAGATCAAGGAGCTTGCGACCGGGTTTTTGTCTCATGTTAATTTCAAATTTTTTAACAAATGTGATTTCTAGATTTTTTACATAATCGTAAAAGGAATCTGAAGGTACTTTTAAACTTCCATAAAAAGACGATGTTTTGTTGAAAGCTTTAAAATGAATGAACATTCTGGATTCATCGACATTAGGAATATTATTTAATTCTGAGGTGAACTCTGGGCAGGTATGCTTCTTACTGCATTTATAAAGTAAGTATCCGGATATGTATACTAAAGCATTTTCAGTAGGCAAGTCGAAACGATAGTCTGTTTCACCATTTAAAGCGACTGCTGAAGGTGCAGTACGACGGCGGGTAGGTTCTCTGGGTGTAGACCTATCAAAAAAATCATTTTGTTTTTGAAGTAGTTCGCAAACGTCTTCTTCACAGTTTGTGTTTGGGGAGTTCTTCAACATATTTGACAGAAACAGTTTTGAAAAAGCTCCATGTTAAATTAGTAATTAACAAAACAAACAACGAACGTCGGGCTACAAGTCCGGTAACACAAAATATTTCCTCGCGTACGAACGCTCCGCGCGGCTGTCGGCAACCCACTGAGAAATAAGCAGTCGACTGCCCGGCGGCCGGTAGGTACTTATCGCGCGCAAGTACATGGAGTGAAAGAAGACACTGTCTGCAGCGCCATCTGCCGGACTTATTTGTGAATCTAAAACATTTTTTTAGGGTTGAACAACCCTTATCACTTAGGGGTATGAAAAATAGACAGTAGCTGATTCTCAGACCTACTGAATATGCATACAAAATTAAGGTAAGAATCAGTAAAGCCCTTTTGGAGGAGTATAAGGTAACTAACATTGTGAAACGATAATTTGATAAAAATATAAAATACTAGCTGAACGCGCGTGCGTTGCTACGCCATCTATCGAAAATTGGTCGTACCAATTCAAATTTCGTTCAAATTCGGTTACTTTAGGTTCTAATGACGCAACCTTTAACATATGACAAATGCTGTCACGCAACGAAAGCTCTCAAAAAGCAATATTTTTTACCGTTTATGTTACATTTTCCAGTCATGCTCCGCTCCTGTTGATAGTAGCGTAATGTTAAATAGCCTATAGCCTTCCTCGATAAATGGACTATCCTACAAAGAAAGAATCTTTCAATTCGGACCAGTACTTCCAGAGATCCTTGCGTTCAAACAAACATACAAACAAACTCTTCAGCTTTATAATATTAGTATAGATAGTGATGGTACGACAGATGCACGCCTGCCTGTAACAGCACAGTGTCACGCAGCTATTGAACCTGAAGAAGCCAAATCATTACTTAGCTCTGCAATACTCTCGTCATCCAGAGATATAAGATGACTAGCAGCGTCCCGCGGTTTTGCCTGCGTAGTACCCGCTCTCGTCGTTTCCGTTAATTGCCCGGGAAAGTAGCTAATGTGTTTTTCCAGAATATAATATATCTACGATCCAAATCTCAGCCCAATCCGTTGAGACGTTACGGCGTGATTGAGCAACAAAAATCGAAACATTGGCATTTATAACATTAGTAGGATATATCTCTATGCTCTGTAATTTCTCTAGAATCTTTACCTTACAAACCGTAACACAATGTGCTGTTTATACAATACTGTGTGGCAATAAAATAGCCTTGCAAAGGTGTGGTATCTCCCCAGGCAGAATCTGCAAAGCCTTATTGGATTTGAACTTTCAAACGTAAGCAATAGTACTATTAAGTTTTTGCAGAAAAAGCACGAAAATATTTTTTTAATAAACATGTCTATGCGACAAACTATTTTTTTATCAGCGTATCATCATCATCAACCTGTATTCGTCCACTGCTGGACATAGGTATCTCCTATAATACGCCACTCAGTCTAATCCTCGGTATTACATCTCCAACTGCCACCAGCTGCCTTTCGTATTTTCATATTCTATCTAGTCTCAGGGCATCCAACACTAAGTCACCGACATATCTCAGCGTATTTAGCGGTTATTAGCTTATAGTGTATAATTAATTCCATGAAAATATTTCAGAACAAGCGGAAAATGTTCAACAATTTTATAAGCGAATTATTCAGTTATTTATGGCAGGTTTTCTTTGATAGAATCCACATGACGTACTCATATTTGTCTCCGTCTGATGCGCTTATTATTTCGATGTCGCAGTGCAGCGGTCTCCATTTATCACCATCATGCATTATCCCAACAAAGTGTTGCTATTTTTCATGCGAAACATCCTGACAGAATAGAAATGGTAGAGGTATGAGACGCGGATACAAGTGAATGTTTGAGACAATAATCCTGTTTGTATCCACACAATTTATTTACTTACCGCGATATTCTAAAGTTATAGTATTTATTCTACAGGTTTATGGAGACAATTTAATATTTGAATTGGAAACATTATGAAATTGTTCATGAAGTCATAACCAAGCTTAGTCATTTGGTTTGTAATGTTACTTGTGGAACAGGTTGTTTTTGATTTCTTCTTTAATTGACAGATTGTTGATAATCTGTTCTCAATTAGCGGCCATATTGTGGAACATACATACAAAAAAACACACAGCTAAATTAAGAACCTCCTCCTTCTTTTAAAGTCGGTTAAAAATATCATCCAAAAGTATAGTGATGCAAACTCATAAAATTTTACCGATACAAAAACTTTAAAATAATTAACCATTTATAAAATATGTCCAAATACCTATTTTATTTAATTAATCGTTTACAGTCTTTCAATTGGAAAGAAGTAGTAAGCAATTGTATTGCAACTCAAATGCGCACAGCATAACAGTAGCAGCAGCACAGTATAAAGAAATACCAGTAGTTCATTGACTTTGATCTTAGGAGAAACGCCGACAATGTCTAGACACGGGTAGGGTTGTCGCAATTATAAAAACATGGCACCAAAATAAAATTAAAACTTACGGAAGACGTCAAGCCCTGAGCTGCGCTCCTGCAATAATGCCATTATAATGTAGGCAATGCCTTCCCCCTTCCTAACTCACCTTCGAAGAGAGTGGACGTGTGTTGGATCAGTGAACAACTAATTTTTAAAAATTTACTGAAAACGGCCAACTAAAAATAAGCCATATAACCAGTGCACAAGATATAATCCTGTACAAAGATTGAGTGAGATCATTAAATTTTAACTGCTAGCATCAGACTTAAACTTACAAGCGCATCGACTACGCAGCGACGACTACGAACGCTACGGTTACCCACGTAAGTCTACGAGAGTGGGTCTACGCGCTAGCAGCCCCCGCTCGCCCCCGTACACCCCTTCGTCGCCTGTATCTAGAACATAATACTGCACATACTTGCCGCTCGCTCCGCTGGAATTTCTCTCGGTACCCGAAGTAAGACAAAACAAATCTAATACTACCCTGCCACTTTGATCTATCGGTATCGTATCCGTGTTGAAATCATGTCGGTGCAGCGAACCCCACCATCGCTTGTAATGTCCCCCGTCCCAACAGCTGCCTTCGCAACCCCTATGCAGCTCCTGAAGAACTATCCGTCTGACTCAAATATCTCCGACGTGAGCGAGGAGCCCGCGCTCAGCGCGGCGTCCTCGTACAGCAACGTGAGTCATCGGTCTAAGCGTAAGCGCAGCGAGGATATTAGTAAATCAGAACTTTTGGATATGTTTACCGCGCTCAATAAACGCCAAGACGAAAAATTTGAACTCATTTTATGCTCAATTAACGAGATTAAAACTTCCGTTGACACAATATCCGCGAAGTACAACGAAGCCCTTACGAAGATAGACTTGTTGGAAGCGGAAAGAAAATGCCATAAAATAGAAATACAAGATCTCCAAAAGCAGGTGGAATCGCTGCAGCGCCATGTCCGGGGTTCTAGTATCGAGCTTAGAAATATCCCGCAATGCGCTAATGAGTCTAGGGTAGTTCTCAAACAATACATAACAAAAATGGCAAATACCCTGAATATTCCGATGGAGGTTTCCGACATAAAAGAGGTATTCCGCATAAATAGCAAAGCCGCCACAAGACCGATCATTGCCGATTTTATGTCGGTCTGTACCAAGGATCTATTTCTTACCGCCTATAAAAAGTTTAACAAACAAAACCCACGAAACAAGTTTAATACTTCTTGTCTCCAACTCGACGGCGAAAATAAACCGCTATACATTTCCGAAAACCTAACTCCGAGTGAACGTAACCTATTCTACCTGACTCGTGAGTTTGCTAAGCGGAATGACTATCGGTATTGCTGGACATCCTTCGGCCGCATATACCTGCGCAAGGAAGACAAGTCACCTCATATCCGCATCTCATCTGAAAACGAGCTGAGTAACATCATGGCGCAGTGACTAGTCCCGCTCCGCTCGCAGCACCGCGCCGCGCCCGGCCTACCTTGTCTAATATTAAAAAATCGTGATAATGTTTTATATTCTACTATTATCTTTATTACCATATTAATTACCAAACTCGAGCTAACATGTAGTGTTACCATATTTGAATTGTTAATCGAGGTGTATTTATTTTTTAATGTAAAACTAACCCACTGTTTTTCTTTTACGTTACTATGCACAGTAATCACTATTTATGTTTGTATGCTAAAACCTTTTAGAAATAAGTATTTTTCATCTAATGCCATAATAATTTTCAATACATACACACATTCAAAGCACAACAAAACTATTTACACTGTGAGTACACTGCGCCCACAACATTTTACACGTACAACTATGTCAAACAAACCATTACACATTTACTCGAACACACATTATACTACAAAAAACACTACCAAAACAATCACTGCCCATTTTAGTCAAAATAACCAAGCGACGCTCTTTACACCTATGTTACAATACCACACGCAAACGCTAATCAAAACAGTATATGTTACGAGTAACGCGAGGGTCTCAACACACCCAATGATTATTCCACACATGGTCACCATCCATACAACGCTCACAACACACTTAGATCCGTCCGCACAGTCTCTCATTCGTCCAGCATTCGACAAGTATTCCAAATTAAATAGATCGCGTGATTTACGTTGTTCGTCTATAACATCCAGTAGCGCATGTAGGCGCAGTGAGCGCGCCGACTGCACTGACGCGACTATGGTCCCCACCGCTGGCGCCGCATTTGCTACGGTAAAGGCGACTACGAACCGGTCGGCTACGGACATGTCTACGTGCTTACGTAACTTATTGTATGTTGACGAGAATAAATATAACTTTAGCGTAGTGGGCTATCACTGTTTAAAACACGAACAATACATTAGTAACAATTATATCGCGCGCGGTTGCTATTGTGGTTTTCTACTTGTAGTGTGTCATCGATGCCTTAAACACCATTTAACTATTACTCACAGGGGTTCCTGTGATGTAATCCAACATAATTATAATAAACCTATATCATGAGTTCAAATAAAGATTTATTAGATAGTATCGATGACACAATACTGGTAGACAGCTACGGTGCTAACTGCGCGGAGGAATGCAAACAAATACTTTCTAAATACATAGACCAAACTACGATACTCACACAAAATATAAGAAGTGTTCGGCGTAATTTCGATCAATTTGTGATATACCTAACGAGACTTCGGTTTCTTCCGAAAATTATAGTGTTCACCGAGTGCTGGGGGAGGGATGTAACCCAACAATTCAAGATACCAAATTACGAATGCCACTCATCAAAAGAATTTAGAAACCAAAACGATGGACTTATGATCTTTTATAAATCTGGACTAAACGTGGAAATAAAAGAACCACCGTTTAATGACGCCAGCTGTTTAACAATAAAAGTGGGTTCAGAACTGGCTGTAATAGCGTTATATCGGTCCCCATCTAAGGACAATACACATGGCTTTCTGTCGTCACTGGAAAGTGTCATGTCGACGGTATCTGCTGAAACTTGTATCATAACCGGCGACATAAATATCGACATAAAACCTAACAGTAGTGATCCGAAATCAGTAGACTACCTGGAGCTTACCGCATACTATGGTTTTATTCCAGGCCACGTCCGTCCGACAAGGTATCGAAATTGTCTAGATCACGCGCTCATTCGGTCCAAAAACCCAGCCTGCGTTGTGATCTGCAATTCAGGCGTAACTGATCACGATACGGTACTGATAGGTATTGACAGACTTAGTGAAAAAAGCCAACCTGAATCTAAATTCAGAATAAAAACCAATTACCCTCACGTCATTGCCAGCTTACAAAACCTTGACTGGAATATATTTTTCAAAGAAACAGATGTCACATTGGCGACTGAATTTTTAGTTAAAAATATTTGCCGTGCTGTAGATAACAACACAACACGTACAAAAATAAAAAACTCCGAAGTAATCAATAAACCGTGGATGACAAGCAAGCTAGTACAAAAAATTAGAAACAGAGATTCCCTGCATCTAAAATCAAAAAAATGTCCCAACGACCAAGCTTTACATGAAAAATATATAAAATCCCGAAATCACTGTAACCTATTGCTAAAATCTGAAAAAAGTAAATTTGAATCTGACTTGGTCGCCGCCAATAAAACGAATACCAAAAAATTATGGCAAACAGTTAAAACTATATGCGGCATAAAACAACCAAAATCTGTCCCAAACGAACTTCTCAAAATTAAGTCAAGTCCTTCAGAATCCCTTAACTTCACTAACAAGTTTTTCGCATCAGTTGGTAAAGATCTTGCACAAAAAACTCTATGTAAACTAAATACAACTGAAAGCCACCTTACAAATAGTACCTTCATTGAAAATGCTCCTTCTGATTCTCTATTTTTAACACCTGCTGACGGCTTAGAAATCAATAAGATCATAGCTGGCCTAAAAATCGGATCTGCTCCAGGTAGCGATAAAATCAGCAATGAACTGCTAAAAAGGGCTTGTCATGTTCTGGCTCACCCAATCGCTCACATATGTAACTTGAGCATGGCCCAGGGAATCGTTCCAAACTGCTTGAAGACTGCCGATATCTGTCCGATTTACAAGTCAGGTGACAAGTCAATAGTGTCAAACTACCGCCCTATCTCTCTCCTATCATCAATATCGAAAATTCTTGAAAAGGTTATAAACAAAAGACTGTTGGGTTTCTTGGAAAGTAAACACCTGCTTTCTCACAACCAGTTTGGTTTCCGAGCAAAAAAGTCGACTGAAGATGCTGTTGCGGCCCTCGTTGATCACGTGACTACCATTCTTGACCGTAGTCAGAAGTGCATTGCTGTATTTTTAGATATGGCAAAGGCTTTTGACACGGTCAGCTGGTCAATACTGCTTCGGAAACTCGAGATTTACGGGGTACGCGGTACAACATTAGACTGGTTCCGCTCCTACCTATCAGAAAGGAGTCAAAGGGTTCGTGTGTCGAATTGCACCAGTGATTACACGCCAGTATCCTTCGGAATTCCACAGGGCAGCGTCCTTGGACCTACCCTCTTCCTGGTGTATATCAATGACCTCTGCCAGCTCAAGATCAACCAGGCCAAACTGTATGCCTTCGCAGATGACACGGCCATAGTATTTCATGGCAGTAGCTGGACGGAGGTCGTTGAAGTGGCTCAGAAAGGACTGGCTGGTGTGGCACACTGGTTGCAAAACAACTTGTTGACACTAAATGCAACAAAATCACAGTACATAACATTTTCCATCACCAAGCGGACACAACCAAACACTATCAATCTGAAATTACATTCATGTGACTTACCATCAAATCAGCCGTGCCCCTGTCCAGAGCTACAACGCGTGGTAGCCACTAAATATCTAGGAGTGATCATAGATAGCCATCTAACTTGGGAGTGCCAAATTAATAACATCATCACTCGAATTAAAAAGATGACGCATATCTTCAAAAAAATGGGTACAGTGGCGGATCCAAACACACTCAACATTGTATACCAGGCTCTATGCCAATCTATACTAAACTATTGTATAGTGTGTTGGGGGTCTGCTACTAAATCATTATTCCTGAAACTTGAGCGTGCTCAACGGTTCCTCCTCAAAATTGCCCACAAAAAACCGATGTTGTACCCTACCGAGCAACTGTACAAAGATACGAGATACCTAACAGTAAGGCAGCTTTATATCCAATCAGTGACGCTGCGGTTCCACAGAACAGCTCTAGACTCTCTCACACCAAACAGTCGACGAAATACCTGGAAACTGCCGCGGACTAGAACTTCATTTGCTCAAAGATCGTACCAATTTAAAGCTCCTTACTTATACCAAAAACTGGATAGGTCCCTAAGTCTGCTCGAAACATCCCGATACGTTTCTAAGCAAAAACTTTCATGCTGGCTATCCTCACTAAACTACACGCAAACGGAGGAAGTACTTAAAATAATGATCTGACCCCGAGGGGTCTGCTCCCCACATAAAGCCAAATATATCAGCGCTATACATAATCATAACCATTAAGGGGACCAGACCCCTTAATATTACAAAGCAAGTATTCCCTCTGTGACGCACACCCAGATTTCCATGAATACACAAGTAAGTACTTCCCCAATACCAGCCAACGCGCACTCGCTCGTTCACGTAATTCACTACGGCTTTTGATGCACACTCTGTAAAACACTCTCTTCTCCTCAAACGCATAAACTGACATTCACGATCGCTTGCACACTCACACACCCTCTTACACACAAACGCCCTCACATGCACACACGCCCTCACATGCACACACGCCCTCACACACACACGCCCTCACACACACACACACACACTCACTCCCTCACAACCCTCACACACGCACACACACCTCACACACTAATCAGTCTGTATCTCTTAATTATCTTATTTCATAATGTTTCGATGATTGCTGATGAGGGAGTTGAAACCCCGCTGCTTCAAACAGCCCGGGTTGCATCTTTCTCCAAAATAGCAGTTTTGGAAGACACTGGATTTCACAACACAGGACTTCCCCTAGTGTGGAATCCAGGGCTAAATAAACCAAGTATCTATGTTACATTATTTTAACCACAATTCTTGTATCTACTATTTTTTGGCTCAAATAAAGTTTGTTATTATTATTATTATTATTAATGCAGGAGCGCGCTTCCCGCGTCTCACCCCGCACGCCCCGCACGATTGCCCCGACTAGACGGCTTCGTCGAACGACTGTATCATTTAATAGACTGTGGTAGCAGTTAGAATAGATATCTGACAAAGTGGCTATTGATCGCTTCTAAACGTTCCGTTGACAGACCACCAGCTAGATGGGTCAATAACATCAGGTCCATCAAGGGGATGACGTGAATGAGGTCGTCTCAAGTTATATGATCTTCTTGTCGTTGAGGGATTAAACTCTAAGTCAATGGGGGAGAGGAGACTTATTCACGACGTAGGTCAATACAGGCTAAAATGATGATGAGTTGGAAAGTTTGTTTTATTAATGAAGTAAATATGTTTTTTTTTAACTTTTATAGGTTCACACTTGACCGCCATCTCGCCTGATGTTAGGCGACGATGCGGCCTACGATGAAGCGTGTTTACCTAGAAAAAAACCGATTCACTCTCGATTTGAAGACACAAAGATTGTAACCATCGGGGAAAACCCACTCAGGGAACGTATTCCACAGCCTAGACGTTCATATCACAAAAGTAGAGTCAAATCTCTTTGTTCGCGTCTTTGGAACATCAACCATGAAACGATGTCGCTTTTTCGAGCTTCAGATAGAAAAAAAGACAAGGTGGTATTAGATCATGTAAATCAGCCGCACACTATCTGAAGTGTATGCGATAAAAAACCGATAGACTAGCAATTTTACGGGTATGTTCAAGAGTTTGAAGTCTTTTTCGCACAAGAGTGTCGTTGCATATAAGCCTTTTGGCACGTCTCTCAATCAATTCCAGAGTTTCCAGCTGATACTTAGCTGATATTTAAAAAAGTTTATGTGCAAAGTCAAAGTGATTTTGTGTAATATAATGTATAATGTCAGACTATTATATTAATAAATGGTTGATTGAATTTGGAGAAATATCGCGATCTCATTATGACCCCTGCGGCTCTATTCAACGAGCTCTCACAAAAAACTGCGTGCTCCATTCACAAAAAAAAATCCTCGAAATATAAAAGACTTTTAATTTAGAATAGATTGATAATCAGGATCCTCATACATGTTCTATTAAATAAAGTAGCCAAGTGCGAGTTGGACTCGCCCATGAAGGGTTCCGTTCCAGCAAGTAACATAATATACATAGTACACATAGTTCTTGTAGTTAGTTGTAACTTTGATCGAAGTTTTAATAATAGTGTATTTATGACGTACTAAAAAAAAACTACTCATCAGATCGAGTTCAAACTAATTTTCGTTGGTAGTTTTCATGGTAATGTACATCATATATTTTTTTTAGTTTTTTCATTCTCTTACTTTAGAAGTTAGAGGGGGGGGGACACACATTTTACCACTTTGGAAGCGTCTCTCGCGCAAGTTATTCAGTGTAGACAAAAATTATATTAAAAACCTCAACATCATTTTTTAAGACCTATCGATAGACACCTCAAACGTGTAGGTTTGATGAAAAAAAAATTTTTGAGCTTCAGTTCTCAGTATGGGGGGCACCCCTAATTTTTGTTTTTTTTTTAACTTTTGTAAAAATCTTAATGCGGTTCACAGAATACATCTACTTACCAAGTTTCAACAGTGTAGTTCTCATAGTTTCGGCAAAAAGTGGCTGTGACATGCGGACAGACAGACAGACAGACATGACGAATCTATAAGGGTTCCGTTTTTACATTTTACGAAACCCTAAAAACGAATTAATAAATATTGTAAATTGTCGAATGAAAATTTTAGTTCCTGTAAACCATTTGTCATTAGCACTAGTCTATTAGTTTCTTTACACGAGCTAATTGCGTGTGATTTAACTGGCTGAGTCCAACTTTCATCACCTTTTGTGTCGGTATGATTGTTTCCAGAGGCCGTCTGTGAATGTACCACACCTTTTCCAGAAATTCTGCAGTCAAACAGTAAGCTGAAAATATTAAAGTGCTCAATTTTGAAAAGCAATGCTGGCAGAGAAATTGGTAGGCAAAGAAATAAGTAGTCTTTTATGTACGAGGCACGTATAAGCAGTATAGTGCTACGCAGTGATTTTGACTTTGGCGTCGTCACTCTGTATTAGTTTTATATAATCTGTCTCCGAAAAAACAAAAAGTCTGCCTGATAGACATACAGACTTCGACGTCAAACTTATAACACCTCTTTTTTTGGTCGGGGGTTAAAAACAGCAGTAACTGTGCCATAAAGTGGTCAAGTAGGAGTTAAAATATTGCAAAAAATTGGGAAGTTCGAAAAAAATTATAAACTTTGAAAGACTTATTCTCAGAAACTATTGGTAGATATATGTGTATGGTAGGTATGGGTGTAGAGAGACATTTCTAGTATCATATTGTAGCAAATTTAGTCTACTTTATAAACGTCATAAGAAAGTTTTTTCAAAAACTAGTCGTTTAGGGTTATAATCGCCAAAATTTGAAAAATAAACGATATTTTCGCGGTTTTTTCGATTTTTGACAAAGTTGCGTTCGTCGCCCAAGGTCACAAACTTGGGACAATCATTAGGTCATCATCATAAACAAGTCTGCAAAAAATCAGATCTACCGGATTTAACGCATCCTACTCCATACATTCAGGCGACAAAGTTACTGGATTATATACATGAAAGCATATTTTAGTTTTTCGTTCATATTATATACATAAATAAATAAATATTGGTGGACAATTCACACACAACACCATCTGACCCCAAACTAAGCAAAGCTTGTATGATGGCGGCCAGATAGCTGATATAATACTTATATAGTTTTAAATACATACTTATTATACATAGAAACACCCAGACACAGTGCAAACATTTGAATTCATCACACAAATATTTGCACTGGGTGGGAATCGAACCCACGACCCTCGGCTTCGTAGGCAGAGCTACTACCAACTAAGCCACGAGGTCAGTCAAATTTTAGTTAAACATGAAAGCCTATTTTAGTTTTACGTTCATATTTCGAAAACTGTCTCACCGATTTTGTTTAAATTTATATGGGACTACCTCTTAACTAGGATATACCAAACAACATAAGAACCATCAAAATAGATTCACAATTTCGGCGGCGCTACTCGTATACGCTACACGTAACATTCATACAAAATAAAACATACAGGCGAATTGATAACCTCCTCCTATTTTGATGTCAGTTAAGTTAAAATAGTGAGTAGGTATCTAGTCCTAGAATTGGTTGAAAAACAGTTTTTACTTTGTAATGTTTTTTTTTGAGAATCCTCGAGCTTAAGTTTTAATGGAACTTAGAAAATTAGATAGATACACGAGTATTGGGATGTATAGAAAACTCTTTTAGGTGGTGTAACATTTTTTTTTTAAATACCGTGAAAAACTTAGGACCTAGTACCATAAGTGGCGGCCTTGTGGCCTTATTAAGTTAATAAATAAAGTAATATTGTGGTTGACATTTTACAAACCATTTACGTTAAGCGAGTTCAGAAGTTAAAAAAAGCCTTTTGCAACTAAATTTATGAGACAAAATACTACCATTCAGCTCATAATCATTTACTAATTAGTCTAGCCGCTAGCAAACCAATATGAGGCCAAGAAGTATCACTGAAGATACGCCGGTCACTATAGGTGTCAAGACTAAATTATGTCATTCTGTACAATTAATCCTACTAATATTATAAATGTCAAGTTTGAATGTTTGTTACTTAATCACGTCTATACGGTTGAACGGATCTGATTTAAATTTGGAACATAGTTATAGTCTGGAACAGGGCATAGGTTACTTTTATCACTAGAAAATAACGGATACAGCAAATACGCGGCTAAAACTGTGAGATATTGCTAGTAATAAAAAACTTGGCAGTCATAGGAACTGCCGATAGAAGTGAAAACTTGTAACTCAGAATTTGAAGCCTACTTTGGAAACTACGCGGGTGTACCGGATTTCGTGGCCTGACCATCATGGCATGGCCATCTAGAAATGCGTTAGCATTTTCCATTGGCTCACGCATGTCTAGATGGTCATGCCGTGATGGTTAGGCCACGCCCTTTCAGCATTTCCCATTGGCTGACGCATTTTATGATCCGATTTTATCCGAAGATTTCTTATCATACCCGAGCGTGACGCCACACAATTCACACCCCACGAAAAATCTGTCTAAAAGCGCGCCTGCGCGCCAAAAGAAGTTTTCACTTCAAAATACTTGGGAGGGACATTCTGATGGAACGAATTTGTACAAAATATTGCAACTCTTTACTGTTTCTGTTGCCCTGGTACTGGTACCTAGGGGCAAACGCAACTCTTTTATATTTCTGTTGTCCTGGTATCTGGAGATAAACGCTGGGCTGTTGGAGGTAGGTAATCGAAACTCTTTACTGTTTCTGTTGCCCTGTTACCTACCTGGCCGTTTTTACCGAGTTTACCCGAAGACTTCATATCCGATCCGATCCATTATCATATCCGAGCGTGACGATTGATGAATACATTTCACAGCCCACGAAAATTCTGTCTATAGCGCGCCTAAAGAAGTTTTCACTTCAAAAATATCGCTTGATATTTCTCACACAACACTGACTAACTTCAAACTGAAACAAGTTTCTATTAGAGAGCCAGATAGCTGATATAATGCTTATGTTAAATTGTTAACAGAACAAATAGTATTCATCACACAAATACATTATTTATCCTGTGTGGAAATCGAACCCACGACATCTGACTTTCCGGGCAGACTTACTACCAAATATTCACAAGTCGAGTCAATTTGATACAAATTGCATGAAAACATCCGCCAAATATCTATAAAGTACGATTGCATACTATTCTCTGCCATTTCTAAAGGCGCTGCATCACAGGGCGCATTTGCGTGTAATGTAACATTACAGTCTAGCAGATAAAATGTCAGTGAAGGAGAAGAACCAGACATTACAATGCGCACCTTGTAATGATACAATGTGTAACATTTACATACAACTTGTAACATCAATGCGCCTTTTTTGTTGCGGAAGGCTGCCGGTAGCACCTATTGTAGTCTAATGCTCAAATTCAAATCTATAATGTTACATTACACGCAAACACTCGTCGGTCAGGGAGGTAGTATTGTAATGTAATGCTTAAAAGTCAAATGTATACCTAAGGCCAATTGTCCACGTAGCTGCACGACATCCGCACGATTTCGACAATTGTCGGATGCAAGACGAATGCTTGCATCTTGCGTACAAATAATGAAGTCTGTGTCCACGAAACGACAACGAACCGACAGCCGCACGTCTTGCGTTTGTTCGTAGGATGCATGCATTCGACAAAAGACGCGTGCGTGGACAGTAGGCCTAATGTTACATTACACGTGAATGTTCCCGGTGTGGGAGCGCCTTAACACTACACTATGTTTAAAAATGCCACTATTCTAGTCGACGCGTATCTTCACAGATATTTTAGAAACACGAACAGCACTTTGAACCTGTGATTTTCTTTTAAAACTTTTCTACTTCCCGTTCTCAGGACACTTTTAAATTGTGCCGCTCAAGTTGTTGAGCTTGTTTTTGAACTTCTGCATAGAAACTACATAAGTATATTACTATTAGTTTTGTTCAAGTTTCAGCGGAATTCTTATCGTGATATTTAAATGAAATCTCCCTCGCACCTATGCCACGTACGGCAATATGTTTTTTTTTTTAAGTAAAGAGTTACGAGACGAGCTGGACATGTGCCTGATGGTAAGCAACATGCCTGCCACATAACAGCACAGTGACACGCAGTTATTGGCACATGAAGAGTCCAAATCATTACCTAGCACTGCACTGCGGTCGTCATACAGAGATCTAAGATGTTAAGTCTTTAAGCCCTGTAATTTCTCTGGCAACATTGCCCTTCAAACTGGAACACAGTAATGTTTGCACATTACTGCTAGGCGGTAGAATAACTGGCAAAGGTGTGGTACTTCCCCAGGCGGACTCTGCTAAGAGTCCTACCACTACTACTACACACTACCTAAGACAGTGGTGCGCGTGGGATTTGAACCCGTGGCTCCGGATCGGCAGTCGCCATTCTCCCGACTAGACCAGCCGTAATTTACTAGACACTAGATCAGCTGTAACTTGTGACACTATAACCGTTACTGATTCCTCTGTTTGTAAGAATGTATTGCGTCGTAATGAAGATATTCGCAAAAGAACGAAAGTGGCCGACATAGCTCAAAGGGTAAGCAAGCTGAAGTGGCAATGGGCAGGCCACATCGCTCGAAGAACTGACAACCGATGGGGAAGAAAGGTTCTCGAGTGGCGACCACGAACGGGAAGGCGCAGTGTTGGACGGCCTCCCTCTAGATGGACAGATGACCTCACAAAGGTCGCTGGAAACCGCTGGTTGCAGGTTGCGCGGGACCGTTCGTTGTGGAAATCTAGGGGGAGGCCTTTGTTCAGCAGTAGACGTCTTGCGGCTGATGATGATGATGATTGGGTCGTTACAAATGAAATTTGTGTTTTGTTATACTGGTCACTTTGATCTCATTGTAGTGGTAGGACTCTTCGGTAGTGGTAGGACTCTTCGCCGAGTCCGCCTGGGGAAGTACCACACCTTTGCCAGTTATTCTACCGCCAAACAGTAATGTGCAAACATTATTGTGTTCCGGTTTGAAGGGTAAGTAATGTTTCCAGAGAAATTACAAGGCTTAAGAGATATAACATCTTAGATCTCTGGGTGACGAGCGCAGTGCAGTGCTAGGTAATGATTTGGACTCTTCATGTTCCAATAGCTGCGTGTCACTGTGCTGTTATGCGGCAAGCATGTTGCGTACCATCAGGCACATGTCCTGCTCGTCTCATCAATTTTTTATTAAAAAAAAAAATATAAAAAAAATCTCAAATACATGTCTTCTTTTTGGTTAAGAATTCCAATTTCAAATTTATACATCTAATTACTCACGCTTTTGTGTTTTGAAAACCGTTATTCGTTTGTTTTTTTCCTCTGTTGGTTTTTTTTCGGTCACTGCTGTAAAAAATTAAAATTAAAATTCCTAACCAAAGAGGAGGTATTTGTCATCGAAGTGGTCAGTGCGACAAAATACCAATTTCATTAGTAAATACCTAATATAAAATATATTGTATATTATATATTATATATATTGTGTGTGTACAAAATAACTGTGCAAGTTTTCGCTTCTGTTTGGCGCTCCTGGAGTCCTACTAATGTTGTTTTTAATTCTCAGTTTCTCAGTAGAGCATTATTAGCAGAGGTTGCAGAGTTGTTGCTGGTTACTGTGGTTACTATTTTGCAACAAATTTTCCCGTCGTTCTTTCCTTAATTAATGCTAAAAGTTGAGTCTATTTGTGTGTGTCCTGCAATAAGGCACAACTCCTTATGGTGTTAGTTACAAGTCAGTTTTAACCGACATCAAAAAGGAAGACGTTACTCAGTTCGACCCTGTTATCTTTGTTTCTATAATAATTAAGTTTTTTTTCTGGTATGCATATTTTTAATAATAATAGGTTTGCATTTTAGCAATACTTTATCCGGTGTTAAACGATGATACGATCTACGCTAGAGCGAGCTTACCTCAAAGAAGCCAATTCAGTCTTCATTTGAAGACATCAAGATTGTTTGGTTTTGATTAAAATTAATTTGGCAATGAAATTGGTTATCCCGCTTTTCTGTGTTTGATAACTAAAATAATCGAGGCAGTAAAGTAATAGTTTAACTATAATTTATATCGGTGTTAGTAGGTAAAGCATGAAAATCACTGACACCTTCTGTCAAGTTTGTCATATACAGACAGTATATTCGTACAATAACGAGGCTTGATTTCAAAGTCAAACTTGGATACACTTAGGACATAACGCCTATTTTGGAATACATTATTCCAATATAGGCGTAGTTCGCAAGACGTATTCCGTTCCTGTTACGATCAACGAACTAGTTTCAACATAGATCAAGTACGCCGCAAAACAGAGTTAAACTACTCTCATTAACAACACTACAAATAGCTGTACAAAACTTTATTAAGCTTCCGAATAATAACAATGACAAAACAAGGCACAATTTCCTCCCATTTTACTAAGGTAACCTCATAATATGGTAACAGCAAACCCATGTAATTTTCTCCAAGTCTATTTGATAATATAATAACATGAACACAACCCCGCCATTTTGGACCAAAACAGCAATTTTGGTGGCCTTCGTTAGGCACACCCAATGTTTGAAACAAAGAATTTATGTAGAGGGAATAAAGACACATTTTCTGTCAAAATATTTTTTGACGTGATAACGTCTTATAATTCGATGAAGCCGGCTGCACGCCCGCAAAACATGACGTCATGTAACGTGACCGCCGTTACCTCGCCGCCGGCGTTACCTCGCTCTAAGGCGTAGTTGAAGTTGTCACGTTCAACTAACGTCAGTAACCCGACTTTACAGACAACCATTTTTTACAACATTTCTTTTTTCTTTGATAAAAAAACAAGCACCGACTTCAACTTAAAATTAAATTCAGAAAATAAGATGCTATGACTACGTCGTCCAGGTAAATGATAATACTAGCTCTAGAGTATTTTCTACCGGACAAGGGAATCATCAATATCGATTTACAATAAAAATTAGCGGAGATATCGCTTAACATACAAATAGGACATACAACCGAATTGACCACCTTCTTTTGTATTGTTGGTTAAAAATCAAAATTGATAAGAAATTTCGAGATTTCTTTACCTAGCTAGTTGCCATACAACAATATAGTAAGCTCCCACTAATAGAATAAAAAATACCAGAAAAAACAGTAAGGCACGCATTCCACTTAAGGTTGAATTTCCTTGGCTGAAACCAACCAGTGCTGCCATGTAAAACCAGATAAAATAATTTAAGTCAGTTTTGTGGGAATATTATTGCTGTCAAATGGTTCAAAGCACTTCCGCTACTCTGCGTTATGTTACTGAGGTATAATTTTAGTATTACTAGTTACGAGCTTTATCATAAATGGAATATTTTTCTGCAAGAGTTTTTTTTCCTACTCTTTAACCCTTTTTCCTACGTTGGTTATTTATTCTAACTCCATTGCCGAAATAATGAAAAGGCTGCGATCGAAAGGCTGTAAACTTTGTAAGAGTTGTGTACGTTTTTTGATTTGCTAAAATCTAATGTAGGTAAGTACTTAAATTTTTGTGAGTCATTTTGATGCCACAAATATCGAAAGTGTCATTAGCAATTTGAATATATGCAAAAAAAAACGTTTTTAGAGTAGCGACCGTTTGACCGAAAAGCATGAAAAATGGGGATGAGTTTTGAATTTGAGTTTTCAATTGAAAACAAGAAGTTTGAGAACTCAAACTTCAAAACTCATCCCCATTTTTCATGCTTTTCGTTAAAAACAAGAAGTTTGAGAACTCAAACTTCAAAACTCATCCCCATTTTTCATGCTTTTCGTTGAAAACAAGAAGTTTGAGAACTCAAACTTCAAAACTCACCCCCATTTTTCATGCTTTTCGGTCAAAGTTTGAGAAAAAGAAAGAAAGAATGCTCCATTTTAAGATTTTTATAGATAGCAGTTTCAAAATAATAAAATACAGATCACTGTTGTCCAAGTAACCCGGTAAATTTTCTAAGGAAATACAATTTTAATTTTAATTATCAATGCTTAAGTCCCGAGTCCCCAGAAACCACTTCTTGAGATGAAATTTCAATTTGGTGCCACTAAGCAGCCAACCTTGAATAGGCTATTAACTTTGTACCGCGCTACAAAATTGTTTACAAAGATGGCTTTACTTCGAGCCGATAAACAAGATGTAAGGCTCCGTTAACGTTGGAAAGAAGTGACAGCATTGTGTCTGTTTGGGAAATTATAGGTGACCCGTGAGGTCGTCGGTGTCACGACGTCACACAATAAAATCATTACTCAACAACGTAACTATATTTTGTGTGTCTGTAAACGACAATGTACTAATTAATAAATAAAAACAATATAATTTAAAAACTCAAAAAACCCGACTGGGTAAAAAGTGAACCACACTACGTACATCTCTCGGAATCGGAGAAAATTTAGTAGTGGTAGGACTCTTAGCAGAGTCCGCCTGGGGAAGTACCATACCTTTGCCAGTTATTCTACCGCCAAGCAGTAATGTGTCAACATTACTATGTTCCAGTTTGAAGGAGAATGTTTCCAGAGAAATTACAGGGCTTAGAGATATAACATCTTAGATCTCTGGGTGACGAGCGCAGTGCATTGGTAGGTAATGATTTGCACTCTTCATGTCCCAATAGCTGCGCGTCACTGTGTTGTTATGTGGCAGGCATGTTACTTACCATCAGACACATGTCCTGTTCGTCTCGCCACTCTTTTTAAAAAAAAAACTATGTGGTCAACAACTGAAATAGAAGAAGACCAAGACCTCTCATTTGTAAGTGATCTAGTTGTGCTAATAACAGTGAAGGAAGCCACAGAGTATACAAAATGAGACAATAACCTACCTGCTATTCTAGATTAAAACCAAATTGTGTTCCAAACTTTAACCGGGAGGTTTACTGTCTAATTTTATAACCAGCCATAGCTTTGACATTGATCTCTCTTTTCTTTTCGCTTGAAATAATAAAGACAACAATAGCAAAGCCAAAGCTGATTAATTTAGGAGGTATGGACTACAGGCCCGTGAACAAAATTTACGTAGTAAATGAACCACCAGGAGACCTATGTAGAATTATAGAAGAGTATAAAGTAATTAGATTCAGCACTATGCCGTCACTTGTAAGCTGTCCAACTGAGTACAGTCGAAGAGGGGGGGTTGCAATCCTCGATCATTTCTCCTCGTCGCATGATTTTTGTACGATGATGGCAGTGCTTCTTCTTATTATTTTATTACTTTATACCTATTTTATTACTTTATACCCTTCTATAATCCTACATAGGTCTCCTGGTGGTTCATTTACTACGTAAATTTTGTTCACGGGCCTGTAGTCTAGTAGGAAAATCGATCCTTTCAGCCGTTCTAATGTGATTGAACAACAATCATCCAAACTTTCTCTTTTATGATTTTAGTAGGATTTCAGAAATAAAATGAAAGTCACTGTAATCTTTTAAAGACATTAATTTATTTTGTCGTTTATACAAAGGATGGGTTTGTGCTTAATTACAAAATTAAGTTTTCCGTACAGGAAGAGGCGAAAACGGTTGTTAATCTTGCCGAGGTTAATGCACCAACATATCTGTACGGTGGAAGTGAGGGAACCACTGTAGAATTTTTAGACGGAATTGTAAATTTTGTCTAATTATTTTTGCTCTCCTTTTTTGACTATTCGACGGATATGTTGGGTGAGTGCGTTTGAAATTGGCCACTAAAATAAGTCAACCGAAAGGGGTGCTTTTGACATTAGTAATTTCCGTTAACTGAGGTTTGTTACATCCTCCTGTTTATTATTGAAGGTCGATATCCTTTGAAGACGTTTCTATAGCCATATTGTACGGCTGACATTGCTTGTATAATACTGTTTATTGCGTGATTTATTACTCTGCAATACGTCAATGTATTCTGTTACAATACTAATGATAGAAAATACTGTTTTAACGTTAATATTGTGTAATTATCATAGCAAAACTGGACGCTGTTTTTTAGATCTATTTGAATGATAGTTTTACTGAAAACCGTATTCTGGTTTGGAGGGCAATGCTTCGGAATAAATTGCAAGGTAAGAGATAAATCATTTTATAAATGAAAGTGACACGAGCAGTGCTGAACTAAGCAGTGGTTTAAACTCTTCATGTTCAAATAGACGCAAAAGACAAGGCTGTTTTACGCTCAGATTTATTGCTTAACATCAGGTGCACGCTTTGTTTGTCAATCACTCTATGGTATAAAGAAAACTATTCCCTTCAAATACGTTAAATTTTGACATTACAATTTGTCCGTCGAATAACTAGCAAATTTGTCGCATTTTATCGTAACACAAAATTAATTTGTTACAACCAATCTCATCAAATATGGTATAATACAACATGTATGTTCAAAATACTTACAAAAATTAAAAACATTACACAGGACTTAGTGGCGATCTAAATTATTTAAGTTAGGTATCTTTTTTGTTACCGACAGTAAGTAACCGACATAGCTCACCGAGTTGCCAAACTTAAGTGGCAATGGGCGGGGCACATAGCTCGCAGAACTGACGGCCGTTGGGGCTGAAAGGTTCTTGAGTGGCGACCACGTACCGGAAAACGCAGCGTTGGCAGGCCTCCCACAAGATGGACCGACGATCTGGTGAAGGTCCCCGGGAATCGTTGGATGCGGGCGGCGCGGCGCAAGACTGGTCTTTGTGGAGATCCTTGGGGGAGGCCTTCGTGCAGCAGTGGACGTCCTTCGGCTGATATGATGATGATGATGTTTTTTGTAAAGCGTTAGGCAAATGACGAGAATATTTTTTACAATGCGCGCCCACACGACTATGAAAAGTCGACTCCTTGAAGTATTTATTTATTATCTATTCTATCGTTGAAGTTAGATATCTATCATGCCTACACACACACTTTTTTTTATTTCATTACCTCAAATTCAACGCATTGGTACAACCTTTAGAAGACGATTAAGTCCAGTGTAATGATTTCAATAGTACAATAATTCAGAAGATTGCGTACATATAATTGAATTGAAAAAAAAAATGATTTCGAATATTAAATTAACAAAACTTAACACATACATATTTCTATGTTAGATAGGTACAAGGGTACAAAAATTAGTTACACAATTACACATGGATCTATTAATTCTCTCTCTTAGTAACATCACAATTATAACTTACACCTTATAGCTATATAAGTAATTACTAATTTCTATACAATAAACAAATATTCAAGATTCGCATTAACTTAAGATGGAGGGAAAGGGACTGGATACTATGCGACTTAGGTCGTTTTAAAAATAATGTTATCTAATCTAAATTATAAAGTATGCGAAACAGAGGGTATAACTGGAGGGCACTGCTGGTAATAAATTATATGACATAAAACAGACAATGAGAAAATTTAACCAATTTCAAAAACTGAGGTATCTAATCAATTCACAGATTTTTTTCTCTTCCCCTATTCGAAATTCACTGAAGTCAGCAAAACAATTTGATTTTTAAATAAATGTAAGCAACCCACCCACTTTTTTGTTCCCATTGCTGGGATTCGCTGTCTTTTCTCTCTCACAAGGAGATAATGAGGGTCATAATCCATCATGCTGCTCAAGTGCCAACCCGCAGTTGTTGTTGGAAAACATTTGTATGTCCTCGAAACATAATATAAAGAAAGATGCTGAAGGTGTGTACAAGATTTGTTTTTTTTAAGAAACAAAAACTTTAATTGCAACACAGAAAGTATTAATGTTTTTACTTCTGTCACGTATTTACTGGACCAATTTTGAGTCGACTTCAAGAAATGAGGAACTCTTTTCTCAATTCGGCCGTACCTAAGTTTTTTGCATGTATGGTTACGCGATAGCTTTACCAATTGTAAATCGATTTTGATCATTGTTTTTGGTTTGATAGACTTTGGTACACTTCAGAGGTGGTCCTATTTAAATTTTATGGAAATCGGTGCTATCTCGTGCTTGTCTCAATGGCGCATTCCTACTACCTCGCTATATTATTGTGTTTAGTTTATTTCACAACATTTTTGTAAAGCTTTTGTAAATTAAACAAAAGATTTTCTTTTTAGTTTGGTGGACAATTCACACACAACACCATCTGACCCCAAACTAAGCAAAGCTTGTGATATGGTGGCCAGATAGCTGATATAATACTTATATAGTTTAAAATACATACTTATGATACATAGAAACACCATTTACTATTTGAAGTCGTTTTGTTTTTGTTTGTTTGTGCCGTTTTCGAGGACTGTGGTATATACATATTTGTTGCTTTGTTGGTATGCGCACATTTTGATTACGTACAAACTTCCGAAAATACGTTTCCGTGTAACTTCATGTTTAACTTAACTTACGATTAATATTTATGCGTTTCAACTTCCTCTGCTCCTTTCTGGAATTGATATCGTAAACAGAGTTTTCATTGGATAAACTTTCAATATTGTTGTTATAAGTATATGCCTCTTTTATGTTACGTTACCAACGGTTGGTCTGGTAAGCTACGGATGGTATAATCGGGAGTATGGCAACTGCCGATCCGCGGGCCCCCTGGTTCGAATCACATGGGCTCCACTGACTTTTCTAAATCATGCCGCTAACTTACATGAAAATTGTGAATGAAAACAGTGTGAGGAAATCCGACATATCTTAGAATATGGCGAGCTCATGCGTCACCCTCCAACGCGCAACGGGACAGCATGGTGGGTTATGGTCTTGAATCTATACTTGTGAGAGAATGCCTCGAGTCCCAGCTGTGAGAACATTTAGTGGGCTGCTAATGCTGATAATATTTACTTCATAAAAAAAATGTTATTTAATATGTAATTGTACTCGTTTGTTAATGTTTTTCTTAATATTAAAATAAACTGGACATCCAGAAATCAAAACAATTTAGAATTAATCTGTCAATGCTTTGCGTCGAACCAATAATGTGTAAATTTTTTATTTATTATATTTTTTATTTATATTATTATATATTATATTGTAAATTTGTGAAAACTTACGTACACATTTAAAATCAATACACGGGTAACTCACGTCTGCTGTAGTCAGTCCAGTCCGACTTAAGTTTCGAACGCGACTTAAGTTTTTTTCAAGGAGAGTACACACACGTAATCACAGCTCGATTGGTGCCAAACTGTGTGTCTACCACCTAACTAAAACTGTCATAGCGTTGCTATTGCTTTCTTTTTTCTTTTCGCTTAAAATGACAGAGATAGCAATAGGAAAGCCAAAGCAGATTCAGTTTTAGTAGTGGTAGGACTCTTAGCAGAGTCCGCCTGGGGAAGTACCACACCTTTGCCAGTTATTCTACCGCCAAGCAGTAATGTGCAAACATTACTGTGTTCCGGTTTGAAGGGCAATATTTCCAGAGAAATTACAGGGCTTAGATATATAACATCTTAGATCTCTGGGTGACGAGCGCAGTGCAGTGCTAGGTGATGATTTGGACTCTTCCTGTTCCAAGCTGTAGCTGCGTGTCACTGTGCTGTCATGTGGCAGGCATGTTGCTTACCATCAGGCACATGTCCTGCTCGTCTTGTCACTCTTTATTTATAAAAATAAAAAAAAGACCCGCTGCGCTGGTCTGACTATAACTGAAATACCCGTACATTAATTTAAAATTTGTAAATGCTTTGCATCGAATCCTGCATATCCCGGGTTTGGATGTAAACAAACACACCTCCAAGTTAAATTGCTCCAGGCAACTACTGTTTGTAAAGCAAATCACTAGGTATCGGACATTGTTCTAAAGTTTGAGAACTCCCGATATTAATATTTGCTGCCGACCGCTCGATTTCAGTTAGTGTTAGCTTGTTATTGGTTTCAGATTGTTTGTGACGAGTTAACTGCGTAGTATTGTCGATGTGAATTTGTACGACTTCAGATAAAGAATAAAAAGTTTTGTTAAGCAAACTTAGGTGTTTGTTGGTCTCGCCTCAGCGAAATGGTCGTATTTTGCGTTTAATGTGTGGTGGAAACTTGTACTTACAAATAACTATATTGTAAACTATATATGAATAACCAAAGCAATCGTATTTTATAATCAGTAAAAACCATTTATATTATATCATGCAATGATGTTTCAACAAAAAAAAACTATTGGGTTTCAAACCTATTCATGTCGTTTGATGCAACAAGAATAAATATTCAATTGAATATTAATGAAAAATAATAAAATAGCTTCGAACTAAATATGTTTTGTGTATTTTTAAATAGGTTTGTGTATTTTACGTATAGTAACTATTGATGAAGTATAAAAGCATCAGTAAGTTAAAAAAGACCACCGCCATAACTACCTTACTACATGAACTACAAGTACATGAAAGGTACTTGGAATGAGTAGTGAAGCAAATTCGACCGATTCGTCCATTTTATTATGTGATCAACGCCTTTTAAGTAAAACAGACATTTGGAAAATATTTTCTTTTGAATACCATCGAAAGTTAAAAAGTGTCAAATTTTACTCGTAATATTTGATTAAACTCACAGATACACATCGAGACAGCTAGAATGAACTGAAAAGTATCGACCATAGGCACCAAACTTAGTTGTTCCAATCCAGTCAATTCAAATGTAGACAACACTGCCGTATGCAGGTTAGGTCATTTATTTCTAGTCTAGTCGTCGAGTTGGCCGAGATTAGTTCCGGAGCTCAGAGAGATAAAAGCAAAGAGACCAAAAGAAATAGAACCTGATGGAGTTTGGCTAACTAGTGCACTGCAGTTTGCGTACACTTTTTAACTACGAGCGAGCTCGCATTTATCACTTGAATTTTGGAGCGTATATGATTCTCCGTTAACTTTTTAGGACTCTTTACAGTAATCTAAGAATAGGATTTTACATTTGGTACAGTGTTTTTATGTATTGGGAATTGGGTAAAATATATGAATGGTATAATGTTAGTAGATAATACAGTGACGGTAATATTGCAGTGGGTTTTGCTAACTTGGTGAAAATTATATGTTTTTTTGCTCACATTGTAATGTGATAATAAAATACAAATAGCAATAAAATAAATAATACGTAGATACACAGATTACTGAAACGAAACGTTCAGCCATCTGTGCGTATATATAAATACATATTTAATCAACAGCTTATGTTTATGGCACAGTAAAATGTAATTTTTAATTCTTGTATTGTATAACTGTAATCTGATAACTAATATAATGGTTTGAATGTTTAAAAATGTTTTCAGGAATATGAATTGAAAAAATAGTTTAAATTTAATTAATTACGACATTAAGGTGAATAATAGAATTCATCTTCATCAATCTTAATCGCTACTTAATTCTAGCCTAAAATAGTTGTGCAGGGGTTTGTTTACAATCTACATGTCTTAGGTAATGGAATAGTAAAAATGAAATGATCATAAAGATATATTCTGAGCACACATTCTAAAATTAAAGTTATAAATAAATGATTGCGGATTTTTTTTTTCATTGTAATATATAACTACGACAGCATTCATCTATTTTAGAATGTGTTCTCAGGATAAAACTTAGACTTTTTCAAAGCATTTTAATTTCAATTAATTTAAGATTACTTCTTGCCACAAAACATCGAAAATAAGTAAAACATAACATTTTACGTAAAAAATAAACAAACTTTGACTAAAATTACTACTATTGAATGTACCAAGTGTGTATTATGTATCCAAAATTCACATTATTATATGAAAAAGATGAAAAATAAAAATGGAGCGTAACTTAAATTAATATTTTAATAAGGCAACTCTTGTGTTTCATTAGTATTTCGTCATTTCGATCAAAGTTACGAAATTACCTGTTAAAATAACTTCGAATGAAATCACTCACATAACAATGATCGAACTTGACTAAAAAGTTCCTTTGACCATCTATTTTAAATAATTGGTTTTAAAGGATTTACGTGAATTTACACATACTTTTTTATACTCTTACAATTTAAATTCATTTTAATTATTTTATTACAAAAACAATTTAAACAATACAATACTATTTCACTACTAATATATTGCTTAACATTGACTCACGATACATTTGACACATTTTAAATAATGTCAAATAATTCATTTAACATCAGCATTCATTGTTAGTTTTACAGATATAACAAAAACAGATTTATTACGTAATCATAATCATGTGTAGGAATTGTCGGGGATTCTATAATTGTATGAATTTATCCAGTATTTTTACAACATTTAATAACAAATGTTTTCGAAACAAAAATAAACTCGTCAAACTTTTATTCCCCTCTATTTTTGAATTTTAATTGATAAAATGAAAAAAATAATAATAAAGAACAACTTAGTGCTTTCTTAGAGGTCCCTGTTTTTGTTATATCCTGTACTATGATTTTTTTTTTTTTAATTACTTTTATTCTAATTATATTTTATTAAAACATTTAATATAACGTGACGCAATAAAGTTTAGTATCCAATTTATTTTCTTACTTTATTGTTTTTATGTATTATCTTATGAAGTAACTTAATTGATTGCCCATATTTCAAATTAACTTTCTTACCGCAAGTTCATCACAACATAGAACATAAATTGACAACAATTCTTAATCTAAAGTAACAATAATTAGCTACAATATTAACAATGTCATGATGTAGGTAAGTAAATAATCAACTCTGAAATTATTAACCACTTTAAATACTTACATAATTACCCATATAATATATTATATTCGTCTTCATTCCACAAAATCATAATCAAATACATTTCACTACTTACTCTCAGGTTTACATGTGTTACTTTGCTGTTAAATTTAATAGAGTAAGGCTTTCGTCTTGCGCGTCTCGGTCTGGAAAATTTCGAGAGTCTGACGTTTTTTTTCATATTTTCTAAACTCGAGATTAGAGGTAGCTACCTCGAGTCTTGAAAAAAAACGAGACTTAAAACACACTTAAATTTCATTTAATCCTGGAAACTGTAGTTTTTTCGGCTAATCTGTAGAGATTAGTGATCTAATTAGTATAAGTAATTTTTAAGATATTTTCAGATTTTTATTATTGAGAGTAGGGCGCACATTAGTAAATGTTTGCATCTAGCTGAGTTTATAAAAAAAACTCTGCTGTAGTTGATTGTTGATACAGAACAAAAACATTTTTAATATATTATAATTATTAAAACTTTGCACGTTACTTTCTACTTCTAGTATGAAAAATCATTTTATGTTTCTTTGATTTAAGTCTTGAAAGTCTGTTTTTCGGAAATTTTGAGATCAGATCGAGTCTCATTTTTTTCCGGGAGCTGGGTACTTATTATTATAATGAGACCGAAAGGCCCAGTATGGACCAAGACACAACATACCTCGTTTTATATAATTCGTATCCACATTGCTATCGCTCAAAACACGGCGCTAAGCTCGATCTATCTTTGTCACACGGCAGAGATAGATCGAACAAATATCCCAGTATAAGACAAGGATAGAAGCCAACACGAGCCATGTAAACGCAATAGCAATAAAATAGTCACATCATCACATTATTTCCAAAAGTATTCCGCGAGAAGAGACAAAACTGTAAGCATTTGGCAATTCATGCCAAAATATTCGAGAAATTTACTCAACGCAATTGACAGCTTTTTATACGACCATTTCACGGAAATGGTGGTTTCAATTTGATTGTTATTACTGACCTTTAGTGTAACTTCACTTTGTTGGCATAATTTGACACTCAAGCAATTCAAGTTAGTCGTAAAAGCACAATTTTAAACTAATAGTTGAATGTTTTTCTTGTCATCGACATAGACGGACGCATTTATTTGTTGCACAGATTTTCATAAGCCTCAAGATAAGCTCTGCCTCTTCTCGCGTCTCATTTTTCAATTCTAAATTAGAAAAAAAAAGGAATAACTACATTTAAGTGTTAATACACGCTAGGTATACTACTTAGACGAAGAAAATTTAGTAAGTATTTATCATAAGATTTATTTTTTAGCTAAGACATTAGATTTTCCTTTTTTTATTTAAAAGGTTTATATATTATTTAAATGAGGCGACTAAATAAGTGTAAAAAGCCTGTTGAAATTTTAAATACTTGATTAATTCTGATCTAAAGATCTAAATGCTGACTCGTTATTTTACATTGGGGTTTTTACTTAAAAACAATAAGTTCGAATGCATAATTTCGGAATAGTAAGTTCACCATTTTATATTTTTCAGAGGCGTTTCAAGGAAAATGTATGTAAAAAATCTAGGAACAGAGTAGGTACTTACAATAAACGGAACGTTGACTACAGCACAACTTTATCACATTTTTTGATACAACAGCAGTAAGTAGTTCAGAAACAATAAATTAACCAAAATATTTTGAACTGAAAGCACTTATGCTTTTACCAACGACCGTTAATGTCTTCTGCTGTAATGTAAAATTAATATTTTTTGCTAAAATTTTGATGACAAAAATAACAAGGATAAGGTTTTAGTACTGTAAATTAAGTAATTAGTATTACGTACCTACGAGAAAATTGTGCAAGGAGTCACTATAATAATTTCAGGTTTATTGCAACCCATATCTCAAAAACAAACGTATAATTTTGCTTTGAAATCCGTAATTTTGATTGGAGTCGAAATATAGTTGGCTGGAAAAGTTTTTCATTTCAAAAACAATTTAGGAATTATCTTTAAAAATACGAACAATGCATAATTACAGCGCCACAAAACATCATAACTCTACACCTACCTAAACATATGGCTTATTTGCTGTTGAATTAACATTGAAATTCGTACAGTAATATTTTATTAAAGTATTGGTTACAAAAACCAAGAAACCAATAAATCTAATTATTTTAAACTTTCATAGATTACATAACAGCAAATAAACCACACCATTTGTGTAATTTTTGTTCCAATATGAAACATGATAAAGAATCGGGATATATAACAAAATTTATAATAATTATTCTAAGGGTTTTAGTAAATTTATAAGCGTAATGAAGTTCAGTAGTCACAGTGTGCATAGTAAAGACGCCATCAGTACAAAATATATGCTCCAAAAATATCGGGTTCTATCACTTTTCTCCTCAGAGTTGGGAACGCTTCATTCGACGCACCTGTGGATGAAAAATTGCTCTTTGCGGATAAACTTTCCAACTCAATGAGTTTTCCCAACACTATGAAACTTGCTTAAACTATAATGTACCAACTTCTTTTGTAAGAGCTATAAATAAGAAAAGCTTAAACGTGATCGGCAGTCACATATCTACACTTTGATTTTACGTTGTTTATTTACGTAGCGTAAATAGCATTTTAATTGCCTTATACTTTATTGAAAGACACCATGTGTTTACTTTTTTTCCTTATTTAAACTATTTTACAACAGTGTAAGTATTACAAATATACATGAAAATGGCATTCATTTAGTCCAATAAAATATTAAAAACACTAAAAGCTTGTTTAACCTACTAAACTTAAAATACCTATTAGTAAATAAAATACATTAAAATTAAAAAAATATTTTTGAAAGTATCGCTGCCTACTGCCGACAAACTAATGTGCACTTTTCCAGAATGCTGTATGTGAGTATGATTTTTTTGTGTGAAACGTTTAATAACAAAAAAAAAATTAATGCTGATTTGAAAAAACTGAAATGCTGATACTGTTCGTGGCGAATGCTAGATACATACGTCGAAAAATTTACTATGCACTCTCAATTTATCTTTTACTTCCTTGAATATTTTTTTCACCGGAATAAAAATCTGGTTTGGTAAACACGACATTAATCACACAAAAACAAGAACGCACGCACAAAGAAAAATCGTTTCGATCAATCGAGCTTGTCGTGGAAGTGTTTAGGCGTGCGAGTAATTAATTAGTGCTCTCACTTACCCGAGAAATCAACCGTTAGAATTGACTCTGCGTCGCCGTCCCGTCGAATGACTCCTCATTAATCAATCGCAGCTTCACCGACTCCCGCCGGAGGTTGTAGCTTGTCGATATGTGGCAATGTTTCACATCAACTGTCAGCAAGTCTTCATTTAACTCCACACCACTTTTCTCCACGTCAGCTGCAGCGCTCGGCTTCCTCTTGTGTCTGAACGAAGTCCCGCGCTGTGAACTCGAGGTCAAGTAACTGTCCGTCGTCGTGTTTCCGTTAAAAGTCTTCTCTGCATTCCCCCCTATCTGCTCAAGCTGTATATTCCCCCTTGGCGCTGAAGAATCAATGCAAGGCATCAGCTGCTTAAATTCCTTCCGAAAGTTCTCATTCATCCATGCATAAATGAAAGGGTTGTAGCAAGTCGAAGACATCGCTATCACGTGGGCAATGAAAAATATCAAAAAGTAATATTTGAGGTGAATAGCGTACATGTAAAAGTCGTTGCAGAGATTGATCAAATTCAAAGGCAGCCATGAAAGGCCGAAAATCATGACCATTGCAATCAACATTTGATTTGTACGACGTTTTCTATTTTTATCCAATTCCTCTTTGCGTGAGTTTTTGCTCGCAGCTTTTGCTTTGGCTCTGTCGTTTAATTTGAAACTGACGCAGGTGTAGCAAAATCCAATCACGGTGAAAGGCAGCAAAAACTGCATTACAGAAGTCACCGTGCCAAATACCTGCCTCAATTTTTCTGACGGCCATGTTTCCTCGCAAAATCTACCGAGTTCAACGTCATAGTATGTCATGAATATAGCGTAAGGTAAAGTAACCGTCACGGAAAACGTCCAAATCATTATGATGACGGTTACACAGGTTTCGATTTTCATCCTCGGCTTGAAGGGGTAGATAATAACAAAGAATCTATCGATAGCGATCGACATAAGCGTCAATGTGGATATGTATACACTGCATCCTTGTGCGAAAGGCATTATGTGACATAATAAAGCGCCCCAACTCCAGTTTCTCCTGAAGGAGTAGAGAGGCGTGAATGGTACAGCAAAGATACAGAGAAAAATGTCAGAGAGAGCAAGATTGCTGATGAAGAGGTTGGTAACGGTTTGCATGGCTTTGTTTCTGATCACAACAAAACAAACTAGAAGGTTCCCGAGCACGCCAAGTACAAAAATAATGGTATAGATGACGCAAAAGATGGATTGTACCCAACTGTTGTCGATGATATCCTCGTAACCGGAACGCGAAGTGCTGAGGTTCCGCGGGGTCCCATTCAAATGCCTCTCGGTTAAGTTTAACGTCGTGTAATTCACAGCCGTTTCGTTCATTGTTTCTACTGTGGTTTCTTCCGCAGTAAAATTCGAGACAATTTACTCTCGGCGTTAAACCGTCAGTTTTACGAGTTTCTACGGCCTGATTTATCTTCGGAGAAGCCTGTAACAAATTTTCTGTTTTAAAGCATCACTGGTCCAATGAATTTGGTAATAACAAGCCCTCAAAGTTTCCATAAAATCCTACAATGAAAGACAGTCTGTTTATTTGGAGCAAACTTTTTTTCCGTTTGTCATAGTGATAGGTTTTGAAGTATAAAAGGCACGGCGAATTCAGCTGAGCTTGCACGTTGGCTCAACGCCAAGCGCTGATTGCGATGTTTGTCATATCTACATGTCAAGTACGTAATTACACGTTCATAACTGCCAGAGTTCAATGGTAGCAAATTTACAACGGCTTGATATACAACAAAACATGACATAACAACAACACTCTATATCGTGTCACACAAAAAGTAATGGCAGACAGAAAATATCTACAGAAAAGTATCACAAGTTCTCATTGCTAACAGTGATCTGTTCCAGCAACCAACATTTAACAATGACAAAACAACGGAAAAAATATATTTGGAATTGAAGAAAATAAATAAAATCATAAATTTAGACTAACTACAAGCTATTCAGTCTGGTGAAATGTATCTTTAGAAACTGATTAGCCTAAATATACGAATCTCATGTATTGGTTACGAACGATTTTATTTATGAGACTTAAACTGCTCATCTCCCTTTATTTGCGTAGGTGTGATTTGAATATGCCCATGACAATATTGTGCTAAGATTACATTCAACCCTTTTAGGGCCCTGTCAGGAATAATTTCGAGCGAGTCCGGTGGGGAACATCTAAAATTGTCTGTTAAATGGAGTGGAAAAAGGCCTAAAAATTTATTTGTTGAATGAATTTTAAATATATTGCTACAAGTTTAAGGGCATGTCAGACTATTAAAAGGATAAAGGTTATTTATTCTTCTAGGTTCTAAATCTTCAGCGATGATCGAATTTTGTGAAAGATCCATATAATCATAGAGACTTAAATAATTTGGTTGCATAAGTAAAACAGAATAAAACAGGAATACCCATTTCATTCGTTTCTATAGTTTTTAGAGTAAGTATAGGAACAAAAATTTCAGAGGCAAAAATACGGTAATAAAAAATACTAGTCTCAATACGGTTTTAAAATTTCAAGTAAAATTTACCCCCGTAGTACACCAAATATGCATTTACTTATTAAGGCCGATTTACATCTGACGAGCGAATGCTCATTCTATCCCCACTGTATCAAATTCATTTGGTGTAAACAAACGTAGAGCATTCTTTCGTTGTTTTGTTTGCGTTCGCAAAGATTCTTTGGAATATATAATATGGAAAACGCTAAGAACGATCTTTCGTTTACACTAAAAGATCGAAAAAGAATGCTCTTGTTCCAGCTCTAGCTCTATGTTCGTTCAGTTTAAATCGGCCTTTACTGGATACTAATAGACTTACGCTTCCGATACGGGTGAATTTTATGAACAAAGTCAAATCGTAATAGAATTCTCTACCGCACACAAAATTAAATAAGAGCAGAATTCATTTTTGAAATGACCACTGGACCCTCTCCGCATCCTCATAAATGCCATGACTGAAACATTTTACCCTAGTGCCAAATGCAATACATACTAGCATAATAGCAGTAAGGAAATTGGTGAGAGCCGGTTTTCACGGAGCGGTTGCCAACCGCGCCCCGCCGCGCCCGCGTGCGGGCGCGGCATATTTGTATGTAAAATTGAATTCAAAACTCACGACGCGGTTTACGGCCGAGGCGGCTGCGGCAGCCGCGCGGTTCTTGCGCAGTAGAAACCGCGAAAACCTGCGGTCTCGTAAGTATTGAAACAAAACTGTCACCCGTCGCGGCGTAGTAATTTTTATTTAACCGCTTCCTGTTGACTGATAAAGTTGACATTTGGGCTTTTTAGTCCTAATGATAATTTTATTTATCTATGTATGGTATCATATTTTAATTCTGTATGTATTGCATCAGTGCCCACTGTTTTACCCGCAAAGTTCCATTGTTTTCCCCGGATAAAAAAAATTGATTATCTCTGTTATTCCATATCTGTGGTTTTTTCAATCCGAGCCATTCAGACGTTTTGACGTGATAGAACAACAAACGTCCAAATATATATCACATTAGTAGGATTCAAAACCATAAAATTCACTACCACGGCTACTGCCAGTGGCATGTCCACTACCATAATAATAATTTGTTTTCGACCCAACTTTTCAAATTTTTAAAATCACATATTTATATTTCGGATGCATGTACAAAATTGTAAGGTGAATCAATTTGTATAATAATTTGAAAGGCATCATATTGTATTGTTTTTAATTGTCAAGGTAATTAACTGGTTGTTTTGATAGTGATTATATTCTCATATCTGGAAGAAAAATTTGGGCTTCAAATTAATTTTGCCGCGCTTCTCACGAGATCTGTACCTACGTATTGGGGTATAAAAGGAGAGCTATGTGACAAGTATCAGCTTGCCTCAAATATCTACCCAAAATTTGCTGCTAGCTCTCGGAATGTTAAGTCCTGTATAGTGTCACTTCTTCCCACAATTATTAAGAAATTATACTTTTACTTCTGATATTAAACTATGATCAACTCGAATTGATACTCGTAATATTCCAATGAAAAAGACATCAAATTTTAACTAGGATAATATAAATATGTAATTCAAAAACAGTTTAAACGAAACAAGTGTCCGTTTATAACGGAAGCCACGGATAAAATATCGTAGATTATGTTAGTTTGCTTCGTCCATACTGCATGTATAGGTCGTTGGCTTCAGTTTGCACATTCAAATTTATTCCGTCGCGTGTTCCGCTCAGATAGTTCCGTGTTTAACATTATTCGACACTAATGCCCGCCTTCCACTGCGAGCGGAACGGACCCATTACGGACTCCGCTATACTCGTAACGATGATTTTCATACATGTGCTTCCACCAAAGCGGAGACGAGCAGAGCGGAGTGAGCGAGTTAAGAGTCATATACGAGGTTAGCGAGTTGAGCGAGTTTTCCACGGACTCCGTACGAAACTCGCTGAACTAGTTTAATTATATTTCATACAATTATTACTTCCACTGCAAAAGAGTAAAGCAGAGCGGAGCAAGCGAGTAAAGCGGAGTCCACTGCGTTTGCTCTTCTGTTCGTCCTTTGCGTGCCGGTCAGTTTTCGATGCAACGCCACACTATTGCGACGTGATGGACGGATGAGACCCTATTGGATGAATGCTCTTCATTGAAGGCGTGAGAAAATATCCTTGTTTGTCGAATACAAATGACAAAGATTATCGACACGGAGAAAAAAAAGATATGGCTTGGAATAAAAAATCAAAATGAAATAGGACATAGTGAAATTTACATAAACGTCTTGATGCTATGAAGGGCTGCCCAATACTGGTGCTCAGCTCCCTGCTCCCAAAAGGACGCACAACCTCGCTGGATGGAGCGAGAGCTAGGCAGAAAATGAACGGAGTAGTCGTTCATTTCCCACTTTCCGCTTCGCCTAGTTGGTCTCGTTGTCAGCGGAAGGCGAAATAAATTATTTAAAAAACTCTTTCTTAGTCGAAGGCTAAAATTATTTATCATTTCAAATTCCGTTCCGGTCAAGTATTTCTCGCTCATTGCAATTAAGTGGGCATAATGTCCGAACGACACTAGCCAGCTAAGTACTAGCTTGCTATCCTAGCTTGAAAAACTACCCTAGTGTATCCTGGGCATTACTTTGTCCCAGGCACCCGGGCAGTTCCCGCGAGTACTGAAAACTTCTTTTAATGTTTCCATTGTTTCTAAAACTACAGTTTTAAACATAACTTAAGCTTTCACGTGAGTTTCTATTGAAAACATTACAGATAACAGTATCAGCGTACCATAAGCAGCCCACTAAATGTTCCCACTTCTGGGACCACCCGGTCCTGAGTTGTCTGAATTCAAAAGCGTATATTTTTATCAATATGTATTTATTACTCTAAAAAATCGACTTAGCTTTTGGCTCTCAAAGTCAAAGTCAAAGTGCTTTATTCATAAATAATAATTTAATTTAAATTTACCGACAAAGGAGACGGCCCATTTTCCATGGACATTTGCCCCACAGCAAAAGTGCAGGAGACTCGACCAAAATTAGATAATTAAATAGGATTTTTATTATATATTGAGGAGCCGTTAATGTTTTTATTCTGCATAGCGGGCTTTAAGAGATATCAACTAAAACGTTGAAAAAAAATAACGAAATTCCTTGTGTTGTGTGAGTTTCGAACGAATCGAGCATATTTTACATTCTCTTTGGAATCGAGTTTCGAACGAATCCGAGGATGTGTCAATTTTATTAACTTTTTTTTTATTTTGGCGTCGCACGTATTTTTTGTTTTCCCATATTACGTATTTAAATATTTTCAAGTTTTACTAAAAATCGTCAAAGAAGCACGCACGTTCACGAACATCAAAATAAATAATAATCCACCATTTATATTACATATTGCCACTCGAAAATATATAAGTTAAAGAAAATATACAATGAGGCGACATGTTTGTCAAAATGACACAAGCACGTGAAAAACATGGCTGACTTTAAGTACAGTCATTAAAGTACTTTTTATTCACACCAATTTGCAATCCCCGCTTGGCACGTTAGTATTGAATGTACAGTTTGCATTATTTAATTATATGTTATTTTAAATAAATACCTTTTGTAGGTCTCCGGGGCTAATTAAGTACATACACTTGAAACGACGTGGGGCAGAAATGAGCCGTCTCCTTTCATTTATTAGCTAAGAGCTTTTGAGAGACAAAATTTGAGTAAAATTTTTCAGTAAAGTAAAAAAATCAAAGAGACAAAACTGTTCTTAAGTTAGGTTTTATAACACGATGGCAAGTTATTTTATTTTGTTTCCAAAAACAGCGCCAATTGATACACTTTTGTTTTGTTCAACTCCATCGATTTGTTAAACAAAAGTGAAATTCAACTAATGTTTTCGAACAAAGAATAAGGTCGCGACGGATTCGTGGAAACAACTAAACGGGGTCAATAAAACAAGTTAGTTAAACAGGCTTTGGTAGTGGTATGACTCTTTGCGGAGTCCGCCTGGGGAAGTGCGCCATTACCACACCTATGCTAGTTATTCTACCAGCAGTAAAGTGCAAACATCAATGTGTACCGATTTAAAAGGCAATGTTTCCTGACATCCTGAAAAATTACACAGAATAGAGATTTTACATCTCGCTCTTGGATTCATTTTAGCAATAAGGTCGCCATTTGCAACTGTATTTTAAAATTGTTTTTTTATTTATTTTTTAGTAGATATACATATAATGACAACGATTGACGAGACGAGCATGCCTGCCCATAATAGCAGTGATGCCTAACTATGGGAACATGAAAAGTCCAAATTATAAATAAATAAATATAAATAATAAATATAAATAAATTATTGTCTTTATTTGCGAAAATGGGTAATTACAATAGGATCTTATTACGAGTATGTTTACATTGAGAACTCCATAATCAACCTTACGGCATCCAAATATTAGGTTGTCTATGACAACCTAGTAACCAATGTATATTATTGCCTGGCACTCCACTGCGCTTGTCATCCAGATATTTATTTGAGATGTTTGGAAGCACAGTGCAGTGCTACGTAACGATTTGGGCTCTTCATGTTCTTCATGTTATAACTGCGTGCTGTTATGGGAAGGCGTGCTGCTTGATATCAGGGACATGTCCTGCTCATCCTGGTCATGTTCAGACGTTCCAACATGATTGAACAACAATCACCCAAACATCTAAATATTCATACTTTTGCTTTTATAATATTAGTAAAAGTAGGGTTAATAGTATTTTTCTATATTCTACGCGGACAAAGACGCGAACAGATGCCAATAAAAATATACAGAGAGTCATCCACGTTTGATCCATAACTAACATAATGACGAGCAATGGTGTCATCGAGGATAAAACACGCTGACCTAATATATACACACTCATTCTGACTGAAAATTTCGTGATTTTATATGTCAGCCACAATAAAGTTGACGGTTTGATTATATGAAAACAGGTATAATAAAGTACTGCTTCAGTTTCAATTACTACCCTTTTGTAGAGATAGGAAAAATTACAGAGCAGCGAGAGAATTTAGCATATCTACGGGTGACGAGCTTATTGTAGTGCTACGCAGTAATTTAGGGTCTTCACGTTCCAATAGCTGTGTGGTACTCTGCTATTACGGGTACGTGTTAAATTTGCTAGATTATCGGTTTTTAATCGGATACACTTCGGAGATTATGCAACTGATTTGCATGATGTAATACCAGCTCCATTTTTTCTATCGGACTGCTCGTAGCTCGAAAGAGTGACATCGTTTCGTGGCTGACGAAAAGACTCGAACGAAAAAGTTTGACTCTACTTTTGTGATAAGAACGTATATGCTGTGGAATGTGATGCCTGATTGGGTTTTACTCGATGGTTAGGTACAGTCTTTGTATTATCAAATCGAGATTAAATTGGTCTCTTCAAGACAAGCACGTTTTGTCGTAAACTGTGTAATCGGTTAATATCAAAAGAGATGGCGGTCAAGAGTAAATCTATACTATGTTAATAAGGTTCATTTTTGCTTGTCTCACTCTATGTTATTACAGATAACATTAAATACAACGAACGAATATGAATGTAATCACGATGCAAGGGGTGAGTTATAGTGAATGTATGGGGATGACAGATTGAAGCACACCTGACATAAGCACCTACGTCAGTTTCGCTTGACATCATCAGAATATACGTAGTTGTGGACAAATGTAGGTATAACCTATTAGGTACATAATAAAAATGATGAGTTGGTCAAAAATATACCATTTCAATTAGTCGGTCAGGTACACTATGAAAAAATTCGAGACACGTATATTTGTTTTATTTATCAAGTTACCTATTAAAAATTAACAAATATATAGACCATCAAACTTCCGGAGTAGGAGTTGTGACGTCAAATCTACATGAAAATCGTACATAGACATGACATCAATCGAAAGTTATCTTACTAATATAATAAAGGTGAAAGTTTGTGAGTGTGAGTGTGCATGTTTGTTACTTCTTCACGCCTAAACGGCTGAAGCGATTTTAGTCAAATTTGGTAAAGAGTTAGCTGACTGACACCCTTTTTTTTTTTTTTTTTTTTTTTTTTTTTTTTTTTTTTTTTTTTTTTTTAAATAAAGAGTGACGAGACGAGCAGGACATGTGCCTGATGATAAGCAACATGCCTGCCACATAACAGCACAGTGACACGCAGCTATTGGAACATGGAGAGCCCAAATCATTACCTAGCACTGCACTGCGCTTGTCACCCAGAGATCTAAGTTGTTATATCTCTAAGCCCTGTAATTTCTCTGGAAACATTGCCCTTCAAACCGGAACACAGTAATGTTTGCACATTACTGCTTGGCGGTAGAATAATTGGTAAAGGTGTGGTACTTCCCCAGGCGGACTCTGCTAAGAGTCCTACCACTACAAAAATTTTATGTGGGGGAAATACATTTACGTATCCCCACCATGCAGGGACATGGTGAGGTATGTCGGACTCGACACCAGACATGGTGCCCCTACCGACTAAAACCCCCACAGATTTCTTCTGCATGGCCAGGGGTCTGAGTCGCGGGGTCACTTGTCGCACTCCCGTCAACGACCCTGACCCTTGCCAACGCCCTTGCGGACCCGCCTCGCGGAGGGCGTCAGTACCCCCGCATTTGGCTCCAGCGACGCGCCAGAAATCAGCGGCGCGTCACCTCCTCGAAGGCCTATCCCTAGGTGGGGTGCCGGATGGCCCTAAACGTCCGACACCCCAGGCCTTCCGATGGAGACGAGTCGCGAGCCCAGAGGGTCGACTCTCTAGGCTCGCCCCCGTGTCCGCTTCCACCTCAGTGGAGGAGCGCTATTGCTCGTTCCTCCAACTCACAGATCCTCTCACTGCCGAGAAACATTTCATCTCACCTCTCACGGCAATGATGATCGGCAGCAAGAGATCCACCCTCAACAGCTCGTGGAGCTCGTGCTCGTGGAGGACCCTCATCTGGAAGACTTAGGAATTTTACTTGGCCGATACATCAGTCGAGTAACCTTCCCAAGTCTTCCAGTCCCTCTCCCCAACCTCTACACGCACTGCTCAAGGGGGTGAGGAGCGCGTGTGGAAGTTCCCAGCTTCGGCCGGGATTTGCCATCACACAACAAGATGCCACCGAGGCAAGTTGTTGTGTGATGCCCAGGGTGCACCACGTGGAGGTTCCCGAGCCACGCACCCCAGCTGACTGACACCCTGGATTAACATATAGGCAACTTTTTTTTTTAAATAAAGAATGCCGAGACGAGCATTTCATGTACCTGATGGTAAGCAACATGCCTGCAACATAACAGCACAGTGACATGCAGCTATGCAGCAGTGGAACATGAAAGTCCAAATCATTACCTAGCACTGCACTGCGCTCGTCACCCGGAGATCTAAGATGTTATATCTCTAAGCCCTATAATTAATCTGGAAACATTGGCCTTCAAACCGGAACACAGTAATGTTTGCACATTACTGCTTGGCGGTAGAATAACTGGCAAAGGTGTGGTACTTCCCCAGGCGGACTTTGCTAAGAGTCCTACTACTACTTTTTATCCCCAAAAAAATAACATGATCAACGGGAACGGGAATTACGCGGGGCCCTGCTTGTAAGCACTATATGTACCTATATCTTCGTAATTTTTTTGTTTTTGAAACAAAAGTAAATGTACGTGTACAATATTTTTAATAAACTAAATGGCGGAATAATTCGTTTTATTAGTCACCATCCCTATTGTGTACTTTGTATTTATGTTTAGAAATGCTTGGTTTTAAATGTACCTCGAAAATAGTGTATAGGAAATCAAACTTCAATAAGAGAGGAGATGTTCAATTCGGTTGTAAGACTTGCATCTGGTGGTAAACAACGCACCTGCCCGCTACTGCACAGTGCCACGCAACTAAGTTTTTTTTTTTTACTGCTATAGGTTCACACTTGACCGCCATCTCGCCTGATGTTAAGCGACGATGCGGTCTACGATGGAACGTGTTTACCTAGAAATAACCGATTCACTCTCGATTTGAAGACACAAAGATTGTAACCATCGGGGAAAACCCACTCAGGCAACGTATTCCACAGCCTAGACGTTCTTATCACAAAAGTAGAGTCAAATCTCTTCGTTCGTGTCTTTGGAACATCAACCATGAAACGATGTCGCTTTTTCGAGCTACGAGCATTCCGATAGAAAAAAGGACAAGGTGGTATCAGATCATGCAAATCAGTCGCACACTCTCCGAAGTGTATCCGATAAAAACCCGATAGGCTAGCAATTTTACGGGGATGTTCAAGACTTTGTACCTATATATTTGAAGATGAAAACTTCAAATGACTGCATTGTGCTCGTTACTAAAGACATAAATATGATGAGTAATCTTTTTGCCCTATTTCTCTGGAAACATCGGCCTTTAAACCGAAACACGGTATTGTTTTGCAAAAGCATGGCATTTTCCCAAGAAGCCTCTGCAAAAAATCTTACGACATACATTTCTTATGAAAAACCAATATTGAATTGAATTTAGTATATTTGAATTAGATTATTACAAAGGTTGATTTAAGCTTAATTTGCATCAAAGCTAAGACTTAAATCGAGTTACTTTTTCCTTTGAGTTTCTTTATGTGACGGCAAAAAGTCGAAAATTAATCTACCCGAAAATTTAACAGTACTTGAGCTTGAATACTTGAGTCTTTAATAAAAAAAATTGTAAAACAATCGTTACACGGCACTAGTCTGAAAAAAAATGTATTCAATACTAAAGTACCAATTACTCGCTGCCTAATTATACGCCTCCCCAAATAAAGTAGACACGTGTATCGGATTTCTGTCTCTTGACCTCCTAGAGGTCACAATGAAGTATCCCAGGGTATATCAATAATCCCTCACACTAAACGAGTGACTATCTAATTGTATCACCACAGTTTTATAAGAATATTGCTCAGGGAATACATGTACGGACTATTTCACTAACAATCAATTACGGGCTAAGGTTATAAGGTAAAGATGTTTGAATTTGTACTTACAAAAAGCGAAGCGTATATCTAAGCGGATGTATCACTGTTAAAATCACATTTTAGATGGTATTTTAAACTATTTTATTTGTAAAATAACATGTAGAAATATTTTTTGTTTTGGGTGCACGGCGAGGGAGGTTCTGTCTGTGACATGCGCGTAGGTTGGCGCATGCGTGCTGCGAATGAAGAGCCAATTATGTTTGTGTTTCCGAGTGACTACACCATATCGGAAATTTTAGGGCTTGCCCTGTTCCTGTCGTCGAGCGGAGGATTGATGAAAATTCTCGAATAAAAAACAAAATGATTCAACATGTTTTTCGTTAGGTTCTACGTTGAAGTTTACTTCGCTGTGACTGTAGCATGGTAAGATTGTTCTTTATTTGAATTTAACTGCTACGAAATGTTTTATTTAACTAACGACTTTCATACGTTAGTTTATAATAGAGTAATAGACACAATGTTAGTTGATTATTTTACTAACTCAGTTTAAACTTGACCCTAAATTAATCCACAGCAACTCTCTTCTCTAACCATCACACTGGCCAACAGTCTGGAGATGACTTTGAAAAGTGTTATTTTATTGAACTAAGTCGCTGACGGGCAGATACAATAAAATTACGATACGATGAAGCATAATATGTTTAAAATCGATATAATTATGGAACTCATGAGGAATATGTTTGTTTTTTTCGCAATTAGCGTCTAATTAGGTTAATTTAGGAAGGAGGTGAAAAAAGATTTTTGCATTTAATTTACCAAGTTGCGAAGTAAGCGGATTTTTATGGGTCGAACCGTCGCGTCGGCACATATTGATTATATTTTTTAAAATAAAATATTATGTAACCGTAAAATTGTCAAAACAATGTCAGATTATAATCTCACGGTTAGTTAGATTAGGTTAGTTTGCAATCTGACGTTGTTGGATTATAATCTGATGGTTTTTATATGTGTGGCATGTACCTACTTACAACTAGCAGCGCCACGTGATTCCGCCAGCGTATTAAATCCGGGATAAAAAGTATCTAATATCTAAGTGTCATTCTTAACCATCTATCTATCTGGGTTCCAAATTTCATCCCGATCCGTTACGGCGTTCAAACGTGATTGAGCAACAAACATCCAAACATTACAACAAATATCCACACCTTCGAACTTATAATATTAGCAGCATTTAGAGTGACGGAACAGTCTCAGATTTTGAATGGGAACTTAGGAGTGTCAAACACCTGCTGATGTGCCAAAATGATCAATTTATGAGTAAGCATTTTATACGTAACTAAAAGACGCATTTTTGCTAACTCATGCACAATAATATGACATGGTAAATGAATTGTGAAAGAAAGTCACGGTAAGCTCCTCCCTACGGCGGCGCGGCGGTTCAGGAAATGAGGACATATTGTTTCCTCTGGATATTGAAGTCACCCCTCGCGCTCCATACAGCGGTGTGACGGTCGCCGAGTTATTTTTATTTATTTCCCATCGCTACTTTAAAATATGAACAACATAAGCATTCCACTAAATACTCCTATTGCTGGGACTTTTGCCTTCTCTCGCAATAGAGTCAAGGCCATAATCCACCACGCTAGTCCAGTGCCATCGAAAGAACTCTCTCTCTTTTTCTCTCTCTCTTCTTGGAACATATCGGTTTCCACGCGATATTTTTCTTCACCGTTTTTAGAGTTCTCTACCCAAAGGGTAAAAACGGAACCCTATTACTTATAATTAGGACTTTTTTAGATTTATTAGATTACCTATTAATTAGGACTTAGCTGCCCGTCCGTCCGTCCCTCCGTCTGTCACCAGGCTGTATCTCAAGAACGGTGATAGATAGACAGTTGACATTTTCACAGATGATGTATTTATATTGCCGCTATAACAAATATTAAAAATAAAATAAAAATGTAAGGGGTCTCCCATGCAACAAACTTGATTTTTACCGTTTCTTGCTCGATTAGTCCGACCCAAGCAAACTAGATGGCGCCACTAGTAGAATAAACCGCGCTATCGACTTCGTAGTTAGAATCATACAGTAAAATCGAAACTTTAGTGAATTAGAGTAAGATCCCAGAGCTGCCAGACATCACCTATTTTCTGATGAATGAAATGTGGACGATTGAATAGAGTTAGTAAGTACTAAGAACACATGCTTACTCGCTAACTTGTTTAGACGGCCAATTTTGAGATATGGGGTAATGAAGGTACATACAAACATTACTTACTTCACGTATTTCTAATAAGTGATTTTCACGTATGTTGTAGGCAATATTCTTAAAAACAAGGTCTCAATACTCCCAGACACTTTCCGTCGGCCGTTTTGCTTAACAACTCCAAAATAATAACTTAACTTCACTTAAATTCTCATACTCCATTTGTAAATATGTTCGTCAGACAACTATTTTAAAGCTTTTTTTAATAAGACAGATCAATCTAAGGGCCCAATCATCCGCTAAACTCAATTTTAAGTCAATATTTCCTAATAAATGTCTCACTCAGTCTCGCGCTCTTACCCATAGAGGCATAAATGAGTTTAGGGGATGATTGCCCCTTAGATTGGTCTGTCTTATTGAAAAAAGCTTTATGTTGTGATTTTTTTTACAAATACAAATAACTATTTGCCTAAAACATGGAATACAGAAAGGTTCAACAATACTTAGTTTTGTTATACTGAAAATACAATTTAAAGTCTATTCTATTTGTATTATAACCCCAAACTAGGCAAAGCCTGCAATTAATAAAAAAACAATAAACGCTAATTTCAAATATCATCAATATTAACAATGACAATGTCGTGATATAAATAGAGTTTTAATTCACAGAAAAAAAACATGTGATTATCACAAAATGTTTTTGGTTTATATGTCACCGTAAAAATGTTACTACCTACCATAAGTTTATTGTAACGTCGTAACCTTATTTGCCGTAAGATTTTACTAATATTATATATAGTATATAGTTTTGTTTGCAATTTTAAGGTGACATAAACATTCCAGAACGTAATTCTGAAAGGTTTTTACCAAGACCATAAACGCTGGTATTTACAAGTCGAGAATAAATCGGTCTCTTCCAAGTAAGCACGCTCCATCATATATCGCATCATTGCTTAACAACAGGCGTAATACTACAAATATAGGTAATAGGGTACAATTCTTAAAAAAATGCAAAAAAATATTGTACACGGTTTTTTTCTATTGTTTCACAAACATTAAATGACGAAGATACAGTGCTTAGAAGTTTCGCGTGACGTCACTTGTGGGTATAATTTTTACGACGTTACGACTTACGACTCCCCCTCTGACTCTGGAAGTTTGATGTTCTATATCTTCATCGACTTTTAAGAATTTGATAAGACAAAAAAATACGTGTCCCAATAGTTAGAATGGTTTATTTTTGACCCAATCCGCTACCCTTTTGAAAAAAAAAACCTGAAATATCAGAAAAACAGTGCTCCACACTGCAACTGCACTAGCAATCTCGACAAAACAAGCAAAAATGCAAGCTCTTTTCGGGTTCACGTTCTGATTTACTTTGTCTATTAATATTTAGCAAAATAGAACTCTCAGGGCAATACTTTTGCAGATTAATCTGACCTGATTACTTGGTTCGGAGTCGGAATTTTCTAGAAAAACACCACTTCACCCATTCAAAGAACAATGCAAATGTCAACAGTGACGAAAGTAGTGTAACTTTACTACTAATAATATCACTTACAGAGCTAGGATAGTGGCTCCGTCATTTAATCTGCTTGCTCGCTTACAGCGTTTTGCATTTCTTTTGCAAGACTGAGCTGAATGCTCAATGCAATAGCGAGGACAATAAACGGCAGCACAAATGACACTAAAAAACAATGGAACTCTTTATTACAAATACAAATAGGAACGACACTTTTGTATGTTTTAATTCGTTATAAAATTATGCTGCTATATAAATATTATAATTCGGTGTATGTGTATGTGTGTTCGTACAAACTACATACAAGTATGGGTAATATAGAGATGGTAATAATATGACATGAACATTGAACATGAGGTACACAACATTTTTAAAAAAGATATACAAAAAAAATATTTTACAACAAACTGAATTTAAGCGATATGTATCACTTATAATAATTTAACAAACTGATAAAATCATGAACCTCATTTTTGTAGTCCAACCCAATATACCTACGAGTAATACCTATATATTAGCACTAGCTATTACCCGCGACTTCGTCCGCTCGAAATAAATACTAAGGTAAGGCAATACCTACCTATTTTTATACCCAAGCACATTTACGGTTACTAAAAACAGATTATAATAAAACAACTCCATACAATTTCATACAACCCAGTTCAATCCCAATTTCATCCCCGTACAGTTCGAAATTACAAAATTGCTAGAACAAACATTTATTTGCTTCGTGTCAAGTGCCTATATACAGAGTTTCATGGGTTATCTTCAAGGGTTGGGATCTTCCATGTTGACATTCATCCCCTATGTCTACCCCAATTTCACCCCCATACAGTTCGAAATTACAAAATTGCTAGAGCCAACACTCGTTCGCTTCGTGTCAAGTGTAGATACAAAATTTGATAATTTTGAAAATCACGAATTTTTTATACAACCGTTCATCCCTTCTTTCACCCTCTTAGGGGTTGAATTTCGCAAAACCCTATCTAATCGAGCGCCTACGTGCTAAAAGGTACCTCCATGCAAAATTTCAGATTCCTAGTATTTGTAGTTTCTGAAATTCCTTGATGAGTGACCTTTCGCTTATATATATAATTATAGATTATAGATAAATAAATTGTTCTTATCTCATTCAACTCTCTCCTGGCCATGACACCTGAATGTGATTTGTTTGCGGATGCCTGGAAGAGCATCAGATCTGAATGTTTGAAGTACTGCGAGATAAAGGCAGGCAAGGTATATGACGAGGATGATGAATCTTTATTTGTTTGACTACATGAATTGATTTTGACTGTTAACATTTTGCACCATCATGGTGATTCTTTTAAAATAGGTAATGAATTTTTTTTTATTTTTAAGAAAATTCTGTTATTGTTTAGTATAGGTATTTTGATCGACTATGTATACTGTTTAACTATGTATTTACTGTGTATTTACTTGTGACTGTTAATATTTGTAAGTTGACGCATATTCTGACATAGCTGTTGTTCGCAGTTAGGCGTTTGTTTCTGCAATAATTATTTTATTGATAGGTATTTTGTTGAATAGTACTACTCAATAATTGTACTTACTGAATTTGTAAGTGAACTTGTAAATGAGATGCATAAGGTATAGTATTTGTTATTTCGATTAACTAATGTAATTAATTGGTCTGTACGCCCGTTTTAGTTAGTAAATAAATAAATAAATCAGTCTGATGTGTATGCATATTTGTATAAACTCATTTTAAAATGTGTTTATGTTTAATCACAATATTTGTACCATGGCGTCCATGTAGTACTTATCTTAAAACAGAATTAAGAAAACCACGAAATAAGAAAATCACAAAAAAAAAATAGGAACTGTTATTGCATATATTATAAATAAATAAATTTAATATTGGTGGACAGTTTACACACATCACCATCTGACCACAAACTAAGCAAAGCTTGTACTATGGCGGCCAGATAGCTGATATAAATACTTATATAGTTGTAAATACATACTTATTATACATAGAAACACCCAGACACAGTACAAATATTTGAACTTATCAGTCATCACACAAATATTTCCACTGGAACCCACGGCCCTCGGCTTCGCAGGCAGAGTTACTACCCACTAAGTCAGGAGGCCAGTCAAAAATTCATTAAATCAAATCAAATTCATTAAATAGTATACATACATATTTATCAAGCACTTGTATCATTAGAAAACATAATATGTATGCTTAATTTTACGGAAAAGTAATAACTACACTACTAAAAAAATAATTATCTAACAGTAAAAAAAGTTACTCGTTTATAATGGGATCCTGCTTTTTCGCCGAAAATTGATTGGCCGATTATCACTTGCCAACCAACGGTTCGCCGATGTTTCACTTTGACAACTAACGATTGTCATATTTTTGTATGACAACGTTTCATTTGGCAGAATTATTGTTGAGCAGATTATTATATCACTTATCATTTGTTAAATCTTTCACTACGCCAACGAACTTTTAGAAGAATAGCGTTTCGTCAGTGTATCAGTTCCCTTTTCGTACATTTAAATTATGATAAAAGATAAACTTTTTTTACATTTAATCTTATAGCAACAGAAATCTACATACACATTTGCACAATTTCAAAATGTGGAGTGAAGTTTAGGTGACATTGAAAGGAATCGATTATACCTCATTCCAATTCTCTGTGAATAAAAGGTAAACAAATCGATGTCACTCAAAATATGACAGACCAGCATTTCTCAACCATTGTTTTACAAGATAGTTTGTAGTACCTTTCATTGCTTGCCCTTTTAAATTTTCGCCGCATAAAAAGGCTAAATATATATGTATGCATATCATAAACACCCAAATAAATGTTCCCACTGCTGCTGGGACTTGGAACAATCAACACATTGCCGCTGTAAAAAATCGTCAGGCACAAGAATCTGCAATTGCTGAACATTTGATTGATGCTAAAACTGGTCATTGGATCGAGATCCACGACCCGAAGGTTCTATCTACCGAATGTCATTACTACGCAAGAATGGTTCGGGAAGCATTGGAAAATAAAAAACATAGGTATATATTTCAACTACGACGCGATGACCACGATGTCAATAACCGAAAACTAACCAGTTTACAGTTATCGGCGTCGCGAAATCCTCTAATAAATAAATGTGTGCATAGCGCACTTAGTTTGGAGAAACCTGGTGATATGGTTAGTCTTGTGTGTAGTGTTAGTCACCGTGCAATTTTTGAAGCCCAAATGAGGGTAGATGGAGATTTCCTCTCATTTCATAATGAGAATATGGCGGGCATACGTACATTTATTTCCCCCACGTAAAAAAAGGAAAGGCAAAGCATTTGAGTTCGGAGAAGAATGTAACACTAGAAGAAAAGTAATTTAGATGTTTCCTTATGTGAAAACGTTCCTTTTATTTTTAACAATAATTAAATAAGACTGGCCTCGTGGCTTAGTTGGTAGTAGCTCTACCTGCGAAGCCGAGGGTCGTGGGTTCGATTCCCACCCAGTGCAAATATTTGTGTGATGAATTCAAATGTTTGCACTGTGTCTGGGTGTTTCTATGTATAATAAAAATTTATTTCAAACTATATAAGTATTATATCAGCTATCTGGCCGCCATCACACAAGCTTTGGTTAGTTTGGGGTCAGATGGTATTGTGTGTAAATTGTCCACCAGTATTTATTTATAAAAAAAATATCTCGTTCGAATTGTCCTCGTACTACCCAAAACTGATCATTACACTATGACGTAATATTCTGTAAACACATGCAAAAGTTTCGATCAAAATAACACAAAATGTATGTCATTTTAGAGTGAAAACTATACATGCTTTTGATAGTAAACAGCGTAATGTGGAACACGTATTTAGAGGTTTGCGATTTTCTCTCAACTCGTTACGACACAAGAAACCTTTTTCTCGGAGTTCTTTAGTCATACTCTTACTCTTTTATTGATAACGAGTAGTTGCATGTCATATTCAAGGTATTCAAATATTACCAATACAAGTCAATAATTTTAAAAAAAGTAGACGTCAATTTAAAATCCCATTACAATAAAAATCAAATAATACATTATATTAAAATCAAATTACATTATAATTAAAAATTCTAAATTAATGACAAAAATAAATAGAGTAAAATTAATCCATACTGGAATATAATGGAAATGGGCATTTTCACAATATGGGCATGATGGGCAATATGGGTATGTTAGAAAAATAGGCGCGTACTTAATAAGAATAATTTGATGAAAAGAAGTATAAATGTCTTGAATGCAACATTGAGAGTTTGAGAAACACAGATCAAATTGCTAGTACTTAAAATCATATTTCTATCATCCTACCATTACTTTATATAACTTTTAAAATAAGATAGTATAGAATTATTTGATCAATACAAATCTAAGTATATGGTATTTAAGATCGCAATAAAGTCGAATTCTATTTGTGAAAAATATTTTAAGGCTATTTCATAAAAATACTAAGATTAAACGATGTTCATGTTATGGTATCACCTTTGTTTTGGTTTGTTTTGGTTTTCTACACAGCTTATTGGAATGCACTATAGGTTAGGTTATAACTGCGACCAACAATGCCTGAACTGAGCGAACGAAGCAAGCGTGCCGCGGCAGCGGCTGGCAAAGTTCCAGAATCAAATCGCAAAATAAATTTACATACACATTTGCAAAATTTCAGAGTGCAAACGAAGTGTAGGTGAAAACGGAAAAAATCTGTTCTCGGTCGGTCGGAAAGGTACGTTTTACAAACCAAACGTACGGTTGGCAAATTTTTGATTGAGAAATAAAACAAAGTAATGTGATAAGTTTTGCAAATGATTATTCGAAATATAAAAATAAAATTCTGCGAAACGTTAGTTGGCAAGTGATAATCGGCCAAATAATTTTCTGCGAAAAGGTAGAGAACCGTTTATAGTATGTAAAAGTCGCTGAGGCGCTTTCAGATGCACATAATATATATCCGTGGTTATTTACCTGTGCCGAGTCTTTTGTTCCGCCGCGCCGGCCGGTGACCGCGGCGGCCTCATCATATAACTATTTATTTCTAACTACCCTCTGATTTCGTAATAGATATTATTTGCACGTACGATGTAAAATATAATTTTGTAAATATGTTTTTAAATTATAATATTGTTTGTAAATATGAGGTACTTCTCATGTAAGTGAAAATGTATTTTTTATGAGAAATAAATTGGATTAAACCCGATATAATAATGGTTGTACAAGATATTTTGTCTAATTCCTTTTTCCTTTTTGGTCTCAACTTAGGTTTGCAGAGGATCGTCATCTCCGCTGACGAGGTGACGAAGGTCTAAAGTGGAACGTGTTTACTTAAAGTATAAGCACAATTCGATTAGATTTTGTTCGACACGCATTGGCCAGCTCATTTATATATATTTTTTTTTTAAACAAAAATTGACGAGACGAGCAGGACATGCCTGATTGTAAGCAACATGCCTGCCACATAACAGCACAGTGACACGCAGCTATTGGAACATGAAGAGCCAAAATCATTACCTAGCACCGCACTGCGCCCAGATATCTAAGTTGTTATATCTCTTAGCCCTGTAATTTATCTGGAAACATTGCCCTTCAAACTGGAACACAGTAATGTTTGCACAATACTACGTGGCGGTAGAATAACTGACAAAGGTGTGGTAGGTACTTCCCCAGGCGGACTCTGCTAAGAGTCTTACCACTACAAATTAGTATTAATGGACTAGTAGCGACCCGCGGTTTTACCCGTTCCTGTTATTTGATAAAATGCTTATGTGCTATTCCTGACTGTGTTCCAAATTTCAACACAATCGGTTTAGACGTTCCAAGGCAATTAACATCCAATCTTTTGCATTTATAATATTAGTAGGATTAATTGTGTACCGCTTTATGGTTTAACCGTATGGTCTGAATAAATGGATTGCATTGAACCATTGCTGTAAAGTAGTGGTATTAGATTAACATATCTGTGAATGTACTCGTATTATTTAAAATATCATAGCTTCTTAGAGCATTTGTGATGAAAATTAATAACAAATAGGAAATGGATAGAGTGGGTACCTGGTGTTTTCTTGATGATACGATCGCTTATTATTTTAAATTAAAGTCTCTCGAATGTCACTGTAGTCTCTGGTGCGGATATGTATTTTCTCACAGTCGATTTAGCTTATCACACGCGGCCGCAAATTATCGGATTTATTCATTTGGATTAAATTATTTTACACGGAGATGATGTGATTTAGCGCGAATGCGTTTTAGGCGGGGTTCAACGCTGAGAATAGAATCCTCAAAGGTTCAAAGACACACTGATTGTCACTGATGACTAAAGGGTAGGTAGGAAATGAAGGAATGAGTTTTTGAAATGTGTGTGTGCATGTACTCGAGTAATCATAGATCTATATATATAAAAATCAATGCCACTTTTCGTTGTTAATGAACTCCTAAACGGCTGGGCCGATTTTAATGATTTGTTTTGTACACGTTTAGGTAAGGCCCTGGATGGTTTAGATTCACAAATCAGCCCGGCAGATGGCGCTTTAGTTGGTTATTATCCGAGCGAAGCCGGCACGGGCCGCTAGTAAATGATAAATATGTTTTAGAGAACGGCGCGTACAGTATTTGTAAAGAACTTTTAGAAATTCGTGGGGACTCTCGAGAGAAGCAACGCTGCTAGCTATTAGAAAAACCTGAGAAGCTGTGGCGTATTTCGAAATCAACAATAATTTTGGTATATTCAGAGGCGGATTATCCTTAGGGTAAACTAGGCACGTGCCTAAGAACGTGAGGGTATAACAGTACGTGCCAAACGGAATTGTAAAACAAACAAAAAAATTGGCAGTCATCCCCACAGATTTCAATTTTTTTTGGTCATCCCTATGACTACCACTGCCGATAGAAGTGAAAACTTAAAACTCAGAATTTGATAGCTGTCTTTAAAAACTACGCGGGTTAAACCGGAGGGCGCTACTAGTCTGGAATAAATCAAAGCATCGTCGTCTAAATAAGTCTTCTAAGCATGGCCATCTAGACTAGCCATGTTTCTAACCCCATGGTTAGAAGCCATCTAGTAGGTACATCTTTCTAGGTTAAGATTTCTTTCATTTACGCACAATCGCTTGAGTTAAAGCATAAATTAATTAGGTATGTAATAATTAAGTAACCTCTATCACACACAAATAACGCCAGCTAGACATCAAATTTGTATGACTACTACTACCTATTAGTAAAATTTTTAGTATAGGGGTACTAATATTTATTCTGTGATAGGGGCGCCGATGCTTGCCTACGACGCTCTCAATGTTTAATCCACCTCTGGGTATATTTTACTATGTTACCAGTGAGATTATAATCTCACGCGTTAGATTAATATCTGACGGTGATGACAATTTTACGGCGATATCTTATACATAAAATTCTCATGTCACAATGTTAGTTACCTCCTCCGAAACGGCTTTACTGATTTTTACCAAAGTTTATATGCATATTTAGTAGGTCTGAGAATCGGCTACTATCTATTTTTCATACCCCTAAGTGACAAGGGTTGTTCACCCTAACATATTTTATTTTTATTTTTGGTCAATTTTTTTTTTATAATGTGACATTAAAAATACATTTTTAATCTACATTTTTACCCTTTTATCACCAACCTCTATTTTTTAATAGCCATTTTAGTAATTTAATAATTTTTCATCCCGCTCGATAATTGATCCATTATCGTCTTTTTTGTAAATGTTTTTCACTCTTTCGACTATAAGTTCCCGGAGCTTATGGCAAATCTAATTTTTTTTCATAAAAATAAACATTTATTTTTTTATTAAAGTTAAGGGTTGCCATGGATGGTTTAGATTCACAAACCAGCCCGGCAAATGGCGCTGCAGTTGGTATCTTCTAAGTTATTATACGAGCAAAGGCGGAACGGGCCGCTAGTATTTACATAAAATAATCATAGTTTAGTGGTTCGATAACAAAAAATCTGGTGCGTTTTAATTAAAGTACAAAGTTTTCTAAAACTTACTTTATGAACTCATGCGATAGATCTAACTGGTTCATTAGCTAAAATAAACGTTGTCTTTCTAATATCTTTTCACGCTAAAAATATGTGTCACCTTTTAACTGCATTACCAAATATTCTTTGTGAAATCATCTTTGATGCCTTCCTAATGATATTATGGCATTAAAATTATCTTTTTATATTTTATTAATTAAATATAATTTGCACATTTTTCGTTACAAAGTAGGCGATTCCCTGAGAAAATAAGCTTACATTTAATGTAAAGGTCATATTCTTTTATTATGCTCAATTACGTCTATCTCGCTTTTTGGGGTAACTAGTAAAGCCGCTTACTTTGATTATGCTAATATTTCGAGCACAACGTTTTTTATTACCGCGAAAAAGTGGAAAATGTATTTTTTCTGAGGCGGAATTCCGTGAAATGTGAGAAACTTTGTCATTATTAAATTCGCGAGACTATAAACTTTACTAAAACCAAATTTTCATTGAATGTGAACTTTTGTAGAATAAGTAAGTTTTTGTAGGCGACCTACTAATGAGGTATATTGTCATAATAATCATTAACACTCGGTAACTTCCAGTTTTGTAGTAGTACTCTTTGCAGAGTCCGGCTAGGAAAGTACCACACCTATACCAACTTGGCGGTAGAATAACTATTCTACCGTTAAGTAGAAATGTGCAAACACCAGTGTTCTGGTGCTAAGGGCAATGTTTCCAAAAAAATTACAGGGCATAGAGATATACCATCTTAAATCTCTGGGCGACGAACGCAGTGCAGTGCTAGGTAATGATTTGGACGCTTCATGCGCCAATAGCTGTGTGACACTGTACTGTTACGGGCAGCCGCGTTGCTTACCATTTGGCGCATGTCCTGCTACTCGTAGTCTCGTCATTATTTATTTTAAAAAATGTATCTGGTGAAAATAAATTATCTTTAAATAAGGTTACGCCGTGAATTCACCGCGGGTCACAGCTAGTGGCATCATATAGAGCTCAACTTAACGCAGCTAAGACCGTTTCCCGACCCATATATTATCGAACATGAGTAAAATTATACGAAGTGATGTCGCTGTGAACTAATTCAGACCAAAACTACGAACATATTGAAATTCTGCAATCTGGGCAGAGCGAAAACCCTTCGTATCTACATATCTAATTCGAAGTTTAGCTGGGATTCACTGTGAGTACCAACGCAATTGTGGAACGGGCCCGAAAATATTTAATGGAATAGTTAAGGGCGTACCCCGAGCCAATGACCTTGAGTATTTCTTACTTTATCGCACACCGCAAGAAAGAGCAAGAGAGAAACAATAGCATTTGTCGCTGTTTTACGCTCAAATTTTAGAATAAACTCTTTATAAAATCAGATTTTGGTCTTTTGAAAAAAATAAAACTAACAAAATGTTCGTAATGGAATTGTCTATCCGTTGGTGTAAGTACAAAATCAAAATAATGAACGATTCTAGAGGAGATGCATGATAACTACAATTATTGATTTTTTTCATGGTTTCGTTGTGAGGCGATTATATAAACAATAAGTTAATTATCAAAAAAATAAAACTACTATTTTGAAGCCAAGAAGTTGTAGAAATTTAATGTATTTTTGATCAGTTGATATTTGTTTTGGCTAATGAGTAGATTAATAATTCTAAAATAATTTGTGTAAAATACTGTAGCCCTTTGAACTTACAAATATTATTTTACTCAATTCATTTGCTTTATTTTTGTAAATGAAATTAATTCAACTGTCTTTTCAAATTAATTCGTAATTTCAATTACACAAATTGCTAATTTGTATCACGACAAATCAAAGTCAATTAATCATCAAACCTTGAGTTTGTATTAATTATTTAGAGTAATAAATCATAGCGAGTCTCAGAGCAAGATTGCATCATTGAGCCCTACCCTTGTCCAGAACACGACATTTTGTAGGGATTATACGTTCCTAGAGTCCACTCTACCTCTTAAAAACAGACTATAGCGCCACTACTGTAAATTAGTCCTTTAAGCACAAACTATTAGTTTAACTTTATGTTGGGGAAGTATCACATCTTTGTCAGTTATTCTGCCGCCAAGCAGTAATGTGCAAACATTCCAGTTCCGGTTCCGGTTTGAAGGGCAATATTTTCAATGAAATTACAGGGCTTAGAGATATAACATCTTAGATCTCTGGGTGACGAGCGCAGTGCGGTGCTAGGTAATGATTTGGAGTCTTCATGTTCCAATAGCTGCGTGTCACTGTGTTGTTATGTGGCAGGCATGTTGCTTACCATCAGGCACATATCCTACTCGTCTCGTCACTCTTTATTTAAAAAAACCTTAGTTCAACCTTTTGATCACAAAACATGAAATTTGGCGTAGATATAGCGGAAATGGTGGAATTATTTTCGCAGGGACAATACGATATGTTTATGAATAATTTATGATTAACTAACTTACCTTTATCATACAGGTGATCCTACTTCCTAGATCCGGGTTTAGGTACCGTTGTTTCTATGATGGATGATTTGTTTATCCTGAATGGATGACTTATTGTACTTCACAAATATATAAATTATTACCCTATGCGAGTATAATATTACTGTACGTGACGTTATATTGTTGTGACATCTTAAACTGTCTTCAAAATTGGGGGCAGTTCACAATTCGACTATATCATTTTTTGTATGTATGTTACACGATAGCTCCATCAATTGTGAATCGATTTGATGATACTCTTTTGGTTTGGGATATATTAATTATTAATTAAAAGAAAATCTGGAAGTTTCTTAGAGAGCATATCATCAAAATAAAAGCGAACCATCATATCCAAGTCGCACAAAGTTAAAAAACCGGAAATCAAAGCCAGTGCTGCATAAAAAGAGCTATTAAAACCATGCGTTGGAGATTCATTTTAAGGAAATCTAACTTGGAATGGGAGCCATCAACGCAAATGGTAGATATCCATTATCGCGCAGTATCTGCACCAAAATTATTTAAGTATAAGTAAGTAATTATTTAAGTTTAAGTATTTTGGCAAAAATCAGCAACTACTGACTTTAACGCAAAAGCCACCTCGTAACAAGCAGGAATACGAAAATGACGATTTTGAAATATTCAATAGTTAATGTATCGTTTTGTGCTAGTTATTTAGTACTGTATGTACCTCGGTGCAACCTACCGTTCAACCCTATACCACAGTATACAGAAATACTACCAGAAGTTCATCGTCTTTGATATTCGAAGAAACGCCGATGAAGCCTAGACATGGGTAGATAAAACCGTAAACTGAACTGCGCTCCCGAAACGCTAACTTTGTAATGTTGGCAATGGTGGGAGCGCGCTTTCTGCGTCTCACCCCGCACGATTACCCCGTCTAGACGGCTTCGTTGATCTACTAGAGTGTGCCCAATGCCCATACCACTTACTTGGTCTAAGATTTACTACGCAGCAACACGAAGGCTCATCTCTACAAGAATAACCACGTAGGCATATCCCTGGCACATCAATCCAGTTAATCCGTATAGATTATCTCAAATTCGTAAAAAATTTCAAGTGAAGCGAACCTCCCGTCACTTCAAAGAGAACAAACGACCGCGAAGGCATGAGCTCATTTCGTCATAATGAACCGAAGCCACGAAACTCACATTTCTTCTAAGCCTATTCTAAAAAAAATGACAGGGAATGAGCCAAATTGAAAGGATAGCTCGTTATCAAGCAAAATTAGGGCATTCATGACTGGCGGAATTCGGTGAATATTTTAATCCGATCATCTATCATTTTACATGCTGGCAGCACCATAAATCTTGCTCATTGTGCGAGAAACAGATGTATTGTTTTTGGCAGATATTTTTGGAAGCGCATGTATTCGTATTTAATTCTGGGATAACGTGGTGTTCCTTTTGACCTGTACTAACCTTCAAAATTATTTATTTATGGGTTACAGCAAAATAAAACAAAAATACAGTAGGAAATATGTCAAAAACACGATTAATCCTAATAATACATGATTAATAATATGCATAATCATTCTTAGGATTTGTTATTCTGTAATCACTCCTCTTTAATTCGGCTGTATAAAATGCAATAGATATAAGAGGGTATTATTCTAGTCTTAGTTTACATTTTTTTAATACAAGTAGATTTTCAAGGTTAGGTCTTCATCTACGATACGTTGCAAGGTATGTTTGATTCTGATGCTATGATATTACTGTGAAATGTCATCTAAACCGAGTGAGTAACAAACAAACATCTATGCGTCTACCCACGCTCTCATGCAATGGTCCTAAATTAATTATTGACGTGAAAACTTATTTAGCAGTGTAGATCACTTTTTGGTAAAGGAAAGGAAAGAAAGAAAAAAGACCAATATGAGTTTGCATTACCAACATTCTAAGCTAAAATCGGCGGTTTGCGTTGTGGTGTTGCGGTGTCGCAAACAAGAGCATTTTATTATCGTATCGTATTCAGTTCCTCGTGATTTTTTTTGTGGATAGTCGTGTCTCTGCCATGGACAATCGGGAGAAACTTATTGTTTATTTGTTATTAAAAAGACATTACTCTGTTTTAAATAAACGGCAAAGAAGATACTGGATACATCCATTTAATAAGGCTATGAATACCGATGGTGAGTACTTGTCTCGAAAACACAAGATAGACGAAAAAAAATTTTCGCCTAATTTAGAATGAGTATATCATCATTTGAAGAGCTACTACGCGGGTTATCAAAATATATATGTCAGCGGACAGAGTCTTGCCATCATTATCATTAAACGCATCCTTCTGCTGTGGGCGTAGCCGATGGGTAGTGTTGGATGAAAACTCGCAAACTCAATTGGATTTATTAAGTACAGGTAACAAAGTAGGTTGTATAGCAAAGTATGTATCGTAGAACGCGCGATGGTTCAAGCTCAACCACTCTGGCCGACCGCCGCACAAGAAGTGTAGTGCGCTCCGCTCGGCCAGGGGAATGTTGACTCCATCGAACGCCGACAGGTGGCGCTTGCGTTCCGCGTTGATCACGACATATACATAAAAAAATATTAAAGAAAGGAAACCTCTTACTGCTTTGGAAATGTTGGGCTTGACTGTAAGGTAAAGTAAAACAAATACGTTTTTATTGATAGTGTGATAGAATCAAACTAAATCATTGCCAACGAGTATGACATCATAACGCTAGAACTAGCGCCACGCCAGGGGTCCCGCGCCGCAAAATCGGCAGTCTGCCGATTCTCGCGGTGCGGCGCGGCGCCGCAACGCGTTTATGTGTTTCGGCCCTAATAGCGGACGGCGGCGGCGGCGTAGCTGCGTAGCATTACTGCGTAGCAACAAAGTAACGTTTATGCTACATGAGTGCTGGTTGAAATTAAAAACTAAGTTTTGTACTTTTGTACATTTTAATTTCTATCGGCAGCTCCTAGGACTGATAAATAATTTATATTTTGTAAATGATGAACTACCAATCCGTCATCGTGCGTGTAAAGTGTCGACGCGATCTAAGACGGAGTGCGCCTACCTAGAAAAATCCAGTGCATTCTGGATTTGATGACCACATTTTATCTATCGAACATCACCCACTTGCACACATTGTATAATTTAGCGGTTCCTACAATACAAAAATGAATACTCGCTGTGCCCCGCGGTGTAACGTGACGTGACTATATACAGGGTTATTGGTAATCAGCCTGCATCCTTTTAAGGGGATGTTAGGTACATTCAATACGTCAACTTTTGTTCTACAGTTTAAAAAAATGTTTTATTTTTTCTTTTACAAAATAAATAAAAAGTGCATTTGCACGGTCTAAAAGTATCGAACTCTTCGTAACAATTCGTAACGAGAGCGCGTACGCTCTTTAACGCACAAAAAATGATGTAACGAAGTGAATAAACACTAAAAAGTCGCTAAACAGTACAAAAAAGGGCAACAAATACAATTTTTTTTTTGGTTATCTATTAAGTTTTAACGAAAGTTGTAGAACAAAAGTTGTTTGCTTAAATATACAGAACATCCCCTTAAACGGATGCAGGCTGATTACCAGTAACCCTGTATATATAGTACGAAGATTATAACCACTAAGTAAGTAATAAAAAGATCAAGGGATGATAGTCTATAAATATAAAAATAATAATAAATTTTGGTGGACAATTCACACAAAACACCATCTGACCCCAAACTAAGCAAAGGTTGTGTGATGGCGGCCAGATAGCTGTTATAATATAGTTTTAAAAACATACTTATTATACATGTAAACACCCAGACACCGTGCAAACATTTGAATTTATCACACAAATATCAATTAATGTAGGTACTTAATACTTATTTAATATTATTAAAAATTCAATTCGGCCGTTACAAAGATATTACGGAACCAAAACACAAACTTGCACATTAACAAATACACAAACTGTCGTTTATTTAATATTAGTATGATTATGAAAAATATACTTATGATAACTAATTTTTACAACTAAAACTGAGGCCAAAGTATCAGAAACAAATGGAGAAAGGATCAACAATGGAGATGAGTAGTGGACTCATCTCCAAATATGAATCCAAAATATAGTACAGTACGTGTGAAGAGTGTGACATGAAAACTCAATCATTGAACCATCTCAATCACATCACAAATAAAAACTGCGAAGAATATGGATCGTTATCGAAGAACGTGATGCGTACTCGTGTCACGTACCGATATTGAGAACGACACATTTTACTTTTTCAAATAAAATGTATGGAAATATCTATCAGAACAAGACTTGTATTGTTGTCTTGAAATATGTAAAAAAAATCTATTTATCGCCTATGTGTTCGTGTATCTTTACGATAAAGTACAACAATTTACTTCGCTCAAGCCAGGATAACTCAAAGATCGTAATGGACTGATGAGCTCTATGCTGGCACAGACTGGCGAAGTGACACATGCTGCATGTAGAACATGCGAGAGCCAAGAGGAACAATGACATGCAAGAGGTGGGCAGTTGAAACAGAAGCTTAATTAATTTGAAATATCATACCGTTATGTTTTATGGGATTCGGACCAGATTCGGACCAGAAATGGATTCGGATTGGGGTGCTGCTTTAAAAGACAGCAGTACTAATAACAGTAACGCTGTCATCCATTTCAGTCAATGTAACCATGCAATATTTGGTGTTGTCAACTGTTAAAAACGTTGTAATAAGGGTACAATGCAAATTAAAAGTGGGCCCGCTACTACAAATTCGTTGCCGATCATGCTAAAAATCATTGTAAATTATTCGTTTCATATTTCCTCACTTGTACCCTGTACATCAAAAATTACATTGTTACAAACCGAAAAGTAGTTTTTATCCTCACCTTTTTACGGATGTATTTTCCGGATCACAACTTAATCCGGTTGGGTGAAGTTACGGCGTCCGTCGAACAAACAATCCAGTTTATGTTTAAACTTTATTCATGCCCATAGTTCTTCAGCAGGGAAGATCGAGAACTGTAAACATGGCTTCATGGAACAGTAAGGATTTATCAACGGTTTGGATTGACTCTCAAAAATGTTCTTCAAAAAAGTTCTATGCCCTCCAGCTATATAATACTACCTATAATATACGCATTATAGTTGTGTTGAGAAAATCATCATGCTACCCCTTATTGTGTTGTTAGCAGCCGCATTCCACTTTAAAAGTTTTTTTTAATGTTGCCCTCTGTGCCCTCTGTAAAAAGATGATTTAATGCCACTTTTTTATACGAGCTGCTAGACTGTGGAGCGCGTTGCCTGAAGAGTGTGACGAAATTATTATAGGTTAACTAATAGCTTCCGTTCAAATAAAAACAAAAATTGACAAGTTTTTATATTTTATTTCATACAATTTTTCTACGTGGTTTCGCATAACTAAGCTAACATAACTAAGCTATAGCTAAGAATTAAATATATAAAATAATAATCCGAACATATTTCATTGAAATTTGTACTGGAAAAATCTTATAATTGTTTAAAAAACCCAAATCACCATTCTCCATACTGCTTATTCGCTGCTATCGAGCACTAAACTATTATTCTCAAGTTCCAAAGTTTAAAATTGCAGTTGTTACAAGCTTAGTTGGTTTAATCACTTGAAACTGTTGAAACAGAGGAGATAGTGTCGAACAATAAATTTGTGGTCGTGGACTGAAAGTTTATTTTGTTCATGCAGTTTATTCGTTTCTCTTTTAAAGGGATATTTGTAGGTATTTGTTTTTTTGTGGCGACAATCTACTTAAAGTAAAGACAACTGTGAATGACAGGTGGGGACATTAGGGAAACCAGCCAGAAGATGTCTAGCTCGTGACCAAATACAAATTTTAAGACAAAAATATTTTTAGTTTTATTTGTAGTTTTTATAAATTTTAGTTGGCAAACCTTCACTTGTGATTTGTTTTGTCAAAACTAACCTCAAAAGTTTTGAAGATAGATTCAATTTTTTTTTGTTTTTTTTTCTCATGATGGGTCCTATCCGGCACCGAACCCATTCCACGCCGCTTTTCGGGCTAGCTATGAATTGTGAGGGACTGAAAACCATGTGAATGCCACACCGGTAACCTAACCTAGAAGTCCCGAAGCGAAGCTAAGCGAAGGCCGAACGAAAAATGAGATTGATTTCATTATTATGGGCAAACACGACGTAAATTCATGGATGTCAGTGATCTTGGATCAGTGATTAATTTTGGAGTGTTTTTTTTTAAGTTTAAACGTGTTTGTGTTTAATTAAGTCAGTACATATTTTTTGTTAATATCATTCTAGTAATTATTTTGTACTTGTACAAATAAAGTTTCAAAGGTAAATGTTATTGAACCGTTTCCTAACAGGAAACTATCTTTCCAGAATCTTGCTAATTGTAATGGATGCCAGTACAATTTAATTGTATTCAGTTATTGTGACATCACAAATGTATTTTGTTTATAAAAGTGATTTCAAATCTGTAAAAATTGAATAATCTTTTGGCTTAGGGGAAATTTAGTTCATTTTCGGTATACAGTGATAGATTTTGCCTGCATTTGTTCACCATAGCCCACCAACAAAGACGACGCTAGCGCGTTTCAAAGTAACGTTAATTACTTACATTCATACCTTAAGAAAATTTACTGAAACACATAAATTGAATCTGCGTTCCGTTAGAAAACCCGCGTGCGCCGTGAAGGGAAGTAACGACTTAATTTATTTAACGCGTGCCCGAGTCGACTACCCCGTGCCGACTCGCACTACGTGCCGCGGTTACGAAGCCTCTGTCTGGTGGTGAAAAATTATTCACACGTGTGATACGGAACAAGGATACATGACTGCTCAAAAAAATTAAGTTGTAAAATACCACTGTGTTATAAATAGCCGTAAATATTGACTTATAATACGTATTAAGGCTTTTGCGTGGTATTTTTATTATAAAGTTTATAACTATATTTGTGTAAGGTTAAATCATAAGTTAGTGGAAATGTTTTAGTTAAATTAAAATAATCCTATATCAGACATTTGCTGGTATAGGAATAACTGATTATTCTCCGTATTTCGAAACATGACTTAAGTTTAATCAAGTCTCTAAGTTATTCCTCATTTAAATTTGAAATAATTAAGTTTAATCAAGTCTCTAAGTTATTCTTCATTTAAATTTGAAATAGACACTAAAACTTAGTTATTAGATATAGTGTCTGAAAATCATCATCATTTGCCTACCCTTGTCCCACTTTATGCAGGGTCGGTACAACATGTACGTTTCTCTATCATTTGTCAAATATTAGCTTACCTCCTTAACTTACCTTCTTTTCAATTTATGTCCTATTTCACACACAATTCACAATACAACAAACATTATGTTTGTTGTATTTTGAGTATCGGCAAATTGTGAAGGAGTTATGTTGATGCAGTTTCACTCTTGTGAGTTTTATTTTTCTAGTCTCATTCTTATATAAGATGTTATTTTGTAAAAGCGTGAATCTTCGATTATAGTTTTATTAAGTAAGTCAAACTTAATCATTTCAGTTCTGGCCTATATATAGGTAGCTTTGCCATACGATCGAGATTCGATACGCGACAGTCGTCGCCGCGGTAGGTGACTCGGTACGACTACGAGTAGTATTGTGTTGATATTTTTTTTAACTAATTTTATTTACTTATTTTTAGTCGTTATAATTAGATGGATGGATTGTGAATTGTGTGTGAAATAGGACATAAATTGAAAAGAAGGTAAGTTAAGGAGGGAAGCTAATATTTGACGAATGATAGAGAAACGTACATGTTGTACCGACCCTGCATAAAGTGGGACAAGGGTAGGCAAATGATGATGATTTTCAGACACTATATCTAATAACGAAGTTTTAGTGTCTATTTCAGATTTTTCAGATTTGATTTCAAATGAAGTGACTTATAGTTTAACTTTTTTTTTTGTAGTAAAACTATTTACATATATTGCAATGAACCACCCTGAAATCACAAGTTTTTTTTTGTTTTGAGATAGATATATTGGCAGTTCACACACAACACCATCTGACCCCAAACTAAGCAAAGCTTGTACTATGGCGGCCAGATAGCTGATATGCATGAGATACCTATGTAAAAGTTGTTCATAATAATTATCAACACAACACGACGTTCTTGGGTAAGTACGGTTGCTCTAATTAACCGTGTATATATATGCATTGCGGTGTTTAAACAACCATTTCACCTCAGCTACGTTTTATATTATTAACCTTTAGAACAAGAACTAAGCGACGATAAACACGTCTTTAAATTATTCTCTTGAAGCAACAAAGCCTCTAAAGCGCTACATTTTCAACAGTTCTCTAGGGATTGCATCTACAGCAGCCTTGTACGAAAATGTACAAGGAAAATTATGTTGGCTGCACTTCTAATCTGTATGAACTCGATTCATTTATACTACCTGTAGAGAGGCTGCATTGCACGTAGTTTGTGTTTTATTGGTAAAACGACGAAGTTTTGCTGCTGTGTTATCATTTTCATTTGCCAGTTTCTACATATGTATGTATATAGTATATAGTTATTTGAATGAATGAATGAAAATTCTTTATTGTTCACACCAAATAGGACACATAGGTACAATTTTGAAAAACAGTAAGACTAGTGATACAACGGGCGGCCTTATCGCTAAAAGCGATTTCTTCCAGGCAACCTCGGGATGGACATAAATATTTGAAAACTGAAATTTGTAATGTGTAATGTAAAACGCACGGTTTCAAAATGCTCCGTCCACAGACTAGGTAGAGAGATATGCTCCGTCTAAAACGAACGGTACCTTTTTAAATCTCAGTAAAGAGTTTTTATGAATTTTATGAATAACATTAACTTTGAGAGGTAAAATATAATAAAGAATTATTAAATACGTTAATTTAATTAATTTAGACCATAAATTACTTTAATTGTTCTGTAACAAAACACAAAAATATTAATTTACTTTATTATTAATGGCATACCGGCTGGTTCTGTGCCGTTGCTTAAAAAAAAGGCGCCGATGCGCGCGCATTGCTAATCTGTGATCCATAGTGATTACTTACTATGTGCTGTGATCTGTGATCAAGTAAATATTATTCCGCGCGTTTTTTTTCGCTGTATTGTTTTTATTTGAAAATGTCGTCAGAGTTTTGTTTATTTCCTCGCAAATATGTTATAAAACGTCGTATGACATACGTGCGCTTTGATAATTACAGCACTTATATCATAATGTACTATTACCTAGTTACATAGATACATCCTACTTCGTTCTAATGTTATACATGTCAATGTTAGGATGTTTGTTGCGTGTAGAAATGGATCGGGCTGAAATTTGGAATACAGGTGGCTATTTCTCGTAGCAGCTCAAATTTCATGTTCACACAGTTATATTTTGTAAATGGTATAAGTTAAAAACAAACACTGGTAATTGGTGAATATAACATTTATAACATATAATATAATAATTAAATAAAACAAAAAACTCTTTATTTGAACATTTAATTAATAAAATATTTGTAGGGTTCATTTATATTAGTCCTAGATTATTAAAAAATATTGTACACGTATTTTTTTAACATTTTACATGACATCGTATAACACTATAACAGTAATTAACATCATTAGAATACAACAATTGTAAGTTATCCAGTTACTTAGATGTGAACTCTGTATCCCACACTAGGTCGGTCCTGTGTTGTGGGAGACAGCTTCTAATTATATATCTATATCTATAAAAGCGAAAGGTCAAGGAATCGCAGAAACTACGAATGCTAAGAATCTGAAATTTTGCATGGAGGTCCTTTTTAGCACGTAGGCGCTCGCTAAGACGGGGTTTTGCGAAATTCAACCCCTAAAAGGGTGAAACAAGGGTTGAACGGTTGTATGGAAATTCGTCATTTTAAAAGTTATCAAATGTTGTATCTAGACACTTGACACGAAGCAATTAAATGTTTGTTCTATCAATTTTGTAATTTGGAACTGTACGGGGGTGAAATTGGGGTTGAAATGGGGGATGTATGTCAATATGAAAGTACCCAACCGTTGAAGATAAAACCATGAAAGTTACCGTAGTTATTTCGCGCGAACGAAGTCGCGGGTAACAGCTAGTATATATATATTACTTAAAATTAATGAAAATATTTCATAATATATATTGATTAGGTAAACTCGAGTCGGATTGACCGACCTCATTACACGTGAGTTACCCGTTTACCTAATCAATATGTGTAACAACTACGTTAATTTTAATACTAAAATATTTCATAATGTTTTGTACATTTCATAACAATACTACAAAAATCAATCTCACATTATAGACGAAATTAAATAATTATGGAAATCTTATTGTCTAAACTAGCATGTAACCTACTTACTGTCCATTCCTTAAATTTTCATCTGACCTGCAAAACCACTGGGTATTTGTAAAAAATGGTGTTGAAACTTACTTCGCACCCCAACGATTTGTTCGTAACAATTTAAATTTCACTTTACACCCTCCTGGAGTTTCCGGCTTAATTACTTTTTGGCTTTTAAGTTTAATTAACAACGCTAAATATACTCGAGTGGGATGCGTATTAATACATTTATTTAATTAATCACGTGGCTAAATGCTAATTTTATTCATACTTGTTACTAGCAGTGCCTCGTGATGTTACCTGCGTAGTTTCCGCCCCAAAATTTTCCCGCGTTGAAAATTACGAAGAAGCCTATTTGCTGTTCCAGACTAGAGGTATAATTTTGATTATATGCTTGTCTAGATGAAGCGTAAATGCCAGTTTGCATTTTGGTTAGTGCGATTGCGAGTGCGAGTGAGTAATCGCGAATGATTACGATGCACTCGCAATAATCAATCGGTGTCCACACGTATTTGCTACTAGCTACTACTCACTAACCACCTGCACTAATTACTCGCAATCGCACTAATCAAAATAAAAACAGATCTTAACGATGTAATTGCGATAAAAGTAACATGCCAGGTTTCAAATACTTGTGTGCGTGTCACGCACACATGTGTTGAAACACAGACACTGTGTTCGTGACAAGTTTTTAAACATGGCGTTAATTGACGCAGGCTGTCGTGAGACTTATTTTTTTATCAATTGTTTCTGTATCTAAAAGATAATTTAAATTTACCGATGATAGCTTACGCTTTTAGTTATTTTAAATCGTCCTTTGTAGTTTTACAGACTTTTATAAACTAAATTGTCATATTCAAAAGTCACCAAACACGTGTTCATCGCATAACGACAGGGAGTCGCAACTAAACTGATAGAACAAGCTTATCAGCCAACCGTTAGCTGATACTTTTTTTGGTGTTTCTACGCTGGAGCGGTCTATCTAGACTGTATAATCAAAAAGGTATAATATAGCTGTGTTAAAATTTCACTCTCCATTCTAGTATTAAAAGTTGATTTCCATCATGCAGACGGTATGCTTATTGCCACTCGTCCTAATAAAATAAACTCTACGAGATTCAATCTAAAATATGATATTGCGCACGTTTACCTATAATTATATCCAAATCCTCGACTAACTTAAGCCCTAAACAAGAAAAATAATACGCGAACATAAATTAGAAAATACTTTGATCCCCAAAATGAATCGTTCAACGTTAGACGCGACCCAAAACTCAATATTCGCTAAAGGTCATCTTTCTCGTCCTCCTTTTATGAATTCTTCCACGAACAATATACGATTCAAATCTCCGAGTACTATTTATTAAGGGATTTGCTCTATAGGTAGCTGTATTCATATTCCGAGAGCTGGCACCATATTATGTTGTGTAGGTATTTGAGGCAAGTTGAAAACTTGTCGCATAGGTAACTCTCATTTCATATCCCAACACCAAGTGCATGATCTTATACCTGGTGCAAACCAGGCTGATGAGAAGTGGGTCAAATTTATGTAATCCTTCAATTTAGATCACCTGGCAGGGAAAGTCCTTAAAGTTATCTGTCTTTTTCAGAATAACAACTTTTTAATAATAGATAATACCCAAATAAAACTTCAAATAGATTTTTGAAGTGAAAACTTCTTTAGGCGCGCCTAGACAGATTTTTCGGGGGGTGTAAATTGAATTCTAGCATCATGCTCGGGTATGATAAGAAATCTTCAGGTAAACTCGGGACCTTGGCGATTGGGCATCTAGAAATGCGTTAGCCAATGGGAAATGCTGAAAGGGCGTGGCCTCGCCATCATGGCATGGCCATCTGGAAATGCGTGAACCAATGGGAAATGCTGACGCATTCCTAGATGGCCATGCCATGATGGCGAGGCCACGCCCTCCGGTGACACCCGTGTAGTTTCCAAGGTAAGCTATCAAATTCTGAGATAAGTTTTCACTTCTATCGGCAGTTCCTATGACTGCCAATTTTTTTGCAACATATTTTTGCGCGTATGGCTTAAACCTACATGGTCTGATTTATTGCTTTTGTAAGTTTTTGAACATTAAACTACAAAATTTTAAAAAATTCACATTGCCTCAAACATGTAGTGGTAGGACTCTTGGCAGAGTCCGCCTGGGGAAATACCACACCTTTGCCAGTTATTCTACCGCCAAGTAGTAATGTGCAAACTTCACTGTGTTCCGGTTTGAAGGGCAAAGAATGAATGTTTCCAAAGAAATTACAGGGCTTAGAGATATAACATCTTAGACATCTGGGTGACGAGCGCAGGGTAGTGCTAGGTAATGATTTGGAATCTTCATGTTACAATAGCTGCGTGTCACTGTGCTGTTATGTGCAGACATGTAAGACATGTTGCTTACCATCGGGCACATGTCCTGCTCGTCTCATCACTTTTAATTGCAAAAAGAAACATCTGTACTGAAAAAAAACAAGACTTTTTAAGTCAAGTCTAATGGACATTGAACATAATTTTACCCCGCTACTCACCAACGAGGTTGTACCTCCGTATGTGTGTTGTGGTTTAATAAGAGAGTTGTGAGACAAGTAGTTCTCAGTTTGCATCAAATACCTACTCAACGTTTGGTGCCACCTCTCGGAGTATAACGCGCTTGACTGCACCGACTTCGTTATAAGTTTCTAACTAGGACACTCTTAATTAAGACTGTTAAAAACAGGGGAATTTCAAAAGGATAAATTAAAAGGAATCGTGATAACTGATGCATATTTTAAAAATATACAAGTTCGTATGTCTACTCACTCGCCTGATAGTAAACAGTGTAATCGAAGGTGATGCACGTAAAAAAAATGTCTGAAATATTTTCTCGATGATGATCCTGATGATGATTTTCAGATGATGATTCTCACACTATTTGAAGTCGGTGACCTCTAGGCCAAGCGCCGGGTTTTTCTTTGGCATCGTACGGAACCTGGTTTTTTTTGTTGTAATATGTTCGAGGGTGTAATGAATGATCATTATTGTAGATAATAATATAAAAGATTATTATACCTATAATATCTTTTTAATTTGCAACTTTTTTTTGGACAAAGCATAGGTTTTTAATTATAGCGTTCCAAACTTTTTACAATAATATGGTTTTACTAAATATTTAGTTACTGCTCAATGATAAATTTAAATTAAATTAAACATAATGGTAACTGAATGGTAGATCATGAATTTACCTATAAATTTTATTAGAATTTTTTTTAGTGTTTCATAGATGGTACCTATTTTCATTTAGTATAACAAGGATTTAAATAGAGCTTAAAACAACGTATGACAAACGTTCACAAATTATTATTGATAGGTTCTTTATTTGTCATGAATATATTTTGTAAGGTATTTACAACATTTTTTTTTTTTGTTAATTGGTTTCCATTTGACCGCCATCTTGGCTGATATGGTCTGAGACGGAACATGCTGACCTAGAAAAACCCAATTCACTCTCGACTTGAAGACACCACGATTGTAGACATCTATCGGGAAATTCCCACTTAGACATTCTTATTGGGAAAAAGCAAAGTCAAACCTTCTATTTTAGTATATTTATGTTAGCCTATTTTGAGGTGTACATGAGCGTAAAGAAAAAAAAAGAGAAAAATAATATTTATTTGCCAAAGTAACACACACGTACAACAAAAAAATAATTAATTGTAGTTTCCGCACTAGGCTAGGCCTGTTTTGCGGATGACGATACGATTGTGCTGTGAGTAATAAATAATATAAATAAAATGTGCTTTATAATTTTACAAATCAGTAAACCATAAGACCTAATCAACAGGTTTGGTATTGATCACAGTAAAAATCCTTTATGAGGACTTAGAACTACAAGTGACTATAACATCTGAAGGATAATTAAAAAATACTAACCACCGTATTCCAAACTTTTGTTCAAAGCTTAAGCCCAAAAAGCTTCATAAAATTTGATCGGTATAAAAACTTTCGTAATTTGTGTGACGAGATTTCTTTGAGTTAGTCTGAATTAATTCAATGAAATTAAAATTGAGAGATTAACCAAACTAAATTACGGTAAATCATTATGATGATTCGTGACGCCTGCGCCCTCTTGGATGACATCATATGCCACGCTTTTTCCACTGCATACTTTCTATTATGCGGTGGTGTCCGAATGGTCTTGCGCCTGCCGAAAAAGACTTGACTCTTGTGCGATGAAAGTTTGGCCCCCAGTTTAGAAAGAAACTCGCATTGATACTTTGGTAGTTCACGTCTTAATACGTCGTATAATACACAGCATCTCAAACCCCGAAAGAAGTTACATATTTAAACCGTTTGATGTTGAGACATTGGGTCGCTGGGGAGCCGGGAGCTCATCTCACTTTTAAATCCTTTCCGAAGGTCGACGCAAAGCGTGACCTATGTACTGGTGTTAATTGGACCCGGCGTATAAGCATTGCCATTCTGCGTGGCAATGCCGCCAGCATGCTGGACACGCTTATAACTGGTAGCGGGCTTAATCCGCATTTATTGGTATCTTTAGACCTTCGTCGGTCTATGGATAATTCAGATGTGTTTAATGGAAGTAGTTAGTTAAATATGTACTTAGTTCTAGTAGAATCCCGCGGTTTCACTTGCGTGGACACTATTATCTATCCATATCCCTAATTTTATCCAGATCGTTTCAGTAGTTTTTAGCTGCAAGAATAACGAGACTTAAGCTGCAAACATCCATTCATACTATTAGTAGGAAGTAGAATAGTGTATTTCTCATAGTAATTTAGTTTGGATATTAAAGGCCCGTACTCAGTAAAAAACCAATACAATGAAAACTACACTACACTTCATACCTAACACTTACAATACATTTTACTCGGTCTATGGAAAATTCTATACACAAAAAATCCCTTCTGACGCATAATGACCAATATAATCTGTTTTTTTAACGCATAACGACGCATTTGCAAAATGATACATCAGCATATTGACCAATATGCATATTGACACATCTCCATTTAGACTGATTTGAAAAATGACCAATACATTCTGATTTGCATAATGACGCATCCATACTACGAAACATAAAATCAAAATGCTGACAAAATAATGTTGTATTTTGGATACGAAATAATAAGCCTGTCTTATTATTTTCTAGAACACATTTTTAATAAAATCCTGAAATCCTTGTTCATAAAGAGAGATGAAAGCATTTTGTATCCCTAGAGTTGTAAAATATCCTATCAAAAGTGGCTTAAGAACTTCAAAGTGGAAAAATACCCCATCAGTTGTGTTAAGCTCCTATCATAGACCATAATCTTTCCTCTTTGTTCTTAATATAAAAACAGTCTAGTCAGTTTGTACAAAATATTTTCAGTCGAGAAATATTTTTATCGTCAAATGAAATGTACAAAACGTTGAACGATGTTTTTTTTATGTATTTGAGTAAAACATGCTTGCAGTTTTGGCTTCAGTATTGAGTATGGGGCACCCCAACGATTTTTTTTCAAAATATATTAAATGTACAGAATTCGACCCGTTACAGTTTTATTATAAGTATAGATTATATTTGTGATTATATTTAATCTATAAAAAAAATGGTTGTCTGTAAAGTCGGTTTACTGACGATAGTTGAACGTGACAACGTCTTAAGAAATCAGTACGCTGATAGCGCGAGTAGTGATATCGCTCGACTCGGCGGGTGGCGCCCTCAGCGCTCAGCTTCGTCCGCATGTCACGGACGACGAACTAACGGTAACGGCGTAACGTTACATGACGTCATGTTTTGCGGGCGTGCAGCCGGCTTCGTCGAATTATAAGACGTTATCACGTCAAAAATTAAGAAGGGGACCCCTTCTTAATTTTTAACGCAATTTGACTATATTGTTTATGGATATTGCATGAAGTAAATATCATAAAGTTCAAATGATATGGGAGGACAATAATTTTAAGATTCTGGCAATAAATTAGTCTTAAAGATAACTTAAATTAAGTCTTAAGGATAGATAATCGTTTTAATACTTAAAAGAATAATTAAACAAGCAAAGTAGCAGTGATTCCCTAGTAGTGTTTTACATAAAATCATATTGCTTTTCTCAAACAAGGGGCTCGCTTTATTAGACTCTTGACTGAGAGATTCTATTAATAACACTTCAAAAAGGACAAATTACCTGTTTCTGAGAAAATATTACTATGTATCTCACCGTATAGCTCGTAAAACTGTTTGTTATGAAATTTTGACACGTTTTTACTTTGTTGTGGCTCCTACATTTTTAATCACCCAATTACTTTGCTTTTTGCCTTCGTTGAATAGCCAAATGTTTATTTAATTTTGAAAACTAACTTTGTTGTTTTTCATGTTTCTTTTTTACTGGTTACATTTTCAATTATTTTAACCGTATTACTTAAGTGGATTACTTATTATAGATTTGGTTAGAATTTTCTGCAGTGCAGTTCAAAAAGACAAATTTTGATGTTTGTCTATAACTACAACTCTCGCCATTCGTCAATTTACCCGTAAAAATGGTGCATCAATATGCATCGAAATATAGGTAACTCGCTTCACTGTTTAACCACGGTAAATATACGGTTATTGACAATACTAGTGTACAAACGCCTGTCTTTTGTTTTGTTTCAATGCATTTGGTGTGGATAATAAAGTATTTCTGTGTGTCTATGTCAATTTAAAAGTCGGAACTTACTAAATTATGTTTATTTTTTTGTAGTCTCGACCCAACCCTATCAATGTTCTAGTCTCCAACAGTAGAATAAAATAATAGTTTTTTCATAATTTTACACGCAGACATGTCAAAACCTGTTTGCAAAATCTTCCCACATTTATTTTTGATGAGTTAAGCACTGAAAGTGGAAAAATATGATAAAAACATGTTCCATTTATTCAGGACGCGAGGATTTTTACACGTCAGTCGTCATCGCAGTGGCCTTTGGCGAATGAAAGATGAAAGAGAGTCAATTTTCTCCCCGACACTTTTGTAAGTAAGTAGTACTTAGGCATAGAGACAATAAAAGTTAGTTCACAGAACTTACTAAACAATATTCTGTTACTTTGAAGATTTTTTATGAGACGTCTGTTATCTAGAACTCTCGATACATCCATTGTTGTCAGTCATTTTAGACCTTGCAGCCACTAACTCTTTTCTTTGTGAAGATTTCCATGAATGCGATACAATTTCACATTATTTGTATTTCGAGAAACTATTTCACGACTATGCTTTATTTTTTAACAAACTTCAAAGAACAAAGAGGTTCTCAGTTCAGTTGTATGTTTTTTTCTATGCATGTTACGCGATAGCTACGCCACTTGTGATTCGATTTTGATAGTTCTTTTTTATTTGGTTGATCACAGTTCAGAGGTAATATAAATTGCATTAAAATCGGTGTGGCAGTTTTTGAAAACTAATATTCGGTTATGTAGACGACTTAGTGATAGCTTCTTATATGAAATTTGGTCGAGAAATTTAATTATAAATCGAAGTCGGTTCTTGTTTTTTCCGGAAAAAATAAATTAGTAATCGGGGTTATAAAGCTTTTTGAATATTTTATTACCAAAAGGTTATATTTTATTACCTACATTAAAAATAGTGCATACTTAAGGTTGACGCCTAGCTTTCCGTACCTGAACTGATGATGAGATCTTCAGTGAAGCGCGCTTGCCTAGGAGGTGCTAATTCAGTCTCAATCTATGACCACTCAGCGGATTTCTTTAGTTCAGTGTAATTTAAATGTAAGTTATTTTCAGCAAACACAGCCTACGTAACGATCCCACACATAGATAGATAGATAAAGTCTTTATTGCACTTAATTAGAACACAAAAAAAATACAATAATATAGGTACAAAACTTAAAAAACAAAGTAGCAATTGGCGACCTTATCGCTGAGAGCGCACGCACAGCACACACAGCACAGCTGGAACTTAAGATCATCCCACACAAAAACAGACACTATAAACTCTAAAATCCACGCCAACGGCCAAGCGTAGGTTGGCAAATGATACAATAAAGATCTCTGTCTTGGATCATCTCAGTTTCCTCACGACGTTTTCCTTCACCGTTAATCCCATTGCAATGACAAACTTGTACGTCCGCACACTAGGTGATTTATTTGCCATTTGTCACAAAGAAAAAACCTCAAACGGGCAGGCGGGTTTCAAAATGCAACCGTAGGAATGTAAATTCGAACACTAGGTCATCATGGCTTTCGAAAACAGAAATATTTTAAAGCAAAAATGAAATCGTAATCATTTAGCATAATTGTTTACTTAAAATCTTCATAAAACTCTCACAAACAATCACATTATTATGATTAATCGTGCGCACACTTCATGCTTCATACGCTAAAGCTTTTATACGAATTAATGTTATAAGCGCAGCGTTCCGTAGACCCCAAACAATTTGTGAATAACCACTTCGCACACAATTATCTATCGAATGAAGCGTGTCCATAAACACGCTACATTTTTATTTTCTTTTTCTTTTTTGGTTCAACGTTTTAATTGAATGGTAAGCCGAAATTTAACGAAAAGGTTTCCGGTCTGATGCCGCCTAATCTGTCTTTTATATCACGATCGTGCCTTTCTTTCATGACGCCTTTGGGGAGATTAATCCTGGGCAAAGGTGCTCTCGACCTAATCTCAGTGTCTGCTTGCGTATTCATTTACACATAGGTATTGAATTCTCTGAATTATCTACATTTGCGATGCGGATTGCGAGTATACCAGTTATGGCAAAACAAAACCGTGTTGACAAAAGGAAAATCGTAGTCTGGTTTTTGTACCTAATTAACCAGGGGAAAGCCGCAGATTACCGTATGTACTTCGGCTAAGCTATTATGTACATTATGTGGAATATATAGGTACTCTATAATACCTGTCGAAAGAGTTGCGAACGGTTAAATAATATTACGGTATTCGATAATAAAATATTTTATCTTATTTTCAAGTAGGCGTTGATGGTTCCAAAGGCACTTGAACTAGTTTGAATTTCAGATAATGGATCGATGGTTTCTTTTAATTGTACAGGGTATATAAATAAGCTTGAGTTGGATTTATAATTAAATTTTACAGCCGATTGAAATAAAATATAAGGTTAAAATATAATATGATGTACAGACTATTTTGTGCGTGTGAATGTGCGACTGTGGGTGGTTGCATATGGATTTTACGTTGGGTATGAAATATTAAACCATTAATTATTTACCTAAGTGTTTTGTAAAACAAAATCAATAGTTTATTTACTGTTAAAATTGCATATTTGTATCTCAATTCAGTTCTATTCCAGGTAAAATTTCCCTAAAAGCTGTGTATTTGGAAAACAAATAAATCGTCGGTGCTTGGTAGCAGTGTTCCGGCGTAAACACAAATCTTCAGATATAGTTCACGTCCGTACAATGCAATCATCGGGAACGGGCGAAAGAACCATTTATAACATGTACTCATAGTCGAAGAGTTGCGGTTAAAATTCACCTTTCTAAAAAAATAGTAAATCTCAGAGACACACACATACATTATCTTTCAATCTCACAGCGGTAAGGTCGCTGTGAGATTGAGTGTTTATTTTAATGTAAATGTATAACAAAACCTTCCATGATTAACTTTTTTATCATAATAGACAATACAGAGCGTCGAAACGTACAAGACTCCTGGTAATGCCGCCAATGCATATGGATAATGGTAATGTAATACTAGTATAAATGAGATTCGAGGATAATTATTAAAAAAATCTAAATTATGTAAATAATTATTTAGTTTTAGGAACTTCATCAATCAATCACATCCATGTCCTACCGTAAGATTATTTGTAGAAATCGTTGTGAACATTGAGGATGCCAATTATTGTCATAGTTTTGAATTTTTTTATATTTTTGAAATAAGAATTCTAAATGGAATATTTCTATCAACAACATATTTTATTTAAAGTAGAAGTTGCAGTGACGGACATAGACGTACATGAGATGCGACCTTACCCAGGTGTGTAGTAGGCTCCTAATATCTCCGAAGCGATGACCGTAGCCGTGAGATACGAGCGAGGTACAATGAAATACGGCGGAAATAGATAAAACTGCTTTATTCTCTACTTGATCTACTCGTAAAATGGAAAGGAAACTTGCACGATGACATCATAATCTGTTAAAAGAGCATTGAACGTGTGCTGCTGCTATCTCGCTCTCATACTTCGGGATTGTTCAAGCTAATAATAGTAAAGACCCTAACTTTGTGGGTTTAGCTGTTTCAACGTTTGAGAAATTACCAATCGTACCTGAAGAAAAACAAATGTTAATTTTGACACCCCATTTTTTAAAATGTTATCTGGAAAAAGTATGACATATGACAGGTTGGAGCAGTAGTTACTCACAGCTACTTTAAGATATAAACTAAAGTTAGAAGCTAAATAATGACTTGTGTTAATTGTGGCAGTTTACGCTTATTGGAAATACGTCAGGCACGTCACTTGGCTGATTTATCTACCAAATACCAGTCCTAAATACTTCCAGAAACGACTGGCATCTAAGCCAACGATATGCGGCGAAGAGATAGTTGAGTGGCGAAAGAAGAGTGCTGGTATTGTGATGCGTCGTTCACCTTGCCATCTATCACCTTGACATGAAGGTTGGTGACGTCGCGAGGGTCCTCGCGTAAGAGACAAAGGAGTTTTATTTGGTAGAGGCAACACTTGTGGTGTCGCATTCCACTTCTACTTCCACTCCCGTCGGTCTCTCTCAAACAGCGGAATACGTAAATATAAACTGTCAAATCCGACTTGCGTTTTGGCCATATTACAAGGGATCCATTAAAATAATCTTAAAATCAACAAATATTTGAAACAGTTCTATTGAATTTTTATAGTATAAAACGAAAATTCGACTACATTAAAATATAAACTGCGTTTTATATTTTAATTGCATCACTAGTAGCGCCCCGTAGTTTCAGCTTTGTAGTTCATGTATCCACACATTCTTACAAACTTTCGCTTTTCAATTCAATTCATTTATTCGAACCATAAATTCATAAGAACACTTGGTAACGTCATTAACAAAAAGGCAAAGAATCTGTGTACAAAATAAGATAAAGTAACAATGTCAAAATGAATAAAGCGGCAGTAAAAGAGCCTCGTCAACAAATGCAGCTGTAAAAAGGCTTTGTCAAAGACAAAATAACAAATAATTATTAATACATACAGTATAAAGATACTACATGAGTACAAAGATTGTTCAAAAGTTTTATAAATCTATTATTTTACCTTATTACAAGATTCTAGTTTCGACACATTTCACTTCCATACGTTACTATCTTTAACAAAGTCATCTATATTATAATATGCCTTGCTCAATTTTATAATAGCGGATAATAATAAGTAAGATACTACACGGTACACGGATACTGCACGGATTCTATCGATATCAGATTACCTAATCAAAACCGATAGGAACGGAATAAATACAAAGGAACGTAGTAAAGAAAGTTCTACAAAGGAAAAAGCATACCTTTAATGTGCTCTTTTATGGGTTATTCAACACATTACTTTCCTATACATCCGCAGTCTCTTATCAAGACCGCTAACGAGGTTTCTTTAAGCCCAATCTTCTGTTACCCGTCCATAGATTGAAAATTGTGATTGTAACTTTACATTTTAAATAAACTCGTTAAACTAAGCCCTTTAACGTCGCTTCCCTTTGACAAAATTAATATTAAGCTGTCTATACCAAAAGCAAATGTTCGTGAATCAAAAGAGACGGTCTTGTAAGGCGAAATATTTGGTAAACGTTTATTTAAACACCGACTTCAAAGGTCTCCATATAGAAACGGTTAGTTAGTCGAAGAGGTAGTGGTGAGTTTCACGGTTAATTGACGTTAATTAACAAAGTGAAACTGAATACCGGGGCACTTGAAACCAGTTTAAATCTCGATGGGATCGTACGTATCATCACTAATCAGTGCGATACTTCCGTAACGGGAGCTTATCTATACTACACGGAACAGGGCCTCCGTAGGGTGAAATAGGAAGACCAGAATTAATTCCTTGTCGTGAACCTAGTTCTTGTAGTATCTTGGTACCTACTAAATTAGTGGGTACCAAGATACGACTATTACCTACTAATTTAGTAGTACTAAAGCAATGTTTGGTTGGAAGTTTGGGCCCGGCGATGACTTTGTACTCCGGACGGGTAGGTACCTGGGAATTAGTACTTGTTAAGTGCTAATCTCAGAATCCAATGATAATAATGTTATGTAACTTGACAGCCAACCTATGTAAATTCAATATAGTAGTAGTGGTAGGACTCTTGGCAGAATCCACCTGGGGAAGTACCATACCTTTGCGAGTTATTCTACCGCCAAGCAGTAATGTGAAAACATTACTGTGTTCCGGTTTGAAAGGCAATGTTTCCAGAGAAATTATTGGGCTTAGAGATATAATATCTTAGATCTCTGCGCAGTGCAGTGTTAGAAAATGATTTGGACTCTTCGTGTTCCAATAGCTACGTGTCACTGTGCTGTTATGTGGCAGGCATGTTGCTTACAATCAGGCACATGTCCTGCTCGTCTCATCACTATACTATATAAATATATATTTGACTAAATAAACGTTTTTTTTTTTCATATACTGATATTTTAATTTTTTCTCCGCACCGTTCATAAGATCAGTTAGCTTTTGGTTTGGAACTTAGATAAAGAGTATATGTAAACTCTTTGGTTTGAAACGAACACATAACTAAACCACAGGTTTTAGATAAAATTTAAGCTCCCTGTAACGTGCTTAAAAACCACAACGTTACCATAACGTAGGTATTATATTTGTAATTATGACGTTAAAGCCTCGGAAGTACTTACAGAAAAGAGACATACGTATATTATTGTACATACTACTCGTAATAAATGTCTATTAATTATTGTCTTAGTGGGAAGTAAGGCTGCATATGGCTTAGTTGGTAGTAACTTTCTCGACTAAGACTCGATTCCCACCTGGGATAAACATTTGAAAGGTTATATTTTTTGAAGTGAAAACTTCTTTAGGCGCGCCTAGACAAATTTTTCGTGGGCTGTGAATTGAATTCATTCGTCACGCTCGGGTATGATAACAAAGCTTCGGGTAAACTCGGGACCATGGCTATTGGCCATCTAGAAATTCGTCAGCCAATGGGAAATGCTGAAAGGGCGTGGACAGACCATCATGGCATGGCCATCTAGAAACGCATTAGCCAATGGGAAATGCTGATGCATTTCTAGATGGCCATGCCAAGATGGCGAGGCCACGCCCTCCGGTTACACCCGTGTAGTTTCCAAGGTAAGCTATCAAATTCTGAGTTATAAGTTTTCACTTCTATGGGCAGTTAATATGACTGCCAATTTTTTTTTTCTTAAATCTGTACTATCTAGGTACATATGTATTTACAATTATAGGTACGTTTATAAATAACTACTTGCATGGATATATAATACAGGGCCTTTGCTATTAGGTACCAGTTTGTTGCCAAGTTGCTTCATCATCAACAGCCCACTAAATGTTCCCACTGCTGGGACTCGGAGCCTTCTCTCGCTAGGAGAGAGTTTAGGCCATAATCCACCACGCTGGCTCAGTGCGGGTTAGTGAATGACACATGACTTCGAAAGATTCTAGGTACATGTTGGTTTCCTCGCGATGTTTTCCTTCACCGTTTTAAGTTAGCGGCATTACGCACATGACTTCGAAATGACAGTGGTGCGTGTGGGGTTTGAACCCGGGTCTCCGGATCGGCAGGCGCCGTTCTCCCGACTAGACCACCCGTAACTTCTAAGTTAAGTTAAGCTAAGTTGCTTAGGTAGGTATTATTGGGATGTCGATTATTTATCAACGATCACATAATAAACAGTTAAATAATATCAGCCTCTTTGCCTCAAGAAAGACCTGTGATAGTTCTGATTACCTCAGAGAGGTTATTTTATAGTGGGCTACCAAATTTTTATGCAGAAAACGCAAAGCCCTAATAATGGCAGTCTGTTCACTAAGTAGGTACCTACTTATAATAAGAACGACTGATAAGTATTAAAAACTAGATCCGAAGAAAAACACTATGTATAGGTACCTACATTCACCAATTTCAACATTTCTCTAATTTGTTTTAAAGCTTACTAAATCTCTTACAAACTTGTGTACAATATCTTGAAAAATACAAGCAAGATCTAGGATAAGCGCAATTTAATACTTCCCCAGACCGTTTCAGAAACAAGGCGCCTCACATATTTGTTCTCAGAATACAAGACGGTGTGTTACTGGTACCTTGTACTTATTTTATAGTCTGCACTACAAAATAAAGTCTCGTAACACATGTAACTTTGTACATTGTGTATTTTCATGATGAAATCCTTCATTTGTTTGTTTTTATGCCTAAATATCTCATAGTGGTTCTCATACAAATATGCTCATATTTGGTGCTTTTAATTTCGAAAAGAGTTTCGTCATGTATCCAAACAAATTAATATTACAAAACAAGTTTTAGTTGTTTTATAGCGAATATCAAGCCTCGGAGATCTAGTGACTACAACATGTGATTCGAAATCGTGATGAGGTCATGGGTTCAATCCCAACTGCACCTTAAAGTATTTTGCTAAGGGCAGATGTGTAAGTTTGTCATCACAACGGTGAAGGAAAACAGCGTGAGGAAACCGGCATGTTCTAAGAAACTTTCCACGCTATGCATCATTCGTTAACCCGCCCTGAGCCATCGTGGGGTATAATGATATTGACTCTCTCCTTGCAAGAGAAATCTCCAAGTCTCAGCAGTGAAACATTTAGTGGGATGCTTATTGTTTTTTGTAATTGACAAATTTCGGAGTCAATTGGAAGTTTCCTCCTTAAATTCCTCCTTCTTAGCTTAGAATTCAACCGTGTATTCTAGCATTTCCAATTGCGTATTCAACTTACTTTGTACTGGTTTCCTACGTTCGTGGCACTGCAATAAACGGAGGTACAAGTTAAGACAACGGACAGTTAAGGATAAACCATACTTTCTTTATACAGATGTGCTACAGACTACTCAAAACTGAAATAAACTACTACAGAGTACTCAAAACTACAGTAAAATGTTTAACGCTGATGCAGAAACATCGCCATTCGTATCAGACAACTGGACCAAATGTAGATCCGGAACGGATGCTTTTACTTTACGGATACTAAGCTTATATTGGAGATCTAAAACTCGGGATTGTTTTAAAGTGGTTAGGATATATTGGACTCGGCACCACGTGTTGCTACCCTACCGGCCTCCACGAAGTTCCATCTTTACCGCATATAGTCTTAGAGCATTTAACTATAGATGAACCATAGAATACGTAAAACCAAGGATCCCGATCCTGAGTGTTATCGGAGAGGTTTATGTCCAGCAGTGGAAGAATACGAGATGATTACGATGATAATGACGAACTAGAGAATACTTATTATTTGTCGCAGCCTCGCAGCATAATTGTCGGTATGGGAACGTTTTAACATTCTTCCGCGTACGCTCCACAACCTGCCAGCTTCAGACACATCTCAGGAGCAACGTCGTGTCACCTTTAACTCAACACCAATCAGTTAATTGATGTATGGTTGTAATATAAAGCTTTAATGCTCTTGTCTAAATTTAGTGACTGAATTTAGAACCAAGAAATTTTCGCTTCTAAATTTAGTATGCGAACTTACTGAATGCTATTACACTTCCCTGAATTCAATAGTGACTAAATTTAGCCAAGTGTTTTAGTACTAACAAACCCACTGTCGCCATTTGATAAGTAGTCTGGAACTTTTTACCCGACTGCGCGACGCAAAGGAGTGGTAATGTGTTTAACAGTCTATGTTTGTATGTATGTATGTTTGTATGTTCCTTTGAAGCACTATACAGACCAAACGCCTGGGCCGATTTTTATGATTCACACGTCAATCGATTCCTCTTAATCTGGCGAGTGACAATAAAGACATGACATGAGTGTAAGTCTAACATGGCGGATTCAGGACGCCATATTGTCCAAATTAAAAAAATGAAAATCTCCAAAATATGTCAAGAGGGGTATCGTTGAATAGGTATTTAAAAATAATGTTTAGCTTTCCCTCAATGTTTTTCGATTTGACTGACCGTTTAGGATGTATATCGATTTAAAGTTGAGTAACAACCATTCTCACATTTATATGTTTTTAGGTAGCAGAAAACTTCGTATAATTTTGTCTTCTAAAATCAGTTTATTCTTTCTGTATTTGTATCACACTTCTATGTAGCGTGGTTGGTGTGATTTTTGATGGTTCGTTCGAAGTTGCTTTTGTTTCGACTTTAACTATAGTTCTTTTAAACGCATCCAGTTCCGTGTGTACAAATGTGGTTCAACCCTTATGTAAAGTAGCTTTTAGAGTCCGAGCCACGTAAGATTACGCTGTTTACTTTAGTAATTGCATGTTCTGTTTCGGAGCTCCCGTACGTTTGTTTGTCTGCCAGACATAGTGTCGTTTAGTTTGCAGTTTGGAAACATTCGCGCTTCTGCGTCTAATATTCTTGTTGCAACAAAAATAAGGTGGAATACCTAATTCTACGCCATTAACTAATTACGGACACAATTACGGGGTCATTTTGCCAGTTACTTGACCAAGCAGTAGTATCTATATAAACTCTTTATTGCACTTAATTGTAAGACAAAAACAAAGATAAGCAAAAAATATTGGCAGTCATAGGAACTGCCGATAGAAGTGAAAACTTATAACTCAGAATTTGATAGCTTACCTTGGAAACTACACGGGTGTAACCGGAGGGCGTGGCCTTGCCATCTTGGCATGGCCATCGAGAAAAGCATTTCACATTGGCTGATGCGTTTCTAGATGGCCATGCCATGATGGCCTATCCATGCCCTTTCAGCATTTCCCATTGGCTGACGTATTTCTAGATGGCCAATAGCCATGGTCCCGAGTTTACCCGAAGCTTTCTTATCATACCCGAGCGTGACGAATGAATTCAACTCACAGCCCACGAAAAATCTGTCTAGGCGCGCCTAAAGAAGTTTTCACTTCAAAAACTTTAAAAAAACAAAGTAGCAATTGGCAACCTTATCGCTAAGAGCAATCTCTTCCAGACAACCGCAGGATGGAAAAGGAGAACTTAAGAATAAACGGGGAAGTACAAATAACGAGTGGAAGATAGGTACTTAAATTTTTTAAAGCTAGCTTTAACAAAACAACTTACTTTTAAAACATTAAAATAAACCTACAGATTAATAACAAAACATACATAAATACGAATATAATATATACTAATACCTACATAAACAATATCATGTTCTACCAATGGAGATTTATGAATTATTACGACTTCAAAATTAAATGATCACATAGACAGATGAATCTGATGCACCAGTTTTTAAAAAACAGCAAGCGATGAAGCTTATCTAGTAGTAGTAGCGGTAGTGTGCAAATATTACTGCGTATATTTAAACGGCAATGTTGTCAGAGAAATCATACAGGAATGAGATAAATCATCCTACATCGAGCGTTGTACAGTGTTCGTGTTCAAAAAGCTGAGTGGCACCATCTGTTATGAGCAGGCGTATTACTTACCATCAGGCTTGTCAGTGATTTGAACATGCGATCTCATGATTTTGAAATCAAATGTTTTCACTATTAATAAATAAACCCGCTTAGAACTTCATATATTTACAAAATGTTGATCAAAGAGTTTACACATACTACGTATAGAGTTAGGATAAACACCATAAACATGCTTTCGCTTTACACCGAAAGCACGGGTCTGATCGCTCTTGTCTTGTCGCTCTTGTGGAAGTGTCATACTTTTGTCGCGGCTCATCACTACGTTGTCATAGCTAACCTACACCTCATCTGCTTACGATTGGTACAAAGGAACCGTGCGGAAAACCCTGATCTATTTAGTTATTCTTTATCTAAGATTTTGATCAAATACGTAAAATAGTGCGAATTCTATTACTAAAACTGCATTACTAAATAAATAAATATTGCTGTACAATTCACACAGAACACCATCTGACCCCAAACTAAGCAAAGCTTGTATGATGGCGGCCAGATAGCTGATATAATACTTTTATAGTTTTTAAATACATACTTATTATACATAGAAACACCCAGACACAGTGCAAACATTTGAATTCATCGCACAAATATTTGCACTGGGTGGGAATCGAACCCACGATCCTCGGCTTCGCAGGCAGAGCTACTACCAACTAAGCCACGAGGCCAGTCAATTATGAGGGCATTGTGAGGCTTTTATGGAATTTGCACTATTTTACGTATTTATATAATTATTTGATCAAAATATTGTAAACAGTCCATTTAAATAGTTATTGATCTTACATCATGAAATTGTACTTGCTACTGACAATGCGTTTTAGTGTATAAATGGTATTCATGTGGAGTAGTCAGTTTTTGAAGGCTTCAAATCAGTTTTTCATCCCACCAGCTCGGAAAGAGTACTTTTGCTCCTCGATATCAGGGCGCAAAAGTCGTTTTTACCCTCTAGAGGTTAAAGTAAATTTGAATTTAGAACATCGTGTGTACTGAGTTGAATTCAAAACATAATTTAACCTATTTATTTCTACCTCCTTGGTGCCGAATTCATCATACATTTATTTTTAATTTGTTAAAAACTCATACTCGGAACCTCTTTGGTGTACTTTTTTTTTTTGCTTTGCGCGCAATTTTCTTTTCACGTATGGAGGATAGAGGTAAAGAATGTTATTTCAAATGGCAAAACATTTTGAAATGCTATGAATGAATCAATTGTAATCGAATTGAAGTATGCCGAGTTGCCGAGTTAAATAATGAAATATTATTGACTACTAAAATAGTAATTAATAGATAATTTCATCTACTTGTGCAGTACAAAATAATTTAGTAAATATAACATAATATAACATAAATAATTACTATTTTGATAAAACCTGTAGGTACAATATATTTTGAAGTCAAAACTTCTTTTGGCGCGCCAAAGACAGATTTTTCGTGGGCTGTCAATTTAATTCTAGCGTCACGCTCGGGAATGATAAGAAATCTTCGGGTAAACTCGGGACCATAGCCAATGGCCATCTAGAAATGCCTCAGCCTTTCCCATTGGCCATTTAAAAATGTGTCAGCATTTCTAGATGGCCATGCTCATAACCACGCCCTCCGGTTTCACACGCGTAGTTTCCAAAGTAAAAATCAAATTCTGAGTTATAAGTTACCACTTCTATCGGCAGTGCCTATGACTGCCAATATTTTTCTTTCATGAATTCTGAATAGTACGTTTATTAATTTCCTTTAAAATGTACCCTGATGCAAATTTAGCACTACTATAATTTAATGCATTTGGGCGGACACTTTTTTATGTACACATGAAACTCCTTACCTCAATCGGTCAACTCTCCATATTTTCACGTCATATTGTTATTGTTAAAACCATGGCTAAATAAACTTAAGTTTAAAACTTATAAAATTGAATACAAGTGAAAAACCGAAATACCATAATAATAAGTGATTCTAGCGACCAAGAAGTTTATTTAACGCCAACAGAATCGACTGAAACTGAAAATGCGCAAAGCGTTTAGTAATTTCCTCGCTTGGGGGGGGATGAAAAATTACGTGTTACACTCGAGTGCAAAGATTTTTCACCTTGTGCCCTTTTGATTCCCTTGCTACGCTCAGGATTCTAATTTTTGAATCCCTCGCTACGCTCGTGATTCAACTTTAGAATCCTTCGCTTGCTCGGTCATCAAAATTGAGCACGCGGTTAAAAAGCCACTTTGCACTCTTGTATAACAAATAACTATTATTCAACGCTTGTCAATTATTTGTCTTAGACAACTTTAAATTTGCATGCCGTAAGGTTGATTGTGGAGTTCTATATACAATTATTTAAGACCTTGTTGTACCTACCCATTTTCGCAAATAAAGAAGTGATTTGATTTGATTTGATTATAAAAAAATACGAAGGTAAAAAAACCTTAATGTAATATAGCCCTACGCAACCTTTTAATATTAAAGATGACGAGCGTAATATAGAAAATCTCATCGCTGCTGGCGTTTTGCAATTCAATAAGGTCTTTCGCCAATCATTGATCATCATAAATTGAAGTAAATTGATACACGAAAACAACTTTCTGAAATATTTTATTTGTTTTAAAATTGTTTCATCCTGAGTAGTGGAGTATCAATATTTCTCATCATATTTCAATCTGACACTGTCATATTTTTAACCGAGTTAAGTAGAACAAGGTTATTAATTAGACCGATATTTTTAAAGTGAAAACTTCATTTGGCGCGCCACAAACAGATTTTTCGTGGGCTGTGAATTGAATTCTAGCGTCACGCTCGGGAATTATAAGAAAACTTCGGGTAAACTCGGGACCATGGCCATTGGCTATCTAGAAATGCGTCAGCGTTTCCTATTGGCATTCAGCATCTCTCTAGATAACCATGCTCATGGCCACGCCCTCCGGTTTCACTCGCGCAAAGTAAGCTATCAAATTCTGAGCTATAAGTTTTTACGGATACGGATTCGGAGTTATAAGTTTTGACTCTTCTATCAGCAGTTCCTATGACTGCCAATTTTTTTTATGTAGGGATATCGATTACTCCGAGATTTATTATCCGATTAACGTTGTTATTTTTGTACAGACGTGATTACCGTGTTGTGATTGGCTTTTATTAGCCCATCATAACAAAACTGATCAATCATATAAAGGAATGAACGTGAATTTTGATCCGAATGCAGTGAAATTCTGTGAATAGTGTTCGTGGTACAAACTGCGCACTTTGGCAATTTATTCAACTATTGTTCTATCTGCATTCTCCAATTAAAAAGGCATTTTTGATTGCAGAGATAGATATTTCTTTTTATTGTTTGTTATTTAACACAATAGATAGTTTGTGAGGCATTGTTTTGTTATTTAGTGCAACACAGGTGATTTGTGGAAATCGATGCAAGAATACAATCATCATAGAATTTGATATATTTTTAATAATCTCATAACAAACTTAACTTAATGACTCTCACAATCTTAGCTTATACCTACTTAAATAAAAAATATTATATACAACAAAATAGTTTTGTACATTCGAAAGATTGACGAAGTTTCGGAATTTATTTAACTTTCGGCAATATTCATTCAATTTTACTCGTCTAATAATTGCAAAAACGAAATCTACGTTTTAATTTTTTATTTTGTCAAAATGTCATTTCATGACGTACCTAAATACTAGTAGTAAAAACAAAGCATTACAAGACAAAGTCATAACTTTTCTAACCAGGACGTCTACTCTACGTCTACTATACGAAAACGTAATTTCGAAATAAACTCGCAACTTTGCTACTCCGGTTCTACTTACTTCGTTTTGTCCGAACGAACATTGTTTGACGTTTTAATGTTCTAAGCCTACTCTAATAACAGTAGGCTTAGTATACGACGGATCGAAATAGAACAGGAGTAGGAAACTCGCGAGTTTAATTTCGAAATTAAGTTTTTCGTAGAAAGAGAATAGACGTTCAGAAATCAATTGAATTCGTCGCTTCGTTACAACGCAAATGCGAAACAAACAAATTTAATTGACAAAAAAATACAAAGTCAACAGTATAAACATAAAGTAATAAAACAGTTTAATACTACTAGGTATATACTGGAATAATAAATATACTGTAAACCTATTGGGACTAACTACTTTATTTTCACTAACAGACTGGATGAATGGCGATATTGATGTTTATCACTGTGTCATGCAAAAACTACTAATTGGATTGGGATGAAATTTATTACAATAGATTAAATTATAAAATAACACAATGACTTTTTTGCTGAATAATAATGGGAACAGGAACAATGCAGGTAAAACCGTGTGTCACTAGTTAAATTTAACTAAAGTCAAAATAGTCAGTATTCCCTATGATCAGTGATCTAAATAGTCCTCGGCTTGTTTCACCTGCAGATACAGTACTTCGCTGTTACTCCTGGTCTTCTTGGGCGTCTCTTCATCAGGATGTCCGAACTGGTAGCCTCGCGCGAGGTGGTGGAACACGGCTATCGACACGAACATCAGCCCCGTGTATATGAAGTATTGGGTCTCCTGCAATTTATGTTATTTTGTAAAAAAAAAATGTGTCTTGTGATTTTATAAACTAGCAGTGGTTCGCAGTTTTTGAAGTGAAAACTTCTTTAGGCGCGCTATAGACAGAATTTTCGTGGGCTGTGAAATGAATTCATCAATCGTCACGCTTGGATATGATAATGGATCGGATCGGATATGAAATCTTCGGGTAAACTCGGTAAAAACGGCCAGGTAGGTACCAGGGCAACAGAAACAGTAAAGAGTTTCGATTACCTACCTCCAACAGCCCAGCGTTTATCTCCAGATACCAGGACAACAGAAACATAAAAGAGTTGCGTTTGCCCCTAGGTACCAGTACCAGGTAACAGCAAGTTTTCACTTCTATCGGCAGTTCCTATGACTGCCAATTTTTTTTTTCCACTTAGTCCCTGTTCCCTTTACTTTCTTTTCGACACTAGAATCTAACTTGGCAACTGAAATTATAGCGGTAAAACTTTTTTTTTTTACTTTTATAGGTTACTTAACCGCCGCCTCTCCTCATGTTAAGCGACGATGCGGTCTACGATGGAGCGTGTTTACCTAGAAAAAACCGATTCACTCTCGATTTGAAGACACAATGATTGTAACCATCGGGAAATCCCCACTCAGGCGATGCATTCCATAGCCTTGACGTTCTTATCACAAAAGTAGAGTCAAATCTCTTCGTTCGTGTCTTTGGAACATCAAACATGACTAAAAAAGTGCAGTGCACTGCTAGTAATGAATAAATGTGTCCTTCAATAATAGTTTAGGCAAGCCACGGATTACACCTCGGGGTGCAGCTAGTAACATTATAAATGTGAAAGTTTGTATGTTTGTCCCTCAATCACGTGGAGACGGCTTTTTTTTGTCGCCTGAATATTGGCGGATAAGCCCGCGGGACGATGCTAGTTCATAATATTAGTTCTTACTGACGATTTGTTTCTTCGAATGCACTAAAACAACTACCAGGATTTTTTTATTATTATTTGTATCTAATATCTTTATTCACTGACACAGTTGTAACTTGTTATAATTTGCGGCGTCAAGTAATTGAATGCCTTAGTAACAAACATTTAACGCGGTCATTCGACACTAATTCGCGGAGGCTGGTAGGCTTCAGTAATCCCAGGCAACCTTAGCTTTAATCAGAGACCACCGTTCCCAGGTTCCCACTCACTGCTTAGAACTAATACTGGCCGAACGCACGGACGGTCTTAGTTGATTACGTAGCCTAGGCAGGTCAGGTATAGGTAGATCAGACATAGGTAGGTCAGTTATTATTGGGCAGTCTATTCTAAGGCCGGATTGCGGTGGGATGTTTGATGCTGTGACATGTTGTGTAGAGTTCATTAGTGAAGGACACACAACAATACATAACCTAACCAAATTAACTGAATTCAATCTATACATATTATAACATGATGCTGAAATTGCGGAATTGATATAAATCTACTAGCCGCACCATGGGGCCCCAAACTAGGCAAGGCAAGTTATCTATAGATTGAGAAAAACCTGCACATTTGAGTTTTTTTTATAGTGCAGAGTGATGAGACGAGCTGAACATGTTCCTGATGATAAGCAACATACCTGCCCATAACAGCACAGGGACAAGCAGCTATTGGAACATAATATAGAGTCCATATCATCGACCGACCGATAGACCGACTAACACGTACACGCTCAACATCAGCTCTGTAAATAAAAATCAATACAAGCGGATTTTTTGGAGCTACGAGCAGCCCAGTGATATCAGTGAACCAGCTACAGTTCAGCGAGCCCGGAGCCGTGTTGACAGCCCCCAGGACGTCAGGGATAAAGAGGAATCACCAAAAATACCGTACGAACAGCCGAAAATAAAGGTTAGTTTAGTTTCAACATTACAAGATCGCAAAGTTGTATTTGGACAAAAGTCACGTCCGTCCTCTTCGGTATAGAAAACCTCCGCCGACACGTTCTTATCGCTGCACGACCGACCGGCGCCGGCGACTCGAAGCACGTCATCAGCGACACCTCCCCCCGCCAAGTAAAACATCATTGGGAGAACATCATCATCATCGCCAACCCCGGCGGAAGAACTGACTGCTGGTGACTGGACACCTACTGGACAGCCCGAACACCATCTAAAACGAGCGTGTACGCAAGAACACTGACAAACTTTAACTTGGAGAAGAAGAAGAAGACGAAGAAGAAAGGGATCATACGCGAGTAGTATAAGTTGTTATAATAGTAGTATAATTTATATTTACCCAATTCCGTTCAATCAAATTCTGTCATACAAAACATAAATATATACAACCTAATTAAGAAATTCTGTAAAATGTCCGACACAACCAAAAAAGCCGCCCCCTCCACTTCTGCCTGCCCCACTTCAGCCACTGCCAATGCACCCAGACGACCAAGGGTGCTCTCGGTAAGGTCAGTAGCGTCTAATTTACATAAGCGCATCTTAAAAAAAAATGTTAAGACCAGCGCGTCAGACGTGGTGCCGCCGACGCAACACCGGGAGGGGTACCCTGGTGTGCCCGTGGATGTCCCCGAGGTAGAGTCCTGCTGCACTCGATCATCTAACAAAGCACCATCGCCACCGTGCTCACGAACAGTAAGTGAAACCTCTGTGCCGGTAACATCAGTGCCAGAGTCGAGCCCAGAGCAATTAGCAGCAATAGATAGAGTCCAGAACTGGAAACAGTGTGGAATATCACCTCCAAAAGTGTTGACGATGGATGAAGAAACGGACAGCGTGTCAGAATCGTCATTCCCGACCTCCACCCGATGCAAAAGGACCAGTATGCTGATCGCACACTGCTCAAAGCGAACGGGGGTCGAGATGGACAGCGCCACGAAAGTGGCAAACGACGCGTTACTCCGGGGGAAGGACGCTCTCGAACAATCCACCAATCAAAGACGGGATCTTAAACAAACTGCGATCGAGAGCCTCCAGACGCTCTTCGAGATTGTCCATTCCCTGGCAGAGTCCAGACATCGTCACATCGCCTCACTCGAACAGGAGCGGACTCGACACGCCGTGGAACTGCTCTCGGTGGAAAGGGCTCACACCAAATCAGTACAAAGAATGAATAACGACTTAACGAAGGAGGTAGCTCTGGCCAGGGAAACACTCAGCGAACTCCAAAAAGAAATTAAAGCCGTTAGAGACTGGCAGAGCTTTGAGTCGAGAGAGCCCCACCAACAAATAAAAGCAACGGCCGAAGCGGTGAGGGATATCAGTGGTTTTATTAAGTTACCTGCGCAAAGTCAAAACCCCTCCGTCGATTTGACTCCACTGCAGAACGATTATCTCGGTCTAAAAACCGGGATTGAAATTCTTCGGAGACAGGTCGACGAGTTTCGGAGAGACTCAAACGTAGAAAGGGCAGAAACCATCGATATCCTTCACCAAAACGCCAAAATTCTGAAAGAGCTCGCCTCGACTCCTCCACCTCCTACTCCCCCAAATTACTCGGACAGACTAAGTACGATTGAAAAAATTCTAAATAAACAAACGCCACCCCCATCCTCCGCCCCAATCAGAATAAACATCGATGAGCACGTGCAGCCTATTACAGAACGTCTAGAAGCTGTATCGTCGGAACTCCGGACGATGCGGCAGGAAAAATTAATTCTTCCCCCACCAGCCCTAAGCATTGAGGCCGAAATCTGCCAAGCGGAGACGGGCAAACCATCTAAGCCCAACTACGCGAAAATGGCAGCTAAGCCAATTGTGCCAAAACCAAACCACACTCTTATCGTGACAACAGCGAATCCCACATCTCCCACGACGGCCGAAAATCTAATAGACAGAATAGCGGTAGCACTGGACACGAAAAAGACCGGAGCAAGGGTTGACCGAGTGCGCAAAGGTCGAAACAGGAAAGTTATCCTGAGTTGCAGCACAGAGGAAGACCTTGGTCTGGTTAGAAATCGCGTGCAGCAGGACAAAACTCTAAAGGTGGAGACCGCGAAAGCGGGTAATCCACTAATCATCATCCGAGACGTCCTGGCTTACCACAAAGACCACGAGATAGTGGAAAACCTTTTGGCGCAGAATAAACATCTGCTACAAGGGGTTAATTTGCAAGAGAGCGTGATTAGAGTTCGGTACAGAAAAAGGGCGCGTAACCAGCATGAGTGCCATCCAGTGATCGAGGTCTCACCTCGCATTCACAGAGCGTTTTTGGACGCCGAAAAAGTCTACATTGGGCTCCAGCGGAGACCAGTGGCAGACCACTCGCCTTTGGTGCAGTGCACCAAATGCTTAGGTTTCGGTCACACAAAGGCGATCTGCCGGGAAAGGGATGAATCCTGCAGTCATTGCGGAAAAGCCCATTCCTGGACCCAATGCAAGGCAAGAAAAGAAGACCTGCCACCCAAATGCAAAAACTGCGCGGTTGCTCATCCCAACAGCCCCAACAGAGAACTCGCTCACAACGCCTTTAGTAGCGAGTGCCCTGAAAGGGTAAAATGGGATGGCATAGCGCGGTCCCGAATATCTTATTGCTAAGGGCACTCATGAGGAACGAGGCTCAGTCTCCCAAAGAGAAGGCAAACCAGGTTTGCGCTTCATCCAAGCAAACCTGCAGCGCTCCCAGAATGCAACGACAGAACTCCTGAAGGTTGCGAGAGAAAGGGGGGTTTCAGTTGCCCTTGTTCAAGAACCCTATGTGGGAAATAAAGGCGCGATGAAACAATATCCTGGAACTCGCATTATTCAGTGCAGTTTAAATAGGCAAAAACCAGTTAAGGCAGCCATTATAGTCTTCGGCGATAGGCTGGAGGTAATCCATGACCCCCAAATTGTCACCGAAACGGAAGCGGCTGTCCTATTGGTCGGCACAGGCCTAAAACTGGGAGTGATTTCTGTCTACTTAGAAGGAGACCAAAAAGTCGACGCCTACCTCAGCAGGATCAAAGTATTCAGTGAAAAATTAGCGACAAAAGACCTTATTGTTGCTGGTGACGTGAATGCATGGTCCCACTGGTGGGGAAGCGCATATCAAAATGAGAGAGGAGAAGCCGTAAACTCTTTCTTCAACGAAATGGACTTGTACATTCTCAACTCCGGCGATACACCAACCTTCGAGATCGTCAGGGAAGGCAAACTCTGCACAAGCGTAGTAGATGTAACTACGTGCAGCGGGTCTCTCCTGGGAAAAATCGAGGGATGGGAGGTTGACAGAAGTATTACAACATCTGACCACAACGCAATCACCTTCACTTTGCGTCTAGTTAAAGCTCTCGAACAACAGAGGTCAATAACAACACGCAAATACAACACCAAGAAGGCAAAGTGGCCAAACTTTATGTCACAGCTAAAATCTTCCCTAAAAGAAAGAAACATCTCGCCGGAATCAGTGGAGAAATGTGAAAGTTCACTAGAACTTGAGTTGATGATTACGAGCTACACAGCTGGTATACATGAAGCCTGCGAGCACACCATTCCATTGGTGAGCTCGTCGAAGGGAAATCCAACCCCTCCATGGTATACAAAAACGCTCGAAAATCTGAAGAAAGAAGTTCTGAGAAGAAAGAGAAGGATCAGGAATGCCGCTCCTGACAGAGTTGTACTTGTAGTCGAACAGTACCAAATTGCTCGGCAAGACTACAAGGAAAAAGTCAAACAAGCTCAGACGGAAAGCTGGAAAGAGTTCTGCACCAATCAGGAGAAAGAAAGTATGTGGGACAAGATCTACAGAGTGATGAGAAACACTTCGACAAGACAGGAAGAAATACTCCTAAGAGACACCGAAGGTAACACTCTATCCCCGCAGCTATCTGCAGAACTACTTGCCAAAACTTTTTATCCCGACGACTCTGAGAGCACAGACCAACCGTGTCACACAGAGCTACGGGAGCGAACCGCGGAAACACCTATGGACTTACCGGAAAATGATCCACCTTTCACATCAGCGGAACTGGAATCAGTATTGAGAACTCTGAATCCAAAAAAAGCTCCTGGTACGGACGGGCTAACCGCTGATATATGCGCCGCAGCTATACGTTGCGAATGGGAGGTTTTCTTGGCGATAGCAAATAAATGCTTGTCGTTAAAACACTTCCCCAAGCAATGGAAAGAGGCGCACGTGGTCATATTACGCAAACCCGGTAAGACAGATTACACACACCCAAAATCTTACCGCCCCATAGGTCTTCTGTCCGTTCCCGGAAAAATCGTCGAAAAGCTTCTGGTAAACCGACTCCAATGGCATCTCCTCCCAACCATCAGTAGGAAACAGTACGGCTTCATGCCTCAAAGAGGCACCGAGGACGCCCTCTATGACCTGGTAGAGCACATCAAAAAAGGAGTTGACAGTAAAGACACCGTACTCCTAATCTCCCTGGATATAGAGGGTGCCTTCGACAATGCATGGTGGCCCGCCCTCAAAAATCAATTAGCGAAGAAGAGGTGCCCAACAAACCTCTACGACATCGTAAACTCTTACCTCAGCGACCGTAAAATCAAGGTCAACTATGCAAGAGCAGTCTATGAGAAGGAAACAACCAAAGGATGCGTCCAAGGGTCCATCTGTGGACCAACCTTTTGGAATGTGATTCTAGACTCATTACTACGAATGCTGGAAGCGGAGGGAGTATACTGTCAAGCATTTGCGGACGACGTCGTTCTCGTGTTTACAGGCAGCCCGAACATCATCGAACAGCAAGCGGGCAGGGCGTTGAGCATGACAGTGGAATGGGGTAAAATCAACAAACTCAACTTTGCAACGCATAAAACCAACGCAATGCTTTTTACAAAAAAGTTGAAGTACGAACCTCCAAACATAGTCATGTCCGGCGTCCGGCTTGATCTGGTCGAGGAAGTCAAACTGCTAGGCCTACTAATCGACCGACGGCTCAACTTTAAAGCACATGTGACCGCCCAATGTAAAAAAGTGGCGAACATTTATAGACAGCTAGCCTGTGCAGCGAAGGTGACCTGGGGATTGAATGGCGAAATCACGAGAACTATATACGTCGCTGTGGCGGAACCTATAATCATGTATGCCTCAAGTGTATGGGCACAAGCGGCAGACCTCGAGGAAAACAAGTCTCACTTGAACGCAATCCAAAGAGGTTTTGCCCAGAAAATCTGTAAGTCATACCGTACTGTCTCCCTGAAATCAGCACTTGCACTCTCCGGTTTGCTCCCCCTGGATCTGAGGATACAGGAAGCAGCTAATTTGTACAGAGTAAAAAAGAACCTCTCCCAAGACTACCTCCCACCAGAAGTGGAACTCGAACGGAACGTTAACTACTTGGACCAATCCCATCCGTCCACGCTGGTACCCGTAGAATACGAGCTCCTAGAAGACACCTCCAATCTTCCAGAAGGACCTCAAATTTATACTGATGGCAGTAAGGTTGAAGGTAAAGTTGGAGCTGCTCTAACATGGTGGGAGAACGGCAAAGAGGTCAAGAACTCGACCTTCAAGCTCCACTCCGAATGCACAGTCTTTCAATCGGAACTCTATGCTCTTTGCCGGGCAACTCAAATGGCGTTAGAAAGCAAGGACCCAGAAGTCAATGTCCTGAGTGACTCCAGATCTTCACTCGAACTGCTAAGTAACCCGAAAACGAGTCACCCCCTGGCAAAGTGCATAAAGGAAAACATTGGACAGATAAATGCTGAAGGGAGATCTCTTCGTCTTTTCTGGGTGAGAGCGCATGTGGGCACCGTTGGCAATGAAAGAGCTGACGAACTAGCCAAATTGGCAGCTCTCACGGAATCACCCAGGGATTACGAGGGGATCCCTTTGTCCTACGTCAAACGCAAAATCCGCGAAGAATCGGTCAAGAAATGGCAAGATCGATATGAGACCTCGGACACTGGAAAAGTCACCCAGACGTTCCTCCCCGATATAGCAAACGCATATCGAGTGTTGAGAACCATAAAATTGACTCCCTTCCAAGTACAAGCGTTGACGGGACACGGAGGAATAGCAGAATACCTGTACAGATTTAAGCTCAAGAGCGGTCCTGCATGCGAGTGTGACCCCGACCAACCCGAAACGGTCTGGCACGTGCTAATCGATTGTCCCCGATTCATGGTCGCAAGACATGAACTCGAATCTATGATCGACAGGAAGCTGGTTGTCTCGGATCTCCATAACATCTTAGCAGATCCAGACAACAGAACACGGCTCCTATCCTTCATGGAGAGCTCATTCCGCATAGCGGCCAAGAGAAACTCCACAATATCAAATACACGCCTCCCCTCGCCACCACACCCTGACCCGCTGCCCGTGGACGCCACGCGGAATGTGGTTCCCGCCCAACCTCTCAATAGTTCCTCGAAAAGTACATCCATCCAACAACTACTGGAGAACGCAGACCGAGGAGAGGCAGGGATCCGTATCCGCGGAGTGGCTCTCTTCATGGACAGCAACAAAGAAAGATTCGGAATAAGCTTTTGCTTTGCCTGGGAACGGAAACGAGCCCGTTTGTCACCTGGATTGTCTTGCCTGCTCAATGGGAGTACCGCAAAAGTCACAATGAAGCGGAAAACATATGACGCCATGCCAGTGTGCGAGGTGGACGGCCACCGATTTCGGTTGGTGCGATCGAAAAACAAAACGATTGCACTAATAGAGTACTCGGAAGGTCGGACCCCTTTCACACAGGCAAGTGCGCTGCTCGAACATCTGAGCAGAAATGCAGGTGAAACACCCCGGGTGATAAGCGTGGATGCGATGGCAATCGAATACTCAAGAGCGCGAGTCGCAGACCGGCTGGGTTGCATTGAGGCCTCTAAACATCATGAGGTAGTCGTATATGAAGACAGGGGAGAAAATCTGAGCTTCCTCAGAGCCCCTTCACACGACCAAACACATGCAACTGACAGCTGGGGACATCCTGTTCCTAGTTCGACCATCCAAACCGGCTCCGAAAGAGCACAGCAGAGGGCAGCCACGGAAAAAGCCGCAGCCAATCAAAGCGGCAGCCGAGGCACCAACACGACCTTCGTGACTGCCTTCAATGCAGCAGCAAGGAGCATACTCCGAATCTCATCCCACTCATCACCCTCCTTGACGTCAAGGACCCCCAACGTAGCTTCACAGCAACAAACGAGCCGAACGAGAGCCGACATGGGACAGGTTGAACCGCCCCGCTATGTCATGGCTTCGGAGCCGCGGAGTCATGCACGTAACGCCTTCATCGAATTCCTAGCCACACTGAGAGCGACAAGACAAGTCAACCTCAAGACCTGCGAAAACATCATGCAGTCCTATAGGCTAGGAAGTGAAAGCCTCTTAAAGGCGAAACTCGAGGAGGCCGAAGCAGCCATTTACAATAATGTCACTTCCCGGGTCATCAAGGGAACCATGACAGGAAAGTATATGGCAGCTTACAGTGTAGAAAATGGCTTCGTGACACTGAACGAGAAAGAGACAGAGCGCGCGGGAATGCCAGTTTATGCGACACCACCAAACGACCCAATCGTAGTTACCGCCCGATGCACCAAGATTATGCTGGACGATAGGATCCTTGAGATGGCCAAAACCATCGAAGGGAACTCAAACGTCAAAGCGGGTTGGGAAAACTGGGAGGTACCGCGAATACAGTGGGTCAACGGAGTTCCAGGATGTGGAAAGACAACATGGGTAATTAGACACTTTGATGTGGACAAGGACGCCATCATCACTACAACAACTGAGGCAGCAAAAGATCTAAGAGAAAAGCTATCGCACCGTATCGGAAACCTGGTCAAAACCAGAGTGCGAACCATGGCTTCTGCTCTGGTAAATGGTTTCGGAAGAGAAAGTTTCAGTCGCCTCATGGTGGACGAAGCTCTCATGAACCATTTTGGAGCCATTGTGATGGCTTCAAGGCTGTCTGATGTTGGTGAAATTGTCCTCATCGGAGACGTCAATCAGTTGCCTTATATCGACAGGGAAAATCTCTTCGAAATGAGGTATCACCGCCCAAACCTGGTAACAAAGATCAGCCAGGAGTTGCTCTGCACACATCGCAATCCGATGGATGTCGCATATGCGCTGAGGGAAATATACTCAGGTATGTACTCCTCAGCATCTCGTATAAAGTCCCTAGAGCAGAAAAGGTACAAGGGAGCGCAAATACCCAACACCCTACCAAACACCCTCTTCTTAGTTCACACTCAAGAGGAGAAAGAGACCCTGACAAACCAGGGTTATGGGTCAGGCACAGGGTCACGTATCCTCACCATCCATGAAGCTCAGGGACTGACATATGAGTCGGTAATCGCAATAAAAACAAAGGCAAACATGAAGCTGCACGAGAGCGTGCCCCATGCGGTTGTTGCAATCTCACGGCACACGGGGACCTTCACGTACTACGCTGACGACACCGACGACGCCATCGGTCGGTTCGTGCGGCGAGCGTTGGCTGCATCACCGAAGACCATCCGAGAGTTCAACCTACAGATGGCCATCAGGGACAGAAATGCAGCCGTAGTGGAGGCTCTCGGCCGGGAGGAGGCGGCTTAGGCAAATGGCAATAAGGCAAAGAATCGATGTCGAGTCGATTACTAGCGGAATCCCAACCGGTAGTGATCGGCTCAACAGACGAGCACTAACTAGTATTAGGTTTAAAATGTTCCCAACTCCCCCCTTATTTTCCTCTTCTTCTGATTATCCAAGAAACATGTAAAAATAAATAAGATTTTAAATGACAAAAGTCACGGACCCCGGAGTCTGTGGAGTAGCAATTTAAAATAAAAAAAAAAAAAAAAAAAAAAAAAAGTCCATATCATCACCCAGAGATATAAGATGTTTTATCTCCATGCTCTGTAATTTCACTGGAAACATTGCCCTTCAAACCAGAACACAGTGAAGTTTTTACACGTATACTTAGATGTTCAAAACCAACTATTTACCAGTAGGAGTGCCAAAAATACCAGCACTATTGTAACGTTGAATAGCAATGCGAGTGCGTGGTAAAACGCGGGCCTATGTGGATTAAAAAAGAACGCCAGTCTTTAGCTCTTTAGTGGTTTTTGCACAGTGCGCATGAAGAAGTACCTTTGAGTTTAGGTCAGGTAAAACGGTGATTAAAATCAAATAACTAATTCAAATTGAAAATTCAACTTGAGCTTACACAGCATTTCAATTAACTCGTATGATTTTACCTGTGAATAGTTGACGAAGAGCCTAGTGATGATGATGATAATGACATTTCCGATAGCCTCTGTCAGGAGCCAGATTGAAGTCATCACCGCCTTCATGCTATCGGGGGCTTCTTTGAAGGCAAATTCGTTACCAGTCACAGCAAACAACACCTGAGAACAACACATTGAACACCTATGAAAACCACATTGATATTTTTCTTAAATGGGGCGTTTTCAAGATGCAAAAAGACCTGTCAAAGACAGTTCCCAATTTCACCATAGGTGGTGCCAATGGTTTATTTTGTTAGAGAAATTGCACAAAAACAAACAGCGGTGCCACCCATGGCAAAATGTATAACTAACATTGTCAAGTCAATTTGAATCTGGAAAACCCCTCATTGGCTTTATTAAAAATTATTATTATTGCCTGATGTGTTTCACTGCAAAATATTATCTATTCTATGCTACAAAGCAAATGCCCTTCCCTTCCCTCCTTTTCCTCCGCGAGTGACATACTAATGTAACGTCGGGGCGGCAACGGAGCAGCATAGCGAGACTTGTCCGTTAGATGTATTTTGGATAAGAGAAGAAGAAGAGAAGTGAGTACAGGCAGTGCATCATCACTCGCTCAAGGTCGCGCGGTTTTAGCCTACAATTAGACCGTGCCTCCCAGGGGACAAGTGCCAGTCGGTTGTCGGACGCACGGCTGAGCGCTTGCGCAACACGTTTCCCGCGCATATTGTTATTAGATATGTCGACAACCCTCCGCGCTTGACAGGGACAGAGTTACGCGTTAGAAAGAGCGCAAATGTTTTTTTGAAAATCGCGGCAGGTATTGCGAGCTGAATTGAACTTTTTGTGTTCCAGCAAGAGTCGCTATTTAAATAATTGTTTTCGGTAAGTGAGGCTTCTGTACCAATATTTATTCTGTGGTACAGGTACAGGTGACGTATTGTGCAACATTATAGCCTAACTATGGAATTTAAAACGCCCATTTTTTTTATTTCAATGGATTAATTATTAGTGCTGTTGAGAAGTGAGTCTCTTACCTCTCCTCCCGATATAATGAAGAACTGTGGTAATAACCATGCCATGGTTATTGAGTTTGCCTGTGTTAACACGAACAATTTGGCTACCTGTAATAGAAGCAAAGTGGAATCAATAATTATTCATCATCAGCCTGCAATCTTCATGGACTAGTTGGAAAAAGTAGTTTCATATCGATACTTCAATGACATTAAGAACCCTTGAAGAAGAAGAAGCTGATACTACAGTTAATGGAGACAAAGCCATCAAAGAGGGAGTTCCAACAAAAGTCAATACTTATGCACAAATAATAGTAATTCATCGCTCCGAATTCATGTACGTATAGTACGTACGTACGTCATGTACGTACGAGCCTCCACAATTCAACTTGATGTTCTTAAAATAACACTTCATTTGAATCAACTCAGAGAATAGGTAGATCTTGATACTCTAGTACCTTCTACTATTAGGCTAATATAGCTAACTAAAGCAAACCCGGTAATAAAAGAGTTCTAAATCAAGAAAGTACTCACATAATGGCCATCTTTCTCTCCTACCACAACCACATAAACCCCTCCACTCTCCAACTCAAAGTTCTCCATGATAGTTCGATTGTGAACCCTGAGGGAGTAGGTGGAAGTGAATACTTCCATCTGTTTGGATGCTCCAGGTGTATCGAGGACACTCTCAATTTCATCGCGACGTTCGTTGTAAAGGGAAATAGAAGTATTAGTTGTTGATATAAGGAACCTGAAACATAAACAAGAGACTATAAAGGAAGGTATTTATGAGCTACTTTTTGTAAGAAAATAGATGCTGAGAAATCGGATAATAAGGCGATAACAAAATAGACATTTTGAATAATAATTTAGTCATAATACAAAATACTAAAATTATTACAGTTTTGTAGCTGGTAAACTAACTATGGATAAATTTAAATCCAATTTTGTAAAGTTATCTAAGTTCATTGGTTTTTAGGTTACAAACCAAGGTTCCAAAACTAAAGCCAAGAAACCTGTGGCAAATAAATTATTTTGCCACATCTGGTCACAATTTTGTGGACCCTTTTGCTAGACTTTTTGAGATCTAACATTTTATGGAGTTTGAACTAAACTGAAAGCGCCCATTTTTTTTAAATATTTCATCTCCCTTCGACTACTTAAAACTCTTTTTTTATTTATTTTTATTTTTATAGCATAGAGTGACGAGACGCACAGGTCATGTGCCTGATGGTAAGCAACATACCTGCCACATAACAGCACAGTAACACGCAGCTATTGGAACATGATAGTCCAAATCATTACCTAGCACTGCACTGCGCTCGTCACCCAGAGATCTAAGATAATAATATTATGTCTCTAAGCCCTGTAATTTCTCTGGAATTATTGCCCTTCAAACCGGAACACAGTAATGTTTGCACATTACTGCTTGGCGGTAGAATATTTGGCAAAGGTGTGGTACTTCCCCAGGCGGACTCTGCTCCTACCACTACTAAATACATAATATAGGTACTCTTCTACCATAATATAAATATGTTCCCATTGCTGAGACACGGGGTCTTTCGCAAGTACAGAGTCAAAACCATAATCTACCACGCTGCCCTAACGCGAGTTGGCAGATGACGCATAATCCATGACCCGGTTTTCTCATTTCTTTCAACGTTAAAGCCTGTGGTGATCACAAACTAGTTTTTTTGCACTTGCCCAAAATACTCAGAAGTGCAGCTGGGATTCGAACTGACGACTCTACGATTGTGAATCGGACCTTTTACCCACTAAGTCACCACAGCTGGAATGGTAAAACTGCTAAGTGCAAAAAGCTTTATTTTTAAAGCACAAACAACACTAGCAATAATGCACCTTCAATATTCATAATAAAATAATAGGTTTTCTTTTTTATTTCGTTTTCATAAAACACAGCCCAGTTTTCGAGGAAAATTCGTTCGTTTCTCGAACCAAATACGCATTGACAGATCAAAGGGACAGCTCGCACAAAGAAATAATTGGAAAAAGGCTAAACCTCACCCACAGAGAACAGATTAACACACCTAAATCGAATCTAGAGCCGCGTTGGAAACTTCACGGGCTTATTATAGAAAGTTTCTACGAACTGGTCTTATTAGAAGTCTTGGAATACAATTTTATTGTGTTTTCTCGACTGTTACGTAAAACTTATCCGATGTTTGCATTCTACGCAGACAATGATCAGAATTGTACTAGGTATTTTTTTTTAAAATTCCGGTAAGATACGTCATAAGTCAGATTAGTTACAAGTGTCAATGTACGTGTATATTATAGACTAGCAGTGCCCCGCGGTTTTATCCACTTAGTTCCCGTTCTCATTGCTCTCGTTATTTTTTCAGGATAAAAATTAGTTTATGTGTTAATCCAGGGTGTCAGCTAACTCCATACCAAATTTTATTGAAATCGCTTCAGCCGTTTAGACGTGAAGAAGTAACGAATATAAACACTCACAAACTCTCGCCTTTATTATATTAGTAACAATAAGATATGTACCCGAAAACACGTTACACTAAACTGTACCGAAATATAGAATAACTAGACTATTTCAGGCTCCCAGGCCTGGAGCTCACAGTCTTGGAGTCTAAGGAGAGCGTCATGGTGTTTATTTGTGTGCAAATATTTGTGTGATGAATTCAAATGTTTGCACTGTGTCTGGGTGTTTCTATGTATAATAAGTATGTATTTAAAATTATATAAGTATTATATCAGCTATCTGGCCGCCATCACACAAGCTTTGCTTAGTTTGGGGTCAGATGGTGTTGTGTGTGAATTGTCCACCAATATTTATTTATTTATTTATCGCGCGCTAAGCAATTTCTGGATGAACAAAAAACATAGAACTGGCATCATCATTTCTGAACGCTTACCATGAGCTATATTATACTGTCGGCAGTCCTTTTAACTGGGTTTTTTTTTGAAAAGGCTTTTAACACTTAGCCCTCAGTAAGTAGCCTCTGCTGCATAGCCAATTTTGGGCTAGGGTAGAACACACCCGTTAGCGTTAATAATGCTTCTTAAAAATTTATGAAGAATATAACTTCAAAACTTCAAATGTATAACTTTTTGCGACTATAATATAAGTAGATAAGTACACTAGCAGCGCCCTTAGTTTTACCCGCGTACTTTTCGTTCTTGTTATTTTCCCGCGATAAAAAAGCCCGCATGTTTTTCAAATCTACTATAATCTAGCTATGATCTAAATATCAGCCAGATCTGTTCATACTCTCCGACGTGATTGAGCAACAAACATGCAAACTTTGTCATTTATGATATTAATAACTAATTATAGGAAACAAAGGTTTTTTTTTTTTGAAGTGAAAACTTCTTTAGGCGCGCCTAGACAGATTTTTCGTGGGCTATGAATTGAATTCATTCGTCACGCTTGGGTATGATAAGAATCTTCGGGTAAACTCGGGACCATGGCTATTGGCCATCTAGAAATACGTCAGCCAATGGGAAATGCTGAAAGGTCGTGGACAGACTATCATGGCATGGCCATCTAGAAACGCATCAGCCAATGGGAAATGCTGGCGAATTTCTAGATAGCCATGCCAAGATGCCCAGGCCACGCCCTCCGGTTACACCCGTGTAGTTTCCAAGGTAAGCTATCAAATTCTGAGTTATAAGTTCTCACTTTTGTCGGCAGTTCCTATGACTGCGATTTTTTTTTTAACAAAATCTTGTTTGCTAAAGTTCATAAAACCGTCCATACTCCGCATAAAAAGTCCGACATCGCCCGCTCACTATTCCCCACCTAGTCCGAGCGTAATCCGTAATATTTCCGGCTCGAGGCTTCAACAACACGCAGACATTTCCGGTTGATTTTCCGCGAAAATTGAACTTCCGATCCGCGACGGGCGTTTTCCGCAAGATATCCGATTCTATTTCGTCGCTTTGACCGGAGATGGACATACAAGCGTGGCTGCTGATTTCTATGTTTTTTATCTTTAGTTATGTTATAAACGCAAAAGTTTGTGAATATGTTATGACCTATTGAAATAAATTAAGCCTCCGCTATTTTAGTCCCGTCAAATAAGCTTTAGTCTGTTATGCGACAGAATCGAGACGCCTGTCGTATAAATGTCGTTTAGACTGACGTTGTGGCTTAGTTGGTAGTACCTAAGTCTGCCTGCGAAGCTGATGACTGTAAGACTGCCTTCGAAAACTATAAAAAGCGAGCTTATTATTTTCATTAAATACTCTTATTGAAGACGTAAAGCATCATCATCATCTGCAGCCTGCAGACGTCCACTGCTGGACATAGGCCTTTCTCCAAAGAATTCCATAATGACCGGTCTTGTGCCGCCTTCATCCACCGACTTCCCGCGACCAAGACAATATCGTGTGTGACCGATGGTCACACACGATGGGCCGATGAATGCTACACTGCATCTGCCAGTTCGTGGTCCCCATTCGAGAACTTTTACTCCGCAGCGGTTATCTGTTCTGCAAGCTATATGGCCTGCCGATTGCCACTTCAACTTGCTAATTTTAAGAGCTATGTCGATGAACTTGGTTCTTCTGCGGATTTCTTCGTTTCGGATTTTATCACGCAGTGAAACTCCGAGCATACCTCTCTCCATTGCCCATTGCGCAGCTTTGAGCTTGTATTTCAGGCCAACAGTTAGCGACGTCTCAGTGCCATATGTCATCACTGGCAACACACACTGTAGACTTTCGATCTTTGTGGTAATTCTGACAAGAAGATGTCAAAAAAGTAAATATGAGAAAAATAAATTTACCTTACGAAAGGGAATCCAGACTTGCTTTTATCGACGTGGTCTCTGTATCTTATCATCTCGTTCTCCGTCAGGTAGAAAGATATCGCTTGGCTCTCTTCCAGTTGAAACTGCTCGTCCCTTGGTTCAACGCAGCTGCCTCCGAGTTTCAACGTTAAATAAGACACTCCTACAAAATTAAGAATAGTCAATACAACTGTTTCATTTACAACTGTGCGTGTCTACTGACTCCAAAAACGTAAGACAGTATTTTTTGTTAATTTTAAGAAAAGTTAGACAGTATTTTTTTGGTATTGCCGTAAAACTCCGTTATTTAAACCTTAATTATACCTAGAAGTATATTTTTTAAAAAAATAATCGCAAGTACAAAGATTTAAGATACTAGTACCTATATTATCTCTACCTTGTAATGAATATGAAAACAGTTCCCTCCAAGTCAGAATACCACAAGAATAGAGTAATGTTTATGTTACGAACCTTGAACACGTATATCCTTGTTGTACTGTGAGAACGCCGGTATGGTGTATGTGATGTTCTGTGCGGTGTTCTCGATGGACACCGAGCAAGGGTGGCCATTGTAGATGCGGAGTTGGGAGAGACCAGGTTGCGGCAGCCTGGGGTATGTCGTCTGGAAAACAAAATAATTTTAACACAACATTTTTTTTTGTGTAGTTTAGAGTGAAAATAACAGCAGGACGGGTTATAGGCGATTCGTCCTAAAGTTAATTCGTCACTATTTATAATCTCCATACATTCAAAGTAAACTCGTCACATGTTATAAAAAACAAATGAAAAACGTCAGAGGTGAGTAAAGTTGTTGTAAATTCGTCACAGATTCTTGTTTTATGGCATTTTTGCATAAAGTAGGGTTAGCAAGTAATGTTTATTGTGTTAGGTAAGTACTCGAAATGAAATAAAAATTTTAAATTATCTGATGGTAAGCAACATGCCTGCCACATAACAGCAGAGTGACACGCAGCTATTGGAACACGAACAGTCCAAATTACCTAGCACTGCACTGTGCTCGTCACCCAGAGATACAAGATGTTTTATCTCTATGCCCTGTAATTTCACTGGAAACATTGCCCTTCAAACCGGAACACAGAAATGTTTACACATTACTGCTCGGCGGTAAAATAACTGGCAAAGGTGTGGTACTTCCCCAGACGGACTCTCCAAAGAGTCCTACTACCACTACTACTATTCACTACAATGCTTGAAAGAGATTACTCTCAGCAATAAGGTTGCCACTTATAGCGCTTGTTCACAACTCAAGTTCACTGTATTTTATAACTTGTTTGTGTCACAAAGAATTTTTTTCTATCTAAAATCTTGTAGTGAAAGTTACTGATAAAGGCGTATACGCTTGTGGAACTTCCTTGTCATTATCGTTATAAAGAATTTTAGGGGAGGAAGCGATTAGTGTGGAATACAAATCAATAGCAATGGAAATAAATAAATCGGACACAGATCTGAATAACAGTGGTTTCACGCCCCGATTTTGGATATTTACGGATATTATATTGGATACCCACGTCACAGGTCACCCTAGTGTGGGATCCAGTGTTCGCCGACTTTTATTTTTGTTTTTTGTTTTTTTTTCTGTTGTACCAGGTACGTACCTACCATACTATTTATATTTAGGATAATTAAGTCGGTAATTGTAATTAATTTAAGTTTTTATCTATATCTATACTAATTACTAATAATATTATAAAGAAGTAAAGTTTGTGTGTTTGTTAAATTGTAAGGGGTAATCTCGGGATCTACTGAACCGATTTTAAAAATTATTTCACCAATAGAAAGCCACATTATTGCTGAGTGTCATAGGCTATATAAAAAACCGAAAAATAAAAAAGATTTTACGTGGTAGTCCGTTTTGCAAAGTGAATCGGAGAAAAAACGGTCGAATAAAAGCGTTTCTTACGAACGCTGCCTTAACTATGAAAGATTTATTTTTAATAAATTAAATCTCCAAGAACTTTTAAATTCTTTGAACCTTTCTGGCTTACCTCCTCACGACCTTATGTTAAAAGTTAGCATTCCTATCATACTATTAAGAAACTTGTATATAATACTGTAGAAAATGTTTTTTCTTTCGGACAGAGTTACTCTCGAATTTTGTATTAGCATGCACATCACAGCACTGTACTAAAACAGGATTATTAACATTATGCCCAACGAAGTGGGCACGGGTCAGCTAGTGTGCCAATAAAGATTATAAAGTGATTATTCTATACTTGCTTCCACAGTAAACGAAAACATCGTAGGGATTCAGAAATCCTAATTTCCGAAAAGATTTTTTTTTTATATATATAGATTGAACTTTTTCAAGAAGCTGAAAGTCCCCTAATGTCTCGATCTGCTGAACTACTGGTAGTTAAGCGATAAGATCCCCCATTGGCTTTTTATTTTTGGTTTTAAAGTTTTTGTGTGTTTTATTTTTAAAATTAAGAGCAAGAAAAAGTTAACTGTCTGTCTAACCACTTTGACAACGGTCAACATACGGTACGAGCCCATTGCTTTATTATGGAACCTAAATGGAACATTGGATCAACTTAAGTAGATTCTAGACTAGACTAGACTCACAAGAGAGATTGTTTTAGGTAAATAGATTTTTGATCAACAACATGATTTTCATGTACAACAGTTAAAGACAGGTTTCGAGAATAATCTTCATAAAAACCTCAATAAAGACCTACATAATTTGTTTAAGAGGATCATCCCAAAAACAATTTCTCCACATTAATCAATTCTCGTCTTTTTTTTCTCGTCCACCAGGTATTATATTCTTACCTACATTTATAAGTCGCCTACACACTGTCGGACAAACGACGTCTCTCACATTGAGCTATCAAACAAAACTACACACTAGAAGAGACACTATTAACTAAAAGCTCTTATTGCGGCTGTTACGTCCAGGAATTAACAAGAAAACCTTCAACCCAAGTACGAACATTTGTGTCGTTTTTGTAAACAAATAAAAAACATTCATTTGAATTTAATAAAACCACCTAAGGATCTGTTTAAAATTTTAGATCACACCGTATGTTTGCAAGGTTTTTTTATACCTCTAGTCACAGATTACTGAAACAACTGTGCCTTTAGTATAAAGTGACATGACCCAAAGTTTCAGGACAAACAAACTGTTCCATATTCTGGTACAGAAAAGTTAAGATTAAATATGACAAAAATACAGACGGCAAAGTTATCTTGTAAGTGATGTGAAGTTCGAAAATTTTAGAATAATTTTATCAAAATACCAAAAGTAAAAAAAATGTTAACTAATAAAACAAAATTTGTTATAATGTTATTTTTGAATTGCAACTTTGTGATTCTAAATTAGGTAAATCACGATAGACATAACAATCATAACCAGTTAAAGTGTTGATGTGGTTATGATGTTTCGGCTACAATATCCAATCATGATGACGACAATAGATGCGTGTCACTGTGCTGTTCTGTGGCAGGCATGTTGCTTACCTTCAGAAAATTTCCCGCTCGTCTCGTCACTCTATAGTTTATCCTATAATTCTTGTATACTTATATGTACCTATATATTTATAGAATCTGAATCTCGGAAACGTCACGAACTATTTTCATGGAATTTAGTATGCGTGCGGTTTCGGGGGCAATGAATCGATCTAGCTGTGTTTAATTTTTAGAAAACGCCTAAAATAGTGATAGGCCTAGAACAACTGTAAAGAAAAAAAAACGTAGGTTCGAACCCGTCTGCACTTTTGAGCATTTTTTTAGGGGGAGTTATAACTCCCCCTATGATGTATACCTACATCATCACTGGTTTTAACGGTGAAGGAAAATATCGTGAAGAAACCGGCGTGTTTCAGGAAAGTAACCTTTTCAATCCACACACGGCATGGTAGATTATAGCAATGACTCTCGCCTCGTGAGAGAAGGATCCGAGTCTCAGCAGTGGAAACATAAATTGGGACGCTTATACCAGTCTTAAAATAGTATAAAATAGTAAGTTCCAGACTTTTGAAAAACCTAATGACGTGGTTAAGCTAAGTGAAGCTGGTCGCTCTATTAGTGATCCAATAAATATGTCGAAGTGTCTTCAGGGAAACAAACTGGCGTGTTTATGGGAATTTATTATAGCTATTTGTCTCAGTCGGCGCCGATCTCGCCATAATTAAAATGGACAGCGTTTTGAAAAATTGTGCCTGAACACTCCTTGAAAAATGTTAACCGATTTTCCTTTTTAAATGGTAATAAGTTTAATACGACAATGTAGAGTTTGGTTACTTTTGCAACTTTGAGTGACTAGTATTTTCTACTTTTGTTGGTCACAGACCTTTTGTTATTTAGCTAATAATGAACAGAGACTATATTTTATTGCTAATCCACATCGCATAATGATAAATAATAGTTTAGGAACACCTGAAAATATTACGCAGGATTCCATTGTGTGTAACAGCCGTGATCACGAGATGACTTCACATGAAATAGGAGTGGATCGGGAAGGGATTCATTGCACCTAAATTACCAAAAAGTGTTATGAATGAATGGTAAAAGAAGCAAAGGATGACAACAAAAAAGATGGGAAGACGAGTTGAATAAAAGTGTTGGTCCAAATTGGATGCGAATCGCAAAAGACAGCAAGATCTGGAAAGCTCAAAAGAAGGCCTTTGTCGAAGAACAAGCTGAGGATAAAGATATTCTCTGTAAGTAATCATATATTGGGAGAACGGCGCCTGCCGATCCGGAGACCCCGGGTTCAAACCCCACACGCACCACTATCTTTTCGAAGTCATGTGCGTAATGCCGCAAACTTAAAACGGTGAAAGAAAACATCGTGAGGAAACCGACATGTACCTAGAATCTTTCGAAGTCATGTGTCATCCACCAACCCCCACTGGGCCAGCGTGGTGGATTATGTCCTTAACTCTCTCCTTGCGAGAGAAGGCCCCGAGGCCCAGCAGTGGGAACATTTAGTGGGTTGTTGATGATATTGATGAATATATATAATACAATCTATAATTGTGTTTGTGTTATGGAAGCTAGGAATACTAACTTGTAGCTAACGATGCACCTTACATAAATATTGTCTCTTCCAGTGTACAGACCGTCATATTTCAATGCTCTTTAATAAGAGATAATCTCCGAGCCTCAGTGGACAGCATATTAAAATATCTTTACAAAGAAGTTGTTTCAATAGGTAGCTTTATGGAGCTACTTCATAACGCAGTGGGTTTTTAACAAATTGACTTCTTTGCAAGTCTAGTTTAATACCTGCCTTTTGTATGGTTTAAGTACTTTCGGGGGAATGTTCCTTTTAAATGGATTTTAATAACTTCATGCTGATATTAAAATTCTGTTACTTGTTATGTATCAGAACGATTTTTAAAATTGACATTGTAACCATATAATCATAAGCAGCCCACTAAATGTTCCCACTGCTGGGACTCGGACCCTTCTAACGCAAGGAGAAGGCCATAATCCACCACGCTGGTCCAGTGCGGGTTGGTGGATGACACATGACCTCGACAGATTCTAATAGCATGTCGGTTTCCTCTCGTTGTTTCCCTTCGCCTTTTTAAGTTAACGTTATACGCACCTAACTTCGAAAACAGAGCCTTGAATTCAGCTGAACTGATATGATTTATACATTTTCATAGAGTGTTTATTTTGTTTTTTTTGTTTTTTTTTTATTTTTGAATACCTTATCATACGTCTGTTTCAACTTACAACACATTAAAAACATTTCACATAAGATTAGTAGTCTTCGAGGGACCTCTCAGCCCTTGTACCGCTGTCGAAACGTCGGGAAATAATTAATTAGTGATTTACATTGCGACTAATTACTGTGTAATGTTTTCAAAATAAACCTGTATGGATTAAAATATAAACATAAGACCAAAACAAAAGAAAACTTACACTAATGTATATCTCGAGGATCCCCGAAGCGATGAAAGCGACCCCGGCCAATATACCACCCAGGGTCAGCTTGTGGAGAGGGTTGGTCAACAAGTTACGACGCTCCAAGCATGGGTACAGATACTGGAAATAAGAAGTAATTTACAGCTAAGACTAACAATTTTTTTTGGTGGGCTGTGAATTTAATTCTAGCGTCACACTCGGGAATAATAAGACATTTTCGGGTGAACTCGGGTACCATGACCATTGGATATCTATAAATGCGGCAGCATTTCCCATTGGCTACCTAGAAATGTATCAGCATTTCTAGATGGATGGCCATCTAGATGATCTGCTCATGGCCACGCCCTCCGGTTTCACCCGCGTAGTTTCCAAAGTGAGATATCAAATTCTGAGTTATAAGTTTTCACTTCTATCGGCAGTTCCTATGACTGCCAATTTTTAGGGTGCCGTAATTTATTATGTTAAAGTAATAATTTATTATTTCTACAGTATTTGTATGCAAAGTCCGCTTAGGAAAGTATCACACCTTTGCCAGTTATTCTACCGCCAAGCAGTAATGTGACAACATCACTGTGCTCCGGTTTGAAGGGCAAGGTTTCTTGCAAATTTGCTAGGCATAGAGCTAAAACATGTTATATCTCAGGGTGACGAGCGCAGTGCATAAGCAGCCCACTAAATGTTCCCACTGCTGGGGGCACTTGGAGCTTTTTCACGCAAAATGATAAACTCAAGGTCATAATCCACTACGCTGGCTAAGTGCGGGTTGATAGATGACACAAGACCTCGATAGTTCTTATGTACGTGCCGGTTTCCTCACGATGTTTTACTTCACCGTTTTTAAGTTAGCGGCGTTACGCACATGACTTCGAAAAGACAGTGGTGCGCGTGGGATTTGAACCCAGGGGCTCCCGATCGGCAGTCGCCATTCTCCCGACTAGACCAGCTGTAAGTAACTTCAGGGGGTCTACCGCCGAACGAAAAATGTCCACTGATGTTTCTCTCTCTTTTCTTTTCGCTTTAAATGATAGAGACAGCATTAGCAAAGCGATAGCCGATTTAGTTAGGCGGTAGAAGCGCAGGAGCACAGTGCATTGAGTCATTATTTAGTCTTTTCATGTTCCACTAGCTTCGTATTACTGTGTTGTTATGGGCAGGAATGTTGGTTACCATCGGGCACATGTCCTGCTTATCGTGGTTATCTTGATATGTTATGCTTATCTCGTAACTCTACACCATAAAATAAAACTAGTAGGTAACACTTTATTTTATGACCAATTAAATTGTTTTTTAACTGGACTGCATTCTAAAGCATTCATATTTTTTAAAAGAAAACATAAATCATGACAAATTCTACCTATACGTAAATACCTAGGACGAAAAGAAAATATCTGTAGAAATTTAAAATCAGCTTAAGCATTCCACCATAGAAAACGTTGCAGACTAACAAAAGGAGGTATGCCCGTCTATCGAGCAATAATCGTGAAAGCACTAAAAAGTGGAAGTTTTCAATCGTTTTATAGCTACAATCATTTCGCTCTGCTTTCCTTTGTTAGCGTCATGCCATTGAGTATTGGAGCGCCGAGTTCTAAGAAGGTATTATACTTTATTATAAACTTAGGTTCACCAGACGAATGAGGAAGGAAGATAAAACTCTTTTTGCCAATCGGCAGAGCGTAGTGAACTTTTAAACAGAGTATTTTAGCTCATCTTTGTGTAACTTCTTGTTTTCTTGATTAAATTAAAAATTAGGTTGTAAATTGTTGTAGTTTTTGTTAAGAAATTATATTTTGTTGTATCCATAACCAAGTATCAGATTCACTATTCATCAGAAGCACTAAAAAGTGGAAGTTTTCAATCGTTACAATCATTTCGCTCTGCTTTCCTTTGTTAGCGTCATGCCATTGAGGATTGGAGCGCCGAGTTCTAAGAAGGTATTATACTTATTATAAACTTAGGTTCACCAGACGAATGAGGAAGGAAGATAAAACTATTTTTGCCAATCGGCAGAGCGTAGTGAACTTTTAAACAGAGTTTTTTAGCTAATCTTTGTGTAACTGCTTCTTGTTTTCTTGATTAAATTAAAAATTAGGTTGTAAATTGCAGTAGTTTTTGTTAAGAAATTATATTTTGTTGTATCCATAAAAGTATCAGATTACTAACTGGCAGCGCTCCGCAATTTAACTCGCGTAGTTCCGGTTATATTTTCGGGATAAAAGTAGCCTATGTGCTATTCTAGATCATAATCTAACTGTGTTACAAACTTCAACGCGATCCGTTCAATCTTGCCGACGTGATTGAGCAACAAACACCCAAGCATTATAAAATACGAAGTTGTGTATTTATAATATTAGTAAGTTCGCAGTTTCGTGTCGACAATATCAGCGTTCGAGCTTTAAAAAAATTTAGAAAATCGTTTATAATCAGGGCTTTATATTTAACCGTTAGGTGTACCAGGTGCGTGAAGTTACACCAGACTAACTTAAATCCTTTGCTGAATTATTTATGGATCAGTAAAAATATTCATAAAAACCGGTAAGTATTTTCTAACAAGCCAGAGTTTCTGTTATAAATTTCTGGATACTGTTGGATATCAGAAAGTATTTTATATGTAATTTGAACTTGCATTCATTATATTACAATGCTTGAATTTTAACACTGAACTAAAACCACTAACAATGATGGATGATAAATTTAAAGGATGTTTACGAAAAAACACGCTCTTTCTCACGAATTGTCATTTACCAAATTTACGTCCTCTGAAATATATCACAGCGATCCCAGGTTGTGACTAATATTGTCACGTTTGGTTGGCTTATTTTTAAAGGTTTATGGTTAGAACTAACAACCCTTTGACGTACATATACTAACAATGCAAACAGGGATAGTGAACAGGACAGGGGTGGCCGACCACAATAGCGACTAGTAACATAAGTTATTTTATTGCCTGGGGTCAAGACATATCAGTAATTCAACAAAACTATTTTGCGACTTGCTTTTTTTCAGAATGTCGATTTTTCACTGAAATATAAAAAAACTACCCCCAATTAATGTGATAAATTCATTTTACATTTAAAAAAAAACTTAATCTTTATTGCTTAATCTGTCTGTAAGCTTTAGTCAGTCTTTGACTAATGTAATTATAGTTTACATTAGTGAAAACTAAAATTATGACAAAATCTGAGATGTCATTTAGTCAGCCATTCAAAACGGACCGTTTTATAAGTATAGATTAGCTCAGTAGTTCGTAACAACCCTGCTCTAGTTTAAAGTTGATTTCACAGTTTGTTTGATACTAGAAGGTTTATGGTGACCAATCGAGCTGTTGTGACAGTTGGTAACAAATGGTGAAAGTTGAACGTTTCATTATAATTCAACTAAAAGTTTGAATTTATTGAACCGACCGTCAACCTTCGGTCGTTAGTTGAGCAGATTTGGATAAATCACGAAAGATTGGAAAAACTGGTTATTTTTTTAGCATGGTCCCCTTTTCTGACTTGAATTTAACAAAAGTTTTTGAATTGTGAATAAGCCGAGTATAGATGGCATTGCTACGTTCCTTCTTGTGTGATAATACACATATTCAATGAGATGATGAAACTAACATTATATTAAACAAATTCAAGTAATATGAAATCTGCTTTGTTATGGACACTCAATGTAAATCTTGCCTATCTTTTTAATCTAATATATTTTTATCAACGCTTGTATACATTAGACTAAGTAGGAATAACTACAAATTGTTTGTTTACCAATGGTAATATTCAAATATAATAACTGTGACATTCGTTTTATGTATGTATGAAGGTAGGTACAGAGAACTTAATTTCATTAGCGCAATATATTTTGATGTTATATAATATGCGAGAAGCATACTTACCTATGTGAATAAAACTAGCTATATGAAAGAAATATTTTCACGTATAAAATCTTCTTACTCACGCTACGGCGGGTAATTCCAAGTCTATTTAATTGTGATATAAATATATAAACAGCAGTTTAAGTCATCAATAGTAAAAAGGGAATGCAAGTCCAGAGATTACGCCTTCTACATGATTTTTATTGACAAAATGTTACTTGATATTTCACAAATTGAACCGGATAAGTCACAATCTAATTTCTCCTATTTCATAATCTTTCGGGATTTCAAACACCTGCTGTTAAAATCATGAAAAAAACAACAAAATTCCATTCCTACAGTTTATAACCCTGAAAAAGAATCAAAATACTTTCTGCAAAGCTGCAGAAAAAATGGCTGTTTCTTAGACAGTTTAAGACGCAGTCAATTCAAGAATACCTTACCTGGGTGTTTTGCAATGCTCTAGTACGTATACCTCAAGGGATATCCATTCCCGCTTTTCTAACCGTTTTATCGACATTGGCTATTAACTTAATATTCAAAAAAAATCTGACAATAAATTATTTTGTTAATGAGAATACTAAAAACACTCACCTTTTGGAAAAGAGGAATCAATACGACTATGAATATGGGCGCTAAAACTTGCATCTGGTCTGGCTTTATGGTCACGAAGCCAAGCCTCCCGTCCATCTTCGTGGCTTGCAGTGTCCAGCGAGAACCCTACAAATACATTAATATTAGTATTATAAAAGTAGTGTTTAACATGTTTAAATGTACCTACGTGTCACCGTAAAATTGTAAAAACCCTCAGATTATAGGTCGTAAGATTACAAACTAACCTAACCTACAGTAAGATTATAATCTCGCTCTTTAGATTATAATCTGATGCTGTTGAGAATTGACGGTGACATACACATTAAAATATGTACATGTAACTCTGTGGAACAACTTCAGAGCACTCATCCTCTTAATACGGCCGCCAAACAAATTTTGATTTTCTCATCAGAATCCTTTTGGCTGTCATAGGTAATGCCGACAGAATTGAAAACTTACCTATAGCTTAGTATTTTAGTAGGAAACAGCACTTATGTTGCAGTTTACGTCACCGGTATAGATACAGATATACCTAGATATATATACCTATATATACAGAGAGATGATTACAAAAATAAATAATACAAAATAGACGTACATAAATACATTCACTAAAATACACTAAGAGTAAAGGACATTTATACATATTTACACAGCAAGATAGCTCAAGTAAAATTGCCAAATCTGAGCCTTAAATGAGTCTTAAATGAGACGAGCTATTACGCATTTAGACGACGCGAACTTACAAGACTTCACCCATCCACAAAATGTTCAAACACACACGTCCCGTTCCGCTGCTCCACCGCCGCTCCGATGTTAAGGTAGCCCACTTATAATACTCCGCTCCCACCCAACAAATAGAATACACTCAAATATGGGCTTTATGTCATACCGGCTAAGATATAGATTACATTGGCAACATAAATTAGCAGACGGCTGTCAGCGAGCGGTCTGCTTATTTGTGTTGCCAATGTAATCTGTACCTTAACGACCATGATATAAAGCCCATATTTGAGTGTATTTTATATGTCGGGTGGAGCGAAGTTATATAAGTCGGCACAGACCTTTATTACGTCGCTACGCCGCTAGCAGACACTAGCATGTCCGTAAAACGAACCCATAAGATTTTCATCTACTAAGAAAGTTTTCATTTCAAAAACCAATATTCACAGACACTACGCTGAAATTAAAGTTTACCTTATTATATTAGATTAAAGAATATCCGATCTTACCATTTGATCAAGCAGAGCCCAGAAGACTGGCACAACAGTGAACAGCATGAGGATAGAAAGAGTCTTCTTGATGTCTCTGATGAATCTCTTGTCGAACTGATGTTGAGTAGTATCGAGCCAATGGGAGGTTTTTTCACTCCTGCCGCGGTTCAACACTGCGTTCTTAATTCCTAGCTGTAGAATAATATAATTATTATAAAACCCGCATTCTTACCACATTTCTACTGAGAAAACAAAAAAATATGGTGGTCAAATTGATAATCTCCTTTTTGATTTTTGGAAGACGGTAAAAAATGACTACGATCACATTTCGTTGTAATTATTTTGGTATTTATACCGTCTACTCATTTATATGCATGTAGCAAAAAGCGGTTATTTTAATGTTACAAACATACACTTCAATTTTATTTATTTGTGTTGATGTATAGATTTGACACAATTTGGTTAACTTTTGCGAAACGTCTACAGAAACTATCGCACAATATTTTTTCAAACGAATAGATTAATTAAAAAGCATGACGATTTTTCAACAAGCATTTGAAACTATTTTAGCTCAATACGCTTAAAATAAGTACTAAACAATACCCTTGTTTCATTCGCAGGTGTTTGAAAACTTTCAAATCAAAACGAATCAATTTATAAACATCTAGCTAAAACTGGAAAAGTTTAAAATTGGATCGTCAATCATTCTGAAAATAAAAATACTACTCCGGTTTGATAAACTCGATAAATTCTATTTTATCTTTACCAACCCTATGTTGTTTTTTCAATTTAATTTTTTTTAACATTAGCATTTGTTTACAAATAGCCATTTTTAAAACGTATTCACATACCACTTATGACGAAACGGTATACCATTTCGCCGAAACCGACGCTACGCTTTACGATAAATAATAAACATTGTTTAATAATGTGTGTAATAAACATGTAATTTTGTGATAAAATTGATAAATAAGATTTTATTTCAGAAACAAAATATCAATTTTTTTATGTTATATAATGAAGGATGTTTTAACTTACCGACACACATTTCATAAAGTCGAGAATGACGTTGCCTTCGGGTTTCTTCATAATATAGTGGGTTTTGGCGCTGACGAATATCACTGGAAAAAAAATCTTTACTGTAAACTGCTCCAAAATAGTTTATAAAAATAAATCAATGTATTTTATCTTATGGCCCATTACTCTTTTAGCAACAAAATTATCTAAACAATGCTCTAACATAATATCTAGCTCGAATCGAAGGATTGAACGATTCGAAAAAATATTTATCTTCCTAATATTATACTTTTTATTTATTAAGTGTCCTCACTGACCCTTTCGTCTCAGTACCTACAATTTTTACGTAACCCTGTTTATTATACATAAATTGTTATCATGAATTGTTTCTTCTTGAAATCCATTGCGTTTATGCGTGACTTGAATATTTAAAAACTGTTTTTGGTTTAATGGACCGTAAAAATAATTACGTTCTCCAATTCAGTTATAAATATAACTGAATTTTTTGACGTTTGTTATCTCACTACTCCGTGATTTGTTAACTGATTGGGACTATATTTTTTGTTTGAAAGTATGTTACGAGTACAATGATGATGATGTGCTCTAAGCCGATTTGAGATATGGCATGTAACTTATAGTAGGTACTTGATCCTAAATTTGAATAGACACTTTAACATTAAATCAAAACTAGCATAATGTGATGGACCTGTTGTAGGACCAATATGAGTTTAAGATCTTTTGAAGTTATTGAACTTACCAATTGTAACTAACTTACTTGTTGCTCTCGAAATAATGGTACTGGACTGAGGTTCTGCTGCTTAGATAAAAGAAAACTGAAAAATGGGAAGAACTCAGGTGGAGGTTCTAGACTTGCTTTTCTTTTATCTAAGCAGCAGAACCTCAGTCCAGTACCATTATTTCGAGAGCAACAAGTAAGCTAGTTACAATTGGTAAGTTCAATAACTTCAAAAGATCTTAAACTCATATTGGTCCAACAACAGGTCCGTTCCAACAAATATAACAAAAAAAAGTTGAAAAAATCAACACAGTAGTTTATTAAAATAAAATCGATTGTTTGGTTATTCCGTAAAAATAAATTATTATAACTTTATAGGTACCTAGTAACAGATTGCAACACAGATCTATCGTCCTAAAATAATCTCGCTGAAGGCGCAATAAAAATCAAACTTGGATGAACTTCTCAAAAACTTTTCACTCGAGAAAAGGGTCCCAAGCGAGAAAGGCAAAACCCAAGGAAAAACTGCCCCAAACAGTTAACATTTCCTGAACACTGTTTGGTATCGATTTGAACCCTAAATAAAACTGTTTGTTGAGCACACAATCTTACTTAAATATTGATGTTTATATACGTTTTATAATGATTATTTACACAGTTTCATTGTTCAAACAGTGGCACGGTAGCTGAAAATGTACCTAAATGGAAATTTATAACCATTTCAAAGAAAGTTAAAAGATAATGTTATCATTTCATGTTGACAAAAATAAACACGTGGCGTTGTTTAGTCATTTTTACAGGATTTTCCTACTTTAAATATGGTATGTTGGATCAAAATCATTTGATTCTAACGACAACGTGAGTTGTTTGGTTCATTATGTGAAAATAGAGGAGAGATGATTTAAACTCAACGTTTCTGTCTTTGTGTCATACTAGCAGTGCCCTGTGGTTTTACCTGTGGTCCAGTTACCCGGAATCCAAAGTAATCTGTTTTATTCCAGACTAAAACGCAATTGTATTCAAAATTTCAACCCGATTCGTCCGCTGAATATGGAACGTTCTTTACTTGTCCAGCCTAATCGTTACAACAAAAACGCACACATAACCTTTCATAAAAAAAGTATGTTAAAATGTCACTATGCTCAAATAGGTATTTTTGTCACGTGTTTTAGATCTATTTGATAGGCTTATGGGAAACTGCAATTATACTATCATAACAGAGATAATTGTGTCTATTTATGACATTATTTTCCACTAACGGAAGCTGTACGGGCAAACATTAGTCTAGCTATTTCTGACGTAATAATATACCAAAAATAGATAATTTCACCTTAATTACATATTGCCAGATAAAACTGAGGTGTATTGGTTCAAGTCACGGAATACATTACATTATCATGACGTCTGATAATAATTGTGTCCGCTTGCTTTACTCTAGGCACTTTTTAATGCACTTTTGATCATTATCTTAGGTATTTACAAGATCAGAGGTATCTTCAAGACCAGCGTGTTTCATCTTTGATTGCCAGCAGGCGTGATATTCACACGTGTTGGTAAGTGAAGTGACCATTAACAAAAATAACAAACTAGAAGACATACCTTGAAGTAATTAGTTTAATTGAAATGATGATATCTTGTCATTTCACATGCATTTCGTTCATTAGTTCAAGAAAAAAACTGACTTTTCAATTACTCAATCAAAATTATCACAGTCAGCGCACGTTTATAATTCAACGACAGACCAATTAGTAAATGGTTTATTCGGATAAAATCCAGACCAGCAATCTAAGAAACGATATGTGCGATCATTAAACCAGTCTAGACCTCATCAAGTGTTGTTTCAAATTCTTCTGCTTCTAACGATTTGAAAACCGATATCTTAGGATCAACCTTCACCCTGTCCTAATTGCTGTGGTTAAAAGATTTTGTTATAACATAAATCAACACCCATGGGAAAGCTGATAGCAATTTTGTCGGGCAGCGAAAATTATTGGTGCGAATTCGAACCTATGAATTATGCGATAGCTACGGACTCTCGTAAGAGGACAGTCGTTACTATTATATTCTACCATTATTATCATTCTCACCCCGTGAATTGTGTATTTATTTGTGAACTTACATGATTGTTTTACGATAAAAATAATAATGATCGAACCGATCAATAAATTTTATTGAAATACAGTAAAATCTTAGTTTTTTTTTTTAATATAAATCGTGGCATAAAAAACTGAACATGAGGTTACAAATATGACTATAATGTATCTCTATATTAAGAATACATATCTCAAAAACTATTGATCTTGATAAAATTTTAACGGGACCATATCTATACTAAAGTCAAAGTATTGTATTCATAAATGTACAATTTACACGTCAATGAATAAAAAATAAAACCTGAAAACAATTTGAGTGAAAACTCAGAAACGTATTTAAATTTTCGGGAAGGCTAATGTGATGCTATAGCCATGAAAGTTTAAAACAGTATATTAGATCTAATTTCGAGCAAGAATTTAAATTCTGCTCATCTAAACTTTGCTTCTTGATATTCATGTCGCAACGGCTAATTTAAAATTCAGTACAGTGTGACGAAACTTTCTTAAATAGATTGTAAGTGGGTACTTAAAATAGAGAGTATAAAACATGAAAAAAAGTATTTCGCCGGGAAACAGTTTCGTTCTTACATTCAATTTCCTAAGGGTATTAGTTTATATTATACCAAAATCTAAAAGGCAATAAAATAAAAAAAAGTAATGAACATAAGGAGATAGACTGTTCACGGCGGATATTTTAGCAAAGCCAAAAACTCTCATCGAAAATAGGTTTGCAATTGACTGCCATTTCGTCTGATGTAAGGCGATGATGTTGTATAAGATGAAGTGCTCAGCTAGAAGAAACCGATCATCCTAGACTTCAAGACGCCCAGATTATCCATCAGGAAATATCCACTCTAGCATCGTATTCAACAATATAATTGTTCTTACTACAAAAGTGGAGTCGAACCTTTTTGTTCCAGTCTTTGGAAAGTCGACAAGGAGTCGATATTGCTTTTTAAACTAGCAGTCTGATAGAAAAAAGTCTAGGTGGCATTATTAGACCATGCAGATCATCTGCATACTCTCCGAAATGTATCTAATTAAAAACTGTGTGTGCTTACGACCGCATGACTTAAACGAAAACTAAAATGAGAAATAGAGTATAGGCTATCCGTGCAACCCAGTATAATTACAAATGAAGCCCAGAGAAGGCGCTAATACCGTGATAATAAGGCATTTTTGGATGAGGCTTTTGACGTCGAGTGCAGAGTTCTGAAGTAGGCCATTAATCACAGATGCCCTGATTGCGGCAAGTGAACTGCGGGCTTTCATGAATGAGTGATGAGCTGATATGGCTACGGTTAATTAGCCACAAAAATAATTACTTGGCTCTGAAAAAAATACTTTTTCATCCCACCAGCTCGGAAAGAGTACTTTTGCTCCTCGATATCAGGGCGCAAAAGTCGTTTTTATCCTCTAGAGGTTAAAGTAAATTTGAATTTAGAACATCGTGTGTACTAAGGTTTTGAATTCAAAACATAATTTAACCTATTTATTTCTACCTCCTTGGTGCCGAATTCATCATATATTTATTTTTAATTTGTTAAAAACTCATACTCGGAACCTCTTTGGTGTACTCTTTTTTAAATGCTTTGCGCGCAATTTTCTTTTCACGTATGGAGGATAGAGGTAAAGAATGTTATTTCAAATGGCAAAACATTTTGAAATACTATGAATGAATCAATTGTAATCGAATTAAAGTATGCCGAGTTGCCGAGTTAAATAATTAAATAGTATTGACTACTAAAATAGTAACTAATAGATAATTTCAACTACTTGTGCAGTACAAAATAATGTAGTAAATATAACATCAAAGAAATAATTACCATTTTGAGAAAACATGTAGGTACAATATATTTTGAAGTCAAAACTTCTTTTGGCGCGCCAAAGACAGATTTTTCGTGGGCTGTCAATTTAATTCTAGCGTCACGCTCGGGAATGATAAGAAATCTTCGGGTAAACTCGGGACCATAGCCAATGGCCATCTAGAAATGCCTCAGCCTTTCCCATTGGCCATTTAAAAATGTGTCAGCATTTTTAGATGGCCATGCTCATAGCCACGCCTTCCGGTTTCACACGCGTAGTTTCCAAAGTAAAAATCAAATTCTGAGTTATAAGTTACCACTTCTATCGGCAGTGCCTATGACTGCCAATATTTTTCTTTCATGAATTCTGAATAGTACGTTTATTAATTTCCTTTAAAATGTACCCTGATGCAAATTTAGCGCTACTATAATTTAATGCATTTGGACGGACACTTTTTCATGTACACATGAAACTCCTTACCTCAATCGGTCAACTCTCCATATTTTCACGTCATATTGTTATTGTTAAAACCATGGCTAAATAAACTTAAGTTTAAAACTTATAAAATTGAATACAAGTGAAAAACCGAAATACCATAATAATAAGTGATTCTAGCGACCAAGAAGTTTATTTAACGCCAACAGAATCGACTGAAACTGAAAATGCGCAAAGCGTTTAGTAATTTCCTCGCTAGGGGGGGATGAAAAATTACGTGTTACACTCGAGTGCAAAGATTTTTCACCTTGTGCCCTTTTGATTCCCTTGCTACGCTCAGGATTCTAATTTTTGAATCCCTCGCTACGCTCGTGATTCAACTTTAGAATCCTTCGCTTGCTCGGTCATCAAAATTGAGCACGCGGTTAAAAAGCCACTTTGCACTCTTGTACAACAAATAACTATTACTTGTATGAAGGCTAGCTTTGTCCCACAGTTATAGTTAGCGAAGAATTTTAACAAAATACTCTTTTGCGCTATTTACATAAATAGATAGGCAGATAATACAATCTAATAATATAAAAGCAAATGGCGGCCTTGGTTCTTCGCTAAAAGCTATCTTTTCCAGGCAATCCGTAGGATGAAAAAAAAGTTAGGTATAGCATAGAAATACAAAACATTTATAATTGTATATCAATTATATGAGTCGATGCGACGCGTGACCAAAATGGCGTTTATTTGGCCCAACGCATAAGCATTGCCATTCAGCGTGGTAATGCTGCCAGAATGCTGGGTACGCTTCCGATTGGTAGTGGGCCCTAAACTCAATTTTAAGTCAATATTTCCTAATAAATGTCTCACTCCGTCTCGCGCTCTTACCCATAGAGGCATAGTTAAGTTTAGGGGATGATTGCCCCCTTAGATTGGTCTATCTTATTGGAAAAAGCTTCAAAGTAGTTGTCTGACGAACATATTTACAAATGGAGCATGAGAATTTAAGTGAAGTTAAATTATTATTTTGGAGTTGTTAAGCAAAACGGCCGACGGAAAGTGTCTGGGAGTATTGGGACCTTGTTTTTAAGGATATTGCCTACAACATACGTGAAAATCACTCATTCGAATAATAAATTAATCATTAATAAGTTAATGAATAATAAAAAAAAATATTAAAAAAATAAAAATAAAAATTAATAAGTTAAGTCTTTAATTATTAATAAGTTAGTCATTACGTGAAGTAAGTATTGTTTGTATGTACTTTCATTACTCCATATCTCAAAATTGGCCGTCTAAGCAAGTTAGCGAGTAACCATGTGTTCTTAGTACTTACTAACTCTACTCAATCATCCACATTTCATTAATCAGAAAATAGGTGACGTCTGGCAGTTCTGGGATCTTGGACTACAAGGCTTACGCTTCAGTGCCATAGATGAAGATTTTTTTTTGCTATTATATTTGACGTCTTTGTTCAGTGCAGTCAAATTGGTCTAGTAATTGTTGACGTTTGTAACGTAAAACGGACGAAAAGACAAATGAACTGAAATCAAATTTACGGCGGTATCTGTACGTCCTACCTACGCTACGTTCAGCTCGAATGAGACACTCTGTACTCTGTATGATGAATAATAGTTTAACACTGCGCAATCTCTAAAATGGTTAGAGATATACTCGTATAAAAACGTTAAAACTAACATTTTAGAAAACGTAATCCTGTACAATATTTACTATTAACATACAAATAGCATGAAACCCATAAGAGACGAGATATTTGCTATAAATACTTAAGTGAAAAATCGTTTTTTGATGTTTGACCTTGAAATATCTTCGCGAATTATAGTCGCGGACAGCGGACACTCTATAATACGACTAAGTAGGTTTTGAAACAAGTTTCAGGGTACCAAAATAAAGGTTTATATAAGTGTTTAGCTCACTATCTCTTATTCCGATATACCTGCCCTCGTTTGTCTATATTCCGAAGGCTAGCAGCAAATTTAGGGTCGGCATCTGAGGCAGCTGAAAACTTGTCACATCGCTCTCCTATTATACCCCAACACGGAGCTGCAGACCTGGCTGTTGAGTAGCGCGCCAAAATTTGCTGTCAGCTTTCAGAACAGAATAGTCTAGGAATATAGGTATTAAAATTACATTTAAACAGTGAGAATATTGAAATAATCACTCACCAATCGAAGCAAGAACGATCAAACCAGGCGCACCGAACGCCAACGAATAGCAGTCTTTATCTCCAAAGCAGTGCACTTCAGATCGTAATATCGGCGACACGGTCTTAGCGATAAGGCTACCTAAGCACAGCAGCAAGTAAAGGAGGCTGAAGTAGATCGCTAGGTAGTGGTCTTGACGAGGAAGCTCGAACTGGTCGCCACCGAACGAAGTGACGCATGGCTTGATGCCGCCTGTGCCCACCGTGATCATGAATAGGCCTATGAGGGTACAGAGCCTGGGGAAAGGATCTAAATTAATTTTGATACTTTAAAGTTTATCTACTGGTGGGAACTGTGCTTGGCTGAGCTGGGAAATTCAGTACAGATAAAAGTCAACTTTATCTAGTACTTATTTAAAGTAAAGAGCAGTAGGTACCTATATAGTTATAGAACAAACAGGACATAATGTCTGCGTACTGTCAAGCAACAATTTATTAGTAAGTTTTTATTAAAACTGGACACATTAGCATCTACAACACGACAGGGCATTACATTACAGCACCGTGTCACGGAGTTATTGGAACATAACGAGCGCAAATACTAGCACTGCGCTCATCATCCAGATATACATCAGATGATTTATCTCCATGCCCTGTAATTTCTCTGAAAACAGTACCCTCCAAACTAGAACACAGCAACGTTTGCATATTACTCTTTGGCGATGGTATAACTAGCAAATGTGTGCTACTTCTCTACTGTATGACTGTGAACTCTGCAAAGAGTCGTCGAGAGTAAAAAATGTGTGCGCTTAAAACCGCACGGCAGAAGTGAAAACTAAAATAAGAAATACTTAACTATATAATGACTACTAAATAATTTTAATTTAAAACTTTTACGGCTGAATGATTAGTATCCATGGCCAAGAATAAATAAAAAAAAAATACGCGGGTCGAAAATGCCGTTTAAAACTCGCAAGTTTTTAGTGTTTGCTATTTAGTTATGTCATATTTATGTATTTCGCTAAAAATGCATATATATGTTGTGTTATAGTGTATTTGTGTAAGCACCTTCTTATGAAAATGGGTATCATTTTGTGTGTTTACGTAGTGTAAGTGCTGTGATAAAATATTACAACCATAACTTTTTTGCAATGGACGTGAAATGCAAATTTAACATTTCGTAACAGGTTCAATTGATGTGGTAAGTACCTAGAAGTTAATGTCGTGATAAAAAAGTTTAAAAATTCGCCAGTTTCAGCGAGAAAGTCGCTAAAGTGTCAACTCTGGTAGTGAGCAGCGAGAGAGAGTAAGAGTAGGTATGTATTGTCCCATGTCCTCCTCTAACAATTATCTTTCTCGGTCTGGCACGTTTGTTGACCACATTATCTTTCTCGCTCTAGCATCCCGAGTTTACCCGAAATTTCTTATCATATCCGAGCGTGATGATCACGTGATCATGAGTCCATTTCACAGCCCACGAAAATTCTGTCTATAGCGCGCCTAAAGAAGTTTTCACTTCAAAAAAAATGGTTGTCTGTAAAGTCGGTTTACTGACGATAGTTAAACGTGACAACGTCTTATGAAATCAGTACGCTGATAGCGCGAGTAGTGATACCGCTCGACTCGGCGGGTGGCGCCCTCAGCGCTCAGCTTCGTCCGCATGGCACTGACGACGAACTAACGGTAACGTTACATGACGTCATATTTTACGGGCGTGCAGCCGGCTTCACCGAATTATAAGACGTTATCACGTCAAAAAAAATCGATTGTTTTTGGTGACAAGAGGTTTAAAATAAGTAATTGTTTTGATTTGTGAACATTTATCATATCGAAATTCCAAGAATCCACAGTTCGCACCAGTGGCAAGTTTACCAGTCAAACGAATATATTATTTGTTAAATTCTACGTATTTTATTTTATTACCTTCCCGGAAGAGCCAGTTGGGGTATCGCCGTAACAGCAACTAAAATATTTCCCGCTGCGTATACAAACATCATGTAGAGGATCGTCCTGCAAACAAGAAAACAGTTTTTAAATTTTAGAGTCAACTGTTTTTTTTTAATATGCAGTCTTTATTAACAAAACTAAAATAAAATAAGGACTACACTACGCTACATACCTAACTTAAAACTTACACTAACCACACCTGAATTATCCATAGACCAATGAAAGTCTACAGATAATCAAGATGATCAAACCAACTTTTTTTTAACAGTAGTAACATTTGAGACACTTATCTGACTTAGACTTAGACATAGACTTTTCTCTATTAGATCTATTCTGACGATTCGACAATGAACTGCTCTATCTAAAAGATACTGATTCACTTTTACGACTTGAGGTCTCCTAGATCGTATCCATCGGCGAATACCCACTCAGGCAAGGTATTCCAAGGTAAGTATTTACATCACTTTATTAACTCATCTCATCACCTGATGCTAAGCAATGCATTTTAAACAAAATCTCTTTTTTCACTAGCTTTATTGGTTACGGAATATTTACAGTTTACCCGTGTACTTGGTTCATGCAACTTCATCGACATATCGAGACTCACTCCACCATATAACCACGGTAAATAGTACGTAATTAACAATAATATTGCAGTAAACAAACGAGATAAAAACTATATGTTTAACTCTCTTTGTTTTGTCTAGTATCAGACAGAAATACATAAGTAACGCCACATGGAAACGTATAAGAAAGAAAGCGAAGACTAACGGTTTTTTACATGATTCCTATAGGTTTACACTTGAGCGTCATCTCGTCTGATGTTAAGCGACGACGCGGACTACTATGGAGCGTGGTTACCTAGAAGAAACCGATTCGCTCTCGATTCGAAGACACCAAGATTGTAACCATCGGGAAACCCGCATTCAAGCCATGTATTTCACAGATTAGATAATGATCAAAAGATTACCTACTCGTAATGCATCAGAAACTTCAGGAATTCAAAAAACTAGGTATAGGTACCAGTACTTACAATAAAAATTGTGAAGGAACGACTTCATTGAGAAACTGTAATGCCTACAAGAATTTTCCCATTATCTTAACTTCTTATTTACTCTGTAGGGAACGACGAAATCGTTTATTGATGTATATTATTATTTATTAACTTATTTGTTTGCTACGCTACTCCGTCGACTCGTTTGAGTCGCGGTGGGCTGTACAATTCTTGCCAAAGTATAAGATCTAATGTGACCTAATATTTGCGACTTTTTTCAACTTTCTCATGTATGTATGTACAATTCAGTTCAAATACTTATAGTTTTGGCATCATATAGCTAAGCTTTAGTTTTTTTTTCAAATTAAACTATGAATCCACCACAGTTCTTAGTATGATATAGGTGAGTGCTATTTTTAATCTAAAAAAATGTGACCATAAGTTAACTAACTTAGGTATAATGTATCTATGACTGGCCTCGTGGCTTAGTGGGTAGTAGCTCTGCCTGCGAAGCCGAGGGTCGTGGGTTCGATTCCCACCCAGTGCAAATATTTGTGTGATGAATTCAAATGTTTGCACTGTGTCTGGATGTTTCTATGTATAATAAGTATGTATTTAAACTATATAAGTATTATACCAGCTATCTGGCCGCCATCACACAAGCTCTGCTTAGTTTGGGGTCAGATGGTGTTGTGTGTGAATTGTCCACCAATATTTTTTTTATTCTATCTTATTTTTCAAGTTGCATCAAAATACACACAAATGTTAATTTTTGTGAATATCCATTGACTTGGTGAAGTAATTCACTGGGTACAAAGATTATGACTTATGACACTGGATTTTTATGTAGGTACTAAGAATAATAATAATTGGTATAATACTTATATAGTTTAAATACATACTTATTATACATAGAAACATCCAGACACAGTGCAAACATTTGAATTCATCACACAAATATTTGCACTGGGTGGGAATCGAACCCACGACCCTCGGCTTCGCAGGCAGAGCTACTACCCACTAAGCCACGAGGCCAGTCATAGATACATTATACCTAAGTTAGTTAACAACAATAAAAAAAAACAACCGCTGTCTATGCTAGTCTTGTCTTTTATACCGAGTTAAATTTTATTGAGTTTTTTCCTTTTATTTTAGTTTTATAGCCAATATTTACGAACAACTTACAAGGAAAACATCAAGCAACACGGAAAATATATAAAACGAACTATATAAAACCTAAATTTCAATAAAACTACAAAACATGCATTTTGACAACCGACTGACAATCAAAAATCAACAAAACCATTTATTTCCTACAAAAACAACTCAAGAAATGAATAGAATGTAACTCAATAATGATAACAAGGTCGAGAGGAAGACATGAAGCGGATCCAAACGCACGTTCATCACCAGCTCGTGTCCCGTCGCCGCCGAGTTCGTCGTCGGAGGATGAAGTGTTTGTGACGCCCCCCGACACGAGCGCCTCGACGAGCGACGATGACACGACGCGGACCCCGGTGCCCACAACATCAGGACGTCGTGGCCGTCCGCCGCTGCCGGCACGCTTGGGACCTGTGAGGCAATCTGCCTCGCGCCCGGCCCCCGCTACCGGTGGTATAGTGCGTCGCATGCGATGGACTCAGCAAATGAACGAGAACTGCATGCGCGCCTATTACAGGGCTACAGAGGGAGGAACCCACCTGACCGCGTACTGTGCCAGGATGCTGCTTCTGTTTCAGGCCCTCGAACCGACCGTCGCCGTTTCCGCTCAACGACTATCTGACCAAGTGAGAGCTATCCGGCGGTGCAAACTGCTGGCTGACTCGGCACTTGATCAGCTACGCCTGGAGGAACAACGTACTCGCCCAACTTCTGCCTCGATCCGGGATCCGCCCGTCGCGTCGTCGACGCTGACATTGGCTTCAGTGCCAATGACAGCGGCGACACTTGCGGCGCCGGTTAACCCCGATATCGAGGAGGGAGATTCGGCGAGTAATAGCTTATCCGACCAGGTAAGAGGGCAACTGAGGAGCGCTTTGGAAAGCGCGATTTGCCAATATCGACTCACACCAAACTCTAGGCCGCGTTTACCACGTTTACCCACCCATAAACGAAATTTAGCTTTGATGGGAGCCCTGAATACTTTGCTAGTGCCCTACCTGGATACTAGCAAAGATTTGACTGATACCCATTCTATTCTGTACTGTGGTGCTATCGCGGCGTGTCGCGTTGCACGTGTCAAGTTTCCAGACACTGACCGTACAACGCGAACCGCCGGAGATGCACCCGCATGGCAAATGCGAATAGAACGGCGTATCAGCACATTCAGGACTCTTATAGCAAAGCTAATCTGCTTCAGTCAGGGGAACAGTCGTCCCCGAGTCATGCGTTTCGTGACACAGGCATTTGCTGGGACTGGTATCAGTCACCAGCACTATCTAGCCAATGTTACGGAACGTATTGACTATCTGAAGCAGAAAGTTTATGCGTGGGCAAACCGTATTCGCCGCTACAGAAAGCGTGTGAATCGATATCGGCAAAATCGCGACTTCCAGAGTGATCAAAGGAAGGTGTATAGAAACTGGGAGGGAACTAGTCTACGTGTGAGCGATGGCCAGCTACCGGATGCCAGCGCTATGAAAAACTTCTGGCGCCGCATCTGGTCGGTGCCTGTCGAGCACACAGAGGGAACTTGGATGCGTGTTGTCGAGCGTGCGTGTGAGTCTATCGAAACCATGGAGTCTGTTTTAATAGACTTCGAAGACGTTGGTTGTGCTATCCGGACGGCTCAGAACTGGAAAAGTCCTGGACCGGACGGATTGCACAACTTCTGGATTAAGTGGTTTCGATGCTCACATGAGCGTTTGGCAACACAATTCCAAGAAGCCCTCGAGACGGGTTCTCTTCCCAGTTTCATGACCACCGGAGTCACCTTCCTGCTCCATAAGTCTGGTAGTACCACGGAACCAAAGAACTACAGACCCATCACGTGCTTGCCTACCATCTATAAGCTGCTTACATCCATTCTGAGAGCAAAAATTCACGCGCATATTGTCGCAAATAACGTTTTGGCCTCCTCTCAGAATGGATGTAAGACTGGGTCCCGTGGTACTAAGGAGCTGCTCCTCATTGACACGACCATTTGCCAACAAGTCAAACGAAACAAGGGAGCCCTCTCCGCTGCTTGGATTGACTATAAGAAGGCCTATGACGCGGTGCCCCATTCGTGGCTAGAAAGAGTTTTAGAGTTGTACAAAATAAATCCAACTCTAAAAATTTTTCTAAGCAAATGCATGGGACAGTGGGTCACAGTCCTTCGTCAACCAGGTAGCGTAGACAGCTCGTTTGTTTCGGAGGACTTGATAAAGATTGAAAGGGGAGTATTTCAGGGAGACAGTCTGAGTTCCCTATGGTGGTGCCTAAGTCTGAATCCTCTCAGCACTCTGCTGAAAGATTCAGAGTTAGGCTATCGTCTTCGTAGAGGAGGTGAGGTTATATCTCATTTGCTGTACATGGACGACCTCAAACTTTTTGCACCGAAACGCCAAGACTTGTTGGAGCTATTAAAAACTACAGAGGTTTTTAGTAACGCCATCAAGATGGAGTTCGGTGTCGACAAGTGTGCGGTCATGCATGTACAGCGAGGGAAAGTAGTAAATTCAGAGAATTTACAACTTTCCGAGACTATAACTCTCAGATCCCTCTCCGAAGACGAGACCTACAAATATCTCGGTATGTCACAGTCGTTGGGTATATCAGCAGATGACATTAAGAAATCGGTGAAGGAGCGCTTCTTTTGTCGGCTGACAAAAATACTTAAAAGTCTTTTGTCAGGCGGTAACAAGGCGCGAGCCTTCAACGGTTGGGTAATGCCTCTGCTGACATACTCCTTTGGCATACTGAGATGGACTCAGACTGAGCTCGACGCCCTGGATAGAAAGGTCCGTCAACTGCTCACAACACACCGCATGCTACACCCGCGCTCGTCTGTTATGAGACTGTATATTCCGCGGAAGTTGGGGGGTCGAGGCTTTTTAAATGCCAAGAACCTTCACAACCGCGAGGTATGCAGTCTCAGGGATTATTTCCGCAACAGTGAGTCTGGGATGCATCGCGATGTTGTGGCAGTTGACAGGAGCTTCACGCCTCTTTCATTGGCAAACGAGAACTGGCGCAAACCATCGGTGCTCAGCACTGATGATCGCAAGGAGGTATGGAAGAGCAAGGAGCTACACGGGCGATTCTATCGGGCCCTGACGGGACCCGATGTGAATCCGCTCGCGTCGGTGAACTGGCTGCGCTTCGGGGACCTCTTCGGAGAAACAGAGGGTTTTGCCTGTGCAATTGCAGACGAAGTTATCAAGACGAACAATTACCGGAAATACATAATGAAGGACGGTACGGTCGACATTTGTCGGGCATGCCGCCGTCCAGGCGAATCACTTCGTCATGTTATTTCCGGTTGTTCGCATCTTGCTAACGGCGAGTACTTGCACAGACATAACCTAGTAGCCAGGATCATCCACCAGCAACTTGCTCTTCGATACTGCCTTGTCGAGTCCGAGGTGCCGTACTATAAGTACGCACCTTTGCCAGTTCTCGAGAATGGTCGTGCGTTGCTCTACTGGGACCGCTCTATCATCACGGACAGGACTATTGTCGCCAATAAGCCTGATATCGTGCTGGTAGACCGGTCTCAGCGCCGGGCTGTGATCATCGATATCACCGTACCACATGACGAGAACCTCGTGAAAGCCGAGAAGGACAAGCTTAGCAAGTACCTTGACTTGGCTCACGAGGTTACCGCCATGTGGGATGTTGATTCGACGATCATAGTCCCAATAGTCGTGTCGGCAAACGGCCTTGTAGCGAAAAGTCTCGACCAACATCTCAAGAGACTTTCGCTAGACGGTTGGATCAAGGGTCAGATGCAGAAGGCGGTCATCCTCGACACAGCACGCATCGTCAGGAGGTTCCTCAGTCTGCAGCCCTAACCACCGGTAGCTTGGGCACTGCCAGGCTGCTGGCGGCAAACTAGGTTTAGGTTTTTATAATGTTTTTATGTTGTTTTATATATAAATATTGTAAAAACTTAGGCTTAAGAAAGGAAATAAATACGTACATAATAATTGATACGATGACAAATTTAATGTTTATGTAAGCTAAGTCATATAGGTAGCCCACATACTGATTAATTTAGTAATTGTTTTTAGACTAAAATGACAGCGGAAAGCTCGAAATTCATTCTCATCTTTTAGGTTAATGCCAGCGAGAAATGCCTTAGGGAAATACTACCCGGCGCACTTATCCTGGCTCATATGAAAGTAATCAAATTTCGCACATCAGTGTCCGTGTATGTTCTGCTGACACCTCTACTATTGTGGTGAAAAGGTTGAACTCCTCTTTTGTTATTCAACAGCCATTGAAAATTATACTGAAGTTCATTGTTATTGTTTTGGTTCTGAGTATATCTATCCTACTAATATTATAAATGTCAATGTATGGATGTTTGGATGTTTGTTGCTCAATCACGTCCTAACGTATTAACGAATCGGGCTGAAATTTGGAACAAATATAGATTATAGTCTGGAAGAACACATAGGCTACTTTTTATCCCGGAAAAACAACGGGAGCGGGAACTTCGCGGGTAACACCGCGAGGCGCTGCTAGTGTATAATAAGTAGTTGATTTACAATAAAATTATAGAAGTAGGTATTATGTTAGCTATCTGACTAGGATAGTACAAAGTTTGGGGCTTTGGGGTTTGATTAGCTAGATAGTTTTGTGTGAAAAATATTACTCAATTGTGAATTAATTAATGGTGAATTTATTTTTGCATTTTTTGTTTGACAATGCATACTGCAGAGGTGATTCTACTTATTTAATTTTTATTGAGATAAGTGGCGTGATTTTTGAAATATATATCAAAAATCTAAAATTTGCGTGCCTCAATGACATAATATTGGCTTACTCCAAAACCTGGCTATCACTTTGGAACAACGTGTTTAGTTTGTTTGACAAAATTTATGAAATTTAGTCTAGTGTTTGAGTTTGAATTCTAAATTTAAATTAAATTATACTGCATTCCATTTGTATATTTCGTGTACCTAAACTACGCAAATAATAGTTCACTTTGGAATTAGATTAGCCAACGAGGTAAATAACAAATTATAGTGAATCAATTGTCGCATAAAAAGTTACGGTTAAAAGTTACGGTTGGTCTTGTCGGGAGAACGGCGCCTGCTGATCCGGAGACCCCGGGTTCAAACGCCACACGCACCACTGTCTTTTCGAAGTCATGTGCGTAATGTCACTAACTTAAAACGGTGAAGGAAAATATCGTGAGGAAACCAACATGTACCTAGAATCTTTCGAAGTCACGTGTCATCCACCAACCCGCACTGGGCCAGCGTGGTGGATTATGGCCTTAACTCTCTCCTTGCCAGAGAAGGCCCCGAGTCCCAGCAGTGGGAACATTTAGTGGGCTGTTGATGATGATTGATGAATTGGCGCAAATTACGTAAGCTAACTTGGTCCAAAATTTTGGCGTGCTCTCACCCGACTTAAAACAGACAATAAAATACAAACAAGTACCCTATAAAGCCTTACATTTCTATCCCAATGACGATTTCTCATTTTTATGGCCACTGTTAGTAAGGAACGACCCTCGACCTTTATTGAATATGAAGTCGCTTTATTGGTATTATGGTAACGAATCCGTAGAGGGGCACTGGCATTGTTTCGAAATGTATTTTACAAAATAAATTTGTAGTTATTTAATTTCTCTGAGAACCAAATTACTTTTATTGGTCACACAAAAACAGCCCACTAAATGTTCCCACTGCTGGGACTCGGGGCCTTCTCCCACAAGAAGAGAGTCAAGGACTTAACTTACTTAACTTAAGTATGGCTGGTCTAGTCGGGAAAACGGCGCATGCCGATACGGAGACCCGGTTCAAAACCACGCGCGCCACTGCCTTTTCGAAGGCATGTGCGTAATGCCACTAACTTGAAACGGTGAAGGAAAACATCGTGAGGAAAGCGACATGTACCTAGAATCTTTCGAAGTCATGTGTCATTCACCAACCTGCACTGGGCTAGTGAGGTGGATTCTGTCCTTGACTCTCTTCTTGTGGGAGAAGGCCCCGAGTCCCAGCAGTGGGAACATTTAGTGGGCTGTTTTTGTGAACTTTGTTGGTCAACTTACCTTTTTTTTGTTTTTTTTTTTTGAGCTACGAGCATTCCGATAGAAACCTATATTAATCTATATTTCTTCGACAATTTGTCATGAAAGAAGATTATTTTTGAGCCTAAAATGTACTGATGTTAGTGTAATTTACGTAATGTCTTTGATCATTTGTAATTCTCTTGAATGTTTAATTTATAATTTAAGTACTTGATTCAAGACCTGCCTTTGTATTAAGCTATAACAATATATTCCGGAGATCAAAAGACATCCGGTCCCTGAGGAGCGAGACACAAATTACTCGACAAGGAGTGAATTTTAAGTTATTTGAAGATAATTTTAAATGCTGAAATACAGGTGATGAAAACATCATAAGTACTAATTATTCTTATATCTACTAATTATCTTTAGCTATCGAGAGTTTTTTTTTCAAATCTTGTTTTTATGGCAAAGCTTGGATTATAAATATGTTCAAGAATTATCAATAAAACATATATTTTATTCATAATCTCAAACCATACACATTTTGTTAAATTTGTGTTGAAAATAGTGCCATTTGCCGATTGTCAGCGTCTTAATGTGTAGGTATATCTATGATAGAGTCTACACCCCCTACATAGTAAATCAGATCTCTGAAATGGTACCTACATAATAGCAAATTGAATCACTGAGTAAAAAAAATGCTGTACTGTTTATTAGAGGTTGTGGTTTCGATTCCCACTCAGGAAAAATATTTGTGTGATGAATACAAAAATTCGTTGTGTTAGCAAGGGTAACAGTATATATTATTATATTATTACTTACATCAGCAATGTGTCTCTTACAATACGAGTTTTACTTAGTATAATATGTATAACATATACTAAGCCCCCGACTTACCCGAAGACTTACCCGAGAGAACAGGCGGCTAGTATATTTAAATAATGTTTAATGAAGCTATCTACCTGATACCGAAAACGCAATAAGAAACTTATCGTCACGTAATGTGAGCCATGTCTAAAAATGATCGTCATTTTAATCCGAAGCTTTAATCTAAATTTCCGTTAACTAATCTAGCAAGCAAGATATGATGTAATTTAGTCTACAGATTAACGTAAGCACTATCATAGACTCCCTCTATCCTATCATAGACTCGGCCGCCTGTATTACGGATAGATTGTGGATTATTTTGCTAATGGATCGGGGAAGTGACTTATTGATATAATATGGGTTAGATTAGACACGTAAGCTTTAGTGTGAGTCTTATGAGAAGTGTATTATGTAGGTAGTACTGGCAGCACTCCGCACTTTTACCTTTTTACCGCAGTTTTAGTTAAAGTTCCCGTCATTTTTCCGAAAAAAATTGTTATCGTATTCTAATTCTATCACGCCACAAGGCACAAAACGTTACAACTTTTTCGTGAGATTTTTTTCTAGCTCCCTTTCATAACGCGCGATAAGGAACTTCGTTCCAATAAAAAGTAGCCTACGTATTATTCCAGACTATAATCTAACTGCGGTCCAAATTTCAAACCTACCCGTTCAACCGTTCTAACATGATTGAACAATAAACATCCAGCTTTAGATATTTACAATATTAGTCAGAAGTCAGGGTAGCGATTCTGAAACCATTCGGTTGCATCTGACACGGAATCTCATCTCTCGGTCTTTGTCTTATCTATTTAGCATGACAAAGACCTAGAGATGAGATTCCGTGTCGGATGCAACCGAATGGTTTCAGAATCGCTACCCAGATTAGTAGAATGTGTGACAGTTAAAATGTTTTTTGCTCCATCATGTCAGTATAGCTAATTAGGATAAAACGGAAATTTAGGATACAGTAGTTATACTATTGAGCGCTGCTAGTTACAAATAATGACTAGAACATAAGGCAAACTACAAGATTTCTGCGTCAAAAATGCAATAACCTTTTTTATTCTCACCTAAATTTGCCGAGATAATTGTCCGCCATAATCCCTCCGATGATCGGGAACACATACACGAATGTACAGAACACATGGTACGTCTCAGTAGCTTCATCGTCGGAATATCCAAGTTTACTTCTTAGGTAGAGCGTCAGAAACGCTGGAACAAAATTAAATGTTTTAAGGACTTATCTATGTACCGCTTATAATAATGCGATGATGCTTATATAAAAATATAACCTAAACTATACTACATAACTAAATATACTAGGTACCTACATTTCTCTAAGCACAGCTGAATCATCCAAAGGCCGATATAAATCGTGACATAATACAAATATTCGAACGCTTTACCTGTTGGACGCTTGACCACCGAGCTATTACCACAGTATAAAATTTACTAGACTGTAATATTACTACGCTTAATGGAAATGCATATTTTATTATGAGCCCAAAAAATTAACTCCAATGAAACACTCGGAAAGGTTTTGAATTTTGCATAATGTAAAGTAAAGAACTTTGTCCTCTATCGTTGTCTTTAGCTTTGATTGCTACGCTACGCAATATAATTGTGGGGTATTAGTAAAATGCTTAACTCCACTACACGTATTACTTCTTCGCTTAGAAACTACAGCAGAACCCAACTGGGGTCAATGCCAATCTGTATTGATAGTTAATAATTTAATCAAAACATAGGCAAACTTACCTCTCATTCCAGAATACGAGAACCTTTCACAGAATTCTGTTAGAATAATTACTAACACTATCCTCGGAAATCGGTCTTTGACCTGGAAATATAGTAGATTGGTAAATAAATAATAGTATACGTTAGACTCCTAAATAAAGCTCTCTATCAAATCTTATTTAATTTTAATACGTTTTTTGAAGAGCAATGTTGTTTTTTTTACTTTTATAGGTTTACACTTGACCGCCATCTCGCCTTATGTTAAGCGACAATTCGGTCTACGATCTAGCATGTTAACGTAGTTCCCACGCAAATCGGTTTCTTCTACGTAAACAAGGTTTCTGTAATTTTCCCGTGATAAAAAGTAGCCTATGTGTTAATCCAGATTAATCTGTTTCCAAAAGACATTCAGACTTTGATATTTATAATATTAGTAGGACAGTAAGATTGCGGTATGCTGGATACTTTTGGTATAATTTTAGTCTTTGGTTCCGTTGAAGCACGTTTACAAAATGGGAAAAGTTTGATATGGCAAACTTTTAAATACTTTTTAGAAAACGGCATTACGCTAGTTTGTTGCCATTGACCTATAAAGTTTACTTTAAACTTGTCTCCTGTATTTGTTAAGAAAGTGTAATCATTTCATTTCATTTTTAGTTTCATTTCATTTCATTAACTTTGGACACATCAAACTTGTCGAAAGTCCGACTGAGTAAAGATGTTATTCATATGTAGTTAAGTACATATGTCTTATTTTGAGCGACTGAAACTGACGATAGATATTTAAAAAAGTATTATATAAAACATTTGTCATTATTTAAAGTCTCAATGCTTTTTTCTGTTATGTGGCAGGCATGTTGCTTACCATCAGGCAAATGTCCTGCTCGTCTCGTCACTCTATTTTATAAAAAGATAAAGCAGTACCATGCCTTTGGCCAGGTAGTTTTTTTTTTAATGGATACCACTACAAAAACAATATACACTAATGGCACTGGCAGTAGCAATGAATGCTATGCTAGCTAGCTATACTAGCCCCTTTTCTTGCCTAGTACTTATAAACAGTCAAACTCATAGATTTAGTATAAATAGTTGTGCTAGGACCTATAATAATTTTAGCTCGTCATTTCCAAACGGTTCTACAAATTCAATTTCTAAATAAACACAATAAATATTATTTTAATACTACGAACCACGGGACCATTTCATGTATTAAGTAGGTAAATGCTGAGACAATAGTACAATGTTAGTACAGTACATGCAACATTATCATCATCAGCATATTTTAGTCCACAAGTCATAATATACATATAAAAAGTTTTATGTTTACCTCTTTATTAGACGAAGAAAGAAAAAACAAAGTTTTTTTTAAAGCATGGACTCACGATACCTGGCATTGATCTGCTCTACATCCAGAGATATAAGACGCTTTATCTCTATGCCCAGTAAATTATCTAGAAACATTGCCCTTCAAATCGAAACACAGTTATGTTTGCATGTCACTACTTTTCGGTAAAATAACTGGCAAATGTACTTTCCCAAGTGAACTCTGAAAAGAGTCCTCTACAAAAATGCTTTATGAGAAATGAAAATGAGAGAGAGCTTTTAAAAGATTACAATCAGAACTAAAAATAATGTTTTCTGAGATAATTTTGCTTGGTTTATTATATTACACACCGCCGCCGCCGGCTTCGCTCGTAAATCCTTATACTCATCGCGTACGACCACTTTATCCACATTACCACTCATCGCACAATGTCCTAGGATCACTATAAATAATGACTAAATGTATCTCGACGCAATTTTGCTAATTTATATCATTTCATACGTGTTTTCTTAGCAAATATCTCATATCTAGGCTTAATTAATCATCAGTAGACGTAAATACACTGTTGGTTTGTTTGGCTACGTGGCACAGTGAATAGGGACATTGTACAATAATAACTTTAGGTAGGTAACGTGTTAAGTCATCTTTGTTCTTGAAATGAGCTGTGAACTCATTTTATTGCGTCTCTTGGTGTTATCGAAGTACAATTCTATAAATATCTTCAGTAATAGACAATGTCAAGTATATTACCTAAAATCTAAAATGAAGTAGTAATATACCGTAGAGTTTCGTAAGTTTTCGTAGGTATTGCGCCATGGAAGAATATAAGGTGATAAGGCAGGGGTAAGCACTAGGGTGGAGCACGAATGTATGGACAAAAATTTTTTTTTAGTTTCGAAGTTCTAATAGGGGGGGATTTGTGCGTCATAATGAAGTTAAAAGAAGTGTAATTTTTCATTTCATTTAATGAGTATCTTCTGCCTCCGCATTGACTTCAAAAATTTTATTTTTTTACATAAAGTTGTAAGTCGCATAATGTGAAATGGTGTCCCTATTTTCAAATTAAGAGGTACTTTACTACAGATAATGTATGTTTTAAACATCTATTAGGGTAATACTGTGACAATGAACATGAAAATACTAAGAAAGTGTTAAAAAATTACATTAATAACTAAGCTAGAAAATCCGTTTTTGTTTTATATTTAGGCATCACGTTCCACGATTCGAACGTGGCTTTTATTGCACCTAATCGTGACTTTTGTGTGCACTGAGCTATAGAAGCTGCGGTCGTAATCTTCACAGCTCTCTCAACAGCTTTAGTAAGGCAGGTAACCTTTAAAAACAATGGTTTGCTCTCGCCACCAGATTCAACAATGTCCTGAATTCTTTGGTCAGATATTTTTTTTTAAAGCGGCGGTTCGGTTAAGTTTCCTACCAGTACATTAATTAATCAATATAAACTAGAAGTAGCATTAAAATTCATCAATGTCACTTGAAAAGAAAAAGTCTAGGTGTTGAAGCAAGGCTCACACTGCGTGCCTTTAATATGCGACAAGCAGCCAGCTCTCTAATATTACGTTTCCTCTCATCTGTTATCATCGCAAGAAGAAGGCTTTAAGAAGAAGGCGGGAGGAGCAAAATACGCGTTTTTTTATGTTTTTGGGCAGGTTTTTGGAGTCCATAACAATGTTAAACAGATGACGCGGTTTGTATATTTGAACATATTTGTAGGATGGTTGGATCCTAATTGAAAACCAAGACGGTCCAACTTTATATACGAGATTTTGCTAGAATCCTCAAAGTGTTCGTCGTATTTTCAGTTGCCACATACAAACGTAGTATTTGGTTGGCACGTGTGATCCAACGGGCATGTTAAAGTTTACCTAGAGATTTATTTTCGAGATCTTATTTTAGTAATTGGCCATTGCGAGTAATATTTGTCCTGCAATGTGCTTAAATTTCTTTACAGTCAGCTTTTCACATGTTTCTAGAGATTTTCCTAATGGACCTACGTAAGATATGTGTCCCGAAGTACAGTCTTCGAGATGAAGAAATAAATGTCTTAGAGTAGTTCATCAATGTGGAGCAAACTGATTTTTCACTGAAATAGTTTTTGTAGCTTTTTCTGAACTAGTTTTAAAATCCATCATACTTTCCTGTGTTAACATTCGTTCTGTCATAGCCAATGGCCATAATACGTAATACTCGCCAAAATACTGGCATGGGAAATTTCTTCACGAACCATCTATTCTGTTGTCGTAGTTTGTATTCCTCTAGATGACCTCAGGTACAACCTTTACCTTTTTATAGTATACCAGTATCATCGATTCTGCGGATAATCATCTCATGAGACGTTCTTTGATAAATTATAGAAGCCTGTTTTCATTTAGGAACCTTTTTATCCTTAGAACAGATGCACTGAGCTAATTTATTGTATTTACATGCTGAAATACCAAAAAGTATCTTACTGCTTTGCTGAAAACTTTCTGACTCCTCTTCATGGATTTGAGTAGATTTTTGCTTTTTAAATTATATGTTTTAAACCTTTGAATTATCCTCATTTGTGTTACTATCAGAATAAATACAGTTTGTTGTATATTTCCAACCCAAGATGTTACGATGTCTGCTATCTCTGAAAAAGTTGGAACTTTTGCCCTTTTTTAGTTGTAATTTTAGTTGATGTCTCATTCATGTCAATTCGTAGTACTTCATTACATATTCGTAAGTAGTTAACACTTTCTCTTTTATGTCACTAACATCCCCCAAATAAGGACATTTAAACACACTTCGAGTTCTTTACATAGTTTTAAAAATAGAAACTGAAAAGAACAGAGCGCTGTAAATGACGAGTATCGTGACAAGCGCCGCTAGCGTCTTTTCCTGCGCTCCCACATTCCCCATATTAAACTTATAAACACATAGTTAGGTTTCTTTGTGTATTCTACATCGAAAATATAGGATCCCAGATAACGATTTGTAATAAAAAAACTGTCTGGTTATGAAAATATAGTACTGATATATGGCGTCTGTGTAAGGTCTAAACCCAATTATTTTTATAAAATCAGTGCCGATGCGGGGGCAGTTACTCTAAACGGAATTGATTTATATTTTGTATTACTTAATTTAAGCCCAAATGGCACCAAATTTTTACTATTACATTACATTTAAACGAAAAAAGTTTTTTCGCTCCACCCTAGTAAGCACCCTCCATCGGGTATCGCATCATGGGCTTCGCATTAGGCGAGATGGCAGTATAGCTAGAGCGACGACGACGACGATTGGATAAGCTAAAAAAAATAACAATAATTAGTACTTCGTAACACTACAGCCTACCTTGTGTATTAAGGCCGATTTAAACTGAACGAACATAGAGCTAGAGCTGGAACAAGAGCATTCTTTCTCGATCTTTTAGTGTAAACGAAAGATCGTTCTTAGCGTTTTTCATATTATATATTCCAATAGAATCTTTGCGAACGCAAACAAAATAACGAAAGAATGCTCCACGTTTGTTTACACCAAATGAATTTGATACAGTGGGGATTGAATGAGCATTCGCTCGTCTGATGTAAATCAGCCTTTAGACGAGAATCCATTCCAATTTCACGTGGAGGTACCTACTAAAAAATATTCCCATTTTGTATATGTATGTCAAATTACGGCATTCTTGTTCAAATTCCTTTTTTTCACGGCGGGAACGAGTGGCCTCACCGTCACAGCTGACCAGGCCACGGCTACTGAGACCCCCACTTCATCAATGCTACCCATTGGGGCTGCGATTGATCAAGAGTACAAGAGTTCTGACGTCCCTAGGCTAAATACATAACTGTGAGGATGCGCCCCCGTCAGGTGTATTCAAATCAGGGACTACCAAGCTTTTTCGGTTCACAGCATCTTTAATTTTAGTGTTTTGTCTCGGTCTAGTTGAAAAATGCAGGATAGATAAGTAATGAGCAATATGTTTAGTCTAGTCCAACTTAAACATAGAGCTTACAGAAATGTGGAGATTGCGTGAGTGCACTCTCCTTGAAAAAGGCCACCGAACGCGGCTGAAACTCAAGTACTTACCTCCAGACCATATCACACGTGAGTTATCTGTGAATTAATTAAAAATATGTAACACTCACGAGAGTTTTCTTCATAGTATGATAAAAATCTAAAAATAAATAAGCAATCTGGCTTTTTTATCGCTTCATAAATGGAAGAGTTTCTCAATTCGGTTAAGTTTTTTCTTTTTAATTTTAGGTAGGTACCTACTTCTTTGGGCGCGAAGAATCGACACCCTGAATTAACATTTTAGTAGGTTTCTAGGCATTGTAACTAATTACTTTTTACGTTAAGTTGTCTAACTTCAACCATAAAACAGACAACACGAGGAATAAAAAGAAGTAGGGACTAACTTCTTGCTTGCGTACATAAGTACAACACACATTTTTTTTAAATACCTACAAATATATAAAAAATGCATAAAATTCCAGTGTGGCCTCACCCTAAAGGCATCACACTACAAATACAAACTACAAATATGCCTTACGTAGGTTTTGTGTACTACTTCACTGCCTGATATCCACGCTCAGAAGTCACACCTCTTATTGATAAAGCAATGAACCAACTCTTATCACTGACACTACAACATCTTTATTTTACCAATTTAAAATAAACAATTTGAAACAAACATTTACTATCGCGGATCTGTTTATTGAATTTTAGTGTTTCTTTCTTGGTTCCGTATACTACATTTTATAATAGAACTAGCTGACCCCGCAAACGTTGTTTTGCCTTAGTGAACAACCCTTGTCACTTAGGGGTATGAAAAATAGCTAGTAGCCGATTCTCATACCTACAGAATGCATATAAAATTTGGTTAAAATCAGTAAAGCCGTTTCGGAGGAGTAAGGAAACAAACACTGTGACACGAGAATTGTATATATAAGATTATAAAATACTTAAACTCTGTTCTATCATGTACATCAGCCTTTCCCAAAGTGGGCGCTGCAGGCCTAAAGGTGGTGGTAAGAGACCCAGAAAAAAAGGAGGTTGTGTCCGTTGTGTGTTGTGTTCTACCTACTGGGCTTACTCTTGCGGTTAAAACCTCGTTTAGAATTAATGTTTAATCTCCGCTAATATAGCTCACAATAATTAATAAATTTAATTTGAAATTATAGTGGTTTTTACCCGACTGAAAGAAGGGTTATGTTTTTCGCGCGTATCTTGTATGTTTGTAAATTTCTTTATTCTCACGTATCTTCCAAACGGCTGGATGGATTTTGACAATTCATATATCGTTACATTTGTCTCACTTACCCAAGTGTCCTTAGATAGGTATTAAATAAAAAAATCAACATAGCCGATTTTTGATCCAAAACTGTAAGTAGTTGAAAAAAATGTTTTTATCTAACATATCGAGTAGGGTATCAAAATAAAGGGAATTCCAAGAGCATTACAAATATGTACATATGTTGTGTAGTTAAATGTCGTTAGGAAAAATTAGAAGCATTTTAATTCAAACATTCGAAAATATGTGCTTATAATTTAAAATAATAAGTACTTTCTAATCAGTTTATGCTACACTAGCGGCCCGCTCCGGCTTCGCTCGAATAATAACCTAGATATCAACTGCAGCGCCATCTGCCGTAGCCTATGTTACTCGGGAATAATGTAGCTTTCCAAAGGTGAAATAATTTTTGAAATCGGTCCAGTAGTTTCGGAGCCTATTCATTACAAACAAACAAACAAACAAACAAACAAATATTTCCTCTTTATAATATTAGTATAGATTTACAATGGTAATAAAACTTTCGTTCATAGGAGATTGCCGAAAGGAACACTAAAAAGTACAAAATAAAATAAATAATTAAAAAATAATAAAACCCGCCTAAAAAACAACAGATAAGAAAAACACTTAAAGACCGAAACAAGATTGACAAAATAAAGTACCTATGTACTAAAACATTACTACATTATAAGCTGAAAGTCTAAGTTAAATCAATTACATTATGTTTGGTGGCAGGCGGGACCCATACATTTTCTAGCGAATAAAAATAATATACAAATGGGTCCCGCCTGCCGCCCAACATAATGTAGTTTGTTAACTTAGACTTTCAGGTTATAATGTAGTAATGTTTTAGCACATACTTTATTATGTCAATCTTGTTTCGGTCTTTAAGTGTTTTTCTTATCTGTTGTTTTTTAGTCGGGTTTTATTATTTTTTAATTCTTTATTTTTTAAAAAGGTAAAAAATGGGCGCGCTAAAAATATTTTTTAAAATAAGTTTTGGAACTCCTGATGTAAATGAACCGTTTTCAATTTAACCGTAGTCAAAGATAGCCCTCAATTTCGGCTCTTAACATTGGCGAAACATTGGCATTTTAAAAGTGGTTTATTATCAACGGATTTAAATAGCAAAGTAGATACCGTGACACTGCATTAAATGGCCTCAAATCAATGAACAATTATTGAATTATTTGAAGAAAATGTAGGTATATAAGTTGTATATGTAGTTCATAAAAATAACAAAATTGTGATCAAAAAATTATACAAAATAAAAAATTTATATACATTTTATGACTCATTCTCATTCCTACCAAATACAAAAATAAAAAAAAAATCAAAGAAATAGATCGAGTTTTAACGGAGGGATATGAACACAAACCTCGTGATACGAGATTTTTTAAAGTGAAAACTTCTTTAGGCGCGCCTAGAGAAATTTTTCGTGGGGTGTAAATTGATTTCTAGCGTCACGCTCGGGTATGATAAGAAACCTTCGGGTAAACTCGGGACCTTGGCGATTGGGCATCTAGAAATGCGTCAGCCAATGGGAAATGCTGAAAGGGCGTGGCCTCGACATCATGGCATGGCCATCTAGAAATGCGTGAGCCAATGGGAGATCCTGACGCATTTCTAGATAGCCATGCCATGATGGCGAGGCCACGCCCTCCGTTTACACCCGTGTAGTTTTCTACAAATTCTAAGTTATAAGTTTTCACTACTATCGGCAGTTTCTATGACTGCCAATTTTTTTTTAGTCACCATGCCTATTATAAACATATTATTTATTACTTACGTAGGTATTTAAATGTGATTTGAGTGTTTTGTAGAGCTGTGCCCAAAAGAAAGGTCTGACCCTGAAAAATAACCCGATACAACGTAGGTACATTGTGTCCGGATGAATCAGGGCCGCCGTAAGGCAGCGTGCAAGGCGTGCACAGCACGCGGGCGGCACGGCCAGGGGGGCGGCAAATCGAGCGACTAATCACGTAATTCAAAATTAAAAGTTATCAAAAACTATTTTACACCTACATTGATCCAGCAAAAGATAAATTATTTAGCTACAGTTTCAACTTCCAACTATTTGTTGAACATATAGTATATAAATATATATACATATAATATATAACCATATTACTTCGTTAACCCGCTACTTCGTTCGCGTATACACAGTTGTTGCGGGCGTATTAGTAGCACATAAACGCATTTCGATGGGAGTTCATGCAGAAAAAACAAACACAGATTTTTCCTTTTTTTTTATAAAAAATATATGTAAAACTTTTTTAATTATTTTTTGTAGTCCAGTTAATTTAAACATAAAAGTGATCAAATAACAAAAATTGCAACACAGCCAAATTTCCATTCTAAACCAAAACAGCCGTACAATTAACAGCCTAACCCGTGTACTAACAATCCAGTTGACCCAGTGACCAGGCCAGTAACACTATCTTAACGCCCTAGGCGAGATTTCTAATGCACCCCTTTCCTTATGAACGCGTGGGAGGCAGGCCGGCCTTTGTATCCGGCGCTCTGGGCGGTCGTTCTACCGCGCCCTACCCTAACGCCGTTACTGATTTTTGACATAAAATTACTTGCCTAGCCTGTTCATTTAATTTAGTTCCATTGTCTGCCACTTGGTGCCGAAACTCCCTAATCTGTCAAAATGGCGACGGCAAATAATAAATTTGATGTTTAATATTTCAAAATTACCCTTTTTTGTACGTGGAGGAAATTCATTTACGTATAGTACCTGGTGGAGACGGTCTCTACCGACTATAACCTCCACGGGGTACCGTTTGCCGCTGACGGCCGGAACAGAAAGAGCGGCGCACCGTAAACCGTAATACCAACGGTGCTCTCCGGCTGCGGCATGTACCCCACAGCGCGATGTCCGCCCCGCAACATTGCGGCCCACTTCAGCTTGCACTTGCACCGGTGCCCATACACCGAGCAACCTATGGCCGCATCGTATGTCTCAAACGGTTGTACCGATTTTGGGCGGTTTTTGAAGTGAAAACTTCTTTTGGCGCGCAACAGACAGATTTTTCGTGAAATTAATTCTAGCGTCACGCTCGGAAATGATAAGAAATCTTCGGGTAAACTCGGGACCACGGCCATTGAAATGCGTCAGCATTTCCCATTGGATGGAGCATTCAGCGTTCAGCATTTCCCACGGAGCATGGCCACGCCCTCCGGTTTCATCCGCGTAGTTTCCAAAGTAAGCTATCAAATTTTGAGTTTTAAATTTTCACTTCCATTGGTAGTTCCTAAGACTGCCAATTTTTTTTTCGTATGAAAGCCACACACGAATACACCATACAACTTACATGGCTGCATCGTCGTCGGCTTGGAGGCAAGACCTAGACGAGCGGTGCCACCTCGACATTTATTTTAGCTTCACTGTGGATGACCAAGCCACGGCTACTGAGGCCTAATATAAGCCTCGGGATAATGTAATGCGGGAAAACTCTTCGGGAGGGGTTCAAAATTAACCTAACCTAATTTAAGGGGTCAGAGTCGCGGAGTCACGTCTTGCATTCATCCAACGACCCTGGCCACCGATGACCATGCGGGCCTGTTTTGCTAGACGGAATTACCGCATTTATGCGCCGAAAACCAGCGGCGCCTCACTGGCCCATCACCGATGCACTTGAACCCAGGATACGCAGTGACCACCTCGAAGACCTACCAATAAGTGAGTGCCAGACACCCACGTCTGGACACCCCGTAGACCCCGCGCCGGATCAGGCCTGTGGCCGCTTACCACTTTTCGGTTGCATCGGAGGATAGGAACAGCGGTGCACCGCAATACTGACAGTCCTCTTCCTTTGCAGCCTCACCGCGTTCGCCGTGTAACGGTGGTGACCCGGTCAAGGCCGTGAGAGCGGAACATTGTAATACTGACTATCCTCTCCCGCCCCGGCTTCCACCCCACAGCCGCGATGCCCCAACCCTCAACATTGTGGGCTACCTCAGTTGCACCATACACTGAGCAACATATGGCCGAATCGTATCTCTCAAACGGTCGTATCCATATTAGAAAGCCACTTTACTGTGTTGGTTTTTACCCATGTTTGGCAAATATTGATTCAAGATGGCCTCTTCCGCAAAATGGTGAATAACGTTTTTGTTTCACTCTATATGGGTATCAAATGAAAGGGCTCGACTAGTAGAATACTGTACAAATTTCAAATCTAAAGTAGTCGAGATAAATCAAAATTTTTTATTTTGTAAGAACAAGAGTTATTGACAAAACTAAGAGCCTTAGGGCGGCATAATCGGCATTGCACGCGGGCGACGAAACAGCCAGCGGCATCCCTGGGATGAATTACATTCCAATTATAAATTGCAAGTAAAACATTTCCTGATTGAAACACCTAGCAGAAATACCTACCTAAGCAGATACCTACTGTGTTTGACGATGTTGTCCTGGGAAGACGGATTCCATAAGTAACGCGTGATAAACTCACGAATTAAATATTAACGTAATATTCAAAACATCAAAGCATTCATAGAATTTAGCAAATATTATGATTAGCAGCACCCTAAAGTTTCACCCGCGTAGATCCCGTTCCCGTTATTTTCCCGGGAAGAATAGGAGTATAGCCTATGTGTTAATCCAGACTATAATCTACTCGTATGTGTTTTACATTTGAACCCGATCCGTTCATCCATTCCGACGTGACTGAGCAAAAAATATCTAAGCATCCAAACTTACGCAATTATAATATTACGAGTTTATTCGAATGAAAACTATACCAAAACAACCAAACATGCAAATTCGTAAACCTGATGAAAGACAATTTTTTTTGGCTTTGGATACTAGTCCGTCAGCCGAGAGATTATCTCTCTACTTAGTCTGTGGACAAAATATTGTCGTATCAGTGTTGCTATTGATATCTTTGAATTTTCCTTCTACTTTGGCTTAGTTGGTGTCTACTGCATCGGGAGATTTTTACTGAAAATGTATTGTGATCAGTAATGGTTTTTGAAGTGAAAACTTCTTTAGGCGCGCCTAGACAGATATTTCGTGGGTTGTGAATTGGATTCTAGCGTCACGCTCGGATATGATAAGAAATCTTCGGGTACACTCGGGACCATGGCTATTGGCCATTTAGAAACGCGTCAGCCAATGGGAAATGCTGAAAGGGCGTGGCCTCGGCACCATGCCATGGCCATCTAGAAATGCATCAGCCAATAGGAAATGCTGACGCATTTCGAGATGGCCATGCCATGATGCCCAGGCCACGCCCTCCGTTTACACACGTGTAGTTTCCAAAGTAAGCTATCAAATTCTGAGTTATAAGTTTTCACTTCTACCGGCAGTTCCTATGACTGCCAATTTTTTTTAAATTACATTATCAACGTAATTGGCTATATTTATATTCTGAATATTTTAAGAGTTTAACACAAAAGGTAAGAAGAAAAATTGTTTTAGTATGAAATTCCTTAATGTATTTAGGGTTTATAGTAGGTAGACATATCAAACTAATCAGCTGAGATAAGAAGAAAATTATAATTTAAGTATCTAAAATAAATAATTGGTGTGTTTACGAACCCTCTAAAACTTTAAACTATTCAAATAATTAAGATTAGGCTTTTTCCTTGAAAATGGGGAGGGGTTTCATTGTGATTACACTTTTGAGAGTCTATGGTAGAACAGATCTTGTTGAATCTACACTATCGCCATCTAGTGCGTACGGTGGAACTATTTTTGTCGCGACGGAAAACCCCTCATTCACTGCCCACGAAAGTTCTGTCTGTCGGTGTGGTGCACCAAAAGAAGTTTTCATTTCAATAATGGTACGTGGCCAAAACCGGAACCACAGACCAGGTAGAGAGATACTCTCAGACAGACATGTCGGGAACAAGGAACATTGGTCTATGGTTACTAGACTAAATTCACTTTATCTGTGCTGAAAATGATACGCCGCCATTTTTTTATTTTTTTTTAATTAAACAAACTGCATCAACACAAAGATCTAATTTGCCAACTCGTGCATTCGCGCCAGTAGGTAGGTATACATCATACATTATTTAATTTTTTACGCCTAAAAGGAACCAGTTTCTATAAGAAAAATATAGCGCAAATTGGCTTGATACATTTATTTCTTCTTGAACAATTTCTTTCAAAAATGTTTTGAGTAGTAGGTACCAATAAACTTTCTGTTATTTAATTTTAACTACGATAGTGCGAGTGCAATGTTAGAGTCAGAACTCATCTTGATTAAGTTCCGCAACAGTTTTTTAGCAAAAGAATCACCACTTCACAGGATATAAGTCATATTTGGAGTGTTTTTCTTTCCAATGTGGAAACGTATGTAACAGACGTATTTTCCGAAGTAACTGCAGCCTGGTACAATACACTTGTTATAAATCTTAGGTAAGGTGCGAAAAGAACATTTGCACCTAATAAAGAACAAAAATACACGAAAATGTAAACAATAATAATTATTTTTATCAACACACAATGACAACGTCATATTCACCATAGATAAATACTATAATTTTATGAAAAAAATATACCAATAGTGTCATAGAGATGCCCGATAATGTGATAATTTTATCGTAATATCGAAACTAAGTCAAATATCGATCGATCGATTACAAAATTTGGGCTATGAGATAGGTTCCACATTTTGAATTGTCTCTGTGTGTGTGGGTTATTTATTTATTTTGTATGCTGTAAAAAGTTTAAATTTTGCTTTTGACCTATGTGTAAATACTGTTTATTACTCAGTGAATGAAATTATTCCATAAAAAACATTGAATCACTTGGCCAATTTTCTTTCATGCAGTCCTTACTAACCTTTGATCTCTGTGATTTTGTTTGAGCATGGTTCAAAAAAAAATAGCAGTCATAGGAACTGCCGATAGTAGTGAAAACGTATAACTCAGAATTTGATAGCTTACTTTGTACACTACGCGGGTGAAATCTGAAGGCGTCACTATGATCATGGTCATCTAGAAATCCAGACGCATATCTAGATGGCCAGTGGGAAATGCTAACGCATTTCTAGTAATGGTAGGACTCTTAGTAGAGTCCGCCTGGGGAGTACCACACCTTTACCAGTTATTCTACCGCCAAGTAGTAATGTGCAAACCTTACTGTGTTCCGGTTTGAAGGGCAATGTTTCCAGATAAATTACAGGGCTTAGAGATATAACATCTTAGATCTCTGGGTGACGAGCGCAGTGCAGTGCTAAGTAATGATTTGGACTCTTCATGTTCCAATAGCTGCGTGTCACTGTGCTGTTATGTGGCAGGTATGTTGCTGTTCATGTGTGTGTACCATCAGGCACATGTCCTGCTCGTCTCGTCACTCTTTATTTAAAAAAAAAAACATGGCCAGTGGCCATGGTCCCGAGTTTAGCCGAAGATTTTTTTATCATTTTCGAGCGTGACGTTAGAATTCAATTCAAAAAGAAAGCCCACGAAAAATCTGTCTGTGGTGAGCCAAAAGTTTTCATATAAAAAATGACGACAAAAACACGGTTGAAGACAATGTGACAAATTTTAAAATATACATTATACATACATGTTTTACAACCATAGAACAGACCGCGTTAAAAAAACACGCGATAGTGTTTCAATACTATAAAACGAATACTATGAATTTGATCTAGTGACAATGACAATCGATAAACCGATACCGTCCAATTTATAGGTAACCCTAACGTGGAATTTTGGATTTTTTAAATTCACAGACTAAGTACCTAGAACTCTTTTAAATTATACAAGAAGTGACGTTGGCATGAAATCCAATTGTGACTACTGAAGTAAAGCGCGGGGAGCAGAAGTGTCAGCTTTGTTAGTCTGGTTGTCAAACTCAAATGACATAGCGAAAAGAAAAAAAAAATGACATAAGATTTGTATGAGGTTTACCCCCCGTGACCGGCAGGTCAACTACGAAAACAAGCTCCGATTGATCGGGTCCGACCGACAGCTGTCCGATTAATCGAATTGTAGCTTACCACGAAAAACAATCGGATCGATACATCTCGGTCGGAAGTCATAGACTTAGGTCGGCTGAGGGTCGGATCGAATGATTTGAAACCTTAGTGATGTCCTAACCAAAACGGTTTTATCGGTTTTTGATTTTTTCTTTTAATTGTAATATATCTATCAAATTATCAATTTTAAGGACAATATAAATAAAGAAAACCGTATGTTTACTTTAGTTAATGTATTTTATTTCTGAAAAGTCACTTAACAAGCATTATTTCGATATTTCAACTGTACCGTGGCAAATACAAAAAACACTAAGTGCCAATAAGGAAAAAAAAGACGTGCCTACCTTATGGTTAACCAAAATCCAAAATATTCAAAATAAACAAAAATCTGTTTGTTTTTAGTTTTTATGTTACTTTCTCAAATAGAGGTAAAAGCGATTGCAAAATTGAAGTGTTAGAACTTAGAACTATACAAGCACACTTTTACTTTATGCTGTTGCTGTGATACTAGTCTGTGTATTTTCCAGTTGTTGAAAATAATCTACGCGATTAATTAATATCAACAACAGTGAATGCGTACCTAGTACAAATTGTACGATTATTCAATATTACGATTATAAAAGTGCCTAGTCTCTTTTGGGTTCACGAGAGCACAATTATAGTGTTTTGAGAGTTTCTCGAGAGTACATTACAACTTCTAGAATGATATCTACACCGACCACCAGCGCAAATTGAAGCTCTATTATATTGAAAGAATACTGAGACACGTGGAAGGGCATGTGCGTTTCCATCAGCTATCGTGTACCACACTCAATAACTTGGGACAGTGTACCAAATCCACAAAATGACGACAAAAAGTAAGTAAGTAATTCATTAAAGTAGGTTCAATTACAATAGTACAACAGTATTATTATTATATGTGGGAGTGAGTAAAAAAAGATTACAAGTGAGCCACACTATTAATTGCAATTATTTGCTTAAAAATATATATATTTCTTACATCTAGTAGATCTAGTGGTGTCTTTGTACTAATACATAAATACTTATGTAATTTATCTACATTTTGCATATCTCAATTTGTTTTATTATTCTAGGTATGCACAGGTGAAAAGGTATATCACTCAGAAAACCACAGCAACCACGCTGAACTATCTATATCATAACTATCTTCAACCATAAACCTAATTCTTCCATGGGGAATAAACAATGACATTTATAATGGGAGATTGATTTGGCGAACCGCAGACATCAGCAAGAATGCTGGTTTTTCCTGAGGTATTTATATATTTTTTCTATTTTTATAAACCCTAAGCCCAGATGTTTAATAATGTATAAAAGGGAGTACCTATCCTTTTTTATGTTTACTTGTCAGTGTTGAATAGTTGGTTGCCATCCTTGTCATTTATAATATCTATTGCAAAACTAATGTCTGAAATCCTAAACATTGTTTCTGAAAATCACACTTAAACCTTTAAGCTGTCAAGTTTTATATAATGTTACTAGTTTCTTATACATGCAACAGAGAGAGAAGGCCGAACCCCAACTGTGGCTACAAAAAAGTGGTCTCACTATGCTGAGCAGCATAGACTTTTATACCTATATTAAAATTAAAAGTAATAATAGATCAACTATAATGATTGCTCTATAGGTTCACTAAATATTCCTTGCAACTTTCATCATAGATTTGTTTTGTCATAGGTCCCGCCAGTCCAGAGAGCATGTATAGAGTGAGGAGACGAGCAGGATATGTGCCTGATGGTAAGCAACATGCCTGCCACATAACACATCCACAATGACACGCAGCTATTGGAACATGAAAAGTCCAAATCATTACCTGCAGCACTGCACTGCACTTGTCACCCAGAGATATAAGATGTTTTATCTCTATGCCCTGTAATTTAACTGGAAACATTGCTTTTGAAACCGGAACACAGTAATAAATAAATAAATGTTTGCACATTACTGCTTGGCTGTAGAATAACTGGCAAAGGTGTGGTACTGCCCCAGGCGGACTCTGCACAGAGTCCAACCACTAATAACTTTAACTTAAAAAACCGACTGCAAAAAAGCAACTGGTAAAAACATTACATGCTATCTAAGGACTTTTGGGTGAAACAAACCTAACGGTACCTTTATTATCAAAATCTATCCAGGCTTTTCGAAGATACTGGAAGGCGCGAAAAACATAACCCTTCTTTCAGTCGGGTAAAAGCACTACTAATTTAATTATAGTTTTGTCTTGTTATAGGTTATAGGTCCCGCCAGTCCAAAGAACATCGGCGACAGCCTTCACGCCTATCTGATGGCTCAGTACCGGAAAGGCTGTTCTATTCATCATCATCATCATCAGCCTGTGTTTGTCTACTGCTGGACATAAGGCTCTCCTATCATAGGCCACTCAGCCCGATCCTCGGCCTTACGTTTTCACCTGCCACCAGCCGTCGTATATCGTCACTCCATCTGGTCTCAGAACAAGCTTGTCAGAAATGCACCGGCAAAGAATTGAGGAGGTGGCAGGCATCAAATCCGATTTTCATGAATGATGTAGGCTTTTTCAGCAATCTTTAAAAATATTAAACCAGAAAAATATGAGCCATTTCTTGTTTTGTCTAAAATTGTGTTATACTAAGATTAAAATGATTTGTTTTACTTTATATGTATAGGTACATATTATATCATTCCAAATAAAAAAATCGAAATTAAAGTTCCAAAAGTTTTATTCAGTAATCAATTTGTTTATTTTAATTCATTCATTTATTTATGACTGTCCTAGTGTTTTAGTTGGCAGTACGACTGCCTGTGAGGCCATAGGTCATGGGTTCGATTCCCACCCAGAGCGTATATTTGTGTGATGAATACAAATATTTGTTCGGTGTCTGGGAGCCGTTATGTACAATAACTATGTACAATATTTACAGCTATGTTAGTATTATATGAGGTATCTAGCTCATATAATACAAGTTTTACTTAGTTTGAGGCTAGATGGTGTTGTGTGGACAATATAATTTTTAAATATTAAATATTGCTCTAAGCTATAAGGCTGCCATTTGTGGTGCTAGTTTGTAAGTGTTTTACTGTAATGTTTCTGTTTTTGTGTTACAATAAAGAGTTATCTATCTATTGGTGGTGGACAATTCACACACAACTCCATCTGACCCCAAACTAAGCAAAGCTTGTACGATAGCGGCCAGATAGCTGATAAAATACTTAGAAACTTACATAGAAACACCCAGACGCAGTAAAAACATTTGAATTCATTACACAAATATTTGCATTGGGTGGGAATCGAACCCACAACCCTCGGCTTTGCAGGCAGAGCTACTACCCATTAAGCCACGAGGCCAGTCACGCCACAATGTCCACCAATATTTATTTATGGGAGAAAATTTAAATTAAAAAAACTCTATTGACAATCATAACATTAATATGAAAAGTATATTTATGTTTTTTTTATTGTAGCATAGAGTGACGAGACGAACAGGACATGTGCCTGATGGTAAGCAACATACCTGCCATGTAACAGCACAGTGACACGCAGCTATTGGAACTTGAAAAGTCCAAATCATTACCTAGCACTGCACTGCGCTTGTCACCCAGAGATCTAAGATATTATATATCTAAGTCCTGTAATTTCTCTGGATGTATGGATGTGTAATAAATATCTTAAATATATTTCGAGCATTTTTACCATGAATGGTAAAAACTGATAATAAAATTTACAGTACATAATATATTTGAGTAATAATACTTTGTTGTAACATTACTTACGTCATCACCATTTTACATGGATTCATTTTAGTCAAGTTAATCAAAAAGTCAAAAAGATCTAATCAGGAAAACGGCGATTGCCGCTCCGGAGACCCAGGGTTCAAAACGCGGGGTATCCGGATCCGCACCACTGTCTTTTCGAAGTCACGTGCGTAATGCCATTAACTTAAAACGGTGATGGAAAACATCGTGAGGAGACGGACCTAGAATCTTTTTAAGTTATTTGTCATCCACCAACCCGCACTGGGCCAGCGTGGTGGATTATGGCCTTGACTATCTCCCTGCGAGAGAAGACCTCGAGTCTCAACAGTTTTAAGCAGTTTTTAGGAACATTTAGTGGGTTTCTTATGCAAAATTAGTCAATTTTTAAAGATTTTTTTTTTAAACGATATCGTATAATATCGTGCGACTATCGTATAAAGACTTTATACGATAGTCGCACGACAAAAAATTTGTTATCGTGGATTTTAACGACGTAACTCTTGTCAAACTCAAATATTCGGTCGGACAAAGTGCTTTCGGAGTAACATTTATGACACAAAAACTGTCAAATTAGCGTCGGTCGGAAAGAACGAAACGACCGATCCGATCAACCGACCGATTGTCTTTCGTGGTAGGAAACGTCATATGTTCGGCCGATAATATCGTTTATCGGACTTCGTAGTAGACCTGCGGAACTAACGCCGTCGTCAAGCCAACCAGGGTTGCTGATGTCTGATTTTCCGATGCCCACGCCCTCCTGACAATGTCGCCCAAGTGCCATTACGCCTATCCTACAATCTATGGATGTTTGAATGTTCGGATGTTTGGATATTTGGATGTTTGTTGTTCAATCACGTCCTAACGTATGAACGGATCGGGCTGAAATTTGGAACACAGATAGATTATAGTCTGCAAGAACACATCGGCTACTTTTTATCCCGAAAAAACAACGGGAACAAAGGGAACAGGAACTTCGCGGGTAACACCGCGGGACGCTGCTAGTATAAAATTTGTAGATCTACACACATCAAAATACGTAGGCAACGCGCCAATCAAATGCCAATGAAAAGGTTCAAAACCACCATATATCTTGTCTATGACAAATAAAGTACGACACCCACTTGCCACACATTTTCATTTACCGGTTAGCGGCTACCGGTTAAAATAAGTTGTATATAGTCTGCGATATCTAGCCAGTGAGGTTTCAGTTCACGCAGATCGCAGAAACATTTTTTAATGTGAAGAAATACTATTTAAATATGTTGTCCTAGTCTTTTGGACAGAAAATAAATAAAATCGCTTTTAACCTACACCTATAAATTCGATGCACAAAAGACTAACATTAAATTTAAATCATCATCAACTGGTGAACCTTACTGGATTAAAAGTACATAATTATTATGCAACAAACCACATATCACGCACATAAATAATACACATAGATAGTAGAGTGAATACTGGTTTTTGTAGGTCTTGTAGGTAATGAATAGTACGGTGTTGATGATGATGATGATAGGTTAGTTCCCAACTTTGAGATTTACGTAAAACGTAACGTACATATTTCAAATGATCGCAAAGCAAAGCAAACCGTTGTTTGTAAATTTACTCAATTAAAAGTGTTTCTGTTTTTATTTTGCTTTGAATTGTGTAATTACTGATCTTTATCCTGTAATAACTTTCGATCCATGTGTTTTTACGTATACATAACTGAAGTTCACTGAATAAGTACGTTATAGGGTTTTAACATGTGTACCACGACATTAGCCTAGGAAGCGCTGTTTGTATTTTCAACACCACATTTAAGTGTTGTGACTGTTTACACGTTTAAAATAATTTCAGAGTGAAAATGTCTAATTCTCGTACTCGAATACCGTCGCCGGCTCGTTCGATCCCATTGACGCCGAGACGCCGCGAGACTCCACGAAAAACTCGAAGCGTTTGCTCTCCAGCGCGATCTAACGCCTCTGCGAGGCTCAGTACCATCATTCAAGAACATAGAGAGCAACCTATGGGCTCTTTCGTGCTGTCCCCATTGACTAGGAAGTCAATATTGTCTGATAACACTGATATACAGGAACCTGGACGTGAGTAATTGTTATAAAGCCCTGAGCTTGCGAGGTATCCCTGATACAATCAGATCTCACTTATATTGAATTCATGGGAGTCATTTGAGCTTCAAAAGATCAAGTTCCTTTCTAACATAAAGTTTATAAAGGCCATCAACTCGCTATCTGTTCATAGTGATAAAGTCTAACAGAGTAAAATCATTTACTGAAAACATAAGGTCTTGCAAGTAACCAACCACTTTGACATTGCCGTCTCTTTCATTTCTCAAGCGAGATGAAAAGAGACAGCAACATCTAAGCGTCAGAGCGTTTTTTGTTAGGCGGTAGACCCCCCGGTCACAAGATGGAATGATCAATATTTTGTGAAGTGAGAACAGGGATATTATACATTTTTGTAAATAATTCCCAATAAGTAATTAATATTTTTTGTAATTAAATGTCCAGTTAACAGTTGTATACTAATTGCTCACCCACCAGTCATAAAAATAAATTTCAAAGATTTTCAAATGTTATAAAGCTTGGATAGTTAGTTTGTCAGGGCCTTTTCTGCATTTATCCATTGTATTGATAATTCCAATCATTATTTAATTTTTGTTCATTTACCAAACAATCAGTTATTGAACATCTCATACAATGTCATAGCCACCTCGAAATATTACAAATTACATCTATACAGCTGTTTCATGTCATTTAAATCTTAATTTTAGGTAAAAGTTGGTGGAGGGATCTCGGCGAGACCTCAAGAGACGTGATGGAAGTGTTGAAGAATAATGATGTACAAGCTAACAATATTTTTGATAATATTGAAGTCATGAGGTATGTAGTATTGATAATAATGTAGAGTTATCTATCTCATATTCAGAATTTTCATTAAAATCATATAATAGTTACGTTTAAGCATAAGCTTCCAACTACTTAGACTCAGGGCTTTCTCTCCCAAGGAGAAAGGCAAGGCCATAACTCATCATTATAACCAACTATGGGTTGGTAAATAACAAATGTCCTAGATAGATATCATACCTGAAACTTGCCAGTTTCCTCATGATGCTTTCCTTCACTGTTAAAGCATTTGTTCATGATAAACTTAGAGCCACCCTTAAAAAAAAAACAGAAGTGAGGAGGTATGATGTCAAAATTATGGACTGAGTTACTTTCTCCAATGCATGTTTTTAAAAATGTATAGTTTTTTTTTTAGTTTAACCTCAGTTGTCCCACTGCTGGGCAAAGGTCTCCCCCAATTCCCTCCACTTTATCCGGTCCTGAGCTACCAATCCTGAAATACCATCCAATCATTTTTAAACGCTCTGAGCTCGTCCTTCCATTGCGTTGGAGTTCGACCCTGGGGTCGACTGGCCGATTAAAAATAATACATTTTATTTTCAACCTTTTTAGTCAATTAAATAAATTTTCCTATCTCCTATATTTTTCAATAGTATAACTCCATTGGCATTCCTGGAAGAAATCACTTTTAGTGAAAAGGTCGCCATTGGCTATAATTTTTTTAGATGTTATCTTAAGTTAGTTTTTGTTTTAAAAGTGCACAATAAAAAGTACTAAGTTTTATTAAAAGTACTTTTTAACTTCTTATTATAAGTCATTTGGTAATAAAATTGTTCCTGATTATGCATTCGTACATTTGTTTCTTTACAGCCAAGAAGAAAAGCACCACACCTTAGATATACCAGATAGCAGTGACAGTGAGTCAATTCAAAGTATTGTAATACCTCAACGGAAGTTGTTTCATGAAAAAGAAAATCAGCCTCAGAAAAGGTTTAACCCGTTTGGCACAAGAGAGACACTGGACATCATTCACAAGACAAATAATACCACAATTGTAGATAAAACTGTTAATGTTGCAACTAAAGAACTCTTTCATGCTGAGACAAAATCTAGACCAATTTTTCCTGCTGCACTTCTTGATATGTCTGCAAATACCACTGCCAGTAATAAGACAATAACAGCTGCTGTAGAACCTAAACCACGAGCTCATAATCTCTTCAGCAAACAGAAGATTGAGAACAAGAGTCAACTGGCGAAACGTAAAAACATGTTCGCCAAATTCATAGCATCTGATAGTGAGGATGATGAAGAATTGCCTGAAATACAGCCAAAGTTTTTTGCCCTGCAAAACAAGCCAAATTTAAGACGTAGTTCTGTTACCCATGGTGTAGAAAACTCAATGACTTCCAGCATTGACATTGAGTTAGATGATTGGCAACTCCTCCCATCTTCAACCATGTTAGATAACCAATTGAATACAACACAAACTACTGAACATAAGTCTAAAAAAATAAGACTAAGTAAATTGTCAGAAGCTGAGGTTGACACAAACAGTAGTATTACTTCGAAAACACAATCAAATAAGTCTGTTTCTTCTAAAAATAAATCAAAGATTCATGAAAAATCACTGCAAGGGAACACATCAATTGTAAAAAGAAATACTTCCAAAATTTCCAAAGTAGATGAAGAAGACAATAAAGGTTTAAATAAACCTAATTCCAGTTTAAATACCTCACAGTCCTTAGTCATCACTAGAAGTAAAAATAAGTCTGATGTGGCTAATAAGTCACAGAATGCCTCGGTCAACAAGTCTTTAAATACTAATAAAAGTAAGAATACATCTAAGCTTTCTATGAAACAAACTGATGTTGATATAAATTCAGTAAATAAAAGCAAATCAAAGAATTCTACTCCTGAACAGCAGCTACAAAACAACGACATGGACATTGACAACTTGGATGCTGAAATAGAATTACAACCAGCAGATGACGATGAAGAACTAAACTTCACTCTGGAATATGAAGATGACAAAGTTGATGATGCAGTCACATCGAAACAAAATAAAAGTACTGCTGAGCAATTAATGACAAATGATAATTCTCCTAAAAATACATCACAGAAAAACGTTGATATCATGGAAACAAGTATTAAAAATGCCAGTACAGCCAGCAAAATTATTGATAAAGAACAAAATAAAGTTACAGAAAAATCTGTGTCTGCTAATTCATGTGAAGATAATAAAAGCCCGGTGTCGAAACCAGACACATTTGAAGTGGTTGTTAACAAAGTTGGCAATGATGAAATGTCCAATAAGGAAAACTTAATGGGTAATGTACAGAACGACAGTCCTAAATCTCATTTTGATACAAAACAGACAGATAATATAGACAAAAATGACGACAGCAAGGAAGAAAACCAAGTTCTAACAGTGCAAGAACAATCAAATACCGTTAAATTCAACCAAGAAAATGGAAGTGTTCGAAATCAAATTCTAACAGTACTAGATGAAAATGTACAAGATCAAATGTCAGAAATACCGTTCAATGAAAGTCAAAAAGACCGGCAAGAAAGTACTGAAAATGAGAATGTTGATCAAAAGCAAAATAATTATGATGAAAACCAAGAAAACACTCAAAATAAACAAGATCAAAGCATAAAAATACAAAATGTAAGTCAAACTAAACAAAATCAAAGTAAAATAATACAAGACAGCAGTAAAATAAGACAAAACGACAATCAAGAAGTACAAAAACAAGAAAGTGACGAGGAAAAAGACGAAACATGCGAAAAAGAACAAGACGTAAGTGTAAGTAAGAACGTAAGTGAAGAACTAGACGAAAAAAATGAAGAAGAACGAGACGAAGAAAATAAAGAAGAAATAGACGAAGAAAATGAAGAAGAACCAGACGAAAAAAATGAAGAAGAAATAGACGAAGAAAACCAAGAGGAAAAAGACGAAGAAAGTCAAGAAGAACAAGACGAGAGTCTAGAAGTACAAAGCAAAAGTCAAGAAATAGAAGATGAGAGTCAAGAAGTGCAAGATGAGAGTACAGAAGTCCAAGAGAGTCAAGAAGTACAAGACGAAGATCAGGACGTACAAGACGAAAGTGAAGAAGTACAAGACGAAGATCAAGATATACAAGATGAAAGTCAAGAAGTACAAGACGAGAGTTCAGGAATACAAAACGAAAGTCAAGAAGTACGAGACCAAATTCACGAAGAACTAAACGACAGTCAAGTAGAACAAGACGAAACTCAAGAAAAACAAGATGATAGTCTAAAAGAACAAGACGAAATTAAAGAAGCACAAGACAAAGTTCACGAAGAAGAAGACGAAGTTCTAGAAAAACAAGATGAAAGTCAAAGAAAACAAAACAAAAGTCAAATAAATAATGACCTCGTAGAAGAAACCGACAATGAAACTGAGAATAATGAAATCCAAGAAGAAGAAAACATCAGTCGCGAAGAAATTGAACAAGACATAAGTAATCAAGAGATGGAATGCGAAGTATCAGACAAGTCTGAAGATGATGTTGATTTAGAAGAAAATCTAGATAATGATAGTGAGCAAGATGAAAATCGAGATGATGATAGTGATCAAGAAGAAAATCGAGATAATGATAGTGATCTAGAAGAACAAGACAATGTGAGCGACGAACTAGATAATCCAGACAATGACAGTGATCAAGTTGAGGTGGAGAATGAAAGTGACAATGAAAACGAGACTGAAGGTGAAAACGAATCCGTAAAAGCTTCTGAAGAGAGTGAAAATAATCAGGGAACTGACAATGATGATGATCAAATAGAAAATACAGAAACTCCCAACGTTTCGCACGACACAACAGGAAGGTATCGAAAGAAAAGCATAACACCAGAAGCTATACTTCATAACTCCAGAAACGTTGATGATCTGACAACAGTGCATGGTCGTAATACGAGTGTTAGAAAAACTAAAAGCTTGATCCAACATCTCAACAAAAGGCAAAGCCTGGAACCGGCTAGGGAAAGTATGGAATTCTCTGATGGGAATAGGAATTCGAGCGCTGAAGGATCAGGTTGGGATTCTCATAGAACAACTCGAAAAACTTTACGACAAACTTTTGGAAAAGATTTTACACCTCGGAAATCTTTACGCGCAATGGTCATGGAAAAGTCTGCGAAAAGGCGAAATACAACTGTGAACGATGTAACCAGGCCTCAAGCTAATTCTACTGAGTTCCCGGTACCTGATCATTCTGTAGATGATTATGAGATGGATGTGACTCCGGCGGAGCCTGAAGTCTCTATTAGGACGAGACAAGCCACAATAGAAGAGTGCCTCGTAAGGGCTAAGAGGGATTGGGATCAGGAAAAAGCAAAAATGGTAAGAAATGTTTTACATTTTTGCAGTAAATTGCAAATGGTACTGATTCGATGGAGATTTGAACTTCTCAAGTTCAAGCATCAGCATTGCTTTGTGTTCTTATAGGCAGGCGTGTTTCATACCATCAGTCGCGTGTCTTTTTCGTTCCGTCGACAAATTTATCGAAAATTAGAACAGAAATTTCAAAGATTTCTGACCGTTAAGCGACATTGACATCGACTACAGCATAGCCATTTGTCGTCATTTGTGACTAGTTCATAACTATTTTACTGTAATATTGCATTTTTTGTGCCACAATAAAGAGTTATCTATCTATCATAGCATAAGCAGCCCACCAAATGTTTCCCAGCGCCAGGACTCGGGCCTTCTCTCGCAAGAAGAGTGTTAAGCTTACCACGCTAGCCCAGTGCGGGTTGGTGGATGATGTTTGACCTCGAAAGGTTCCTTCTAGGAACATGTCAGTTTGTTAAAAACAGTGAAGGAATACATATTCCTTCACTGTTTTTAAGTTAGCGGAATTACGCATATGACTACGAGAAGACAGCGCGTGGGATGCCACTAGAGTCGCTAGACCAATCATAACTTTTAGACCAGTTGTAACTTACTAGACCAAACGTAATTTTAACGTCGTCCTCAACTTTTCGTAACAATCTAATTGAATTTTCCAGGAAGAAGCAGTAAAACGAAGATTAGAACACGATAGACAGAGGTCAGACGATGTTTTTAAAGTACCAGCTAAGCCTACATTCCGGCGTCCAATAGCCAAACCGAAAACGAAAGTCCTAAAACCTCTACAAACTTTGATGGGCCTAGAAAATCTACCCGAAGAGTTAATCGAAGATATGAACTATAAACCACCAAAAAGGTTCGCTCCTAGGAATGCTGCCTGGCTCACGAAACGATTGTATAAATATTTGGAGACGAAACTGGAGCCAAAGTAAGTGAAATCACATTTGTATTTTTGGATATATTGCCTCTTTTGGCGCGTTAGGGAGAAATGACAAGAGTATATTTTTACTATGCGCGCACACACCGTCACGAAAAACTAACACCCTAAAGTTAGCTATTTAACATATTGTAACTAACTTCAGGTTAATATTACGTTGAAGATATTATCAATTCTATGTTTGAAGTTTGACTTAGGCTAAGAACTCAGGGAACGATTTTCCCCCGCGGAACTACGGTTTTATTTCAAAACTCACGAGAATGCTTATTTTTGCGTTTCTACAACCGCCGCGGTTGAGATTATCGCCCGCAAACGTGGCGACTCTGCGACCGGCGCGCGCCGCGGGTGTAAAACGCGACGTGAGTTGTGCATTGTTATTTTACATATTTATATATCTGCATTCTACAGAAGCTGCGGGCCCGCAACCTTGGGTTCGTGTGAAAATCGCCCCAAGAGTATGTAGTGCTTATAAGCCTTCTTAGTACAAAGAATAAAGAGAAGTATTAACTTCTCGCGTGCGTACATAAGTACACATGCACTTTTTATTACTGTTTTGATAATAACTGCCTCCAGAATTTATTTCAATTTCAAAAGCAGTCGCGTTCATGCGCGCGCACACTTCTTGAAAAAGTAGTCGAAACTTGAGTCGGATTGGACCGACCATATCACACATGACTTACCCGTTGAATTTACAACCACGTTAATTTTCATACTAAAAATAAAAATAATAAATAAAATAAATGTATTTCAATAAAATAGATCTTAACTATACAATATTTTCTTACTTCTATAAACAGGTATATTATTTTGTTAGCCTAGAACTAGGTAGAACCTGTGTTTGAGACGATTCACACGGCGCGGCTGCCAACCGAGCCCGCGCGCGGGCGTTGCCGATTTCCATATAAAATTGAATTCAAAACACACGACACGGTTTACGGCCACGGCAGCCGCGCGGCGCCCGCGTGCGCCCGCGTGGCTGCGCGCGATTCTTGCGCAGTAGCTTTCTGGAGCAGAAACCGCGAAAACCTGCGGTCTCGTGAGTATTGAAACAAAACCGTCGCGCGGCGCGGCGCCGCGCCCGCCCGCGGGCGCGGTTGGCAGCCGCGCCGTGTGAACCGCGCCTTTCAGGCGAGAAAACATACATTCATACCTATATAATTTTCAACTATCGCTTCTAGTAATTATTATTAAAGTAAAATACGGTAATCTCTTCCTCAGGTACGACTACAAGGCCCGCGTTCGCGCCGAGAAGTTCGCGCAGGTGTTATACGAGTTCGTTCAAGCCGTCCGCCGCCGCGGCGCGCCCGCCGTCGCGCCGTCCCACTCTGTCGACGCGCTGAAGAGGGAGATGGCGCGACTCAACATCGTCAAGACGCACTTCGAATTCTATAACTTCTTCCACGATTTCATGCCGAGAGAGGTCCGGATTAAGGTAAATATACGAACATTTTTTTTAAATAGCATAAGCAGCCTACTAAAGGTTCCCACTGTTGGGACTCGGGGCCTTCTCTCGCAAGGAGAGAGTCAGGCCATAATCTACCACGCTGGGACAGTGCGGGATGACACATGACCTCGAAAGATTATAGGTACATGTCGGTTTCCGCACTATCTTTCCCTTCACCGTTTGAAGTTAGCTGCATTACGCACATGACTTCGAAAATACAGTGGTGCGCGTGGGATTTGAACCTTGGGGCTCTGGATCGGCAGTTGCCATTCTCCCTGCTAGACCCACCTTAACTTATTGCTAACCATTTTATTCAGAGTCGAGGCCGTAATCCACCACGCTCCGCTGGCCCAGTGCGGGTTGGTGGATGACACATGACCTCGAAAGTTTCTAGGTACATGTCGATTTCCCCGCGATGTTTTCCTTCACCGTTTTACGTTATCGGCATTACGCACATGACTTCGAAAAGAGAGTGATGCGCGTGGGATTTGAACCCGGGGCTCCGTTCTCCCGACTACACCAGCCGTAACTTATTGTTAACCATTTTATTCTCAAAGGTTTTTCAATGCACTAGTATCCGAATTACTACAGGAAGGTATCAAACTCGCTCCACCACATAACCACTGTAACTATTATAAATATTCACAACTTTACTTAGAATGGAGTGACAATATACTACTACTAGATAACGCTCAAATATAATTCGCGCACGTCTTTTATATGAAAGATAGTTGTGTAAGTGAACAACCATTATACTTAACTAGCAACATCCCGCGAGTTTACCTGCGTCGTTCTCGTTATTTTCCCGGAATGAAAAGTAGCCTATGGGTTATTATTACAGACTAAAACTGTGTGCCAATTTTCAACCCGATCCGTTCAGATATTCCGACCTGATTGAGCAACAAACATTCAGATGTTATAAGTAGGATAAAATTTGTATAGTTACGTAATTATTGAATCCTGGTAAATTCTTATTTTTTACAGCTTCCCTGACTATTGATAAATGACTGAAAAATTGTGATGATTGACATTATTATTATTATTGTGTGCTATTTTTTGTATATGGGTTAAGTTACCTGAAATAAATTAATTTTGAATTTTAAATATGGGGAAAATTTGCAGTAGAAAAATCGATTGGACTCCACAATTGCTAAATTAATAACTTGGTTTTGTATTTGTATAATTATATTTGAATTGTTTACAAATATTAGTGTTAAAGAAATTCAAAATTGAACATATTTTCAGTTTTCTTCAACACACTGTTTGCTTATTTCCCTTTGTATAAAATATTAATTATAGGTGTACATATATGTTTTATTTTTCAGGTTATCCCAGACATAGTGAACAAGATACCTCATCCAAAGAACGGCGTATTTTCTGATATACTTTGATTAGTGTTTAAAAATTAGCAGTATTAAGGTTTATGTTTGACTGTAATTTAAGGTTTTGTTAAGTTTATATAGGAATCATCTATTTCTCTCACTGGCCCAGGATTAAAAAAAAGCATGATTGGTTGGGGTCAGTCATTTATTTATAATATAGAGATGAATTTCATTAAAATTTTGTAAATATTGAATGTGTTTTGATTCAGATGGAAATGTTGGGTTATGTAAATGACTTTAACATTTGCGTTTTTAACCCCCGTGTAGTGGTTCTTAGCAGGGCCGTCTTTACCAGGGGGTGCAAGGGGTGCGGTGCACCCGGGCGCGGAGCGCCCGGGGGCGCATTTCGAGCGCTGTATTTTTGGATATTTCCTTGAACTTAACGCTATTGCACAGTTTTATATACTCGTTACTTACAACAATAATGTATGCGCAAGCAAAATAAAAAAAGTCATCAACAATTTTTTTTAAACTCTTATTACGCTTTCGGCGCTTGTCATACCGCATTACTACACTACACAAAGAACAATCGCGCAACAAAATCTATAATCCAAAGAGAGTGTGTATGTATGTATGTTTGATACGTTGCCGCCCGGTCGCCCGGGTTTATTGTGTGGATATCGGACTTTTTGAGAGATCGATCCATACGAGTCGTCATTGATGGCTGCTCGTTGGATCAAATGGCTATCAATGCCGGAGTCCCTCAAGGGTCGGTACTCTCTACAACGCTCTTCCTGCTACATATCAACGATCTGTTGAAGCCCGGTATCTTTGAGTACGCAGATGATAGCACCGTTGTAGAGAATTACATATCTAGCGCGAGAGCCAGTGGGCAGCAAACTTAGGTACTGAGAGAGAGTCTGATCGAGCGTTTGAGCTTGACCCTTGAGGCGGTGTCTAAATGGTTCTCCGCTAAAAGGAGTCCTTTCCAACTGACTCCAACTTTTAGAGGTGTATCCGTGCCGGTTTCTGACCGTCTTGAGCTTTTGGGCGTTACTTTGATCTCTACGCTCAACTTTGGCTCGTACATCAAGTCCAAAGCTAAACTAGCTGCCAAAAAAAAAAAAAACTAGGTGTCCTCTCAAAGGTGCGAAGATACTTCAAGTCTGAACAGTTGTTTATATTATATCCAGCACAGATTCGCTCCTGTATGGAGTACTGTTCGCACCTTTGGGATGGTTCGGCTAAGTATCAGCTAGAAGCTCTGGAATCGATCGACAGACGTACCAAAAGGCTCAAAGGCAACGACACTCTTGTGCGAAAAAGACTTCAAAGTCTTGAACATCGCCGCAAAATTGCTATTCTATCGGCTTTTTATCGGATACACTTCGGAGAGTGTGCGACTGATTTACATGATCTAATACCACTTTGTCCTTTTTTCTATCGGAATGCTCGTAGCTCGAAAAAGCGACATCGTTTCATGGTTGATGTTCCAAAGACACGAACGAAGAGATTTGACTCTACTTTTGTGATAAGAACGTCTAGGCTGTGGAATACGTTGCCTGAGTGGTTTTTACCAGATGGTTACAATCTTTGTGTCTTCAAATCGAGAGTGAATCGGGTTTTTTCTAGGTAAGCACGCTCCATCGTAGACTGCATCGTCGCTTAACATCAGGCGAGATGGCGGTCCAGTGTAAACCTATAAGTGTTAAAAAAAAAACTTGAAGCTAAATGATCTCTAATAGAGTGGTGAAGGTGAAAGATCCTTTTCAAAATTAAAATTGGTAAAAATTATCTTCGTTCAACCATGACCCAAGACAGACTGACAAACTTGGCCATTATACATAAGAATAGAATCCAAAATTGATATAAAATATCATAGTATTTACGCCATATGTTCGCTAAAGTCGATTTTCATTATTATAAAGTTTTCAAATTATAAAGTATTTCTTGGTTGCGTTTACATATTTTAGTTATGTTATAGTTTTAGTTGCATGTAGGTATGAGTTAAGTTAAAGTTATTGATTTATAATTATTGTATGTATTTAATTTAGTGACTGCCTCAATATTCTAGTTAAGTTGTGTGTGCATGCTTTGGATAACAGTTTAGAACATCACAATATTATAATTTATCTGTTATTTAACATTAACTGTAATCTGTTATGTACGCCTAATTAAATAAATAAATAAAAATAAATTATTGAATTAAAATCTTTGCCAACTCAAAAGCAAGAAAAATTTCGTTTGTTTGATGTATGTATTTGTACATGTAATAAATAGATATTTAGTAATCGAAGTTTTAAGTTTAATTTTCTTTTTTAGAGTAATAAATAAATGAATTATCAAAATTACGTGTATTGTGTTTTCTTGGTTGACTAGAACCCCTTGGACATACTGCATTGTGTCGTCGGTCGCGTGCTACGCTGGCTGCAGTGTAAACAAAACGAGGGCGCAGGCTGAGTCCCGCACCCCGGCGCAGAATAGACTTAAGACGGCCCTGGTTCTTAGCTATGTTTAGTTAATATCGATTCAAGATGGCGGACAAAATATTTCTTCACAACCAGCAACCTATACCATACCTCAATATGGGTATCAAATGAAAGGGCTCGACTTGTAGAATGTTCTACATTTGTCGATTTTACGTCAACCTCAGGAATAGTATAAGGGGCACCCTATTCTAAACTTGGGAACGCAGGGAAAGACATGAACAAAATTATACATTTTGTATTACCCCTAGCGAAGCCCTTTCATTTGATATGCACAAAGGCAGTACCCACTGGATTGATCGTACGACTTCGACCTCCTGCTTCGCCGTTTAGTAGCACGATTTCTCAGTTCAGCACAATGGGAAGTTGATGTATTTCTTTGCATCCTGCTCTGTCCTTTGAAGTTTGTATAACTCGTATCTCGTTTTGTCCGATCATTAGTGGAAAATACTTGGTGCACGTGCAAACGGATGTTCGCTAACCACAAGCGCGGTATTGTACCTCGTCCTGCGTCCCCGCTGGTGAGTTGTGATAGTAGGGGGAAATCGTATCATTGCCGATCATTAGGGTATCTAATCTGTGGATATGCTTATTGATGGAGGTTGTGAAAAAATATCTTATGGAGGCGGCTACCTTGAATTGATATTAACCAACCACCGCAAGGAAACTAACTTTCAAATGAAAGAAAACCGCTTCGAAATCGGTCCACCCGATTGAGAACTACGTTGCCAAACAAGACTTCGACATCAAGCTTATAACACCACTCTTTTTGGTAGATGGTCAATAATAAGGGGTTGTAGATAAAGGGTTATACAGCAGTTGACTTCATGGGGCCTCTACTTCCCACTGAACTTTAAGCTAGCGTGGAAGATGCACGTAAACTATACTTATTGTTATACATTTATACCTAAACTATAGTTATTTTACGCACATAAACATGCGAAGATCTAAGGTCTGTAAAGGTTTCCTATACATACCACGCTTTTTTTATACAATGTAAAACTGTAGATACCTTGTTCTGAAAACCTATGTAAGAAATGTTGTTTCCTAAAAATATGAATATCTCTAAGGCAATAAAAAACACATCTAATTCTGGGTATCTAGGAATTGTTTATTTCGAAAATAGTAGGATACAAATGTAAATCTATGTTATTGGAGCACCATACATAAAATATATTGCAATTAATATTGGTACATGGGACGCACATATAGCAACAAGAAATTCAATGATTTTATAATAAAAAAAATGTTTTTTAGTACTTCCACAATACACAAGTTCAATAAGGCGCTTTCAGAGTAATACATGGGTGAAAAAATATGTGAAATCATAAATATTTGCTTTTGCATAAATACATATATAAAAATCTATAAAAATTAAACAGAACCACTTAAGAACCATCTGCGGAGCGGAGCTATCGAGAACTATTTCTGATAGTTTTTCTTTTGCATTCTGAAAACGACTGATTGAGGTATTGAGAGACAATAATACGATTTACGAAAAACATTGTGACAGATAGATGGCGCTGAAAAGATAAGTTTGTGCCAATTAAAAAATATGGCGCAAAATACGCATTATTGTTCAGTTAACATCATAAGTGATCACTTTATTAAGCGATTCAGTTCCACCGATTTCTAGAAGCCTGCACTGGAATAGAAAAATAAACTTAGCTTATGAAACAAAATAAACGCAAGGACCATAACTGATGATTTCATCGGTTTATGCGGTCGAAATAATTTCTTGTTGCCAAACGTGCGAAATAAACATAATAAGAAAATCACATGGCTTAACTATAGAGTATGTATAGAAGGGATAAAGGCAAAGCTTAAGTCTTACTTTGATTAATTGGGGCATAATTATTGTTTACACTTATTTAAACATCTTACCTACATGTATTTGAGTGAAAACAACTTGCTAAATAGCAGTGCGTTATTTTGACTTTCAAGGAGACTTTTCAACAGTTTCTAGTTTTACTTTTATTACGTGATAAAATCATGGTTTGGGGTGATTTTTTGGAATAGAGTATTTTATTGCATAATAAAGTGCTGTAAACGTTATTTACAAAGACTAGACCAACACCCCGATCTCAACGCAGTCTGAACGATTCCGCCACGTAACAATCACTTCATGCCTTTGTCATTATGAACGGATATGACAAAGACCTGGATGTCTACTCTCTTTCTACGAAAAACGTAATATCAAAATAAAACAGCGACTTTCCTACTCCGGTTCTACTTCGGTCCGTCGTTTCGTCTGTTTAAATGTTTATTATTACTCTAGACAGAGTTGGCTTAAGGCCTGTTTTCATTTTGATTAGTACGCGTGCGAGTGAGTAGTGCAGGTGTTGAGTGATTGGTAGCACGTGTGGACACCGATTGATTATTGCGAGCGCATAGTAATCAGTCACTCGCACTCGCACTCACACTCGCAATAATCAAAATGCAAACCGGCCTTTAGAACATTTAAACGTCAAACAATGTTCGATTGGACGAAACGAATTGGAGTAGGACAATCGCGAGTTTATTGCGAAATCTACCTACGTGAGAGTAGACGTCCTGATTAAGTAGGTACTGATCGTGAACGCAATCCGAACGACTCAAATTCGGATGACAATCTTTGTCTCTGTCATTCTATGCGGATACGACAAAGACCGAGAGGTTTGATTCCGTGTCGAGGTCAATCCGACAGGGTTCAGAATAGCTATGCTCGGTGTTGAATCACAACACAATGCCAACGATTCGGGCACGGAATGACAGTCCTTGTCTCTGTCATTCTAAACGGATACGACAAAGGCCGACAAGTTTGATTCCGTGTCGATATCAATCCGATTGCGTTGTGAATCAGGGTACCTACCTACTGGTATCGATTCCGTGTCGGAGTTATTCCGACTGCGTTTTAATCTGGACTGTAGATGCCGTTACATACAAAATTCTAATCGTCTCGTGTCTAAATTCATAATGTTTTCATTACATAAAACTATTTAATATCAGAGCGAATAATTTCTGTAGCTACATTGCATTTATCTGTACATTGTGCTAAATCAAGACCAAAAATATACATTTAAAAATATAGTGTACGTAATAATAAATGCAAAGTCAATAAGTAAAACACTAAGCAGTAAATTGTATAACATAACTACATGTAACAATAATACAATTTTCTTCATGCGACAAATTAATTAAATACTATAAAGTGATTCGTCAAACGCGTGATTTAAGAAACTTTGATCGGCTTACGATTGGAATGAAACAAAATCATTTATAGATTTAATTTTAGTATGGCATTAGGTCTATACAAAAGAGTGACAGTCGCAAAACTGAAAAAATAAATCCTTAATGGGAATTTATTGTATGAAACTAGTACTAAAATTGATTGTGAACGATATTCACTCCATGTAAAACTCAATCAAAATTTCACGAAAATGTAGGCGTGACGATTGACGATGGGTCTTAATATACGTAGAGCTAATGGTTTTGACCTTTCTATTCTATTAATATTTTTCTTTCCTGAATAATATGTCAATATAAATGGCAGACTAACCTAACAGTCCCATCTCATCGATAGAGAAACTGAAAGGAAAATTAAAGTATGTTTAAATAGTTCCCAAAGTGGTTATTTAAAAATCCAGTTTTATATCCGCGTCATCACCACATCGATGATCAATCTAGATAAATCTGGCAATATTTTTGTATTATAGTCAAGAAATCTGGTGGTATTTTCACATACAGAGCATATTATACAATAGAGCACGGAGATGTCACTGTAAAATTATAAATTTAATAAAATCAGTACATGACATAGAAATTCGTTACTTATACTGCGCAACGATGTATCTTTTACGAGCAGCCTCAAGGAAAAAAACACCAAGGTGTGATATACGACATGTCATTCAATTACCATTGACTTTGTAAATTGTTCCATTTTTTTTATTTCTTTCATTGTGCAGTTGCAGCAATCACGAACGTTCATGCGTGATCATGCGGAGTCTAAATATAAAATTGCAAATGAAACCAAATTGAGAACTAAGTTGGTATGTAGCCTATTAAACACTTCCAAACTTCTGTTAATTCTTTCATGGTCATATTTATTTTCTATTTTAGACTAAATTTCGTCTAAACGTCTAAAGTATTTATATGTCCGTACCATTTACCTAGCTAAATATTAAACTTACATATATTTCAAGTTTCAAAAGTATTTCAAAAATGTCCACGGTATAATGTTTTAAATGAGTTTTGTGACACATAGATGTGACCAAATTTAATATTGAGGTAAAAATTCGAAATAGGTTAGATTTTTGGCACTACTAAGACACATTTCATATGTAATTTCTGTTATTTTAAATGCGAATGTTATTAAATAATGTATATAAAAATATTTTTCAATGAAATTATAAAATGAATTGTAATGAATTTAATTTAAATTATTAAATTAACATTTTTCTCTATAAGTACATCTAAGCGTTAAGTGTCTAAGGAAATGCAATTTAGACTAAAAATTAAAGCAGTCAAATTACTACACGTAAATTTATTCTACAAACAGGCTTACACGAAACTGCCGTACTAAGTTGCAAGGATCGTGTTCTACGCATTCTCGTGCGCTCTCTCCTCGAAAAAAAACCGCCAAATGCGGCAGAAACTTAAGTCCGACTTGCGCGACCATATTACATGTGCGTTATCCGTGATGAATAGATTCAAAATGTGCAAGAATCACATTAGTTTTCATACCAAAGCATTTCCGCGTTGGTCCCACATTTTAAATCATTTAAATGATCTGCAGAACACGACCTTATCGATTTAGTATAGTTGTTCTGTGTAACCGTGTATAATTTTTTTTAACTTAACTAAAATCAATTAACATGTGACCAAATTTTATAGCCTTATCAGCATTATAATCATTTTACAAAACAACCACAGTATTGCTTTAAAACAAATCGAATAATCGTAAATTCACAACTCGAAACACAATAAACCGGTTACTTCGACTGTCACTAGTATTATTAATTGCGGGATATTTATTTATTTGGTGAGTCGTGGATATTCCGATCCAGTTTTATGCACCATATCTACCTCAACCATATCAACAAGGTAACTATCTCACAATTAATAATACTACTGTAGTGAAAAACCGTGATAGCTTAAAACTAAATTTTGACTTGGCTCAAAAAATAATAAAAATCACATAAATATACTTTTTTATAGTCAAAGACGTTTTGTCATCAATAAAACATTACACAATTATCTACACTAAAAAAATCATCGGAATAAAAATAAATGTAAAAAATATTTCATTTCAAAAAGTGTCAAAATGTCATAAAGTCAATTTACAAAGAGATGTTGTCCATATACAAATATACCTGTCAAAGATAGTTTTTCAATTTCACCATAGATGGAGCCAATGTTTGATTTTGTTTAAAATTTCACTAAATGTAACAATGGCGCCTCAATTGGCGAAATTTCGAACTATTTTTGACAGGTTTATTTGTATAGTGCTCGCAGTATAAGTCTGCGCGCGACTGGTGGCGTACTTAATGTTGCCAGGTCAAGCTAAAATAGGTTCCCCGTGCACTGAGAAATTTCGTCATCACATAATAGGTAAGGGAAGGGATAATAGTTTATAACTTAATAAAAAAATCTATCATCTCCAACCTACATCAACAACGAAATAACAAGAACTTAATATAACCTTGTAAATATTTTATTAAGTACATAAATAACACTACTTGAAAACGTATAAATGCTCCTTTAATGGCTTTCATATGATCGTCTTGTTTTTTCAATAGGGTTAAGATCACGATGGATCACGGCGGTAACCACAAAATCTCTTGCCCATGTTCCTTTCCCGTCAAGTAGCCCAGTTCTTCTACTTGGTACTGTGGGTCCCCTTTGTGCCTCTTTATTCGAGTAACTGCAGTTTTGTCCAACAATCGTCGAAATCATTTAATTTTTGTTAAGCCACTTTTGTAGTTCTATCTTTACATTGCCCATTGTAGGCACTTTATTTATCTGAGTGCAGTGGTATGATGCGTTGTCCATTACCACGTAACTGTACGTTCTGAAACGCCTATAATTAATACACAGTATGTGATCAAAGAGTATCCACGCTAACGTTGAAAAAAAAGGATAATTTCTTTTGGCGCACCGCCCACTGATTTTCCCGTAGGTGGTAAATGAAGCTGACGCTGTTAGGTGAAAGGCTCTATTAGGTGAACGTAGAACTGCCGAGTGCATGCGCGGTCCCAGGTTACTCGATTTATTGTACTACTAGTGACCCCCCCCCCCCCAATCTGAGACTATGTACTCATGACCCCCTCGAAAATTCGACGCTGGGACCACGCCTGCCCGAGTATACCAGGGTAGCGATTCTGAAACCATTCGGTTGCATCCGACACGGAATCTCATCTCTCGGTCTTTGTCATGCTAAACAGATAAGACAAAGACCGAGAGATGAGATTCCGTGTCGGATGCAACCGAATGGTTTCAGAATCGCTACCCTGAGCGAGCAAGAGACAATCAGCTGCTCTTCACTGCTATGTTGTGTGTATCCGAGCGAGAAAGATACAACAACTGCTCTTCACTGCTGTGTCATCTTTGTTGCCTATTTTGATTTGTATAGAATTGAAAAAAACAGGCATAGACACTGCTGATAGAAGTGAAAATGTATACTTAACTCAGAATAAGCTATGAAAGCTTACTTTGGAAACTACGCGGGTCAAACCGGAGGGCGTGGCCATGAGTATGGCCATCAATGGTCCCGGAGTTTCCCGTAGATTTCTTATGATTCCCGAGCGTAACGATTGAATTCAATTCACAGCCAATGAAATATCTGTCTGTAGCGCCAAAAGAAGTTTTCACTTCAAAAACATCTAAGACTTGTTTCTCACATTCGGTTTTAAGCACACACATTTCCCCCCACGTGTTATTGATATTGGCGATGGAAACAATCCGGCATCAAATTTAAGCCTCAGCTTAAAAATATGCCGATAATAGGTGGAGATTTGTTTGCTATGGTATCCCTAAAGATTACATGTCTAATAGCTCTGCCTTTGAAAAACGGCACTTTTGGCCTGTTATTGTCTCGTTCTTCTTCTCAAGCACGATACACTTTAAATATTATGTACCGGCCGGCACTTTTAATCACTTTCGGCATAATTAAAGCAATTAATTACTTTAAAAATAAATAAAACCACCAAATGTAAACAAACTCTTGACAACTGACATAAACAAGAAGATGACGGCCTGTCAATTAGTTCCAGATTTTGCTACGCGCAGAGTTAAATTGCGAGCACTATATACGTCTCATTATTCAATCCATTGGGAATTCAAGATAACTATTTAATTATGTGTGTGTATATGTGCCATAAAAAACTGTACAATGAATTAAAATATCCATATTATATATCCTTTCTGCACGGAAAAAACTTCGACGCTAAAAGGTCTTAACATCCCTATATACTAAACCATCCAATACCAAATACACGTTCTAATGACTATCAAACATTTACAAGGCCTTTTTTCAGGTCTTATAAAATCTACGGCCGAGGACGCAGTACCAAGACTGTCGACGAAAATAACAATAGTAGGTATAGATAGATTAAGAAACCAATTATATTTTTCGACAGTCCTTTGCCCTTTGCCGTCGTCGCCGAATTCCTAATTCACTTCTTTCTGACCTATTTTTTTTATTACGTGAAAAATAACAAAGTTATTAGTTAAATCCTATTGTTGTGAGAATACAGATGTCTCAAGTTACTTTTAACCTCCGACGCAAAAACAGTGTTAAAAGTTTGAAGAAACGATTTTGATTTCTTTGTTTGAAAGTTGAATTAGTCTTGAGTGTTTTAGATATAGTTGATGAAAATCGGTCCAAGATGGCCGCCGCCACAAAATGGCGGATTACATATTTTTACATAATTGCCTCAAAATGGGGTTCAAACGAAAGAGCTTGACTAGTAGAATACTATATACACACTTTGAAAAATTTCAAACGCAAGATGGCCGCTACCACAAAATGAGTGTTTTGCAATTTTTAATTTAATTAGTTTATGTCGAAATAGTCCAACGTTTGACTACAATTCGCAGGAAGGAATGTTACGATGTGGTGTGATAGAGCATGATTGTCCAAAATAAATAAGAACCTATTTGACTGGCATTGTGACTTAGTTGGTAGTATTTCCAGGACAAATGTTTGTTTGATTCATACAAATATTTGTTTTATACCAGGAAATATGTATTTACAATAATTATAGAAGTATTATATCAAGCTCTCATAGTGTATTTAACCTTATTCGTATTAGACCTTCCTGAGACATCTATATAACCCGTATAGAGCATAGAGACACAGTCAACATATTCAACATATTCCAATGTCACTTAAAATTGGTTTACATAGAATTGGGAGGTTTCTGTAAACAAATACTGATTATAATAAACAAAATGTATTCTTACGCAATTTATTGAACACTATCAATTATATGAACGCCAATATTGGACTGAGAGCCAATACCAGACCAATCCACGATTCAATGTCGGTAGGAAAGTTTACCAAATAACATAGAGCCTTTGTTTAAAATGACTAACCACTGCCAAACTTATTTAAATACTGATTTAGTGGTAAGAGAAAATATGTCGCAAGTCTTACAACATTTCTAAAGAACTTTCCTTCATGTGCGCAAGGGACTTCACAGTAGACATTTTACGAAAGTATCGAGTATATGCGCTAAGTTTTACTATGGAAATTGACGTAGGTCCCAGTACGTACGTAGGACGTAGGTTTCTGTAGCAGACGATAGATCGAACTCAAACACTTTTCTGTGATTAGTACATCGATATAAACCAATGGATGTGCCCTGACCACATAGACATTGGTAACAAACTGCGTCTCTGTGTGTATCGTAAGTGGTTTACACGCAACCAATCTATTTTTCATCTAGAATCACTAGCGGCAAGATATGGTGTGGTTCCACTTATTTTGATTGTTGACAACGAATAGTGATAGGTAAAAACGTCCGGCGTTCACCGCTTCCTGCGACCGACTAGAACGGAAAGAGGTCACTCTTCCCAACGATAACATAATTCCGTGCACCTGAAGTTTGGGAGGCACATCTAATGGTTTACATCGATGGATTAGTACTATTAGATAGATAGATAGATATACTCTTTATTGACACACCAAAGAAAAAGAAATACAGAAAATAAAGAACAATACATTCAATATAGTGCCACCAACTTAACTGTTCAGGTGGGCGAAATGGGAACTACAGCCGCGTCAGCCGCCATTTTCTAAACGTCATTCCACTGTCAGTTGATGTCTAGTGCGAGTGCTCCCGTGTTATTTTATTGATATCATTGTGAAAAAAGCAAATAAAATGCCGAAACCTCTCAAAAGTGATGCACGGCTAATTATTTTAAAAGTTTTATTTTTTATGAAAGAAGAGAAACGCCTCCAAGCTCCATTAATACCATTTGAAAAGCTGAATGAACGCGTTGCTGCCGCGACAGGTCAGTGTAGCCAGATATGGAAATTTTAATCACTCATTTAAAAAAAAAATCATTTTTATAGCTGGTGATTATATTTTAAAATATATAAAATAAGCTAAACATATTCAAATAAAATTGCCACCTGAGTATATTTTAACCGACTTTAAAAAACAGGATAATAATTATCCTGCTATGTTATTGCTATGTTCGATTGCATGTTTTTTTATGTATGTTCACCGACATCTCCGTCAATTATTATTGTGGATTGATTTAAATTTGTTTTTTTTTTGTTGAAAGGTATACTTTTTAGGTGGTCCACACAGTAATTATTTCGAAATCGATTTCGTAGTCAAAATTTTGTTTATTATTTATCCTGATTGGTCGGAAACAATCTGAAAGTAATGTTAACTTTTTAAAGCGGTTGCTGTATTTTATTTTATGGTTGTTCATTAAAAAAACCTATAAAATATTAAATTGTTCTTTTTGTTACAGGTGTTTCAGAACGGTTTGTCTACAAATTAATCAATGAAGAAAAACAGGCTCAAGAAACTAATTCAAAAATTTCTACCCCTGGCAAGAAAAGGGAAAGAAAAACAGGGAAACTGGATATTGATGATTTTGACATTGGTGTTATAAGAAGAAAGATACATGAGTTTTATTCAGTAAAAAAAGAAATTCCGACCTTACCAAAGTTACTGACTGTTCTCAGGGAAGACATACATTTTCAAGCAAAACGTGAAACTCTTCGAAAATTGCTCCACAAAATAGGGTTTCGTTTTAAAAAAACAAAATCGAATAGAAAAGTGCTGTGTGAACGCAACGACGTAGTTGCCTGGCGGGCATCCTATCTACATAAAATTAAGGAAAATGAGCGAGGAGAAAAAAAGCCTGTTGTTTATTTAGATGAAACTTACATACACTCGTCTCACTCAACTGGCAAATGTTGGCAAGGTCCTGAAGTTGACGGCGATTTTGGATCAAAAAATGGGTTCTTGAAAAATTACTGCCAAATCTGCGTCAACCCACACTTATTGTGATGGATAATGCGCCATATCATAGTATTTGCGTAAATAGGTGTCCTAACTCAAACCACACTAAAGCTGATATGCAAAAGTGGCTGGTAGAAAACAAGGTCGAGTTTTACGAACAAATGACAAAGCCTCAGCTTTACGAGTTAATAAAAAGAAATAAACCTACACCTGAATATGAAATTGACAACATATTGAAAAGCCATGGTCATGACATTCTTCGATTGCCTCCTTATCATTGTGATTTGAATCCAATTGAAATGATATGGAGCTCGATGAAGAGGAATGTAGCAGAGAAAAATATCGGAAAATCAAGTGCACATATGCCTCAATTGATTGAAGATGCATTCCGCAAAATCACACAGGCAGAGTGGAAAAACCATTGCGATCATGTAAAAAAAATTGAAAATGAATACAGACAAAAAGATGCGTATTTAGATGAACCTTTTATCATTCAATTACAGAGTGACAGTGAAAGCGATTCGAGTGACTCCGAAGATGAATTGTGGGAATCAGCAGATGGTTCAGGAACATCGACCGGAATTCCTGGAGTGCGGCCGCTTGAGCTCAGAGACCATGACCACAATTATTTTTATAAAATATAAATAAAATCCTATTGTGCCGCATTATTGTTTATTTATGTAGTTAATAAGATTCATAGCTATATGTTATATTTATTTATTTGTGAGCCTGTCGCAAATTTTGACCTGTTTGATCACTATCTCACCTGATGGTAAGTGACGATGTGATCGAAGCTGGTAATTATAATTAAGCCATATTGAATCTATACTATGTTAGTTAGGCTTTGTATGATTGATATTGTAGTTTCTTAAATTTTAATGATATCTATAGACAGACTTGCAAGACATGTTTTAATTACCTTTGTTTCTTGGTGAATTTCTTATATGGCAATACCAAATTCTCCACTAGCGACGCTGTCAACTGAACAGATAAGATGGTGGGACTATACATTAGTATTTCGTAAGCATTTTAAAATGGTATCACTTTCATTTGATAACGTCAGCTGTCAAAGTCACGTCATTGTCAGTTGTCAATGTGACTTTCATCACTAACGTCAGCTGTCAATGTCACTTTCGTCCCCTAACGTCAGCTGTCAACGTCACAGCATTGTGAGTTGTCAATGTCACTTAGAACCATGTTTTTAATACTTGTCAGTGGAAAGGCAGTTTAATTAGCTTCAGTCAGTTGTAACTAGGTAGTTTCAGCGTCGGGGCGGGATGGTTAGCGCGGCGGGGGCAGCAGCTCCACGTAGTTGGCGGGGAAGAGGCCGAAGAGCCCGCGGGGGCCGAGCCCCTGCCACCAGCCCGCGTCGATCTGCTCGATGTGAGTGATCACGTCACCCGGGTCGAACGTTATCTCGGACTCGTCCGCTGGAATAAATATACAATATTATTAGTTAGCGAGAGACGAAAGTCTTTAACCAGTGCATGTTGCCATAGGTGACTTATGGAACTGAGACGTGGTCCTTACCTGTGGACCTCATAACAAAGCTCAAAGTCGCACAGCGAGCTATGGAGAAAATTATGCTCGGAGTCTTTGCGCGACAGAATCCGTATTGAGGATATTCGCAAAAGAACGAAAGTAGGCGACATAGCTCAAAGAGTAAGCAAGCTGAAGTGGCAATGGGCAGGCCACATCGCTCACAGAACTGACAACCGATGGGGAAGAAAGGTTCTCGAGTGGCGACCACGAACCGGAAGACGCAGTGTTGGACGGCCTCCCACTAGATGGACAGATTATGAAAACAACGGGTTATGAAAGACATTATTTTTTTTTTTTAAATACAGCGTGGCGCTTTGGTACCGACATTAAATAAACACACGGGTAGGGTTACTGACCAGTAATCATACAAAAGATGTGGAAAATAAATATTGGCTTATTTGAACAAAAAAATTTTTCTAACAAACTAAACAGTTGTATTAAACATTCCAATGCAAATCATCCTGTGTACTATATTCATTCAAAAACGTTAGTTGTGTGCGTAATTGGCTTAAACCTATCGCCTTTCGTAGTTCTGGAAACGGCAACGTCGCAAATTATAAGTACCTATCTGCCGATCTGCCGCCGCCGCGCCACAGATTAGAAAATAGTTACTCGTAAGCCGCGCTGCGCCGTGCGGGGTAGATACCTACCCATTTTTAGTTATTTAATTCTGATTAATTTGGAACGGGGATGTGAGTAGGTACATTACGACAGCAGTTTTAACACCTACTCATCACTAATAAATCGAATACCCTATCATAAAGAATAAAGGTAAGCACAGTGATAAGAGATAAACAAATAAATATTGGTAGACAATTCAAACAATAAATAAAGGCGTAGGTACCTACTATTGTAATTTTAGCGGAACATTCCAAAATGTTGAATTTAAATAATAACTTGTACCTATGTCAGTATCAAGGACACTTCGCCTAAACAGCCCACTAAATGTTCCCACAGCTAGGACTCGGGGCTCTCTCTCACGAGGAGATCCCTAGGTAGTTAATGTTGGTGTATGACGCATGATCTGAGGCGGTTTCCTCAATATGTTTTCCTTTACCGTTTTTTAAGTTAGTGGTTTACGTTCATTACTAAGTAGGTACATTAGTGGTGCGCGTGGGATTTGAACGCGGGGCTCCGAATCGGCAGTCGCCGTTCTCTTGGCTAGACCAGCCGTAACTTTAAGGACTCTTAGCAGGTACCAAGAAAAAAGTAAGTAAAGTAGCGTGGAAGCTGATGTACAACTAGGTACCTTGGTACAACGTTTTTTAAAAATAAAATAAAAACTTCCAAATTCCCGCGATTAGATTTCTATTTCGTAAACAATTTAACTAATAAAACCCATTCAAGTAAAAGTCAATTTTGTTTGAAATCTAATAAAATTATGAACACCTTCATAAACAGCAACTAAGTAAATAGGTAGGTACTTACTACTTTTCTACTCGAACTGACTCGCACGGCCATGCAACGTCGCACGCACGCACGCGCTTCTTGTCAACAACACAGCTAAACTTTTATTATCTAATTTTTTGAAATGGTAAATGTGGCCGCCACTTTCGCGAACACAAAACCTTAAGTAACTGACGTTTAATGTTTGCGCGAATGCTTGCCAATAAGTGTCCAGGTCTCCAGGTGAAGCCAAGATCTCTGATGCTCTATAGGTAGGTATCGCCTTGTAGGTATTCCCATATCTATTGCGATAGGCACATCTTTATCGCAATGGCAGCTATTTGAAGGGTTTCTTCCTAAACTAAAATCATATCTGCATACTCAGTGAGTTCGACATCACTAATTAAATAACTACACACAACACAAAAGTACCTACTTAGCAAAAACGTGTCTTTATCGCTGTATCTTAACCTAATCTAATTGGCACTGACTCTTACAATAAATTACACTTAACTGAACGAACAAATAAATGATCTAGTTTAGGATTTACAGTCCCTAAATTAAATATTGACAGTAATAGTTTTAGCGCGCGAGATATTCAAGGACCTCCGAACGGTCAACTTCACATCCCGGCTAGTACATAACTAGTAGACGAAAACGAAAGACAAGGACAAGAGGTTCATGAGCACAATATTTTTTAATTTCATTCATCCGCACACAAACGCGTGTGATGTGCCCTATCTCATTCTAATGTATTTCTTTTCACCTGATTTTCATTGATAAATCGTACGGATCTGTGGTCTGGGGGTTAATGACCTCAACGCTGTAGTTTTTAGATACAGGTTGCTTTAATATGGCGTTTTTGAAAATTGCGAATAACTCACTAAATAATAACGATAAATAAAATTTAATTTTACAGAATGTCTGCAAATATGATGTATTATCGGTGGTTTAATTTAATGTCGACGCCAAAGCGCCACGCTGTATAGAGTGGCGAGACGAGCAGGTCATGTGCCTGATGGTAAGCAACATGCCTGTCACATAACAGCACAGTGACACGCAGTTATTGGAACATGAAGATTCCAAATCATTACCTAGCACTGCACTGCGCTCGTCACCCAGAGATCTAAGTTGTTATATCTCTAAGCCCTGTAATTTCTCTGGAAACATTGCCCTTCAGACTGGAACACAGTAATGTTTGCACATTACTGCTTGGCGGTAGAATATTTGGCAAAGGTGTGGTCCTTCCCCAGGCGGACTCTGCCAAGAGTCCTACCACTACAAAAGACATTCCGCTTCTTGAGGCACCCATGGATAGAACGATATGCCAACATGTATTTGATTGTAGATACAATATCCAACTTAATGCAGAATCGAAAGATAGCTCTGGCAGCAGAGAAGTTAGGATATATACTGATGGCTCCAAAACCGCATGCGGTACAGGAGCTGGTGTCTTCTCACATGATTTATACATAAGGATATCAAATACCTTAAGCAACTTAAACACAATATTTCAAGCTGAATGTATCAGCATCACCAGGGCATGTATCGGCATCAAGTTATAGGTATAATAACTGGTCACTGTCCCCTAAATAAGCACTTATATACCATAGGTGTAACAGACAGTCCTCTATGCAGAGGATGCATGGAGGAAGAAGAAACGCCACAGCATGTACTTGTGGAGTGCAGCAGTGTGGCAGATCAATGGGCAGAATTCCTCCAATCTCCATCGTCTGTTCCGGATGCCTGTCGCAACCTTAACAGGATGCTTGCCTTCTGGGACAGCCTGGGCTGGTTGGAGTAAAGGGAAGTATGAGTCACGCCCAATGGCCCAATAAAGAGGCTAGGTGCGGAAAAGGCCCCGCTAAACTAACTAAACTAACTAACTAACTAGATGGGCAGATGACCTCACAAAGGTCGCTGGAAACCGCTGGTTGCAGGTAGCGAAGGACCTTTCTTTGTGGAAATCTAGGGGGGAGGCCTATGTTCAGCATTGGACGTCTTGCGGCAGATGATGATGATTATTAGGTCTCCTACATAATTACTTCTTAATATTATCATTCACTAGCATCATCACGCCGTTTCACCCGCTCAGTTCCCAAACTCTACCTCTGGCCTCGTGGCTTAGTGGGTAGTAGCTCTGCCTGTGAAACCGAGGGTCGTGGGTTCGATTCCCACCCAGTGCAAATATTTGTGTGATGAATTCAAATAATTGTACTGTGTCTGGGTGTTTCTACATATGTAATATAATAAGTATGTATTTAAAACTATATGAGTATTATATCAGCTATCTGGCTGCCATAGTACAAGTTTTGCTTAGTTTGGGGTCAGATGGTGTTGTATGTGAATTGTCCACCAATATTTATTTATTTATTAGTTATGCTACATTTTATTTATTTATTTATTTAAGCCTTAAAACCTATACATCTTATTTCATATCTTATAAATTTAGTTGTTAGTTTTATTAGTATCTAATATCTATCCTTATTAATAAGTTAGTTGTATTAGTTTCTTTCTTTTTTGTATTAGTCTCTTTTCGGGTAAAGGCCTCCTCCAACTCTTTCCACCTTTTCTTATCTTTTGCAATTTCAATCCACTTTTTCCCCGCTATTTCTTTGATATCATCTTCCCATCTCATTTTTGGTCTTCTAACTTTTCTCTTTCCTATGGGGCCTTTCCATTTTGTAGTTTCAATTGTCCATCTTCTGTCTATATATTGTTATGTTATGCTACATAATGACTACTAATCAAAAAGTTTACATATACTACGTCTATACGTAGTATATGGAAGTGGATGTGGAAGTGTTATACTTTAATATATAACATAGCTAACATACACCTCATCTGCTTACGATTGGTACAAAAGAACCGTGCGGAAAAACCTGATCTATTTATTTACCTATTCTTTATCTAAGGGGATTATGGTCTGAAACACCAAAATGTATCTCGATCATGCATTCCAGCGTGATTGAGACAGCAACGAATATGCAAACTTTCACATTTATAACATTAGTATGATGTAATACTGACCGCATCTACGCACGTTTTCTGTCGCAGGTTCTGGAGTGAAGACCGCGAATCGGTAAACGTAGTGTAGGACGCTCTGAGACTAGTTGGAGTGAAAATATACAAAAGACGTAAGACCGAGGATCGGGTTGAGTGGCGTGGATAATGAGAGAGGCCTATATCCAGCAGTGGACATACACAGGCTAATGATGATGAGATTATGGTCTGGAACAGCAAAATGTATCCCTATCCGTTCCGGCGTTATTTACTGAGCAGGAAACTTCAAAATTTCCACTTTTAATCAACAAAATACATTTTTAATCAATTTTATTAGTATGATGTAGTACTGACCGGCCTGGTAGTCGTAGAGCGCCCGCGCGGACAGTCCCGGGTCATCGTCTAGGTCTTCGTATATCGCTCCCTCCTCCATATCCTCTGGTGATACGTCTGGTGATCAAAACATACGATTAGATCATTTTATTTATGTTAAATCGTAGACCCCATCGTCGCTTTACATCAGGCGAGATGGCGGTCGAGTGTAAACCTATAATAGTTAAATCTCCGAAAAAACAAAAAATGATTTCAATTTAAAATTAAATTCAGATATTCGAATAAATTTAATGTTTTTTGGTGAAATCAGCTAAATACACTGTTACCAATGAAACAGCGAGTTAGTACGTCGTCCAACTAAGCAAATTTTATATTTTTGTTGAAATTTCAAAAACCACTACGCTGTCTGATAAAATGTATATGGGACCACCTATGAGGTATGATCTACCAAACAAAAGACTCTTCAAATTCGGTTCAAGATTGGCAGAGCTATCGTTGTAGCGTGCATAAAAAAACCTTTTATAGCTCTACAATATTGACAGAAAGAAAGAAAATCAAATTACCTATGTGAAATTGTTATTTCAAGTGTTTAACCAATATCGCAATATCCACAAAAAACTTCCTACAACTGACTAAGTACCAGCTGATTTAGTCAGTTGCCAAACGTCAAAATTAATCGGAATGGAGGTTGTGAATCACAAATTGGCGCTACCGATCGATAGCGGACAGATTCCGTGGCTCAGGCCCAAACGACTGGATCACTACGCAGATGTTCCGACGTGATTGAGCAACAAATATCCAAACTATGACAATGCAGATACAGATCATTCATTCATTGGTAAAAAACATTTACAAGTCACAGCAAAATGTCAGGGACAGATGCAGCTGAAGGGCAAGTATCCAAGATCCAAGAATAAGTTTTAAAAAAACAGTGACAGCAGACATACAGCAGCAGCTGGCTGTCTTCTTGCTCTGGCACACTCAGCGGTCCCGAGTTCAGCGATCTTTCGGGTACGAACGTGACGATGAATTTCATTCAGAGCCTACGTAAAAAATCTATGTGTGATGCATCAAAATAAGTTTTCAGTTCAAAAAAGAAATTAAAACACAAAATTCACAACTAAATGCGACACTATGTGACTATTGTCTTATATTCACACAATGAATAGGATTGAGACTCACCTTCAAGCGTCGTCCCATTCCCATTAGTCTCTTTCACATAATTAACATTCTCGATCACAGTATTCTGCCTACTAAGCTCCTTATCCCTCCCTTCCTCCGCGATATTATTCTTACTGTACGGCGACCGCTTTATTGTACTAAACTTATTGTCACTATCATCATCATCATTCTCGTTCGAACTCGAATACGAAGCGTCGAACATGTCATTCTCTAGTATATTCTGTTTTATCATTGGCTCAGATTGTTTCAACGTGTCTATGTCTCTGTAGGTTTCGTTCTGACTATATTCTGTGTAGTTAATGCCACTGAATGAGCTTGGTTCGTTTTCCGTACTGGGGCTTAAGTCCACAGATGGGTCTATGATCGGTTCGTACTGAATCTGAGACGGGCTTTCTAAGCTGAGTTTGATTTTGTCTATGTTCTTTAGAGGGCTGGTTTTCGGTGGTTCGTGGTCTTCTTTCGTTGGTTCCAGTTTTAAGGGTTGGGGCGGTTTGGAAGGCGAGGGCGGGTGCGTCGGTTGGGAGAATGTGTTGATGCGTTGGGCGATGACGGAGCTTCGGACTGGCTTTTCTGGTATGCTGTTTGATCTGTGAAGAAAAACGCGCACGTAAGAGGTTTCATTTTAGATATCAAATAGTTTGATTTGTTAAAAAGACGCACGATAGCTGTACCTTTTATATAACAAATAAGATGAGCTACAATATTCGAATGACTAAATAACATTACTAATTATTTTTATGGTGATGATGATTATAATCGTTTTTCTTCTGTTGATTTTCGCGTAGTAAGTACTGCCGATGATAGAGGAAGATTGAATGATTTTATATCCACCCTTACTTGTACAAAAACTAAAAAGCTTCTTTTTTGGAGCTGAGTTTCCCACATGGCTCATGATTCTGATCATGAGTTGAGCTGTTTCTATGGTATAATGACCCCATGATTCTAACCAACAGTTAAGTTGTTCCAATGGTATCATGGCCCATGATTCTGACCGACAGTTGAGCTGCCCCTGCGGTATTATGACCCACTGCTGCACCCGCGTGCGTGCGCCGCGTGCGTGCGCCGCGTGCGTGCAGCAGCGCGACGACTTCTGTTGACCTGTTCCTATGGTATATGCCCCAAGTGTTTCATCTGGCGTTGAGCTGCCCCTGCGCCAGGTTCTAGAAAAACCTCACTGAAAACACCTAGTTTCTTGTCAGCTAATTTACCTTTGGATTCGATGAAAGAAACAAAGTTGAGTGCAGATGTCAAAGTAACGCCCAAAAGCTCGAGATGCTGATATCTGCTGCTATTGCTCCTGGTCATGAGCGGAGTATTTCCTGTAGTGTAATCTTTTAATTCTGGCCGACAGTCGAGCTGTTCCTATGGTATCATGACCCGTGTTTCTTACCTGGAGTTGAGCTGCCCCCATGGCCCATAATTCTGACCGACAGTTGAGCTGCTCTTATGGTATTATGACCCTATGGTTCCAACCAACAGTTGAGCTGCCCCTATGGTATTCTGACCCTATGATTCCAACCAACAGTTAAGCTGCCCCTATGGCATAATGACCCCATAATTCTGGGCGACAGCTGAGCTGCTCCTATGGTATCATGACCCCATAATTCTGAATCTGTTGACCTGTTCCTATGGTACATAACCCGTGTTTCTCACTTGGAGTTGAGCTGGCCCCACGGCCCATGGTTCTGACCGACAGTTGAGCTGTTCCTAAGGTATCATGACCCATGATATGGACTGAGAGTTTAGCCGCTCCTATGGTATCATGACCTGTTTCTCTCTGGAACTGAGTTGCCCCCATGCCATGGCCCATGATTCTGACCAATAGTTGAGCTGCCTGGCCCTACAGTATCACGTCCCACGTGTCTCACCTGGCGTTGAGCTGTCCCTGCGCCAGGTTCTGCTGGAACAGCGCGCGCGCGGCCGCGGTGGACGCGCCGATGAGCTGGCGCGCCTCCGCCGACCGCTGCCGCCGGAGCGCGTCCGCGCCCACCCCGCTGTCTACCGCCGCCGGGGTCGCCGCAGACACTCTACACGGAAAACTACGATTAATATCCCACTCGGGAAACGCATTCATAACATTTTTCTATTGTTGACCGAGGGAAATTTTTCACCGATCCGCGACTGTATTGGGGATCCAACCGGCAGGTCTAGCGCCTAACTCTCCTGCTTTCTGCGATGCTTTGACTTGTGACGCAGCTGAAAGCAGACGACTACATCTGCTTGCCGTTCCGCTGCATACGCAAAGCAAATGTAATTGTCTGCTTACATCAGCGTTCCCAAATTGGCCGATGACGTCACAACTCAAAGCATAGCAGAAAGCAGGAGAGTTAGGCGGTAGACCTGCCGGTTATGCAAGATCTTCTTACTCACTAAAGCCCCCTAGGTGGTCTACATCTGTGCCTGGGATCTCTATTGGACCGCACCAGCATCCCCGTAACACCTTGCCTAAGGCACCTTCTTTACATGATGGACAGTGTCCATTGGACACACGACACGGGCTTAATATCGTAGTCTTTCATAGGAGGTCAGGCCCCCAAGGTCATCCGTCTATGAACTCATGGGTACATTTTTTATCACCTCTTACGATAGGAAGGGTATACCGAAGCCGAACTGATGTTACGACCCCGACTCCAGGGTCAAACCTATACTCTTTATGGAAAGGAGGACTCAGGCAATGTATTCAGACGTTCTTATTGCGAAATCTTTTTTTATAAGTAACAGCTTGAGCAATACATGCTTTGTGATTTTATTGAAAAAAAACATTGCTCTTTTAAGCGGAACAGAACAACACTTGTACATCATTGTTTAGCTGTTATATAACTTTACAATTAGTTATACCATACCAGTACTCAATTATTCGGTTTCGACCTTTTTTAGGATGAACAAGTCTCACAACACAGTATTTTTCTCAATTTTGCCAAGATTCTTGCGAAAAAAACATGAGATATTTTCCGAAACCTCCTTTCTCAAGTAAGATTAGATAAGATTGGCCCCTTCTTCTTTGAGAACCTCGCGTAAGGAATGGATGTCCCCAAAGAGTCTTACTTTTGTTGCTCCGCATTCGATCTTCTTTCAGCCTCTAGCTCGTCTCGTTTCCTTGCGGCTTCTTCTAATTTCTTTTTTTCCTGAAAAAAAAATGTACAATGTCGAAAATATCGGGAATTCTCTCCAAAAACATACATAAACAGCCTACTAAATGTTCCCACTGCTGGGACTTGGGACCTTCTCTCGCAAGGAGAGAGTCAAGGCCATCCACCACGCTGGCCCAGTGCGGGTTGGTGGGTGACAAATGACTTCGAAAGATTCTAGGTACATGTCGGTTTCCTTGCGATGTTTTCCTTCACCGTTTTAAGTTAGCGGCATTACTCACATAACTTCGAAAAGACACTGGTGCGCGTGGTTTTGAACCTGGGATCTTCGTATCAGCAGTCGCCGTTCTCCCGACTAGAGCAGCCGTAACTTTGAATTCTCTCCATAACCATTGGTAAATATCGCGTAATAAAAAATTCTAGCGTAGTGGACGACGGTGATATCTTAGCATACGCTCATTCAAATACTGTAAATACGTAAATATTGTATGTAATTTGTATATATTTACTCCTAATTAATTGTACCGTTCGTTTTCCATTACTTATATTCTTCACCATTCTACGGTTCCCTGGAGAAATCGCTCTTAGCGATAAGGTGGCCAATTACTTCTTTGTGTTAAGGTATGTTTATCTATCTATCTACTGTTCAACAATAGTAGTCTTTTTTTTTTTTAATAAAGAGTGACGAGACCAGCAGGACATGTGCCTGATGGTAAGCAACATACCTGCCACATAACAGCACAGTGACACGCAGCTGTTGGATCATGAAGAGCCCAAATCATTACCTAGCGCTTACACTGCACTGCGGTCGTCACTCAGAGATCTAAGTTGTTTTATCTCTAAGCCCTGTAATTTCACTGGAAACATTGCCTTTCAAACCGGAACACAGTAATGTTTGCACATTACTGCTTGGCGGTAGAATAACAGGCAATGGTGTGGTCCTTCCCCAGGCGGATACTGCCAAAAGTTACCTCTTCTCTTCTTTTTCTTTCTGCTTCTATCCTCTTCTTCTCTTCTTGTTCTTCCTTCATCCAAAACTGATCTCTTTCTTTGGAGTTTATTTCTTGCACTGTAATAAAATACATATCAATATTAAGAGTACTGTATTTGTTGAATGTGTAATTGAAATGAGCTGAGTTAACAATATTCTTAACAAATAAAAATATTCCCGGTTCCCGGGATAAAAAGTAGCCATGTTCTACTCCAGACTATAATAAACTATATTAGTATTGTATCAGCTATCTGGCCGCCATCACACAAGCTTTGCTTAGTTTAGGGTCAGATGGTGTTGTGTGTGAATTGTCCACCACCACCACCACCATCAATAATCTAACTTGTTCTCCAAATGTAACCTTGATCCGTTCAGAAGTTCGAACAACAACCATCCAATATTGACATTGATAATATTAATAGGATTCAAATCGGCTTACGTAATATTTTTCGCCCGAATTAACAGTAAAATTAGTCGATAAAACAACGTTACGAAAGCGTATTGTTTGTTTTTACCATTTATGGGAAGTAAACATGACCTTTGTGCTCGTCCGCTGTTCGCAGTACCGAAAACAATTACGACAAGGTCGAAAGTAGTATGGCTTTACAAAGGGCACCTGAATTATTCGTAATGAGCCTTGGAACTTCCAAGGAAATTTATGCTTTGTTATGAATTATACCGCCATTTACTGTTCGACTATTTACCGGTAACTACTAAAGAGTTTACATATAGTACGTACAGAGTTAGAACAAACGTTTTACACCAAAAGCACGGGTCTGATCGCTCTTGTGGAAGTGTCATACTACGTTGCCATAGCTAACTTACACCTAATCTGGTTACGGTTGGTACAAAGGAACCATGCGGAAAACCCTGATCTATTTACTTATTATTTATGTAAGACTATAACGAATATTTTAAATATTTTAACACACAACTGACTTTGAGTGTGTGCAACTGATTTACATGATCTAATACCACCTTGCCCTTTTTTCTATCAGAATGATCGTAGCTCGAAAAAGCGACATCGTTTCATGTTTTTCTTTTAACTTTGATAGGTTTTCAGTTGACCACCATCTCACCTAATGTTAAACGACGATGCGGTCTACGACGGAGCGTGTTTACCTAGAAGAAACCGATTCACTCTCGATTTGAAGACACCAAGATTATGATGTTCCAAAGACACGAACGAAGAGATCTGACTCTAGTTTTGTGATAAGAACGTCTTGGCTGTGGAATACGTTGCCTGAGTGGGTTTTCCCTGTTGGTTACAATCTTTGTGTCTTCAAATCAAGAGTGAATCTGTTTCTTCTAGGTAAACACGCTCCATCGTAGACCGCATCGTCGCTTAACATCAGGCGAGATGGGGGTCAAGTGTAAACCTATAAAAGTTAAAAAAAACAGCAAACTAAATGTTCCCACTTCTGGGACTCGGGGACTTCACTCGTCAGGAGAGCTCTCCTGGCTCCGAGGCCATAATTCACCACACGGGGCCAGTGCAGGTTGGTGGAAGACACTTGTCCTCGAAAGATTTTAGGAACACGTCAGTTTCCTCACGATGTTTTCCTTCACCGTTTTTAAGGTAGTGGCATTACGCAAATGACTACGAAAAGACGCCAGTGAAATTGTGTAGTTTAGAATTTGTGTAGTAGTGAAGTTTATGTATACGGAATTCAAATAAAGCCAAAGAGGTTTTCGCCGTTTATTTGCTAATATAGATAGATATTGATATTGGTGGACAATTCACACACAACACCATCTGACCCCAAACTAAGGAAAGCTTGTATGATGGCGGTCAGATAGCTGATATATAATACCTATATAGTTTTAAATACATACTTTTTCTACATAGAAACACCCAGACACAGTGCAAACATTTGAATTCGTCACACAAATATTTGCACTGGGTGGGAATCGAACCCACGACCCTCGGCTTCGCAGGCAGAGCTACTACACACTAAGCCACGAGGCCAATGGTGCGAAACCCTTCGTGCGGGAGTCCCACTCGCACTTGGCCACTTTTATTACGTTTTACGCAACCCTAAAAAGGGTGTAACATTTACCTGGATTGACTTTTTTATACGTCGTCCCAACGGGTCCGCTCGGCGGCAACTCCTCCGGTTTGCTGGACTTGAAATTAAAAGCCGAGCCGGCCTTGGCCACCTTGTCGAGGATAACCCTTTCATCTAGGTCGTCCTCGGTCCGGGCGTGCATCGTCAGGTGGAAGCCCGTGAAGAAGCTGGCCACTTGCTTGATGTGGTTCGCGCATGTGCCCTTGCGGACTGTCGGCGCGCCTTCGCCCTACAACCAAAGTACAAAAAGTTATAGATAGTTCTACGTTTAGGTTACGGCTGGTCTAGTCGGGAGAACGGCGACTGTCGATCCGGAGACCCCGGGTTCAAAACCGCGCGCACCACTGTCTCTTCGAAGTCGTGTGAATGCAACTAACTTAACGGTGAAGGACTCTAGGATCCTAGGACCTAGGATCTTTCGAAGTCATGTGTCATCCACCAACCCGCACTGAACCAGAGTGGTGGATTATGGCCTTAACTCTCTTCTTGCAAGAGAAGGCCCCGAGTCCCAGCAGTGGGAACATTTAGTGGGATGTTTATGGTTATGCTATCTTCCAGTTCTATCACCAGCCCCTTTGTAGTGGTAGGGCTATTTGCTAAGTCTGTCTGGGGAAGTACCACATGTTTGCCAGTTATTCTGCCACCAAGTAATAGTGTGCAAACATTATTGTGTTCCAGTTTCACGGGAAATGTTTCCAGTGAAATTATAGAGTAAAATGATAAAACGCCTTAATATCTCCGGGTGTCGAGCGCGGTGCGGTGCTAGGTAATGATTTGGACTCTTCATGTTGCAATAGCTGCGTGTTACTTTCTCTTCTGGTATGGGGACGCATGTGGCTTAACCATCAGGCACATGTCCTGCTCGTCTTGTCACTCTTAAACTATTAAAAAAAATATTATGTAGGGTTACATATTTTATTTTTTAATAGTTTAAGAGTTTCGCTATTAAGAGGTTTATTCCTAACCTGACCCGAAAACCTAACCCGCTACCGTAAGAGAGCAGTTTCGATAATCACGAAAAATTTTCAGAATCGTCCCCTGGTGAATTCAATTGTTTTCTACAGGCCGCCTAAACCAAGCAGCCATCTTCTTATTTTCGCATTACTTTTTACTAGCCGATTTTGCCCTGTCTCGTCGCTTCGTCATTCCAGCAACTATAGGATGTATGCTCCTTAGTCTATGTTAAGTTATATTATCTTACTTATCTTATCTTAATCTTAATATATATAAATCTCCTGTCACGATGTTTGTCCGCGATAGATTCCTAAACTACTTAACCGATTTTAAATTAAATTGGCACACCGTGAGCAGTCTGGTCCAACTTGAGAGATAGGATAGTTTTTATTTCGATTAATAGTCTTTAAATGACAATATCCGAGCGCAGCCGGAATGGGCCGCTAGTTATAATATGTATTTTTTATTCCGATTAGGTACTCTAATAAGTACACATGTCAAAACATTAGTTGGGGAATGATGAAGAACTTCGACCATGAATTTCTCTATTTCGCTAAAGAAATTATAAACATGAGTAGGTACAAAACCGTCAGCCACTACTCGAAAGTAGTTGAAAATACGAGTTACATCATAATTACACCTTCCAACAAACAAGACGCTATCAAGCCAATATTGTATTACGTTCCGCACATAATTTTACACGCACATTACATCACACACAATATTTATTAAAAGACTGTTACCGCAACAAATACTTTACATGCGTTATTTGTAGAAGAGATTAACTAACACGTGAAAACCTGCGGGTGTATGATTATTGTATAATTCCGAAAAACGAAATTTAATGAAGTTCTACATCTGACATAATAAATAGTACCTGGGTCACCGAGCTTTGCTCGGTTTAAATAAGTACTAAAAATACTTAGATACTCTTAGATTTTCTTAAAAAAAAGAATACTTACTTGAAAAAAAAGAGAACCCGTCTGGATTCGAACCCGCAGCTCATAATTCGTGACCGCCACGAACGCCCGACTTCCCGTCTGAGCCAATTATGCTGTCACGTCACGTGGCGAAATGTACCTTCGCATTCTAATGTCTAATGTGACAGATTTTCATTGTCTAAAAACGCGCATAATATGCGTTTTAAAAAAATGAAACCTAGTTAGATCGATTTATCGTCCCCGAAACCCCCTACATACATAATTTCATCAAAATCGTTCGCGCCGTTTCCGAGATTCAGATTCTATATATATATACATATTTATATAGGTACAAGAATTGCTCGTTTAAAGGTATAAGATAATATGTAGATTAAACATAAATAAGGCAAGTATTGAACTGTATAACACAGTTTTTAACTTCATATGTACTACGTACTATGTACATTAGTATAACCGGCAAAAATACATATTTGGTATGTACATATATATTATATTGCTTTTGGCGGAGTCGGTAGACTCTGTCAAAATCCTGCTTATGTTAGTTTATTAACGAGGAAATTAGATTCCTAATCGGATATCTAGAAAATCTTGAGGTAAAGTTGGTCGACTGACTAACAAACGCGTGTGGTTACAACAATTCCGGTTATAAGTAGGTAGTTTGGGCTGGTGTGTTGTACCTTAGATCTTATCTACATTGCTTGCTACGACGATGACAAAAGCTCATACAATAAATAAATTAAAAATCGATGCCATTTTGCGTCACATAATATAATGCAATTGGTTAACGGGAATCACGTCTCTGGAGAAGTATCACATAATTGCCAATTAAGTTCCCGACAAACAAATTTACGCTTTCTTGCTTTATTTCGGAACTACTCAAAGAATATATGTATTTAAAATTAACGGTTTCGAAGATTCGTATGGTATAATAAAAAGCAGCCAGCTAGGCATTTTAATTAGGCAATGACATGTAGAAATAACCACTGTTTATTCTCATCAGCGTAATTAAATAACCCATCATGACATCATCTACGTATATTTACAGTTACATTTTGCATCACATGAGCTAAAGAAATGCTTGTTCGTTTGTTTATCTTGCTTTTGCAAGTGAAGCAAAATATTACTTATCTTATTGCAATTGTTATCAATGAAATGAACGTGATTACGATATAGTTTTCAGAATCAAAAAAAAGGAAATAAACATTCATCAAAATATTGTCCCGTAGAATCACTTTTATCTTAAGGTGCCTACTCTATATGAAATTGTGGCCCCCTAGAGTATCTGAAATTAATCTAGATGCCAGTACCACAAAATACATTAAATAAAACTGTGCCACAGTAGGTAGGCAGGAAGGCATCTCGAGTTACCCTTGAGCTATAGACGAAAATGTGGCCCGCTAGAGTTTAAAGTTGTGTGGTAACATAGCCGTTCAAACAGGAAAACAGTAATGTTTGCACGTTACTGATTAGCGGTAGAATAACTAACGAAGGTGTGGTACTTCCCCAGGTAGACTTTGCAAAGATACCTACCACTAAAATAGGTATGAATACGTCTACAGAAAAGCTATAATAATAACATATTATTAATATAATATTCTTGAAGCCATTATCGTAATTCTAATAATATCTCGTAGATTCCAAATGTTTGGCCTTACAGGTATGTTATCTCAGTAAACAATGGAATATTATCTAATCTCTGAATAGGATTACATTTCTTAAACATGTGTAATGAAAGAATTGGTTACTTAAGCAGGATGTTTGCATTAGGTACCTTCAATTATTACTTTGTTTTATTTAATCTTTTTTATAATAACGTCCACTTGCACATTTGTGACATCTTAAGATCGAAACCCATTGAGTATTTAAGCCAAGCGCAAATGCACCAACAAGTTTTTCAACACAATTGGCTCTAACTATGAACGGTTTAAGAAAAGTACATCTTTTGAGGAAATGTGTCATTCGACAATCTGCACTTATCTAGTGATGGCTTGACTCTTTCCGTGAGAGAAGGCCTGCGAATGCCAGCAGTGTGAACATAAAGTGTAATATAAGAATGCGTATGGTATGGTTAAATTAGATGAAAATCGTTTATCATCATCAGCCGCAAGACGTCCACTGCTGAACATAGGCCTCCCCCCTAGATTTCCACAACGAACGGTCCTGCGCAACCTGCAACCAGTGGTTTCCAGCGACCTTTGTGAGGTCATCTGTCCAACTAGTGGGAGGCCGTCCAACACTGCGTCTTCCGGTTCGTGGTCGCCACTCGAGAACCTTTCTTCCCCGGTCTTCTTCTTCCATCGGTTGTCAGTTCTGCGAGCGATGTGGCCTGCCCATTGCCACTTCAGCTTGCTTACTCTTTGAGCTATGTCGGCCAGTTTCGTTCTTTTGCGAATATCCTCATTACGGATTCTGTCGCGCAAAGAGACTCCGGGCATAGCTCTCTCCATAGCTCGCTGTGTGACTTTGAGCTTTGTTATGAGGCCCACAGTTAAGGACCACGTCTCAGTTTCATAAGCCATCACTGGCAACACGCACTGGTTAAAGACTCATCAAGATCATTTATCAGTAATATGTATTACTAAATAATTTTCTAAAACTGTGTTGTGTTTTCTGTTGGGTCGAGACCTGACACCAATGCAAAATTCGGTTCCTCTTACGACCGCTACAGTAACTGAGTGCGAGTTTCGTCGAAAACAATACGCGTTTCACCGTGAGCGCGTAAAGATGACATTTGTATGAAGGATCATACCGGCGTTAAGGTCTGCGCCTACTTATACGACTTTGCTTCAACCCGACAAACAAAATACACTCAAATATGAGCTTTAGGCCATGGCGACTAAGATATAGATTACATTGGCAACACCAATTAGAAGACCGCTTGGTGACAGCCGTCTGCTAATTTACGTTGCCAATGTAATCTATACAAATGTCATGTTTACGCGCTCACTGTAGAACGCGTATTGTTTTCGACTGTCAAACTCTCACTCAGCTTATAGATATTATCAAAAAATTTGGATTACGTATATTTGCCAGCGTTAACGATAGTATTCACACTTCATATTCATATTCATTTTTATTGATAAAAATATTTTTACACGTCAATTCATAAATCCAAAATCAGTACATAAATCAATTTTTAAATCAAACGTCTACATTATTGTAAGTATCAAATTAAATTACAACAATAATATCAAGTGTGTCAATTCATAAATACAAATTAATTTATAAATCAAATTTATACATTACTGTAAGTAGGAATCAAATTAAATTGAAAACAATAATAACGATTGTGTCAATTCTTCACTCCAAATTACTTCATATATCAAAAGTGTACATTATGTACCTAAATGTCAAATTAAATTAAAAAAATGTCAACAATAATAATAATAAACAAACAGTAAAACCTAGCAATTAGACCATTTTAGCATAATATGGTCGTAGTATTTGGTATGTCTATTACAAATAAAATAAAGAAATTCAGAAGCGTTCCTTTATAAACACTTGGGAGCAAATTCATCTATTCGATAGAACGCTTCCTTCGTCAACCAGAACTTTGCCCTCATTTTAAAACTATTACGAGCTTATTATTATACTATTACTCACTGCTCTTTTCTGCATCCTAAAGACGCGTTCCCAATCTGCGGAACGCGCCCAAAACTCTACCCCGTATTGTAGAAGTGAGTGCACTGAAGCGAAATAACAGTTCTTCACCATGCTTGTCGGTAATACACCTGACAGTCGCCACAGTGCAAAGCACGCCCGCCCAATTTTCAGACACAACTCATTTATGTGACTCTCCCATGTCAACGTGTTGTCGATACGAAAGCCCAAAAACAGTGTTTCCTTCACCTGGTCTATTTTAGTGCTTCCGACCACCACATTGAGAGGCATTTTTATGTGACCCGACAGATCGTATTGCACAAAGTGTGTCTTAGTCATGTTCAGAATTAACCCGTTCATTCCGAACCATCGGTGTAGGCCGCACGCGACTCTATTCAATTTCTGTTCTAACTCTATAATATCTCGTGCCGTCACAACAGCGGCTACGTCGTCAGCGTACATTAGCACATGGCTATTTTCAATGTTCTCAGGTAAGTCGTTAAGGAGAAGGGAGAACAAGATGTTCGAGAGTGAAGATCCTTGCACCACGCCTATCACCGTTGTGAGCGGCTTTGACCTCACCACACCTCCCTCTCCCACGACCACCTGGCTTCGACCCGACAAGTAATCCGACATTAGGCGTAGCACGTTGTTTCGGATGCCGTAGTGCTCTAGTTTCGCGGCAAGTACTCCATGATCGGCGACATCAAAGGCCTTAGACAAGTCGCAGAAGATGACGGCGACCTGCTGCCGACGCTCGCGCGCATTCAGGATCTCGCGGAGTAGCTCTCTTGTTATGGACGTCGTCGAATGACCCCTACGATACGCGTGCTGTCTCTCTGATAGTGCCTCCGATTCAACCAGGTATCCGGTCAGTCGCGAGCTCAGACCGTACTCGAAGACTTTGGCAACAGCCGGTATGATAGACACCGGTCTATAGTTATTAATTTCTTCCTGCTTCCCTTTACCTTTGTACAAAGGAGAAACCTTTACTTGTTTGAGGGCCGCAGGGTAGATCCCGTCTTCGATGCATTTGTTGTACAAAGCGGACAATATGTATGACAACGGTTCGGCTGTAGAGTACAACAGCGAAATTGACGTATCGTATAAATCACTAGACGTCTTCCTAGCCACCCCGTGCGTAATTACTCTGAATACCTCCCGCGGCGTAAACTTCTTGATTCTCATAGAGCGATCGGCAGGTGATCGAGCACTAGCAAGCGCGTGGACGGATGCAGCAACTTCAGCAGTGGGTGCGTTGCATGAAGTAGATGCGCGAATAAAGTGCTCATTTACACTGTTCACGACTTCTACTATGCTGCTAAATTTTGCACCGTCGGAACGCTGCAGTACTTCCGTATAGTCTGGCACTCTCCTAGACCTGCCCGTTTCAACTTTGACTACGTCCCACATAGATTTCATCGTGTTAGATGATTTCATTATTAAATTACAATAGTAATTGCTACGTTCTCGCCGTAGCAAGTTGTCGTAAGCAGTTTGAAATTCATCTATCTTTTGCTGGAGTTCGACATTCTCCGGAAATTTCACTAGGAGGTCTTGCATATCTTTTAGCAATGAGTTATGCTGAAATATCTCATCAGTCGCCCAACAAATATTTTTATTATTAAGTCGAAACTGTTTCAAAGGAAAGCAAGTTTGAATACTATTTTTTATTAAGTTTACAATGGCCGACGCCATATCATCGACTGATTTTACGCTGTACTTTTGCTCAAGTTTAAACCAGTCTACGCTCTCCATCATCTTGATGAAATTGCAGCGGTTAGCGTGAGTGTAAGATCTGGCTCGGCTCGGAGCACGCGCACGCGGCTCGGGCGCGCACGGCACGCTCCCGCGCACCGCGTAGTGGTCGGACAGGTTGCTGCGCACGGGCGCCACGCGCGTCTCCGCCGCTAAACTACAGTCCACGTAAAAGTGGTCCAGGCAGGTACTCGTACTTTCTGTAACTCTGGTGGGGAAATCAACAAGATTGCACAAGTTGTGAATAGCCAATATATCATTCAATCTTTTTACGTCAGAGTCCAAAGCCTTGCTGATATCAATGTTAAAATCTCCCACGACTACAAGCTCTTTACCAGAGTCACAGATCATACCTAATAATCGTTCAAACACGGAGAAAAACTGAAACGGAGTTGTTACATTCGATCGATAAATACAAACCACTACAATATTTCTGTCTAACAACTCTACAGCGGCTATTTCGCAAATTTGCTCTATCGACAAGGAATTATAACATTCTAACTTCCTATATTTCAGACCAGTCTTTACAAAAATACACGAACCACCATGTTCTACCGTGGTTCTACAATAATAGGACGACAAAGTAAAGTTGTTAATATTTATACACTTAATTTCATGGCTTTTACAAAAATGCTCGGTCAAACACAAAACGTCACATTTCAAATCCGATAGTAGCGCCACTTCTACTCTACCGATCACTACTCTACCGATCATCTCTACCTATCACTACCGATCTACTTCACCGATAGGTCACAAAAATAAAATACAGTATTGTAGTTTTCTTTTACATAATGGGAACTAAAGCTGATGATTTCAGACTGCCTCTACTCTCTACCGGCCCGAACTTTAGACTAACCGCAATTTAAAAAATGCAGAAGGCGCAGTGCACCTAAGCTTAGTAAGTAAGTTTGTAGCTTTACTTACGCACATACGTAACAGGCTTACAGGTTTTCAGCGTTATATTTTTATTTGGTACTAAATACTAGAAGATGAACGCATCTCTATATATATATATAGCTATCTATATATAGATAGCTCCGGGATAGGAGTGGCTGAAGGGGAAAATTCGGCTAGGGAAGCCACGCCTGGCTTATAATAATAATAATTAGCCCTTTATTCTGTGATAAGAAATTACATTTTTTATATACATTGCATTTTTTGTTTATAAAATATCCCTTAGCACAGTGTGCCTTTCGGCATAGGCCTCCTCCAGCAGCTTCCACTGTTCTCTGTCATTTGCGACTCTTCTCCAGTTTGGTCCCGCTGTAAGTTTTATGTCGTCCTCCCATCTGAGGTACTGTTTGCCCCGATTCCTTCTGCCGTCTCTTGGGTACCAATCCGTCACCTGTTTGCTCCACTTCCCTATTGTGTCCCTTAGCATGTGACCGGTCCATCGCCATTTCTGCTGATCGACGCGTGATAAGACATCGGTGACCCCCGTTTTGTTTCGAAGGTCAGTATTTCTCACCCTATCCTTTCTCTTATGGCCGGTCATGCTCCTCTCCATGGCCCTTTGGCAGCTGGCAAGTTTAGACCTTTGAGCCATAGTGAGCGCCCAAGTTTCACAGCCGTACGTTAGGCATGGCAAGATGCATGTGTTGAAGGTCTTCCTCTTGATTGCCATGCTCAGTTCTCTGGATTTCATTATCTCCTTTAGGGACCAATACCTTTTCCAGCCAATGGCGATTCTCATGCTGATTTCTTTTGCCATTTGGTCCCTAAAGGAAACAACTTGTCCAAGGTATGTATACTCCGGCACAAACTTTAATGGTTCGTTGACAACGCCAATGTCGACCTCGGTGCTATTCGTCATTATTTTCGTTTTCTCTGTGTTCATTCTAAGTCCGATTTTCATGCTCTCTTCGTTTAGATTCGAAACCATGCGTCCGAGCTTGATTGGGTCTTCTTCAAATAGCACCAGGTCATCTGCGAATCTTAGATGATTAAGTTTTTTGCCATTTACATTAATTCCGAAGTCTTCCCATTCCAGTTTGCGGAATACACCCTCCAAAGCAGCTGAAAACAGTTTGGGGGATAATGGGTCCCCTTGTCTCACACCTCTCTCAATTTTGAACTCGTTTCCCAAGCTTTCTAGTTGGATTTTAGCTTTATTTTTGTTGTATATCATTTTTATGATGTCAATATATGCTGCGGGTACTCCTTGTTGTTCCAAACTGTCTAAGAGGTAAACATGGCTTATACTGTCGAATGCTTTGGCGTAGTCGATGAAAGCTACATAGATGTTTTTGTTGTACTCTGTGTATTTTTCGAGTATTTGTTTGACAGTGTGGATGTGGTCGATTGTCGAAAACCCTTTTCTGAAGCCTGCTTGTTCAACTGGCTGTTGTTCATCCAGAATTTTAGTGACTCTGTCGAGCATTATCTTTGCAAATACTTTGTACACATTTGACATCAAACTGATTGGCCTGTAGTTTTCTATATCATCTTTATTGCCCTTTTTATGCAGTAGAATAATGTGGGATTTAGTCCATTGCTCTGGAATTTTGCATTTAATTATGATTTCGTTGAATAATTTTGTAAGAATAGGAGCCAGTTCTTCCATTGTACCCTTTAACAACTCGTTTGATATTTTATCTGGCCCTGGGGATTTCTCCACCTTTTGGCTTTTTATTGACTTCTCAACTTCGCATTGTAATATTTCAGGTATTGGTTCCTCAGTGTTTACACACGTAGGTTCCAAAAGTGTGTCCTTCTGCCTGATTGTTGCGTTGGGAGTTTGTCTGGCATAAAGCTGGCTGTAGAAGTGCGTGGCTAGGTCCTTAATGTTATTTCTTTTCGAGGTGGTTGTTGTTTTTCTTTTAAGCCTAGGTATCCATTCCTTCCCTGATTCTCTCAGTTCTTTCAGCGCCTTTTTCACTCCTCCCGTCCTAGTTATGTGCTGTTCTAAAGTCTTCAGCCTTATTCTTTTTCTATCCTTTCGTACATTTTCCCTGATTTTTTTACTTAGATCTGATATCTTTTTAATTGTTTCCTTTCGCGGTTTGCTCGATATTAGGTCTTTTCGGTCCTTCAACAGATGTAGGGTGTAGTCGCTTAGCTGATATTTATTATTTTGTTGATTTCTGTTAATATTTGTTATAAGTCTTTTTTCCAGTAGTTCATATTTTTCTATTGTGTCTAAACCTTCGCTTGAAACTTGTTTTTTGATTTCTTCAAAGTGGTTTTTAATTACAGTGGTCGGAAACACTTTCTGTTCTTTGGTGAAATTTGTTATGTGATGTCTTGGTGTTTTAATCTGTTCCTTCCTTAGTGAGCAGCGCACCATTCTATGGTTCGTGTTGAAATTCAGCTTGCTTATGACCGTTGTGTTGGTGAATGCTTTGGGGTGATTGCTTGTAATATAATCGATTTCGTTTTTAAAAGAACCATCGGGTGAGATCCAGGTCCACTTATTCCGTGTGTTTTTCTTGAAAGTTGAACTAAGTACTGTGAGGTTATGTTCCATAAGGAATTCGACTAGTTTTTGTCCATTGCGACTTCTTTTCCCGTGTCCGAACTTGCCAAGCACATATTCTTCATTATTTTGTCGAGCACCAACTTGAGCATTGAAATCGCCCATGAGTATGATGTGTTTATCTGCGTTGTTACTTATCGCTTGTGACATCTCATCATAGAAACATTCCAATACTGCCACATCAGACTGTTCAGTTGGCGCGTATGCTTGCATGATCGACCATTGCTTCTTGTATCCTGGTAGATCGATGTTGAGAATCGCTAGTCTGTCAGAAATTCCAGTCAATTCACGTATGTATTTCTTCAAAGACTGTTTTATTAAGAAACCTACTCCCGCCTGGCTTACGTACTGCTGTTATGGATAATTTTTGTAAGTAACAATTTTTTTTTCAGTGTGACCTTTCGCCGTTGGCTTCAAATGGTCTCTACTCCTTACCATCGGTAAGAATTCCACGGGCCCAAAGACGCTTTCAGCTAATGTAGTTTTGAGGCTAGTTGCGAGTAGTTAGCACATAATTCACGTCCAAGCCAATTTTTGACAACGAAAATCAACTATTAGTCTAAGCAATATTTGGGAAATACTGTTCTAAATAATAAAGTATCCACAATTATTTTTCTCTGGAAACCAGACAAACCACTTCAATTAGTGGAGAAGTTACATCATGAGATAACAAAGCGATACATTATACACACATATCTTTTGTGTTTGTTTATTTCTCCAAAGCGCTAAACCGATTTCGACAAAAATTATACGAGACCACCTACCAAAAAAAAAGTATCGTGGAAATCGATTCGTAATTGACGGAGCTATCGCGTAAAACATACATTCAAAAAAACATACAGACGTGGACAATAACCTTTTTAAAGTTGGTTCAAAAGGAAAGAGAACAACAATGGACGACGTTAATTTTAACTGTAATTTTAAAACAAACATTATCTTGGATTACGCGCCAGGCCAGCTGATAGTACGAAGGTAATGAGTCTGAGATAATGTTATCCATGGCTATGACTCATGAAACTAGTTCGAATTTGGGGACTTTTAAAATCACACAAGAAATTTTAACAGTACCTACACTATTTTCCTCAAACATTGACGAACATAATTTTGAGTTAGTGTTCGTTGTATGATTTTCTGTTTGTCTGTAGTTGTTTTATATTCCTGTTTGTTATAGTTCTCTAACAAATGTTACAAGTGCTCTTCAGCTAAGTTTAATTTCTAAGTCTAATTGCACTAATCATAGAAATTCGAAAGTTTGGATGTTTGTTGCTAAATCACGTCGGAACGCCAGAACATCGAATAAAATTTAGAACACAAAAATAGATTGTAGTCTGAATTAACACGGGAAAATAGCAGTAACGGGATTAGGGTACCGGACTGGGTCAAAAATACACCACCCTAATTAGTCTGTCAGCTAGGTCATGGAAAAATATTGGACACGTATTTTTTGTTTTTTCATAATATTAAAAATCGTCAAAGATATAGACCATCAAACTACGAGAGAGACCCCCCAGTCACGACGTCACTCGTGATTAAAAATCGTACTCACAAGTGACGTCACACGAAACTTCGAAGCGCTGTATCTTCGTCATTTTCTGTTTGTGAAACAAAAGAAAAAATACGTGTACAATATTTTTTGGCAATCTAACTAACGGGCTACTTAGTTTTTTTGTGGATTGTACCCTATTGCGTGGGTAAAACCGCAGGGCGTTGCTAGTTAATAAATGTACCTACTGAAACCACTTGAAAAGACATGTGCCTGATAATAAGCAACACATCTGGACGTCTACTCTATTTCTACGAAAACGTAATTTCGAATTAAACACGCGACTTTCCTACACTGGTTCTACTTCGTTTTGTCCGATCGAACATTGTTTGACGTTTATATGTTTTAAGCCTACTCTAATAATAATTGCTCTCGAAATTGTTAAGAGATACGTTTGCCTAGAGCAGACGCTCGAACTAGGTAGATGTAGCTTTGAGAGTGAGGCCATGAGAAGAATCCAGTTGCGCTGGGCAGCATTTGGTAAACTTCGTCGAGTCTTCTCGTCACCCATCCCACAAAGTTTCAAAACAAAAGTGTACAACCCGTGCGTCCTACCCTACGGTGCTGAAACGTGGACAGTGACAGTCAAAATGGTCCGAAAGCCCAAAGTCGCTTAGCGAGCTATGGAACAGCTATGCTTGGGGTTTCTCTGAGAGATTGCATTCGTAATGAAGTAACTCGTCAGAGAACTAAAGTCACCGACATAGCTGAGCGTATTAGCAAACTGAAATGGAAATGGGCCGGTCATATCTGTCGCAGACCCGATAACCTTTGGGGTGGACGGGTTTTGGAGTGGAGACCGAAATACGAAATATACGAAAGATGGCTGGTGGTCGTTGAAAACGTAAGACCGAGGATTGGGCTGAGTGACGTATTATTATAGTAGAGGCCTATGTCCAGCAGTGGACGAACACGGGCTGATGATGATAATGAATAATAATTAGAGTAGACTTAGAACATTTAAACGGACGAAACAAAGTATTCCTACTCCGGTTCTACTCCGTTTTAAGCCTACTCTAATTTAAATTAGAGTAGGCTTAAACATTTAAACGTCAAACAATGTTGTAGTTGCTAGTTTATTTCGAAATTACGTTTTACGTAGAAAGAGAGCAGACATCCTGTTTGTAACAGCACAGGGTCACACAGCTATTTGAACTTGAAGAGTCCAAATCACTACCTACTACTGTGTTCACTACCTAGAGATATAAATAAGATAATTAAAATGTGAGAGACAGTAAAATAAGATTGGATGACTTTGAGATAGTTGATATAGAATAAAAATAATAGCTTTTTACTAAATAACTTTAGGGTTCAGATTGCATTAAAGAAACTTGATTAACCATATTTGCAATTTTGGGGTCTCCATGTTATATGTCAAGGCATACATGGCAATTTTTAAAAACTGGTTCTACTTTGTAGTTGTTACATTTGAACCACAGGTCATTCTCATTTAACGATTTTGTGTACTACAATGTTAATATTTGTTTTATTTCACCTTCAATGTGTTTTTAAGTTTTTATCTTCAATTAGCTGTACCCTGTGCGTTCCTACGCCTGTCAAAGATTGGTTGTAACAACTCAGAAACCTTCTTCGGCTCATGGACAGTAACTTTCCTAAAGATCATCACAGTCATGATCAAATGCATAGTTTACAATTCTAGTATACAATTCTATAGAGGATATACAGACAAACATTCATTTTATATTATACATTTGGATATCTTTTTAATTGAGGGTGTATAAACCAACTGCAATGACACAGAAACAATCAGTTGTGGCACATTACAAAAAGTATCACGCAATTGTGTATCAAATCAAAAGAATAAAATTCGTGGTCATGCCCCTGGAATGACACCATTAAAATTGATGTCTTTGTATAATGTAAATATGAGGACCAGACATCATTTTCCTTGTCTCTCCTTCCATTATGCATCGCAATTTAATTATTTTAACATAGGTACATACTATTGTATTAACAATATCCAAATAATTTAACCATTCTTAATTGACATGAAGTCATTTTGATGAAATGTTGTTTCACTATGGTATTTCACGTTGGTGCAAATTTATATGGCAGAAAAGATTTGCAGGGTGAAATTGTATCAAAAAAAAATTAGCAGCACTGTGGTTTTCTCGACATAGTTTGTGTTCTCGTAATTTTACCATGTGTTATCCAAACTAATATCTATCATTCTTCAGTACTTCCAATGTGATTCAGCAACAACAAACATGACAACTTTATCTTTTACAATATTAGTAGGAAGTAACATTGAAGGACATTTTGTTACACAAGTTCAAAACATGATATTTAAACTTTTTTTATCATACTTTACCTGCCAATTGATGAGTACATATTTGGATATGCTCCCGTCAGGGAGGTCTACTTTCAAGAAGGCATACTGTATTTTCCCACTGTTGAAATCGTCTATCAGTTCTGTGAGTCCTCCATCTCCTTTGCCCACAAACTTCAAGTCATTTGTCATGCCATCATATCCAAATAATGCCCTGTAAAGAAAATTTGTTTTACAAATGACACTTTACTCTTGTGCTCAAACGGAATTAATTTTCACCTAATATTCTCTAAATATACAAAGACCATGAGTACGCGGATAGAAATTGCATTGTCTTTTGAATTTGTGATGTTTCAGGATAAACTTATCAAAAAATATACTATTTTTCCAAGTTTTATCCAAATAATAAGAACCGTTTTAGAGAACTCTTAAATAAATAGGATGACATTAAAAAGAGTTAGTGTACCAAACCTAGAAGTGTAAATAATATCAGCTGTTAGGAATAAAATCAGCTGTTTTTAATGTTTTTGGAAGTAATAAAACAATACATTTCCATGAGACTACTTAACCGCCTACAAACATGTTTTAAAAGTAATTTGGCTTGAACCACACCTAAGCAATATTTTTTACCAAAACCAGCTATGAATGAGGTCATTTGAAAGAGCTAATTAGAATTATTAGCTCTACCAATCAAGCGTGTAAGCTGATTTTCTTATTGGTCATCCCAATTGCATTATTCATTGCACTATTAGACCTAATAATCTGAGCTTTAAGTGCAATGGAATGCATCAGTTTCAAATAGTATTTGGAAGTAATGCTAGCAGGCTTTGTCACGTATAAGGAACAGTAATTGTGGATGCCATTCCATTCAATTTTAATCAGGCGCGCGTTTTTATTTAATTTCCTGGGCCAAGTAGGTCGGTAACACCGACGTTAGATGCACTTACCAGTTGGTATCTGTTTTCTCATCCAGTACATCTTTCCAGGCCCCGATTAATGCTTCTCTGTATTTATCCAAATTTATGGCCATTTTACATTATTTCAGTGGACTTCAACATTAACAATTCTCAGAGAATTTACGAAAAATCGAAATAAAATGCCGCTGACAAGCTTCTGACTCACAACAATTTTTTCCCACAGATAAAAAATATCGATTCCCTAAAATGAAAATGTCAGATGACTGATGAGCTGTCAATGTCAAAATTTAGATTTAAATTCAATTTACCGGTATGGATACATGTTATAATAGAGAATTATAACTTACCTATGTACCCCAAGTTATATTTAAACAGATTTCTCAAATCTTCCAATTTCTACTAAATCTTTTGAAAAGGGTAAATTTTATTTACAACCAATGTTTGTTATGGACAAAGTTATCATCGTCATCTGCAAGCATAGAACGTTCTGATGAGGGAGGGGAAGGGAGCTGGGTGGAAAAGATTTGAATTGTTTTGGAAGTAGCACCAATGCATACAATTTTTTTTTACAAAACATCATTATTAATAAAATATTGCTAAATACCAGCCTGGTTTTTCCCTAAACAATTTCTTAACAAAAGCGTTTTTTATCTTCTTCTAATGTTAAATAATTCATAATATTAGATGCAAAAACAGCAATAGTAAGATATTACAAAAAAATACTTATGGTAGGTACCAATTTTTAAAAATTCCTTTTTTTGTTTATATACTTAAAACGAATCACAACTTTACTACCAAACTAATAAACTTTTTTTTTGCATTATTTTATGAAGTAAGTACCTATTATGAGAAGAGCTCCACGAAGCCAAAAAATGTATAGACCAACTATTTCAACTTTTATGCCGTAATAGGGTACCGGACTGGGTCAAAAATACACCATCCTAATTAGTCCGTCAGCTAGATCATGGAAAAATATTGGACAAGTATTTTTTGTTTTTTCATAATATAAAAAATCGTCAAAGATATAATAGACCATCAAACTTCGAGAGTGGGGGGTCGCGACGTCACTAAGTCGTCGACGTCACTAAGACGTCAAAAAGTGACCTTAAAGCTGCCTATACATACTGGCCGAGTGGAGGCCAACGCCAGTGTGTGGAGGGTCGTTTTGTGATGACTCGCGTCGCTCGTCTCGCTGGCCGAGTGACGGCAAGTGGCCAGTGTGTATAGGGCTGTTTTGTCTCGACTCTTCTTTCGTGACCAGTGTATGTATGTATGTCCATTTCTCTCGAAAATATCTCTAAGGTCTGTAATTTATCTGTAAACATTGCCCTTCAAACCGGAACACAGTAATGTTTGCATATCCCTGCTTGGCGTACATACATACATATACCATGTATGTATGTATGTCCATTTCTCTCGAAAATATCTCTAAGGTCTGTAATTTCTCTGGAAAGAAACATTGCCCTTCAAACTGGAACACAGTAATGTTTTTTGTAAGTTAGCGACATTTCGCATATTTTTCAAGCGTATTTTTGTATGTTTGTTTTTGTTTGTATGTAGGTACATATGTTTTTTTTCTTACCATAGATAGCATTCATCATCATCATCAGCCCACTAAATGAACTCGGGGACTTCTCTCGCATGGATATAGTTTAGGCGGGTTGGTGGATGACACGGGTTTCCTCACGATGTTTTCCTTCACCGTTTTTTGTAAGTTAGCGACATTTCGCATATTTTTCAAGCGTATGTATGTATGTTTGTTTTTGTTTGTATGTAGGTACATGTTTTTTTTCTTACCATAGATAGCATTCATCATCATCAGCCCACTAAATGAACTCGGGGACTTCTCTCGCATGGATATAGTTTAGGCGCGTTGGTAGATGACACGGGTTTCCTCACGATGTTTTCCTTCACCGTTTTTAGGGTTCCGTAAAACGTAAAAACGGAACCCTTATAGATTCGTCATGTCTGTCTGTCTGTCTGTCTGTCTGTCTGTCTGTCCGTCCGTATGTCACAGCCACTTTTTGCCGAAACTATGAGAACTACACTAATGAAACTTGGTAAGTAGATGTATTCTGTAAACCGCATTAAGATTTTTACAAAAGTTTAAAAAAAAAAAAAAAATTAGGGGTGCCCCCCATACTGAGAACTGAAGCTCAAAAATTTTTTTTTCATCAAACCTACACGTGTGGGGTCTCTATCGATAGGTCTAGGATGTTGAGGTTTTTAATATCATTTTTGTCTAGACTGAATAACTTGCGCGAGAGACGCTTCCAAAGTGGTAAAATGTGTGTCCCCCCCCCTCTAACTTCTAAAGTAAGAGAATGAAAAAACTAAAAAAAATATATGATGTACATTACCATGAAAACTACCAACGAAAATTAGTTTGGACTCGATCTGATGAGTAGTTTTTTTTTAGTACGTCATAAATACACTATTATTAAAACTTCGATCAAAGTTACAACGAACTACAAGAACTATGTGTACTATGTATATTATGTTACTTGCTGGAACGGAACCCTTCATGGGCGAGTCCAACTCGCACTTGGCTACTTTATTGTAAGTTAGCGACATTACGCACATGACTTGAAAAGACAGTGGTGCGTGTGGGGTGGGGTTCTCTCGGCTAGACCAGCCGTAACTTTTCTGTGGGTTCATTATTTTATCTTTTTTTTTCACAGCCAAAAAAGGAACAACCCAACAACATCATCATCATCATCCGCGCGTCCCAATGGTGAACGCGACGAAGACTGTGGTGCCCTAGTGGTACCACAGTATAATTATACGACCACGCCGCGTGGGACGCTTCTATCGACAGGAAGCCCACCAACTATGGTGACGATTGCGGCGGCCGGGAGTGGAAATGTAAGTCTAGTCTAGTTTTTGACATGTTTTATCAACATCGGTTCAGGCATTTATTTTTTATAGGTGTTTTTGTGTCTGTCGGGGTTTCTTTTTAATTATTACGGATTTATAAACTTATTTTTTTTTTTTCTCTGGCTGGTGCTTGACCACTATCTCACCGGATGGTAAGTGATGAAGTGGTTGAGGATTTGCCTTCCTTGACCACACGCTAGTTCTAGAATGTGACTAGTTTTTTCACAAGATTTTTCTACTTGATGCCCGCAGAGCGTTTTTTTATCCCATTCTCTACTTCACCTACAATCAGTGTGTTTCTAATATTTTTTTTGTTTTACAGGTGCAACAAACTGCAGCAACTCGGCCTTCGTTCCGGCGCACGATGAAGGCTCGTCCCCGTCGTTCACTGCCCATCAGTGACTCCCGAATTGAGGCGGTACTGGCGGAACTTGCTGATTCGGGCAGTGACGACGACACGGACTCGTACGACGAAAACCTTAATTGTAGCGCAGACGAACGAGAGAACGATGTCCCTAATTTTGCAAATATTAGCGATTTGAACGCTCACGACTTTTTAAACATCCGCCAAGACCTGAACGATTTCCTAGAAGATGATAATGTGACTGATACTGTGAATGAACCAAACGATGGGGCGGAATCCAACTCCGTTAGTACGGATTTCCATTGGAGGGAAGACTTTTCTAGTTTTACCAGCCAAAAGGAAACGTACAAACGCGATTCTGGTCCAACGTTTGGTAGCCATGACCCTACCGAAATATTCCTGAAGTCTTGGGATGCTGTCAAGCTGACATAATGGGTCTCTTTACATCGGAGACCAACAAATATCCGCAGCAGATAATCGAACAATATTCGGATCCTGATTTGGGTGCCACAATTCCAAGATATATGGAAAAGTGGGACGATGTCACGATCCCAATATTGTATCGATATTTTGCTGTCATGATTTTTATGTCGTTTTGTGTCCGAGCAAAATTTCAGGAATATTGGGCACGGGGAACAATGTGTCGTGTAGTTAATAAGTTGAGATACGAGGGTATGCTTGAAATAAAGTTAGTCTTGGCCAACACATCGTTTTATTTGCAACATGGTGACAGCGGTGTTAGAAAATAATTAAAATAAACGTGTTAGTGGTGTGTAAGAGGCATTGTTTTTGCTAGAATTTACGATTCAAGTAACTGTTGACCATTTGTGATAATGGAACACGCGCGACCGCCGACAGAATTGTGTTTAGAAGGCGGACCGGCCAGTCGAGCGGAGTCATGGCGGAAATGGCATACACAATTTTGTGTGTTTCTGAAGGCATCTGGCGTCTACAAGGAACCTCAAGACGTACAAGCCAGTTTACTCATAAATCTGATTGGTCCCGAGGGATACGACGTATATACAACATTTAAATTCACTCATCATCATCATCATCAGCCGCAAGACGTCCACTGCTGAACATAGGCCTCCCCCCTAGATTTCCACATCGAACGGTCCTGCGCAACCGGCAACCAGCGGTTTCCAGCTACCTTTGTGAGGTCATCTGTCCATCTAGTGGGAGGCCGTCCAACACTGCGTCTTCCGGTTCGTGGTCGCCACTCGAGAACCTTTCTTCCCCATCGGTTGTCAGTTCTGCGAGCGATGTGGCCTGCCCATTGCCACTTCAGCTTAGCTACTCTTCGAGCTATGTCGGCTACTTTCGTTCTTTTGCGAATATCCTCATTACGGATTCTGTCGCGCAAAGAGACTCCGAGCATAGCTCGCTCCATAGCTCGCTGTGTGACTTTGAACTTTGTTATGAGGCCTACAGTTAAGGACCACGTCTCAGTTCCATAAGTCATCACTGGCAACACGCACTGATTGAAGACTTTTGTCTTCAAGTATTGAGGTATTTTGGACTCCAAGATGTGCCGTAGTTTTCAGCTTAGCTCAACAACTTCAGCTTAGCTACTCTTCGAGCTATGTCGGCTACTTTCGTTCTTTTGCGAATATCCTCATTACGGATTCTGTCGCGCAAAGAGACTCCGAGCATAGCTCGCTCCATAGCTCGCTGTGTGACTTTGAACTTTGTTATGAGGCCTACAGTTAAGGACCACGTCTCAGTTCCATAAGTCATCACTGGCAACACGCACTGATTGAAGACTTTTGTCTTCAAGTATTGAGGTATTTTGGACTCCAAGATGTGCCGTAGTTTTCCGAACGCTGCCCATCCGAGTTGGATCCTTCGCTGGACCTCTTTGTCGAAGTTGGATCTACCCAATTGGATCTTTTGACCCAGGTAGACGTATTCGTCAACAACTTCGAGTGTGGTATTCCCAACAATAACCGGTACAGGTGAGACATGAACATTTGACATGACCTTCGTCTTGTCCATATTCATCCTCAAACCTACCTGTTGGGATACTCTACTGAGGTCCCTGACCATAGCACCGAGGTCCTCCTACGACTCCGCCACAATGACTATGTCGTCGGCAAACCGAAGGTGAGTGATGCATTCGCCGTTGATATTGATGCCATGTCCGTTCCAGTCCAGTAGCTTGAAAACATCTTCCAGCGCGGCAGTGAACAGTTTCAGAGATATAAGATCTCCCTGTCTCACGCCTTTCTGTAGCCGGATATGTTTTGTGCACTGGTCCTGTAATTGGACAGACATTGTGGCTTTGCTGTAAATACACCTCAACACTTCGATATAGCGATAGTCCATGCGGCATCGCTGAAGAGACTGAAGCACTGCCCAGGTCTCGATGGAATCGAAGGCTTTCTCATAGTCCACATACGCTATACATAGTGGCCGATTATACTCCTCGGTTTTCTGTATAATCTGCCGAAGCGTATGGATGTGGTCTACGGCACTATAGCCTTTTCGGAAACCGGCTTGTTCGGGTGGCTGGAAGTCGTCAAACCTGCGTGCGAGACGATTCGTGATTACCCTCGAAAACAACTTATAAACGTGGCTCAGAAGTGAGATGGGTCTGTAGTTCTTCAACATGGTGTTGTCACCTTTTTTGAAGAAGATCACCACCACACTTCTGCTCCACGCTTCTGGCGTCTTACCGTCAAGTATGACGGAATCGAACAACTTCTGGAGGACTTTAAGTACCGGTTTTCCACCCGCTCTCAGAAGCTCAGTCGTAATTCCGTCGTCGCCAGGTGCCTTGTTGTTCTTAAGTTGTTTGAGGGCCATCCTAATCTCATACAGGCTGACTTCCGGGATGTCTTCGGTAAAGTGAGTCGGGTCAGCTTGGCTCTGGGGTCTTCTGCCATGCTAACTAACTAACAGGTTGTGCTTGCGTAGAGGTTCACACTGTTCATAGAACCTCTCAATCTCCTCCAAAATCTCGGGCTTCGACGAGACGACGTTACCACTGTCGGTCTTCAGTTTGGTCAATTGACTTTGCCCAAGAGACAGATTTCTTGGGAACACTTTCGAGCCTTTGTTCCGCTTGATCGCTTCTTCAATACACGAAGTATTGAAGCAGCGTATGTCGCGTCGCACACAAGTAGATATCTGTCTATTGAGCCGTCTGTATACCGTCATGTCGACCGAAGACTGCAATCGCATATCTCGCCTAACCGCCATGAGATTTAGAGTATGATCAGAGAGCTTTTGGGTTCTATTTTGGCGTCGGCTCTTATAAAATTTCCTGCCAACTGCTTGAACAGTTTCCACCAGCCTGTCGTTTATTTCGTCCGCCGTTACGCATTCGCCTAAGGCTTCGAAGCGATTTTGAAGTTCGAGTTGAAAGTTATCGGGATCGGGATCGGGGGTTAAATTCACTACCGATGAAAAAAGGATTCTTTAGATACGGTTGTGAAAACATTCAATGAACATTTTGGAACGAAGCAAAATACTACGATGTCGCGTTTCAAATTTTTCACTCGTAATCAAGAAAGAGGCGAATCTATAGACGAGTACGTGACCGCTCTTAAACTTCTAACGCAATATTGCGAATTTGAGCATTTGGAAGAAAGTCTCGTGCGGGATAGGATCGTGTGTGGAGTGAGCGATGGGAAGCTACGGGATCGTCTTCTGCGAGCCGACGACCTAAGTTTGTCTCGAGCAGTTCAAATATGTCAGGCCAATGAGATGTCGTCGGCAACGAGAGATAGAGGAAACCAAGACCGGAAGAGACGGCGCTGGAACGTCGGTAATGGTGGATTCGATGTACGAGCGCGGCTGGCGCGGCAGCGGCGGCGCGGCGGGCCGGGGCGCGGGCGCGCGGCCGGCCCGGCGCCGGCGCTCAGCTGTCGCGGCGCGCTCCCGCGCAGCGTGCCGGATCAGCTGGTCAGTCGATGGCCTACAAAAAGCCGTGTTCCGCGTGTGCTAGCTATAATTGTGATGGTAGGAAGTGTCCAGCCGCGACGGCTATGTGTTTTTGGTGTAATGCGCGCGGTCATTTTAAAAACATGTGTCCGAAATTACGACGACGCGTATACCAGATCGACGCAGACGATGGCTGCGAAAAGGACCGCTAGGCTCCAGAGGACGAGTTATATTACATCTCCACAATATCGGAAGAACGTAAGCGTAACCAATCTAAATGGTATGAAACTTTGTTTTTATCATTGAACGGAAAAAGTGTAGTATTTAAGTTAGACTCTGGTTCGGATTTAAATGTTATCTCATTAAAAACATTCATTATTCTAGGATTTTCTCAACGTATATTGAGATCCGACGCTACAAAGGCGCAATCATTTTGTGGAAGTTACATACCTATTGCGGGATCTACAGATATAGAATGGGTTTATAAAAATAAAACGTATATGTTGCACTTTGTAGTAGCGGATCTCGATTGTCAAAATGTTTTAGGTAGATTTGCATGCGAAGAGATGGGAATTTGGATGGGAATGATACGACGCATGCTGTCTGTTAAGGGGGCGCCTAAAGCCAGAAAACGAAAAAAGGACATTTTCGACGCCGCTCACTGAAGTTAAGAAACTAAAAACTATGACAAAAAAAATATTGACGTGTGGGTACAATCAAGAAGAAGCACAATAACCGAATAGAATTTTAAAAATAGATCAGAGTTTTTTACAATAAAAAAATAAAAATGACACCGAAAAAACCCGTTTTAATTCGAGTACTCGAAATTATCAGCGATGACCCCACATTATTTTTTGGTAATAAAATTCCTATTTGTACGTTCTAGTAAAGTAACCGAACATTTTTTTAAATTTATGTTTAGTTATTGAGTAATTAAATAAAACTTGGTCAAAAACGGACGCCTGATTAAATATTGATTTTTCCTCCAAACTGTGTCATGCTATTCTCGACTTTATGTACATCACATTAAGAAACGCGTCGCGCGGGTGAAATCTGATTTTTTCCTGGCTATAGGCGCACTCTTAATATAGATGTATATAAAGATTTATTTCAAGGTTTAGGCAAATTACCCGGTAAATACAATATTGTAATCGATAAACATGTCCAGCCGTCTGTTTGCCCCGTTAGAAAAATTCCGATGGAAGTGCGCGACAATTTGTTGCAAGAGTTGAATCGCATGGAGCGAATGGGTGTCGTGAGGAAGGTGTCGCATCCGACCCCGTGGGTGAACGCCATCATGGTGGCGCCGAAGAAAGATGGCAGCCTCCGCGTGTGCCTCGACCCGCGGCCGCTGAACCGCGCCGTGCGGCGCGCGCATTATCCGCTGCCGACGCTGGCGGAGATCGCCGCGCGGCTCGAGGGCGCCACCGTGTTCAGCAAGCTGGACGCCCGCTCCGGGTTCTGGATGGTGCAGCTGGACGACGCCAGCGCCGACCTCTGTACCTTCGGAACGCCGTTCGGTAGGTACCAGTTCCTCCGCCTGCCGTACGGTATTAATTGTGCATCGGAAGTTTTTCACTCGAAAATTGGCCAGCTGTTAGAGGATCTGGAGGGGGTGGATTCCTTTGTCGATGACGTCATCGTGTGGAGCTCCAGCAGGGCTCAGCACGATGAGCGCCTAGCTAAGTTGATGGACAGGGCGCGCGAGGTCGGCATCAAATTCAATAGAGAGAAATGTGAATTTCAGGTCAGTCAGGTAGTCTACTTGGGCCACACCTTCAGCGAGCGAGGAATGGCGATCGACAGAAACAAAATAAAAGCTATCGAGGAAATGCCAGACCCCGAGGATAGGCCGTCGTTGGAACGGTTTTTGGGCATGATCAACTATTTATCGAAATTTATTCCCAATTACTCAGACACGGCGGCACCCCTGCGTTCACTGTTGAAGAAAGAAAGCGAGTGGGTGTGGGACGAGCCCCAGCGGGCGGCGGCGCGCGCGCTGAGAGGCGCGGTGTGCGCGGCGCCCGTGCTGGCGCTGTACTCGCCGCGCGCGCCCTGCCTGCTCACCGTGGACGCCAGCTCGCGCGCGCTCGGCGCCGCGCTGCTGCAGGCCGGCCGCCCGGTCGAGTTCGCCTCCGCCACGTTGACCGACACGCAGGGGAGGTATGCGCAGATTGAGAAAGAGCTTCTCGCTATCGTTTTTGCCCTGGAACGATTCCACCAGTACGTTTACGGTCGAAGAGATGTCACGGTCGAAACGGATCACAAGCCGCTCGAGACACTCTTTAAGAAGTCGCTAGATTTGATTCCGGCGCGGCTCCAGCGCATGATGCTGCGCATTCAACGTTACGATTTTAACGTGGTCTACAAGCCCGGGAAATATCTCTTCGTGGCCGACGCGCTTTCGAGGGCGGCGTTACCCAACATCAGGAGATCGAGCGGGAGCTCGACGAGCAGTCCTGTTTCCTGATCGAGAACGTCCGATTCAGTGGGGACAGATTGAAGGTGATAAAAGATGCTCTGGGCGAAGACGAGGAATGCCAGCTGATCATACGATACGTAAAAGAGGGCTGGCCGATGAGCAAGTATGAAGTGGACGACCGCGCGAGAGGATTGTGGCCGTACAAAGATAGTTTTGAATATGTGGATGGTATAATTTTTAAGGATAATTTGGTGTACGTGCCGGCGGCGGTGCGCCGAGAGATGTTGCGGCGGGTGCACGAAGGTCACATGGGGATGGACCGCTGCAAGCGGCACGCGCGGGAGGTAATGTTCTGGCCGGGCATGTCGCGCGACATCGAGGCGCTCGTGCGGCGCTGTGCCGCGTGCGCCGAGCGCGCGCCGCGGCGTGACACCTCATTTTTCACCTAATAATATTATTTTAAAGCATTATGCTCAATGCTCATTCATTATAAAATACATATTACTGAGGAAATAACATTTGCAAAAATTTAAAACATTGTTCCTGTTCCTATTTTATAAATAACTAGTGTATAAAAAGATTGTGCATCTAAATGTAACTAAAACTACATAATTATAAAAATGTTTAGGTACCTACTACTCATTTGTGTCAATACCAATAAAAGGAGACGGCTCATTTCTGCCCCAAGTCGTTTCAAGTTTAGGTACTTAATTAGCCCCGGAGACCTTTAGGCTTTAGCTTTAAGCTTTGCTTAGTTTGGGGTCAGATGGTGTTGTGTGTGAATTGTCCACCAATATACCAATATACCTAAACAAGTTATTTAATTAAAATAACATATAATTAAATAATTCAAACTGTACATTCAATACTAACCTGCCAAGCGGGGATTGCAAATTGGTGATTAAAAAGTACCTTAATGACTATGTATAAGTAATTTTGTATTAAGGTACTGTAGTTCCATAAAACGAAACTAGATGGCGTTGTACGGCGTTAAAACACGCTAGCGAAGTTTATGTGAATTTAAATAAGATTTTATGAAAACCGTGGTTGTGCATATAGTTAAGAACAAGACCGGTAACCTCGCCGAAAAAAATACTATAGGCCTATATCTTTAGCTACGGTTATAGCAAAAGTGTTTGATGGTTTGCTAATACACAGTTAAATAGATACGCAACACTGCACGACAATCAGTTCGGGTTTGTCCTCGGCTGTCCACAGAGAGTGCTATACTGTGTCTTAAGCATGCCGTCAAGTACTACACAAAGCGTAGGAAACCTGTGTATGCTTGCTTTCTCGATTTGTCACGTGCTTTCGACTTGGTGGTGTACGATGTGCGATGACGATAAGCTTAGAGACATCCACTTACCACAAGAACTCGTTAATATGTTCCAATACTAGTACATGCACCAGTCAAATTGCGTTAGATGGGCGGGAACAATGTCGGAGCCTTACCAGCTCGAGTGTGGTGTAAGACAAGGTGGATTAACGTCCCCGACTTTATTTAATTTATATTGGAATGGCTTGATTGTAGCGCTCAGTGGTCACCATGGTGGCTGCCACATTGACGGTGTTTGTTTCAACAATTTAAGTTATGGTTTTACTGAGTGCGTCAATATGCGGCTTGAGAAAGTTGATGCAAAATATGCTTGTGGTCACGGATTACAATATAATGTAAAGAAGAGTCAATGGATGATCTTTGAAGTAGGTGGAAAATGCTGCCAAAATATGCCTCCTGTTTTGTTGAACGGTGTTCCCTTCGAGAGAGTCAAACAGTTTAAATATCTGGGGCATATAGGCATATTTTCACCGCTGACCTCAAGGACGACAAAGATATTGAGACAGAGCGGAAGTCTCTGTCAATCAGATCAAATATGATCGCCCGCAGGTTTGCACGTTGTTCAGCTGAGGTCAAAGTCACGCTCTTCAAAGCGTACTGTACATCGCTCTACACGTGTAGCTTGTCGGCGAACTACACCAAAAAGAGGTACAGTGACCTTCGTATCCTGTACAACAACGCGTTCAGGATGTTGTGGGGGCTGTCTCGATTCTGCAGCGCTTCAGGCATGTTCGCAGAAGCGCACGTGGCCTGTTTTCATGCGACCATGCGCTTGCGTGCTACGTCGTTGGTGCGAAGAGTACGGGCCAGCTCCAACACTGTCTTGAAAGTGATAGCAACTCTATTAGACTGTGCTTTCCTCGGGCATTGCTGTAAGAGGCACGTGTCAGTGCCTATGCCCGAGCAAAGGTACTAATTTATTCCAGAACAATCTAACATACGACTTCCTTTATTGACTTTTATTGATGTTGACTGTCCCTTGGTTTACTATTGACTTTAAATTTTGTGTGTTCACATAATATATCATTGTATTGTAAGAGAATGAATGATTAACATTAACAACTATTGACATGTTTTTATTTTATTTATTGCTAATTATGGATTTATTGGATTATATTAATACTATTGAAATTGATTTTAATGAAAATGATAACTGTTAATTGTTGTATGTACTTAATTTTATTTTATATGGGTTGCGTCACCTGATGTTAATGAATTTTGAAATTACATTTTGGAAAGATATATAAAAGCGGGGTCTATATGTGGTAGCATAACAATTTTTGTACTAATTTAAGAAGGCATAACGTTTTTAGGACTAACGATTATTTGCTATAACAACTAACTTTGCATAACTGTTTTCGCATAATGTTTACTAGCATAACCATATACATCATAACGATAACTTACCGTAATGTTTAAACACATAACCAATTAACCATATATAGCATAAAGATAACTTAGCATAATGTTCAAAGGCACACATTGAGAAAAGCAGACGACACACCTAAGAAATGTACACTTTTTGACTTCGGGTGGGCTCCCGCCAGAAGCTCAAGGGAGGGCCTGAGTGGAGCGAGCCATGCGAGGCCAAGTTACCTCCGTAGTGGAGCGCAGGCCGTGTATGGAGAAGCGACACTCAGGTCTAACCGCAGAGCTTCTGCCTCCCGCATGTTTTATATACATTATACACTCTAGGGGTAGTAGCGACAACACTAGGTGGAGTCGGGGTGCCCCGAGTTGGATCTGGGGCCTATGTATCCTGGGTATAAATAAAATATGCCTAAGGACTACTATGCGTCTCATCAAAATGCCTAAAGACTATTATGCGTCTGATCAATAGTCGAATCGAATGTAGTATATATATATAATACATAATGCCAAAAACCTATTATGCAAAAGTTGCATTATTACACCATATATTATAATTTACATTGATTATGACAAAATAAATTGGGACAAAAAAATTATGCGTTGTAAATGGCACCCACAAAAGCGAAAGGTCACTCATCAAGGAATCTCGGAAACTACAAATGCTAGGAATCTGAAATTTTACATGAAGACCCCATTTAGCACGGAGGCGCTCGCTAAGACAGGGTTTCGCGAAATTCAACCCCTAAGAGGAAGAAACAAGGGATGAACGGTTGTATGAAAATTCATAATTTTCAAAGTTATCAAATTTTGTATCTAGATACTTGACACGAAGCAATTAAATGTTTGTTCTATCAATTTTGTAATTTCGAACTGTACGTGGCTGAAATTGGGGATGAAATGGGGGACGAACATCAATATCATAGTATTTAAGTATTAACATAGTATTTACGTCATATGTTCGCTAAAGTTGATTTTCATTATTATAAAGTATTCAAATTATAAAGTATTTCTTGGTTGCGCTTACATATTTTAGTTATGTTGTAGGTATGAGTTAAGTTAAAGTTATTGATTTATATTGTATGTATTTAATTTAGAGACTGCCTCAATATTCTAGTTAAGTTGTGTGTGCATGCTTTGGATAACAGTTTAGAACATCACAATATAATAATTTATCTGTTATTTAACATTAACTGTAATCTGTTATGTACGCCTAATTAAATAAATAAATATCGAAGTTCCCAACCGTTGAAGATAAAACCATGAAACTCCGTATATAGGACACTTGACACGAAGCAAACTAATGTTTGTTCAAGCAATTTTGTAATTTGGAACTGTTAGGGGGGTGAAATTGGGGACGAAACGGATGATGCATGTCAATATCGAAGTTCCCAACCGTTGAAGATAAAACCATGAAACTCTGCATATAGACACTTGACACGAAACAAATTAATGTTTGTTCAAGTAATTTTGTAATTTCGAACTGTACGGGGGTGAAATTAGGGATGAAATGGGGGATGAATGTCAATATCGAAGTTCCAAACCATTTAAGATAAAACCATGAATTTATGTATATAGGCACTTGACACGAAGCAAATTAATGTTTGCTCTAGCAATTTTGGAATTTCGAACCGTTCGGGAGTGAAATTGGGGTAAAATCGCAGATGGTGCCGCTTTTATATTAGAAAAAAATATGACGATGCCGCGAGTTCCATGATTTTTGGTCACCCAAAAAGTGCTTATCGCGCCTGAAAAAGTTTTCACTTGAAAAATGGTATTAACTAGATTATTATAATAATTCAATGAGGCGTTTTGCAGAATGCAGTTATACCTGTCATAGGTAGTTTAAAATTTCGCCAGGAGGCCTCAATATTTCATTTTGTTAGAGAAATTTTAACTTCGTAAATTCCATCTCGATTCACATCGGGTAAACTCGTCAATCGATTTGTGTCCGCCCAAACTTCAGACGCACGGAATTATGTTGTCGTTGGGAAGAGTGAGCTCACTCTTTCCTTTCTAATCGGTTGTAGGAAGTGGTGAACGCCGGACGTGTATACCTAATATACCTATCACTATTCGTTGTCAACAACCAAAATAAGTAGAGTCGCAACAAACCTCGCCGTTAGCGATTCTAGGGGTCAAGTAGATTGGTAGTTGTAAACCACTCACGCTACACACAGATACGCAGTTTGGTAACAATTTCTAGGTGCTCAGGGCACATAGCACACAAATAAACGCCAGCATTTTGGTCACGCGTCGCATCGACCAAGCGTTCGGAAAGGCTTTTGAAGATGAGGTGAGCTCCCGGCCCCCACGGACCCAATGTCTCAACCCCAAAGGGCTCAAATATGTAACCTCTTCCGAGGGTTGCATATTTGCGCCGTTTGAGTCGCTCAGCTGAATTAGCCGCTGCACCAGCCTTACAATGTGTCTCTGGAAGATGTGATGGTGCCAGAGTATCGACGCAAGTTGCGTCCCACACTAGGGGCCGACCCAACTTCCAAGGCACAACAGTCATGCCGTCAGGTCTTTTGCCATCGTCACGCGCAAGCCCACTCGGTTCGAGTATGGCTGGGACATTGGCGGTGGAAAAAGCCCGGCGTATGATGTCGTTCAGGCTGGCGTGGCGGCCAATACGACCTGCGCTTTTCGAGCAAGAGAGACCGTGGTGACCGAGTTGGTCGACGGCAGTACCACAATGGCAGCGATGGGCTTCATAGCACCTCGCACCCAAGCGCAAGCTAACAGCTAGACGAAATGCAGTTGGATCTAATAGGCTACCGGTATTGAAAGATGGCAAAGCTTGTAACCAAAGGCCCGATTCCCACACAGACACAGCAAGGATACGAGCACGATCCGCGATACTAGGACACGTATCGAGAAGAGAGTTCCGTGCTAGATCGCAGATCGGTCGATCCCACTGTCTCTGAGATGACAGACATCTGGGGAAATCGTTGTTTGGACAAGCCAGCCTCCAAGCATTCTTAGCCTCGCACAAATTAGCTACTAATACATCAGAATATTCCGAATGGCCTAAAGAGGGTGCGAGAATTTTGTCTATTAGATTTTGAGTACTATGAACTGAGGACAAGAATGCCGGTAAAGCTACACTTGAAATTTGGCGGACCCCTAGGCCTCCCAACCGTATGGGTAGTGAGGCTTGTGACCAGGCCCTCCCACTCAGATCCACATTCAACACCGATATTAGAGATTCCTTTACGACATTGTCTAAGCTCCCAAGGAGCTCACCATGTTTCCACAGTGGACTACACCGTAAAGCGTACATAAATTTCGGAACAAATAAACATTGCCGAATAATTGTAAACGCCATATGGGCGTTTACTTTGAGTAGCCTATCGGAGGCTCTCGTGAAATTTTGAATTTTTTCTTCGACAAAAGATGGTAACGACTCTTCTAAAATCGGTGAACCCAGGAGGCGCAGGGAACATTTGTCAACTGATTTGATGTCACTAATAAAATTCGACAGACAGTCGAGGCCACTTAAGGCAAACGCCAAGCTACCAATGGCACAGATAATAAAATAGTTAACTAATACCAATCTTTACAATAAAAACACTGCTAATATCTTTAATAATAATTGATGTCACAGGACATCGTAGGTCTACATACAGACAGACAGACACACATCCACACACTTCAAACTTGTATCATAATGACCTCGTCGGTTTTGCGTCGGGGCCTAAAAACAGTGCAGAGCAACGAAATTGGGATTTATATTAGCCATAGACTTATATACCTATAAGGACCTGGCCAAAGGTGCGACACAATGGCACAACCGCATTGGTCCTAAAATTGCATTTTTAGGGCCATGCGACATGCGACTCAGTTCACACCAGCGGTCAGTGCGCGGGAGGGAGAGAACGAGTTTTTGCTGGACATGACCAAAAATGTTCAGTAAGCCACGTCCTTCCTTTGAAGTCATTGCTATTAGCATTTTACAATTTTACATGCTCTTAATTGACCCGTGAGACGGACGTTGGTTCTCTGATGAGCGTATAATTATCCCTTCGACAGCAACTATGGTTTGTTTGTTGCTTAAACACCATTTCACTTATTGGTAGGTACTTAAGCCAATAATTTTATAACATTTTTCCCATCTCAAAAACTGCTCAATAAAAGAAGTTTTCACTTCAACAAATAGCTGCTTTTAGGAAACTGTTTATAGAATGTAATAACAATAAAATCTATGAGCGCTATGAGTGGGAAACTCAGGATCCGTATTTTCCATCCAAACTTCCTTCTTGCGCGCGCAATCTAAGCTGCAAATAAAGGTGACTGGCCCTTAGCGCGTTGTAATAAGGTATTTATGAGAACTTTCATTCATCACGAGAACCGAGAATCACAACTCGGTAGTCACGCAAGAGATCGGACGGCGTATTCACGCCGCGGTCCCGCGACATGGCTTATTTTCGTTCCGTTTTCAAAAACAAAGCCTGAAAAATGTGGGTAGATGTAACAGGGCGCGAAAAACAAAACTATATCTCCGCTGCGAATGGATCTTTTATTCCAGGGTAAGACTTTTAGCTAGTGTTTTCATTTAGAAAGTACAAACAGTGCTACGCGACGCGATGTAAACAAAGATTTATGAGGCAGATCTTGTGGATTGTGAACTTCATTTCGTTTACTACAAATAGCAAATAAATCCTTGTTGTTAAGTATTAATTTTAATCACAGATACGCAGTTAAATTTAATTGTGTTGTAGGTAATAGTTTATGCGTTATTATTGTAAGTAATAGTATCTATTATTTACTTATATACCTACTGTATTTTGTAGCGGTAGAGTTTAAAATAATAGTTGTACATTGTACTTAGTGGTTATAATACAATGCCGATTTTGAGGTGCTTGAACTTGGGTAATCCTTAGCACTGTAGGCAGTTAAACCGGTTGCTGCCTGAAATCGTTATTCGTGTTGCATGCATCTACATAACCTACCTCCTTACACTTGAACCGTTGCATGTATGACTTTAAATTACACTATTGCTAATGTAGTGGCATAGCGTAGGAACGGCGGCAAAGCAGTGGATGTGCGTGTTAGAGTGTTTGAAGCTTTTTGAATGGAAATCTTGTGAATTCGCGTCACCGACGTAAGTAATAACAGTATATCTGTATCTACATAATATAGTACGTTTATACCTAAGTGACGTTTATTGCGCAGCATTAGTAACTTTCTAATCTTAAAATTTTGTGTTATAATTTTCGTCTATCGGCAGTCCCTATAACTGACATTTTTTGACGTGATAACGTCTTATAAATTGGTTTGCCGGGTGACACTTCAAGAAACTGCGTTACGCTCCGCTCACGTTATGCGCTCACAATGAGAGCGAGTGAGAGGGACGCGTGCCTTTCACTTTTTATGTCTGTCTCTCTCGCTCTTAGGCGGGCTAACCACTCAAAGTCGTTGTCACGTAAAACTTTCGCCCGTATACCGACTTTACAGGCAACCAATTTTTTTTTACTTGATTTACTTTTATTACTAACTAGCAGACCGTCCGGACTTTGTTCGAACGTCTACATAAATTTGTATTACAATGTTAACATCCTACTTCCTACAAAAATTATAAATAGATGACACGGTTCGAATGTTGTAGGTATTCAGATCACAATAATTAGATTATGAGCTGGAGTAGCAACTCTACATAACTCTTCATCGCGGGAGAGTTACGGAAACTGATGAAATAAGCGGATTAAACAGCAGAGCGCTGCTGTCATCGATATCAACAAATGGATGTGCCTTGAGGACCTTGCAATTTTTAATAAACTGCGTCTCTGTGTATATCGTAGGTAAGTGGTTTACAAACAACCAATCTACTTGATCCCTAGAATCGCTAGCGGCGAGATATGCTGTGGTTCTACTTATTTTGGTTGTTGACAACGAATAGTGATAGGTAAAAACGTCTGGCGTCCACCGCTTCCTGCAACCGACTAGAACAGAAAGAGTGCGCTCACTCTTCCTAAGGATGACATGATTCCATGCGCCCTGAAGTTTGGGACATCTTTGTATAGAGATCATTCGCTGCTAGATAATCATTCGTACATCTGCACCCAAAGAGTTGTGCCTGTACCTACTTCTCTTCATACTACTTGTCAACACCGTCAGATTAAAAACGTGTGAAATTTTAATCCTACGGTAGGTAAGCTTAGTTTGTAATTGTAATCTGACGTGGTTAGATTATAATCTGGCAGTTTTCACAACTTTACAGTTAGTTTAGATTAGCTCGCATAGTTGAGTCAGTTTTTCATACATGGATTCTTAGCTGGCATAGTTTGCGGTGGACGCACATGTATGAAAAACTGGCTCAACTATGCGAGCTAATCTAAACTAACTTAGTTTAGTTGGCGGTGGACAATTGGCTTTACGGTGACAGTTACATACTTTGGTGCAGTAGTTTCGAAAATTACCACACACGTTTTATAGCATTTATAGCATTATCCCAGTTGCATTTATCAAAACATATTATTTATTGCTATTAATACATTACTTTACTAAAAACTAGATCTTAGGGCACAATAATGTATTGAGGACGTTGCAATTTTGCGATGTGCGTGTTTGACGCCAACCTTTGGCAATCAAAACATACACACACGTTTACATCCATCTAATAATAGAAACAAATTTACTTATAACAACAGAAATTCGAAAATCTTTACAAAGTTTACAGAAATACAAAAAATACATTAACCTACAAAAATTACAAACATATAAAATACAAAAATACACTTAAACTCAAAATAGAAATATTTTATCTGAATATAAATATGAAATTATTAAAATAACTTTTTTCACAACTCACATTAGACCTTACACATTATGTAGGTACCTACTATAGTAATTTTATAGTATTAGTAATTTATTATTAAAAAGCTTACATTTCTATCTACTACTATGTTGGATAATAATCGGCGTTATTTCATTATTATTCTAGTTTATAAACTAACATCGCCCCACTATTTTACCCGTGTACTTCCCGTCATAGTCATAGTAACCAGCCATAGCCAATTTAGTTAGTCGGTAGAAGAGTATGTAGTCGGCCTTATCACCTTTCTCCAGCCGGCTACAGAGGACAGTCAAGTGAGATCGGCGCATCACCACACCGGTATTCCTCTTACTGACGTCGAAATTTTTTGCTCTATTGGAACATATTATTATATCACTCAGTACAAAGAGATGGGCCCAGATTGTTAAATTTTAATATTATTTAGTTGTAGTTAAATAACCAAATTATAATAAATGTTGATTTATCGGTACGCCTAAGCTACGACGTACATAAAATATACGACTTAAAAGTATCTAGTTGGTCCAAGTAAGTATTCACAACTCAAGTGAATCTGTAAACGTTCCACAAACTCTTGTAAAATGAATACGATTCGTTCTGTGTCCACAGATTTTCCTTTTTCCTTTCTCTATTTTCTCTGTCTACAAGGCTATGGCTTTGCTATCGCTGTCTCTATCATTTCAAGTAAAAAGAAAAGAGAGAGCAATATCTAAGTCAGTTTTAGTTAGGCGGTAGACCACCTGGTCCGCCGCTGGTGACCAAGTACGGCCGTCAAGCATCTACTTACTGGTTGGTCCCCGAGATGGTTCCGGCGTGTCTCGAGCGTTTATGTGACAGCAGCAGTGGGTTTGCAGAATGCGAGGGCGTCCCCTTGTTCCCGTCATTTAGCTCAAAGGTTTTAATTGGTAGGAGCACCAGTCGTGGTGTCGATCTCAATTAGGTACTCGACCACCGTAAAAAATCCTCCACGTTACTAAAACAAATACGTTAAATTATTGACTGATTTAGTCAGGAATGCCACAAGAACTTTTCTGTTCTTATTCCTTAATCCCATAAAACCATTTACCTACTGTGATCAAAATATTGTCTAAAAGTCTAACTTGTTAAGTATTTTCAAACAAAATTTTACCCCAACCCACAAAGTGTACTATAAATACAAAGATATTCATGACAATAAGGTGCCAATGTTTCTACAGAACCCTCGGTGGCTAATGCTTCTCGCACTTCCCCGGTTTTATTTATTCCTTGCGAATCGTACTCGGCAAAATGCGTATTCAATATTCATGGATGTTTTCTTTGCTCGCTTTCGTGACTATGAACGGATTCCTGTAATTGCTACTTAATTTTGCAAACAAAAGGCATCAAATCATAGTTGTTTTTTTCGCTTCCAAAAACCTTAGTAAAGTAGTTTGCTTTGGAAGGTCATCGAGTGATCAAATCAGATCTAGTTAAAGAATAAATTGTTGCTGTATGAAGACTAGTTATTATATCTCTTGAATTCTTAAACATTTATTTAACGATTTTGTATTATTTAATCTTTAGGAGTAAGATTTTCAGTGTATCATTAGATTATCCATATTTCGTAGGCAGTTGTGAAATAGAATATTTTAATCCATGATAAAATCATACTAATATCATAAATCTTCAAAATGGTAAATTTTGTCGCACGTTTAAGTCTAAAAAAAAAACTAAAATAAAGAACACACCCGTTCAAATTTAAATAGGTATCATTAATAATGTCCAATCTGAATTTACAAATTGAGATACTTAATCTTATATATAAAATTCTCGTGTCACAGTGTTTGTTTCCTTACTCCTCCTAAACGGCTTTACTGATTTTAACCAAAATTTATATGCATATTCAGTAGGTCTGAGAATCGGCTACTAGCTATTTTTTATACCTTTATTTATATGGCAAAACAACGTTTGCGGGGTCAGCTAGTTATACATAAAAGGAACCACAAAGTAACACTCTCAATTGTTTATGATAAAAACATTATTCTTTTGTAGGTGTAATGCTTGCCGTATGTCTTGCTTGTCCCAAGTCCCGAAACGAACGAGTACCTACTTATATTATAAAATTTTCAAAAGAAAATACATCTACAACCTGATTGTTTTATCGTAACCAATCATCGTCCTTCAAACCGACCCCGGAAAATGGTATAAACCTGTGACCATGCAATGCACATTACCGAGTTCAATACCTAACATAAAAACAAATAAATGCCTATAGCTACTCTAACGCATGTCAAGCCTTGTAGGTACCTACTTACCTACAGTTAGGTCAGGGTGACTTTTCATTTTCCCGTCAAGGTTTACCACGCTTTATCGCTTCGGATATTTTAGGAAAAAGCACGAAAAATGAACAACCATTTTCGGTTCTGACAGACGGAATTACAATCATAATTTAAGTACATTCCTACCATGGCTATTCATACGTGGTGAAACAAGGTAGAAGCCTCCATAAACTTGATTTTTTTATTCTATCATTGACATTTCCAGCAAAAGAAAATGGTTTTATTGTGAGCGGCGAAATAATTTTGCGTAAATTATGAAGGCGTCCGATTTAGGTCAACGGGTCATGGTGGATATAGGCACACGTTGAGTGACAGCCGACTGAACTTATTGGCTCTGATTTGTTAAAACTATCACTAGTATGATAGAACGTAAGCTACAGTTACAGATTGAACAAAATTGATATTACGGTATCCCTCTGACATTTTTTTAAACACACCTGAAACTGACGTATTTTATCGTAAACTTTTTTAAAACGGGCTCCGGGAAATGACACACCTGAGACCCGGAAAATCACCAGCTGGGTACAAGCTTTGCTTATTTTCGGGATAGTTGGTGTTATGTGAAATAGTTTGGATAAAATAATATTTAAGTACATAATTACGTTCACACATCTTTGGCAAAGACATATTCTATAGGAACCTATAGATAAAAAAATATAAGAAAAGCCAGACTACTTTTTAGTGCGAAAAAAGTTAAAAGGAGTTGAAATTTAGTTGAAATGAGGGATGACAGTTTGTAAGGAAGTTTCGTATTCTTTAAGTAAGTAGCTTATTTTTTAGGCTTTTGATAATAGATATAAAAATAAATATGACATTAGCATATGAGCACAAGATTAAATTTGTCCTAATAATAAGTCAGTCGATATCAGCAAGAAACTAAAAATGAGGCAGTCGATGCTTGCATTATAAAAATAACAATCAGTCAACCGATTCAGATAAATCTTATGCATATGATAAATTAGTAGAAAAATAATAAACAATTGAATCCTTCAACCCGATGTTTTATTTGCGAAACTATTATGTTGTATTATTTTTGCCATTGAACTCTTAAAAATGTTTGCTAAACATCCGATGTAGGAACTAATAGCGAGAAAACATTCGAAGAGCGACACTAGGAAAATCTGTGGTAGGTAAATAGGTTTCACTTTTCGTTCGTTAGGGATACTGTTTAGATTATTTTTGACTGGCCTCGTGGCTTAGTTGGTAGTAAGTAGTCCTGCCTGCGAAGCCGAGGGTCGTGGGTTCGATTCCCACCCTGTGCAAATATTTGTGTGATGAATTGAAATGTTTGCACTGTGTCTGGGTGTTTATATGTATAATAAGTATGTATTTAAAACTATATAAGTATTATATCAGCTATCTGGCCGCCATCATACAAGCTTTGCTTAGTTTGGGGTCAGATGGTGTTGTGTGTGAAATGAATTGTCCACCAATATTTATTAAATTATTATACACTAACAGTGCGTTGCGGTTTTACCCGCGCAGTTCCTGTTCCCGTTATTTTTCCGTGATAAAAAGTAGCCTGTGTGCTATTTCAGACTACAATCAAACGGTGTTTCAAATTTCAACACGGTGCGTGTAAACGTTCCGACATGATTGAGCAACAAATATCCAAACATTGACATTTATAATGTTAGTAGGATTTGCAGAAGCCCAGTGTCTTTGGGTACGCAGATGCCAGCAACGTTGAGGAGTTACATACCTGTCCAGGGCAAGAGTCAGTGGACAGAAAACTCAAGCTTGTTACGATCGAGTATTTGATCTTGGCCTACAAGGATTTTTATACATATAAGATTACTGCCATATGTTTACCTTGGTGTAATAATCTTACTAATATTATAAATGTCAATGTATGGATGTTTGTTGCTCAATCACGCCGAACGGATCGGGCTGAAATTTGGAACACAGCTAGGTTATAGTCTGGAAGAACATATATATGCCTTCCTTATAACTACGCGGGTAAAACCGCGGGGCGCTGCTAGTATTCATATAAAAGTAGCATTCTCGATTGTGAGTAATGAGTAGGTATAAATATGGTAACCATAGTAAAGAAAACTAATAGTCCGAGATCCCAGAGCTCCCAGACGTCACCTATTTTCTGATGAATGAAATGTGGACGATTGAGTAGAGTTAGTAAGTTTGTACTAAGAAATTATCATTCACAATGGCCGCCTCCACATCTCCAATAGCGGAGAAAATATTTCTTCACAGCTTTCCACGGCCATTTTGAATCGATATCAACCAAACATAGCTAAAAACACTCGAACGGAAATCAACCTTCAAATAAAGAAAACCACATCGAAATCGGCCCGTTCGTTTGACCTGTACGGTGCCACATTGTGCAGTGCCACATATTTTGGGAGTTTTAAAGCGTCTGTTAAGGAAAACGCCCGACGGAAAGTGTCTGGGAGTATTGGGGCCTTATTTGTAAGGATATTGCCTATAACATACGTAAAAATCAGCTGTCAGAAAGTAAGTGAAGTAAGCTGTGTTTTTATGTACCTTTATTGCCCCATATCTCAAAATTGGCCGTCTAAGCAAGTTAGCGGGTAAGCATGTGTTCTTAGTACGTACTAACTCTACTCAATGGTCCACATTTCGTTCGTCAGAAAATACGTGACGTCTGGCGGCCCTGGGATCTTGCTCTATAAGAACGAGTATTTTGAACCTTCTTTAAATAAACTTAAAACGATAGTACTATGATCTACTTAGTACAAAAAAATCCACCTATCTATCTAGTACCAAAGTATCTCGAAACTATTTTTTCTTTTAAAAGCCGCCCATAAGTACGTTATGTATCTTATATTTTTACCAAAACCGGAAATGGATTCAAGTGTACATACCTCCCTCTCCTTCCGTCAAATTCTTCGCCGTATAAGATAATCAACCGGAAAATGGAATGTCTGACGAAGATGCTACCAAAAATGTATAGTTATAAAGAAATAGTTTATGATTCCGTTGTTTCGGCAATGAGGCTGAAACTAGGATATTATTCAAAATTGTACACGAAGAGTATAAAAGTGCGACGGAAAGCACAATATGCTTCAATCACCACAATAAAATGTTCTACAAAGATGTTTTTTATTTACCATTTAAGCCAAGATACAAACCAATCTCGATGCTAAATGAAATTACCTTAAAATAATGCCACCCGTTAATAGAATTATTAATAGAACCATGAGAATGACGTCAATTATGAATATTATACATCTATTTTCAAATGTTTCAGAACATAAAATGAGTAGGTTTATAATAATGATAATATTAATCTCTCCGTCATATTATTTCCGGATATTCACATATTGCTTACGACTAGTAGGTACCTACTCACTTACAGACAGTAGCCAACGACTTGCATTTGCACAATCTAGTAGCCAGAACAGCAAAAACAACACACTAGTAAAAAAATTGACGAATAAATCAACATGCGAATAATAATAATACAATAGGTACAATAGAACTATAATGAACGAATGGGTTTAATGATAAAGAAGCATTAACATTTTTACTCTACAAAATATGCATGTCTTTTGTGAAGACTGCGTTTAATCGCGGTGTGGGCCACCCTGAGTCATTTAGGCGAAGTAACTATTTTCTGGGTAGCGATTCTGTGTCTGCGTGTCAGATGCAACCGAATGGTTTCAGAATCGCTACCCTGATTTAGGTCGCCAATCTTCCTAAAGTGGCATCTACACGCGTCTGTGATTATCTTTATACAGTGGATGACACAGATGTCGAATAAAAAAAATCGAAATCTATGGGATAACAGGAGCAACCAGTCGTGCTCAGTACCTATGTTTCAGGCCTCATGCCTCAGGGCCTAAGTCCAGGAGAAGATGAACGGTTGATGATATGATGATGTACCTATGCATTTTATTTTACAAAGCTTTGTTTTGTTTGATTTTCAAGCAACCAAATAGTATATACATGTAGTATATCCTAAACACTGAATAATTTTGCAAGGATCGTTACTATTGTTATGTAAACAGTGAAATTAAACTTAAAGAAAGTGTTGATAAGCACATGCAAATGTTGCAGTAAAGATCGATAGTGAAGTGAAAAGTGAAACTAGAGCGATTCGCACTGAAGCGAACTGATTCGATTTGCATTTCTTTTTGTATTTGCATCACAAATTTACACGGTTGCGCTGAAGGCCTAAAATAAAAGAAACGTTCCAAATAGGAACTAGATGGCAGTAGGTTGTAGTGTTTTAGTACTACAACAGAATAAACTTATTCAATATTATAAGAACCGCGCACCTTGCGCGATTGTAGGAACACTCGTTCTGTTATGTACAGGGTTACTGGTAATCAGCCTGCATCCTTTTAAGGGGATGTTAGGTACATTCAATACGTCAACTTTTGTTCTACAGTTTTTAAAAATGTTTGTTTTTTTTTATTTTACAAAATAAATAAAAAATGTATTTGCACGGTCTAAAAGCATCGAACTCTCCGTAACAATTCGTAACAAGAGTGCGTACGCTCTTTAACGCGCTAAAAAATATGTGCCGAATTGAATAAACACTAAAAAGTCACAAAACAGTACAAAAAAGGGCAACATACACTATTTTTTTTGGGTTATCTAGAGTTTTAACGAAAGTTGTAGAACAAAAGTTATTTGTTTAAATTTACAGAACATGCCCTTAAACGGATGCAGGCTGATTACCAGTAACCCTGTATATTACATATCTAATTATAAATTTGTATCTAAAATTATGTGTACCTACTTACCTAAGGATTATCATGAGTCATAAGATCTCCAAATAATTGTTTAAGCATTGTTTCGGACACACAAATGTTAATACTAATACCTGTTTCTAGAGTCCTCAGTAGGCAGTTTATAACTTTCTGTGTAGTTTTAATAATATATGTATTTTATTTACACTTATTTAACGCTAAGTATATCCTGCACCAATGCAATATGTTTAACCGGTAGCTTAGCAACAACTAAATTTCACGAGATAAAAATATCAGCCTATTTTCTGTAGCCTATTTCGGCAATGTACTGACTACGTATTTAGAATAACATCAAATCCATTCAGTCATTTAGTCAAAAATACACACAAACCCACAAACTTTGCCTAATTATATTAATGTGATAGGTACATATAGGTATTAGTTTTGGAACTAAATTATCACTAACAATGTACCGTTCTTAATTTCCGACTGATCCATTCATTTCTTATAACTTAATTGAACAAGAAACACATAAAAAAGTAATCTTTCGCATAAAAAAAATATTAGTATGATATTGACGAAAAATATAGACACAATTATTATAATTTTTTGTATAAAATACGTTCGTGCCACTTAATAAGCAAAATACTAAAATAAAACTAAACATAAAACATTAACTACAAGTTTTAACCTTGATTCGTAATTCAGAATCGATTAACTCATTGGGTTTCATGTTCCACAAATCATGAAAAACATAATGCGTTTCGTATCTGATTACACAGGTATCTCTGACACGCAATGCATTTATTGAGACAGTTTGAAAGAATTTGCGTTAACTTTCCGCGCTCGTTAGCATAACTCGACTGTCATCATGGCGGAAGATGATCCAGTCATGGATGACAGGGCAGTTAGCGTGGGTAGCCCCATAAATCACAGGCAACTAGCCGGTTGACATCGAGAAGGCACGGTCCGTTGCTTGCGGCTATGCTCATGTGAAGTTTTATATGCTCAGAGACAGGTGCGGTTTTGAAATGAAAACTTGGATTGATATAATGTAAGCAACTGTTCAGACTTGAAGTACCTTCGCACCTTTGAGAGGACACCAAGAGTTTGGCATGATGGCCTTATAAGCAAGCTTTCTAGTTATGGTTTGTCTTCTGGGTTCATTGCGTGGATATCGGACTTCTTGAGGGATCGATCCATACGAGTGGGTTTTCCCCGATGGTTACAATCTTTGTGTCTTCAAATCGACAGTGAATCGGTTTTATCTAGGTAAACACGCTCCATCGTAGCCCACATCGTCGCTTAACATCAGGCGAGATGGCGGTCAAGTGTTAACCTATAGAAGTTAAAAAAAAAAAATCTTTTATAAAACTTTTTTTCGTGGACTGTGAATTGAGCTCAAGCGTCACGCTCGTAAGGGAAAGAACTCTTCGGGTGAACTCGGGACATCTAACCATATCTCATGCCATCTAGGCCATCTAGAAATGAGTCAGAATTTCTAGATGGCCATGCTTAGAAGACTTATTAAAGACTACAATGTTGAAGATTTATTCCAGACTAGCAGCGCTCTCCAGTTTCACCCGCGTAGTTTCCAAAGTGAGCTATCAAATTCTGAGTTATAATTTTTCACTTCCATCGGCAGTCCCTAATCAGGGCAGGCTCTCTTCTAATCCATTATTTCGCAACATGCGACAAGGAGAAATGATAGAGGATTGGAACCCCTCCTCTTCAACTGTACTCAGTTGGACAGCTTACAAGTAACGGTATAGTGCTGAATCTTATTACTTTATACCCTTCTATCATCCTACATAGGTCTCCTGGTGGTTCATTTGACACGTAAATTTTGTTCACGGGCCTGTAGTCTAATCCCTATGACTGCCATTTTTTTTTTTGACAGCATCCTCCACAAATACCTTGTTCCGTGCTTTTTATTTAACAGACTAGCACGACTAGACTAGCAACTTCAGGTTTTATTCGAGTAGTTTGTGTTCTCATACTATTTCCGTGATAAAAATCCCGTTTTATTCTAGACTATACGTGATTGAGCAACATTAAGGGTATCTATAAACACCTCTCCAGACTTCCTAAACGTCGTCAGAATCTCTGATGCTGCAGATGTTCATAACCGACGACTACCGCTTTCAGGTGGGCCGTACGTATGTAGGTATGTATGGAGTTGGGGGTTAAACGAGCAATAACGAATACGTGTGCGATAACATAACATCATGTACCTAATAACAACATCTTTGTGGATGGTTTGCTTTCATGTTGACTAGGTAGTACTGTAAATTTCAAGTGTCTCATCCAGGGTTGCGTTCATAATATTAATCAAACTAGATACATCCTGAAGGTAGTAGGTACTTAATTGTTTATGCACCCAGTGAGGCATATCCAGATTCTGAAGTTGGTTACCTTACCATCATATTTATATATTTATGTTCATGTAGGTACCTATTTGCTAGTGTCACACTATAAATTCTTTTTTTCGACGGATATTTAAACAATCGCTATAAATAAATACTAAGTAGGGAACCAAATCATTTAACGATCAGCCATAACAAAACCAACACAACTAGCATTGGGGCAGGCACCCGGAAACTCCCATTCCTCAAATAGATAGGCCTTCTTATCTATGATGGATCTATGGCATGGCGCCATGCAATTTCCACAGTAAAACCTTGGTAGGTAACTTGATTGAAAATCAATCAACATACCGGTCTTTTAATCTTTAATTCATTTTGTAATTACGCGCTGGCAAAGACCAAGCACTTATATTCGTCAATATTTAGTATGTTGGTGATTCTATTGACACAGTTATTAAAAAAAAAGTAAAGTAAGTATTAATTATCGCCTCCTAATCCATAAAAGGACCTCCTTTTTAACCGACTTCAAAAAAGGAGAAGATTTTCAATTCTACATGCATATTTTTTCTGTTTTGAATGTTTTTTTTTTTGTAGGCATGTATTTTACGCGATAGCCCTGTCAATTATGAACCGATTTTATTGACTCTGGTCTGTTTGGTAGATTGGTGGTCTTCAGAGGTGGCCTATAGCTACGTAGGTATATTTTATCAAATTCAATGCAACAGCTTTTGAAATATCAACAAAAATTTAAAATTTACTTAGGTACATCGATGACATATTCGTATATCGTCTCATTAGAACAGTGGATTTAGTTAATTTCACAAAAAATATGAAATTTTGTCGAGTAGTATAAAAAAACTCAGACTTAAATTTTAAATTAAAGGCAATTTGTTTTTTTTTCTTGAGAAAATTAAGTTATTTGAAGTTCTTCAAAAATTTTTAGTACTAGTGAGTGTGAAGGTTACATTTGAGTATTTTAACTGCTATCTGGTTCCCAAAAGAAAGAGATATAATATAATAACCTTTATATTTAGACCGTCGAATAATTTCCAAAACTTTATTTCCAAAAAGCAACGACATTCTTTAACTCCAATAAATCACATGTCAGGTAAGAACTGTAGTGAACAAAAATAAAAAGCCACTTATCAAAGCCGTCCCTAAAAAACTATCTCATAAAATACCACTGACATTCATACTTCCGCAATTTACTAAACTTCCTTTACGTAAATAAATTTACCTTACAAATTGAAATACCATAATATTGTGTAAGCACTTATTGAATAATGGTAATATCAGAATGAGACATGCCGCTGTTTCAGACCAATTGAAGGCCAAGTTCAGTTATATAATCCATAGGATTCGCACCCGTGTTTGTCGGATTGAAATGTTACACGACTTATAATACAATATCATAGGCATTCTAGTAATAGGGACACGTATTTAGTGCTTGTAGATTGTGCTCTACCCGCTACCAGGGCTATTAAGGCACACGCTGTCTCGTACCAGGCACTGTTTCTATCTACCCGAGGCTTGATAGTGAAATAGGCGCTGCCTGCCAATCTATCTCACGGTAGAAGTGGCTAATTAATGCGGTTATTTTGTACGAAATAAGTCTAATTTAGATTAAAATAAATTTGGTACTCCAGGATTACAAAAAACAGTCGACTGCCGACAGGCTACCAAGCCCATCCGTCTACGAGCCCCTAGGAACACTTTTGATTGCCTCTTACTATAGGCAGGATTTGCCCACCGAAGTCGATTACTTGTTACGACTCCGGGGTCAGATACCTAGATTGTACATCGGGAAACACAGACTACTCGAGCAGAGTGTTACACAGTTTCAATGTGTATGACAAACGTGGATGCACAATGCTTGGTATTATTCTTCGGAAAATCCATCATGTATCCAAAACACTTAGGTAAGTCTAGTCTGTGTGGCCGACCGATAGTAAAAAGGGACGTAAGTGATTGTGAAATTTCTAGGCTCATTATCCGAAATTTGTCCAATCGAAAACCGAAAAGGATATTTAGAAGTTTGCATATTTGTTGCACAATCGTTGCTAAGCCGTAAAAAATTAGAAGTCCAGTTGAAATTAGATACTTATATTTGTACTAAAAAAGATACTTTAGAACATTTTATATGCTACTTTTCATCCCGAAAAACTAGAAGTTTTCCTTACAAAATATTTTTTTTTTGTTAATTCTACGCGACGAAGTCATGGGCAGATTATAATATTAAAATCAAATAATATATCTCATTTCACCTAGTTAAACATTAAGCATTAAGTAGGGCAGTTCGTGTTAAAGGCTCATTTGCCTTGCCAACTCGGCCTATGATCCACTTAGCTTCCGATAAACACGTTTAAACTTTATGGAGCCCCTGCTTATACAGATTGCTAGCGCTCAACTTAGTTCCTGAAACGAAGTTCGTCTAACAAGTAATAATTTAGCGCTAATAGGCTAAGTTTGGGAGGTAATATTCACGGAGTCAACTTATGTAAGCGATTTAAAATTTCAAGGTCGTCGAAAAGGTGCGTGATTTGCGATGCGGAAAATAATATGGAAATTTTATTCTTTCAGCGAGTCAATGGCTTGTGAGTGGCTAAAAGAGCGCCTGAGATGTCCTTAAAATTTTCGTCTGCTCATCCATCTAGACAAGGGTTATTTTCTGGGAAGGGCACAAGGGGCGGTTTGGAAGGTAAAAATCCACAATAACTGTTAGTGCGTGAGAGGCAAGCAATGAACAAAATTTTGTCAAACACAGCCAAGAATTTAACTCATGTTCTTTGTGTTATTTATTCATAAATGTGAAGAACCGATCATTTGAGATGTTTCTAAATACTTATGTGTAGTGATCTAGTGATTAAATCCGCCCTTGCATCCAGAACTTCAGTACTAAAAAAGGTAGACGATGAAAAACATCAGCTTGCGATAATACCTCCAGTTACTACTATCATTTTACGAGATATTTATTGCTATTATTGGTTTCTTGTCGTGATTTAGTCGTAAGTTCGAATTCAACTACAAGTAGTAAAAAAACTGAGAGAGGGGCAGTTCGCCAAATACAGTAATCAGAGAGAAAGGCAAAGGTATGTGGTCCGCCTTTGATTCAGAAGCGGTCTCAACCTCACATTTTTGGGGGGTTACCAATAATCATCATCATCATCATCATCAGCCGCAAGACGTCCACTGCTGAACATAGGCCTCTCCCCTAGATTTCCATAACGAACGGTCCTGCGCAACCTGCAACCAGTGGTTTCCAGCGACCTTTGTGAGGTCATCTGTCCATCTAGTGGGAGGCCGTCCAACACTGCGTCTTCCGGTTCGTGGTCTCCACTCGAGAACCTTTCTTCCCCATCGGTTGTTAGTTCTGCGAGCAATATGGCCTGCCCATTGCCACTTCAGCTTGCTTACTCTTTGAGCTATGTCGGGCACTTTCGTTCTTTTGCGAATATCCTCGTTACGGATTCTGTCCCGCAAAGAGACTCCGAGCATAGCTCTCTCCATAGCTCGCTATGTGACTTTGAGCTTTGTTATGAGGCCCACAGTTAAGGGTCACGTCTCAATTCCATAAGCCATACTGGCAACACGCACTGGTTAAAGACTTTTGTCTTTAGACATTGGGGTATTTTGCACTCAAAGATGTGCCGAAGTTTCCCGAACTCTGCCCATCCGAGTTGAATCCTTCGCTGGACCTCTTTGTCGAAGTTGGATCTACCTAATTGGATCTTTTGACCCAGGTAGACGTATTTGTCAACCACTTCGAGTGTGATATTCCCAAGTTCCCAACATTAAACGGTACATGTGAGACATGAACATTTGACATGACCTTCGTCTTGTCCATATTCATCCTCAAACCTACCTGCTAGGATACTCTACTGAGGTCCCTGAGCATAGCACCGAGGTCCTCCAGCGACTCGGCCACAATGACTATGTCGTCGGCAAACCGAAGGTGATTGATGCATTTGCCGTTGACATTGATGCCGTATCCGTTCCAGTCCAGTAGCTTGAAAACATCTTCCAGCACGGCAGTGAACAGTTTCGGAGATATAACATGTCCCTGTCTCACGCCTTTCTGTGGCTGGATATGTTTTGTGCACTGGTCCTGTAATCGGACAGACATTGTGGCTTTGCTGTAGATACACTTCAACACTTCGATATAGCGGTAGTCGATGCGGCATCGCTGGAGAGACTGAAGTACTGCCCAGGTATCGATGGAATCAAAGACTTTCTCATAGTCCACATACGCTATACATAGTGGCCAATTATACTTCTCGGTTTTCTGTATAATCTGCCGAAGCGTATGGATGTGGTCTATGGTACTATATAACCTTTTCGGAAACCGGCTTGTTCGGGTAGCTAGAAGTCGTCAAACCTGCGTACGAGACAATTCGTGATTACCCTCGAAAACAACTTATAAAAGTGGCTCAGAAATGAGATGGGTATGTAGTTCTTCAACAAGGTGTTGTCACCTTTTTTGAAGAAGAGCACCACCACACTTCTGCTCCACGCTTCTGGCGTATTACCATCAAGTATGATAGAGTCGAACAGCTTCTGGAGGACTTTAAGTACAAGTTTTCCACCCGCTCTCAGAAGCTCAGTCGTAATTCCGTCGTCGCCAGGTGCCTTGTTATTCTTAAGTTGTTTGAGGGCCATCCTAATCTCATACAGGGCTTCGACGAGACGATGCTAATTAAGTACCAATAATAATACAACAATATGTCGAGTATAAAGCACTTTGCTAGTAGCACCTCGCGCACCCGTGGAGCCATTTCCAGTTGTTTTCCCGCCGTAAAAAATAGCCTATGTGCTACGCAATAACTTGAAAATTGCGATTTGTGACAACTGTGTAATATTTTAATAACTTATAATATTACACATAAGTACATACTATACCAGGTTGGGCTCAAAAATGTGATAGGTTTTTTCACGTACCTGATGTAAATGTTGCTGATATTATGGCAAACTTAAACCAGGTTTTGCAACAAAAGCTCTATATCCCGAGAAAAAAGGGACGCGTCGCTATTCTTGCCCAAACCCCATATTCACATACTTCGACATTTTCGTCCAAATTGTACTACAGTTCAAAACTAGTTAATTTGTGTTTTACAATACGACCGTTTACAAAACAACTCTCGAATTCTGTAAACGATAGAAATTATAAAAGCATTCGATAATCGTGAGAGCGTTTCATGTGCTTCTTCGTCACTATTGTGTGCGGAACAATGGTGCTGCTTCTCGTTCTGCTTTCGATTTCGCTCGCGAATGGATTCGATTACCACAAAAGGTGTTTGCTTTTCAACAAAACATGTAAGTTTATAGTTTTTAGTACTCTCATTGTAAGTAAGTAAGCCTTTATGTAATATAAGTAAGTCTTTATGTAATGTATCGTGTAAATGTGGGTGATGTGGATAGATACTTTTGTAGACCTCTCAGTAAATTATAAAAATATTGATCACAATGTAAAGTAAAAAAAAATAACATGTAATGCTGGCACCACGTTGGGCGCCACTTTTGAACACTGCAGTTTCGTATCATGCAAAGTTATTTTTGTCAACACATTCTAATCATTTAGGTTTTTTCAGGTGTCCCTTTCTGTCCAAAATTTATGCATGCATACCACACTAGATGCGACAGAGACACGACATCACAAAGGACTTGTGAAATTCCGACGGTGTATCCTTTGGGTAAGCTAAAATATTTTTATCCATCCGGTTTTCTTTATGTCCTACTAATGTTATAAATGCGAAAGTTTGGATGTTTGAATGTTTGTTGCTCAATCACGTCGGAACAGCTGAACGGGTCGGTTTGAAATTTGGAAGACAGATATATCTCTGGAATAACGCATACATGCTACTTTTCATTCGGCAAAAAATAACGAGAAAGAAGCGGTTGAAACTGCCGGGCACTACTGGTACAGTTTAAAAAACAAGTATTTTTGAGATTAAACATATTATATTGTGTTTACTCTAATCATCTAAATAAAACACCCTCAATGCCGATAGAAAGTAAAATCTATTATTGTTACGCAAGGTTCCGTCTCTCGTGATTTCTATTTCCGTTTATTATGATTAGAAACCCCTATCTATTAATTTAAACAAGCTGTTATTGGTCTCTGAGCCGATGACGAGACTGTACTTTCTATAGTCTTCAAAACACATAAGGCTCATTTTGATATTTGAGAATATTTTTTATAACGCGTACGTATATTTTGGTATTATTTAAAATGACAATTAATTAAATTATATTTTATTCGATAATGTTTGATAGGTTTATTAATTAAAACGATTGTAAAAGATTTAATTTCCAGGTTACACGTGTGGTTGGTCTCGTTGTGACTGTAACGGTGACCTCTACCTCGACGAAGCCATCCAGCTGTGTGTGCCTCTGGACATGTGTCCTAACGTAGTCCACAGGACGCCATCCCATCGCCGGGCTGCCAAAGCTAAGAACAGGGCGAAGAAGCAGAAGTCCAAAATCATCGTACCGGATGACGTTGATCTCATCGATGTCATGAACGAATAGAACGTGTTTGCTTTATCTGAATAAATGTTCTTGGATTTTTAGTGACTTTTTTGTTAAATTACTTGCCCACTAAATAGGTACCAGTGGTTGGTGAAAATATGACACAAAGACAGAATAAGACATTTTGAGGAAATATAGATACATATTATTACAAATATCTCGACCAGTTATTAAACAATAAAAAACATTTTAATCAGTCTAGTTCAGGAGCAAAATATAGAGTACCTAAGTAAGATAAAGGAAAAGGTTATAATACCAAAACCGATTCACAAACTAAAACGCCTCTATAACAGACCGCTAATAAAATTAAAAAATCCCCCTTTCAGGGCAGGAGATTTAAAAGACTTCACATAATTGTGAATAGAATCTAACTACTCATAAAAACTTAATTATATTAAAATAAACAAGCTAACCCATGTTCACTACGTTTTTTTATTCTCTTACCAAAAAACATTTATTGTATAATATAAAAGCTAAACATTTGCGATCGCCGACTTTTTTATAGGCTCAAACTCGAAACCCTTTCTCAAGAACTCAGTTATTATATATGTATCTTATCCTTTTTTAACTGTCGAGGACAGTTACGCATATCCGTCGTGCAGGAACACGCAGGGTAAGTCGGGCTCGACACCACCTGCACTTGGGTGGTGCCTCTACCGACTAAAACCTCCACAGGTTCACTGAAGAATCAGTCGTAGCTTGACGGCAGAGTAGCGGGACCGCCCTAGGGGGGCCCTCCGACTCGCTTCCTTGTCCGCTTCAAACTCATCAAATGAGCGACAGATTGTCCCATCCCCACACGACCTCTCGCTGTCGAGCATTCCCTATACAAATTAATATGGGTGATAGTGAGAGGTCTGCCCTCACGACCGTGGCTAGAGGTAGATATCTAGTAGGTGTAATAATATGATAAATACAGTATATTGTGGTGCTAATTGCCCGGCTAATATTATGTCAACGTTCTTTCGTTTACTGCGTAATCAGGTTGAACCAGATCGGATTGAAATTTGCAACACAGATTGTCGTCTGTATTAGCACATAGGCTTCGGGAAAATACAGAGAACGACAACTGCATGGGTAAGACCACGGGATCCTGCTAGTGTTTAATTTACTACTCTAAGGTACCTGATTTTTAACTGTCAATAAAATCTGTACTGAGAATCGCACAATGTCTCACACTACATAATAGGACACGACAGGAAGTGCAAAGAAAGCAATATCAACTTTTCAACTCTTTTGCTAACTGTCTCATTCAGATAATGACAGTCCCAGAGAAGACATCCACCATGCGAACGACAATTTTATTGTTTTGCCTAGTTAACGTAATGGAAGCCATGTATTATTTCGGTCAAGTTGGAACACCTGGATGTCTAAACTTCAACGGTACTTGTAAGTTAACAATTTCCATTTTATTTCTTTTCATCGACAAAAACCACCATTATAAGTTAAAAATAAACCGGCCAGGTGCGAGTCTGGGTCGCGCACGAAAGGTCTCGTACCTACTATTACATAACAGAACGGTAGAGATATCATGTCCTTGCTTACCCCCTTTTAATTTTTTGTTTTATTTTAGTTAAATTATTTATTTTTATCCTACTAATATTATAAATGCGAAAGTTTGGATGTTTGTTGATAATCAAGTCAAAGTGACTGAACGCTAGATAATATTCTGGAATAGTAGGCTACTTTTTATCCTTGGAAAATAATGGGAACAGGAACTACGTGGCTAAAGCCGCGAGGCTTTGCTAGTAACTAAATATTCTTTGGATATTTCACTGTCGTTATTAAAATCAAGCATATATCACGTTTAACGGTTATTGTTGGTTTTTTATTCTGATTTTAGTATTTGTTATCACAGCGGCAGGAATAGGTACATCATCTGTGAAAATTTCAATTGTCTACCCATCACATTTATGAGATATAGGTAGCCTGATGACAGACGGACAGACAGACAGACAGTCGGACGGACGGACAACAGTAATAGGGTCTCGTTTTACCATTTGGATATGGAACCCTAGAAAAGAACATGAAACTCGGTAAGCTCGTAAAATAATAAGACGGCACTGGCGAGCATCGATTATAAGCAATTCTGGGGAAACAATGCTTTGTATTTCTTGAGGGAAAATTGAAACTATCCAATACAATATTAATTTACTAGCTTCTGACCTTATTTCAAACCGGAGGCCTACACTGAATGTACGTATAATATTTTACGATATCTTTATCGTTGCCAAGTACAATTCCCATTAATCTTTTCATTTGGTACCTATCAGTTTGCGAATCAGTTTAACAAGATTAAAAGTAGCTTATAAAGTACATTTTTACCGCGGATCTGGAGGCCATGAAATTCTCTTCCTCAGTAGATATCTTCGCCGAACTTCAACAAGTTTAAAAGTTCGGAAAAGTTTAAAACTGTTATCTTTAATCCCTTCTCTGGGCTGGCAAAACGTTGTCAGCGTCTCTGATGTTGCAAATGGTCATAAGATATGCTTATCCATACCTAATCACCCGTAGAAATAAAAAAAAAGAGCGAGTAATGGTTGAACATAATAAACAGATTTGATTATTTTATTGGCATAAGTATATAAGCTTTACAAGGAGACAGTCAAGCCCTTAGTCCGCTACGCTAGCCAAGGGCGGGTTGACGGATGATGCGTGTCCTCGAAAGGTCTTTCTTGGAAGCCAGTGGTCATCTAGGAAACGTACTCAGAGATGCAAGCGGGATTCGATTTAGCGAATGAGAATCAGGCTTTCTTGTAACTAAGCCACTATTACAAACTTATTATACAGGACAAGTCTTAAGTCGGCCCACTACCACCCATTCACTGGATTTTTCCTAAATTCGTACAAAGCGAACCCACTGTCCTCTTACGTACAGCTTTGGAGTGGAATAAGTTGTCGGCCTGTTCTCTGAGAGATACAATCTGGAACTTTTCAAGGTCAGAGTGAATAGGTACTGTCTAGATAAACGTGTGTTATCCACAGACTAAGTAGAGGTGTTATCTTAGACCACACCGTCGCTTACCATCAGGCGAGTTGGTGGTGAAACGCGGGCCTGTACGCGATAAAAAAAATAAGGTTTGACTGAAACAAGGGTTTTGTTTTTCGCACGTATCTTGTATGTTAAAAATTCATAATTTAGACAAATAAGATTATCTATACTAATATTATAAAGAGGAAATATTTGTTTGTTTGTTTGTAATGAATAGGCTCCGAAACTACTGGACCGATTTCAAAAATTCTTTCACCTTTGGAAAGCTACATTATTCCCGTGTAACATAGGCTACGGCAGATGGCGCTGCAGTTGATATCTAGGTTATTATTCGAGCGAAGCCGGAGCGGGCCGCTAGTGTATTATAAAGAAATTGGAAAATATCTATTGCGGAAAATTAAGAAGTTGGAATGAAACGCTGACATCATTTCTTTATTTCCACGTATCTTCCAAACGGATTTTGACAATTAAGATATCGTTATATTCACAGAACAAATATGTTCTGTGGTTATATTCGTCTCAGTCACCCAAGTGTCCTTAGATAATAACATATTGTTTTATGTAATGTTTTTACCTGGTGATGTTTTGCGGTCGGGTTTTTTAAATTAAGGTTTTTTTTTTTTATTTACTTATTAGTGCTTTGGATGTTTTCAGGTGTAGACGTTTGTCCAGAGAACATGCATAGATTTAACAGCGAATGTCGGCCGACGCCTTCGCAAAGAACCTGTGAGGACCCCGTGGCGATATCCATGGGCGTCATCTGCGACTGGTCGCGTTGTGACTGCGACTTTCCTTTCGTTCTCCACCTACCTTCGGGATACTGCTTCGCTTCTGAAGATTGTCCGTGAAGACCGGTCTAGAAGCTTTAATTTTAGATTCTATGATTATGTCTCATCTGTTTCGCAGAATATGTACTTATTGTACTGTAAATGCGCCAAACTGACGCGAGTTTGGCGCATTGAAATATTCATTTTTCTCCAATCAAAGAATTAAAATGAATGCTCAATTAATACAAATACCGATTTAAGTAATAAAGTCATACACCTAATAAAATCGTAGAAAAATTTGTAAAGCTTTTTGACTTAAGTAGGCTATCTTTAAACGCATTGTTGTTGCAACACAGCGAGGTTTCGGAGTAAACGAAAATACTTAGGTACTACCGATGTCTACAATTGTAATACTTATTTTTTTTTGTTTTTTTTTTCAAAAAACATCTGTTGGTTCGATAAAATTTTAACCACTTATTTGTTTAGTTTACGACCACTTGGGAAGTATTTATATGTATAAGTACTTTGAAAAAAAAACTCCAAATATGTAATTGTGCTCAGGCTTTGGTCGTCGTCGTGTAATCAAATATTATTACATTAATAATAAGATATGGGTGAAAACATATACATATATGTCTACTTATTGACATCGAGAAATTGTTATCAATGTTTTTAAACAAAATTACAAATTTGCACCGTTTTTGCGAAATTGATAAATATTTTTTACAGTTTTTGCATTGGAATTAAATGAGAGTATGTATAATACATAACGGCATGCCATAACCGTCCATAACAGTCGTAAGACATAGAGTGTAAAGCGTAAAGTATGTTATTGCACACACCGCAAGTATGATAGAAAAATATTATCATTCACTAGGGCCATTGTTATAATTTCTCATCAGCAAGAGTTACATGATAAAGTTGACGCTATATCACACCCTCGTCACTGGCTAAACGGCGCGAGCTAAGTACCTACTCGTTCGGGTCCTCCCGGATGTACTAAAATCACAAGGCCGCCGGCCGTTTGCCCGAGTTGACGTGCGGACGAACGCTGAGTGCGCGCATAAATAATGTCGCGGCGTTATTGTATTGTGAATGGCTGCAATCTGTAATAGCAAGAAACTAAAATGTAGAAATAATTTATCTTATTTTAAATTGCCGAAACAGGAAGCAAGGGAAGTGTTTTTATTGTTAATATTTATTTTTGAGCTAAATTTTGGTAGGTTTCAAATTTCAATCGAACAGAATATAGAAACAGTAGTGTGTAATATGTATAATATTTATTTTGATAGATTTGAATACAGTAGAGGTTATGCATACACATTATTTTGTCTGAAATACCTTTTACCCCATCTTTATTATGTCTCATTAAGTTTAATAAAAAATTTGACGAGATACTTTTTTTAATATTCATGTATATAATGAATGATACTAATTTGTTCATTTATTCGACGGTATGAAAACAACTTACAACTACCTACATTGTATAACCAAAATAAACTTCAGTATCAATTGACTATAAAACGTACCTACTTAAAAAAAAGCTATAGAATTTTTAACCGAATTCAAAGAAGGAGGCGGTTCTGGGCTTAATTTTTATTGGATGTAAGTATGTTTCGCGATAGCTCAGCTAATTGTGAACCATTTTTTAACCCCCGACTAAAAAAGGGTGTTCTAAGTTTGACGTCGATTTTTTTTAAAAGGTTTATTTTTGTGCGGTGGTTCTTAGGTAGCTATGTTTGGTTAATATCGATTCAAAATGCCCCCCTCCACAAAATCGCTGACAAAATATTTCTTCACAACCTACCTCTATATGGGTATCAAATGAATGGGCTTCTCTAATGGAATACTGTAGTGGTAGGACTAATAGCAGAGCCCGCCTGAGGAAGTACCACACCTTTGTCAGTTCTTCTACCGCCAAGCAGTAATGTGCAAACATTACTGTGTTCCGGTTTGAAGGGCAATGTTTCCAGTGAAATTACAGGGCTTAGAGATATAACATCTTAGATCTCTGGGTACGGGCGCAGTGTAGTGCCAGGTAATGATTTGGACTCTTCATGTTCCAATAGCTGCGTGTCACTGTGCTGTTATGTGACAGGCATGTTTCTTACCATCAGGCACATGTCCTGCTCGTCTCGTCACTCTTTATTTAAAAAAACACAGTAACGTTTGCACATTACTGCTTCGCGGTAGAATAACTGGGAAAGGTGTGGTCCTTCCCCAGGCGGACACTGCCAAGAGTCCTACCACTACTACCACCTACCACCATTTCGTACAACCCTAGCACGTTTGGTCAATGACGTAAGCAGACGACAAGTCACACGGTGCGCACGGCATTTACAACTCTGCGTGGGTGTGTTAAGGTGTATTTTTGCTTACAAGTATCAGTAGGTAAGTAGTATTCGACAGTTTAGGTTATTATCGTGTAGGTATTTGCACTTTTGTATGAAAGTGATGCATCTGTTACGAAGTAACTATTTTCTGATCTGTGGCTATATACATATTATGTTTACAATTACCTATACAGAAGATGTACTTATACGCTATCGGCGGCAAACAATCTATTTTTTATAAAGCAAATACTTAAACTTACCGTACTTACCCATATTTTATTTAAGTACCTACTTTTTAAAATATACCTTCGATATCTACGGATCAATCTCACGAAATGTATACCTTGATCCAATTCCAGTGTAATTTTACACGCGACTAGAATTTGTTATCGGTAAATGTCTGGTGACGATGAAAAATAAATCTTTGATTTTAATGTGTTTGAGTTTCATTTTCGTGTCAGACGCGACCAAATTGATTTATCCTTGTTTGGCTACTTCAACCCTTGTCAATCTCGAGCTCATCAAGTATTTGACAGAAGTGGGATTGAATACTGCTAAGATATTGTAGACTATAAGGAGTAAGGAACACGGCTTATGTATTCTGTTTGTTCAATATACCTACGCCAATTATTGCCCTCGGTTTCTACTTCCTACGAAACTTTGGGCTAGCATAGGAGATCCTAGTCTATTTCCACCGGTTATGTTTTGTTTTTAAAATGATATAAATGCAAAAGAAAGGCACGATCGGCCTAAGTGTTCAAGGCTTATTATATTTGGCTAAATATCATCATCATCATAAACAGCCCACTAAATGTTCCCACTGCTGAGACTCGGGGCCTTCTCGCGCAAGGAGAGAGGCGAGGCTATAATCCACCACGCTAGCCCAGTGCGGGTTGGTGGATGACACGAAAGATTCTAGGTACATGTCGGTTTCCTCACGATGTTGTGTGTGTTTTAAGTTAGCGGCATTACGCACATGACTTCGAAAAGACAGTGGTGCTCGTGGTTTTGAATCCGGGGTTTACGGATCGGCAGTCGCCGTTTTCCCGACTAGACCAGCCGTAACTTAAAACTAAACTACCTACTAAATGTAATCGACTGAATTTAGTTGCTGCTGAATTACTTATCGAGTATGGTAAATACGAGTTTATGGAAAAGTTTCAGTTAGGCATGCTATACGTAGATACGTAGGTAGGTAAGTATAATTGGTTGTTAAGATTAGGTTAGTAGAGTAGTTCGGTAGACAGTAGAGGGGCCATTTAAGGCCAACTGTCATAAGACTCTATAGAAAAAAAAATGTGTATGTGTACCAATGACCTATAAATAATACTTCGTTGATGTGTACACTGAAGTTACGGCTGGCCTAGTGGGGAGAACGGCGCCTGCCGATCCGGATTCAAACCCCACTCGCACCACTGTCTTTTCGAAGTCATGTGTGTAATGCCGCTAACTTAAAACAGTGATGGAAAACATCGTGAGGAAACCGACATGTGCCTAGAATCTTTCGAAGTCATGTGTCATCCACCAACCCGCACTGGGCCAGCGTGGTGGATTATGGCCTTAACACTCTCCTTGCGAGAGAAGGCCCCGAGTCCCAGCAGTGGGAATGGGAACATTTAGTGGGCTGTTTATGATTCATGATGATGATGATGATTCACTAATCATCACTTCGTTGCAAACCTGACAACGTAGGTAACGCCTTTCATAAATGTATGTAATAAACCTAATTTATTTGTTGAAAGAAAGTGCTGAATGAGACTAGCTCGTCAGCTAATCGTAGGCAAAGAAATTAATTTCTAGTATCATTGGCATTCATTAGTACGTGTACACCAAACAGTTTATTTGTAATGAAAACATTATACGACTCCATGACTTCTGAATGATCTCATGAATCACGATTTATTTATTTTTTTAGGTACCTATCTCTAGCATTTTTGGTCTCGTAATTTCTTTTTAACGGGGATCCAATCGCGATAACTTGTTTATATAGTCAACAATCAGTTTTTTTAATAAAATAGACATTATGCTGATGACAAACAATACGCATGTTTATAATAAGCAGCAGCCCATATCAACCATATAAAATCTCTGGAAACATTTCCCTTCAAACTGGCCAACGTTAATGTTTGCACATTACGGGTTGCAATAGAATAACTAGTTGTGGTAAGTACTACCTACCCCTGGGAGACTACAATCAGTACTATGAGTATGCAGCGTATAACAAAAATATGTAATAGTCAACCCCTGTGTTTCTCGATAGGTACCTACCTACAATATGACTATTGTAGTGGTAGGACTCTTGGCAGAGTCCGCCTGGGGAAGTACCACACCTTTGCCAGTTATTCTACCGCCAAGCAGTAATGTGCAAACATTACTGTGTTCCAGTTTGAAGGGCAATGTTTCCAGAGAAATTACTGGGCTTAGAGACATAACACCTTAGATCTCTGGGTGACGAGCGCAGTGCAGTGCTAGGTAATTATTTGGACTCTTCATGTTCCAATAGCTGCGTGTCACTGTGTTGTTATGTGGCAGGCATGTTGCTTACCATCAAGCACATGTCCTGCTCGTGTCGTCACTCTCTATTTAAAAAAAATGGTTGTCTGTAAAGTCGGTTTACTGACGATAGTTAAACGTGACAACGTCTTAAGAAATCAGTACGCTGATAGCGCGAGTAGTGATACCGCTCGACTCGGCGGGTGGCGCCCTCAGCGCTCAGCTTCGTCCGCATGGCACGGACGACGAACTAACGGTAACGGCGGAACGTTACATGACGTCATGTTTTGCGGGCGTGCAGCCGGCTTCACCGAATTATAAGACGTTATCACGTCAAAAAAAAAATCTTTAAATCTAGACTAAAAAGGCTCCTCCTATGTAAACGAGTCACGTTCTAGGCCATGATATTGCTTTAACATCGGGCAAATCGCGGTAACACGCTACCGTAACATTTATTAGCATTTACCCTAAGATAGTCAAATTATATGTGAATATTTCACTGACTATGGCTCCGCGTCTTTTGTAAAACCTTTTTCCCAAATGTTTTCTTCAAACTCGCTCTAATATTTTTTACAAAAGAATTTTAAACTAAATAGCCATTTCAAAAAATGTTCCAACTGTAGATGGAAATCGTTTTCTTTCAGGTACACTGGCCACTGTCCTATGCTGAAATTCCGCTTCGGAAAATGCTATGGCGAGAATACCAGACACATTTTGAAGGAGATCAGATCTAAAGGACTTTTCAAGTGAGATATTCTTTGAAACAAATAATTCGCTCTTCATATTCACTATACTTAAGATCTATTAAAAAAATTCACATTTCGGTGTAACCGAAGAACAAGTTGGATTTAAGCAATGTACGAAAATGGAAATACATATTAAGCATAATAATCGGCCATGGCACTAGAGTAGATAAATATGTCTTCACATTTCAGTTCATGAATGTTTAGATGGCTTGATTTTTCTTTATTTTACTCGATTTTCTTTTATTGAATAGGTAAGTATACCTACCTTATTTGGGTCTTCTGGGTAACTTCTTGTTCGAAAGCCTTTTATGTTTAACTTTGTTAAAGGAAAAGTCTGAATACCCACGACAAAGGTCACCCTAATTAGTGATTTAACCGACGTAACCACTCATGATTGTGTCTACCCACACCTCTACCGCCTAACGAAAAACGCTTTGACGTTGCTGTCTCTTTTCTTCTCGCTTGAAATGAAAGAGACGGCAATGTCAAAGCGTCAAAGCGTTTTTCGTTAGGCGGTAGACCCCCCGTTTATGTCAGTCAATCAAATTCATCTTATTAAAGCCATTATATCCCAAAGGAAAGAATTGCGATTGAGCTAGTTAGCTTATGACCTATAATGGGCTGAATAAGCTGCTACTGATGATTATAATGACCTTTAAAATATATAACATCAAGTTAGTTTCAAGTCGACCATTTTATCGCGGTATAATTAGAAGGCTTAGAATCTGGGTCGATTAAAATTCTCATAGCGCATTGTAACCTAAATCCCGGCTCGGTCCTCGTTAATTAAGGGTCAGCTGTGTGTCGTAGCCGTAATTGGGTCCATCAGGATGTAATAAGACACTAAGGACTTTAATTAGGACAGCATGAAGTAAGTAGATAAGCTATCCTTTGAACAATATTAGGTATAGGAAAATTATATATTAATTTCATCCATAATTGTTTACAATAGCCTTCAGAACTAAAGAAAAATGTCAACATACTGTAGAGTAAAGGGTGATGTTGTCGCTTAAAGCGGTTTCTACCAGGCCACCTATGGAATGAAATTAATATTGATAAATACTGTGTAGGTACCTGTAGGTGGTTTCGTTTAGTTCGGAGAGATATCAAACAATTTAATGTTTTGACTAACGGACATTTTCGCTGGCTTTATCGGTAGAACAAGTACCTAAAAAGTAAAGAATTGATAGACCGACCTTGACAGGCTAGACTCGGTTTGTAAGCGTATTCTGTCGTAAATTATTGAGTGCATCTGCATGGCCTGATGAAGAGTGAGTCAGTGTATTTTAGGTAAGCCCGCTTCGTTGTAGGTATATTGCTATATTGCATCGTCATATCAGGCGATACGACGAGAGCTGACGATTGGTGGATGATGCATGACCTCGAAAGGTTCCAGAAACATGCTGATTTCCTCACAATGATTTCCTTTGTCATTACTACATTAGCGACATCACGTCCATGAGTTTGAAAAGACAGTGGGATTCGAACTAGGGGCTCCGGATTGGCAGTCACCGTTCTCCCGACTAGACCAACCGTAACGTTAAGAACTTCCTCTCATTTATTACGTGAATGTATGTTCCAGTAAACCTCTAGAGTACCGTCCAGGCGATAACTACGAGCTGGCTAACATGCCGCGGCGCGACCGGCCGAAGCACGACGTCTACGACGGCTTGCGGCAGCGACCAGCGGCGTATATGACTGGCTACACTGGATATGTACCTGGGATGAACTTCAGGTACCAATACCATACAGACTAAGGGCTCCCACACAAAACTGCGATGCAATGCGATGCGACGCGTCGCCGCATCGGAGGAACTTGCGATGCGATGCGAATTCGTGCGGCAAACCGTTGGTTAGGGTAACCATACCTTCAGCGGTATTCAGCCGTGTAGGACGTGTTTTTCGTAAGCGTAACATGGATCGCAAAAAGATTGTTGTACCTACTGCTGTTATTGTTAAGTACAAATGAAAGAAAAAAAGATTCAGTTTCATACACATATTACGATTATGAATGCTGATGGGAACTATTTTACTCGCAAATATTATGGGTTGAGAATAAAAGAAGATATTTTTTTTGATTATTTTAAAATGAGCTCTTCATTTGAAGAGCGTCTTTCTCTTCTTCTATCTCGCAGCTGACTAAAATGGTGGTGACACCATTATGACCAGTATGACGTAATATGACAGGAATGCGCGATGCGAATCAAATCGGAAGTTCTTGCGATGCATTCGTGCGAATTTGGAGATATTTGCGATCCGATGCGAATTCGTGTGTGGGAGCCCTTATCCGGAGCTAGCAGCAAATTTTGGGTAGGTACGTACCTATTTGAGACGAGCTGAAAAGCTCTTCTATTAAGTCCAACACTGACGTGAAGGCCTGGCTGAAAAGGGTAAAATCAATCCCTCAATTTAGATCCCCTGTTAGGTAGAGAGTCTTACCAAAATGATCCGTCTTTTGATGATAATGCCTAATTGTTAGTCAATTCATAAATCCAAATTACATATTAACTAAAATAATAATTAAAAAACTAATCTCCGAATAACCCACCTCTAATTGCTCCCGGCGCAAAAGTGCCCATGATGCTCGCCGCGTTCCCACGCTGAATGGCAATGGCCAACCTTTGCTCCAGGAACGCACCAGAGTGGGAGTCACCCGTATTCTCCCTGAGCCTGCGCCCCAATTCTGAGAGGAACCCTTTAGCCTCTGCGCCTATGCTCTATGCTTTTTATTGTTAGTCATAAATAATAGATACCCAATTAAAATTAAAATTTGCCTCAAATACAATATTCAGAGGCGCATTGGGATTCGAAACATTGAATCGCGCGTTCTAGCCACTAGGCCACCATGGCTTACTTATTAAATTTTGATTTTTGTTGCTCTATCATGTCGGAACGACATTGAACTTTGGAACACAATTAGAATATACTTAGACTGGAACGGCACATAGGTTACTTTTAATCCCGGGAAAATAATTATTCTACCGCCAAGCAGTAATGTGCAAACATTACCGTGTTCCGGTTTGAAGGGTAATGTTTCCAGAGAAATTACAGGGCTTAGAGATATAACAACTTAGATCTCTGGGTGACAAGCGCAGTGCAGTGCTAGGTAATGATTTGTAGCTGTGTGTCACTGTGCTGTTATGTGGCAGGCATGTTGCTTACCATCAGGCGCAAGTGCTGCTCGTCTCGTCATTCTTTATTTAAAAAAAAAATAATTGAACGGGAATTACGTGGGTAAAATCGCGGCCGGTGCTAGTGATAAATAAGCCTTAACGAGATACAAAACATAGTAGAGGTTCCTACTAAGAGCCCAGATTGTCCAGATCGAACATAAAAACACGAATTTATTTAAAATAAAGTACCTAATCTCATTATTATTGCAACAAAATAAAAAGTACTAAAGGTGAACTTGTTGCAAGCAGAAGTGTGTGCTTCAAGTTAAATGCCATGGCAACGAAGGCATACAAAATTGATAAATTGCATAACCATTCAAATACGACATCGACAAACACAAGTCTAGTTATCTGCAAGAATAGTTTAAATAAACCGTTGAATTAGAGGTCAAAGTTAAAAGTGGTTTTTGCTAAAAATAGGGTACCTACCCTAAGCGCATAGGTAATAGAATCTGCAAATAATGAGTTTGGGAGAAACCCTAACCTAACAAAATCTAAATATAGTCGGTTTAAAAAGAAGTCCCAAGTATCTACTCCTACCTATTAAAATCTAAAAATACTTAGCAACTACGGTTTGAGGAAAAACTATACCTACCTTACTAAAATTTTCTATTCCAGATACGGAAAATCATACGGAAGGGCCGCCGACGACTGTATGGCTGACTTCTCGGACAACCAACGAGGTTTGAGACGTAAAGCCGACTACAACAGAAGCTATGCGAGATCCAGAAGCGCTCCCAAAATGGAAACCATTCACTCCCGAGACGAAATACGACGCGACCTGAGCCGCTTTAGGGAAATTAACAAGTACAAAGGTAGGCTGAACTGCTGAGAGTTCTGATAGTTTCTGTCGCCAAGCTGTACTGAGCAAACATCACTGTGTTCCAGTTTGAAGGGCAATGTTTCCAGATTAATTACAGGGCAAAGATAAATCTATACTAATATTATAAAGCTGAAGAGTTTGTTTGTTTGTATGTTTGTTTGAACGCAAGGATCTCTGGAACTACTGGTCCGAATTGAACGATTCTTTCTTTGTAGGATAGTCCATTTATCGAGGAAGGCTATTTAACATTACGCTACTATCAACAGGAGCCGTGCAGGAATGAAAAATGTAACAAAAACGGGAAAAACATTAGTTTTTTGAGAGCTTTCGTTGCGTGACAGCATGTCATATTTTAAAGGTTGCGTCATTAGAACCTCAACATCAACATCAACAGCCCACTAAACGTTCCCACTGCTGGGACTCGGGGCCTTCTCTCGCAAGGAGAGAGTTAAGGCCATAATCCACCACGCTGGCCCAGAGCGGGTTGGCGGATGACACATGACTTCGAAACATACATTAGAACCTAAAGTAACCGAATTTGTTCAAAATTTGAATTGGTACGATCGATTTTCGATAGACGGCGCAGCAACGCGCGCGCGTTCAGCTAGTCATCCTATGTCTCGGTGACGAGCGCAGTACCTACAGTCCTTGGTAATGATTTGGACTTTTCATGTTTCAATGGCTGTGTGACACCATAGAATAGATAATATAGATAGAACGGACACTCCCCACCCCCCGCCAATTTCAAGCTTCCTCCCCCTCGCGGCCGCGAGGCGGACTCAACGAAGGGTTATTATATCGGACGATAATTTTCTATGAGAATACGACCATGATGCTGTATTATTTAACAAAATGGTACCAAATTTTTCGTCTATTATACGAAACAAGAATAAGAGATTTTTAATTTCATAAGAATTTCTAAAAAGATTGAATCATTTTTATAAACTGTGTTAAGCTATTCTGGTTAGAATTACGCGCCAACACTGAAGTCCTGTGACTATAATGAAATACGTGATATGTGGAGTGATTAAGTAATATATTGTCAGAATAAAGTTTTCTCTTTGGGTAAGTGTACTTAACTAAAAATCAATTCGTACATGGTACCTTTATTATCTCCTATTTTGTTTTAAATCTTCTCCCTTCTGATTGTTGATGAAAGTTATATTTACCTACATTAAAGATCGAACACTATTCCATAAAATAATTTAGTAACCCTAGATGACACGCACACATGCGTAAATGTGTTCGAACGACATATGCGTAGTTGTGTGAGTGTAGGTATGTCGACTTCACCGTTTGTTTGGAGTTTAGGCCGAGTGTCCGGGGTGTGGTGACACTCTGACACTGTGCTGTTATGTGCAGGCATGGCGCTTACTATGAGACATACATATGTCCTGCTCGTTCCGTCACTTTCCGTTATGTTCTACACTTTTCCAGGTAGGTAGGTTAGGTATACATCACAGCATGAACATAAGCAGCCCATTAAACGTTTCCACTGCTAGAATTCGGGGCCTTCTGCTTCTCTCACAACGAGGATCAAAGCCATAATATATTTATTGTTACGTTGATCCAGTGCGAGTTGGTGGATGACGTATGACGTCGAAAGATTCTAGGAACACGCCGTTTTCCTTGCGATGTTTTCCTTCACCGTCATTAATGAGACAAACTTGTACCTACATCTGCACTTAGAAACATATTCACAGGTACAGGCGGGAATCGAACCTACGACCTCACGGTTCTGAATCTCACGTTCTATCCAGCAAATATTTACACGAAATTATCAACAAAGTTATTTCAAAAACTCAGGTTCCATTGATAGCGCAAGTGTGTCATGTCTAAGGGAATTGGAAAGGGTAGGTAACTGCACAGCACATAGCACTGTATATCATATTAGCTAAAGACCGAATCCTTTTCCTACAATGAACTTATTATAGCGGCTGGGACCATCTAAGTATTTTAAGCCACTATAGAGCAAGAGAACACGACGGCCACACGCCACACCTTCGTTATTTTATAAAAGCTTAAGTTTTTCTCGGCTTCTATAGACGTACCTAATAATGACCAGCGACTATGGAGTTTAGGTTCTTCCGCAGATACCAGGTAGTAAAGGTGTAGGTATAAAATGATACCCTCTAGTTTCGTCAAAGTAAAGACCTCAATTTTTTATATTTTATTCCGGATAACTTTCAAAATCTCGTCATCCATTGCCGGCCACTTTAGACAGTTGCTACCCCTTGCCAGAACCCCTAAACTGTAATAAATAATTACACCGGCACACAAAAAAAGTTGTCTGTACTCTGGACCGGACCCACCTACGGGCATGTATTTCGATGGTAGTGAATACGAATTTGAAGGCCTGCATGCAATGAAAAATGCATAAAACCCACAAAATGCGAAAAACTACATTCATACTCAAAAATGGAGGGTGACCGGGCCTAACGGACTTCAAATTCGGATTCAGCGGGTCGAACTACATGCCCGTAGGTGGGTCCGATCCAGATTCCAGAGTAGATACAGACTACAGACAACTTTTTTTTGTGTGCCGGTTTTTTATTTTATTTATTTACTGCATTTTAAGGGATGTCTGACAAGGGGTAACTGTCAAAAGTGTCCGGCAAAGGATGACGAGATTTTGAAAGTTATCCCGAATAAAATATAGAAAAAATGAGATTTACCTATACTTTGACGAAACTAGGGTAAGTATCATTTTTTACACCTTCAATATCTGCGGAAGTAGCCACAACCCAAACTCCATAGTCGCTAGTCATTCTTACGGAGACTAGACATCCACAGAAAAACTTATAGCTTTTATAAAATAACGAAGGTCAGGCCGTCGTGAGCTCTGGGGCTGCTAGGGCTTAGTTGGTAGTGAGTCTGCCTGCGAAGACGTAGGTTGTGGGTTCGATTCCCACCCAGTTCCAATATTTGTGTGATGAATACAAATATTTATTTTATGGCTGGGTATTTCTAATTGTAGTAGGTAAGTAGATTTAATGTGGTATTTACAATATGGCTATGTAATAAATTACATAAGTATTATTTCAGCTATCTGGGTCCCATAGCTCAAGCTTTGTTCAATATGGAGCTAGATGGTGTAGAATTTGAAAATTACCAATAAAAACGGATGCTCTCTCTCTCTTTTAAGTAAGGACTCTATGTGGGAAACATTGTTAAGTATATTTATAAACCACGGTATCTTAAATAAGCAAAATAAGCAATGGATGTACCTATCTACGAGTACCTACTATGGAGATTGCTGTTATAATATTTAAGTATATATACAACTATATATATATAGGTGTATATATCTACTAAAACCCGAATACTGTTTCAGAGAACACAATATCGCCAGAATTCCCGCCAATAGCGGGCTACACCGGCCACATTCCCCGCATCAAAGGCTCCGAAGCGTCGCTCAGCCAACGATACCACTGCGCGGCCAAACGAGGCCTCGAACTCATACGAATGGAAAAAGACCAGAGGGAGGAACTACAAAACGCAAGCTCCAACATAAAGGCCATACTAAAGAACGACCACAAGAAATACTCGTATTGGAACTGGGGATAGCATACAGGCAGAAGGATGTTCTTCACAAAATGTAGATGAGCATTCTTCTATAAACAACGATTGGAACAAACAGTATTTTTCGCGATTTTAAGGACTTGGAGATTGAACGAAATATTTGCTAGAGACGATCAGAATTTTTAAATTAAGAACACAAATTACTGGCAGGTTAGACTAAGTGCAATTGTAGATATTTGTAATAAATAAACGCATAGGCAAGTTTTTCGTAACGTCCAATCATCTTACACCTTAATGCCCAGGCCCGCCGTAAGCACGCGTGCAAGGCGTGCACAGCACGCGGGCGGCACGCTCAGGGGGGCGGCAAATCGAGGGATTAATCACGCAATTCAAAATTAAAAGGTCTCAAATTATGATTTACAATGCTACGATCTACCATGTTCAAGCAAAGGCTAACTTATTTAGCTGTAGTTTCAACTACCTACTACTTCGTTAACCCGCTACTTCATTCGCGTACACATGTGTTGTGGGCGTATTAGTAGGATATAAAAGCATTTTTAACAGCCTAGCCCGTTTATTTCGTCAGCAATTTCGTCAAACAGCTAGGCAAATAACCCGGATCGCTGACAAGGCCAGTTTTAGTACTACTTAAAGATTGTTAACGGCGCCCCCTTTCTTTATAAACGCGTAGGAGGAAGGGGCGCCGCGCCGCAAGTGAACTTTGTGTACGGCGCTCTGGGCGGTCGTCCTACCTTAGCTTTACCCTAACGCCGTTACTGATATTTGATATGTAATTACTTGCCTAGCCTGTTCATTTCATTTAGATTCACTGTCTGCCTCCTAATGCCGAAACTCCCTAATCTGTCAAAATGGCGACGGCGTACAACAAATTCGAAATGTATTTTTTCTATCTTACCCCTTTTTTGTGGTGGATTTTGTGGGGTGTGGTTACACCACCTGGAAGAGACGGTCGGATTATGTCGGACTCGATATCATGGGTGGCCATGGTGTCTCTACTGACTAGAACCTCAACGGGGTTCCATTTTTTCCGCTGACGACGGGAACGCAGGGCTGCTATCGCATTCTTCCGCGAAACCGCGGCTTGCCCTTCTCTGGGCTCTCCTATGGGGTACAACCCCGTCACTGACGCACATGAACCCAGGATACGACGCGACCACCTCGGGAACCAACTAGTAAATGGGTGCCAGGCGCCCCCGCGTCTTTTGATCCCCTGCAGCCCCACCGCGTTTGCCACCTAACGTTGCCGCCCCCCGTCAAGGCTATGGCGCGCTAGGTGAGCGGCTTACCCTAATACTAACTGTGCTCTCCTGCTGCAGAACCCACAACCACGATGCCCACCCTCCAACATTGTAGCCCACCCTGAGGTGGGCTACTATGCGCACCAGCGCAACTGATTGCGCTGGTGCGCATACACCGTACAACTTACATGGCCGCATCGGCGCCAGCTTAGAGGCAAGGCCTGCACGAGCGGCCCCCCTCGAGATTTCTCTTAGCTTCACTGTGGAAGACCAAGCCACGACTACTGAGCCCTCCACTTCGTCAATGCGAGAACTCTTCGGGAGGGTTTCGAAATTAACCTAACCTAATTTACGAGGTCCGAGTCACGGCGTCACGTCTCGCATTCGACCAACCTTGGCTTACCTTGCTGGGCTGGCCTGGCCTCACTGGGGGACGGAATCCACGCATTTAGCTCCAGTGATGCGCCGGAAACCAGCGGCGCGTCACTGTCTCGTCACCGATGCACCTGAACCCAGGATACGCCGGAGACCTACCAGTAAGTGAGTGTCAGACGCCCCCTCATCTGGACACCCCTGGTCTTCCGACGGGTCAGGTCTGTGGTCCCGGCGCTTACCACTTTTCGGTTGCAGTGGATAAGAACAGCGGTGCACCGCAATAATGACAGTCCTCTTTCCCTGCAGCCCCACCGCATTCGTCATCTAACGGTTGTGACACTGTCAAGGCCGTGGCAGGCAGGGCGAACAGTGCAGTGTAATTCTGACCATCCTCTCCCGCCGTGGCCTCCACCTCACAGCCACGATGCCCACCCCTAACCGTGCACCGTGCAACCCAAGACCGCGAAAAACATCAAAATCGGTTTGATGTTTTTTTTTTTAATTTAAAGTTTCCTTGCAGAGGTTTTAGCTATGTTTGGTTAATATCGATTCAAGATAGCCGCCACAAAATAGCAGATTTTTTTTTTTCACTGCTCCCCTCATTCCCTCCATATGGGTATCAAATGAAAGGGCTTGACTAGTAGAATACTGTACAAATTTCAAATCCAAGGTGATTTACATGATCTAGTGAATTCTAGTACCACCTTGTACTTTTTTCTCTCGGAATGCTCGTAGCTCAAAAAGTGACATCGTTTCATGGTTGATGTTCCAAAGACACGAACGAAGAGATTTGACTCTACTTTTGTGATAAGAACGTCTAGGCTGTGGAATACGTTGCCTGAGTGGGTTTTCCCAGATGTATTTTTTTTTTCAATTACATTACAATCTTTGTGTCTTCAAATCGATAGTGAATCGGTTTTTTTCTAGGTAAACACGCTCCATCGTAGACCGCATCGTCAGTTAACATCAGGTGAGATGGCGGTTAAGTGTAAACATATAAAAGTTAAAAAAAAGGTACCTAGTCAGGAGTTAATTGAAATTTTTCAAATTTTGTTTTGTTATTGAGAAAACTTAGAGTAAGTAGTCATGGGGCGGCATAATCGGTATTGCACGCGGGCGACGAAACAGCTAGCGGCGCCCCTGTTAATGCCAAAAGGTTTCCGGAACAAATTGAATTCTGACACGCTATTAACTGATATCCAAAGATTTCTGTTCGATTTCATTTCTTTTTAATGGACCTAGCATCGTGAGCAGCCCACTAAATGTTTCCACTGCTGAGACTTGGGGCCTTCTTTCGCAAGGTGAGAGTCGGCCATAATCAAGCACGCTGACCCAGTATTTACGGGTTGGTGGATGACACATGATCTCGGAAGATTCTAGGTACATGTCGGTTTCTCCACGATGTTTTCCTTCACCGTTGTTAATTTAGCGGCATTACGCACATGACTTCGAAAAGACAGTGGTACGCGTGGGTTTTGAACCTGGGCCTCGGTATCGGCAGTCGCTTTTCTCTCGTCTAGAACTACAGCTGTTCTCGATCGGTAACATCGATCTTGCCAAATGAACCTGGTAATCGGCTTCTTCTCCTTAACGAACCTTTGGGTTGGCGCCAAAGCTACAGAATAAATGCCATGCAACTTTGTAAATGGTTCCAAAGTATTCAGCATTGTAAAATTGCATTTCGATTAGTTTTTAAAAAATTAATTGATAAAATATCAGCTATCGAAACGACAACAAAGCCTTATTTCAAGAATTTTATCAGATTTGGATTTACGTCATAATAGTAAAAGGTTCAATTTATTGCAACAAACTTAATATCAGTTCAACGGCTTGAATAGTGCCATTAAAGAATTCGCGTCATCACTCTTGCTACCTTCCGTGTGGCGTTACAATCGCATTACTGCCTGATTTCAGACAGCTCTTGGTTAAAAACGTGTAGTTGCAAACATTTTTGTCAAAAGACTTGAGTGATGGCGCAAACTCTTTTTTGACTTCTTGTTTCTTTTACGTTTCCAAAACATAAAAGGCCCGTTTTACCAACTGAGAAAGACCCTATAATGTAACAGACTATAAAAAAAATTACATAAAAATAAAAATACATATTTTTATTTGAATATGTAATAGTAACCTGGATGGCCGAGCTTTGTTCGGTATTTCATTGCTTGAAAACACGAATAAAACTACATTTCCTAAAAATGAAACCATTGATCGACTTATCGCCCTCAAAACCCCCTGCGTACATTTAATGAATTACAAAGTTGGAGTCATTTCCGAGACCACAATTCTATACATGCATACCCTGCATACTAAGTTGGAGCCATTTCAGAGATTCAGATTCTATATTATATAACATAATACATACAAGAACTGCTCGTTTAAAGGTAGATAGAAAGATAATAGAACATATCAATTGAGTGTATTTCTGTAATGGTAAAACGGGATCTTTTAGTTATGTATTGAAGACTATATTAAAATTGATCCTAATTTCTAAGGATTTGCTTTTAGGAATAGGTTTTCCATAGTTTAACATGCACAATGCAAATGTAAAAAGAAACCTTTTCATTCGTCAATTTCTTAGAAAATAGGTTTTAGATTTAAACGGTATTCAAAGAGTATTTCCAACATACTTCCAATTTGCTAATACCTCGTCTGTTGCGTATTCTATCCTAAAAATATAGAGATATATTTCTAACCTTAATGTGGAATGGAAACATTATTTTAAAATAAAATATTTATTATCATCAAAATATTGCTTGTTTTATTTTATTCGTTAATATAACTTACGACACGTATTGTTAATTATTATTTTACTTAGCTTACAGCTAAATTTATAATATATACATATCAATTTGAAGTGAAAATACTGTAAATTAATTTGGCTTGGTTATATACATTTAATTGACTTTTCCCGAATTATTATCTAAACATCAACTCTGTATAAAAAGTAAATAAAATCTAACATACATAGAGAACAATTTTAAGAGATACTTCAACAAATGAATAGTTTTTTTATAGTAACTAAAATAATCTTAACACATTTAACTCAACTTAACAGGGTTAGATTGGCCTGCTAAATTTGAGGTTAGGGTTTGCACAATATAGGTACGAATTATCAAATAACAATATTAAAATGTTGGTAAAAAAATCTGAAAAGTAGCGATCAATTTAACTAGCTCCTGATACAGCACCGTACTTTTGTAATAACCTTAGTTTCAATGAGAATAAAAGTGTTATAACTGAATAGATAACGCAAGTATTCGCAATGTTACGCTAACGCATGTAAATAAATGCCTTTCACATCCACCATGACTTTTGTTCTAATTATCCATAAATTCGCCCGTGTTACACGGCGAATACTTTATCACTATTTTATTCGTTCTTGGGTCACATAACTATGGAAATGTAACGAAAGTGTCGTTAACATTGCAACTGTGGGTATCCCTGTTTATTGTACGAAACACCCTGTATTTAATTTTTTTAAATGCCATATTAAAAGCTATTTCGTAACTTCTTCTAATTAAAAAGTAACATTTTCAAAACTATTTCATAAGTTCTTTTACACCCTGTATTTAATTGAAAAAAAGACATTTCATTAACTGTTATAAGTCCTTTCAACTAACAAATAGGGTAGAGGCACATTGGTAAGGCACACAATTAGTTTTAACATAAATCTAGCTTTACCTAAGAAAATATTCTTAGATCAAGGTTTCACCTTATTAGCAACCTAAATGCATTATATTTAATGAAACAATCTTTTACAGGTAAAATATTGTAGAGTCAAGGTCAAAATCCACCACGCTGATTAAGCGCTGCTTGAAGGATAAACGCAATCCTTGAAACATGGTATTTTTGGGACATGTCTGTTTCCGAAAAAAATTGCAAATGTACAAATTCTCATCACAACTGGTTTTAACGGCAACGAAAACAGTGTACTAATCTAAAACCCGACATGTTCCATGAAATGTATTCTTCGAGAACATGTGTTATCTACCAACCCGCACTTGGCCAACGTTGTGCATTATGCCTTCTCTACATTCGCACGCGAAGTGACGCACTAGCCGTGAAATTTGCGTATTGTTTCATGCTTTTGTTTCACGAAACATGAGCGAAATGATTTCGCAGATTGTTCGATGTTCCAAACTCGTGTAGATAGGACATGAGAATTTGATATCACTTTGTAATAATATACTCGTATGTTGCTCTGACATTATCTCGCTAAAGAATCAACACCATCGTTAATCATCTACCTAGGGTAATGTTACGCTAGAGCATGTTGTAGTTTTGAGTTTGTTTTTTACAGAATATAGACCCCGATAGCAAAGTAACAAAACTTGACAAGAGGATAAAAGGTAATGAACCAAATGCAAACATTTCGGATATCAATAATTTTTAAAAGAAATCATTTTTTTTCGACAATAATTACGAAACTCTGAAATTAGTTTTACGATATCGCCGTCCTTGTTACGCTTCACTGAAGTTACAAGAGACAACGATATTACTTTCAGCATGGTTTCAGTTTATAGTTATGTAAAATTACAATTTTATCGTCAAATTATTTATTTTTAGAATGTTTTTTTCTTTCAATAAGGATTTATTATATATGCTTATATATAAGCTCAGTCACTCTCACATCCCTCTCACATCCATAACATTTATGCTACACTTAGCATAAAAGAGGCCAATAATATGACAGTACAAAAAGTTTAAACACAATTTGTATTGTATTAGCTAGTATTCATCTCTACCATCTTACCCGTTCGCTCATCCACCCCATCAACTATGATAGGAACCTCATCGACATCATCGTCCACAGGTTTACTAACCTCTTTAATATCTAGTTTTTTATCACTGGCCAGTTCTAGCATTAAGGTTTCTAGTTTTTGAGCTTTTCTAGTTTCGTTGTGAGTTATTAGCGCGCAGAGATGCTCGGTGAGTAATTCTTTTTTCTCTTTTTCTTTTTGGAGATGGAGTTTGGCTTGTAGAAACTCTTTTTCCACTTTTAGGTAGTTCTTTCTGTAACGGATAAATGAAATATGTTGAATTATGCTATAAGCAGTGCGTTTTACTGTGTCTGAGTACTCTATAATATATCCATCATTATTTTTAGTAGTGAGTCCTAATTCTTGGCAGAGTCTGCCTGGGGAAGGACCACACCTTTGCCAGTTATTCTACCCCCAAGCAGTAATGTGCAAACATTACGGTGTTCCGGTTTGAAGGGCAATGTTGCCAGAGAAATTACAGGGCTTAGAGATATAACAACTTAGATCTCTGGGTGGCAAGCGCAGTGCAGTGCTAGGTAATGATTTGGATTCTTCATGTTCCAATAGCTGCGTGTCACTGTGCTGTTATGTGGCATGCATATTGCTTACCATCAGGCACATGTCCAGCTCGTCTCGTCACTCTTTATAGAAAAAAAAAAATTTGGTATCATACCCACAGTTAATTCAAACAGGGAAACTGAATGAAATAAGCTGAAATCAAACGAAAACAAGAAAATATTTGCAACTATGGGAGAAATATTTTTCAAGAGTTCAATTGTTTTTCTTATTTGAAAAATGTTCAATGTGCCAAAGAATGCTGGAATATACAATAAAAAATAAATGGTATGCAATATGCAACCGGGAGTATGGTTATTAGGCATTTTTAGGTATCTCTTTTTAAAGTATACTATTACTTAGAGTTTGAATACACTGTTACAGTATGTAAGGCTAAACATAAACTGATTATCAAACTTACAATATAATTTTTACAATTTTGCAGTTAGTGTTAGATGCATAATGACACTTACTCAGCTTCAGAATATGTGAGGCACGCCTGGTCTATCTTCTTTCTGAGCACATTCACGTCTAGCGAGAACTGTCCGTCCAACACCTGTAGTTCTTTCTTGATTTTCTCAAGTTTCATAACCTCTTCCTCTGTCTGCCGTGTCCTGGAATTTGAGAAAAATATTTTCAACACAAATTTCAGAGAAGATTTTTGTGTTTTCCTCTACTACATATAATAGAAATATGTATGTAGAATGTACATGGAATATAAATATATGTACATATATTCAATGTAATAAATATTGTCTCTTTTATTTCTTGATGTATGAATATAATACGGTGTTTGACAATGTTTAAAATATAGCATAATTTATGATCATCCTATCAGATAACACATTAAATAAACATATTTCACTCTATTTTGGAATATATAGTGTGTATCTTTTGTATAATACGCCAATGAAAATTGTACAAATACTGAATTATAATCTGCGACGTAAACGCTGTTTCTAGTCACGTGACGCGCGTGACGTCACCTGCCCGTAAATATTCAATCTACAGCAAACGGTTTCTTTGAGAACACTGCTTTGTTTACTGGCAGGTGACGTCACGCGGGTCACGTGACCAGAAACAGCGTTTTTGGCGGGGTTTTTGAACTTTTTACTTTAAACATTTATTTTTAATGGTAAAACAGTGAATCTTGCGGAAATATTCATGTAGTATGGTATATTGTGTAATCAAAAATCATTTAAACGGTTTTACAAATTTAGTCAAATACCGTATTGATGTATATGAAACATAATTTTGTATAGAGTATAGGGGAATTTTGTGGATCTTATCTGATTAGTGTTGTGAGGAATGTTCAAATATATTTATTTTATGTATTTATACCTATTTACAAAATTCATTGTCTCTAAAAATGTATTTCCTTTTGAAGAATACTGTATTTATGACTCCAACTTTTCTGTTATTTGACAATAATACAATAAATTACAATTGAACTTTGACGAATGAAAACTGAACTGAAAACTGAATAAAATAAATTAATACAAACCATATTGTTTTAGTAATCAAATGCAAGAATTTATTGACCATTATTTATTTATTTTTTATGACATTATTTTAAAATACAAACACACATTTTCATTTGTGAAATTCTACACTTACTCTTAGCAATTGATAAATATCAGCAACGAGCCAGTCATGAGATATGATTGATAACACTGATAACATCGAAGATTGTATTCTATTGATGATTCTAACTTGTATCGTAAGGTTATTTTATGACTCACATAAAGTTGCTTGTTCTTAGTTTTGAAAGGGAATGTCCGGAAATGTTCAAGTTTGTTTTAAAATAATGCCTAAATAAATTTATCTGAGTTCCGTTCATTTTTGGAGAAATTTCAAATTTTGTCTTCATGTCTGGGGTCCAAATCAAATCCAAAATTTACATAATTTGATTGTGATTTCATAAGATGATAAGTAAAACAAAACAAAATATTACTTCAGTTAAACTAAACTAATCAACAAATAATTTGCCCTTAACTGATTAAAATGTGGCCATAACGGTTACCACATTCTGATGCGAAATAGCAACAGTTTACTTTTATTCCAAGAACAAACGACAAGGCCACCCGTTTACTCCCTGAGTCTGTATATTCTTAAAGGGTCTTTTTAGCATCTATACCAAAAAGTTTAGGGTGAGGGTGATATAATTAATGAGTAGGTACTTAATCTTACCTATCAGCTAAAGCTTTGGACAGCATTTCTTTCCTCTTCTTATTTTGTTCTTCCATCAGCTTCTGCTTGAGCTGAAGCTCCGCCAATTTGGCCCTGTGTGACGCTAGCTCATCCTCCGTCAAGTCAACACCTCGCACAATATCCGGAGTCACTACAGAGTCCTTTCTCATTATTATATCATTACTATAATTACTAAATACATCTTCTATTACTGTGTCCTCTGAATTATCAGACTGGTTTTCATCTTCAGTAGGCTCTATAATACTTACGTCATTATGATCATCATGTTTTAAATTCTCTATTGATTCATTTGTATTTTTATGACCAATTTCATTGTTGTTTTCGATTACATCTGTTGGTGTTTTGAGGCTAAGACGACATTTTTCAAAAGCCATCTCATCTATAGGGTCATCAGGTATTGGTTTTCGAAGGGTTATGTTTTTTAGTTCGAACTGTCTGTTCTTTGCCTGGCCAAATGATGCTGTTTTGATGAAGGTTGGTGGATCCGGTAGGGGTGGCTGTGGTAGTACTGAAAATAAATTAAAAGATATAATTTTTATCATGGTTCCTCTTAAGTTCTTAATATTTTTTGGTATTTCTATCATATCAATGCTGTTTTTCCATTATATTACAATACATTATAAACAAGGTCAACTAAACTTTTGATGAGCATTTTATTTCAACAAGCCTGAAATGGGATATTTCATAACAGAAATGATTACTAATATAATGTAGGAATGCATTATTAAGTTTTTTTAATGGTATGATTTTGACCTTTTCAAATGCACTTGAGTGATATCAATATATACCTACTTTGTATGTAATCATAACTATTTAAACAAAGTAGGTATTGCATACTTTCCAAATGCAATGTTCCCCCAATTTTGATATTTTTTTAAATTAAAATGAAATAGAACTAGGTAGTACAATACAAAAAAATAAGACTAATATTGACTAAAATATTGACGCACACACATTAACAAAATACATACAACCACAACAATACCAGTAGGCTTTGAGATTTAAAAAAAGCAGTTAAAATGTATTTCCTGACTCGCAGTGATGCAACTCTGCAACAAACAAGTGCCATTTGCATTCTGATTACATCATGAACTACAACTAGTTAGATCACCAATAGCAAAAAACATAATAACAAATGCTGTAAGGCCATCATTTCCATATTCAGGGTAATAGCACATTAACATAGTGGCAAAGTTTACTGAACATAAAACATATTTTGTCTACATCATAATACATTAGTTCTTATTTATTTAATTATAGCATCCCATCAAACCTAACTGGGGATGGACTTGCTGCCCCTGTCCCATAATAAAGTAATACAATAAACTGACGGTTACGGTCCGTTTGGACTGATTGTTATATTGTACTAAAACCGTAATGAACAAATCTCAAAATGACCTTTTTCCAAAATGACTGAATTTCAAAATGTCTTTGATGTGTAATGTCCGATAATCAAAATGTCTGACGGGACATGTACAATCGGGTGCAACTTCAGTACTTCATGCTAGATTATGTTATAATCTTTAGCAGATAGACCAGAAAACTATCATTGTTTTATCAAAGTACCATCACCAAAAATGTCCTGCTGTTCTGTTCTCAACATATTTTCTGCCAATTAGCGTCGCAGTATCTTGCAGTGCTAGTTAATGATTTAGACTCTTAATGTTCCAATAGATGTGTGTCACTGTGCTATTATGTGGCAGGCATTTTGCTTACCATCAGGCACATGTCCTGCCGCCTCGTCGGTCTGTACCAGGGGTAACTTATTTTGTCTGCTGCCCACTTTGAGAATTAAATTATTTTTTGACGTCCCGATTTTTTCATAAGCTTAATAACCACTATCATTTCAAATTCAATTAATTAGTCATTGTGAGCTATATTAGTGGATGTTCAAAATTCATACTTATTAATTCATAATACTATTTATATTTGGATCAGATTTAGTTAGTATCATTAAATTTTCTTCAGATTTCATCCAGCTCATCATGTTTATGTTAACCTTAAGAATAGAATTTGTTTTTTTGTTTAAAAACATAATATTATTTCATTTTTAAAATAAAATAAGCTTTTAAAATTAAAATGTTACTAACTGTACTTCAAGTTGATAGTTTTATTTCTGGCATTCTAGAATAAGTACATTTTGAAATTCAATCATTATGGGAAAAGGTCATTTTGAGATTTGTTAATTACAGCTTTAGTACAATATAACATTCAGTTCAAACGGACCGCAACCAAACTGACATGCTACTGATGAAGAAAATGTGTCAAAACCATAGCCTAGTAAAGTTGTTTTTTTTTATGGGATAAAGAGACAGAATGAGCAAAATGTAGGACTGATGATAAACAACACACCTGCTCATCACAAAGTGCAGCTATTTAATGCAATTACTGCCTAATATTGCACTGGGCTCATCATCAACCCTAGATAATAAATATAGATAAGCCTACTTAGTTATTTCTGTTTAAAACATTGCCCATCCAGTAATTTTCGCACATTACTGCTTGGTAGTAGAATAACTTGCAAAGGTGTGGGGTATAAAAGCTAAAAGTGGTGGACTTTGCAAAGAGTCCTAGCACTACAAACCTTAGAAATAGAACGTAATGACGTAGGCACTAAGATAAACAGAGAGCACTAAAAAATATAAACAAAGCGATTTACTAACGTTATACAGATCACTGTGAACTAATATTAGTCAGATAACTAAGATCTAAGTTATTTTAGTTAATGGGTTTCATACAGTTGTTGAATGAATAGCCGCTGGGGGAAACCGTGAGAAATCAAGTACGTAAGATTACCGTTGCTTGGCCGACTTCCACCAGATTTTATCCGTTCTAAGTCCTCATCACTGAAACCCGTAAAAGTAGACATTTTTAGTACACAATTATAGTTAGGACACTTGTAGTCACATATAGTTGGAATCGTGTAGTTCTAGTTTCTGGGAATTTTGGATCACTTTTGTTTTGAATATCAAATGTTCAAATTCGTAATTTACGACGTGGTTGACGTTTCTCGTTCCTTTTTTATTTTAACCATAACAATAACAGTCAAAGTCAAATGACGAAATGTCACAACAGAGTCCTTTTTACCTTTTTGAAAAAAAAACGATAAATAGCGGAAACAAAGATTAGGCATCCCTAGAAGAACATAAATTTGCTAATTAATTTGTGTGCACAAGCCAGCGAGCAACACGGAAGGGAGTAGGCATACACAGCGTTTCCCCTCTGTCAAAGTACAAGTCCGCGTGGACCATGGAGTTTGATAATATACTGTGGCGTGAGGGCGGGGCTAGATTTGTGACTGGTGCTTTATTTTTTATGTGTTAGTGATTTCGTTGTGTGAGTATGATCGGCAATGGATCGGTACAGGTATGTTTTGTAATTTGTATGTAATAGTGCGGCTTTGCGCTAGTGTGCAACTTCCCCTCCCGCAAGAAATGACAGAAAGATTTGAACAATATATTTTAGCTAAGGCTACTTTCTTCCGTGTTGCTCGCTGGCACAAGCATTCTCATTTTTGCCTGTGTCCATCGATATTTTATTTTTGAAGTGAAAACTTCTGTAGGCGCGCTTAAACAGATATTTCGTGGGCTGTGAATTGGATTCTAGCGTCACGCTCGGGTATGATAAGAAATCTTAGAGTAAACTCGGGACCATGGCTATTGGCCATTTAGAAATGCGTCAGCCAATGCTGACTGGAAGCTGAAAGGGCGTGGCCTCGGCATCATGCCATGGCCATCTAGAAATGCATCAGCCAAAAGGAAATTCTGACGCATTTCTAGATGCTAGATGGCCATGCCATGATACCCAGGCCACGCCCTCCGGTTACACCCGTGTGTGTAACCCGTGTGTGTGTGGTTACATCCAAGGTAAGCTATCAAATTCTGAGTTATATAAGTTTTCACTTCTATCGGCAGTTCCTATGACTGCCAATTTTTTTGTATTGCCTGTTCGGAACCTGCAGGTCTACTACGAAGTCCGATAAACGATATATCGGCCGAACTTATGGACGTTTCTTACCACGATACACAATCAGTCGGTTGATCGCATCGGGCGTTTCGTTCATTTCGAATTCCGACCGACATAGATTTGTCAGTTTTTGTGTCGTAAACCTTACTCCGAAAGCATTTAATTACCTTACCGATTACTCAGACACCTGTCGGTTGGATCCGATTTTTCGGTGCTTGTTTTTGTAGTAGACTAGCAGGCCTACTACGAATTCCGATAAACGATATATCGGCCGAACTTATGGACTTGTCCTACCTCGAAAGACAATCTGTCGGTTGATAGGATCAGCCGTTTCGTTCGATTCGACCCTCATCGGACCTAAGTCTATAACTTCCGACCGAGATCTATCGATCTGACTGTTTTTCGTGGAAGGCTACAATCCGATTCAGCTGTCGGTCGGATCCGATTATTCGGAGTTTGTTTTCGTAGTAGACCTGCTGCTGAGAGTTCTCGTCTTCTCGTCTCTACTTAGTCTCTTTTAGTCTGTGCTCTGTATGATCTGTATCTCTAAAATCTCTATCTCTCAATCCTCAATCTCTCTATTTAGTCTGTGGAGAAAATAAAAAAGCTACGGCTTCGGCGGCATTTGCGTTTGTTTTTGCAGAGGTTATAATAACAGGAATTTCAGTATTTCTCTTCTTTGCGTCGTAAATTAGAAGGTAATCTTACAGCATTTATTAATTAACTTTGTATCTATTTGTTTGTTTGCTAAATGTATTGTAATATTTCAGAAACAAACCTCGAAAATGGCGGCGGCTATGCCTATCAACCCTAAACCCTTCTTGAACAGTCTCACCGGCAAATCTGTACTTGTAAAATTGAAATGGGGCCACGAATACAAAGGTCTTTTAGTATCAGCTGATGGGTACATGAATCTACAACTTGCAAACACCGAAGAGATTGTTGATGGAAATTGTACAGGTTAGAAAATGGGTTTTTGGGTATTTTACCAAATTTTCAAAATTATTATCTTATATGTGGCATCATGTATTCTGTCCTAGGCTGGACGTGCTTGCGACTGGCTGTAGATTTGTTAATTTCCGGACATTAATTGGTCTAAGGATAGTTGAAATGTGTCCTGTATGTAGGGTTGCCATCTCTACAGTTTGGAAATCAGGACAAGACTCGTGGAAACCCCGGATTTTCCTGACTTTAGAGCCCAAAACCCGGACATGTCAACAGGATTTTTTACACATAACTTTCTTACCTCGTTTTTACATTGAGACCTCCCCTCCCTAACATACGATTTTTCAACCAGATGTATTAAACTTGGACTACAGATGAAGTCCGGTCCGGACGCTCCCCGGACGCCCTCTAAACTAGGACAAATCCGGGGAAATCCGGACGGATGGCAACCCTACCTGTATGTAGCTCTGGCTAGGTTTGTTGCAAAGCTCACATGTATTCTCAGAAGAAGTATCTATTGTATGAAGAGGTTTTCTAAACGTTGAGCAGCTTGTCCAAAATCTGTACATTTGCAAGGTTTTGCATTCTTATTCAGATTCGGTCCCTTTTATTCATTGTATCTCTTATGTACTAATTATGAAATTTAAAACTTAATTTATCAACAGTACTATCTCAAATTCTACTGTACAGAGATTGATTTGACCTTTTGTAGGATCGTTTAGACCACTGATTGTGAACTCTATTCTATAGTAAGAAATACAGATCATCAGTATCGAAATCGATTTTATTGTTAATAAATGGTGGAAATATTTATTTCGAAAGCAAATGACTGGCTAGTGCCTCAGTTGGTAATAAGTCTTTTCTTTTTGTTTTTTTTTAATAAAGAGTGACGAGACAAGCAGGACATGTGCCTGATGGTAAGCAACATGCCTGCCACATAACAGCACAGTTATATGCAGCTATTGGAACATGAAGAGCCATAATCATTACCTATCACCGCACTGTGCTCTTCACCCAGAGATCTAAGTTGTTATATCTCTTAGCCCTGTAATTTCTCTGGAAACATTGCCCTCCAAACCGGAACACAGTAATGTTTGCACATTACTGCTTGGCGGTAGAATAATTGACAAAGGTGTGGTACTTCCCCAGGCGGACTCTGCTAAGAGTCCTACCACTACAAAAAGTCTACTAGTGAAGCTATAGACTGGGTCCGATTCCCTCACCCAGGTCAAATGTTTGTGTGATGTACACAAATGTATATTCTTTCTAGGTGTTTCTATATTTTTTTTTTGTTCTTTATAATTCACTAGCTGAACGCGCGCGCGTTGCTACGCCATCTATCGAAAATTGGGCATACCAATTCAAATTTTAAACAAATTTGGTTAGTTTAAGTGCTAATGGCGCAACCTTTAAAATATGACATTATGCTATTGTGAATGTAGTTAAGCTTCCTAAAGTACGCTAAAAGTATTATGACATAGGCTGTCACGGAACGAAAGCTCTCAAAAAGCAATATTTTTTCCCGGTTTTCTTATATTTTTCATTCATGCTCGGCTCCTGTTGATAGTATCGTAATGTAAAATAGCCTATAGCCTTCCTCAATAAATGGACTATCCTACAAACAAAGAATCTTTCAATTCAGGCCAGTAGTTCCAGAGATCCTTGCGTTCAAACAAACAAACATACGAACAAACTCTTCAGCTTTATAATATTAGTATAGATCTGCAATCGACAATATTGTCATAATCAGATTTTGGCATATTTCATGGTGGGAGGCTTATGCTTCAGCAAGCATTGCCAATAGTACATATAAATTGTTCACTCTCGTATGTCGAGATCCAAGATATGCCACTTCTTTAATCGTACAATCTCTGTATCTCTGTTTAATAGATCCCTTGATAGGGTATTTATATGTTTTGTGAGTCTCCTTGTACTTTGTAGAGTAGTTCTTCGCTTCTTGCAGGACAGTTGGTACTTGTACATAATCATGTATTTCTGTGTTGCGAGCAAACCATGGTGCATTACATATTGTTCTTAGTACAATGTTTTGGAACCGATGTAGGATTTCTATATTGGAATTGCTTGCAGAGCCCCACAGTTCGATGCCATATGACCAGATTGGCTTTATAAATAAGTGTGTGTTTTAAAATATAAGTGTATATAAGTGTTTCTATATTATGTATTTAATTATATAAATATTTTATCAGCTATTTGTCTCCCATAGTCTAGCTTTACTTAATTTAGAGCTAGTTGGTGTAGATAAAAAGAAAACAGAGTTTTTATTTGAAAAGTTTTCTTTTGTGTTACAGGAAATCTCGGAGAAGTTTTAATTAGGTGTAACAATGTACTGTATGTAAGAGGGGCAGAGGAAGAAGATGAAGAAGGAGAAATGAAAGAATAGATAATTTTAGAATTAAAATTATTGCCTAAGAAGTTTTTTTCTGTAACAGTTTTTGTAAATTATCATAAAACATGTAAAACCTCATTGAAGTCTCCACAAACATTATTGTAACAATTGCAGTGGAATTGCTGAGTGTACTGTCAAATATCATTGATTTGGCACAACCTTTAAAGTACCATTTTTGGTAGTAATACCAATGATAATCTACTATGCGGTAATCAAAGATTCCAATAGTTAAGGTTTATATTATAAGGATTTGGTAAGATATTATTGTTTTCATTTCCTACTTGCCTTTTTCTTTACACTACCATAGAATTTTGTTATAATTAGTGTTAGTAGGTGTTAAGTTACGGCTGGTCTAGTCGGGAGAACGGCGACTGCCGATCCGGAGACCCCGGGTTCAAACCCCACACGCACCACTGTCTTTTCGAAGTCATGTGCGTAATGCCGCTAACTTAAAACGGTGAAAGAAAACATCGTGAGGAACTTCAACTTCTTTTGTGTTTGGCTTCTGTATGCGGCATGACCACAACTTCGCCAGTGTCTTGTGTGTCGTTGGTGGGCCACTGTTCTCAGGGTTGATCGGTGTATTTGCAGTGCTATGCTGGTAGGCCTTTGTTCGGTTGACTTCTTGTAGTTTAGTTAGTGTGTGTAGGTTAGTATTTAACTACTGTAAAGGACAAACACATGACGTCACAATATAAATATACATAGAGATAACTAGGTAAATATTAATAACAAAATAGCAGAATATAATAATACAAATATTTACAACTTAATATTATTAATTTTTATGAATTTATTGAGGGTATATACAAAGGGTGAATATACTAGGGACAGTAGGTTGGAAAAGGATACGGGACGAGGAAGGTCATTTGGAATCATGTCATATAAGGAGCCACGACTTTTCTTGCATTCAAAGAAAATATGGTCTGTTGTGCCTTCAGCCAACCCGCACTCGCACAAGGAATGGTCACAAACTCTTATTTTGGCCAGGAACACTGGAGTACAAGCAAAGCCCAACCGTAGGCGGCAGATGGTAGATGTAGATAGATAGATAGATAGATAAACTCTTTATTGCACTTACATAACAAAGAAAAATACAGAAAAAAAACTTATAATAAAGTAGCAATTGGCGACCTTATCGCTGAGAGCGATTTCTTCCAGGCAACCATAGGATGGTAACAAATAAATCAATCAATAATGGAAGACGGGGAGTACAATTAGGAGTACTAACAATTTATAATAACAAACAACTAATTTAAAAAACAACAATATATATAAATATTATATATATATTGATTTCACATCCTAATACACAAATAATTTCATAATAATAGACTAATAGATAAATAATTAATAATAACATGTTCAACGAATTAAAACATTTAAAGATAAATAGATTACAATTTCATAACGATTTTAAGGAGAATAATGACTTTAACTAGCTGATGACTGCAACAAGTAGAACTCTTTAACTTGGTTCTAAAAACAGCAAGAGAAGGAGCTTGTCTAATGTTGACGGGCAAGGCGTTCCACAACTGGACAGCTTGGAAAGCAAATGACTTGCCATAAAAAGTTTCGCTGCGCGCCGGCGGTGTTTCAAGGAACAAGTTATATTTTGACCTGAGCGGTAGACCATGTGCATTGCTCCAAAAAGTGAAAAGTTTTTTTAAATACCGCGGAAAAGAGGGGTTAAATAATACGCTATAGAGAAAAGACAAAATATGAGCATTCCGACGAAAGCGAATAGGGAGCCACTTGAGCTGTATACGAAATTGAGATACATGATCATACTTGCGTAAACCAAATATAAATCTTATACAATAATTTTGGAGACGCTCAAGTTTATCTAGCTGATCTTCTTTGAGGTCAAGAAAGCAGACGTCTGCGTAGTCCAGGATGGGGAGAAGAAGAGATTGTGCAAGCGCAATTTTAGTAGCAGTGGGTAAAAAATTACGTAATCGTGTGGAACGATGTAACTTGCTTGTTGAAGTTCTTAAATTTGAAAAACCAGGGTTTCGGAGGGATGGAATGTTGGATTTGACCGTAGAATTTCCCTTTTGTCATCTTGGACCTCTGCCACTCAGAGTTCCAGGAGTCAAGGAGTTGGGAGTGACAAACAGAGGACAGGTCATGGGAGAATATGTGGAAATGGTCTTTGTTGCCATGGGCAGTAGCTTGCTTGGCATGGAAATCTGCATTTTCATTCCCAGGGATACCTGCATGCCCTGGTATCCAGGCCAAAGTTATCTGAAAGCCTAGTTTATGGCACTTGTAAAGTTCTTCCTTGATTTTTAATATGGAGGGGAATTTTGACTTAGCTTTAAACTGGTTGGTTAATATAGCTTGCAAAGTGCTCCTTGAGTCTGAGAGAATGATGGTTCTACCAATAGAGTGAGATTTGACATAACATATGGCCTCAAGTATCGCGATCGCTTCTCCCGTGAAAACAGAGGCCAGTGAAGGACACTTGTACCTTAACACAATGTTATATCTAGGGATCCACACAGCAGCACCTACATCTCCATCCTGATGTAATTTAGAAGCGTCAGTAAAGACAGGGAGCCAGTCTTTCCACTTCTTGTGGATAATTTCATGAAGTTCTTTACTGGGATTTGCTGTGTCTTTATTGATGCCCAGACTTAGGATTATAGATGGTTGGTATGTTAATGCTTCATAACTGGTAGTGAATAAGGGATTGGTGAGGAATTTTGCTATGGGGAAAGGGAGGAGTGAGTGTTTGATATAGCTCTGGAGAATGCATGAAAGGTTAATTTGCATTCTTATATCATGCTGTTGTGTCAAGCTATGGAGTTTTTGGATTTTGGACAGCAAAGGGTGGTCAGAATATTGAATGAGTTTACTATAGAACCTGTCAGCTAAAAATTGTCTTCTCAGGTGTAAAGGGGGGTCACCTGATTCTACTTGGATAGCGTTCGTAGGGGAGGTTTTCATTGCCCCTAATACAATTCGAAGGCATTTGGCTTATGTGAGTTTATTGAGGGCAGATTTATTTCCAGGCTCCAGCAGGAATGCTCCATAGTCCAAGTGGCTACGAATGATGGAATTGTATAGAAGTTTCTGAGAAAAGGGATGGGAGCCCCACCATACGCCAGAGAGAGAGCGGAGGATATTAAGGTTCTTTTCACATTTGGATGCAACATAATCTGAATGTGGGACACCAGTTAGTTTAGTATCTAGCAGAAGGCCTAAAAATTTTACACAATTTTTCTGTGGGATTTGTTCATTGTTGCATCTTAGGTTTAGATCTGGAATGGTTCTTTTACGGGTGAAAATTATGGATTTACTTTTGGTGGGAGAGATGCCTAATCCAATATCATTTAGATGGTCTTCTAGGTAAAAGAGGGCTTGATTTAGGGAGTTTTCAGCTTGTTCGACAGATTTGCCAGTGATATACAGAGCAATATCATCAGCATATTGTAAAATATTGCAGAATGGATTTACGGTGAGTTCTAAATCGGCTGTGTACAGACCATACAGAGGGGGACTTAGGACTGAACCTTGGGGGAGGCCCCTCCATACCTTCCTAGACATGGGTATGTCATTTTGGTTTTTGATGAGGATGGTTCTCTCCATCAAAAAGCAGTTAATGAACCGTACCATCTTCTCAGAAACACTCAGCTGTAACAATTTAGTTCTGAGTTTTGGAAGCTGGACATGATCGTAGGCAGATGCGATGTCTAGGAATACAGCCACAAGATACTGTTTCTCTTTTATTGCGATGCGGATATCTGTGGTGAGTATACTGAGACTATCCATTGTACTCAAGCCTTTCCTGAAGCCAAATTGTGTTTGTGGGAGTAGTCTATTTTTTTCAATGTACCATTCTAATCTGTTCTTGATGAGGATTTCTGTTATCTTTGCAGCTACACAGGAGAGGGCAATTGGGCGTCGGGAATTGGGATATGAAGGGTCCTTTCCCGGTTTAGGGATTGGGAGTATTGTTTGGGTTTTCCAAGAGTCTGGGATATATCCTTGATCAAAGAATATGTTTATTAGATTTAGGAAGTATTGTTTCATGTTGTCATTGGCTTTAGTAATAAAAGAATAAGGCATACCATCTACTCCAGGGGCGGAGTCAGTCAACCCATCTAGAGCCAAGTGCAGCTCTTCCAGCGAAAATGGGATGTCAAAATGTGAAGAGTTATGGGGATGTGATAAGATGGGAGGGTTAGGATTCTGACGCACATAAGGAGGAGCTAGCTTGTCAGCAAATGATTCTAACCACGAGTATGGATCGTTAGAGGAGGGGTTGTTGTCGCTATATGATCCTCTGAACTTCCGGATTTGTTTCCATACAATATTTGTTGGTGTTGTTGGTGATAATCCTTTGCAAAAATTTAACCAGCCCTGTTTCTTTTTTGCTGAGAGTCATTTTCTGCATTTTGCAGCTGTCTTTTTGTAATTGAGAAAATTTTCTATGGTCATATGATGGTTATAGTTGGTTTCAGATCTTTTGCGTTCACGAATCGCTTCAGTGCATTCAGAATCCCACCAGGGAGGGGAAAGGAGATTGTTTCTAGTCTTCTTCAGAGGAATAGACTCATCTGCAGAAGATAGTATAGCGCTAACAAGTTGGTCATAACATACCAAAGGGTTTTCCTCTATAGGGTTTGGCAGATTTGCCATTTTTTGCTCCATGTGGGTGGAGTAGATATCCCATTTTGCCCCAGAGAGCCTATATTTAAGGAGGGGGGTAGGTGGAGGAGGATGTGAGACCCTGAGTCCTAAAGAAACCAAAATGGGGAAATGATCACTTCCTCTGGTAAGAGGGAGGACCTGCCAAGATAGGGAGGGAAGCAGACCAGGAGAGCATAGAGTTAGATCCACTGCTGATTTAGGATTTTGCGTGGGTAGTACTCTTCGAGTAGGGGTGCCATCATTCCCTATGCATAAATTAACCTCATCCAGTGCTTCAAACAGTAGTCTACCAAAAGAATCACTGTGGTAGGAACCCCAGGAGGTGTGGTGGGCATTGAAGTCTCCCATAACCACGACTGGAGGGGGGACAGAGGATATAATTAATAGGATGTCAGGAATGAGTTGTGGTGTGGGATGAGGGATGTAAAAGGATATAAAGGAGGAATTAAATGCACGTACGGCGACGGCATTTATTTCGGGGCTATGAGGGGGAAGGGGAAGTTGGGAGAATATCTGAGTCTGTTTAATGAATAATGCACAGCCAGCTGTTCCGTCCTGGCGATCGCTCCGAAGACATGAAAATCCCGGGACTCGATACCGAGTTCCAGGGACAAACCACGTCTCCGACACAGCCATCAGGACGGGGCTGTATTTATTGATGAGGTGGGTGAGTTCAGGAAGCTTCCGGCGGAGGCTCCTGCTGTTCCATTGGATTATGGTGCATAGATCCATGGTGATGTGTTAGTGATGTGAGTTGGGAAATCATGTGGGCAACGTTGGACGGTAACTGATTGGGGTCTTGTGATATCATACTAATGATGATTGTGAGGAGTTGTGTGAGGAGTTGTTGAGTGTTGAGAGTAGGGGGTTGGGACTGGGACTGGGCCAGCTCGAGAGAATAACCGTTATGAAGTGTGGATGGACCCTGAGCTATGATGGATTGGTGGGCGATTCTGTCATAGGATTTTCCAAGGAGCGGCTTTGGGTGGGAATTGTGAATGATTGTTTTCCTGTAGGACTGGGAGGATTGTGATGGATTGAATGGGGGGAGAGGAGTCGGCTGTGGTGAAGCTTGAGTATGGGCAACAGGTATGCTTCCAGCAACTTGGTTAAATCTTCTGCTAACTTTTGGGGTTTGATTGGATGCCTCCTGATAAGAGATGCCGTCTCTGGACATTTTGATTTTAATTTCTCGTTGTCTGTTCTGCTCGGGGCAGGCCCTGCTAGTGGAGAAATGGTGCTCAGAGCAGTATAGGCATGTAGCCTCTGTCTCTTGCACCACACAATCGTCTCCACTATGGGGTTGAGTACAGCGGAAGCATTTAGGCTGTGAACGACATTGACTTTTAATATGCCCAAATCGGAGGCAATTCATGCACTGAATAGTAGGGTATTGGTATGCCTCTACATTCAGGGATGAGTAAAACGAGAAGATCTTAGATGGCAGTTGTTGTGCTCTAAATGTTAGGACAACTGTTTGGGTAGGAATCCAATTGATGACATTATCCACTTTGGTTTTACGATTTAACCGCCTTGCCTTCAGAACATATCCGTTACCGGGTACTTTGACTGAGGTTACAAAGTCTTCCATAGACCACTCTACTGGGACACCCCTGACTAAACCCATTCGAGTAACATTGTAGGTTGGGATCATTGCTTCGTATTTTCCAATTTGAAGGATGGGATTGTTTAGGAAATTGTTGGCGGCAGCAGCGTTCTTAAATTCGATGGAAATTTTATTCCTACCCACTTTCTTCACCCCATCTTGGCAGACATGATCGATTTTGTTGGTGTGGAGAAATTTGCCGAATTTCATTGGCCTAATAACTGCGCCTATGGTTGGGTCGGGCTCTGTTCTGGATACATGAACTAGGTACGGTCCGGAATCAATGCTTTCATATTGTTGTATACCTAATATGGACATAGCAGGGTGTATGTATACTTGCTGAATAGACGCGGACGTAGTCTCTGAATTCATACCGGACTTCTTTACGGGTGCGGATCGGGCTGGCACAGATGCTAGGTGTCTTTTCAGAGGATTTGGGGTCAAAATTTCCGTTTCCATATTATTAGTTGGATCGGGAGGGTCGGGAGGTTCAGGCGACGGGAAAACGTTCTCCATTTTCCCTGCCTACTACTCGCTACTAAAATATAAGGGACTTACCCAATAAATTCCAATAAATTATACACAAATACAATAAACAAATACAAACACGTGTAGGGGTTATGGCTAGACATGTGTAAGTCCCCATCGTGAGGAAACCGACATGTACCTAGAATCTTTCGAAGTCATGTGTCATCCACCAACCCGCACTGGGCCAGCGTGGTAGATTATGGCCTTAATTCTCTCCTTGCGAGAGAAGGCCCCGAGTCCCAGCAGTGGGAACGTTTAGTGGGCTGTAGATGATGTTGATGAGGTGTTAACAGAGTGGTAGCAGAGACTAGGCAAGACTGTGTTGGTTACACCAGTAGCAAAATGGACAAAAATCACGAACCTTGACTGTTTTAGTACTGAGACAAATGGCTTAGTAAGACATTATGCCAGGCCTGGGTGGCTAGAACGATTCACAATGACGAGGACGTGGGTTCGAATCCCGCGCGGACCTCTTGTTTTTTCCAAGTGCGCTATTATAGTTCAAGTTTGTCATCACCACTGGCTTTGAGATGATGGCGAGGAAATAGGTATATTCTTAGAATCTTATGAAGTATTCTGCCAATCAGCACAAGGTGAGTTATGGCCTTGACTGATTTCTTGTGAGAGGCTCTGGAGTCTCAGTAAATGCTCCCAATTTAGTGTGTAATTTGTGATAAGGCCTGTTTTCATTTTGATTAATGCAACTGCGAGTAGTGCAGGTGCTGAGTGATTAGTAGCAAACACGTGTGGACACCAATTGATTATTGCAAGTGCATAGTAATCAGTCGCGACTACTCAAACGCAATCGCACTCGCACTAATCAAAATGCAAACCGGCCTTTAAGCAACACCAAGGGTAAAATCCAATGGATGTCAAGTAGGTATCTTTTGAACTACATATCGCAGCTTGTTTTATACCGACGGTGAAGAAGGCTATTGATGATGGTGATAGATAATTTTAAATTATATGATTGACCTCATTGACATGATACAACTTTGGATTGTGTTGTGTAAAGGGATTTCCAAAACCACTTGCAGAGATAACTGGCAAATCCTAGTTCCTACCACGTCAGTACCTTTTTTTAAAATAAACAGTGACAAGACGAGCAGGACATCTGCCTGGTGGTAAGCAACATGCCTGTCACATAACTGTAGTGACACGCAGCTTGGAGTGTTGGAGTCTAGATCATTAGGTACCTAGCACTGCACTGCGCTCCTCACCCAGAGACCTAAGATGTAATTTCTCTGGAAACAATGCCCTTCAAACCGGAACACAGTAATGTTTGCACATTACTGCTTGGCGGTAGAATAACTGGCAAAGGTGTGGTACTTCCCCAGGCGGACTCTGCTCCGAAGAGAGAGAAGAGTCCGCCACTACTATAGTTCTCGCAGAATAAAAGGTCAGTTTAGACATTTCAGAAAGAACATTTTTAACTTGAAACGAAATTGATAGAAGCAATAAAATAATTATGTACATAAAAAGTGTATTCAAAAAATTTTATTTTTATGGTGCGTTAAAAAAGACATTATTACTGCAAGTATTTCACAAAAGCCAAAACCGGCCTTTTATTTTTATAAATGTATAGGTGTAGACAGAAGAAGTACAGTAATGTCACAGTCTATTAAATCATGCAGTCGACTAAATCGACGAAAGCCGTCTAGACGGGGTGAGACGCGGGAAGCGCGCTCCTGCATAGCCTACATTACAATGTTAGTATTGCAGGAGCGCGGCTCAGGGCTGACGTCTTCTGTATGCTTTATTTTGGTGCCACGTTTTTAAATTGCGACAACCCTGGTAGGGTTGTCGCAATTTAAAGGTGGTCTCTAGCCATTATCGGCGTTTCTCCCAAGATCAAAGGCGATGAACTACTTGAGTAGGTATTTCTTTATACTGTGGTAATGTCATAATACATCAAATCCCTTTTAGTTATAGTATAAATGGAAGGAATTGCTTCCCGAGGGCAGAAGTTGAGTGTTGGAGTAGTATAAGCATGGACGTATAAAAAAAGTCAGAAGCCTCGCTGAAACAAAAACTGTCTATAGAGTCGGCCACATTTGCACGTGTAATAATGACCCACACTGATGTGTGTGTGTGTGTCTGTAGCGCACACGTGCATATTATGTGGCCGACTCTAGACACAGTTTTTATTTTAGCGAGACTACGTCCGACTTTTTATACGTATAAGTATAAGCTATACTTTCATAAACAAAAAAACGATATTTTTTGGTATAGTACTTATTTATTATTTTACCATATTTACAGTAATCTGTAGTCACAACATATACAATCGCACAATCATGTACATTCATAAACGCAAGTTTCTAGAGTACAAGCGTCAAAGTAAACTCACGTTTAGGTAAAACAGTATTTAACTTATTATAAGACTATTTTGTATACAAAGTTATACAACACACATTACAACAAAAGTATTACTTAAAAGTTAAAAAGGTGATGATTGTTTAGATTTAAAGTATCCACAATTCAATACCTACATGTAATCTCTCTGTGTAGGAAGACAAGTGTCATTATTTTTGTCTAATCGATCCATGCCATAAAAATATAGAAATACTTATTCCATCAAAATAAGGTTCATAATTAAATTAATAAATGTGGGTTCTTCAGAGCATTACTGAACACATGACAAATGTTCCAAGGGCCATCACAAATTGATTAGCCTTTACATCTTAGACCTCGGTTCTTACAGAAAGAATAAAAAAAATGTCGTCTGTATCAAAATGTTGATAGCAGATTATGACTCTGATAATTATGATAATTTGATCAACATAAGTAACTTCCTCAGCGATTGATGAATTAAGACAGATCATTTAAAAATGTATTTAAAACTATATAAGTATTATATCAGCTATCTGGCCGCCATCACACAAGCTTTGCTTAGTTTGGGGTCAGATGGTGTTGTGTGTGAATTGTCCACCAATATTTATTTATTTATTTAACTATTTTTTTAAATCGACAATGAATACTTTTTCTTCTAGATAAAGCATCAAGCGAGATAGCGGTCAAGCGCCAACCTAATAAAACAGTTTTATGAATACGAACGAAACATTATTAACTAAAAAACGAGTAACCTTCACAGAGAATGTTAAGGTTAATAGTCCATTATCTTCACAACATCACCTCTAATAAATGCAAACATTTAAATCTGGTGCTGACAAACATCTCTCGATTATAATACCCTAGGCTTAAGTTTAGGATTTTAATAAATTCTAAGACATTGGAGTTTCTTTAATACCGACATATCGGGTCCTCTCCTTCATACATCAATACGTGCCAGTGAGAGGACGACAGTATGGTCACTCCTCACGTGGTTACAATTACACAGAAAATATACTCACACACAAATATTTTTAATATCATATTTGCAAGATAATTTACCAATGAGAAGATGGAAGATTTGTTAAAATTTAGAAATTCGAGTTACAAAAATTAAACACTTTTTTATATTGCATTGAAACTAGTGCTATATTTGTTTTTGAGCACACCACACAAGTGCATATTTATTGACATTTTACATACACATTTAATAAGTTCAGGACTCAATCATCAATTAACCCATTTTAATTTTAGTTATATGTATTTAATCACCTTATAATGGTATGATGAATTATTAAAAGATATATTGGTCTCAGTGGTTTAATTTACTATTGTATAAGATAGAGTGACGAGACGAGCAAGACGTCTACCGGATGGTAAGCAAGACGCTTTGCTCATATATGCACAGCACAGTGCCATAGAGCTCTTATTGTAATATCACGAATCAATGCCTAGCACTGTACTGTGTTTGTTCCTAACCCATATATTAGGTAAGATGAATTAACTTATTGTTGTGTAATATTTCTTTTAAAAAATATCCTTCTTTTCGCTTGCTACAGCCCAAAACGACATGATGAAATTGGCTGAAATATCTCTTCCGAGAGAATTTTTAGAATGCCGCGTACACACCGTTATCTAAATTCGATACACTGAGGTTAATTGAAAGTTTTTTTTAATAAGTGACTTATGGCGCAAAAAGAGCATAAAGGTCTTCGCCCACTTACCACTTATACGATACCGCATCACCCAACATAATATAAAATACACTTAAATATGGGCTTTATGTCATGCCCATTAAGATTATATTGGCAACACAAATTAGCAGACCGCTCGCTGACAGCTGTCTGCTAATTTATGTTGCCTACATAATTATGTAAATGCAAACATACCTTTTTCTACATTGTATGAGGAACATCTGAGTTTATATTTCAAGACACTTCAAACTATTTATCCGTAAGTTACCCAAAGACGTTATAATATACATAATTATTTATGTATTGTAATTATACGTAATATTATAAATATAAAAGTTTAAATGTTTGTTGAAAATTAACACTTTGGCTGCTGAAAACACATACGTTGTGTTTTATTTAGTGCAATGCGTATGCGGGCTAAACACCCCTGGCGTGTAAAGCTGTACTGCAATACACCGGTGCGGCGCAACACAAACATCTGTGTTTCAAAATTACGAAACGCCAGTGCGGCCGTACACCCTAGGTGTGTTATATCGTTTTTTTTTAATTAAAAAATGAGGTAAGTCATGCATGGTGTTTTCTGTTCACCTGATAGTATATACTGTACCTATATATGTACATAATACGAGACAATAACTCTAACGCCAGATTTTTTTTTTATAACGTAACGCCAAGCGTACAACATGCGAGGCGTGTTTGTTCGTTTTCATAATTACGTTGTTTTTAATCACGCCTTCATTTATATTTTTTGTTTATTTGACTAAGTTTATTGTTCAGTTTGGTTATTCGTAAAAGCGTTCTTTTTTATACTGACCATTATCTACGTTCTTGTTTTGATATCCATCAAAAGTGTATTATTGAGCCTGTAATCGTAACTTTTTTACAAGTTATCAAATCAAACTGATACATTGGAACTCAAGATTATAGTTTAAAACAGCACATAAACAAATTTTTATTCCGAAAAATTCAGTTCCTTTAGGAATATTCCTTTTATAATTTTACGCAGACGAATTTATCCACACGAATACGTACACATTATTAGTCGATTATTAACATTTAACAACACATTTCCCTCGATTATTTTACCAAACAATTTTATGACTATGTGTGTAAGTCAAAAGATTTTAGCATAATATTGTCGACGATACGATATGAGCTAGTTCATTGATGAGATAATCCAATAAAACACGCCACACACTCAAAATAAACTCGAGTTATTTTTTAATAATACTAGACTATTAAATATTTTTGGTTATAAAGTTATAATACTCACTAGGCAGTGTGTATTTTAACTTTATAACCAAAAAACAACAGTGCCAGTCCGGGAGTACCTACCGACAGAAGTGAAAACACAATTTATGTATAATGAGGTCTCAGTAACGATAACAGTGTAGCCAATTTAATTGTTTTTTTCTCAGTTAATAGAATGATCGACGCGGCTGAAAAACTTCCGAAAAAATGTGTGTAATATTTAAATTTTTCGATCACTTACTACATGTTTTTTCTACAATAAATTCTTTAAAAAAATTAGACAATGTGACAAAGAGTGCGGCGTGCCAACAATCCTCCGTTCGTTACCAACATGTTTTTATTCGTTTTTTAAATTAACACACAACACACTAGTAGAAATAAGCCGTGATCGCTACGAATCTTTTGTCCAGGTAGCTTTGTTCGACCTCCACCGATCCGCCCACTTCCTTCGCTAACGATAAGATCTGAAAACATAAAAAGGATTTTATTAAGTTTGGTTATTTATGGTTATTGGTTCTGGGGATCATAGTACAAGCTTTGCTTAGCCCCGCCACACTCGCATAGGCCGTCACGAGCCGTGTGCGAGTGGCAGTATTTAAAACCTATACTACCTAGACTACAGGCCCGTGGACAAAATTTATGGGTGAAATGAACCACCAGTAGACCTATGTAGGATGATAGAAGAGTATGATCATGAGTAGAACAGTTTGATCCAACTTGAGAAATAGTATATATACAACAATATCCAAGCGAGTATTAGCAGAGTCCGCCTGGGGAAGTACCAAACCTTTGCTAGTTATTCTATCGCCGAGCAGTAAAGTGCAAACATTACTGTGTTCCGGTTTAAAGGGCAATGTTTCCAGTGAAATTACAGGGCTTAGAGATATAATATCTTAGATCTCCGGATGACGAGCGCAGTGCAGTGCTAGGTAATGATTTGGACTCCTTATGATCCAATTGGTGCGTGTCGCTGTGCTGTTATGTGGCAGGCATGTTACTTACCACCACACACATGTCCTGCTCGTCTCGTCACTCTATACAAGGGGTCACCAATTAGTTTCGCTCGGGGTCTATTTTAAGAAAAGAAATGAACTTCGCGGATCACAAATTTCAATTTTTTTTTTATAAAAGTAGGTCATCATCATCATCATCAGCCGCAAGACGTCCACTGTTGGACGTAGGCCTCCCCCCTAGATTTCCACAACGAACGGTCCTGCGCAACCTGCAACCAGCGGTTTCCAGCGACCTTTGTGAGGTCATCTGTCCATCTAGTGGGAGGCCGTCCAACTCCGCGTCTTCCGGTTCGTGGTCGCCACTCGAGAACCTTTCTTCCCCATCGGTTGTCAGTTCTGCGAGCGATGTGGTCTGCCCATTGCCACTTCAGCTTAGCTACTCTTCGAGCTATGTCGGCTACTTTCGTTCTTTTGCGAATATCCTCATTCCGGATTCTGTCGCGCAAAGAGACTCCGAGCATCGCTCTCTCCATAGCTCGCTGTGTGACTTTGAGCTTTGTTATGAGGCCCACAGTTAAGGACCACGTCTCAGTTCCATAAGTCATCACTGGCAACACGCACTGATTGAAGACTTTCGTCTTCAAGCATTGGGGTATTTTGGACTCCAAGATGTGCCGTAGTTTCCCGAACGCTGCCCATCCGAGTTGGATCCTTCGCTGGACCTCTTTGTCGAAGTTGGATCTACCTAATTGGATCTTTTGACCCAGGAACAGGACCCAGGACAGAAAGGCGTGAGGCAGGGAGATGTTATATCTCCGAAACTGTTCACTGCCGCGCTGGAAGATGTTTTCAAGTTACTGGACTGGAACGGACATGGCATCAATATCAACGGCGAATGTATCACTCACCTTCGGTTTGCCGTTGTTGACGAATACGTAGACGTATTCGTCAACAACTTCGAGTGTGGTATTCCCAACATTAACCGGTACAGGTGAGACATGAACATTTGACATGACCTTCGTCTTGTACATATTCCTCCTCAAACCTACCTGTTGGGATACTCTACTGAGGTTTCTGAGCATTGCACCGAGGGCCTCCAGCGACTCCACCACAATGACTATGTCGTCGGCAAACCGAAGGTGAGTGATACATTCGCCGTTGATATTGATGCCATGTCCGTTCCAGTCCAGTAACTTGAAAACATCTTCCAGCGCGGCAGTGAACAGTTTCGGAGATATAACATCTCCCTGCCTCACGCCTTTCTGTAGCTGGATATGTTTTGTGCACTGGTCCTGTAATCGAACAGACATTGTGGCTTTGCTGTAAATACACTTCAACACTTCGATATAGCGATAGTCCATGCGGCATCGCTGGAGAGACTGAAGCACTGCCCAGGTCTCGATGGAATCGAAGGCTTTCTCATAGTCCACATACGCTATACATAGTGGCCGATTATACTCCTCGGTTTTCTGTATAATCTGCCGAAGCGTATGGATGTGGTCTATGGTACTATAGCCTTTTCGGAAACCGGCTTGTTCGGGTGGCTGGAAGTCGTCAAACCTGCGTGCGAGACGATTCGTGATTACCCTCGAAAACAACTTATAAACGTACTTATAAAAGTAGGTAATTACATAAATTCCAATGGTATTTATTTACTTATCAATGACAAAAGTGTCATTTTTGTTGCTGATTATGTCTGAAGTTTGGAGTATGTCAACAAAAAAATAGCGGGGTATATATTTTTTTCGGTCCTCATACAATGGGTCGGCGGTCCGGACAAGTACAGCGGTCTGCTATTTGGTGACCCCGGCTCTAAACTATATAGCAGCAGCTATATGCTCTATACTATAAAAAACAGAACTTGAAAAAAGAGACCTTCGGAGATGAAGTCCACATCAGTATTGGAATGACCTGTTAAAATATTGTTGGACCTTTCTGCAACAGATTGTAAATATGTGAAATATCTCGTAATTTGAGCTAATGTCTCACCTGATCCGGCCTGGTGTTTCTGGGCAGGTACAGCGAGATGGTGGGCGAGATGGTTCTGGCTGCGGCCATCAGCTCCGACGCCGGCCGAGGTTCCAGCATCGTCTCGATGTCGTACTGTGCGTTCTGGAATCACAACCGTGATATTTTTACTTTCCTTTCATATTTTTCATTATTGTTGACTTTGTTGCAGAGGTTTTTCTCTACAGTTTGTAGTACATTACGAAATCCAACAATAAATTACAATAATATCGAAAATTGTATCAACTCCCAAGTGAACCTTGCAACTTTGTGTACACCCGGCCGAGGTTCCAGTATCGTCTCTATGTCGTACTGTGCGTTCTGGAATTACAACTGTGAGCGTATATTCCCGGCACTGTGTGACATTTTTAGTTTATTTTCATATTTTTTAAAATTATTGTTGACATTGTTGCAGAGGATTTTTCTTAGCAGTTTATAGTACATTACGAAATACAATAATAAATTACATATACCGAAAATTGTATCAACTCCAAGTTTTTAACGTCACGTCATCCTTAGTTTCATTCTGATATAATATTGCAAACATGATTATTGTCTCTCTACTAGATTATACCTAGCTTGTTTTGTATAGATTACCCCTATTAACTCAAGCTTTGAAATGTCTGCTAAGTTACCCACGACACGGGCCCATAGCCTAGTGCGGGGCCATTGTTGTATTACTACTAGGTACTTACTGTAAACGCATTGTATGTACTTAATCTTTCTTCTGTACTAATAAAGTATTTAAATAACTGGGAAAAGAGACGACAAGTCATCTCTGATTGCACGATATAAAATCTTCATTAACTGCGTTACGTAGTCCTTGAACATAGCATTGCCCTAAGCCCTAAGCCTTAAGGTAACGTTTTCGAGTTTAGAAAATTTGTATCTTAACGCGGAAACAATAAGACTTACATTAGAGTAGTTAGGTCCTCCCCACGGCGGGCTAAGGAACACCATATCGGCATGCAGGGCTGGCGCTAGTTCGAAGAAGTCTCCCACTATGAACTTGATCCGGTCAGCGACCCCGTACACTTCCGCGTTGTGGCGCGCCATCTCTACTTTGACCGGGTCGATGTCTATTGCTATCACTGTGGAAGAAAATTTGAATTTTAATTGGATTAAGTTTTACCAAGCATAGCTAAGAAGCCAACTAATTCTCCTTTCTTCCGTTCGGGAGCTACGATGCCATAGACATACACACTCAAATACTCACACACATACACCCTAACCCAAAATGACAAAGGTCACGTCACCCTATAGTGAGCGAGTGGGGATTAAAAATGAAACGTTAAGTTAACCGATTCCGTGCGGGTGGCACCACAGGAACGCCTATCTTTTGTTTATGGAAGGTTGCACCTGCGAGCGAAAGTGCTATTATACTTTAAGCCCATAAAATCGGACAAATTAACGTTTATCAAATCTTCGAACACTTTTGTTTGAAGATTTTGAAGTTTGTGTTTATATTTGTCTCGCAGATCCTTTCTACAGTGCTAAAATCTGGTCATTGGGTAATTTCGTACACTTCAGGGATAGTAAACCTTTTCAAACCGAAAAAAAAAACTTGCAAACTTGAGTCACGAAATATTTGTTCGCCGCTAGGCGCAAAAGTTTGTCAAAAAGACCGCTGCAACGAATAGGTTGACTCTCGCGATTAGACCAGGACGTCTACTCTCTTTCTACGAAAAACGTAATTTCGAAATAAACTCGCAACTTTCCTACTCCGGTTCTGCTTTGATTCGCCCGATCGAACATTGTTTGACGTATGGTCTAAGCCTACTCTAATTAGATCATTTAAACGTCAAACTATGTTCGATCGGACGAAACGAAGCAGAACCGGGGGTCTACCGCCTAACGAAAAACGCTTTGACGCTTTGGCATTGCCGTCTCTTTCATTTCAAGCGAGAAGAAAAAAGACAGCAATGTGACAGCAAAGCATCAAAGCGTTTTTCGTTAGGCGGTAGAAGCGCCGGAGTAGGAAAGTCGCGGGTTTATTTCGATATTCCGTTATTCGTAGAAAGAGAGCAGACGTCCAGATGCCTCCGTGGTTAAGTATATTGACCTTGTTTGCTCGTGAACGCGAACTGTATGGTGTTCCCGCCGGCGCCGCAGAACGCATCGAGGACCGTGTCGTACGTGTATTTACGTGCGATGTGACGGGCCACGTTCTCGGGGGTCACGCTGAACCAGCTCTCGCGGTCGAGCTGGATTCCTTCGTCGAATCTGTTCATACAAGTATTTAATTAAAATAAAACTTAACTCAATAAAACACATAACATGTATGAGGCAACCACGAAGTGCCATTCCAAAGACTCGAACTAAGGGATTTGATTCCTCTTTTGTAATAGTAACGTTTACATCTAGACCGTGCAATGAGATGATTTTTTGCAAAGGATAGGTTGTTTTTTTCTCATTATATAGAATAATACTAAAACAAATTGTAGTGCCAAACATATTGCATGCCTCTTGAAAAAGCCAGTTGGTATGAGTCAACTTTAAAAAAAGTTTTGAATCATCTTTTCTCATTTGCAAACAGCAATAAGATTTTGTATTCATATAATCTTGGTGTTTTCAAATTGAGAGTGAATCGGTTGCATAGTTATAGCATATGGTTGCATATTGCTAGATAAGCACGCTCCATCGTAGACCGCGTCGTCGCTTAACATCAGCCGAGATTAGTCAAGAGCAAACCTATTACCTAATCGTTAATACTACTGGACGATTAATAAATAGGATAATGATAAAGTGACGATCTGTCTTGCAAACATTCGGAAAATAGAGACCATGGCACCACTAAGTTCGTCTGGGCGATTTTATAGAACTACCTAATCTTTACACAATGGTTTCGACATAAACGAATACGACAGCAGTGACACGGAGTCTAATGATTCTTTAGGATTAAAGATTATGTTTAGTAAACAGGTTTTGACGTAGCCACATCAAGATTCGTCGCAATCAAATCATTTATAGATTAGTGCCTTTGTAAATTAACAGAAACCCATTTTGGAGCGGAGATTTTTTTATAGTAACGAGACGAGCAGGACGATACCAGATACGGAAAATGTATACAGGTGAGAGCCGAGGATTGGGCTGAGTGCATGAGGGGTCTAATTTCAGCAATGGACCAGAATAGGCTGATGATGAAATAATCTAGTGTCATGTCATCTTAGAGGTTTCAGTGGGCCAACAGACCATAGTGAGTAGAGTGATGAAAGAGCATTTCATCATGTAACAAATCAATGAGTAGCCCAGTGAATTTGTGTATTATGTTGTAAAATGCCTGACATGTTACATACAACAGATGCGATCTGATCCACGACTCAAGACGTGTTCATGACAACTTTATAATTTCATGTCAGTAAAATGTGTATATGGATGATATTGCATCCTCTGTAATTCTGCCAGGACTGAGTTTAGTGGTACCATGTTTTGAAATTAATTGTTTCTTACAATGGCTCTAATTGATAATTTCAAGCTAAAGTTACTAAATACGGTCGCGACAGTGATTAAAATCTACGTAGGTACTTTTCTGAAATTTTGCCGTGTCTCAGTTTTATTTTAAATTGAAGTAGGTAGGTTTTAGTATTTTAACAGAAAATTTAATTATGCTTTATCAGCATCTACTGACAGCATGAAATTGGCCATTACGTTAAAAAGTAGTCTTACTTGTGGAACAGCGAGTGTCGTTTTTTCCAGTACTTCATCATCTTAGGGTCGTCCCGGAGTTCGATTGGAACATTCGAGAGCTCTTCTTCATCGAGTCTCGCGTACCGCCTCTGACGTCGGCGACGCTTCGTTAACTCCGAACTGGTCACTAAACACCACAATGACATTATCATTTCATACTCTAAATCCATTGACATAAAATTTTATTTTCCTTAACTTGGACAATTTGAATGAATAATCCAGTTGAAATGGGGAAAGTAAGCTGTAAGAATTTATTATTAAAAAAATAAATGAAAATTAACGCTATTGAAATATTTCGTTCAATTATAACAAGCAAAGTTTTTAACAAAATGTTTGATTATGTAGAAGATGTTAATCCGACTATTGATGGGTTTATTGATGACCGCAATTTATTAAACCTCAAGGTACATTAACTAATGAGCTATTAGATTTTGATAATTGAGAATTATTAATAATGTATTAGGAATGTACTACAGCAGGCCGTTGAACTATTAAACTTAATTTTTATTAGTTTAACAAATATCTAATATCTAAATAACATTAGGCCAAAGAAGAGTATATTAATTTGTTTGACCATATTAATTGGGAACTACCGGTAGACATGGTTGGTCCAGTTACACCCGCAATGGGCTGGACTGACCATAATTATCATGCGTAGTTATGCGTTAAAAATATGAATAGATTAAGCATATAATTAATTATCCATTAAAAATATGTACAAACATAAAAAAAAACAATAAGCTATAAATATCATAATAATAATTAATATTAATAATATTCCACCAATATTCATAACTTTTTTAGTTTTACCAAAGATAGGAATACCCAAAATCTCAATTGTGGATGGATGGACATGGATATGACCTCGTTTGCAGTTCAACAACTCATATAATTTATGAACAGATTTAAAAAACACATTGTGTCAATTTTACCTCCATTCTCGAAAGCTTCGTGTTTCTCATCTTGACTAGACTGATCGAAATCATCAGGCAAAGGAACTTCCGATGCATACACCGCTGCACTATCATCATCAATCACATCACTCTCAACTTTATTCTGTACATCATAGTTATCAAGATTGCTTGACTCAGTATCTGCACTTAAACTAGTGTTTACAATACTATCTATAGGGTTTGTACAATTTTCTGTAATAACTTTTTCAATAGATTTATGAGGATCATTGTTGTTTTGTGTACCATCTTCCATGCACACATTTTTTTCTGAAATTTCACTATCTATTTTAGCACTTTCACTTGGCCCTGCAGCTATAGATTCTGTTTTGTCCAGTTTTATTTCTATAGTAGCATTATTTACACCTATAGAATCACTTATATCTACATTCATATCTTCTCTTACACTTTCTGTTATAATTGTGTCTTTGAGATCATCACTCCTGAATTTTTCTGCTTTATCTGATTTCTCTTCACTAATATTATTATCTATGTCATTTTGTGCATTGATTGTGTGACTTTGATCTAATGCACTCAGAAGCCTGAGTGCTTCTGATCTGAAATCAGGGCAGTGTAACTCTTCATCTGTCTGCTTTTCTCTTTCGTCTTGTGAGTCTTTGTTCTGAAAATGTTTACATACAATAAGAGGTAATATAAGTATAGAGAACCCACATATTAGAAGAATAAGAAACAGTACTTAGTATGTTTAAATTTTGAGTGTTTGAAATGAACATTTCACTGTACTATACCAGTTATCATACTTAAAAATATGTTTACCTGTTCCATTGCATTTCCATCTTCATCGAAATAGGTTTTTCTTCCAAATCTCTTGGTGTTCTTGTACCTCGGGGGGCGAAGTCTCGCTCCTCGTTTTCTAAACACCATCTGGCCTTTAGGTATGTTGTTGTCTTCTATGGCAAAGCCCATCATTTCAAATGTTGCTTTTATTTTTTCTGAAGCGACCTCTTCATAGTCCATTTCGTGGCTAAAATTTGAGTTAATATTAAAATCAGTATTTATTAATAATAATATGAAGATTTTATCATTTTTACAAATTTCTAATTCTCACTAAACATGGTATGGTCCAATTTTATACAATTCATTTTTAAACTTATTAGATCCAGATACGCATCATCTATAAAATTCTTATTTGAATATTTTTTTGTTGTCAAAGTCAAAGTACTTTATTCATAAATGTACAATTTACATGTCAATAAATAAAAAATAAAAACAAAAGAAAGAGCATACCAATTGTATACATTTTCAAAGTTTGAAATGACTACTTTACTGTATTATAATAATTATTGTACAGAAAACTGTCAAGCATCATATGAGTATAATATATTTTTATAACAATTGTACTGACACATGTCAAATTTTTATATACATTTTTATAGGACTTTGCCATCACTCTCTAAAATTGTCTTGTAATTTTTGGTTCATTTAAAATTTAAACAAATAAATAATAACTTTGCAGGTATGGTGTGTGAACCATGCTTTTTAGGGTTCCGTAAAACGTAAAAACGGAACCCTTATAGATTCGTCATGTCTGTCTGTCTGTCTGTCCGTCCGTATGTCACAGCCACTTTTTGCCGAAACTATGAGAACTACACTATTGAAACTTGGTAAGTAGATGTATTCTGTGAACCGCATTAAGATTTCAACAGAAAAAAATTAAAAAAAAGAAAAATTAGGGTTGCCCCCCATACTGAGAACTGAAACTCAAAATTTTTTTTTTCATCAAACCTACACGTGTGGGGTGTCTATCGATAGGTCTTTAAAAATTATGTTGAGGTTTCTAAAATCATTTTCGTCTAGACTGAATAATTTGCGCGAGAGACACTTCCAAAGTGGTAAAATGTGTGTCCCCCCCCCCTCTAACTTCTAAAGTAAGAGAATGAAAAATCTAAAAAAAATATATAATGTACATTACTATGTAAACTACCAACGAAAATTAGTTTGAACTCGATCTGATGAGTAGTTTTTTTTTAGTACGTCATAAATACACTATTATTGAAACTTCGATCAAAGTTACAACGAACCAAAAGAACTATGTGTACTATGTATATAATGTTACTTGCTGCAACGGAACCCTTCATGGGCGAGTCCAACTCGCACTTGGCCACTTTATTTCATTTATTAATATATTCAAAATATAAACAAAGTTGTATACCAATAAGAATGTTAGAATTGGACTCTCATTACCCATTTCATAATATAAGAAAAACATAGGTTGATAATATCATTTTTATTTTAATTTTAAATAAATATTATAAAGCAGAAAAGCTTGTTTGTTTGTTTGAACGCTAGGATCTTGGGAACTACTGGTCCAAATTGAAAGATTCTTTCTCTGTTGAATAGACTATTTATCGAGGAATGCTATAGGCTATTTAACATTACGCTAAGTACTATCAACAGGAGCGGAGCATGAATGAAAAATGTAACAAAAACGGGGGAACTTATTGCTTTTTGAGAGCTTTTGTTGCGTGACAGCATGTGTCTAACTTAAAGTTTGCGTCACTATCACCTAAGGTAACCGAATTTGTTCAAAATTTGAATTGGTATGATCAATTTTCGATAGATGGCGTAGCAACGCGCGCACGGATCAGCTAGTTTTAAATAAAAGCTTAGGTTTGAGACATACCTTCTTTTCAAACTGACAGGCATTTCTTCAGGTGGTTCGTCGTCACCATCATCATAACTGTATGATGTAAAGTTAGTATTACTCTCAGACTGTTGAATATTCCTGCTACTTTCATTAACAACTGGGTCTTGCACTGTCTCTTTATCTTTTCTATCAACATCTTCCCCAGCTTCAGTCAACTCAGCAGTTTTATTATCATCAGCTATTAAAACATCGTTTTGTGTATCTTTATTAGCTTCATTTACTATCACATCATCTTTCAGTAAACTCTGTAGTAGCACTCCCACAGAATCAAGATATTTGTAAGACTTTTTCTTACCTCTTTTCTTCTGTTTTGGAGGCTCTGGTGTTTCTTGCAATTTTATATCTTCAACTTGAGCTTGTATCTCTATTACTGTAGGTAATTCTTGAGAATTTCCTTCGCTGTTCTCACAATCAATGTCCAAACATTTCTCTTGACTGTTTACAATTGGCTTTGTTGTTTCCTCAGGACTCATTACTTCAATGTTAATGGAAGGAAGTGTATCATTAATTTCTTGAGCATCATTTAATTCTTGATTATGTATTTCGATGTAATTCGCATAGTGCAAAGCATACTGTTCACCAAAATGCTTTTTCCACAGAAACTGCCAGTACTGGTCCGTATCCATGTCTTCTACAGATGTTTGCTCTTCAACATTAGCTATTCTAGTCTGATCATTAGACTGGTCATCTGATGTTGATGATGAGACACTATAGTCATCTGTTGGTGAGGACTCCGAGGTTACATGGCTCGAAGTGACATCATAGCTTGATAAGGTTATTTTTGTTACGTTTGTCATTGAATCAGTTGCAGCCAGGGTTCTAGGACTGACTATTCTTTCATGTTCAGAACATGACCTTCTTCGACTACAAGGCAACCATGATTCATCTTTATTATCATTTTTCTCAAATTTCTCAGCTTGATTTTGACTATGTCCTTTTTTATATGGATTGACTTTAGAATCGTAAGAAAACTTTCTTTCTCTAATGCTATCGTCTTCAGTTTTAGACTCGTTAAAGATCTGATCAACAGATCTTTGTTTAGGGATACTGCTATCATCAAGCATTAAATCATTATTGTCGTCTAAGTAAGATGGATTGATGTAGTTACTATATTTTTTGATCCACGAGGCCCATATAAGTCGCTCCCCATGTATAGCCCAGAACTTGTCCCATGTACCCTCGGAAAGGTAGTTTTCAGTGGAACTTGTGAAGTCTTGGTCCATGCGTTCGAGTTTGTCCGGAATGGTGTTCTCTGAATGGCAGTCTTGGTAAGTGAGGTCTGCCCCACTGTCACTGGGTTGCAGTGCGTGTGATGTGCCATGAATTTGGGCAGCATCATGTTCATCAGTGGAGCAACAGTTGTCAGTGTGAGATGCACTGCAGTAGCAGCTTGCACCTTCATCTTTCTGTGAATGTGAAACAATAAATATAAATAATTAAAAATATCAATTGAAGATAAAAACTAGAATTTCAAAGAATTCATGCTTTTTTATGTTAGTATGAATATTGTCTTTACCTCAGAATTTAACTTTTTAATACTTGTGCAGACTAAAGATTACATTTATTTTTAACTGAATATCAAAATTAAAACAGAAAATATAATAATTTAGAATTATACTTTATTAGAGATGCCTACTTCACATTTCACTTTGTATGAGGTGTCCAAGGAGAAGTGCACGTGAGATTCATTCTCCCAGCCCTGGGAACCAGTGTCTCGTAGTACCTCCATGTCACTCTCACTGCCATCTTCCTTATCTCCATAATATATTTTCACACCATCCCTGGAATCAGACCAACATTATTAGGAATGATTTTTATTATCTATCAGCAAAGTGTGCCTCTCAATCACAACAGTAAGGACCGTCTGTGGAAGAACAACATGCCAGTGATGAATAATAAGCAGAATACATGTTGTTCTATGAAAATACCTTTACTTACAGACCTCAACCCAAATTTTACTTTACCTTAACAAGTGTCTTAAATGTAGTGAATCTAAGTTTCGTGAAATGAAGCATGCAAAGTCCATGTTTTGCTTAGCATCAGACAAATCAGATGGAATTTGGATTGGCTTTTGTAGGTCATTTTTCAGTACTTTGCATACATGCTCCACCCTCATTTGTCAATCTTACATAGGTAGTGCCTCCTTGGTGTGAGAAACAGTTTGGTTACCTGATATACGCCCTGCTGCATAAACAGTACAAGAAATTTTCATCATCATATTCATCTTCACTATCGTTCAGGTTGAAATGGAACTCTGCTAGAGGTTCCCAGCGATGGTAATGGTCAAAATATTCCGACATTTTCACTGAACCTGATTTGAACTATTATGTCACAGCAGAGATATCAAAGCATAGCGTGTAGTCAATAATTATTCCGCGAACGCTTCCATTTTATTATGTTTTTACAACCTCTCCAAAAAATCGAAGATGGGACAAATTCGCTCGCGTTTTCAAGCGTTTTAATGTTTTTGACGTTCCGTCTTACGTAGTGTATGGATATCATATCACGATCAGTAAGTTTTATGTGATTTTGTAACATAGGTAACGAAACGTAAACATCTTTCACACTTGTGCAACTATTACAGTATTACACTATTAGTCGATTAAAAAAAAACAAGTCTATGGGAAGGAACGAACAAAAGGAATGGTCAAATTTTACCTATGGCAACAAAATTTATTTTGTTCGTTCTAAGTTATAAGAAATAAATCTTCTGCAGGTCGCACGTTATTGACTTCTCAGTTGTCACTGTCACGAGCACCTGTTCCTGTTTTGCGGAGTGTGTGTTTTGCTGTTTTGCAGGAATTATAAAAGTGGAAATATAGTGATTTTAATTACTTATCACGATAAATCGCAATGGGAAAGAAAAACAAAGAAGGCCTTGGACGGTCTCTGATAAAGGACAGATTTTCAAAAAATCGCAACAAAAAACATGTCGAGGACAATACAATGGTAATAATTTAAATTCAGGGTCGTTTTATTTATTTTGTAAGATTATATTTATGATTAATGTTAACGATTTATATACGTGGCTATAATAATCATTATATGTCACGATTACAGTGAGAATCCAATATACAATTTCAAATTCATAAATGTAAACATAACCTAACACACCTATTCCAATAAGCATGTAAATACGTGCAACATGTACCACATTTAGTGTCTTTTTGACAGACTGGCATTGTTACTTTACTAATCATTCATCAAGAAGTTGAAGTTGAATAATACATAAAAACAATTAACTCCATTAGTAATTTTGTCATTAGTACGATCGAAAACTGTTTACCATTTCTAAAATAAATTACCTAAAACTATTACATACAAATAATGTATATGCTATGAAAAAAATGTTTGTTGGGGGTATGCCTAGAAATACGTTAAATGAAATTACCTACAGAGTTATCTCATTGCTCAAAACTACAAAGTTTACATAATATTATGCAATTACCCATTTCTAAATATATGCAATTCATGAAGTATCATTATCTCTTTGTCATTACAATTATCCTATTTTGTTTTTTTTCATGTCTCATATTGACTGTTAACTTTAAACTGGGAACTAAATACATAGATTTATTATTTTATTCACAAGGAATTGATATGACAATGTGTTTCTAACTTTTTTTTTTAAATTAAAATCATCTCCCTGTTCACATTCTATCGCTTGTTATTGTCACCATTAAACTCATATAATACTAGCTGTACCTGCGGTTTCACCCCTGTTTTCAAGATTTTCTGTTGTTTCACGGAACCTTAATTATTTTTGCCACGTAAGAGTAGCCTATCACTGTGTAGGTACCACATAATAATACTCCCATTTGAACTTGGTAAAAAGGTGTTAATTTGGTATTACACATAGACACAATTTTATTTATTTGTATAGATTACCACCCACTTGTCTGTAGCTGAGGTTTATGAACAGTGCTTATATACCTACTTAAAAAAGTTCACTTTGCTATGTAATCAAAGTATGTAGTAAATTTAAATACTTATAATGCCTTACCTTAGGTAGCTGAAACATTTTAATGTACACTCAAAATAATTTATGTAGGCTAAAGCAAATAAGTAAGAAAGTACTACTATTGTCACTGTTCATTAATAAAGAAAAAAAACCATAAGAAACACCAACTCAATGAAGAACCAGACCATAAAAACTGTCATGATGACCATAAAATAATATGTTCTGATAACAAAAAATGAGTGTCTGTTGTTTTTCAAGCTTGAATGAACAGAGCCTACACAGTTTATTTATTTAAACTATGTTGCGTAGTAAACTGCCGGGTTTTATACAGCTTTTGTAACTCATTTAATGATTTTAAAATTTGTGGAGATTAGTAATATATATATATACCTTATAATCGAAATGTTCTGCATGTAAAAAAAATAAGATCTAATTTAACTTTTGTAAGAATACTCCAAAGTGCAATACAACAAAATTATAAAATACCTGGTGAAGCCATAAATGAAACTTATATTGTTATATTAACAGTTATGTATTTGTATTATTATATTGTGTATTTATATATGTATTTGTTCTATATATGTATTTGTATTGTGTATAACAGGCATATAATACAATTCCAGCTCCACACTACAGAAGTGAATGATGGCTACGAATGGGGTCGCCTCAACCTTCAATCTGTCACAGCTGAATCGTCACTCCAAGAATTCCTCTCAACGGCAGAGCTTGCCAACAGAGAGTTCACAGCGGAGAAGCTGAATCTGAGATATGTGAAGTCAGTGCCAATGGAAGTGGCTGTTGTCACTTCACAGCCTAACTTCGATGAGCCTCTTACTGTTCCAAGAAGGTATGAATTTCTTAGCAGTAATTTACAGCTTCAAAGATCACTAAGAAATTATTAAATCTTAGTATTTATGTTATATCTCTAGATTTTCACGACATAGGACTTCGCCTAGTGTGAGATCCATTGTACTTACCATATTGTTTTTGCTCAAATAAACTTTATTATTTATTTATGTCACTGTAAGTAAAAACTGTAAATTTAAAAGCCAAATAGGAATACTCAATTATATTACTTTTGTTTCATTGACATTGTAAGGACAGAGCTTGATTAAATTCTGGTTTAACTACCTAAAATAACTAAGCCTTTGCCTCTGAGCCTAAATTACTTTTCCATCCCTCGTATCCAGACCTCCATGGAAACCTGGTATAACAGCAGAAGAACAGTTGGAACGCGAGAGGGAATCGTTTCTGGAATGGCGCCGCCACCTCAACGAGTTGCAAGCCAAGCTCGGCGCAGCGGTGACGCCCTACGAGCGCAACCTGGAGCTCTGGAAGCAACTGTGGAGGACCCTGGAGAAGTCAGATGTAGTGTTGCTGCTCTTGGATGCGAGAAATCCTCTGTTATTTAGGTAACTTTAATCTCTGTCAAGTTATAGCTGGTCTAGAAGTTACGGCTGGTCTAGAAGTTACGGCTGGTCTAGAAGTTACGGCTGGTCTAGAAGTTACGGCTGGTCTACAAGTTACGGCTGGTCTAGAAGTTTCGGCTGATTTAGAAGTTACGGCTGGTCTAGAAGTTACGGCTGGTCTACAAGTTACGGCTGGTCTAGAAGTTTCGGCTGATTTAGAAGTTACGGCTGGTCTAGAAGTTTCGGCTGATTTAGAAGTTACGGCAGGTCTAACTGGCTGGCTGGCTGGTTGTGAGACACACACAATTGACACAACCGACATGTACCTAGAATGTACCTTTCTAGCTTTTGTGTCATCCACCAATCCGCACTGAGCCACTGTGGTAAATTATGCTCTTGATCTTCTCCTTGCGAGAGAAGGCCCCGAGTCCTAACGGTAGCAACATGTAGTGGGCTGTTTATGCTTAATCTCTTTTGAATATGGGAATAATGAGTTATGTTACTGACGACGCTTGGGATGCTTACTTAATTTTTTTTCTATAGATACTACAGAAACTACTAGTAGTTTTACCGGCGTAGTTCCTGTAATTTTATAAAATTAATCGTCGCTTACAACATTGGGAGATCATTATTTATGTATTTTGCGTAAATAATTCCAGACTAAGACATTTGAATCATGTAAGCGTTGTATAAAGGATCCTCCTATCAATAATATTCTGTACAAATTTTTTGTCTCATCTGAAAACGTCATATTATAATCTTACTAACTTGTATGGTCTTGTGATGATGAATTTTACAATTGAAGTATTCCACAGGTGTGCAGATCTAGAAAAATATGCCATAGAACAGAAATGCAAAGTTATCCTGCTCTTGAACAAAGCTGACTTGACCAGTGAATATGAAAGAAAGTGCTGGGCAGAGTACTTTAGCAAAGAGGTAAGATAAACAGAAAACTAATTAGATTATTTCATAATCCGTCAGTTAGATTATCCAAAAAATTGTTGATGTTTTTTGACGTGACAACGTCTTATAATTCGATGAAGCCGGCTGCACGCCCGCAAAACATGACGTCATGTGCCGTTAACGCCGTTACCTCGCCGCCGGCGTTACCTCGCTCTAAGGCGTAGTTGAAGTTGTCACGTTCAACTAACGTCAGTAACCCGACTTTACAGACAACCATTTTTAGGGTTCCGTAAAACGTAAAAACGGAACCCTTATAGATTCGTCATGTCTGTCTGTCTGTCTGTCTGTCCGTCCGTATGTCACAGCCACTTTTTGCCGAAACTATGAGAACTACACTGTTGAAACTTGGTAAGTAGATGTATTTTGTGAATCGCATTAAGATTTGAACAAAAAAATTTAAAAAAAAGAAAAATTAGGGTTGCCTCCCATACTGAGAACTGAAACTCAAAAATTTTTTTTTCATCAAACCTACACGTGTGGGGTGTCTATCGATAGGTCTTCTAAAATGATGTTAAGGTTTCTAAACTCATTTTCGTATACACTGAATAGTTTGCGCGAGACACACTTCCAAAGTGGTAAAATGTGTGTCCCCCCCCCTCTAACTTCTAAAGTAAGAGAATGAAAAATCTAAAAAAAATATATGATGTACATTACCATGTAAACTACCAACGAAAATTAGTTTGAACTCGATCTGATGGGTAGTATTTTTTTAATACGTCATAAATACACTATTATTGAAACTTCTATCAAAGTTACAACGGACTACAAGAACTATGTGTACTATGTATATTATGTTACTTGCTGCAACGGAACCCTTCATGGGCGAGTCCAACTCGCACTTGGCCACTTTTTTTTCTTTTGTTTCACAAACAAATAATGACGAAGATACAGTGCTTAGAAGTTTCGAGTGACCTCACTTCACTTGTACGATTGTTACGAAGACGTGACTTCGCAAGTCCCACTCCGGAAGTTTGATGATCTAGATCTCTGTCAATTATATTAATAACAATGTGATAAAACAAAAAATACATGCCCCATATTTTTATATAATCTACCAGACAGACTAATTAGAATGGTATATTTTTAACCTATTCATCATTCCAATTCTACACTTGACCCAGAAAGAGATGGTGGACTAAACTCGACACTAGTAAAGAAAATTAGAGCTCTATCACTCTGGACTGGTAAAAGTGGAGGGAGGGGAGAAAGACCTTTGCGCTGCAAAGAAACAATCTATAGTCTGATAGGTACAATAATAATATCAATTCTACACTTACAATTCTTGTTTATTGTGTTCTATGTCTTGCTGATATCCTGAATTAATAATAAAATGACAATTCTTGGTTATTGTACGCCATGTTGGTATTCCGAATTAGTAAAAAAGAGTTTCCAAAAAAATTACTTGTGTGTTTTCCAATGCATATTATTTATTAACTAGCAGTGACTCGCGGTTTCGTTCGCGCTGTACCCTATCTCATTATTTTCCCGCGATAAAAGTAGCATTATATTACCTCTAATACCTCCAAGTGTGGTTATGTATGGTTAAGTAGTCTTCGTGTGAAAGCGTAACAAACAAACTTTCTGTCGCGTTTATAATATTGATATATGTTAATATTACAGCAGGAAGGAAAAGAATTCAGAAAGAAATCATTAATTACATACTTAATTTAACGTGGGATTACATATCTAATTTTCTACACTTAGTATAAGAGTTATGCCTTTTAGTTGTGTAAGAAACTAATTACACTACCTATTTGTGATTTCAAATATGTTTTAATTGATATTTTTCAGAATGTCTCCATAATATTCTTCTCAGCAGCTAAAGTGACTCATGAGCGAAAGATATCAGAATCAAGCAACGAAGAGAAGGCTCAAGAAGAATCTAATTCAGACACAGAATCTGCCAGCTCAGACATAGAGGATAGTGACGATGAAATAGAAGCTCTAAAATCAACAGAGGAAGACATAGAATTGTTTAAAAAACAAATATTACATTTGGAAACAGCAGTTTCTAACACATCTGATAGATTTGACAGAATACAAGTAGCTTTAGACAAAGTTCTCGAGAATTTAAGACTTGGTAATCCAGTAGAACCTTTTCACAGTCAACAATCAGAAGAAAACAATACAGAAGTAAATGATGAACACAGTTCAAGTGAAAATAAACTTAATACTGAAGAAAATAAAGTACGAAATTCTCATGAAGTGTTCGATAGAGATATGTTGCTAGAAGTCTTGAGAAATACAAATATAGAAGCAAAGAAAAATCCACCCAGACTTACCGTGGGGATGATTGGATACCCCAATGTCGGGAAGTCCAGTTCTGTCAATATTTTAATGCAGACTAAGAAGGTATGAATATTTATTTATTAAATTTTATTTCTGTAGCAAGTGTTTGACAAAAAGTAAAAAAAAAACTGTTGCAATATCCAAAAACCAATACCTTATTCAATTCTGCTTCAATATTCAGTTTTCGTTTTCCTTCACCGTTTTAAGTTAGCTGCATAACGCACATGACTTCGAAAAGACAGTGGTAGTCGTGGATTCGAACAAAGAGCTCCGGATCAACAGTTACCGTTCTCCCGACTGGACCAGCCATAACTTAATAATAATAAGCAGTTGATAACTAATTAAGCATCCCGCCCGATGTCAAGCGACAATGCGTCTACGTTGGAACGTACTTACCTAGAAGAACCCGATTAACTCACAATTTAAAGGCATTAAGATTGTAACCACTCAGGCAACGCATTCCACAGCCTAGACGCTCTTATCACAAAACTAGAGTCAAACCTCTCCATTTGAGTCTATATTTAATAGTCGTTAAGGTTATCTGTTGGAACGCAGTTTCTTAGGGCAGGCTTAATAGACTACAGGCCCGTGAACTAAATGTATGAGTTCTATGAACCACCAGGATATGTAGGATGATAGAAGGGTATAAAATAGTAAAATTCAGGCCTATGCCGTCAGTTGTAAGCTGTCCAACCAAGTGCAGGTGAAGGAATGGGGTTGCAACTCTCGATCATTTCTCCTTGTCGCATGATTTTTGTATGGCGTTGCGGAATAATTGATTAGAAGAGCTTAGATTCTACATAGGTCCTCTGGTGCTTCATTTGACCCATACATTTTGTTCACAGGCTTGTAGTCTATATTGCGACAGGCACTTGACATTATGGAATTGTATGGTGTATGGCGCCAGTTCGCGCCGAGACCGCGACAGGAGACCGAGACATTGTTTCGGTCACCTTTAGAGAAGATAGGTTAGATAGGGATTTTGCTTGGCTACCGAACTGAAAAAAAAGTGAGACTAAGAAAAACGGAAGCGACGCGTAAAAACTGCCCGTGACCAGTGTTGCATAAGTAAAAAAATTAAGCAATTTTTTTAGCAAACTGCATCTTTATTATCCGAATGAACCTCGTTCCTACCTGGTGTGCCATGACATCTTTTTTCCCCGGTATTTTCACTGGTAACATTTTAACTTATTTCTTCTCCCCAGGTGAGCGTAAGCTCAATGCCAGGTCACACGCGTCACATCCAGTCCCTCATCTTAGAGAACGACATAGAATTGCTCGACTGTCCCGGATTAGTGTTGCCAGCGTACGCCGTCGCTCCTGACTTGCTTCTCACCGCGGTGTTGCCAATCGATCAGGTTTGTAGATTTTTTGTATTTAAAACTCATGATCTACGGTGCTGAGATGTAGAAACTACCAGTAAAACTGGTCCGAACATTCAAATTGACTCCGCAAGCTATGTAAAAAATATGCTTGGAGTTTCTCTGAACTTTTCTCTTGGACTGAGTGGATGTAATGTTTAATGGATTAATTAATTTTCTACTTATGTTTATAGTATTATAGTAAACTCTGTCTCTTGCGACTCTGGTACAATACAAACTTTGATGTTCTACTCACAGTACCCTATCACCTGCACCAAAATTCCTAAGGTTATAGGTTCCTAATGTAACTATTGTACATATTTTAAATTTTTAAAAAGTTATTTGAAAAAAATAACTAAGTATTAAGCACAAAGTTAAATAAAAAAACAAAAGTAAATTAAACAGGTAGGTGACATAAATAAAGTAAGACAGGTTTAAAAACAAAATAATGTTATCGACACGAAGAAGAAGAATTTTCTTTTTGTTCCACTGTCCTGCCTAGCTCTTTTAGGGTCACAGTAGACTAGCTACATTAGCGTCGGCGATCGGCGATTTTGCGACTACATCGATGCTGCATCGCGATTTCGCGACCGATTTTCGCGTTTGATTGCGATACAGCAGCTAAACGCGCAATCGCTCGTTTAGTCGCTGTATCGGGCTTCCAAAAAACGGCGTGCCAAAATTACCGCGTTTGGCGTTTTAAACAAGTGCGGCGAGGAAAGTGTGGACGCTGTTTTTAGCTCTAAAAAGTGACTAGTCGCCGATCGCCGATGCTAAAAGTAGGTAGTCTGCATTGGCCCTAAAAGAGTTAGAGCCAAGACAGTGAAATAAAGAAAAAGTGTGTGTGTGTGTACTTATGTACGCAAGTCTTAGGTTAGGGATTCCTCACATCCTGTACTGTGGCCCTAATGCACAATTTGATAATTTGATGATATGGTTGTTTTATTTGATGCTATAGTTGGTTTATTTTTATTTGATGCTATAGTTGGTTTATTTTTATTTGATGCCATAGTGGTTTTATTTTTATTTATTGCCATAGTTGTTTTATTTTTATTTGATGCCATAGTTGTTTAATTTTTATTTGATGCTATAGTTGTTTTATTTTTATTTGATGCTATAGTTGTTTTATTTTTATTTGATGCCATAGTTGTTTTATTTTTATTTGATGCTATAGTTGTTTTATTTTTATTTGATGCCATAGTTGTTTTATTTGATGCTATAGTTGTTTTATTTTTATCTGATGCCACAGTTGTTTTATTTTTATTTGATGCTATAGTTGTTTTATTTTTATTTGATGCCATAGTTGTTTAATTTTTATTTGATGCTATAGTTGTTTTATTTTTATTTGATGCTATAGTTGTTTTATTTCTATTTGATGCCATAGTGGTTTTATTTTTATTTAATGCCATAGTTGTTTTATTTTTATTTGATGCCATAGTTGTTTTATTTTTATTTGATGCCATAGTTGTTTTATTTTTATTTGATGCCATAGTTGTTTTATTTTTATTTGATGCCATAATTGTTTTATTTCCATTAGATGCGAGCCCACGAGGCGGCGATGGCGCGCCTCTGCGAGCTGGTGTCGAAACACACGTTCGAACAGCGGTACGGTCTATTGCTACCTGAAGAAGAGATCGCTAAAGAAGCCATGTACAAGCAGATCCTCACTGCGCATGCTTGTGAGTATTGCCATTCGTTACTAGAAATATGTACAAATGTTTTTAGAATGACAGAAGCTATGTTAAGAAGGCTAGAACATACGATTCACAATCGTAGGGTCGTAATTTCTAGACGTGGGGGCAGTCTGGCATCCACTTACTGGTTGGTCCCCGAGGAGGTATATGTGAACGGTGTACTTTGAGCTTAGGTGCGCCGGTGACGTGGATGCGCTCTGAGAAAGGCTGGGAGACGGGCAAGCCGCGGCGGGTTCGCAGAAGAATGCGAGAGCGTCCCCGCTGTAACGGTGGAGGTGGAGGTTTTTGTAGGTTGGGACACCATGGAAATTACGTAAACTAATCATTTTACGTAGTTTTCCCGCGAAAAAAAATATTCTATATGCTTTATCAGACTGTAATATAGCTGTATTCCAAATTTTAACACGATTCGTTCTAGACTACAGGCCCGTGAACAAAATTTACGGGTCAAATGAACCACGGCATAGTGCTGAATCTTATTACTTTATACCCTTCTATCATCCTACATAGGTCTCCTGGTGGTTCATTTGACCCGTAATTTTTGTTCACGGGCCTGTAGTCTATTCAGCTATTTGTACACAATTGAGCAACAAACTTTCGCATTTATAATGTAGTAGTAGTAGTATATTATTGAGAATTCAATTGTTAACAGGTAACTTATTACGTAAATGTATTAAATAATTGACGGTATAGAACGGGAATCAGAATTAAGGCTATCCTGATGTAAATTAGGTTGTAACAGCGCAGAATCCTAACTGATTCTAACATCAGAAGTTTATTATACTTTATACAATAATACTTGCATATTATTTATTAATTATATTTAACCGTATTATTTATAACATGGTTATACTTATTACATAATTTACAATATCCCATAAAATATCTCATTAATCAGGATTTGACACGTATAAACCACCCATTTAGTCAATTTTAACGTTAAGTGAAGGGTTCCAAGGAACCCTTAATCTAACACGTGCATGTCGCTGCTATTAAAATACTGTAGTAGAAGTACCACACCTTTGTCAGTTATTCTACCGCCAAGCAGCAATGTGCAAACATTACTGTGTTCCGGTTTGAAAGGCAATGTTTCCAGAGAAATTACAGGGCTTAGAGACATAACAACTTAGATCTCTGGGTGACGAGCGCAGTGCAGTGCTAGGTAATGATTTGGTCTGTTCATGTTTCAATAGCTGCGTCTCACTGTGCTGTTATGTGGCAGGCATGTTGCTTACCATCAGGCACATGATCTGCTTGTCTCGTCACTATTTATTTTTAAAAAAAATGGTTGTCTGTAAAGTCGTTTTACTGACGATAGTTGAACGTGACAACGTCTTAAGAAAATACTGATTGTGTTAAGCGCCATCTAGGTAAAACATTCTGAAGCTTTTTGAAAAGCTGTTCAAAGCGCCATCTCTGGGTACATCATTGTACTAGCACAAGTTCTTAACTTCATATCGTCGCTTTTCTAAAACATGGACAGACTCCTTGAACGTAATACACATACGAAAAGTAATAAGGCGAGGTAACGGTGGTAAATATTATCTATTCTATGGCGGTAACGTTACATGACGTCATGTTTTGCGGGCGTGCAGCCGGCTTCATCGAATTATAAGACGTTATCACGTCAAAAAAAACACATCATCCGTTTAGATAACCGCGGCTTCATGACGGCGGCGGGTCAGCCGGACCAGTCGCGCTCGGCGCGGCTGCTGCTCAAGGACGCGGCCAGCGGCCGGCTGCGCTGGGAGCAGCTGCCGCCCGGCTGCGAGCCCCAGCCCGTCGAGGACATGCTCGACCAGAGGCGGAACGAGAACCGGAAACCTACGCCGAGGGAGGCTAGGATGGTGGAGGTGAGTTGGAACCGAGGGAGGCTAGGATGGTGGAGGTGAGTTGGAACCGAGGGAGGCTAGGATGGTCGAGGTGAGTTGGAACCGAGGGAGGCTAGGATGGTCGAGGTGAGTTGGAACCGAGGGAGGCTAGGATGGTCGAGGTGAAAAAGAGTCGAAAGAAAGTCAAACGTCAAACGATGGCTTCTGTTGAAGCTTCCCAACTGCTGGCAGTACCTAAAGATATATCAGAACCCAAGGACAAAAGGACAAGACTGACCAACCAGTGGAATACCGTAGCAAATAAAAAATCAACTCGGTCCAAAAGGCAGGAAGCATCGCTGCAATCTAGAGAAAAAGGTAAAGATAGAAAAGTAAAACTTCCTCGAGTGCCAAAAACCGCTGCTATCACTGTTACTATTCCCGTAGGTTCGAAAACAACATATGCTGCTGTGATGCAGGCGGCTAAAGAAAGGATTAAACTAAACGACTGCGGCGTGGAAGCAGTTCGTCCTAAAAGAGCAATTACTGGCGGATTGATCTTGGAAGTTTCTGGCCCGGACTGTACTACTAAAGCTGATAAGCTCGCGAGTCAGATGCGAGAGAACCTTGCTGGTTTAAGCGTCCATATAGGACGACCAAACAAAACGGGTGAAGTAAGAATCCTCGATTTAGACGAAGCAGTCACATCAGAAGAGGTCAGCTCAGCTGTGGCAAAGATAGGAGACTGTACACCTGCTGACATAAAAGTAGGTGCTATTCGTCGTCAGAAAAATACCCTAGGCACAGTCTGGGTACGATGTCCGTTGGCAGTGGTAAAAAAATTGATCACAGCTAAACGCATAATTATAGGATGGGTAGCGGCGAGGATTGAAATTTTGAGTTCACGGCCTCTGCAATGCTTCCGCTGCCTTGAAACTGGACACGTGCGAAGTATGTGCTCCAGCGAGACTGATCGTAGCAGAAGATGCTACGCATGTGGTGAATCTGACCATCAGGCAAACCAGTGCACACGCCCACTAAATTGCCCCCTGTGCTCAGATCTTGGCCGACCTGCTGACCATCGCATGGGAAGCAAGAGATGTACACCACCTAAAAATAAACGACAGAGGAGCACCAGAGCTTCCACAGTTATTTCCGAAGTTGATAAAAACCCGACTACCAGTAAACTGTCGATTCAGCCGGACTCTGCGCTGGCCGAGGATGTAATGGAGATATTGTAACGGATAAACACAGCATTCTTCAAAGCAATCTTAATCACTGCCGAGTAGCACAGGACCTGTTCCTACAAACTCTGGCAGAAAAATCGATTGCAGTGGCAGTTGTAGCGGAGCCCTACAGAATCCCAATCAATCTCCGATGGTTTGGTGATATTTCATCAACCGTCGCTATTTATTGGAACGATGACCATCCCTGTTCTTCTTTAGAGGTTGGACGTGGTTTTGTCGCAATCGAATGGCAACACATAGCCCTGGTGGGTTGCTATGTATCCCCTAACATTGAAATTGCCATGTATAAATCTTATCTGGACGAATTAGGTGAGTGTATCCGCAGATGTCAGCCACGTCCTGTTATTGTACTCGGCGATTTCAACGCTCATTCATTTGAATGGGGAAGCAAGCGTAGCAATCCAAGGGGAACCGCGTTAACGGAGTGGGCCGCATCTATTGACCTCCGACTGATAAATACTGGAACTGTTAGTACGTGTGTTAGGTGGCAAGGGGAGTCTATAGTAGATTTAACATGGGCAACACCATCAGCTGTACGTCTTATTTCAAATTGGAGGGTAGCAGAGGACATTGTTACACTGTCGGACCATCGCCACATTATCTTTCAATTAACTTTTCAACGGCGGAATCAACTACGTGATTACAATCACAACAATGACCAATCACGAAGGTGGTCTGTTAAAAAACTTGATCGTGATTTGCTCGAAGCTGCGTCTATTGCTATTTCCTGGGCAAACAACGAAGCAAATTCACGAGACCCTGAAACTGAAACCACATGGTTTCGTGATAAGATGACAATGATTTGTGACATGTCGATGCCTCGTGCTAGGACAGTTAGACGCAAATCAGCGTATTGGTGGTCTGAAGATATCGCGCGTTTACGAGATTACTGCCTTCGCTGCAGACGAACGTTCACTAGACTCCGGAGACGCGTAGGAGTGACAGCTGCAGAGATTGATCAAAAATATCAGGCTTACAGGAGTGCTACTAAGTCGCTCCAATCTGCAATCAGCAGCGCACGAGCACAATCTTGGTCTGACCTATTAGAAGGTCTAGACAGAGACCCGTGGGGGCGCCCTTACAAGATGGTATTGGGAAAGCTACGTCCATGGGTCCCCCCTCTAACAGAATCATTGGATATTGGTTTCGTTAAAACAGTAACCGAGACGCTTTTCCCAAGAGCCCAGACTGGTCCCACTCTACTACAACAGACTGAAGACTCAACCACATGGTCCAATGAGAATGACATATCGGAGGCGGAGTTAAATATAGCAATTCAACGCCTCAGTACTCGAAATAGAACACCAGGGCCTGATGGAATACCAGGGCGAGCCTGGGTTCTTGCTCTTTCAGTAGCACTGGGGGACAGGTTTAGGACTCTGTTGAATCACTGTCTCCGCCTTGGAATTTTCCCTACAGCCTGGAAAAGAGCCAAACTGGTCTTATTGAAAAAAGAGGGTAAACCGGCTGATTCTCCGTCCGCTTACCGACCCATATGCCTACTAGATGAGGCCGGCAAGTTATTCGAAAGAATAATTGCCGCACGCCTTGATAGGCATTTGTGGGAGGTTGGGCCAGATCTGTCTGACTACCAATTCGGTTTCAGACGCGGCCGGTCTACAGTAGACGCAATCCTTCGTGTCCGTGCTCTGACAGAACAAGCCGCTTTACGTGGAAATATGTCCTTGGCTGTTAGCCTAGATATTGTGAACGCGTTTAATTCATTACCGTGGAATGCTATCGGAAACGCTCTGCTAAATCACAATGTGCCCACGTACCTTCAGCGCATGATCCGATCGTATTTTCAAAACAGAGGCGTGGATTATGTTGGCGGAGATAGTGTACTACACTCGACAGATATGTGTTGTGGGGTTCCTCAGGGCTCTGTTGTGGGTCCCATATTGTGGAACTTTGCGTACAATACAGTCTTGACCTCAGATTACCCTGCGGGCATAAACGTGGTATGTTACGCGGACGACACTCTTATCATATCAGAGGGAACTACGTTTGAGGAAACAAGCCAATTAGCAGAACGAGGGATAGCGATAATCGTATCCAAGATTCAAGAATTGGGTCTTAGTATTGCGCCCCATAAGACTGAAGCTTTATGGTTTCACAACCTACCAAGAGGAAGAGAACCACCTCGTTCTTCAATATGCGTTGACAATACACAAATAGAAGTGGGTAAATTTTTAAAATACCTAGGGCTCACCCTGGATGGTCGTTGGCGTTTTGACGAACACTTTAGTCGCACTGTACCTCGTATCGTCAGAGTAGTAGGTGCTCTGCATAGACTGCTACCGAATCTCGGGGGGCCAAGGGAAGAGGTTCGTCTCCTGTATGCGGGAGTAATTCGCTCGATGGCACTCTATGGAGCACCTGTGTGGTTTGAGAGGCTGTCGGGCATAAAGCGCAATAAATCAAAGTTCAATAGTCTCCAAAGAACATTGGCTATACGTATTGCGAGGGGCTATCGTACCATATCGTTTGAGGCGGCAACCTTGATTGCACGATTTCCTCCGCTGGACATTCTGGCTGAAATGGATGCACGGATCTACCGTCGCTTGCATCGTGATACACCATTGAATGATCCAGGGCTGAGGAAACAGGAACACTACTTTGCGTTAGAGAAGTGGCACCAGCGACTCCTCGAACCGCAAAACATCCGTCAACGTGCAGTCGAAGGCATTTTACCCAGTTTTAAAGATTGGGTTCAAAGAAAGGATCGTATTACCTTTCGAATGACACAGGTTTTGACAGGGCACGGCTGTTTTGGTACTTACCTTAATAGAATAGGTCGGGAACCGACGGCGCAGTGTCACCATTGTGGGATGCCCGAAGACTCTGCACAACATACGCTCGAGGAGTGTGCGGCGTGGATCTCGGAACGTCAAGCCTTAACAGCTAAAATAGGTCAGGACCTGCGTCTGCCAAAAGTAATATCAGCCATGCTGGCGGATCCAACTGCGTGGAAGGCAGTAGTTGACTTTTGCGAACTGGTAATTTCGCAGAAGGAAGCTGCCGAGCGAGAGCGCGAAAAGGCTGATCCTACACGGAGACGTCAGCGGCGTAGAGGCGGTAGAGGCGGTGGGTCTTAACTCCCTTGACTCTGGAGCCGGGGTCGTTACAAGAATTCGGCTTCGGTATACCCTGCCTATCGTAAGAGGCGATTAAAAGGGTACCTATGGGCTCGTAGACGTATAGGCTTGGGGGCCTAACGTCCTATGAACAACGAACCCATCAATGGAAAGACCACGGCATGGTGCGGCCCATGTCGTTTAGTCCATCACCTAAGGAAGGTGCCGAAGGCAAAATGTCAAAAGGATGCCGGTGCGTTCCAACGGAGATCCCGGCGTCCTCTTCCTAGGCACAGATGTAGGCCACCGAGGGGTTTTTAGTGAGTAAGCTCTCACATAACCTGGCTGCACCCCAATACAGCTGGGTATCTGCAAAGGACTTCCCCCCCGTAAAAAAAAAAAAAAAAAAAAAGGATGGTCGAGGTGAGTTGGAACCGAGGGAGGCTAGGATGCTCGAGGTGAGTTGGAACCGAGGGAGGCTAGGATGGTCGCGGTGAGTTGGAACCGAGGGAGGCTAGGATGGTCGAGGTGAGTTGGAACCGAGGGAGGCTAGGATGGTCGAGGTGAGTTGGAACCGAGGGAGGCTAGGATGGTCGAGGTGAGTTGGAACCGAGGGAGGCTAGGATGGTGGAGGTGAGTTGGAACCGAGGGAGGCTAGGATGGTCGAGGTGAGTTGGAACCGAGGGAGGCTAGGATGGTCGAGGTGAGTTGGAACCGAGGGAGGCTAGGATGGTGGAGGTGAGTTGGAACCGAGGGAGGCTAGGATCGTCGAGGTGAGTTGGAACCGAGGGAGGCTAGGATGGTGGAGGTGAGTTGGAACCGAGGGAGGCTAGGATCGTCGAGGTGAGTTGGAACCGAGGGAGGCTAGGATGGTGGAGGTGAGTTGGAACCGAGGGAGGCTAGGATGGTCGAGGTGAGTTGGAACCGAGGGAGGCTAGGATGGTCGAGGTGAGTTGGAACCGAGGGAGGCTAGGATGGTGGAGGTGAGTTGGAACCGAGGGAGGCTAGGATCGTCGAGGTGAGTTGGAACCGAGGGAGGCTAGGATGGTGGAGGTGAGTTGGAACCGAGGGAGGCTAGGATCGTCGAGGTGAGTTGGAACCGAGGGAGGCTAGGATGGTGGAGGTGAGTTGGAACCGAGGGAGGCTAGGATGGTCGAGGTGAGTTGGAACCGAGGGAGGCTAGGATGGTCGAGGTGAGTTGGAACCGAGGGAGGCTAGGATGGTCGAGGTGAGTTGGAACCGAGGGAGGCTAGGATGGTCGAGGTGAGTTGGAACCGAGGGAGGCTAGGATGGTGGAGGTGAGTTGGAACCGAGGGAGGCTAGGATGGTCGAGGTGAGTTGGAACCGAGGGAGGCTAGGATGGTCGAGGTGAGTTGGAACCGAGGGAGGCTAGGATGGTGGAGGTGAGTTGGAACCGAGGGAGGCTAGGATCGTCGAGGTGAGTTGGAACCGAGGGAGGCTAGGATGGTGGAGGTGAGTTGGAACCGAGGGAGGCTAGGATCGTCGAGGTGAGTTGGAACCGAGGGAGGCTAGGATGGTGGAGGTGAGTTGGAACCGAGGGAGGCTAGGATGGTCGAGGTGAGTTGGAACCGAGGGAGGCTAGGATGGTCGAGGTGAGTTGGAACCGAGGGAGGCTAGGATGGTGGAGGTGAGTTGGAACCGAGGGAGGCTAGGATGGTCGAGGTGAGTTGGAACCGAGGGAGGCTAGGATGGTCGAGGTAAGTTGGAACCGAGGGAGGCTGGGATGGTCGAGGTGAGTTGGAACCGAGGGAGGCTAGGATGGTCGAGGTGAGTTGGAACCGAGGGAGGCTAGGATGGTCGAGGTAAGTTGGAACCGAGGGAGGCTAGGATGGTCGAGGTGAGTTGGAACCGAGAGAGGCTAGGATGGTCGAGGTGAGTTGGAACCGAGGGAGGCTAGGATGGTCGAGGTGAGTTGGAACCGAGGGAGGCTAGGACGGTCGAGGTGAGTTGGAGCCGAGGGAGGCTAGGATGGTCGAGGTGAGTTGGAGCCGAGGGAGGCTAGGATGGTCGAGGTGAGTTGGAACCGAGGGAGGCTAGGATCGTCGAGGTGAGTTGGAGCCGAGGGAGGCTAGGATGGTCGAGGTGAGTTGGAGCCGAGGGAGGCTAGGATGGTGGAGGTGAGTTGGAACCGAGGGAGGCTAGGATGGTCGAGGTGAGTTGGAACCGAGAGAGGCTAGGATGGTCGAGGTGAGTTGGAACCGAGGGAGGCTAGGATGGTCGAGGTGAGTTGGAACCGAGGGAGGCTAGGATGGTCGAGGTGAGTTGGAACCGAGGGAGGCTAGGATGGTCGAGGTAGTTGGAACCGAGGGAGGCTAGGGTGGTCGAGGTGAGTTGGAACCGAGGGAAGCTAGGATGGTCGAGGTGAGTTGGAACCGAGGGAGGCTAGGATGGTCGAGGTGAGTTGGAACCGAGGGAGGCTAGGATGGTCGAGGTGAGTTGGAGCCGAGGGAGGCTAGGATGGTCGAGGTGAGTTGGAACAGAGGGAGGCTAGGACGGTCGAGGTGAGTTGGAGCCGAGGGAGGCTAGGATGGTCGAGGTGAGTTGGAGCCGAGGGAGGCTAGGATGGTCGAGGTGAGTTGGAACCGAGGGAGGCTAGGATGGTCGAGGTGAGTTGGAGCCGAGGGAGGCTAGGATGGTCGAGGTGAGTTGGAACAGAGGGAGGCTAGGATGGTCGAGGTGAGTTGGAGCCGAGGGAGGCTAGAATGGTCGAGGTGAGTTGGAGCCGAGGGAGGCTAGGATGGTCGAGGTGAGTTGGAACCGAGGGAAGCTAAGATGGTGGAAGTGAGTTGGAACCGAGGGAGGCTAGGATGGTGGAGGTCAGTGTGTGGTGGACTAAAACCGAGGGAAGCTAGGATGGTCGAGGTCACTGTGTTAAGACAATCTCGTATCGTGAAACATTAGAGAGCTTTAATATCTAAGTTGTGGCTGGTTTATTCGGCAAAACGGTGACTGCCGGTGACCCAGAGGCCCTAGTTGCAACTAAAACTTTACAACTTGAAAACGATGAAGGAAAACATTGTGAGGAAACCAGCATGTTCCAAAAATCTTTCGTGGTCATGCGTCATCCAGCGACCGGGACTGGGCCAGTGAGATGGATCATGGCCTTGAATCTCTCCTTGCGAGAGAAGGCCCCGCGTCCCAGCTGTGGGAACATTTGTGGGAACAGTGAGCTGCTTATACTAATGACGCTTTCTTGCCTTTTCTTGTTTCTTTACGGTGTTATCAAATTGAATACGGCTTCCTCCGTAACACATAATTTACTGTTGTTTTTGTTTGCAGGGTTGGCAAAACAAATCAGCTGAAATCGACTCGGCATTCTTCGCCATGCAGAAAACCTCAGCCCACGTCAAAGGAAAACCTATTGTACCTAAGTATGTATAAATACTCATATTGTTTAAAGACAGACAGAACAAAAATACTTTATTATGCACACCAGAAGAATTATTCAGTGAAAAAAACAATAGCAAATAAAATAACTTATAACTAGTGCCATAAATGGCGGCCTTATCGCTTCTAGTGATTTCTTCCAGGCAACCATTAATAGCCAAAATATGAGAAAGCGAAAAACAATTTGAGGATATGGCGCGAAAGTAACAGCAAGAAAAAAACAATACTAATGTCGTCATTTATGCTAGCAAAAAAATGTATAAAAATACTACATAACAATATCATACAAACATACCTCTGATATAAATACTCATGATAAATAAAAAAACATACATAGATAAAATAAACATACATAATAATCAATAATACAAATAACCAAATGACAGTGACCAACAGAAACAAATGAAAAAAAAAAGAGAACAAATGAAAATTTAAATAGAAAAATAAAATAAATTAAGAGATCATTATTGGTGGACAATTCACACACAACACCATCTGACCCCAAACTAAGCAAAGCTTGTGTGATGGCGGCCAGATAGCTGATTTAATACTTATATAGTTTTAAATACATACTTATTATACATAGAAACACCCAGACACAGTGCAAACATTTGAATTCATCACACAAATATTTGCACTGGGTGGGGATCAAACCCACGACCTTCGGCTTCGCAGGCAGAGCTACTACCAACTAAGCCACGAGGCCAGTCATATATACATATAGAGAGATAGTGTTTCCTGATCTGAGCCTTGAAGGACTCCACGCTCTGCGCTCGCCGGATACCCACTGGTAGTGCGTTCCAGAGAGCAACGGCGAACGAAGATCCATAGAAGGAGCTGGAGTGAGACGGAGCGGACAAAAGAAGTTTTTTTTATTGATATAAATGGCCTCCACGGACTCCAAGGTCCATGCCTTTTTAATATTACATGTAATTGTTTTATTATGTTATCTTATACATTATCTTATTACAGTGCTTTTACAATGCTCTCAGGCAAGAATAATTACGAACTTAGGTTTATTACACAATTCCCTTCTTTAGAAGACTTCTCTCGGCCCAGAGCCCCCATCACCGCCACGTTACGATCTTTTATTGCCATCTGGAAGTTATAGTCCCTGATGGCACTAGGTGGCGCAGCCGACGCATGCATCACAAAGCAACTTATTTCCAAACCTTAGCTGGATCTCCGTTTTCGACTGATCTGTGGATATGGCGACGTTGATCATCCCTACACACTATGCAACGATTTCGCAAGATCTGATACCCCTCTTTGTTTATATCGGTAGGACGAGAACTATACTTTGCCTTGGCTGACGCTTTTAGTTTTAACATTTTTTAAATATTATCTGTTAGCCAAGGAGCGGGCAAGTGTTTCATTTTCACTGGACGTATAGGAGCATGGATGTTATATAGTTGGGTTATTTTTTCATTGAACAAAGAAATCTTGTCATCCATCGAGTCCGCTTCAAGTACCCCTGACCAATCGAGATCATTTGCATCTTCGCGAAGTTTTTCCGAATTACCAACAACTTTATTTTATTTTCGGATTTATACTCAAATCGATCAATACGATAATTTTTGCTCTAAAGTTGAAAATTAAGAGTTATTTCACAAAAACAAAAAAAAAACTATAAAACAAGATGGCGGCGAATCCTTTACCGGGATTAGTTAGAAAATCGAGATTTATACTTCCCACCACCACACCCGACGTTTAAAGAAAAGAAATCGCTCCCCGGAGTTTTTTCTATTTCAGGCTAGTTTTATGTCTGCCCCGACTGGGCTACAGTGCCATCCTGAGTTTAAAACTTTAAATTTTACGTTACACTGCAGTGTTCGGCAGACGTCAAATGATGCGACCGACATCTGAATGTAATGTGGAGTGTAGCGTTGAGTCGCTATATCGCGCTTCCGATAAGCGACTCAATACTCAGTCGTCGCGAAGTGCGCGTGAAATGCTTGGTTGCGGTATTTAGCTTCCTAAAACCGACTAAGTCGTCAATCGATAATGCTAATAGCTAGTGTGCTGTGGCCCTAAGATGATGAGTCACACGAATGCGTTTCAGAACCTTCACTCAGAGTGCTACTGCTTTTGTTATTATTTAGATTGTTTGATTGTTGCAATTTAGATATGTATTTTTATTTTCAAACTACTTTATACCGTAATACATGGCCTTGAGGATCTACTAATATCTAATCTAAATTTAATCTAATCTCTACATTATGGTACGTATACATAAATACAGTAGAACCTCGATAAGTTAAAGTCCAAGCGAAACAAAATACTTTAAGACAGAGGTTTTAAGTTATCAAGGGTCTATGTTAGGGATAGGTTAATGTAGAGGTATTACGCTCGCTTTTTGGCCACAGATTTTTTAAAGGCTAAATCATGTCGTTTCTTAAAATTCTCTAACCAGCCATTGCTGGTTTTAAAATTTTTGATTTTCAGCTTTTTCTTTTAGTATGGGTCCACTAACACACTGATGTTTTTGTTTCGACACTATTTGAACTACGTAAACAAACTTTGTTCTAAATTAGGGAATTTGGCAATTTTTCATCTTTTACATTGAAATCCTTCTCCTGATTCTTGTATCGTCAAGATTTCAGCTCCTTTTTTAATGATGGTTGATAATGTCCTCTTATGTATCCCAAACTAAGCCACAACTTCTTTCCTTTTCAATCCACCTCTCACTACTTCTATAGCTTTTAATTTATCAGGGTATATGGGTGTTGTTAGTTTTCGTTTTGAAGCCAATTTTAACTCATTTCAAGCCAATATAACACAGTAGGTAAAGCGATGTTTCCAGGACAATGATCAAAAACTTATGATCCAAGTAAGCCGTTGTCTTAACCGACGCAAAGCTTTAAAGAATTTTGAAGAAGCAAACGATGGGTGACATATGTATTGTTTACGTTATAAAATAAAATAAAAATAGTAAACACGTACAAACAATAAATACCGAAACTTTTTGTTTTGCACACTTTTTCAAAATAACTCATTGACAAACAATTTTATGTTATAGAGGTTGTGGAAACATTTCTGTAAGTTACTGAGGGCCAATACAGAGATTTCTTATTTAAGTTATAGAGGTTGCGTATTTTAAGTTATAGAGGTTTTGGGCTCTGATGGGAAGGGAATATATTATTTTTTGAAGTTAGAGAGCTTTTTAAGTTACCGAGGTTTGAGTTATCGAGGTTCTACTGTATCTGTTATTATTAATAGACTTCAAAAAATTAGAAGGTTCTAAATTCGGATATGTTTATGTCGGTTTTTGTGTGTATGTTACGCGATAGCTCCGCCAATTGTGAATTGATTTTGAAGGCACTTTTTGTTTAGTAGATGTAGTTAACTGGATGACGTTATCGCGGATTTCACATTTTCACAAAAAATACTAAATTTTTTGAATTAAACTGAATAAAATTGAAATGAATAAAATTAATTCGAGCATCTAAGTTTGATTTTAATTTTGAGTCGGTTATACTTTTTTCAGAAGTACAGAATTTAATGTCACGGAACAGTTAGTGAAAACTAGTATGTACACAACATAGGATTTCAATCAGTTCATAAATATTATATATCGGCGAACTTACATAAAGTACACAAGAAATATCCAAACAGTCAGATTGAGAACGACCCCTTTGTCTGAAGTCAGCAGAAAACATATCTATCTATAACTAGAACACATGTTCAACAGATTTTTACACTAAACTAACAGTCTAAATACTAACATAGTAACAGAGACATTAAACTTTTAATACCACATTCAGAAACGCGTCATAAAAACAATCGACACAAAATAAAATAGAACAGATTTATAACTTTACGCAGCGAATGAATCACAACTAGCAGCCCGATTCACATTCAGCTGTAAGTTAAACACATGTGTTGTATAAATAAATCCTATTTATTTATTTATAAATGCGAAAGTTAGGATGTTTAGACGTTTGTTGCTCAGTCACGAGTCACGACGTAACGTTTTAACGAATCCGATTCTCGGGAAGAAATTCTGCTTCTTTTTTTCCCGCGAACATAACGAGAACGTATACTACACGGGTAAAGCCGCGAGGATCTGCTAGTATATTATAAAAGTCGGTAAAACAAACGTCGATTTAAAGTGAAGGGAAAGTGAAGTGAAAATGAGTCGGTCGTAGCTATCCCAGAACAGATAACCTTTGGGGTAGACGTGTTCTTGAGTGCAGATCACGAGTCGCCAAACTTACTGTAAAACACTTAATACTAGACGGAGTGATGATATAAGTAATATCAATACATTAGGTAGAGGATGAAAACGTTAATCTGTAGATAAGGCTGAGTGATGAGCCATGAAAGAGGCAGATATCCAGCAGAAAACTAGGATAGGCTACTAATATATAGGATATGAAACTAGGATGATAATGTTTATTGGTAAAAATATGGTCCCGTATACGGCATTCAGCGTTTTTTTTTCAGTTCTTGAAGTTATTTCTCTGCCTTTTCATAATCTGTGCCGTTGGGTACTCGGTCTTTCGCCTTTTCGACCTCCAACCGTGTAAAAATAGCTCGGTTAAACTCGTCCGAGATGAAAGATATAACAGTTATTATCAATTAGAGCTAAGGGAAACCTAAATAAACCTCGCGTACTCGTATAGAAGCAGAAATACGATTACCCCGGAGCCTCTGTTAATTAGCAGATTCTGTTTTAATTTATGATGTGTTACTTTGTAATTTTGTAACATCCGCGTCACTATCGGCCAACTAAAATTGTTGCAGCTTTATTGCTGTTCTTTCTTTCTTTATCTTTTGTTCCAAAAATATAGGGAGGAAACCGTACCCATATTAAAAATTGTACATTTGTGATTAGTAAAACACCTCAGAAGGTGCAGACCAGATTCAAGCCTACGATCTCATGATTGTGAGATCGTATATTCTCGCCATTAGGCCATTACAGCTACCGCCAAAGCTATCGTAGAGAATCTTAAAAATGCAAAACAATGACAGAATTAATTTTAGCAATTGTAGGTATATAATCGTTTCAAAAAGTAACCAGCACAATTATGACTCTTATTGTTTTGATTTTAATGTCTGATTTTTAATGAATGATTTGATCATTTGATTTTATTAAAAAAAACTGTGTTTGCACTTATACGCTCGCCAAAAATTAGACTTCTTTAATTTAGAAGTGCCTACCTATTACTACCTAACGGTCCTTCTTCGCTAGCCCGAAGTTGGCTATTCATTTAGAAGTCACTTGAAGCCAACTGCCATAAGTCCCTTTAATAAGAAAAAAACGCGCAATACATTGAGAGTGTCGAATTTGAGTGTCGGTGTGCCCGTGTATTGTAATAATTCACTCTGAAGGGACAGTTGTCAGCCAACTTCATCATGTCGAAGCCAAAAAATGGCTGTCGATGTGCACGCGCATCGTTAAAAAATCACTCTTCATGTTTTTTCCCAAGCGAAGAAATAAGTATAACTTATTTAGGAACAAGTATAAAGAATACAATTTACATCATGTAAGCTAGCGGGAAGACAGAAGGGCCAAAAAAGAATAACTTCAAATAGGGTATCGGTTTTTTTTTTCAAAATATTAAAAATCATATACTTATAGTAAAATAGAATATCAATCTTCGGGAGTCCGGGAGTCGCGACGTCACTCGTGGGTAAAAATCGTACCCGAGTACGTACGAGTGACGTTACGCGAAACTTCGAAGCACTGTATCTGCATCATTTTTTGTTTGTGAAACAAAAGAAAAAATACGTGTACAATATTTTTTAGCAATCTAACTGACGGACTAATTAGTTTTTTTGAGGATTACACCCTATTACCAGGATGTTAGCCCGCGGGGGGAGCATCGAATAAAATTTGTTCATTGAAGACATGACCTTTTAATACATCAAAGCTGGCTCAACTACCCGACGCGACAGCTACGTGCCGCTGACCGAGGATGGAGCCGTCGTTTCGAGCAAGACACACTGCTCGTAAACTAACTGTATGAATTAACAGTTGGCCGCTATCCAGTGGTGCTATCTATACCTACGTTACACGTGCGCGAACGGTTAGTTATTATACCTACATTTATAGCATCCACAAAAGCTGGAATATGGTTCGTGACGAACCACGAATCCATCGATACATAGGCATAACATACGATCGAACGGTCCAGTCGTGCTTTTGCCTTTTGCGCAACAACAAGCGCGTCAACATATTTTGCGTCAAGTCGTTATTTCATCAAAATTCGACATAATCGCCGTAGTTTTAAGAACCATCGTTACTACATTAGTTCTCCGAACAACACTCTTTCTCCATCAAACTGATTAATTTTTAATATTTTTTAAAGTTGTTTTTTGCAAACTCTGTGGTGTAAACAAGACGCGTGCCAATCGAATGACGAATGAACCAAAAATCGGTTCGGTTCGGCGTCCACACGGTTAAATTGTGTGTATACTCATACTCATCATATTCGATGAGACGCAGCACTGAAGCAATGATAACGAAAATACTTGTAATGTTCACCGCACCGCTGTCCACATACTCGAATTTGGTTTTTGTTGAACCATATTCGTAGTACGCACCAATCATATTCGAGTGTCTGCAGGTCTACTACGAAGTCCGATAAACGATATATCGGCCGAACTTATGGAAGTTTCCTACCTCGATAGACAATCGGTCGGTTGATCGAATCGGCCGTTTCGTTCGATCCGACCCTCATCCGACCTAAGTCTATAACTTCCGACCGAGATGTATCGATCCGAATGTTTTTCGTGGTAAGCTACAGATCCGATTCAGCTGTCGGTCGGATCCGATCATTCGGAGTTTGTTTTCGTAATAGACCTGCTGTTACTTATATTAGATAGCAGTAGCGGTATTGGGTTCTACTATGTTATTGTGAGCAATTGTTATCACACTGCAGGACAAATGCCTTCCCCTTCATTTTACTCTATCCTGAGCTGTTCTCGTCCAGTATTTTTTGTGCGCGTCTACTTTACAGGGTGGACCCCTTCTCTAGGAGTCTACTGGCTAACAAAACTGCTTTCAAAATGCCATTGCTCTTCCTCTAACTTCGAGCGATTTATCCTAACATTGTTTTAAGGTATCGCGGTTGTTTAATACACTAGTGTGTTAACTAGCAGAGCCCCGAGGTATTACTCGCGAAGTTCCCGGACCCGCTAGTTTTTCGGAATAGAAAGTGTTCTTCCAGACTATGATCTGTTTTCCAAATTTCAGCCCGAGCCGTTCATACACAACATTCAAGCATTGACGTTTGTAATATTAATAAGAATAATAGTATTACGGGATATTTACCGTAGGTATATGATGGAGAGAGTTCCTGATGTTGTGATACAGTTTCATACGCCATGGTCACGGGTAAACTATTCGAAGAACAATTCCGAAAGCCATTTTGTTTGGTGATAGAGCATAGAGCAATGGTAACACCAAGCCGGGTAGTACCGTATACCGTGTAATACTACTAACCCACCTCCCAACATTTAAGTCCTTTAAATAAACCTTTATTTCCCAGTTTTGCTAATTATTCCACCGCCAAGCATTTTGCAAATACAAACATTTCTGTCTTCCGGCTTGATGGCTAGTAAATAAATTTCCAAAATAATACACTGAATAGGTATAATAGAAAAAAATAATACCCACACAGAATAAAACAATACCGAAAAGTACAGAGCCAATAAGTAAAATAAATCACGCTCCATCCCCGGGTAATAAGCGCAGTGCAGTGATTTCTACTTTTGTGATAAAAACGTCTGAGCTGTGAAATACGTTGCCCGAATGGTTTTTTTCCGACCATTAAAATCATTATCTTCAAATCGAGAGTGAATCGGTTTCTTCTAGGTAAGCTCGCCCCGTCATAGACTGCATCGTCGCTTAATATCAGGCGAGAAGGTGTAAATTGTGAAAGGTAGTTAAAATAAAAATATTTTCGACCACTTGGCGGCTACTAGTATTGTTGATTCCGTATGTACTATTAATTTTTCATCGTTCAGATTAACCCCGTTAGTCAGGAACGTCTTGTAGGCTCATTTTAGCTGAAATTATCTCTGCCAAGTATTGCTTGACAGGAATTGTTTCGCGTAAGTACTTATAATGAAATGATGTACCTAAATTCACAGAAAAAAAAATTCAAAACATTTCAATGATAATATTGTGTTGAAATGGAATAATGAATTCTTAGAATTCATAATGAAATTGAAACAAATTAGAATACCTACTTATTCACAGTGAAGAATAATTTTGTTAAAAATTATTGTGTTCATCTCTAAAAGTTACGCGTTTAAAAATTAGTTTTTGGCTGCCCCCGCTCGCTTTCGACATATCTAAACTCATAATCATGAATGAAAATATTAAAATAGTGATAAATGCGTTTGTTTACATACAGATTTAAAATATTTTTATCTCGGAATACACAAATATCGTGTATCGGAGAAACAGAAAGCAAATAATAATATTATTTTCTTATGTTTAAATACTAAAAAGTAATTTTGTTTTAAAATATCTACAAAACTACACTACATTACATTACAACACATTATAAACAACATTGCATTTCAAATAGGTAATGTCTAAAAAATAATTTTATCTTCTTGAACACCAACTTTTAAACAAATAAACCGATATGATTGTAGAAAATGATGTTTGTTTACCACAGTAACACAGGATAAAATAATTATTTATGATTTTATGCTTCTTTTAACCGACTTCAAATAAGTACTCAAATTATTGGATCTTTTGTGTATCATGTAGTTGTAGGTAAGTTTGTGGATTATTCCAATTTAAATTTTATCGAAATCGGCGATTTTTTGGAAAATTCAACACTTTATAAAAATGAACACCGATACTTCGCTGTCTCGTTGGAGCAGTGCGTTGTTAGTTGACCTACCCATATTCATTTGTTTCAGAAATTATATTATTCGTTTAGTGGATGAGTTTCATATTTATTATTATTTATTCACGTATTTATTTCTTTTCTTAAATCTAAGTTTTTACAATATTTATATAAAATAACATAAAAACATTATAAAAACTTAAATCTAGATAGCCGCCAGCAGCGGGGCAGGGCCCAAGCTACCGGTGGTTAGGGCTGCAGAGTGAGGAACCTCCTGACGATGCGCGCTGTGTCGAGGATGACCGCCTTCTGCATCTGACCCTTAATCCAACCGTCTAGCGAAAGTCTCTTAAGGTGTTGGTCGAGACTTTTCGCTATAAGGCCGTTTGCCGACACGACTATTGGTACTATGATCGTCGAATCAACATCCCACATGGCGGTAACCTCGTGCGCCAAGTCAAGGTACTTGCTCAGCTTGTCCTTCTCGGCTTTCACGAGGTTCTCGTCATGTTTATTATTTATTATTATTATCATAATTAAGATGGTTTATTTCGTTTTACAGTGAAATATTTGTAAACTGGCGTCATCGATGGTTCTTTTATAAAAAAATAATTCAGGGCTATTTAAGAGTGCGCCTAATGCCAGGGAAAAATCAGTTTTCACCCGCGCGACGCGTTTCTTAATGCAAATATACATAAAGTCGAGAATGGCATGACACAGATGGAGGAAAAATCAATTTTAAATCAGGAGTCCATTTTTGTCCAAGTTTTATTAAATTACTCAATAATTAAACATAAATCTAAAAAAGTGTTCGGTTACTTTACTAGAACGTACAATTAGTAATTTTATTACCAAATAAAGTGGCCAAGTGCGAGTTGGACTCGCCCATGAAGGGTTCCGTTGCAGCAAGTAACATAATATACATAGTACACATAGTTCTTGTAGTTCGTTGTAACTTTGATCGAAGTTTCAATAATAGTGTATTTATGACGTACTAAAAAAAAACTACTCATCAGATCAAGTTCAAACTAATTTTCGTTGGTAGTTTACATGGTAATGTACATCATGTATTTTTTTTAGATTTTTCATTCTCTTACTTTAGAAATTAGAGGGGGGGGACACACATTTTACCACTTTGGAAGTGTCTCTCGCGCAAATTATTCACTGTAGACGAAAATGATTTTAGAAACCTCAACATCATTTTTTAAGACCTATCGATAAACACGCCACACGTGTATGCCTGATGAAAAAAAAATTTTTGAGTTTCAGTTCTCAGTATGGGGGGCAACCCTAATTTTTCTTTTTTTTTAATTTTTTTGTTCAAATCTTAATGCGGTTCACAGAATACATCTACTTACCAAGTTTCAACAGTGTAGTTCTAATAGTTTCGGCAAAAAGTGGCTGTGACATACGGACGGACAGACAGACAGACATACAGACAGACAGACATGACGAATCTATAAGGGTTCCGTTTTTACGTTTTACGGAACCCTAAAAATAACGTGGGGTCATCGCTGATAATTTCGAGTACTCGAATTAAAACGGGTTTTTTCGGTGTAATTTTTATTTTTTTATTGTAAAAAACTTTGATCTATTTTTAAAATTCTATTCGGTTATTGTGCTTCTTCTTGATTGTACCCACACGTCAATATTGTTTTTGTCATAGTTTTTAGTTTCTTAACTTCAGTGAGCGGCGTCGAAAATGTCCTTTTTTCGTTTTCTGGCACTAGGCGCCCCCTTAAAATGTTTACATGCCTTCCTTATAACTGTGTACTCGCTTTAACCTTTTAAATATTCTTAGTGGTTCTCCATAGGTTTAAAAAAATATATTGGCTTAAGATAGCTGCATATTGCCTGTATAATTTAGATACTTTAGATATACAGGGTTATTGGTAATCAGCCTGCATCCTTTTAAGGGGATGTTAGGTACATTCAATACGTCAACGTTTTTTGCATTTGTGCATTTGCACGGTCTAAAAGTAACGAACTCTTCTTAACAATTCGTAACGAGAGCGCGTACGCTCTTTAACGCGCAAAAAATGATGTACCGAAGTGAATAAACACTAAAAAGTCGCTAAACCTGTGCTAATTTTTCATTACGCTTAGTGTACTATACAAAATGTATTTATGTACGTTTATTTTATATTATTTATTTTTGATATTTAGCTAAATATCTATCAATGTTTATGTATTATATTATATACCTGTACTATATATTAATGTGTTTATACCATATATGTATGTGTTTATTTGTAAATGGAATTTATTATATTTGTGGAATTATTTTCGTATATGTATCAAGGATGCCACACCACTGCCTTCATCTGTAACCTTGTTCTTTATACCAAAATGTTATCTGGAAGAGATCGCTATTAGCGATAAGATCGCCTTTTGTGCCCAAAATGTTTTGATGTTATTTTTAATTAATGTGTTTGTAATGTTTTGTGGTATAATAAAGTGTATTGTATTGTATTGTATTGTAAACAGTACAAAAAAGGGCAACAAATACAATTTTTTTTGGGTTATCTATTAAGTTTTAACGAAAGTTGTAGAACAAAAGTTGTTTGTTTAAATATACAGAACATGCCCTCAAACGGATGCAGGCTGATTACCAGTAACCCTGTATAGACTAGTGGAGAAAGCATTGGATTCTAAAGTCAGACGCATGTGTTATATACACATGCGTTTTGTAGTTTTGGGATGAAGTTTTTAAAGTTGGCCCTTGAAATTACGCCGTATGTTTTTAGGGTTCCGTAAAACGTAAAAACGGAACCCTTATAGATTCGTCATGTCTGCCTGTCTGTCTGTCTGTCTGTCTGTCCGTCCGTATGTCACAGCCACTTTTTGCCGAAACTATGAGAACTACACTGTTGAAACTTGGTAAGTAGATGTATTCTGTGAACCGCATTAAGCTTTTTACAATTTTTAAAAAAAAAACAAAAATTAGGGTTGCCCCCCATACTGAGAACTGAAGCTCAAACATTTTTTTTTCATCAAACCTACACGTGTGGGGTGTCTATCGATAGGTCTTAAAAAATGATGTTGAGGTTTCTTACATAATTTTTGTCTACGCTGAATAACTTGCGCGAGAAACGCTTCCAAAGTGGTAAAATGTGTGTCCCCCCCCCCCCCCTCTAACTTCTAAAGTAACAGAATGAAAAAACTAAAAAAAATATATGATGTACATTACCATGAAAACTACCAACGAAAGTTAGTTTAAACTCGATCTGATGAGTAGTTTTTTTTAGTACGTCATAAATACACTATTATTAAAACTCTGATCAAAGTTACAACGAACTACAAGAACTATATTGTGTACTATGTATATTATGTTACTTGCTGGAACGGAACCCTTCATGGGCGAGTCCAACTCGCACTTGGCTACTTTATTATTAATATGTAATGCTAAAATTGTCTTCTATGTAGGCCTTTTTCCACAACTCGAAAGTCAATCCAAAAGCGGCCTAAGTGTACTTGCCAAAATATGTGTGTATGACATACTTAAATGTCTGTTTTAGTTTTGGTAGGACACTTTGCAAGTAAGCAAAGGAAGGAAATAACACGCTTTATCCAGTTACCTACGCTACTGCCAAGCGGTATTGTACAAACATTACGGTTTGAAGACAATGATCCCAGATAACTTACATGGAGCGGAAAGATAAATTATCTTTTATCGGATGACAAACGCAGTCCATGATCAAATAATTGCGTGGGACTGTGCTGTTATGCATTAGGAAAACATCGTGGGGAAATCGACATGTACATTAAATCTTTCGAGGTCATGTGTCATCCAACCTGCACTGGGCCAGCGTGGTGGATTATGGCCTTGACTCTGTCCTTGCGAGAAAAGGCCTCAAGCCCCTGCAGTGGGAACATTTTGTGGGCTGTTTATATTGTACTGTTATGTTGCTTGCCATCAGGCACATGACCTGCCCACTACGTGGCTCAGTTCTAGGGAAAATAAAAGGTATTTGAGGGAGTAGAGAATTTGAATAAAATAACTCAATAAATTTTCTTGTAATATTTAATTGTATGTTTGTCCTCAGTGTGAGAGGCGCCCAGCCGGCGCAAGTCGGGAAACCCTGGAAGCAAGAGAAGAAACACGCGAACAAGAACAAGCGAGAGAAACTCAGGAGAGTCTACGCACACTTAGACGAACACTGATTTTGGATACTGTGAGATATTTGTTAGGATTAGTTTTTCTAAATATCGTATTAGTCACTGTGACGACATCAAACATTTTATGTTTAGAATTTTGCCTGCAATGCCTACGAGGTCTATATAAAGAGACTAAATTGCTTTTGTAATGGTTACATACATTTTACAAAGGAAGTTGTAAATCTTGGGATAATAATGCGGATAACTTATACAGGTGGTACAGAAAGTTGCAATAACAAATGTGGGTGTTGAATATAGGTAGGATTACGCAGAAAAAATACTTATGGTTCTGATATCGACGTACAACTGAAATTTTGTGCTTGCAGGGTAGCGCCATTGTAATGACTGTTCATAATGAAGAACATCAATTTAGGCCTAGTGAACCTTTTCCACGTAACCCTGTACTTACATAAATACAAAGGGTTGCAGACTTTAAAAAAATAGTTCCCAAAAGAGACTATTCATTAAATCGAAAATTAAATTATCTTTGGACATGCAATCAAGCTGTCTAAATAATGTAACCCTTCTATCGTATAACTTTTTCGATAGAAATGCTTTCAAGGGGATTCGCGCGTGTCCGTATCTCTGTTGGCAATGGACGTTTTCAAGTCAGGGCTGGACCGACCATATCACTTAACAGGCGTCACAGCATTGGAAAGACTGACCCTACTCAAAAACTTGAGAAATGGCTTGTCGGGCGGTCTTTCTACTTTAATGAATTTTTATCATCTTAAAGTACGAGTTTTAAACTTAATTTAATTGTATGATAAAAGAGCACAACGCCTCATTTAATTGTTGTGATATTTTCTGACCATGTTAAATTAAGGCTTCGACTAGCACACAGGGATCACGCACCTACATGTCCAACGGTGAAAGAAGTTTTGAATTCGGTTCAGTAATTCCTGAGATTAGCGCATTCAAACGAAAAAAACCTCTTGAACCTTTATAATATTAGTATTTTATAAATAAATTCGATTATGACTATGCTTAACGACTCCTAGGATCAAGTAATAACACAGGTAACGTCGTCAATCTTAACATCAACGTGAATGTGGTGTCGAGTTATTTTTACAAAAGCCACCGGTTGCGCGCAAAGGGCTGCGCAGTATATGATTTTCATAACAAAGTAAACATGCGCTGCAGTTCCGAGAACCAACTTCAGGGCGTTCTTCTTAAAACGATCAAATGTACTGACGCTAATTTCCGTTCGAAAAGTTATATTTTTAGAATATATTTATCTAACATAATATAGATAATATTTATATATATTTTTCAAAGGTTTTCGAAATGTTAAATTTGACTTTTTACAAAATTAGGCACGATAATACTTAAATAAAAAATGAATATTGTTGAATATTTCTGTACTTCAACATCAACATCAACAGCCCACTAAACGTTCCCACTGCTGGGACTCGGGGCCTTCTCTCGCAAAGAGAGAGTTAAGGCCATAATCCACCACGCTGGCCCAGTGCGGGTTGGTGGATGACACATGACTTCGAAAGACTGGCCTTGTGGCTTAGTGGGTAGTAGCTCTGCCTGCGAAGCCGAGGGTCGTGGGTTCGATCCCCACCCAGTGCAAATATTTGTGTGATGAATTCAAATGTTTGCACTATGTCTGGGTGTTTCTATGTATAATAAGTATGTATTTAAAACTATATATAAGTATTATATCAGCTATCTGGCCGCCATCACACAAGCTTTGCTTAGTTTGGGGTCAGATGGTGTGGTGTGTGAATTGTCCACCAATATTTATTCTAGGTACATGTCGGTTTCCTCACGATGTTTTCCTTCACCGTTTTAAGTTAGCGGCATTACGCACATGACTTCGAAAAGACAGTGGTGCGTGTGGGGTTTGAACCCGGGGTCTCCGGATCGGCAGGCGCCGTTCTCCCGACTAGACCAGCCGTAACTTTCTGTACTTACCTGTATGAATTATCCTGGCTTAATCTTTACGGGATATTTTGAAAGAGATTTGAATGGAAACTATTTTCAGGTCTAATCATTTCGTTATTCTTATTTCTTACTTAAACGTTGATGAAATCCAATAACATCTTTGGTGAATTAAGAAGCGTTTTTTCCTATCTGAACTCCGGCGGAATATCACTTAATGATAGTAAAGCGCATCTATCCTATGGTGTCTAAATTGTTGATAAAACAACCTTTTTGTTATTCAAAATTGTATGTGTTGTTTTCTCAAATCAAATTTCGGTCAAGTATTTATTGTTTAAACTTTATAAGTAACAGAAACTGACATGGGCCTGTTTCTTTCATGATCCAATACAATAAGCTTATTGTAAAACTGTTACGATACGTATGAAATTTTGTCTACGCAAAATAAAATAAAGGAAAAACGAACAAACAGATTTTTATTTATATGACGTACAAAAATTGTATCCTAGTTAGGCACAATGATGACAAAATGTGCTACCTATATACCTAAAAATATAAAATAAGGCTGTGCAGAAATGCTGTGCTATGTTACAGAAAAAAGAGACTTGGTAATTTATTTATAGAGCATAATGAATCACACTTAACACAAAAACATCCATTGGAGGTGAGAACTAGATATATGTATATCGGAAGTTAGGGGCATCTTCCATATCAAAGTTTAGTACAGTCCGCGAGGTATAAGCTGAGCTTTGCATTAGTGTGAGTGATCACCAAAAGTACAGTCAGACGCAGGACGCTGTGACCATGTTCTCTTAATAAGGTGTTTCTTCAAACCAGAAGTGCTGCCATCTGAATATGATTTTGGTGAGTGGTGTCAAAATATGTTTCATCGGTATAAACGATAGGCCTGCCCTGAATACGGTATTCGGAAATTTTAAGTAAATAAGTTATACGTAGGTGACGGATCTCATGCTTTTCCATTAAAAATTTTCTGTTATTCTCTGTCCTTGACCATTTGAATCCTAAAAGAGATACTTCTTTTCGCAATGACCATATTGATCCTGGATAGTTAATGTCAGCTTGTTGTTTAAGAGTTTGTTGTCTGACTGTACTTTTGGTAATAGATGCGTATGCATGTGATCACTCACACTAATGCAAAGCTCAGCTTATACCTCGCGGACTGTAAATCGTAGTAAATTAATAGGAAAACTGATTTTCCTGAAAAATAAGTTTATTAATAATGTATGATAATTATGACTACTAATTAGCAATATTTATTACAAACTGAAAAGGTATATGATTGTTAGATTCAGGCGAAATCAGCTAACAGTTACATTTGAAATTTCCAATACGGTGACAATACCACTGTTCGCATCTTAGGGATGGACCGGCTAAGCAGGAGGCTTTGGAATCGATCGAGAGACGTGTTAAAAGGCTCGTAGGCAACGACACTCTTGTCACTCACTCAGTCTTGAACATTACAGCAAAATTGCTAGCTTATCAGATACACTTCGGAGAGTGTGCAACTGATCTGCATGATCTAATACCACCTTGCCCTTTTTTCTATCGGAATGCTCGTAGGTCGAAAAAGCGAAATCGTTTTATGGGTGATGTTACAAAGAGACGAACGAAGAGATTCGACTACTTTTGTGATAAGAACGTCTAGGCTGTGGCTGTGGCTCCGATGGTTCCAAACTTTGTGTATTCAAATCGAGGGTGAATCGGTTGCTTCAAGTAAAGGACGTTCTATCGGAGGCCGTATTGTCACTTGTGCCCGAGCTACATGAGAATAGTTTTTCAAGCTAGGATAGCAAGCTAGTGCCTGAAAGGTTCATCATCATCATCATCATCAGCCCGTGTTCGTCCACTGCTGGACATAGGCCTCTCCTATAATTTCGTTTTTTTACGTTTCAATTACTAAATTACGTTTCAGCACCGTAGGTCATAACGGGTAGGACGCACTGGTTTTACACTTTTGTTTTGAGACTTTGTGGGATGGGTGACGAGAAGACTCGACCAAGTTTGCCAAACGCTGCCCAGCCCAACTGGATTCTTCTCATGGCCTCACTCTCAAAGCTACATCTACCTAGTTCGAGCATCTGCCCTAAGTAGACATATCTCCGAACAATTTCGAGAGTGGTTCCACTTACGGCAATCGGCCCCGGAGCAACGAGCTCGTTGCACATGACTTTGGTTTTATCCAAATTCATCCGAAGGCCGATGCGTTGAGAAGCGTTAGCCAGGCTGTCCAGCATCCACTGCATATCCTCCAGCGACTCTGCCATAATGACGATGTCGTCAGCAAATCGTAGGTGAGAGATGTATTCGCCATTGATGTTTAGGCCATGTCCAACCCAATCCAGCGTCTTAAACATATCCTCCAGTGCGTTTGAGAACAATTTCGGGGAAATAACATCCCCTTGCCTCACGCCTCGATGCAGAGGAATATGTTTTGTCTGCTGATCTTGGATTTGGACCGCCATCGTAGCGGCGTCGTATAAACACCTCATCACCTCGATGTATTGCCAATCGACTTGGCATCGCTGTAAGGACTCCAGAACAGCCTAGGTTTCGACCGAGTCGAACGCCTTTTCATAGTCCACAAACGCTAAGCAAAGTGGCCGATTGTAGGTACTCCTTTTGTCTTTTGTACAATCTGCCGTACCGTGTGAATGTGGTCTATGGTGCTGTACCCACTTCGAAACCCGGCCTGCTCAGGAGGCTGAACTCATCGAGTCTTCGGGCGAGAAGATTCGTGATAACTCTCGAAAACAACTTATAGACATGGCTCAGAAGCGATATTGGTCGATAATTCTTCAAAAGGGTTTTATCTCCCTTTTTAAAGAATAGGATGACCACACTTCTGTGCCATGCCTGTGGAGTTCTCCCGGTAAAGAGGACGGCATTAAACAGTACTATGAGCTCTTTTATAAGTGGAGCGCCACCAGCTTTTAATAGCTCTGTTGTAATTCCGTCCTCGCCCGCGGCTTTTCCATTTTTAAGTTGCCCAAGAGCCATCGCGATCTCGTCCATACTTATTTCTGGCAGTTCTTCAGTGTAGTGGCGAGTCAAAGTAGCTCTTTTGTCCTCATTATGTGGGAGATGTGGAGCATGCGATGCGTACAGCTGGCTGTAAAAGTCTTCCACTTCCGAGAGAATATCCGCTTTGGATGAAACGACTCTCCCCGTCGAGGTAGTTAACTTCGTCAGGAGGCTTCTACCCAAGGTCTTGACGAACACTTTTGACCCCCGATTTTGCTCAATTGATTTTTCAATCAAGAGCGTGTTAGCTAATCGGAGGTCACGTCGTACAAGCTTGGTAATTCTCTTGCTAAGAGCCCCTTGTTCCGACGAAGTTAACGTGGGATTCCGTCGTTCCTCCATGAGTTCTAAGGTCTCCCTGGAAAGCTTTGACTTTCTGCCTTTGCGCCGCATTTCACAAAACTTTGTGCCCTCATCACGCAGGACTTCCACTACACTTTCGAGCTTCTGGTCAGCGCTATTTGTGGTTTCCTGAAAGGTTGCCTGGAAGAAATCGCTTTCAGCGATAAGGCCGCCTGTTGTGGCACTGGCTATTATTGTTTTTCTTTGTCTGTATATCTGTTTTCTTTTGGTGTGTACAATAAAGAGTATCTATCTATCTAGTGTGATTAAGCTAGCAAGCTAGTACTTCTAGCTTCGTGTAGACGAAACTAGCATTTCGTAGTGTTGTTGTTGTAGCGCATCGTCGCTTAACATCAGGCGAGATGGCGGTCAAGTGTACACTTATAAAAGTTAAAAAAATACAATATCTCTGTCATGCATAGAAAACAGAAACATTGCATACTCGTACTACTAATATACCACGGTTCAATTTCAGCTGATATTACTTACCTGAATCAATCAGTTTTTTTTTATCATTTATAGGTTTACACTTGACCACCATCTCGCCTGTTGTTAAGCGACGATGCGGTCTAAGATGGAGCGTGCTTACCTAGAAGAAACAGATATTATCTCCTGCTCATCGTAATAGCTTTCATTGCAAGTCTGAACGGGACAAAGCAACTCATAAAACTCCTAGAACCATAACCACGCGGCCGGTCCTAGCACTAAACAGTTGCAAGCACTAACCATACCGTAATGGACGTCCCATTATAATAAACACGCTGTAGCAGAAATATTTGCTATTCTCGTGGCGTAACGGTGGCCCAAATCCCTTGATTTATTGCCGCACGCTAATTTAAGCTTGGTACTCGAATTTACGCGGTACCGTATTCTTAACGATTCTGAAATGCATCTCGATCGGTTAATCGTCCGTGGATGACTTATATAGTGAAGAATGTTAAAGATATATATATGTATCGATAGGTTTTCAGGCTATTTTTACGGAAGCCGTTACTCTTTCGAGAAATGCTCAGTTGTGCAGGCGGAGTCACGAAACTCGAGAGTGACAATACCACGAACCACTAAACTATATTAATATTGTAAGGCTGGTGAGTGATCGTTTCTTTATGATTTGGACCGAAATTAAGGACAGAACGATCGCAATACTACGAGGAATGTTTTTTTGAAGTGAAAACTTCTTTAGGCGCGCCTAGACAGATTTTTCGTGGGGTGTAAGGTAAACTCGGGTCCTTGGCGATTGGGCATCGAGAAATACGTCAGCCAATGGGAAATGCTGAAAGGGCGTGGCCTCGCCATCATGGCATGGCCATCTAGAAATGCGTGAGCCAATGGCCACGCCCTCCGGTTACACCCGTGTAGTTTCCAAGGTAAGCGCTATCAAATTCTGAGTTATAAGTTTTCACTTCTATCGGCAGTTCCTATGACTGCCAATTTTTTTTTATTATAATAGATTCGCACTTGACCACCATCTCGTCTGTTGTTAAGCGACGATGCGATCTACGATGGAGCGTGATTACCTAGAAGAAACCGATTCACTCTCGTTTTGAAGACACCAAGATTGTAACTATCGGGAAAAACCCACTCAGGCAACGCATTCCACAACCTAGACGTTCTTATCACAAACGTGGAGTCAAATCTCTTCGTTCGTGTTTTTGGAACATCAACTATGAAACGATAGATAGACTGCTACGATAGACCCAAACACAGTGTGACAGCTACGTGAAAAGCTCCTGGTTCCTTATAGGTAGGTTCACGTAAGTACACACTAGAGTTAAAAGACATGCGGGGAAATTCACATTCTGCAGTAGAGTTCAAGAGTCCAATCTTAATTTCGCTACTGTTACCAGATCACCAAATTATGTGGTTTCGTACCTGCTGAAATCACGATGACTGCCCAATTTTATAATAAAAAAAAATTGGCAGTCATATGAACTGCCGATAGAAGTGGAAACTTGTAACTCGGAAGATGATAGCTTACTTTGGAAACTAGACATTTCTAGATGGCCATGCCATGATGGGCAGGCCACGCCCTTTTAGCATTTCCCATTGGATGACGCATTTCTAGATATCCAATGGCTATGGTCCCGAGTTTACCCGAAGATTTCTTATCATATCCGAGCGTGACGATAGAATTAATTTCACAACCCACGAAAAATCTGTCTATAGCGCGCCTAAAGAAGTTTTCACTTCAAAAATGGGATATCTTAGGGACTGCCGATAGGTTAGATGTGTACCTAAATGTATATGCCACCATCCCGAGTTCTCCCGAAAATTTATATCATTCACCTACGAACGTGAATGTGACGCTTAGGTCAATTCACAGCCCACATAAAATCTGTGTGTGCTGGGCCAAAAGAAGTTTTCGCTTCAAAAAAAGATATTTTTTCACTTGTTGCAACGTAGCTGTCGCATGTCAAGGCTCAAATTGTACGTAGGTACACGGTAGGCCCACGGTACTATGAACAGTACCGTGGGCCGTGGTTTTACACATTTTATACAGCATCGTTCTCGGTGAATCACTTTACTAATATTTCTTACCAATTTTTTTTCACACTAATGAACTGAGAATTCCAGCGTTTCGGACTGTCAGCGTTACGACTACAACATTAGTCAAAACGCGACGGTGTGATGCACCATCTCTCTTCGTATTAATGGTCTGGACGAGAAAAAGGTACTTACGTATTTACCATAAGGCGCCAGTCCACCAGTCTACTAAATCATATAGTCGTTCGACGAATCCGTCTAGACGGGGCAATTGTTCGGGGTGAGATGCGGGAAGCGCGCTCCTGGATTGCCTACATAACAATGTTAGTATTGCAGGAGCTGGCTCAGGGCTGACGTCTTTCGTATGATTTCATTTTATTTTGGTGACGTTTTTAAAATTTCGACAACCCTACCCGTGTCTAGACATTATCGGCGTTTCTCCCAAGATCAAAGGTCATGAACTACTACTGGTAGTATTTCTCTAAATTGTGTTTTTATTAAGAACAACTTTTACTGTGAGGCAACCCTGAAGGCGTATAAAATTTGTTCTTTACAATTGCACATCGGGCTCACCAAAATGTGTGAAACATTAAACTTTCGCGATTTTAACTCACGTTGAAAGCATTTGCAAGGATTAATCACGATCCGAATGATTTTTATGACCTTCTTCCTGACGTTTCAGTCACTTTACGATGTTCGTGGTCACGTCAATATGAGCGAAGACGTCGATTTTTATTGCACGATTTCAAACCTTATAGTTTTGTACCTGGTGTTATGTGTTGTTGTATAAGTAGATAGGTACTCTATTATCATCGGACATCAGCCCGCGGCTTCGTCCGCGGTTTATGAATTCGGGAATTCCGTTGAGCAAATTTAGACTCAATCAACAGGAATTTAGATTAAAATTAACAGAAACGCGGCGGTCCACCGGTGGACACATGCCACGTAAGATGTTAAAAACTATTCCATAAGAAACTATGTTTTCTAGTTAACTTATACCTCATGTGCCATTCCAGACAGAAATCTAGGTTCGTTTCAAATTTCAGCCAAAACTGTTAAATCTTTCCGATGTGACTGAGCAGCACACACATAAACTTTCACATTTATAATGTTAGTAAGATTTGTGTGGCTTCGAAAGCCCTCCAAAGTTCCAGTTCGACTACGTCATCAGTCAACTCTCGCCGATTCTTCCTTCCTGTAAAGCAGAACAGTGAATTAATGGCAGTGTCAAGATGTTACAAGCTGTGAAACGAGCTCAAAATAACTCTTAATTTGGATCGTTTCTCCTAACTTGTTTAGATTTTACCGGATCACGTAGGTGACAGTTCTGTTTAGTTCAGTTCAGTTTAAAACAAAAATACTGTTTTGGAAATGTGTTCCTTATCTACATACCTAAGCAACGGAGTTGGTTCCTCAACCTTTCTGTAGGTACCTACTACGTACTACGCGTCGAATCCTACCTCTCATTTTGACTACTAAATAGGTGTATAGGTAATAGTACCCAGTAAAACAATCAAAAAAAATATTGACTCATATTGACAAATGTAAAACTTTAAAAGCAAAGAAGGCACCCACCATCTTTGCGAAGAGTCTGACAAACTTACTAAAGCTAAAACTTTCGGGGCTGCGTTTTAGAGTGATGCCATATCGAAATTTTCGGGGTGCTTGCATGATATTTACCGGACAAGTTGAACACAATTTTTAAATTAACCCGCATTAGGTCAGCCTGTGAATCTCTCCTAGCGAGAGAAGGCCTTGAGTCTCAGCAGTGGAAACATTTAGTGTGCAGCTTATGACATCTACTTAAAAACATAGATAACTTTTTAATTAAATGACATGCGTACCGAAAAACAGAAATAGAAACATTAAATCATATCTAAATCCTAACCGGCCCTCCCATGAAAAAACATCCATATTTAACTGCGGATCTAATTAGTCACCTCCCCACGTGGCGCCAAATTTCATCCTGCGACGCCCATCCGCGCTCAGTAAAATTAATGGCTGTCGATTTATTATATGCTATACTGGGTTAGACACAAAAGCTCTTTAAATGGGAAAGGGCGCGTTAATACTTTCCTATCGGTCCTGGTAAAAAATGTTTAGTCGGTACTAGTACTTAGTAGGTACACATCATTGTCAGTGCTTTCGTTTTTTTGGGATTTCACACGGTAAAACGGGACCATATTACTACGACTCCGCTGTCCGTCCGTATGTCTGTCTGTTCACCGGACTATGTCTCATAAAACGTGATGGACAGTTAAAATTTTGTTTGTTTCCGTTTTAACTGGTTTTAACAATAAGACTAAAAAACAAAATAAAATATTTAAAAAGACCCAAACAACAAACGTTTTTTTGCCGTTTTTATAAACTTCGCCCCTTCACGCGCGAGTACGACACGCACTTGTCCGGGTTTTGTTTCTAGCTAAGCAACTACCATCAATCCAAAATGCTCATAGAGAGAGAGAGAGAGAGAGAGAGAGTCGTGTATACTCACAACTTAACACTATTATTATAAAGGCCAAAATTATGTGTTGGTAAATTTCTTCTCACTTATAACAGCTTAACAAATTAACGAAAGGACATGCTTAGGAAGTAGGTACATTATCTAGATTAACATAAGGGCTACTTTTTATTCCGTTTAAAGTTCACGGTTCACGGTGGTTTTTATACAGTATTTTGTATACAACCGTAAATAGTATTACGAACAACAAAAAAACCTAAGTACTCGACTTGAGCACCTCCTTACTGTTTTTAACAGTATGGTTGGTAACCCTAGCGGGAGCTTTGTGCTTATGACTAATGATTAGTCATAAGCACGTAGCAAAGTATTCGAACGTCAGTTTCCAATATTTCAAATTCTCAAGCGAGTCATATTATTTTTAACTATCTGGATTTAGTAGTCGCGCTTTAACCAGATAAAACCAATAGCTCTAAATCACTCATGGCTATGTTAATAAACCGCGGAAAAAAATAACAAATAGCTTCGAGGAAAACTATCTACGATCATAAATCACTATTCTATCGCTACAAAAATCTAAAACTAATATACTTACCAATGTAATAAACATAAATAAAAGTAATAGACGCATCGGAAAATAACTTTTCCGCCATTTTCCCGCCATCGCTCGCGCTATTAACATTATAATTTGAATTTCGTTCGACGATTTTTTTTTCTAATAAAATAAAAGGCCGAGTATTTGGCAAGTGACAGTATTAACATTTTGCTTTAAAGTACGGGCATTGGAGAGGTTTTAATAACTATGGGAGTGTTGTAAGTAAACTTGGCTATTTATTTGATTAATTGGCAACAGTGGCGTTTTTAATGGTTTTAACGATTGTTATTATCACTAGTTAAAGATACTGCTTGTATTGTTTATTGCTATGATAGCAATACGTTTTCTAATTTCATAGAATCTTCAGGAGTACCTATTCTGAACTTTTATTATTGGCCTGCTCTTCGGAAAGTAGTTAAGCCACGACAAACTAAAATTGGTGTAACACTGTAACTCCCCAAGAGTCCAAGAGTTTCCTTTTACATCTTTGTTGCGTTGCGTAAATAATAATAACGCGTGCACGATAATTACCTTATTTGCATTTGTGTGCATACCTATCAATTTTTTATTTACAAATTGAGGGACAATCTAACACGGTCGGACTTGGCCAAACGTATCCTATAGAAGTTGCCGCATGTCCCGGAAGCCAAGCCCGGCTCGCGAATGCCATCTCGGCTATATGGTCAGTCCGACGCTATAATCTAAAACTAAAATTTGTTTACAAAATCAATGGTTTGGTATTTTGTGTAATTACCTATTAAGTTTCTTCTAGTTTAGTTAGCATTTTTATTTTCACTCCTAATAGATAGGTACATCCAGTGCCTGATTAAGAGTTCTGACCGCCCTAGGCTAATTATCAGGACGCGCCCCCACCAGAGGGTCTACCGCCAAACGGAAAGTGCTTAGCTTAAAAGTCTTAGCTTTGGTATTGCTATCTCTTTTCTTTTCGTTTGATATTATAGAGATAGCAATGGGCAAAACCGATTTAGTTAAGCAGTAGAAGGGCAGGTATGTTACGGTCGGCCTAAAAAGTACCTAGTATATTAGTATTGACTTTGTTTCCTTATGTACAAATTTTAACATGATTTATACCAGTGCTTTTTTGAAAAGGCACGCAAGAGCCTACAGTACCCTCAAAGGATTCGAAAGTATACCCCGGATTTCTCCGGCAGTGGTTTGGTGACTGATTCGCAAGAGCGCTCTCACACTCGACAGCGACCTTATCGCTGACTCTATCGTAGAGCTGTCACTGTCCCTGTCGCGGGGGACAGAGCCCTTGCACACCAACCATGCAACGGAAACCAGCAGTACTTTAGCGTCACCTTTTCGGGAGGGCCACCACCTCACCTTCTGAAATAGGGTGCTGGACGCCATTGAACGTCCGACACCTTAGGCTCTGTAAGTGGAGATGGTGTAGGTACGAGCCAGAGTGGCTCGCTCTCGTCACCCATCCTCCTTCGCGGAGAAGCGAGAGTCCACCTCCTTCTTGCTCCTCAGCTATCTTCATCTGCGACTTTTGCGAGATAATGATTTCTCAAAAGGAGACCACCGCCTCCCATGACCTCTCACTGTTGAACATCTTGGCTAAGGTAGCAGGCAGTAAGAGGTCCGCCACTTCTCGCAGGTACATCTTCAATGCGTGTTGATCGGTGTGATCTGCGCAATTGCACCGGTGACACACCAGCCTTTCTACCGCCTAACTAAATTGGCTTTGGTTTTGCTATTGCTGTCTCTATAATTTCAAGCTAAAAGAAACAAGGTACCGTCTGATGCACCCGCGCCCTATAGTATCTTCGCTCTCACTGAACCCACTCAGCGTCGGTCCTGAGACAGGTCGCTCTTCAAGTTGACGCAAATACGCCCCAAACTTCCATCTAATCAGCTGATCTACCAAATACTGACACTGTAACATTTCGGTATTTGATCTGCTATCAAATACCAAAATGTTACAGTGTCAGCTTGCCAGCGACAGACACGCCACACACCACAATATTAGAGGCTAGAGTTTGCAGGTGCAGGTGAAGGTGTTCGTCAGAAACTACGGAAACAGATGGTCTCCAACTTGTGAAAACCCACCTCTAGACCGATGCTCCTAATCCTGGCTACCACTGTCGCCAGCACCGCCACCTCGTGAAACCTCCGCCCCTCTCACAATAGCCAGCGTGCCGTTGGCATAATAAGCGACACCGATGCAACGCAGTTCGCAAGTCGTAAGTCGGCCCACTTCCACCCATACACTATGAATATTCCCAAAATCCGTACAAAACGGTTTGAATCCACTTTTCTCGTACGTACAGCTTTAGAGTGGTATAAGTTGCCGGCCTCCTTGTTCCGTGAGAGATACAATCTAGAACTTTTCAAGGTCAGAGTGAAAAGGTACTTTCTAGGTCAACATCCGTCATCTTCGACCACACCGTCGCTTACCATCAGGCGAGTTGGTGGTTAAACGCGGATCTATACGCGATAGAAAAAAAAAGTCAGCGCTGCTTATTTGTAACCGAACAACCGAAGTGCCACAGGGGTAGCGTAGGAGCAAACTCGAACCCCACGTGACATGAGGATAAGCCCCTCCCTTTCTATTGTTGGAGACACCACCTTTCTATGAAAGAGGTAGTCTCTTACGATGCGCCATAAATATTGGGGTACCCCATCAATTCTGTTGTGGTTGTAGTGTGGTTGATTGGGATGTAGAACGCGTTTACTATGTTAGGAGACACCGTAAACAGTACCCCGCCACTGGAGCACACCTTCCTTCGGACCTTCGGACGAACGGCGTCGGTCGTGGAGAGGTCTTTCTGAAACCCGAACTGTCCCTTCGACAAGTCCAGATGATTTCAGCGCGCCCCTCCAGATCCTCGCGCCCTAGGCTGCAGCCTAATTAGCCTAAGGGTTAATCAGGCCCTGGGTACATCTATACTAATATTATAAAGCTGAAGAGTTTGTTTGTTTGAACGCTAGGATCTCGGGAACTACGTACTGGACCGATATGACAGATTCTTTTTCTGTTGGATAGTCCATATATCGAGGAAGGTTATAGGCTATTTAACATTACGTTACTATCAACAGGAGCGGAGAATGAATGAAAAATGTAACAAAAACGAGGGAAAATATTGCTTTTTGAGAGCTTTCGTTGCGTGACAGCATGTGTCTATCTTTTAAAAGGTTGCGTCATTAGAATCTAAGGTAACCAAATTTGTTCTAGATTTGAATTGGTACGACCAATTTTCGATAGATGCCGTAGCAACGCGCGCACGATTCAATTAATATGTATATATATATATATATATATATATATATATATATATATATATATATATATATATATACATATGTATAGATAGATAGACAAATAGGTACGTTATTACAAAATCATGGTGATTCTTCATCTAACAATAAAGTCTTCTCTCTTCTTAATTAATTCTTCTTTCTTGATCCGGGGCAAGTTCCCATAAAGGAGACCTTTTCACTTTGCTGTTGACGTATCATAAATTATCAGCAGCAAAGCGGAAAAAGACAATTTTACGGAGAACCTTCACTTCTTTGGTTTTCTTCTTCTGTGTGTGCCGTTGTTAGCCCTTTGAAATGACGTACCTATCCTAAGTTAAAATTAAATTTAGACAGAAGAAATACATTCCCTAACTACCAGGACGTCTACTCTAATTCAACGAAAACGTAATTTCGAAATAAACTCGCGACTTTCCAACTCCGATTCTAGTTCCATCCGTCGTTTTGTCCGCTTAAACGTTCTAAGCCTACTCTAATTAGAGTATGCTTTGAACATTTAAACGTCAAACAATGTTGTATCGGACGAAACGTAGTAACACGAGAGTAGGAAAGTCGCGAGTTTTTTTTCGAAATTTAGTTTTCGTAGAAACAGAGTAGCCGTCCAGGCTTCTATAATAAAACAGCACAAAAAAGACGAAAGAACGAACGTAGGTACATGATAGTTGGTAGAGTAAGAAAGTATCTACGATTCATAATATTGGGTAATAATTCAAGACAGACAGCTTACACACATATCTCGGTCCTTCTACCGTCTAACTAAATCGGTTTTGGCTTTGATATTGCTGTCTCTATAATTTTTCAGTGGCAGGATTCTTGGCTGAGTCCGCCTGGGGAAGGACCACACCTTTACCAGTTATTCTACCGCCAAGCAGTAACGTGCACACATTACTGTGTTCCGGTTTGAAGGGCAAGGTTTCCAGAAAAATTACAGGGCTTAGATATATAACAACTTAGATCTCTGGGTGACGAGCGCAGTGCAGTGCTAGGTAATGATTTGGAGTCTTCATGTTCCAATAGCTGCGTGTCACTGTGCTGTTATGAGGCAGGCATGTTGCTTACCATCAGGCACGTGTCCTGCTCGCCTCGTCACTCTTTATTAAAAAAAAAATACAAAGGAAGAGAAAAGAGAGAGCAATATCAAAGCGAAGGCAGTTTTAAAGGCGGTACTCTGGTGTCTATCGCCTAACTATAATGGTTGAGGCATTCATGTGGTATGGCATAAGTTACGGCTGGTCTAGTCTGAGAACGGCGACTGCCGATCCGGAGACCCCGGGTTCAAACCCCACACGCACCACTGTCTTTTCTAAGTCATGTGCGTAATGCCGCTAACTTAAAACGGTGAAGGAAAACATCGTGAGGAAACCGACATGTACCTAGAATCTTTCGAAGTCATGTGTCATCCACCAACCCGCACTGGGCCAGCGTGGTGGATTATGGCCTTAACTCTCTCCTTGCGAGAGAAGGCCCCGAGTCCTAGCAGTGGGAACGCATAGTGGGCTGTTGTTGATGATGATGATTCATATGGTTCTCTCCTTTTTAGTTAGTTTTAGAGCAGAACAGAGAGAGATAAATGTAGAAAAACCAATACCATTTTAGTAAGGCAGTCGAAGGGTTGATCATTGCCCATTGTAGAACCCAGCGACTAATAATTTGACAAATACGCATGTTGTCTAACTAATTAATGGTAGAGTCCAACAATTGCTTTATTATTTTGTCCCATATTGCCTTACTAGCAGCACACCGCGGTTTCTACTCGCATAGTTCCCGTTATTTTCCCGCAATAAGTAGCCTATGTGCTAATCTTCTTAATATATATAAATCTCCTGTCACGATGTTTGTCCGCGATGGATTCCTAAACTACTTTACTGATTTTAAATTAAATAGGCACACCGTGAGCAGTCTGGTCCAACTTGAGAGATAGGATAGTTTTTATTTCGATTAATAGTCCTTATGTGACGAAATCCGAGAAAGCACTCACATCTGGAGTGAAGCTATCGAGAAACACGGGGAAGCACTTGCAGTCTCCCTGGATATCTCGAAGGCTTTTGACAGGGTTTGGCATGATGGCCTTATTAGCAAGCTTTCTAGTTATGGTTTGTCTCCAGGGTTTATTGCGTGGATATCGGACTTTTTGAGGGATCGATCCATACGAGTTGTCATTGATGGCTGCTCGTCGGACCAAATGGGTATCAATGCCGGAGTCCCTCAAGGGTCGGTACTCTCTGCAACGCTTTTTCTGCTACATATCAACGATCTGCTGAAGCCCGGTATCTTTGGGTACGCAGATGATAGCACCGTTGTAGAGAGTTACATATCTAGCGCGAGAGCCAGTGGTCAACAAACTAAGGTATTGAGAGAGAGAGCATGATTGAGCGTTTGAACTTGGCCCTTGAGGCAGTCTCTGAATGGGGCGAAACCAATCTGGCCAAGTTTAATGAGGGAAAGACGCAGGCGTGTTTGTTCTCCGCAAAAAGGAGTCAATTTTTACAGACTCCTACTTTTCGAGGTATATCCGTGCCGGTTACTGATCATCTTGAGCTTTTGGGTGTTACCTTGACATCTACACTCAACTTTGGCTCGTATATCGAGTCCAAGGCTAAATTAGCTGCCAAAAAACTAGGTATCCTCTCAAAGGTGCGAAAGTACTTCAAGTCTGAACAATTGCTTTTGTTATATTTTTTTGTGCGTTAGACCTAACCCAGCTCGTCCAAGAGGCCACAAGAGTACCCGACGTTGAGTCGCATACACCTTATTGCTTAGACCTTCTGCTGACAACTGATCCAGACCGTTATTCGGTGGCGGTATCGTCGCCGTTAGGCAGCTCCGACCACTGTCTGGTGAAATCTGTATCTGTCTACCATCCGCCTGATCCCAGCCCTAGAGGCAACCGGCGGTTGTGGCGATACAAGTCAGCAGATTGGGATGAGATGCGCTCTTTCTTTGCGTCTTACCCATGGCAGTCATTGTGCTTCGCTTCTGGTGATCCCTCAGTCTGCGCGGATGCTGTGACTAATGCAATACGAACGGCTATGGAATATTTCATTCCATACTCCGACATCTCATTATCCAGCAAAGCTCGCCCTTGGTTTGGTCCTCAATGTAAAAGTGCTGAAGCATTTAAACATGAGGCCTACCTAGCCTGGGTTGATGCTCGACAGCGTAAGGCAAGGGACATACACCAGAAGAAGAAGGCGTTCAACAAGGCTGCTAAGGCATGCAAAAAGGTCCTTCAGAGGGCTCGGTTTGACCACATTAGTCGAATAGGGAACAAACTAGCTTCGTACCCAGCGGGCAGCAAAGCGTTTTGGTCCCTAGCTAAATCGGTCGAATCGAACTTCTGCCGCTCCTCACTACCTCCAATGCTGAAACCTGATGGGACACTGGCTCACACTGCAACGAAGAAAGCAAACTTGTTTGCAACTCAGTTTGCGGAATCTTCGCGTCTAGATGCTGGTAGCGCGACACCTCCTACTCAACCTGGCTGTTCGACTTTTATGTCAGAGATACGCATTCGCCAAAAGGAGGTTCGCAAAGTGCTACGCAATCTGGACGTGAATAAAGCCAGTGGCCCAGATGGTATTCCTGCTCTAGTATTGCAGGCTTGTGCGCCTGAGTTGTCACCGATATTGACACGCCTATTTAGACTCTCTCTCCAAACTGGGCTAGTACCGAAGTCTTGGAAGCTTGCCAATGTGCAACCTGTGCCCAAAAAAGGTAGTCGTGCTGACCCTGTCAACTACAGGCCCATCTCAGTCACGTCCATACTCTGCAAGACTATGGAACGTGTCTTAAACCACAGGCTCCTGACGTACCTAGAATCGAACGACCTCCTCAGTGACCAGCAATACGGGTTTCGCCGAAACCGGTCCACCGGGGATATTCTAGCGTACGTCACTCACATCTGGAGTGAAGCTATCGAGAAACACGGGGAAGCACTTGCAGTCTCCCTGGATATCTCGAAGGCTTTCGACAGGGTTTGGCATGATGGCCTTATAAGCAAGCTTTCTAGTTATGGTTTGTCTTCTGGGTTCATTGCTTGGATATCGGACTTCTTGAGGGATCGATCCATACGAGTCGTCATTGATGGCTGCTCGTCGGATCAAATGGGTATCAATGCCGGAGTCCCACAAGGGTTGGTACTCTCTGCGACGCTCTTCCTGCTACATATCAACGATCTGTTGAAGCCCGGTATCTATGGGTACGCAGATGATAGCACCGTTGTAGAGAGTTACATATCTAGCGCGAGAGCCACTGGGCAGCAAACTCAGGTACTGAGAGAGAGTCTGATCGAGCGTTTGGGCTTGACCCTTGATGCGGTGTCCAAATGGGGCGATGCCAATCTGGTCAAGTTCAACGAGAGTAAGACACAGGCGTGTCTGTTCTCCGCTAAAAGGAGTCCTTTCCAACTGACTCCAACTTTTAGAGGTGTATCCGTGCCGGTCTCTGACCGTCTTGAACTTTTGGGCGTTACTTTGACCTCTACGCTCAACTTTGGCTCGTTTATCGAGTCCAAGGCTAAACTTGCTGCCAAAAAACTTGGTGTCCTCTCAAAGGTGCGAAGGTACTTCAAGTCTGAACAGTTGCTTACACTATATCAAGCACAGATTCGCTCCTGTATGGAGTACTGTTCGCACCTTTGGGATGGATCGGCTAAGTATCAGCTGGAGGCTCTGGAATCGATCGAGAGACGTGCCAAAAGGCTCATAGGCAACGACACTCTTGTGCGAAAAAGACTTCAAAGTCTTGAACATCGCCGAAAAATTGCTAGCCTATCGGTTTTTTATCGGATACACTTCGGAGAGTGTGCGACTGATTTGCATGATCTGATACCACCTTGTCCTTTTTTCTATCGGAATGCTCGTAGCTTGAAAAAGCGACATCGTTTCATGGTTGATGTTCCAAAGACACGAACGAAGAGATTCGACTATACTTTTGTGATAAGAACGTCTAAGCTGTGGAATACGTTGCCTGAGTGGGTTTTCCCCGATAGTTACAATCTTTGTGTCTTCAAATCGAGAGTGAATCGGTTTTATCTAGGTAAACACGCTCCATCGTAGACCGTATCGTCGCTTAACATCAGGCGAGATGGCGGTCAAGTGTAAACCTATAGAAGTTAAAAAAAAAAAAAAAAAATATATAAAGCACAGATTCGCTCTTGTATGGTGTACTGTTCGCACCTTTGGGATGGATCGGCTAAGTATCAGCTTGAGGCTCTGGAATCGATTGAGAGGCGTGCTAAAAGGCTCATAGGCAATAACACTCTTGTGCGAAAGAGACTGCAAAGTCTTGAACATCGCCGAAAAATTGATAGCTTATCGGTTTATTATCGGATACACTTCGGAGAGTGTGCATCTGATCTGCATGATCTAATACCACCTAGCCTTTTTTTCTATCGGACTTCCCGTAGCTCGAAGAAGCGGCATCGTTTCATGGTTGATGTTCCAAAGACACGAACAAAGAGGTTTGACTCTACTTTTGTGATAAGAACGTCTAGACTGTGGAATGAGTTGCCCGAGTGGGTTTTTCCCGATGGTTATAATCTTGGTGTCTTCAAATCGAGAGTGAATCGGTTTCTTCTAGGTAAGCACGCTCCATCTTATCTTAGACCGCATTGTCGCTTAACATCAGGCGAGATGGTGGTCAAGTGTAAACCTATAAATGATAAAAAAAAAAAAACCGAGCGAAGCCGGAACGGGCCGCTAGTTGTGTTATAAATTTCAACCTGATCTGTTCAGGTTCTGTACAGGAACGGGAACTAAACAGGTAATAAGATTACTAGGTGAACAAAACTTCGATGTGCATTGCTTACTTTGTTCGCCAAACGAAAATCTGGTTAACCATTATAGAGGCAACTATTTAATGCGAAGGTACTCTCTCCCGCTTGCAACTGGTAGCTGAAAGTCTTCACTTTCATTCTTTTCAGGTGGCCCATGATCGAGATACATATTATTAATGATTGATAATCATTGTAATAAGTACCTAGAATACGAAAAGAAAATCTCTTGAATTTCACCTCAGATACCAAACAATTTAGTTATAATCTGTCTGTTATCACAAAGAACAGCTCTTGGCAGGGTATTCTACCTATTTATAGCGATTGTATATCATTTCAAGCAAATGTAAACAAAATTGCTGTTTGAGTAAATAGCCACTGCGAGGCCGGTCGGAATGGACGAACGGTACAGTCGACCTTAGTATAATTGTTAGCTAAATATTAACGGGAATGGGTACTTATTGAAATGGTTGAGAAGTTTGGCGCCTGAAGGTAGTTATGGGATACTTACGTTAGCTTTGAGGATTTTGCCTTGGCACGTATTCATATTTAAACATTGTGTAGGTACGTAGCGAGATTGAAGATATGCTAAGTTCTTTTAAATGTGAACCGTGGTATCTATAAATTGAGCCCTTCGTTTGACGAGCATTGAAATGATTTACTTATAACTTACTCAATCGCATGGCCTTATTCCTTTTAAGATTCTAATAACCGGAGTGACTTAAAGGGCTGCTAGATTGAAGTGTAATAGGGCGGTATATGTTTGCCGCATGTCAGATGATCTTTGGGCCAATGGCACACACAGTGGCAGCCAGATTGTAAACAACGTTGCGGTAGAGCAATAAAGCCATGGTGGATTCGATAAACATCCCAATAATTGGTTTATACTGCCTCAGGACAGACCCAAGTGGAATGAGGGTAGGGAGTCCTTTGCCCAGCATCGGGACATTTCAGGTTCTTAATAACAATAGGTAGAACTAGGTTTTAGTAAGTTACGTCCACGTACTGTTAGAACCAGCTGTAGGTAAACCGGCGAAGCCCGTCAGGTGATTAGAGCAGTCCCATCGCCCCAGACCATGCTCTGCACTCTGAATCTCCGCTACCTGTAAAATGGAAACGATACAGATAACCTAACTACAGCATAAAGCAAGTTAGTTATAGTCTACGTTTGTAGAGCTCTGCGCCTTCTACGCTAGCCCAAATTTATTGTAGATGCAGTAAGCCAAATGAGGCCAACTGACGTATGTCCCATATTTAAAAAGTGTGTCTTTTAATGTACTTATGTACACACGTAAAAAGTTATATTTTTTTAATTATTAATAAGTATTGCTGACGCGCAACTAACGCTGTAACGCTCCTTACTCCTTCTGCATGAGCCTAAAGTTGGCTAATGGCTAGGCAGTAGAGGCCATTTGAGGGCAACTGCCATAGATTAAAAAATATATATTAAAATATATATAAATTATATTTGCAACTAACTTTAGTGTCTCTAAATGCGGGTATCGATTTGCGCGTTCAGCGTTAAAATTCATCGAATCTTTTAGATAAAGCTTTAAAGGTAAGTTGGTACGGCTGTGTATGGTCTCCATTAACATACCTTCAACTCTTATAACACATACGGGACACGGGAACAAAGTTATCATCAAAATAAAATAATTAAGTCCAAAGAGTAAAAGAGTACCTATTGAGAAGTTCTTTTAACTATCTTTCATCTTCATCATCAGACCCCTAATCAGATTCACAACCCATCTAGGTGTAAAGTTTTCATCAATCTTTCGTTTTCATAAACCAAATAAATCAAGCCAAATACATGGTAACTGCTGTAAATATTTCAGGAGTTCCCTCGACTGTTTATGTCTCCATCATACGGTCGACTCCAGACCTTCAATAAATTGTAGTGCTTTAATGTACCAACTTTTTGAAAAAATTAACAAACGCAATAGTTACTCCTACAATTTTCGAAAGTTATCCGCTCCGGGATGCCATCATCAGATACTGGTTTCCTTATCATGGGACCAACCACCCTTACAATATTTCCTTTCCACCAAAAAAGTATCTTCAAAATCGCTTCATAAACGACGAAGTTATCCGCGAACATACTTAAAAAAATATACAGTCGAATTGAGAAACATTCTCCTATTTTGAAGTCGGCTAAAAACTCACTCTTCCTCACTCATTCATTCGTGCATTCACTAATTTTTCCAAAAGCGCCAAAAGAAATATCCAAATACTAAAGTCACACTTTTGAAAACATGTTAAAAAATTGTTAGTACGAGTAGCGAGTCGAGCTTGTGTTGTTGTGGATCTAGATTATACTTCATCCCAGACCTTGACTGATGCATGGATATTTCAGATATTATTCTTAGAAGAAGTGGTACGATATGAAAGGTCGTGAGTTTTCATTGTGATTTAATTTAGTTCCTAAAGACTTTATCCAATGAAAGCCAAATCCAACTATCGTACCAAAAAATTTGAAATTAATTCGCAACCCGTGGTATTCTTTGATAATACGTACAAACAAATCAATAGTAAAATGATATGCTTCTTTCTTTAAATCGCTTCAATAGTTCGATGCATAATGCATGCAGTAAATATTATCACAAAACGTTTTACTCATCTCATGCGGATAAATACTAAAATTCCGATGTACGTTGCCAATTCTACTTTTTGCCAACCATTACTTATTAAAACGTTCTCTTATTAACCATTCTTCAGCGGGTGACAGCATATCTTCGTATTTCTAATGCAATGAGGATTGCATTAGCGATATCCTACAAATTCTACCTATATTGGTGGTGGACAATTCACACACAACACCATCTGACCCCAAACTAAGCAAAGCTTGTGTGATGGCGGCCAGATAGCTGACATAATACTTATTTAGTTTTAAATACATACTTATTATACATAGAAACACCCAGAAACAAACAAACATTTGAATTCATCACACAAATATTTGCACTGGGTGGGAATCGAACCCACGACCCTCGGCTTCGCAGGCAGAGCTACTACCAACTAAGCCACGAGGCCAGAGATGTATGTTTCCATGAAACGGAATCTTTGACCGTGATTTTACCCATTTCAAAACGAAAGCTTAATTTGAACCTTTGCACACTTTACTTTGCAGTTTTATTGTAAAATTAAAATTAAATGCATTTTTTTGCATATTCGTGTTTGGCTATTTTTTAAAAAAGGGATCCTCTAATGTTAATTTTATCGGTACTTATGTTATCCCATATAAATTTTATTTATAAATTTACGGAGATCCATGATGGATCTGGAGAATGGATCTACTGAGATTGAAGGTAAAATTTTAACTGATCGAACCGATCGGTTTTTGAAATATCAATAGAGAACGAATACAGTGTACCTAAGACTAAACTTATATTTCATGTGAGTCATACGTTTAGACCAAACTCCATTTAAGGCGGAACCGAAGGCGGAGTCGGAGTTTTAAAATTTTATTTATCGAAGTCGGAACCGAAGTCAGAGGCGTAGGCAGGGTCAGAAGTGGTGGTGTTTTTACTGGGGACTAATAAAACATTATTTAGTTTATTTTTGATTTTAAAATGAAACATCAACAATTAAAAAAATTACATGTTTTCAAATAAACTAGACAATACATTAGATGAACCGAATCCCAAAGTAGCGTAATTTGTATAAATTAAAAAAAGAACATATGAATATTAAATTAACAAAAGCTTTTCAACAAATTAAATCATTTACTTTCCACCACAATAAGAGGTTATCTCTAATACTTATGCACCTTACCTCCGATTTAAAAGTTTCGGAGCCGAAGTCGGAAGAGGTAATAATAATCGGAAGTTCCGACTTATCGGAGTCGGAGCTCCGTAACATCCCTGGTACCTACCCTAATTTCCCGGAATTATGTACGCTTCATGATATTTTAAATGGTTCACAGTTCTTACTCAAGAGAGGAAGAACCGAGAAAGAGTAAGAGAGAAAGAAGAAGTTCTTACTCAAGAGAGTAAGAACTGTACTGTAAGTACTGTACACTCGAATAGTTGTCTTCTAGTATAGCGTGCATCACCAATCACTAACCACCTATGCACCTATTATACCTATTCTTACCATCAGATGAGCTAGTGTTCAAACGCTTATGCACGCTGAACTTTAACAAGACTATTCCAACTAAAATAATTTTAATTTATGAATTTGAAGATTAGGATGCGACTAAATAGTCTCAATTTAAAATTCCACAGTTTCTTTCAAGTCTAGCCTTCGTTAAATAACGAGATTAACTAGAAATTATTATGTAGCAGAACATTTACACTGATTCTCAGTTTTGAGGTGACCTATGTCTTAAATCTCGCTACTCGGACTAATTTATACAGTTCGCCTTTCACAACAGTCCGTATTAATTATACACTATCTCTTTCTCCAAACATAATAAATATTATTCGCAAAATACCTACTTTTGTAAACCAAGTACTGTCACGTCGGAAAGTGAAGATGCGGGTGTAAAAAAATCAAGAAACACAGCCGAAGAGTTTTTCATAAACTTCGTAGGACATATTTATGAATATTCGTAGACGATTTTTACATTCCAACTATGTGAGTAAGGGTATATTTTTTGAAAGATAATTATCAAAAGATATTAAATTCAGAATATACAATAATTAAGTCATTGAAACCTATTAAAAATATCATGAAATAACTGTCGGATACCAGATATTTGCTCAAACATTGTTCTATGTAAGTTCTAAGCTATTACGATTACTAATCCTTTATATACCTACATAGTCGAGGTATATAAAGAATATATTGGTAAAAATCATTTACTCTATGCACGAGTCAAAAAACTGTAAAAAATATGAAACAAGTGAATCAGTCTAGAAATATACGACACAAATGTCGTAAAACAACATATAATAGCCTACAAAAAATGTTAATTATAGTAGTGTCTAAAAGTTTAGATGTTCATAAGTGCAGCAGCCGCTTACTATCAATCAAACTTCCTTTAGAGCCGCCGTTTCTATAAAAATACCTCATTAGAACATTAGTTTGTAAAATATTAGGACACAGAGCCGATATAATACCTATTTAAGCATAAGTACTTATTAGTATGAAGGTTTATTTCTTACGATGTTGACATTTAAACTGGTATCTATTAAAAAAACAATGTTAACATTTAGATCACAATTTAGATTTAGATCTATGTAATGTTTAAAAAACATGATAATTTTTATTCTTCGATGTTCGGTCATTCTGATTTTTCCAGCGAATGTACCAACATGTTGCCTACATTTTAGCCAAGCAGTAACCGACTGGCATTTATCCAACAGCGATACAGATACAGGTGGGCTCGATTTGACTATTTTATTCGTCAGTCTTAAATCTGTAATGTATTTTTGCACAGTCTGTCTGATCGAAGCTCGAAATAGACCAAGGCTGAACTTCAAATAATCAGACCGAGGAGGCGCTGGTTTTTAGTTCGACCAAAGTTGGATAGGGTGTCCCTTTGCTGTTTGCCAGAACATTATTTTTTTGTCCATCGTTCTACCGCTTTGTTTTCCTCTTTTACAATATTGACATATCAGGTACATCCTAATTGTAATATACTACGAAACAAAAGACAATCGAGCTGCCCCAAATGTGTTCATTATTATTCCTATATATCCCTTTTTGTTTTCTTTAGCCTTCTTCAAACTATAGTCCAATAATTAAGTATATCATGGTGCAGGTTGTGTGGTATTTGGTTATTAGGTACCTCAATAATTTGACAGCGTAGATTTTCATCGGCCATGGCCGTATTGGTTAAAGGGGCGCCTAAAGCCAGAAAACGAAAAAAGGACATTTTCGACGCCGCTCACTGAAGTTAAGAAACTAAAAACTATGACAAAAAAAATATTGACGTGTGGGTACAATCAAGAAGAAGCACAATAACCGAATAGAATATTAAAAATAGATCAGAGTTTTTTACAATAAAAAAATAAAAATGACACCGAAAAAACCCGTTTTAATTCGAGTACCTACTCGAAATTATCAGCGATGAACCCCACTTTATTTTTTGGTAATAAAATTCCTATTTGTACTACGTTCTAGTAAAGTAACCGAACACTTTTGTTTAGTTATTGAGTAATTAAATAAAACTTGGTCAAAAATGGACTCCTGCTTAAATATTGATTTTTCCTCCAAACTGTGTCATGCTATTCTCGACTTTATGTACATCATATTAAGAAACGCGACGCGCGGGTGAAATCTGATTTTTTCCTGGCTTTAAGCGTACTCTTAATCAAAATTAGTCACAGATTTGTCCAATTTTGTAAAGCTAATGAAGAAGACACATCCCCACATCCGTAACGCAATTGCTTCGTATAATTTATCTTTGCTGTTTTGGTCGCATCAATGATTACAAATCGTACTAATATTATAAATGTCAATGTTTGGATGTTTGGATGTTTTCATTGTCAATTGCTATATTTGCTTGCTCAATCACGTCCTAACGTATGAACGGATCGGACTGAAACTTGGAACACAGATAGATTATATCTGGATAGATAGATGTCTGGAAGAAGACATAGGCTACTTTTTATCCCGAAAAAAACAACAACGGGAACAACGGGAACTTCGCGGGTAACACCGCGGGACGCTGCTAGTACTTTATACAAACCAAGGGTCTAACGATTGTCATTAAAGATCATAAACTCATTGATCCATTTTAAAAGTTTATGAATCAAAAGGGCAACGCTGCCAGAATTCTGAAAACCCTGCCACCTTCGATAAAGAATAAGTAAGTAGGTAGTAGTAGTGGTAGGACTCTTAGCAGAGTGCGCCCTGGGGAAGTACCACACCTTTGCCAGTTATTCTACCGCCAAGCAGTAATGTGCAAACATTACTGTGTTCTGGTTTGAAGGGCAATGTTTCCAGAGAAATTACAGTGGTTAGAGATATAACAACATAGATCTGTGGGTGACGAGCGCAGTGCAGTGCTAGGTAATGATTTGGACTCTTCATGTTCCAATAGCTGCGAGTCACTGTGCTGTTATATGGCAGGCATGTTGCATACCATCAGGCACTTGTCCTGCTCGTCTCGTCACACTTTATTAAAAAAAAAAAGTCTTAATTACGTTGCTTTTAAAACCGCCTGTTTAATTTTATTGTTTCTCGACACTGATTTCTTAAATCCTTAGATTAGATCTTGTTCAAAGCGTGTCTACTATTAGAATGATTTTTAAAAACACTTTTTTCGGAGTATTAAACCTATGTATGGGATTCTGGCTACAGTGGATCGTTTGGCAGCCCTAGCTAGCCGAATTTATCTATAGACCACACACAAATCTATGAAGTGCGTAAATTAGGCGTATCAACGTCATTTGAAAGATATTTACAAGGTTGAAGAGTGCCTCGAAACGTCTGGGCGTTGAGAGATCTCTTACTCACTGGTTGTTTGGGTTACCTCGTTACCTGTTCTGATCATTAGGTATTCTGATTCTAATGTTTATGACTGTTTTCTATCAGCACTGCTTTGTATTTATATGTGTGCTGCCTCATATGTTATGTTACTCATCATTGTAACGATCTACCGCGATCCAATTGGAAATTATTAGCTTTTGTTTGTTTACGGATTGTAATTTTTCAGCAAGCGTCTTCTTATACCATAGAGGCTAATATTCGATAAGATGTTTAACAATACCACTGCCTTGAATTGAACACAGTTACTTAGATGATACCCTATTTACCTACTGTATATTTAGAAACACTCTGGATTTAGCCATGGGGAAAAACAGACTCTGATGGTAGAGTATTCCACAGTTCCACATTACGAATGAAAAATATCAAATATCAAAGCAAAGCTTTGATATTTGGTAGATTTCATATTCTTAGTATTTCCGATGGCGCTTAAGTTGTCTGGATATCCGATTGTACGTAGATTTCATATTCTTAGTATTTCCGATGGCGCTTAAGTTGTCTGGATATCTGATTGTACAAGGGAGGGAGTTCAATCATTTATTGCAATTCTTGCACAGCTTTCGCAAAATGTATACGATAAAATTTGATACCATTTCCATAGATACAACCTCAGTAACAATTTAAACTTAAATCTAACTTCTGATAAGATTGAAGAGAATAGTGATGATTTGACAAAAATTTACCATGTCAGATGTAAAGACAAAAACTGTTCTCACCACTAGGTTACCAAAAGTTTTCATAGTACACATACAAAACCGGGTCACTCGTATAAGAGACACACACAAAATTGAAATATAGTTTTTCAAATCTTGGACTGAAATCAATGAAAGTAAAAAAAAGTCAAAGTACATAACGGCATCGATATAAATCAATTGTTGACATTGAAATTGTTATCAAACTGCGTCTGTGTTGTACCGTGAGTGGTTTTTTACAACCATTACGTATACGACACCTAGAATCGCTAGAGCGGCGAGGTATGCTGTGGACGCTGTGGTTCTACTTAAAATGTTGGTTGTTGACATCGAATGGTGATAAGTAATAACTTCTGGCGTTCACCGCTTCCTGCAACCGACTAGAACGGAAAGAGTGAGCTCACTCTTCCCAACGATGACATAATTCCGTGCGCCTGAAGTTTGGGAGGTCACGTTTAATGGTTTATATCGATTATTAAAACATAGTTTTTCAAATATATGGTTGAAATGACTGAAAATCAAAAAAGTCATAGTACATTACGGTACAAACCGTGTCCCAACGGCCTACACAAACACACGTGTCGTTTGGGACACTCGATCCGAAAATAAACAAAGCCGCTGGAGTTTACGAGCTACTTCCTACGTCTATTTCCGAATTCCAGCGCGCTTCAGAGTTCATTATCCAGGGACATCGTCATCGAAAAATAGATTAAGTAGTTTTAATATAATTAAAGAACTCTGGGTAGGTACTGATTCGGAATACGATTCTAATGACTCAAAGTCTGAATGACTATCCTTATCTCTGTCATTCTAAACGCTTATGACAAAGACAAAAGAGGTTTGATTCTGTGACGAGATCAAGCTGGGTTCTGAACCGACTGGGTTCAGAATTGCTACACTGAACTTAACTTTTTTAAATTTTTATAGAGTGCCCGACTGCATTAAAAGAGGTAAAGAGCATGAAAACTTACGTTCCACATACAACAAAACGGCTAAATAAATGTCGATGAGTAATATCGTAAGAATCCTATCTTAAACGAGAGTGTCATTTAAGTTATATTTTTTAAATATAATATTGTGATTATTTTCTTACTAATATTACAAATGAAATTTTTTGGATATTTTTTGCTTAATCACGTCGGAACGGCTGAACGGATTGAGTTGACATTTGAAACATACCTAGGTAGTCAGAATTATAGCCTGGAATAGCACATACGCTTATTATCCAGGAAAAATGACGAGAACGGAAACTAGGCGGGTAAAACCGCGGGGCTCTGCTAGTAATACTATTTTTAAGGTAATCGCAGTAGTTATAGTTTCAATAATTCACGTTATATACGTTCCTCAGTTACAGCATCTAGGTGTGCGCTTGACTGATTATTAAGTTATCTTTAAGATTTGAAAAGAGACCTCATTACCCCAAACTCTTATTTCACAACCATCAAAAACGATACTCGCTCATACCGGCTTACTCGGCTTACCGACCACCCTACTTCAAAGTACATTTCAGAATCTTCATAACCCTGTTAATAATATGAAGGAATAATATCGTAAAATACACTTCACAGGTTAATAGCAACATTGTAAGTTTTTTAAGTGGATATCATATCTAAATGTTCGTGTGAAATAAATGCATTACCCCATATCATCAAGCCATTTATAAGTCGCAGTGACTCATCTATAAGCTAGTTCTTATACAGCCGTGCGAATACCAGCAGTAAATTGTTTAACTGCTCGATTCGAGCGATTAATTCAATCAAATCTTCGATTAACGGCTTCCTCTTACCATCCACTATTTGGCATCGTAACAGCGGAAACACAATGACGTAAACTCTGGGATTCATGAAATGGTAAAAATAGGTAGAGTAATTTTGGACATCGCAGATTCCGATGCGAGTGGCTGAGCGCAGAATTCTTAGAAATGCAGATTTTGAGATAGATATACCTAGATAAAAATGTATTTTTCTTAATTTAATTTCGCGTAGAGTCTGCGACTACGTATATATGTTATAGCCTGCCCATATTTCCATCAAGGATTGTGCCTAGATACCTGTTATTTTTGAAATCGATTAAAAAATTTACAAACATGAAACAAAAATGAATAGAGTGAGCTGGCCTAAAACGTACTAAAATTGCGTTCATAATTCTACATGATTCTCTGTTCTAAAAAAAGATTTACAAGGATGTATGTATTAACTTGTCATAAAAATCCAAATAAAACATGAGATGAGTCTACGAGAGAAAGGTGGGCTGGCGTTTGTTAAAAACACAGACAGATGAAATTAAATACTTCTACCTACAAATGTGAAAAACGTCAGTTTGTCACATTTATCATAACCTAATTTTCAGTTAGGTTTATGTAGGTAAATATAAAATATCCCTGAGACTGCCGTGACGACAGATTTGTGCATTCCAGCCACAAAAATCGTGTCACCTATTTCTGTTTGATTACTGGAACCATATAAAATAGTCGATATTATGTTATTTTAATGGATTTTATGACGTGGTTAGCATGGAACCGGTTTATGTTTCCGTTATCGGTGTGTTGCGTAGGAAACAGAATTTTTGTTTATTTCTTAATTTCAAATATATACAAAATCGATTTTGTGAAAGAATCTAACCCTGGTGTATGTTACATATGTTTACCTCTATAAAATTGATTAGTCTGAATAAATAGATTACAAAATTAACTTTGGGGGTATTTCACTTTTCAACTTCAACTTTTTTTCAGTATCAAAATAAGGTTATGAAGCCTTTTTTACTTAAAACCAAGTGGAGTCGTTAAAATTATCTACTACACAGTTCACATATAGCAGCAAACAATTCAGGAAGTTTTTTATCGATAATAATTAATAATCTCGTCTATCTCGCCCATCAGTTGAATTGAAAGCTTCCAGTTATTGGTACATAGTTCAGTTTTAGTTGTAGTTCTGTCAAAAGCAAAGTGTGTGCGTGTAACAAAAAACAGCAAACGTTTCTACCAGAGGTTACGCTTTCGCTTTTGTTTCCCGAATATTAAAATCAAGAGCAAACAGCCTCGTGTCGGAGGCCGCATTACAAATGTTTAGAATATAGGTTCATCAAATCAAGCGGTATTGATATAACTTGTATCTGATATGGCAAAACCGATTTTATTTTATTATTGGAGTGAAAACTTTTTTGAGATGGCAATAAACAAAATTGTACTCGCGACACTGTATTATCGACACCTTATAATATTACAGCAACGCTGTATTATATGATATTGGTATGTTCGTAATCAGTGCCGGTTTTAGGGTGGGGCGACGGGGTCGGTCGCCCGGAGCGCCGTATACTACAAGGGCGCTGGGAAATCTTAACGGGGGGTGTATTTCAACGTCCCCAAAGTGTATTGTTGTGTCCTTTAGGAGGGCGCCTGAGGCACGGCTCGTCCGGGGCGCCTAGATGATACTACAAGGGCGCTGGAAAATCTTAATAACCTAGGGGGGTGTATTTCAATATAGTGTATTGCTGTCCTTTAGGGCGCCTGAGGCATGGCTTGCCCGGGGCGCCTAGATGGCTAAAGCCGGCCCTGTTCGTAATAATAGGGTATTACAGTCATTCTTAAAAACTACCGATAAACTTGCAACTTTTTAAATATTTACTAACAGCGGCTCGTCGTTTTGTTGCCTAGTTCTCGTTATCGTTATTTTCCCGCGACGAAAAGTAGTATTTATTTAATTGCACAGTGTACATACATATATATCTATAGATGTTATAACTAAAATCTATAACTATGTGTACAAAGACCCTGTTAGGGTGTTGCAAAACAGGATTATAAGATTGCGCTATGCTAGACTATATTCTACGAGTATGTTCCAAAATTCAAGTTGTCCGTCAACAAATCTGTTAAGGAATTCCAATGTAATAGAGCACCAAACATCAACATTTTCGCATTAATAATATAACTGCACCCTGCACTGTCACATATCACAGGCGTCAATAAATAAGTTTCTGTGAGCTAATTACCTTTAATTCAGAACCATACTTTGAGTATGTCACAATAATTTGCATAGGTGCAATTCTAAAATGCAAGTGTGATTATTGTAAAATATACCTATTTGTCCTTAAATAAAAAAATATATAAACTCAAGTTCTGTACTAACGTTTTGTAAAAAATGATGCGAGATCTTGTGCATCACGTGTTTACCGTGTTTCTTTCGTTCCGAGTTTCACATCGAACTCGCCCGATAGTAAGACAAATACATAATAGAGATATATTTTCAGTTTATTCAAGGTGAACACTCCCCACCGTTGACCGCATCGTCGCCTAACATCAGGTGATACGGCGGTCAAGTGTAAACAAATAAGGAAGGAAGACTCAAATTACTTAGTACCAGTTTTAGAAAAACGTAAATTGACCTAGTGTACCTACGACTACATTAATCTTAGATATACTCAAATTGCAATGAAAGTCATCGAGTCAAATGCAAATTGGCAAGCGTTTCACGCCTTTGTCTCGCGAGCGTCTGCCGAGCGGCGCAGACGCACGGTGTCGTCTTTCCTCGGACAGCCTTGTTCCCTTGTTATCGCCTTTCAGATTTAAAGAATAAACATTCAGAAATTTAAAAGCTTCTGACGCTTGTACGACGGTTATAGAAGGGAATTTGAAAGTTCTACAAAACCGGGCTGAAAGACGAATGACGCATGTGAAGTGCGCACGATTTTAAAATATAGAGTGAAATTCCTCTCTGCAGACGCTGGCGGCTAGTCTTGCCACACCAGGCTAGAAAGAGTGTAATTTATCGAACTGAATGTATTTATGAACCTGTTTATAAAGTACCTACTAGAATTATCGATGAGTTAGATTTTGTGGTCGGAGGAGATGTTTTAAACATGCTAAATACTAAACTAAGCAGTCCAAAGTCTTAAAGTTACACTTAAAAAAAAAACAAATCTGAAAAGTAGTAGAAGTTTTACGTAATCACCGGTTTAAAAGTTACCAGCAAATGTGTGTCTGAACTGTGGAAAAAAAGCGTCCTATTTCTACTACGTCATTTAGTATTAAGAACGGTAATATTAAAACAGTTTTGACGAATAATATGTTTGAGTTCGAATGAGACAAAGCGGGCGTCTTGTACCTACCTACCCCATATAAAGTAACGCTGGTCAACTAGCAACTTGTCTCGGTGGCATGTTGTTGTGTGATGGCTAATCCTGGCCGGGAAACTTCAATTCGCGCTCCTCGCTCGCTGCGGTAGTGATGGTGGTCCTCTCGCTGTTAGCCAAGATGCTTCGACAGTGAGAGGTCGGGTGAAGCGAAGAAGTGAGAGGAAGCAATGACCTCTCGTCATCTATCGAGGGGAAAGCGATCACAGGGGCGAGCCCACACCTTGGCGCGTTTTCCCTCTCTATGGGAGTCTGGAGCGTCGGCCTTTTTTGGCCGTCCGGCCCTCACCTAGGTCTGAGATAGGCCTTCCCGAGGAGGTGACGCACCACACTGAAGCCAAATGCGGGTGGTCTGTCGCCCCCCGATATGAGAGCCCGCAAAGGCGGTGACAATGGCAGGGTCGCGGTTGAATGCTTAAGTGGCCACGAGAATCTGCCGCCGATCTACGGCTGGAAAACCTGTGGGGGTTTGAGTCGGTTAAGGGTACTACTCTAAGTAGTTTAGTGGTTATACGCTGCAGTGTCCGGTCACGGCGGACGTAAATGTATTTCCCCTACAAAAAGGTGAAAAGGTCGACTGTTCAACGAAGAAAACGAAAATCCTAATTACATAAGGATTTTCTACTTAGTACTTAGTTGTAGTCAACTAAGTAATATTGCATTCTATTCCGAAGACGTCTACCAGAAATTCACAAAATCTTAAGAAATTCTAAAGAAGTTTTAGTCTCGTGTCAGGCAGATAAAGGCAAACGGATGTGCGGTCCGTCGCTACCGGGCGTTAGCCCACATTAAATCTAGCATTTAGAAGACGTTATGAATGAACGCAAGTGCACCCTAGAAATAGGCTAATGAGCTTGCGATATATTCGCCCCGGTAGCGGCCCATTCACTAATCTATGAGACAGTATAAATAGGTGGACGGGCTCGTAGACTTTGATTTCATTCAGGATTCTAATGCCTGAATGATCTCGGCACTTCGAGGTAAAACAAAATAGGGATTTTTTAGAATGACAGCTATGTGTTACCGGTGGATGAAAAAAAAATCAAATTCTAGACAAACATACATTGAAACATTCTGACAAAAAAACAACATTTGTATTCAACACACAAATAATTGTGCAGTTAGAAGTCCATCCCGATACCTATAAGTCTATGGGTAAACTTGCTACCTATTGAGCTACGTAGCTTATCGAAGTCGAATAGCGATATACTTCTACTCGTATAGAAAATGTTGATATTCAAGATTAATGAGACGCTTCCAGATTGCAAAAAGCCTGCCAAAAACGTTTCAATGTTTCATTTTGTCAGAGAAATTGGATAAATACATGACAACGTTAAACATTTGACATATTTTTTCACCCATCTGTCACTCATATCTGTCATTCTGACTGGCCCTGTCGCTTAGTTGGTAGTAGCTCTGCCTGCGAAGCCGAGGGTCGTGGGTTCGAGTGCCACCCAGTGCAAATACTTGTGTGATGAATTCAAATATTTGCACTGTGTCTGGGTGTTTCTATGTATAATAAGTATGTATTTAAAACTATATAAGTATTATATCAGCTATCTGGCCGCCATCATACAAGCTTTGCTTAGTTTGGGGTTAGATGGTGTTGTGTGTGAATTGTCCACTAATCCATTATTATTATTATTCTTAAAACACCTCATTGATATTGTAAGCTAAGTTAAATTTCTTGAGAATAAACAATTTTTGTTATTTCTCACACATCGTCATCATCAGCCTACCCTAATACTGCTGGAAATAGGCCTCTTCCATGTTGCGGAACTCGTCGACTTTTCCTCTCCAGCCACTGCCTGCTTCCTTACGTATATCGTATACGTAAGGAAAACATATAGGTATATCTACTCCATCGAGTATTACGGCGTATTACGCTACACTTGCCTATTCACGGTCTCCATTCTAGGACACATACAGTACAGTTCAATCATAGATCTTAAGTTAGATTATAAAATGTAATGAAACTCCAACAAAAAGGTTCAAACAATGAAACCGTGGTGTGATTCTCAATCATCCCAATCATCCGCGTTGTAGGTTCGCATCCCGGCTACGCCTACGATTTTTCATGTACAGGTCTGCAGGTGTACAAGTTTGTCATCACCAGTGGCATTGACGGAAAGAAAACATCGAGAGGAGAAAAAAAAACATGCATGATTATGCGTCATCTGCTACTCGCACTGGGCTAGCGAGGTGGAGAGCATTATATCTCATTGTGAGAGAAGACCCCGAGTCCCAGCATGTCCCAGCAGTGAGAACATTTAGTTAGCTTATGCAATAAATTATGGGAGAAATTCGGATTAAATGATTTTGTTTTTTTTATCTGCATTCGCACCATATCTTATTTTTATTACTTTCCCGCGAAAATAATGGGAACGGGAACTACGCGGGCGAAACCGCGTGGCGCTGCTAGTGATAAATAAACTTCAGTACTATACGGACTTTTTGAATGAAATATGAATTAAGTTAAGGAGGAATATACTCATATGTACTTATTACCTACTTCAACAGCACGGCTTAGTTTTACAAGTGAGCAAATACTAAAAAATTCCACAATTTTTCCTTAAATTCTCGCAGCAGAAGCGTAGGCGTAGTGCATCAAAGCGTTTCATCGCCTCTCAATAACCGTTCAATAAACAAGGAACCAGGAAACACGGCGGGCGCGCCCCGCGGCTAATATTAGCCGGGGTAACGCCCTTAATCAGGTTGAAGATCCTGGGAACGTGTGAAATCGAGCGGACTTCATTGTGAGTCATACGTAAATTGTTGCTTTTAAGTTTTAAACTTTCGCAATTTAATTTGAGTCTTCTCGTGACCACGGCGACTGTAACACTGCCGAAACGTCGCGAAGTCATCATCATCAGCCCACTAAATGTTCCCACTGATGGGACTCGGAGCCTTCTCTCGCAAGGAGAGAGTTTGGGCCATAATCCATCACGCTGGCCCAGTGCAGGTTGGTAGATAACACATGACTTCGAAAGATTTTAGGTACATGTCGGTTTCCTCACGATGTTTTCTTTCACCGTTATAAGTTAGCGACATTATGCACAGGACTTCGAAAAAACAGTGGTGCGTGCGGGGTTTAAACTCGGGGTCTCCGGATCGGCAGGCGCCGTTCTCCGACTAGACCAGCCGTAACTCTTCGCGACGGTCGCGAGGTAATTACGAGTAAGTAATATTTAATGTTGATCGTGATTAAGTTTCGTATAGCGTCTTACATTATACATAATTTGTACAATTTGTTATTAGTGGCAAAAGTTTGAATGTTTCAACGTTTAGATCTTTGTTTCTGAATCAAGTTGGATGTTTCAATCTAAGTATAGATTTTTATCGCTGAATCAAGTCATAACTTCTGAACGGATCGGGTTAAAACTTGGAACACAGATAGATTATAGTTTGGAATAGCACATAGGCCAGTTCACATCACGGGAAAATAACGAGTACGAGAACTACGGTGGTGAAAGCACGGGGCGCTACAAGTAAATCTACAATATTATACAGCAAGGCTAGTTTATATATAATATTAATACTATTATGAATTATAAATGTCAAAGTTTGGTGGTTTGCTGCTCAATCACGTCGAAACATTTGAACGAATCGGGTTGAAATTTGGAATTGCTGTAGTTAAATTATAGTATGGAATAGCACATACTAAATTATAATTACATATTAAGTAAATGTATATAATATACCGGAAAATCAAAATAACGGCAACGGGAAATACGCGGAACTATAGAGTAGGACCTACCTAGTAAATAGTATTAGGGTACCGGCCTGGGTCAAAAATTCACCATCCTAATTAGTTCGTCAGCTAGATCATGGAAAAATATTGGACACGTATTTTTTGTTTTTTCACAATATTAAAAATCGTCAAAGATATAGACCATCAAACTTCGAGAGTGGGGGGTCGCGACGTCACGCGTGAGTAAAAATCGTACTCACAAGTGACGTCACACGAAACTTCGAAGCGCTGTATCTTCGTCACTTTTTGTTTGTGTAACAAAAGAAAAAATACGTGTACAAAATTTTTTGTCAATCTACCTAACGGGCTACTTAGTTTTTTTGAGGATTGTACCCTATTTATAAATGGGGAGCATTTCTCACAGAACACCATCTAACCCCAAACTTAGCAAATCTGCTATGTAACATGTACACAAAAATGTACTCTTACTATGAAATGTATCGCAATCAGGTTTTTTTTAAATTTCCATTGTGATTATGTTTCACTGCGGAGCAAATGTGTAATTTTAATTTATAGAAAAGAAATACATTGTATTGCGTGTCTACTGTTTCTATAAAAAACTAGCGGTTATTAGGTAGGGTTAGGTAGGTAGGGTTATTGCGTTGGCTACCTTTGAAGACTCCGTAAATTGAATAAATATACTTGGTTTATTTATTATCAGTCTGAAGTCAAGAATTTAATAAAGTACTTCACACACATATAAGTCTCAAAATGACACAAGTGGTGACACTATCTCGTTTTCATTTATTTGAACTCACTTACAATCAACTGATCAATGACTCTACAGTCTCATAAAAGCTAGCGTTTATTCGCCGCTCTATTCCAGCGGCCATTGAGATACAAGTACGATTATAGCGTTTTTGTCAACGGAATAATATTTTTAAAAGGAATTTGTGTCAAAGTACAAAAACACTGTATTGCGTTTCTACTGTTTTTTAGAAAAAAATAAGCGGCGGTCGTGGTAATAGAAGCCACTTATGAACACTTCAGGTTAAAGGCGGTATTTTTATTTCGTTGAAGACTTTGTGAATTGAAATAAATGCTGGTTTATTTATTATCAGTCTGAATTCAAGAGTTGAATAAAGTACTTCACAAACACATTAGTCTCAAAATGACACAAGTGGAGACACTATCTCGTTTTCATTTATTTGAGCTCACCTACAATCAACTGATCAATGACTCTACAGTCCCATAAAAACCAGCGTTTATTCGCCGCTCTCTTCCAGTAGCCATTGAGATACAAGCACGATTATAGCATTTTTGTCAACGGAATAGTATTTTTACTATTATTTCACTCTGTGAGGACGTTAATGGGCCGCCGTTTGTTTGATCGCACCGTTTTTCAGCGTTTGTTATGATGACAGCGGATTGTGGAATATTCGGCAACTGGCAAGTTTATTGCGAATAGGAATTTTTGTGCCACTGAACTAATACAAAGCTATAGAAAGTTAATAAAGAAACACATAGTAGAAGCTCTCCGCGGTTTGATCCTCTCCGCGTAGTTCCCGTTCCCGGTACTATACTGGGATAAAAGGTAGCCTATGTGTTCTCAGACTACAATCTAAATATGTTCTAAATTTCAGCTCGATCCTTATACATGTTACGACGTGATTGAGCAACAAACATCAAAATATTGACATTTATAATTTTAGTAGTGTTATTATTTCACTTGCTCTTTGGCACGTAGCACTTGAGGTCATCGTAGAGCGCTACATACGGTGCTACGATTGAGCCGCTACACCGAGAGCTACGCTAGTGCTAACAATTTTGTGACTCTTTATAAACAATATTATAATCCCAAATTATGTGAGTCTTACTAAATGTAAACAATATTTTAATCCCAACTTCCGATGCGTTTACTAAACGGCTAAATTTAATTGATTGCAGTTAGTTTAATTATCACTAACTTACTTCTAAGATCTAAGAAAAGAATGGAGCATACAGGGTTTTTTTTTTATAGCATAGAGTGACGAGACGAGCAGCTCATGTGTCTGCTGGTAAGCAACATGCCTGCCATATAACAGCACAGTAAACCGCAGCTATTGGAACATGATAGTCCAAATCATTACCTAGCACTGCACTGCGCTCGTCACCCAGAGATCTAAGATATTATGTCTCTAAGCCCTGTAATTTCTCTGGAATCATTGCCCTTCAAACCGGAACACAGTAATGTTTGCATATTACTACTTAGCGGTAGAATATTTGGCAAAGGTGTGGTATTTCCCCAGGCGGACTCTGCTAAGAGTCCTACCACTACAAACGAATATTTTTAATCAGATGAATGAGCACATTTTTTTATGGGTGTGGTTTACAATTTATAGTAACATCTATGTGCACATCTTTTGTACAAAAGTTACTCATGTTGAATGCAAATAAATACATATATCTTTATTTTTATTTTTCATCCGATCCAGCTCAAAACAAAATACCTCTATTTTATAACAGGACATCTATTTCGAAGAAATTTTCAAAAATTAATTTAAGAAAATTTATTACAGGGATCTTCAACTCTAATCTTAGGGATAAGTACGTATCGTTATAATTTAGATCTCACATGAATAATGGAGCTATTGTTCACGTTGTCACATAACATGAACGCCTTTTAGCCCACGGAAATAGCTAATTACTATGGCTTTTCGAGCTATTTCTAATGCCGTTAAGTGGGATGTCAGCCCACGTAACGGTAATTTTTGTGCTACACTTTTTACTTGTCCGTTGGTATTTTTGGAGTTGACGAGTTATTTTTGTTGGAGAAAAAACAAAGGCCGTTGATCGACAGATGTTATTTTTAGGTAGATTGTAACAATGGACGAAGCAATGCATACTAGATCATACGTAAACATAGTTAGTAATCTAGGAATAGATTTACTTTCTAATTTTAGATGTTATAGATCAAAGTGTGTGCGTGTGTTATTTTTTATGCTTTACTAATTTAAATATTGAGAAAAATGTGTTGCTTTAATTTTGTCGATTAGTTTTTTTCGGGAATATTTAAAAGTAAACTTTAAAAAAATAAAACTATACCTAAATAAATTGGCTCCATAAAAAGTAAAATTATATTTTCTAAAAAACAGGTAAATATTTAACGTTGGCTCTATTCACGGATATCGGTGGTTCTAACGATTTCATTCAATATTTATCGCATATATTACTTTTAAAGTAATTATGTGCAATAAAAACAAAATGATAGATTTAAGCATGGATGCATAAGAAGTTCACTAAATGTTCCCACTGCTGGGACTCGGGCCTTTCTCTCGCAACGAGAGAGCCAAAGACCTAAACCACCACGCTGGCCCAGTGCGGGTTGGTGGATGACGCATGACCTCCATAAAATCTAGGTACATGTCGGATTCCTCGCGATGTTTACGTTCTCTGTTTTAAGTTAGCGACATTACACACATGACTTCGAAAAGATAGTGGTGCGCGAGGGATTGAAACTAGGGGCTAAAGAACGCCAGTCGCCGTTTTCCCGACTAGACCAGCTTTTCAACTTTCGCAATGTGAATCACGCATAATTGAAAACATTTTACGCGAAATTATTATTTAGTTACGAGAAAGCACGAGAAAACTAAACGTCGGGAAGGCAGTAAGGTATTAGATCGAGTTCAGTTGCACACTGTTCGAAATATATTCTTTAAAGGCCGGGTCACACAGAGGCGATCCAATAGCGATTGCGAGATCCGAGACGGGATTTTTTGTAACGTTCGAATTTGTTTGCAACCTGACACACAGCAAGCGGGCGCAATCCCATACTCGGTATCGGATCGCTATCGCTATCGGATCGCCTCTGTGTGACCCGGCTTTTAAGGATGATAAACTGGTAAGGTGATCAAAGTCGTTGTACCTATATGACATTTAGTTTTAACGTTTAGAATTATAAGTTTAACAAACAGTAAAAATTAAAACAAGTTGACGACCTCCTCCTATCTGGATGGCAAAATACAAAGCAATCCAAAAGACAACAGATATATATATATTTTTTTTAAATATGGATTGACGAGACGAGCAAGTCATGTGCCTGATGGTAAGCAACATGCCTGCCACATAACAACACAGTGACACGCAGCTATTGGAACATGAAGATTCCAAATCATTACCTAGCACTGCACTGCGCTCGTCACCCAGAGATCTAAGTTGTTATATCTCTAAGCCCTGTAATTTCTCTGGAAACATTGCCCTTCAGACCGGAACACAGTAATGTTTGCATATTACTGCTTGGCGGTAGAATATTTGGCAAAGGTGTGGTCCTTCCCCAGGCGGACTCTGCCAAGAGTCCTACCACTACTAAAAAGATACTAGAAAGATATTTGTGAGTTGAGATGTTTTTGAGTAAATTGTTTTTTTTTTCAGGAAAGCATATTCTATCGTAAACCGTTTCGTCGCGTAACATCCGGCGAGATAGCAATAAGTGCAAACTCCCTACCGATAAAAAAAATTGTTAGTCATAGGGACAACTACTGATAGAAGTGAAAACTTATGGGTACTCTAATATTACACAATACCTCAGCTGTATAGCTAAATATATAGGTACTGCTATTACGCGTGTTGGTGAGTCGAGCTCTAAAGACTTTACCCATCGAAAATAATATAAACTAATTTCTCCTTTTCCATCCTGGGGTTACCTGAAATCGCTCGCTCTTAGCGATAAGGTCGCCAGCTACATTTTTTTTTTAGTTTCATTGCTAAGTACTTAATTAGTTTACAAATGATAGAGACAAATGGAGGAAACGTACATGTTGTACCGACTTCACATTTATAGGGAAAAGGGTAGGCGAATGAATGATTGCTACTTAAGTGTTTGTATATTTTTGATTTTTGTCTTTTAATTAAGTGCAATAAAGAATGTGTGTTATGCGCACGTCCCACACCACTACGCCTCTTCTACCCAATATTGGGATATCGGTGTCCATAGAAGTTTCAAGTAACTTCAAAAAACAAAGATCTAACAATATTCTGACGAAAATCGTTAGTTAAGAATATCAGGATAAAAGGGAACAAGAGCACTTATGTTCTTATTCTTTCTGAAGTAAATCTCCAAGGTAATAACTACAGTATAAGTACCAGTTAATCCGCACTCAGTAACCGGCGATTGAATTTTAAACCCGTTCATCGCGAGCATGTTTACATCGCTCCACATACGAAAATACACGATGGAAATCGTCAGAGAAAAATGGCCTGCTGAAATATACTCCCCACGCGGCTGACGGATGTTTGTATATGGATTAAGAAAAATATGTATATTGCTGAACGTTCCTTCTATATACAAAGTTTAGCTACGTAATGTTGTAAGTACCGTCAGAAGAAAAATGCAGTTAGCGTTTGACGTCATTTCAAGTCTATCATTTTAGTAAGTACCTACCACGCATCATCAATAGATCTATGTATATACTTGAACAAGATAAGTTTGTCTGTTATTCTAAATTAACAGCTTTTCACTAAATTCCAGGTACCTACCCACAGTTTTTTTTAATCTTTTGCTTGTATGTCTGTTTGATTTTTAGAGCATATCATTTGTCTGAGGTTTGTTCCAGCTAATCTCTGAAGCGGCTGGAATTATGTTAATGGGAGTATCACTGGAATATAAATGATTATCCGTTTAATTCGTCTTTTCTCGATCTCTGAGTTTCAGTTCGAGACGAATGATAAATACGCTCACGTATCTTGATATTTTTACAATACACGGCCTATTTTAAGTCTTCATAGTTCAATTTAAATTACTATTCTGCTATCCGTATAGTATTATTAAAAGATTAATGGGACGTGCAAGACATGCGCCTGATGGTAAGCAAAATGTCTGCCCGTAACAGCACAGTGCCACGCAGCTATTTGAACATGTTACGCTCTATTTATTTCTATATCCCATCTACAAATTTACAGATTATTTATTTCATCCTCTATTATAGACGACGATAGGACGATCTCCTCCAGGAGATCGCTATTGTATCCCCATAAGGCCGCTGTTTGTCACACTACCTTTTGTTGAATAAATTGTTTTAACTTGTGAATTATTTTTGTTGGGTGTGTTCAATAAAGTGTAACTATCTAAATATTTTGTCTATTTGAATTCAACCGAAACCCTATTCTTTCCCTGACGGTAGAAACTAAGCGAATATAGCCTTCCAATAGAATGCTCCGAGCTTTTAGCAGACGAAAAGAGTTTGTTTACACGATTTTTGAAGAGGCTTGGTTTGTTTCTATTAGCGTTCGATCGGATTAAATTCTTCTGTAAATGTTTCTGATATTGGGGTAATGTGTTCCAGATTCAGTTATAGCGCAGAATAAATAGCTAGCGGGTAGGTAACGGTTAGCAACAGGCTCGGGTTGGGTTACCCAATAACCTTACAACAAAATTGGCTTAAACGGAGTTCATATTTTTTTTACAAAATAGAGCAAAGGGACGTCCAATGTGCCCATAACAGCACAGTGCAACACATCCATTTCAACATGAAGAGTCCGAATCACAACCTAGCACGTAGCATTGCGCTCATCATCCGGAGATATAGCATGTTTTATCTCTTAGCCCTGTAATTTCTGGAAACTTTCCCTTCAAACCGGAACACAGTGATATCTGCGCATTGCTGCTTGCCGATAGAACAATTGTCCAAGTATGGTACTTAGAAGGACTTTACAAAAGATACTGTCACCATAATAAGCTTCGTTTGAAATAGAACCAAAGTGAGCTTTAACTTAGTAAAAAATACCAAAGTGGCGTCAACGGTGGCTACCGCACAATGGTCGTACGTTGCTCTACTGGGACCACAGAAATCTAAATAATAAGGTACTAGAAGTCGCATGACCGCGTGACATTGTCGCCGCACAGGTGACTTGTAGGCCACCAGTGCTCGAATTGTAGTTTAGTCTTGTTCGAACCGGCAGGCGTGAATCATCTTTAAAAACTTGTGTTATGCAGCATAAACAACTGTGGAAGTTCTTCCACAACTTACAATTATACCAATAATGAGATTACATTTCACTGATAGGTATTTTATTTTATTTTAATTGTATTTTTTAATAAAATAAACGGAGCCCAATGATTCACTATGATAGTTATAAATTTTTGGTGTGATCGTCATTTTGCATACCATTGCTGCATACATTAATTAACATCTAAAGTGGTACAAGCATAAACAGCAATGTAATGTAAAATTAAAGATATCGTCATAACCTCTAATCTTCCATGGTACAACCGCAAGTAGCGATTGTGAGTTAGTGCTGTGACGGTCCAATTTTACTTTCCCAAAAATAAACGATGAAAATTTTATTTTAAATTTTACATAGTTTTATCGATAAAGTAACATAATAAATCGATAAAAAAAATTGTACGCAATTAACATTACACCCGTACGTACAATCTTTTAATTCGCGGTAAACATTACTTCATAATTCATTAATTATTAACAAAAGTATCTACATACTGGCTATAACGCGCGATTGTTCGTCCGTGCAAAATAAATATTAAGATAACTGAGGCAGTATTTATCTATTGTAAGCTTTTATTTTTAAGACTTTATTAGTTTTCATACAAAATCAGCGAGCAACACGGAAGGGAGTAGGCATACACAGCGTTTCCCCTCTGTCAAAGTACAAGTCCGCGTGGACCATGGAGTTTGATAATATACTGTGGCGTGGAATACACTGAGGGCGGGGCTAGATTTGCGAATGGTGCTTTATTTTTTATGTGTTAGTGATTTGGCTGTGTGAGTATGGTCGGCAATGGATCGGTACAGGTATGTTTTGTATGTAACAGTGCGGCTTTACGCTAGTGTGCAACTTTCCCCTCCGCAAGAAATGACAGAAAGATTTGAACAATATTTTTTAGCAAAGGCTTCCCTTCCGTGCCTTCGCGGAAGATGGAGTTGCTCGATGTACAAAATATACAACAACCTTTGTTCTTCAACTATACCTAAGCCCATGTGGTGTCAGAATTACATAGTTCAGTTTTCGAAACAATAGTATACCCCATGTGACTCACTTATTTTATAGGTAGGCATATCGACTTTGTTGTAGTGTAATACACCTAATTAATGAAATCAATAATAACCTTTATCGAATGTTAAAATTGGACCGTACTTTGAAATATCGATATGTTTTAATTTTTGTCAAGCACTAGCGTATATGTGAAAAATTGTTAATTTTTCAATGTATTAGTAGGTTCACTGATAAGCGTTTATGGATGTGTGTGGTGCAATCACAGACCCAGGTTGATAATGTGCAGTTATTGGTGTGTGAGTGGAGCTCTATTTGAATACTACGCGCATGTAGTAGTGATCGCGGGGGTAGGGGAAATGTGGCGACAAGCGTTTTGCAAGTAATTTGAGAGTTATGCCATTTCTATTACCTTATTATTTAGATTTCTGTGACTGGGACGGACATCACGGACATGACTATTGTCGTCAATAGGCCTAATATCTTGTTGGAAGACCGGTCTCAGCGCCAGGTCATTATCTTCGAGATCACGATACCATTTAAGGAGAACCTAAACGATGACCAGTCTCGATAGTTGTATTTGTAATTTGTAATTTTTCTATCGGACTGCTCGTAGCTCGAGAAAGCGACATCGTTTCATGGTTGATGTTCCTAACGAACAAAGAGGTTTGACTCTACATTTGTGATAAGAACGTCTAGGTTATGGAAAGAGCTACCAGAGTGGATTTTCCCCGATATTTATAAATCTTGGTGTCTTCAAGTCGAGAGTGAATCGCTTTCTTCTAGGTAAGCACGCTTCATCGTAGGCCGCATCGTCGCTTAACAACAGACGAGATGGCGGCCAAATGTAAACCTATTCAAGTTAAAAAAAAAAATTGACAATGAATTTATATTGAAAAGTTTCGACCAACAAGTTAAGAGGCTTTCGCTAGGTGGTTGGAACAAGGGCCAGATGCAAAACGAACAGCGCGCATCATCAGCAGGTTCCTTACCCTGCAGCCCTAACGCCTCTAACCACCGCTAGCTTGAGCCCTGGTCCGTTACTGGCGACACCCTTTTTTTTGGACACTCTTTTCTTTTACAACGTTCATAATTTAATTTTCTATGAAAAAATAAAAACTATCACTACGTCGCGTGGTCACGACAAATTAAAGCAAATTTTAGTGTTTTTATTGATATTTCAAAAATCGCTTCACCGAATTTGATAAAATTTACATGGGACGACCTCTAAAAGCTATGACCTACCAGACAAAAAAGTCATCACAATAGACTCACAATTAATTATCGGAGCTATCGCAGAACAGACGTAGATATGGGTAGGTATTAGGTATATACAGTAGAATGGAGAACCTCCTTCTTTTCTGAAGTCGGTTAAAAATACAAATTAATACGTGTCAAATACTATTTTTGGTTTTGAAGATAATTTAATCTCTGCGACTTCGTGCGTGTGTTTATTGTTTGATGATAGGAGTGCTTCATACAATGTTGCGAATTTCTGTCTAACATTATACGTCAGTATAATATTAGCCAGATAACACAGGTTGCTCTGCAGACTCCGACCTAGATGAGAGTCGACGAGTGCTATGGAATCTGCCTATAAAATGTAGGTGATGTTGCCTAAACATTGGAAATGGTTTTTGATGAGTGAAAAGTGACGCAGAGAGTCTGAGCGACTTGGATCATAGCACGAATGTGGGTGGGTAGTTGACGATACGTTCGTATCATTAGATTGTATCGAATTGCGACAGTGCTATATACGTGATATATTGTGAAATAGCAACATTGTCTTAAATTTCGGATCCATACCAGTTTTAAAACTATTACGAGTACAAATACGTATAGAACCTATAGTTTTAGCCCTTTTAACCGATTTAGCCGATTATTTTGTGTTTTCTGTCTATTTTTAAAATTAGTTTTTTTTTCTATCTCTTTCGTGGAGCTTGTTTTAATCAAATCTCTTAGAATACATTCCCATTGGAAAAAAATGTTAAATGCCATTTTCGGGCGTACTTTCAACCCTCTGGGAAAAATATAAATTTTGATCCTACAGTCCCGAGAGTCAAGATTTTTTTTAGGAAATCTCTTCTTTTTTCAAATTGGAATCATCCCAAATAGTTTCTGAAATATTGGCAAATTACGAAACAGCATTGTTTATAACTATTGCAATTTTTGCGAGTGGGCTTAGCATTTTTTCAAAAACTATCTATGTACCTATATGCCATTCCAAATCGAATGACTCCTCAATCATTCAGTTAGGAGAATTCGAAAAAATGTTGGTCATACAGTCGTTCGACGAAGCCGTCGGGACGGGGCAATCGTGCGAGTCGTGCGGGGAGAGACGCAGGAAACGCGCTCCTGCATTGCCTACATTACAATGTTAGTATTGCAGGAGCGCAGCTCAGGGCTGACATCTTCCGTATGCTATTGTAAAATTCTTGTAAAATATTTTAATAAGCATTTTTGTTTGCGACAACCTTACCCGTGTCTAGACATTATCGACGTTTCTCCCAAGAACAAAGGCGATGAACTACAGTACTGGTAGTATTTCTTTATACTGTGCTATCACTATATCAGTACTTACCTACACTGTCTACTACATGTGTCTCAGTTCTTACCACAGACAGTCTTTGTCGTCAGAAGTTAGTACTGATAAAATTAAAGTTTATTACACGACAACTACTCGGACAATATCTTTAGTAGCTATAAAAGCTAACGATAATGGGAGGTGCTAGGTGCTAGCCAGTTTGCATCTTGCTCTCGTATAAACAATATAGACTAGTATTTGTCCGCAACTTCGTCCGCGTAGATACAATTTAGAAATAGATGTGTGAACATTAGAACAATAAAGAATTATCATTCATTTATACTCTTCCTGATTAATTATTTTGTAATAAATCGTTTTCCAGATGAAGATAGACTTGTCAAAAATAGTTCTAAATTTTGCCAAGTGTGGCACCACTGTTTGTTTTTGTGAAATTTCTCTAACAAAATGAAACATTGGCGCCACTTATGGTGAAATTGGGAACTGTCTTTGACAAGTCTATCTTCATCTGGAAAATGCCCCATTGGAGTTCCAAATTTCAGACTCATCCATTGATTGAGCGACAACATAGATTTAGTAAAGGCTGATTTAAACTGAACGAACATAGAGCTAGAGCTGGAACAAGAGCATTCTTTCTCGATATTTTAGTGTAAACGAAAGATCGTTCTTAGCGATATTATATCGTAGAATCGTTGCGAACGCAAACAAAACAACAAAATAATGTTCTACGTTTGTTTACACCAAATGAATTTGATACAGTGGAGATAGAATGAGCATTCGCTCGTCTGATGTAACTCGGCCTTAATGTAAACTCTTTGAGCAACAATCTAAGCATCCAAAACAAACTTTTCCACTTATAAAATACTAATAGCGTCTCGCGGCTTCAATGGCGTAGTTACCAATCTTTTTATTTACCCGGGATAAAAAGTAGCTTGTTTTGTTATCTATCTACCTATGTGCCAAATTTCATAAAAATCCCTTTGGTAGTTTTTGATTGATAGAGTAGCAACCACCCACTTTCGCATTTATTCAAAACCACCTAATATTCTAATACCACCTTGCCCTTTTTTCTATCGGAAAGCTCGTAGCTCGAAAAAGCGACATCGTTTCATGGTTGATGTTCCAAAGACACGAACGAAGAGATTTGACTCTACTTTTGTGATAAGAACGTCTAGACTTTGAAATGAGTTGCCTGAGTGGGGTTTCCCTGTTGGTTACAATTTTTGTGTCTTCAAATCGAGAGTGAACCGGTTTCTTCTAGGTAAGCACGCTCCATCGTAGACCGCATCGTCGCTTAACATCAGGCGAGATGGCGGTCAAGTGTAAAACTATAAAAGTAAAAAAAAAAAAACTAACCGCGCTACTTGTGCGCATTGCTACGTACGCCACCAATCGAAAGTTGGTTGTACCAACTCAGAAACCTTCTTTATAGCTCATGCACAATAACTTTGCTAGAGATTATCAAATGCATAGTTTACGATTCTATAAAAAATATACAGACAAACTTTTATTTTTACATACATATATAAAAGAGTAGTTAGATGATAAATCTCATAACAAATACCACTTAAAATGAATTTTATTCATTTATTTAAATTAGATGTCTGCTCTCTTTCTACGAAAACGTAACTTCGAAAAAAAAACTTGCGACTTTCCTGCTCCCGTTCTACTTCGTTTCGTCCGATACAACAATACATTGTTTGACGTTTAAATGTGCTAAGCTTACTCTAATTAGAGTAGGCTTAGAACATTTAAACGAGCAAAACGACTGATCGAAGTAAAATCTGAGTCGGAAAGTCGCGAGTTTATTTCAAAATTACGTTTTCGTGGAAAGAGAGTATACGTCCAGCTTCACACTCCGATATCTATCTATATAAAAATCAACGTTTATACTACACCTGCTCGGAAAGTACCTTGATACTTTATCAAATTTACGGTAGAAAGTACGTCATTGCATATCAAACAAATATGCAGCGAGAAAACGCATCTGAGCGGGAGAGAAAATCCATTTCTTACGTGGTTTTTCTTTTTTAATTTTGGGTAAGACTATGCGCTGGTAACCTAAATATCAAAAGCCAAAAAGTTTTTACAGTGAGTTTTTATCTCCAAGTTCGCAAAATGACACTGGCCACTAGCTGTGTGTTGGATGGTGTCAAACAATTTGAAAAAAGAACATGTGAAAATTGCAGACGCCATTGGCGCCATTTTCAATTTGTGTGTTGTTTGAGGATTCAGTTTTCGTAGAAAAGTAAAACAAAACTATCAAAATGATAAGTAGAGATAGTGATGATGAATATTTTTTAACTCCGCCGCAGTTGAAGGAAACAGCAAAAAGTGTTACATTAAGCTTCACTAACTGCAACAATTTCAATATAAATTTCAATTAGTAAAGATTTAGTTTTTTATTTTCCTCGTAGGTGTAGTATAATGCACTACACCTACGAGGTACCACTACACCTACCAATATACCCGATCTCGGGTGTTTTAAAGCCCTCGCCTACGGCTCGGGCTTCAAACGACACCCTCGACGGTAATCGGTCACTTTCTCCTCTCGGTGAACAATGAACTATTGTCTGTGTATATCCTTTATAAAATCGTACAGCAATCGATCATGTGATAATCTTTCGAAAAGTTGTTGTAAATGAGCCAAAAAAGGTTTCTAAGTTAGTATTAGTACGACCAATTTTCGATAGGTAGCGTAGCAAAACGCACAGGATACAGCCAGTGATGTATAAAAAAGGTAGATTTCAATAAAATACACCACTAGTTCTACGTTCTACACTCTAAATCTATAACCCGTTTCTTTTTTTCTTTTTTTTAAATAACGACTGACAAGACGAGCAGGACATGTGCCTGATGATAAGCAACATGCCTGCCACATAACAGCACAGTGACACGCAGCTATTGGAACGTGAAGAGTCCAAATCTTTACCTAGCACTGCACTGCGCTCGCCACCCAGAGACCTACGGTGTTATATTTCTAAGCTCTGTAATTTCTCTGGAAACATTGCCCTTCAAACCGGAAAACAGTAATGTTTGCAGATTACTGCTTGGCGGTAGAATAACTGGCAAAGGTGTGGTACTTCCCCAGGCGGACTCTGCCAAGAGTCCTACCACTACAAATTATTTCCCAGTATACTTCTTACACTCGTTTTGAATTTATTTCTGACCGGTTTGACCCAAAAGCACGGTCCAACAATTTAAACCAAGCGTAACACATCTCATGGTCCAGTCTTTATGGTTATAATATAACTCTTCTCTTTGAACAGCGTGTCTGCACACCAACCTAATTAGCAGCACAGTCCAAATTGTGGAACTCCATTGTTCTACGGATTAGTTTTCTTTGTTTAGAAAATTCGTTAGTGTTTCCCTCACCAAACTTACCGAGCCAGAGCAAGTTTTAGTACTGTTGGAACGTGTGAAATATGTTCTAGAAACATTACTTATGTTTTATTGTAGAGCTAGAAACACCAGGAACGGATTGAGTTATGTCCTGAAGGAAAATAAATGGGATCATTTTATGAGGCTGTGAGTGAGGAATTGTAAAGGAAGCGTTTTGACTCATAAACTGTATTTTTGTAACCTATTTTTATATTCAACTACTAATTTTGTGTTTTTTTAGATTAACGTTTGACACGGTCCGGTGATATTGTTTAACATCGGATAAAAATGGCGGTCAAATGTAGACCTGGCTTAAAAAAACAGCCGTGGATTTTTATGACATAATTGATTCGCACACGGAATTCTATAAAAATCGGGATATTCAACCCCGAATATATTATTCAAGATACAAATTTTAAAGATTAGAGATAAGTGTGTATATGCCCTAATAGTCCAGCCTTATAAGAGTAGAAACAGACCACAGACATAGGTCACTCTTTGTGTGGAATTGAAGCCGCACATATTTGTTTTGCGTTTAAACCAAGTATCCTAGCACGTTCATTAAGTTGGCGATGGTATTATGTTTTTAAACGCCAATAATAATAATGTATCTTTTAATCTAACTTAATTTCTTTATGAAACTGAAGTACACTTACGGTCTATTTCTCTCGCTATCTCTGTATTTCTCCTACACCCATTCCACACATTATAACGCGTTAAAAATACCAAATCATCATCATCATCATCAACAGCCCACTAAACGTTCCCGCTGCTGGGACACGGGGCCTTCTCTCGCAAGGAGAGAGTTAAGGCCATAATCCACCACGCTGGCCCAGTACGGGTTGGTGGATGACACATGACTCCGAAATATTCTAGGTACATGTCGGTTTCCTCACGATGTTTTCCTTCGCCGTTTTAAGTTAGTGGCATTACGCACAGGAATTCGAAACGACAGTGGTGCGTGTGGGGTTTGAACCCGGGGTCTCGGATCGGCAGTCGCCGTTCTCCCGACTAGACCAGCCGTAACTTAAATACCAAATAAAACTAAATAAATCTGGGGGCATGGATTGCCCCCAGATTGGGATGGGTGTGGAAGAAATAGAGATAGCGAAAGAAATAGACCGTAAGTGTACTTCCGTTTCATAACAATAAAATTAAGTTAGATTAAAAGAAATATTGTTATTATTTATAAAATTTTAATTATGATTTATTTAGTATTCGTTTACATTTATGTTTTTAGATAGCAAATGTAATGTGATATAACATGTAATGAATGTTAAACAGCCGTCAAGTCCTTCTAACCCAATTCTAACCGCTTATGATTGTCAAAAGTCATGATACTAAATATCATTAAACCTTAGTAGGTATACCTACGTATGTGATGTGTCTATAGGTACTAAAGTTTATTATGTACCTAAACTTTGTGTGAGATACGATGGCCATATGATTAGTTTAATTTCACACACACATTTAGTTGTGATTAGTTTAAAACACAGTCGACTCCATTAAAACGTAGGTACACTTTTTTTTTCGAAGATTCATGAACATTAGTAGGTATAGGTAGGTCCTTAATATATTTATGCAGTGTTTAGGATAATCATTTTCAATGTTTATTTATTACTATCGGTTTCACCCCCATAGTTCCCGTTATTTTTTCGGGATGAAAAATAGCCTATGTGTTATTTCAGACTACAATTTATGTGTGTTTCGTATTTCAACCCGGTAAGTTCAGTTCAGGTATTCCGAGGTGATGGAGTAACAAACATCTACACAGCCAAACTTTCGCATTTGTAATATTATTAGTAGGACTAGCAGCGCCCGTAGTTTTACCCGCGCTGTGTCCGTTTTGTAAATCAATATTGTTGATTCTTTTTTAACGGTACGTTATACTTCAGAAGTCGTCCTCTATAAAAGTTATCGAAATCAGTGAAGCAGTTCTTGTAAGACCAACAAAGATAAAAAAAATGTAGGTACATACATCGATGATATACTTATTTATTATCAACAATTATACATTTTAACAAAATTAATGGACTGTGTGCGTTTCATTTTTAAATTGGAGTCAGTCGTTTCGATTTTCAGACAGAAATAAAAGACGATTTTTTCAGTTCAGTTTAGGACTTTTTTTTACCAAAACATGCATCGACTACATAAACTTAATTATAGTCCATAAATTCCAATTGGACTGTTGCTGTGGTAAATATATACTCCATGAAGAGATTTAATTTGTCTAAATAGCTTCGTCATGTTCCGAAACACATAAAACCTAAATTAAACTATATTTAAAGAACATAATTAGAATCGTTCCCTTCTAAACCGGACGGTAAACTTTTAAATTCCAGAACAGGCATGAGGTATGCGCTATTCTGCCAGAACGTATCGTAAAAGTTTACAGCCAGAACGAAAGTACTGAAAACTCACAAAAATAACTCGGTAGCAACATAGCTGTGGAGATGTACTAGCTATTATCATTATTTACGATGCCCACTTTTTCACGGAATAAATCATAATTCAGACGAGTGCCGAAATAAAAATAAATGTGAAGCGGTGATTTTTAAACTGGACACGCCATTTGTAATTTCGAAATTAGTCGATTGGTTCTGAAGTTTTTTGAAATAATCGTGGTTATTGCTGATTATTTGCTGATTTATTTTCAGGAATTCTTTGATTATTTTCTCTTAGTTTTGTATCCTTGGATTGGTTTGCATTTGAATAGCGTAGACTGAAAGCAGAGAAAAAGGAAAGGAAAAGAGAGGGTGGGAGGAATGTAAATTTACATCTTTTTCTGCTGAATAATCGTTAGGAAGGTACAATTTTGTCGTGATGATGGATTAAGGCGAAGACTTATTTATAAGTAAAAATTGATCAGGATGATATTATCAACAAGAAAATTCTATATTTTTTTTAATGGATGAATTAGATTTAAAATATTTAATATATTAATATTGAATCCATAGTTCGTCTAAAATCATTAGTTCTTTTAGTATTTAGAGAACTAGTCTAACGGTAAGGATGCAGCACGATACCGGCTTAATAAAACAGCTTAAACTTAGTCTGTGTAAGCTTAAGAACGGCCTTTTTTGTAAACTTTATAATACTATAAAGGTAAAAGCTCGAAAGGGGAGTGCAAATGATTAGGGAATAGTTAAAAAAATTACTCCACTCTATTCATTACCACGCCCTATTCTACTTTGTAAACAAAAAATAACAAATGTAGGTACTTACATGGTACAACACTCACTAAACACACAACCCTGCCACGTCACGGCGCGCCGACTCTACCCCGATTTAATTTTAATATAAAAATCTCGATCATAAAAATATAATTTTAGGAACCGCGCGCGCAACTCCGACTACCGTCTGCCCATTGACGCATTCTGTTCGAACTAAATTCGGTGCAGCGCTATTCCGCGATTCTGTAAACACGGCGGCGGTAAAACTTGCCCAGAATTCCTTGACCCCTCCAGATTTTAGCATCTGGCCACCTGTTGTACTTCTCAGAAGAGGGCTAGAGGCTCAGCCTGTGCTGGAGTTTTGACTACGCTGCAACGTTATTCATGCGTTTCTTAAAGCATCTATTGGTTGGTGACTGAGGTGATTTTTGCGTAGAAGGTTGTTTCTTGAAGAATGGTAAGCAATAAGTTCTGTTTTGGGCACACCGTGAGTCAGTCGGGATGAGGAAATGCGTGCAAGTTATAATTTCGGCGCGGCCGACATTGTTGATAGATTTTATAAATCTCGATGGAAAGGTGCGGTTGGTAACATTATTTTTGATACGCAAAGTGTTCTGGGAAGAGCTATAACTCATCGGGCGAGACCGCTTTAATCATACCGACAGTCGGTTTAAGCTGATTTCCTTGGATTCGTCGACGGGTTCAACATGTCTGAATAGTTTTGAATGAGAAGTTAATTATGTTTGCTTTTGAAATAACCTTTTCCGGTGATTTTTTCCGTGTCCCGAAAAAGTTTCTTTATACAATTATGCGATCAAAGTTTCCGTTTCCTGCTGCATATCTAACAGAGATGATATCTACATTTTTTATACGATGAACATGAATTCAAATGTATATGGGTTAGCTGTAAATATACCTACGTCACACGCAACTTGAATCACCTAAATTCTATTTCGACCAATGAAAAAAAAATTACAGCTATCCAATATTTTTGGTGGACAATATGTAACATGGCCGCATGGCCGATAGTGATGTGTTCTACCCAGATACTAGATTTTGCTAGTTTCAACAGTAGGTACCTATAAGTGGCGTGTTTTTTGTGATTACCAAAGAAGCGCAAAAATCTGTTCCATCATCGACAGAAATTATAGAACAACTAACTGTGCCCGCGGTGTCACCCGCGTTTTAAGATGATGATGTTTTTTTTATAAAACTTAAGGAGACTAAGTTATTTCTTATGTATCAGCTATATGTCACTGTAAGTCCCAATAAAATCGATCTAACCGTTTCGGAAGTTAAAAATTAAAAAAAAAAAAAAGTTGGTAGAGACGAACTTCTTAGCATTCCATGGATTCACCGTGCGGGTGCCGCTGCCGGGTCCATCGTGTGGCAGAGAGATAAATCTCGAGTAGACCCCAAGACTTGTGACTCGGGCGTAGGTTTAAAAGGAGTCCCTTTGTGACGTACGTCAACACTCACCTTCACTACTCGTATTTCTCTCCCTGCCCAGCCAAATCCGACAATATCCTACTAGTGCAGCTTTAGATACTCGTTCTAGTATAGAACTTACTGCACTTCTGGACAAGCCAAGGTCTTTCAGCAGGTTATAGAGATTTTGCTGGTATACCTCTCGCTCCTACTTCTACAGCGTATAAATTAACTACATAGACATTTTTTGTTAACTCGTTTTGAAGGTCTATAATATACTTATTTTGTTTCATCGCGTGGTCTTTAGGTGTATTAGTTTCCCACGGTACGGTAAGTTCTACAAGGACTATACGTTTCGTAGCTCTACAAACATAGACTGTTAAACACATTACCACTCCTTTGCGTCGCGCAGTCGGGTAAAAAAGGAAAATGTGCGGTCTGGATGACGGAACACCCACATCCTCTGGGATTTTATAATAGTGCTTTCCATACGTGTCCATTAAAATAGTCTAATCAGGTGCTGAACCCAGGATTGAGTACCTAAGGTTTGCTCTTGGAGTTTGAAGTTGAGCCCTCTTTTACAAAGTTAATTGTTCTTGTACTTAAATGTATTTAAATGGTACCGGAAATGTATGACATGTAGGAAATGTATACAATTCCGAAGCTATTTAGGAAAAGTATAAAATATGGTTTCAAAAATTATTTAATACATAGGTAGGTACATACATATCCTAAGAGTTGTAAATTATAATTCCAATATCGCATTAGGAACTGTTTAAAAAATAATGCTTTTTGTGATAAAACGCGTTACAACGCCCATTTAGGGTCTATCACTGAGATTTTACTCCGGGTGGGGTCCCAGCCAGATGAAGCTCTGCGGTCAGCCCTAAGTGAGCTTCTTTCTGGCTCCCGCATTTTTTTAATACACTCTTAGGGGTAGTACCGACAAGACTAGGAGTCGGGATGCTCCTAGTCGTCGTATCTTAAATGTTTTACATTACCGATTGCTATTTAGGAAATGTGTCTAATTTAATTTATTTCCGGGCGATTTTAGGAATTACATACATTACATAAGAATGATATACAATGACGGATTACATAGGTACAATTCCGTTTTCCGTTAACATTTACATTCATTTTAATGCATATAGTAAAAAGCGGTTATTTTAAAATTACAAACAGATTCATTTTCAGATTTCAGATTTCTCTTTTATTCATTAGCTGTAGGTACCTATAGACTAGTAGTGGCCCGCAGTTTCACACGCATAGTTCCCGTTCCCGTTATTTTCCTACGATAAAAAGCTAGCTAGCTTTTGTCGTAGATGTCTATAATCTGTCTTCCAAATTTCAGCTCGATCCGTTCATACGTTTCGACGTGATTGAGCAACAAACATTTGCATTTATAACATTGGTAGAATAAATTTATTGTTCTACTAGAGGTCCGTCCTAACTTCGCCAGTGGTACATAATATATTATAGCTTGTAGAACTCACGAGATCACGAACAATTTTTTTGCAATCGGTCCAAAAGCTCCTGAGATTAGAGCGTTCAAACAAATAACCTCGTCAGCTTTATAATATTTATTACAATTTCTGTCCGAATTATATATAATTCACGATAGTCGATATATTGCTTGTTCTGTATAAGGCTAAGAACTTACGGATCGATTTTCAGCCGCGCCCGCCGCGGTTGCGGGCCCGCAGTTTCTGTAGAATGCAGAAATATACGAGATGTAAAAATTTAAAACACAACTCACGACGCGTTTTACGCCCGCGGTCGCCCACAGACTCGGCGGGTAGCGCCCGTGCGCGAACCGCGAAAATAAGCGGTCTCGTGTTTTTGGCGGTCAGTTTTGAAATAAAACCGTAGTTCAGCAAACCGCAGCGGGCGCTGGTGAATATCGCTCTATGATTTCTTAGCCTAAGTCGTTTGTGAGTCTAAGAGTTTGTGTCTAAAACCGTAAAATATGTAGAAAGGAAGTAAGTACTTAAGTAGGTAGATAGATACTTACACCATTGAATTCCCGTCTCTAAATTTAAAGACGTGTAGAATTAAAATGTGTAGATATGAGTAAAATGGAGTTTAAAAGTGTACAAACCTAATTATAGTTGAGCTGTGACTATACTATTATATAGCAGTACCCCCTGAGGTGTTGCCTAACAAATAAATATTGGTGGACATTTCACACACAACACACCATCTAGCACCAAACTAAGCCAAAGTTTGTACTATGAGAGCCAGACAGCTGATACAGACAGAGATAATATTTTTATTATATTATTTTAAACAAATATATCCTTACTATACATTTTTGTCGAGTTGTTTGGATTTGTATGATGCCCATACAGGCACCGGCACGAATTTACGTTCATATCACAAATGTTTGTCCTGGGTGGGAATCGAACCCACGACTCACGGTCAGAGAACAGATTCACTGCCGACCGAGCCATGAAAAAGGTCAGTCAAAATGTATCGATTAATTTACTACAGTTTTAAACAGGTAGGAATGAATGAAAACGAAAATTGAAATACAAACTAGTTTATTCTATGAACGCGTCAAGCGCCAGAAAGATACAACATACAACAATCACGTATTTTCAAGAAGCAAGTAAAGTCAAAGATAGTTCTGAATTACGTCAAGTGTGGCGCCAATGTTTCATTCTGTGTAATTGCTCTAACAAAAATGTTTTTTTTAAACTTATAGGTTTACACTTGACCGCCATCTCGCCTGATGATAAGCGACGATGCGGTCTACGATGGTTCGTTTATAAACTAGAAAAAACAGCTTTACTCTCGATTTGAAGACACCAAGATTGTAACCATCGGGAAAAACCAAATCAGGCAACGCATTCATTCAACAGCCTAAACGTTCTTATCATAAAAGTAGAGTCAAACCTCTTCGTGTCTGGAACAACAACCATGAAACGATGTCACCTTTTCGAGCTACGATCATTAGCGCCACCTTAAGATTGAGAACTATCTTTGACAAGTCTAATTGCCTATTGAAAACAGAAATTAGTTCTTACATCAACATTGTAGTTGTTACAAATACGTTACAATTATTACAACATTCACATAGAAACACGTCGGCCATTTTGACCGAACTGACGTGAAGTTGGTGTTGTAAATTACGTAAAACGTCACATTCTTGATGATTAACAACCTTTCCTATGGACTTAAATTGAATGAGGATTTTTAGAATTAGTTGTGTAATTTCCTTACGGTCTTAGTCACACATTTCTTTCAGTTCGTTTGCGCAGCAAAATCCTTATCCTCGAAGTGTGCCGTAAGGAACTTCGTAGACATATTTTTTTGTATCTGTTCGCACATCCATGAAACAACACTTGAAATTAAACTTTATCCATCTTGTAAAACAATTGTCTTTGCTTTGGAGAAGCTCATTCAAATCTGGCTAGTTCAATAATAATATATTATGCGATAAATTGCGATTTTAAACACATAAATAACGCCCTTTTTAGCAATAAAATAGGCTTACACTCTCAGTAAACAACACTTCTGAATCTTCACACGCCAGCTAATGAATATTTTACAGTAACATCTCTGTTTCTCTCACAATAAAAAGTTATTTATTGTATTTATCAAATGTATTTAGTTATCATATTTTTCTTTTAACAGTCCCCAAAGAGTTTACATATACTACGCATGGAGTTAGAACAAACGCTTTACACTGAAAGCACGGGTCTGATCGCTCTTGTGGTAGTGTCATACTTTTGTCGCGGTACATCGCTATGTCGCCATAGCTATAAAGCTATAATACACCTCACCTGCTTACGATTGGCAGAAAGGAACCGAACGGAAAACTCTGATCTATTTATTTACTTCTTCTTTATGTAATACAGTCCCATTCAATAATTCCCCACGATTCCATCATTTCACTTCCTCCTATGACAGCGCTTGACCAGTCGTCATTTCGCTGAACGGAGCGCGTCGCACGCGTCCGCCATCTTCAAACCCTCCATTATATAGAGGAGATTCTCCACTGAAGCATCCTCGTCATCATCGAACCACAGTTTCAGCATATTCTTGGCCCTGGTGTACAAAAAGAAAACATTTACATCCACAAACAACAAACAAACAACACAAACGTTTACATCCTACTAATATTATAAATGTCAATGTATGGATGTTTGGATATTTGGATGTTTGTTGCTCAATCACTTCCTAACGTATGAACGGATCGGACTGAAATTTGGAACACAGATTAGTCTGGAAGATAGATTAGTCTGGAAGAACACATAGGCTACTTTTTATCCCGAAAAAAAAACAACGCGGTAACGCCGCGGGGGGCTGCTAGTAAACAATATATTGTTTACTAGCGGTCCGCCGCGGCTTCGCCCGTGGTACATAATATAGCATATAGCATTCAGGGATCACGTATATATCCAACAAGGAAATATTTTTTGAAATAGGTCCAGTACTTACTGAGTGAGTTTATATAAAAAATATATATATAAATAAAGAGCGACGAGACGAGCAGGACATATGCCTGATGGTAAGCAACATGCCTGCCACATAACAGCACAGTGACACGCAGCTATTGGAACATGAAGAGCCAAAATCATTACCTAGCACCGCACTGCGCTCGTCAGCCAGAGATCTAAGTTGTTATATCTTTAAGCCCTGTAATTTCTCTGGAACCATTGCCCTTCAAACCGGAACACAGTAATGTTTGCACATTACTGCTTGGCGGTAAAATAATTAACAAAGGTGTGATACTTCCCCAGGCGGACTCTGCTAAGAGTCCTAAAACGCAAACAAAAAACCTCTTCAATGTTAATAATATTAGTAAGTATAGATTTACAGGTAACTCATGTGTGTTATAGCCACTCCAATCCGAGTTAAATTTCAGCTGCATCCGGCGGCCTTTTGCAAGGAGAGTGCACGAGAGTGACCGCTTGCTTGGCACTGAACCAAACTATAGCACACCTGTGTTACTTACTAGTTAATCAATTTAATATGTGTGACATCCACATTAGTTTTGCATCCTAAAATATAACAGGAGTGGTCTCTTTGCAGAATCCGCTTGGGAAAGTATCCCATGCCAGTTATTCTACCGCAAGGCTAAAAGCCGGGTCACACAGAGGCGATCCGATAGCGATAGGGATCCGGACCGTATCCGAGTATGGGATCGCGCCCGCTTGCTGTGTGTCAGGTTGCATACAAATTCGAACATTACAAAAAATCCCGTCTCGGATCGCTATCGCTATCGGATCGCCTCTGTGTGACCCGGCTTTAATGTGTTCCGGTTGTTTGAAGAGCAATGTTTCCAGAGAAATTACAGAGTTAAGAGAAATCATCTTTTGTCAGGGTGACATGCGCATTGCAGTGCTAAGTAGCGATCTAAACTGGTAGTGTAGTCTATACTACAAAAAAAAAGACGTTGAGTAAGTACCTGGATCCGTCGGTAGCGTTCTCAGTCTCAAAGTACTGTATCTCGTCGGGTTTGTAGCCGAGCTTGGCGGCCAGTTTCTTCCAGTCGCCGAGTTTGGCCGACACCGCGTCCAGTTGGCCCGGAGTGATCATCGTCACTCGCGAGCGAGACGACTTCTCGAAATCGTCCTCGCCCGGGGCTGTTGAATCTGGCATCTGAATAAAACAAGAACAAATTTACTTTTTACTATTTAGTGTATAGTAGTCTACTAGTCAAGCCCTTTCATTTGATACCCATATTAAGGCATTCAGTGAAAAAAAATTGGCAGTCATAGGAACTGCCGATAGAAGTGAAAACTTGTGACTCAAATTATTTTCACTTTTAATTGAATTGTCCAATCTATTTATCACCCTGTCACAAGACAAATTATTTGTTAAGCCATCGTAGGTCTATGTACATTCGCATAATTTCAACACCGCCAGCTAAATCGATGGTTGCGCCATCTAGTTTTTTATCAACGTAATTATACAGAATATTGCAATTCTTTACTGTTTCTGTTGCCCTGGTACTGGTACCTAGGGGCATACGCAACTCTTTTATATTTCTGTTGTCCTGGTATCTGGAGATAAACGCTGGGCTGTTGGAGGTAGGTAATCGAAACTCTTTACTGTTTCTGTTAACCTACCTGGCCGTTTTTACCGAGTTTACCCGAAGATTTCATATCCGATCCGATCCGATCCAATCCGATCCATTATCATATCCAAGCGTGACGATTGATGAATCCATTTCACAGCCCACGAAAATTCTGTCTATAGCACGCCTAAAGAAGTTTTCACTTCAAAAAAAACATGTTATTCGCCATTTTGTGATTTTAAATTTGTTATACTGTATAGTACTCTACTAGTCAAGCACTTTCATTTGATACTCATATTGAAGTAGATTGTGATGAAATATTTGGTCCGCCATTTGGTGGAGGCGGCCATCTTGAATCGATATTAATTAAAAATAGCTCAAAACATCAACACAAAAATTAATCTTCAAATAAAAAAACCGCATCGAAATCGGCCCATCCGTTTGAGCTCTACGGTGCCATAGACAGATACACAGAGAGACAGACCTGTATGTGTGTCTGTCTGATTGACAGACAGACTTCGACGTCAAACTTATAACACCTCTTTTTTTGGTCGGGGGTTAAAACCCGCATTAACTGTGCCATAAAGTGGTCAAGTAGGAGTTAAAATATTGTAAAAAAATTGTGAAGTTCGAAAAAAATACATTTTTTAAGACTTATTCTCAGAAACTATCAGTAGTCCAGTCAAAATAGATATTCCAGTTTGCATTAATTTCCAACAAGCTGGATTTTTGTTTAGGCCTTGAATACGTCATTACAAATGATATGTCAAAAGTCCCCATCGATCTCGCTTGTGCGTTGTTTTTTATTCGAGGTCAAAGGTTAAAAATTTGCGTTTTTGCGTATATATCTGAAACAACGAGAGCTATCGAAAAATGTTTCAGGCAAAGTTTGAAGATCGTAAAATTGTCTACAAAAAGGATTCCATCACTTTTCTTTTACAAAGCATCTCTTTCGAGATACCATTACTTTAGACCGCAGGAAAGTCGTATTTTCGACTATATGCACACATTTCCGCACCACCTCTGATATTGAATATTGTATTTTTGCCTCTTTTGAAAATTGCCGATGTCGTATCGCAGCCAGTTATCGCATGAAGGAATAATATATGAGGCTGACATTTTGGATATGCAGTTAAACTTTGTGAAGAATATATTTTCGTTTGTTCTTGAGCTCTCCCAGGTTTTAAAAAGTAAATGATCTTATCCCTAGGTGTTCGTGCAGTTAATATTATTAACACATCTAAATCTTCTCTAACAACGATAGTTGGATTGGTGCTACTGAATTATTCAATTGCGGTTTCAATAATGAGGACATCAGCGTCATTTTGAGTTTGTTTCACAACAATATTGGCAGCTGCAAATTCTTCACATAACATCGAAATCAAACGAAAGTCATTGTGTGTATTAGCAAGAAACTGTTGGTTTGTCGGAACAGTCATTGATCGATCAAAACAATATCAGACGATGAAGATGTTTGTTTAGCTCGACGACGTTGTTCTGCAGCTTTGATATTTTTTGTATAACCAGTGTAACCGTCAAATATTATAGTAACGTTGTGACCAAACTTTATCGCTTTATGAACTTTTTAATATACTAATAGGTAAACTCCATGACAGCTCCAAAATGGAATAGCCGCGGGAGAGGATGGTACAACCGAGCTCTTAAAAGATGGTGGAACACCACTGATAAAAGAGTTCCAAGCTCTGTTTAATGTCGTGTCTTCTCGTTGTCTCTCTCACAATGTCTAAAGCCATATCTTCGATCAGTGTATAGGTGTGTCATGACCCGCGGTGCCAAAACGTGGACACTGACAGCTAAGGTAGTCCACAAATTTAAAGTTGCAGAGCGTGGAACATGGAACGAGCTATGCTTTGAGTTTCTCTGGAAGATTGAATTCGGAACTAGAAAACCAAGGTTATACCGACATAGCTCAACGCATTTGCAAATTAAAGTGGCAATGGGCCGGCCATATCTGCCGCAAAACCGGAGTAGACATGTTCTTCAGTGGAGACCGGGAATCCGGAAACGTAGTGTAGACATCCTGCGACTAGATGGAGTGACGATATATGGAAGACAGCAGGCAGTAGATAGTAGATGAAGACGTAAAACTGAGGTTAGGGCTGACTGGCGGATCATGGAAGAGGCCAGGGAACTATGTCCAGCAGTAAACTAAGATAGGCTGATGATGATGGTCATGAAACTCCACGACCTCCAGCCAGTAGGTACTAATCATACATAGATCCACATTTCCACTCTAAGAATGGACTACAAATCTGTGTGAACCGTAGAATTGTTGTTGGTCATGTCTTGAAGTCAAGTATGATAATATTATCCAAGCTCGTTCTAAATTATTCTACAAAGTAGTTTGGTACCTAATACCTTAACTCCTTTTTTAAGGATGACTCTCTAAAAGATTATACCAAATCTCGAACTTATTTACAAAATCTTTGTATAGAAATTCAGATTCTGGAATTCACGATAATTGCATGATGATGATGATTATAAAATCAAATTAAATAAAATATTGCGTCCACAATTTTGCAGTTGGTCCACGTTGTTTATATTCCTTTAATTTTGTATGAGTGCCACGAGTGCATATTCGTATTTTCTATGTTTAAAATAGCCATAATTTGAGAACAGTACATCGTAGAAGAAAAAGTGTTGAAACCTTTTTTGTAGACAATTTTATGATCTACAAACTTTGTTTGTACCTACCATTTTACGGTGGCTTTCATTGTTTCAGAGATATACGCAAAAAACGCAAATTTTCACCTTAGACCTTGAATAAAAAACAACGCACAAGCGGGATCGATGGGGACTTTTGATATGTCATTTGTGAGGACGAATCCAAGGCCTGCACAAAAATCCAGCTTGTTGGGAATTAATGCAAACTCGAATCATAATTTAGTCTATTTTGACTGGACTATAGGTGTACAGAAACAATTCTATTATCATATTGTAGCAAATTTAGCCTACTTTATAAACGCCATAAGAAAGTTTTTTCAAAAACTAGTCGTTTAGGGTTATAATCGCCAAAATTTGAAAAATAAACGATTTCTTCGCGGTTTTTTCGATTTTTGACAAAGATGCGTTCGCCACTCGAGGTCACAAACTTGGATTAATCATTAGGCCAACATCATAAACAAGTCTGCAAAAAATCAGATCTACCGGATTTAACGCATACTACTCCATACTTTCAGGCGACAAAGTTACTGGACTATTGAGGGAGTTGTGACAAAATTTATCATCCGCCATTTTGCGACATTTTGAACAAATTTTAATGAAATATAGCTTAAGATAGCTTTATTTTATGGCGTATAGGTCCGCGTTTAACCATCAACTAGCTTGATGGTAAGCGACGATGTGGTCGAAGATGCCGCACGTTGACCTAGAAAGTACCTATTACACTTCGATTTGAAAAAAAATACATTGTATCTCTCAGGGAACAAGGAGGAAGAAGAGCGGCAACTTATTCCACTCTAAAGCTGTATGTATGAGGAAAGTGTATTTAAACCGTTTTGTTCCGCTTATCACTGCATTTATGTTATTTATTATCAGTAATAAGTTATTCTGTTATTTATAAATGTGAAAGAAGAGACAAGTTCCAACAAAAAATAATAATTCAGATCTAAATGGATGCCAATTTCGATGGTTGGTCTTGAAATTTATCAATAACAACATAGGTACAATATTTTTTTAAAATTCAAAATATACTTCTATCTTATAACTTATGATAATATTTTGAAGCCTAACTCTTCAGACTTTAGTTAGTTTTCAGGTCTCGATGGTGACCCGTGGACCATCATGGTGTTCAGTCCGTTCAATCCGACCATCTCCCGCAGGCGGAAGGGTATCTCAATGCATTTCCTCCACATAAAAAAGTTAAGTAACCATGTTTTTCAGTAATTATTTTGTAGGTGCCATATTGTGTAGACATATCTAATATTGACCTGTTCAATGTCCTCTTCTTTTATTAGGTCTGCGTCCATCTGGTCATCTCCTCCTTGGGCCATTTCTTCCTCTGGTTCCTGTAAATTAAAATATTATTAGATGATTGCAGAATCTGATTGGGCCAAATTACACATAAATACCAACTTTTTTTTAAATTGGTTAACTTGGCAAAGAGTTCTATGGGAACAAAAATCGCGACACTGGTTTAATATTATACAGGGTTATTGGTAATCCCTTAAATACGTCAACATTTGTTCTACAGTTTCAAAAAATTCGTAAATTCTTTTTGAACTGAAAACTTGTTTTGACGCGTCACAGCCAGATATCTCGCGGGCTGTGAATTGAACTCTAGCGTTACGCTCGGGAATGATAAGAAATCTTCGGGTAAACTCGGGACCATGACCATTGCCCTCAGCGCTCTTTAACACTCGATAAATGATGTACCGAAGTGAATAAACACTAAAAAGCCGCTAAACAGTACTAGAGAGGGCAACAAACACTATTTGGATATGTATTGAGATCTAACAAAAGTTGTTTGTTTATATATACAGAACATGCCCTAAAACAGATGCAGGCTGATTACCAGTAACCCTGTACAATACTAACTGCCCTGAACGCGTTGCTACGTCACCTGTCGAAAATTGGTCGTACCAACTCAGAAACGTTCTATGGCTCATGCCCAACAACTTTGCCAATGATCATCACAAACATAATCAAATGCATAGTTTACGATTCTGTAAAGGACATACAAAGTTTCATATTTATGTATTGTATAGAATATGGTACAATAACATTATTTAAAAAACCAGACTGCAAAAAACCAACAGATAAAAAAATAATACATAATACAATTTACTATCTAAGGATACTTGGGTGGTTGAGACGAATCTAACGATAGTTGTCAGAGTGAAGATACGTGGGAATAAAGAAATTTACAAACATACAAGATATGCGCGAATAACATAACCCTTCTTTCAGCCGGGTAAAAAATGCTCGAGAAAATACATAATAAATGTGTATAATATAAAAAACTTACCGTTTTAATCTTATCCCCATTCCTTGCGTCTCCATTGGTAGAAGCGGCGGCCAACCGCGCTGCTTCCTCGCGTGTGATACGATCCACCTAGTCAGAAAACATATAACAGTTATTTAGCCGCTTGATACTCTGGCGGCGAAACGCGTTTACAATTTTAACGGGAAAACGGGTGTCAGGTTACTAAGTGCGTGGTTTACGATTCAGCATATGAAGTGCCGCCTCAAGACGCGTATCGCAGCAGTATCGTTTGTTTATAATGTATGTGTTTGACATGTAAACTAATAATTTTGAGACTTGAGTCAGTTTTTTCGGGTTCTCAATTGGTCTAAGAGCTATTACATTTTAAATTATAAGGAAGGCATAGTGATTTTATGTTTTAAATTAATTGTGCACAATATGACAAACATGAAAAACAAAAATCAACCTTGCTCATACCACTATAGCGTTGAGATACTACAGTTATAGGTAGGTTAGGTAGGCTAGGTCGTTGACAGTCAATTGTCTCACGATTGCCGCGATTGTCAGATGGTTGATTGCGACTCTAGACCTTATTCGCACTAACCATAGCGTCAAGATAGTCTGGCAGGCGTCTGATGGGGTTGTTGGTGTGAACGAAGAAATGCGGCGAGCGTCGAGCGAGCAGCCTCAGAGCTCGCCAAATGTACACATGCTTTACGAATATCATCCTTAACCTTACCACCACAGCGTTGAGGTTCGCTTGTAGCTAGGAAGCTAGATTGTCGACAGTCAATTGTCTCACGATTGCCGCGATTGTCACATGACTGATTACGACATTAGACCTTATTCGTACTCACCATAGCGTCAAGATAGTCTGGCAGGCGTCCGATAGGGTTGTTGGTGTGGACGAAGAAATGGGGGCGAGCGTCGAGCGAGCAGCCTCAGAGCTCGCCAAATGTACACATGCTTTACGAATATCATCCTTAACCTTACCACCACAGCGTTGAGGTTCGCTTGTAGCTAGGAAGCTAGGTTGTCGACAGTCAATTGTCTCACGATTGCCGCGATTGTCACATGACTGATTACGACATTAGACCTTATTCGCACTCACCATAGCGTCAAGATAGTCTGGCAGGCGTCCGATGGGGTTGTTGGTGTGGACGAAGAAGTGCGGCGAGCAGTGAGCAAACAGCCCCAGAGCTCGTCAAATGTCCACGTGATGCTGTACGAATATCAACCTTGATCATACCACCAAAGCGTTCAGGTTAGCTTGTAGCTAGGAAGCTAGATTGTCGACAGTCAATTGTCTCACGATTGCCAGATGGTTGATTGCGACTTTAGACCTATAGTGCATTCCAATAAGCTGTGTAGAAAACCAAAACAAACCAAAACAAAGGTGATACCATAACATAAACATCGTTTAATCTTAGTATTTTTATGAAATAGCCTTAAAATATTTTTCACAAATAGAATTCGACTTTATTGCGATCTTAAATACCATATACTTAGATTTGTATTGATCAAATAATTCTATACTATCTTATTTTAAAAGTTATATAAAGTAATGGTAGGATGATAGAAATATGATTTTAAGTACTAGCAATTTGATCTGTGTTTCTCAAACTCTCAATGTTGCATTCAAGACATTTATACTTCTTTTCATCAAATTATTCTTATTAAGTACGCGCCTATTTTTCTAACATACCCATATTGCCCATCATGCCCATATTGTGAAAATGCCCATTTCCATTATATTCCAGTATGGATTAATTTTACTCTATTTATTTTTGTCATTAATTTAGAATTTTTAATTATAATGTAATTTGATTTTAATATAATGTATTATTTGATTTTTATTGTAATGGGATTTTAAATTGACGTCTACTTTTTTTTAAATTATTGACTTGTATTGGTAATATTTGAATACCTTGAATATGACATGCAACTACTCGTTATCAATAAAAGAGTAAGAGTATGACTAAAGAACTCCGAGAAAAAGGTTTCTTGTGTCGTAACGAGTTGAGAGAAAATCGCAAACCTCTAAATACGTGTTCCACATTACGCTGTTTACTATCAAAAGCATGTATAGTTTTCACTCTAAAATGACATACATTTTGTGTTATTTTGATCGAAACTTTTGTATGTGTTTACAGAATATTACGTCATAGTGTAATGATCAGTTTTGGGTAGTACGAGGACAATTCGAACGAGATATTTTTTTTATAAATAAATACTGGTGGACAATTTACACACAATACCATCTGACCCCAAACTAAGCAAAGCTTGTGTGATGGCGGCCAGATAGCTGATATAATACTTATATAGTTTGAAATACATTTTTATTATACATAGAAACACCCAGACACAGTGCAAACATTTGAATTCATCACACAAATATTTGCACTGGGTGGGAATCGAACCCACGACCCTCGGCTTCGCAGGTAGAGCTACTACCAACTAAGCCACGAGGCCAGTCTTATTTAATTATTGTTAAAAATAAAAGGAACGTTTTCACATAAGGAAACATCTAAATTACTTTTCTTCTAGTGTTACATTCTTCTCCGAACTCAAATGCTTTGCCTTTCCTTTTTTTACGTGGGGGAAATAAATGTAGGTACGTATGCCCGCCATATTCTCATTATGAAATGAGAGGAAATCTCCATCTACCCTCATTTGGGCTTCAAAAATTGCACGGTGACTAACACTACACACAAGACTAACCATATCACCAGGTTTCTCCAAACTAAGTGCGCTATGCACACATTTATTTATTAGAGGATTTCGCGACGCCGATAACCGTAAACTGGTTAGTTTTCGGTTATTGACATCGTGGTCATCGCGTCGTAGTTGAAATATATACCTATGTTTTTTATTTTCCAATGCTTCCCGAACCATTCTTGCGTAGTAATGACATTCGGTAGATAGAACCTTCGGGTCGTGGATCTCGATCCAATGACCAGTTTTAGCATCAATCAAATGTTCAGCAATTGCAGATTCTTGTGCCTGACGATTTTTTACAGCGGCAATGTGTTGATTGTTCCAAGTCCCAGCAGCAGTGGGAACATTTATTTGGGTGTTTATGATATGCATACATATATATTTAGCCTTTTTATGCGGCGAAAATTTAAAAGGGCAAGCAATGAAAGGTACTACAAACTATCTTGTAAAACAATGGTTGAGAAATGCTGGTCTGTCATATTTTGAGTGACATCGATTTGTTTACCTTTTATTCACAGAGATTTGGAATGAGGTATAATTCGTAGTTACCATAGCGTTTGACCGTTGACCTTGTAGCTTGGAGTAAATTATTGTCAGGCGATTGTATACGACTTTAGACCTAATTCGCACTCACCATAGCGTCAAGATAGTCCGGCAGGCGCCCGATGGGGTTGTTGGTGTGGACGAAGAAGTGCGGCGAGCGGCGAGCGAGCAGTCTCAGAGCTCGCCACCCCCAGCCGCCGCACGCGGTGCGTCGCCGTCCGTCCGGGGACGACTCCGCGCCCGTCACCATATACGACTCTGGATACAACAAAATAGAAATAAACAAATAATTTCCACCTAACAGCGTCCCACGGTTACAGCCGTATAGTTCCCTGTAACAAAAAAATTTTTTTTTCCCAAAAACAAAAATCTACTTCAATTATTATTATTTAAAATTCAATTCCGACACTCGACCAAATTTCATAAGAATCTATCACTATATCGTCTAAACACATGAAAGAAAATTTTAGTTTTTGGTGCACCACATCCAGATTTTCCGTTGGCTGTGATTTGAGCTCGAGCGTCACGTTCGTAAATAAAAGGAAATCTTCGGGTAAACTCGGATGATCTAGATGGCCATGGTAATGTCCAACAAAAAAAGATATATTAAAATCGGTTCGATTTTTTTTTCGGTTTCACCCGCGTTTGTCCAAAGTGAGCTATCAAATTCTGAATTAATAGTTTTCAGTTCTATCGGCAGTCACTATGACTGGCAATTTTTTTTGTTTAACTAAATCTAAACTGAAATTAATATGAATGGAAGTAGTGACAAGATTGAAGCATATATACTAGCTCTATCTCTAGGTGCAACTTACCCAGCGAAGGCATGAAGTCGCGTTCTTTGGTGCGACACGCAGTCAGGTTGTCGGGGCACAAATTCCAGAGCTTTGTTAGCTCGTTGCTGGAAACAGACAACACTTTTAAACTGGGTCTATTTCTACTACTATGGTAAAATAAAGTATAGGAGGTATAATCAGTGGCGGCCTTAGGGGGTGGCGAACGGGGCAATCGCCAGGGGCGTCGCGCAAAACTCCTGTAAATTAAAAAAAATGGAACAAAGACAGACACAACAAGCATTTCAACTACCTATAATATATTTATGTTTTAAACTTTGGATTTTGATCCTTAATTATTTATTCAGGTTATATATAGCATAGCGGTGAATTAAAATAAAGTTAGTTAATCAAAATAAAGTTAGTAAATTAATTCATTCAAAAAAATATTTTATTCCGCAAACAACAATTTTAAAATGTATCATCGCTGTACCTACATAATTATTAATTTTGTAAATATCCCAATGTACAATGTATCACTTTTACCTATGTACTAAGTAGCAGGTATAACTTTAGTATTTCTCGGCAAATACGAGAAATAGGTACTTAAACCAAACATCCAGACCTATTTTCGCAACGCATAGTTTTCACGAAGGTCAAAGGGCCTCGCAAATATCTGCCGCCCGGGGCCTCACAATGGGTAAAGCCGCCACTGGCCATAATAAAGTAAAGTAACGAAAGACACTATGAAAACTTTACTAATGGTATGCTGTGTACCATAATTAATGGGTAAATCACGTGTGATATGTAGGACGTGTATTCTCTTTCTACGAAAAACGTAATTTCAAAATAAACTCGCGACTTTCCTACTCCGGTTCTACTTCGATCCGTCGTTTTATCAAACAATGTTATTTTAAAAGCCAAACAATGTTCGATCGGACGAAACGAAGTAGAAGCGGAGTAGGAAAATTGCGAGTTTATTTCGAAATTACGTTTTGGTAGAACGAGAGTAGACGTCCAGAAATACTGGTACTGTACTGGCACGTTCTGTATATTTAAACAACCAACCCTTGTTCTACAACTTTTGTTAAAACTAAAATATAATACTTTAGTTGTTCACCTATTAAGCCCGACTCGCGACGCGGCCGGCGTCGTGACGTCACACAAAAAATCATTACTAAAAAATGAATCCAAATTTTGTGTGTCTGTAAACGACAATGTACTAATTATTATATATATTATCGTCTATGTCTTAGGCATCAAAATAAACTAATAATCGAGTATGTATATCATGAAAAAATAAGGTTTTAAAGTCCCAAAACCGGTTTTGCCCAAATTTGGCCTCTTGGGGCTTGACTAACTTGTTTAGCTCTATTCGCATCGGAACTTCATTTATCGAAGCGTTAAAGCGTGCGCGCTCTCTTGTTACGAAGAGTTCGATGTTTTTAGACTTGGCAAATACATGATTTTTTACTTTGTATAGAAAAAAAAATATGCAATTAAATTTTTTTTTTTTAAACTGTGGAACAAAAGTCTACAATCTACATATTTAATGTGTTAAACATGCTCTTAAAAGAATGCAGGCTAATTTTATCAATAACCCTGTAAATAGTTGGTTCAGCCCAATTTAAGTTTTAGTCGTATTCTGTGACCTTTTAGGGCGGGCGTGACTTGATTAAGTTCAGACGTTCTAACGTGATTTTTTTTTCTCAAATGTAAGTATCTTTAAATTCTCTACATGGTTTCGATAGTTTTTTTTTTTACTTTTATAGGTCCACATTTGACCGCCATCTCGCTCGATGTTAAGCGACGATGCGGTTCACGATGAAGCGTGTTTACCTAGAAGAAACCGATTCACTCTCGATTTGAAGACACCAAGATTATAACTATCGGGAAAAACCCACTCAGGCAACTCATTCCACAGCCTCGACGTTCCCGTCACAAAAGTAGCGTAAACCTCTTCGTCCGTGTTTTTGGAACATTGAGCAACAAACATCAAAATTTTCGCAAATCTATATTTTTATAAAAGAGAAAGGTCATCACCGAATCTCAAAAACTACAAATGCAAGGAGTCTAAAATTTTGCATGGAGGTGTCTTTTAGCACGTAGGCGCTCGCTAAGACGGGGTTTTGTGAAATTCAACCCCTAAGAGGGTAAAATAGGAGATGAAAGTTTTACAAGCACAGGGCAAACCCTTAGGGCTAGAAACTTAAAATTTCACAAATGTCTGCCTCCTATAAGGTAGGCATCTTCTAATGAGGGATTTATCAAACTTCAATTTCCAAGGGGGTGAAATAGGGCACAAGATGTTTCATAAATTTAATTTTAAAACCTTTTATTCGTTGTACATATAGAAGATTAAAAGGTCATATAAATGCTTAGGCCTTACGGCAACGACTTACAAAATGCGAGCGAAGCCGCGGGCAAAAGCTAGTACAATAATATTAGTAGCATAAAGCGTGTCGACACTCACTTGCCCATGTAAGACTTGTTGTTGGCGCGGTATTCGCGCGAGATGTCTCCCACGGGGCGACGTCGCTTCCGGGCCTTTCGCGTCTCGTCTGCGGAGTCGGCCTGCACCGGCGGCTTCGGCTTTTGGAACTCTGTGTCGACGCAAGAAGGTTTACTTTACACTAACATATCAAGGTTTAGTTTACATAGCTCGCGTAAAACCAAATTGAATAAACACAAATGTTTATTTCAAATTCCTTACTCGAATATTCATATTATAAATAATTAGTAATGGAGAGTGCAGCTTGATAAAACAAATAAACGGATCATCAAACATAATTTACTAGCAACGCCCTGAGGTTTTACCCACGTGTTTCCGTTCATTTCTCGCGATAAAAAGTAGCCTTGGTGTTATTCCAGAAATTATGTCTTTAAAAATTCAACCTGATCCATTTAGATCTTCCGACGTCATTGAGCAGCAAACATCCAAACATTCGCATTTGTAAATTAGTAAGAGAAATACAAATGTATTTACGTATTCAACGACGAAAATATAATATTCAACACATTTTTTTTCTCGTGGAGAGAAAAAAATACATAATCATAAAAAATGTTACATAATCATTAACAAACAGATCACAATATGTATTAGTAAGCTTTATTCTAAATGATCCCATTCTGATGCTTTATCCAGAAGTCATTGTAATTGTAAAGGAAAAAAATAAACTTCATATCCAATGAAATTCCACAGTACCTGGACAGCCGTCATTTTTCCAGCCATTCCAGTGTTCCTCCCTCTTCAGTATGCTCTTCACACACTCCGCGAACCTCTTGCCATTCGGAGGAGTTTCTCCAAGCAGCCGGTATACCAGAGCTGAGCTCTCCTTCACCCAGTCTGCTTGGTCAGATTTCAGCTCCTGAGATTCCCTAGAAATCCAAGGAAAAGAAAATATTTAATTAACTTTCAGTGAGCCTACGTTATACAGCATAGAAATTAATATCTAATTAAACAAGTTATAATAATAAAATAAAAACATTATCTTTAAAAACCCAAAAGATTATTGTTTATTTTTATATAAGTTTAATTATTTGATAATATAATATTTTTAAGTAACATGTTCCAGTTGCATACCACTTGTGCATGCCACAGTATAAACATAATATGATACTAAAATTCACATCAACTGTGTTTTTAAAAATATCCATTTTGAACTGTGAGAAACACTGTGGTATGTAACTTGAAACCAAACTATGTAACAATCTGCGAAATAATTTAAATAGTTACATAAAGTATTTTTAAAATACCTACATTCTTTTGGCATCTTAACCCGACGTCATGGGGGTGGAAAAGTGTTACACGGACGTAGGGGTGGGTTTTATAGACCCATTCATTAGATGAAATTATTACAATACTACATGAACAATAAAGTTAAAATGTATTATTTCTAGCATTTCTAGGTATTTATGTAGATAAATAAAATGCGCACATCATACATATTATGTTTTAATAATATTTATGAGTTTTAAAAAATAACGACAAAAAACTATAAAATCTCTCACTTCTACTTAAATGTCATTATGTTGCTAATTAACTATCAGTATTTATGTTTTAATTGTGTTTATTTGTAGAAAACTATATTATCTTACAAAGAAAAAAATAATGAATCACTTTGAACCATTATTATCTTAGGTGCAATCAGCACAGAAAAATGCTATAAAGTCTTCACCTGAGAGAGTTTCAAAAAACACGTTTGTTGATTGCAACTAGGGCATGGCGGTATTGGACTTCTGACAAAACCGGTATTTTTTCGGTATTAATATTTTTAAAACCGGGATCCCGGTTTTTCGGTATTTACTTCTACTATATAAAATAGCAGTACAATAGCAGCAGTAGCAGCAGTAGCAGTAATAATCTACGGTACATCCGGAACCTACTTAATTAAACATTTCGAAAGCTGAAGTTAAACAAACATCAATAAACACGCACACATTTTAAACTATTTATTTTATACAAAAAAGTAAACCAACTTCAAAACGACAAATGGGCACTCAAAGCGAAAAATAAATTATTATAACTATTATAAGCGCTACTTACTCATCTATTTAATGTCGGAGCCAGTCAAGTCAAAAAGCTAGTAGATGGATATTATGTATGCATATCTAAATAGTGTAAAAGTTCATCATCATCAGCCGCAAGACGTCCACTGCTGAACATAGCCCCCCCCCCTAGATTTCCACAACGAACGGTACTGCACTACCTGCAACCAGCGGTTTCCAGCGACCGTTGTGAGGTCATCTGTCCATCCAGTGGGAGGCCGTCCAACACTGCGTCTTCCGGTCCGTGGTCACCACTCGAGAACCTTTCTTACGGATTAGATTAGATTACGATTAGTTTACGGACTCCAAGCATAGCTCTCTTCATAGCTCGCTGTGTGACTTTGAGCTTTGTTATGAGGCCCATTGATAGAAACCACGTTTCAGTTCCATAAGCCATCACTGGCAACACGCATTGATCGAACAATTTCGTCTTCAGGCATTGGGGTCTTTTGGACTCGCAAGATGTGCCGTAGTTTCTCGAACGCTGCCCATCCGAGTTGGATCCTTCGCTGAACTTCTTTGTCAAAATTGAATTTACCAAATTGGATCTTTTGACCCAGGTGGACGCATTCGTCAACAATTTCGAGTGTGGTATTCCCAACATTAACCGGTACAGGTGAGACATGAACATTTGACATGACTTTCGTCTTGTCCATATTCATCCTCAACCTACCTGTTGGGATACTCTACTGAGGTCCCTGAGCATATCACGAAAGTCCTCCAGTGACTAAGCCACAATGACGTATGTCGTCGGTGACCCGAAGGTGAGTGATGCATTCGTCGTTGATATTGATGCCATATGCGTTCCAGTCCAGTAGCTTGAAAACATCTTCTAGCGCGGTAGTGAACAGTTTCGGAGATATAACATCTGCCTGTCTCACCCTTTTCCGTACCCGGATATGTTTTGTGCACTGCTCCTGTAATCGGATTGACATTGTGGCTTTGCTGTAAATACACTTCAACATTTCGATACAGCGATAGTCGATATGGCATCGCTGGAGAGACTGAAGGTCTAGGCCCAGGTCTCGGTGGAATCGAAGGCTTTCTCATAGTCCACAAACGCTATACATAGTGGCCGATTATACTCTTCGGTTTTCTGTATAATCTGCCGAAGCGTATGGATGTGGTCTATGGTGCTAAAGCCTTTGCGGAAACCGGCTTGTTCGGGTGCCTGGAAGTCGTCAAACCTTCGCGCGAGACGATTCGTGATTACCCTCGAAAACAACTTATAAACGTGGCTCAGAAATGAGATAGGTCTGTAATTCTTCAACAAGGTTCACCTTATTTTGAAAATAAATTAAGTTGTTTGTTATTTTTGTAATCTATAGTTATGGTTTGTATTCATGAATTTAATCTTTTTATTCAAAATACCGAAAAACCGGTTTTTGTAATTTCAATACCGGTTTTCAGAATCGCCTTAAATAGTCCGGTATTACCGGTTTTTCGGTAATACCGAATACCGGTATCCATGCCCTAATTGCAACTCTCTCAGTTATAATTTGTTTTACGGTTTTTCTTGACTAGACACACTTGGCTCCTATTGCGAACGTTGTTAGTATTTTTTGCTGGAGGTTCCTTTGTTTTTAACCAACAATTTATCAATTTTTTTGTCGCTGCTCACGTGGATGCAGATTTCAGTATTCCACTCCAGACATCGCCAATTTTGCATCTGGTACTACACCTGGCAATTAATTGAGTATATTTTCGGGTCTGGTTCTGACATTTTGTAAACGACATTTCCTTTTTTGATAAGGATGCTTATACCAAATTCAAGCATCTGTGATACGATATAAATCTGAAGAACAATCACGAGTTGCGTTTGAAAGAACTAGCCGATCCAGATGTAGAATGCTCTTCCAGCTAACAATTTTTATCCGATAGCATAGACGATGAAATATCATCACATTTAGAGTTTGAGATATCTTGCTCCGTGTCACTAGGATAACTACACTCACTCAAGTGATCTTACATATCTTCTGGTCTGACAATATTTTTACTAAATACCTACAAAAACCAGAAATAAACCACTTTGAACTATATCAGCAACTTGAATTGTAATCAACAACAATAAAACGCATATAAAAAGATAAATACACGTATAATAATTAAAACACGATCTATACAAAACGGCGCGAAATTGTAACACCAACTGCGGGGATGGGTCTCACAGTCCTTATTCAACTTTGTGCACGTGTAACTCCTATTACAACTATTGTACAATTAACGTGTTACCTGGGACGCATAGAACAACTCAACAGTTCCAGCTATTGAGAAGAAGGGCAATGTAACACGCATAGTAACCGAACTAGAAGCGAAATAGAATGTGACGGGTCTCACAGACCCAACCCCCATGACGCCGGGTTAAATGTGATAGAATACATTGTAAATATTTCTCAAATGTACTAAACACTTCTGTTACTTCTAGAGTAAATAGGTTTCTTCTAGGTAAGCACATTCCATCATAGACCGCATCATTGCTTATCAGGCAAGATGGTGGTCAAGTGTAAGCCTACAATAGTTAAAATAAATAAATTGACAATCATAGGAACTGCCAATAGAAGTGATAACTTATAACTCTGAATTTGATAGCTTACTTTGAAAAGACTATGGAGGAATCCGGCCATGAGCATGGCCATCTAGAAATGTGTCAGCAGATCTAGGCCAATGGTCATGGACCCGAGTTTATCTGAAGACTTCATCATTCCCAAGCAAATGATGAAAAGCGAAGTGAATTGATGCTAGCATTCAATTCACAACCCACGAAAAATATGAATGTGGCATGCCAAAATGTGGTGTTGTGTGTGAATTGTCCACCAATATTTATTTTATTTTTAAAAGAAGTTTTAACCAAAAAAAAAATATTACCATACTTACATTTTAAACTTAACAGTGGATGTCAAGTACTGAAACAGTATCAGAAACTGTATCAGCACACATCTTCTAAAGTTGGAGTCCGACAGCTGTAATTCCAGAAGCTTCTGATTGGTAAGGAACTTGGCGAAGTAATGTTGCTCCTTGCTCGACTCTGACACATCCACATCCATGGTCAAGGACTTCAGTCTGTTTAGCTTAGATTTCTGTAGCTCCACAGATTCTAATTTGTATGAGGAGAATGCTGATAGAACACTCCCGGAATGCTGGAAAATAAATAAAGAATTTTAAAATGTGTTACATACCAAAACCTGCACATGTCCCTACAACGTGAACTACATTCCATCACGAGGTTCAAGTCAACAAATTCAACAGAACTCGGCATCAGCGGCAAGTTTTACAAGGTTGTTTTTTTCAGCATGCAAGAGAGCTGATGGTAATTCTGTAAACTGCAAAGAGGTAAAACCATTGATACTTACAGCGACAAAAGTCTTCCATTGGATCTTATTGTAACAAGTATTTGGATTCCTGAAGAAATCTTGCAAACTCCAAAATCTACAGTATAAGTTGTAATCAATAGTCAATTTACTTTTATCACTATCAATGACCACTTCATCTTCTAAAGAATCTTTGAGTGTACTGGTATTATCTCCACCAAACTCCGTTACATTCTCCAGATTAAACTCCGAGACAATGTTCAGCCCAGATCGTTCAGAGAACGGGAAAAACTTTGCCAGAAATAGTAATATTCTGCCACAAAACACTGTGTTTTGAGACCTGGACAGTCTCCGGAGTAAGTCATTGCACATTCTCAGCAGGTTATTCTTGCAAGCGATGAAGAAAAGTTCTTCCTTCCAGATATTTACTCCGTTTTCAACGTATGAGAACATTTTCTCGCATTTATTCAGGGTTAGTGCGTCGAAAATATCTCCGAGGAGGACTACAGGCATCGTCGGCGTTACCATCTGCCGTCTACATGATTCTATGCAGAAACAGACGTAACCTTCCAGTGTATCAGGATCTTCTACCAACAAGTCGAGCAGTTTGTCACGAAATGCCTGGTCCATGGCCGCTTTTCTATCAATTTCGTTAGCATTCTTGGAAAACGAGTCTAGCAAGTCGATATTATTCGTGGTAAAGGCTTTGGCCAATACATCCTGTAAAATAACATTTTTATTGTAAAAATAAATTGGACTAACGTATTAGTAGAGGTTAGAAAATTGATTTTAATTTTACCTTGTATTTGGCCCGTAGTTCGTCAAAACTCTTGTCAGACATGATTGGTTAGCTTAATAAAACTGCATTAGCGCAAACATTTGAAATATAGTTTAGGATTTTAGTAATGCAATCCGAAAACAATATCATTAACACAACACAGCAAAAAAGAATGAAAATGGTGGATAAGAATGAACTAAATGAATGATAGCCCTTATAGCAGGGTCTTATTTTGTCTGTGGAAGTTTGTTGCTTAGTCCATAGACAAATAAGAGATCGAACTTCAACCGACTTTAAAAAAAAAGTTGGTTTCTCAATTCGACCGTATATATTTTTTCTTTTTTATGTGTGTTCGCGGATAACTTCTTTATGAACCGATTTGGATGATTCTTTTTTTGTTGGATAGGAGACATTCCAAGGGTGGTACCATGATAAGGAAACCAGAGCAGGTCTACTACGAAGTCCGATAAACGATATTATCGGCCGAACATTTGACGTTTCCTACCACGAAAGACAATCGGTCGGTTGATCGGATCGGTCGTTTCGTTCTTTCCGACCGACGCTGATTTGACAGCTTTTGTGTCATAAATGTTACTCCGAAAGCACTTTGTCCGACCGAATATTTGAGTTTGACAAGTGTTTTGTCGTTAAAATTCACGATACCATTATTCCTTGTCGTGTGAGTATCGTGTAGTACTTGTTTCATTAAAAATTGCTGAAGTTGTGTCTTGTGCGTGAAATATACTCAAACCAAGGTTATAAAATGTCACTGGTCATGTTTTGGGCAGAAGAGGCCATTCTGGAAGAACATTTAGAAAGTCGGTTGAATCGTTTGCGCAGGCAACAACAACGCAGACTCATTCGTGAGACTCTACACACAAACTTAATACCGGACAACGAGTTTATATCCAATTATAGACTTAGCCGGTCCCTGTTCGAAGAGTTTTGCCGAGGGTTGTGGGTTCGATCCCCACCGAGTGCAAATATTTGTGTGGTAATGTTAGAACAAAGTAGCATGACTCAAACAAATTATTATAATTTATCTCTCAAAAGGTTCTCAATTTGGTTGTTTCTCTCAGTGTTTTTGTGTGTATTGTATCATGAGATGAGCTCCGCCAATAGTGAATAAATGTTGATATTTTTTTCTACTACATTTATTATTTAATTATTTCTCTAATTATTCTTATAAAACTGGTACTGTAATCAAATGATTGAAAAAAAATACTAAATAAAACTTTTAGCACTTTGATGTTGTTTTTTAATTTGGTATGCTACATATATAAAGAAAAACAAATCTGACCCTCCTGTGATAGGTCAAAAACCAACATTTTACAGGAGAACAAAAACAAGTTATAAAAAATCTAGCTCAGTGGGGTTAGTTAATGTGTGATAAAATTACATGTAAAATAATACAAGTTCAGTTAAATTATTTTGTACCTTTAAGTTGTCTTTGTGTAAACTGATATAGTAATAAAATCCAGTATCTCATTACAATATGTCCCTATTATTGTGGTGCTGAAACAAACAATAAAGATACCACTCCAAAGATTAGATTGCTTTAGTTATAATTAGAATATTTTCATACTTTACCTTCATTGTATTAATTTGCAAAAAAATGACTTTTGAAATATGTGCAAACACTACTATGTTCCGGTTTGAAAGACAATGTTTCCAGAGAAATTACAGGGCTTAGAGATATAACATCTTAGATCACTGGGTGACTAGCGCAGTGCAGTGCTAAGTAATGATTTGGACTCTTCGTGTGGCAGGCTTGTTGCTTACCATCAGGCATAGGTCCTGCTCATCTTGTCACCCTTTGTTAAATAAAAATATATATGTGCTAAGTGATACAAGTTGCACATTTCTGCTTAGCGGTAGAATAACTGGCAAAGATGTGGTACTTCTCCAGGCGGACTCTGCCAAGAGTCCTACCACTACTAAAAGTAAAGTTATACCTATAATTAAAGCCTGTTTTCAATGTGTAAATAAATACAAGTTATGTAAGAATAATCAACATTTATTAAACTTCTTCATAAGTCCAATTAAAAATAGGCACAGTCTTATTAAAATCCTTAAAAGTTTTTAAATACTAATTAATGGCACAGATTAATCTTATCACAGGTATCACAATAAGCTTCTGGGTTACTGTATACAGTACACAGAACAAAAACTGGTTCTTCTATATTAAATAATAAAACACTCAACAAAATAATTAAAGAAAGGAACTGGAGCAATATAACTTTTAGTTACTGGAGCTGTTATAACAGTTAAACAAAGCTTAATTTTAACATTAAACCACTTCACAAAACTATATAACAAATTGCTAACATTCACATAGTTATAAAACAGACTTATTATTTTAGTACCTAATGAGTAAGCTTATTCATTCAATAATATCACAAGTAATTACTTCAATGGCACCATTTTAATAATAACTAAACAACGTTTATTCAAAATACACCTAAAATCGTATTAATTTAAATATATAAAAAAACAGTATTTTTATTCAGTCTTCTTCATCAGATCTTACAGTATCTATCATATGCCTAGGAAAAAAACGATTCACTCTCAGTCTAGTGACACCAAGATTGTAATATCTGAAGAAAAACTCTCAGGCAACACAATCCTCCACCTAGACATTCTTGTCACAAGAGTAGATTCAAACTTCTTTGCTATTCTTTGAAACGTCAACCATGTTACAATGTCAATTTTTCGAGTTACAAGCAGTCAGATAGAAAAAAAGGGAACTTGGTATGATATATGGTATAGTATTATGGATCATGCAGATTAGTTCCACACTCCCCAAAATGTATCTGATAAAAAACCCAATAAGCTAACAATCATGTGGCAATGTTAACACATAAAAAATGTTTGAAAATGTATCAGTTATCCATATTTGGGCACAAACACAAGTTCAGATTTTAGTGTGTACATGTTGAATTGTACCTTAATACATACATTTTGCACCAAATTACCTCCGTAACTACAGCAGATAGAAGAATGTGATGATTATTTCAATGTAACAATATCAAAAATGGTACAACTCGACTTAATCACTCATCACAGGAGGCACAGAAATAAAGTTAATACCTATGAGCCTAATTTGCAAAGAACAATCAATTTTTAATCACAAAAGTAAATCTTTGACTAATGTCCTATGAGGAAGATTACTAATGTAATCCAAGATTGTTTTAATTTCTTGTAATTTTTTCTATAAATTGCTGCATCATCTCACTTAATTCTACCATAGTCTGCCTTATGCCCCCCAGCTCTAGCTTGATCCCACTCAGCTCCTCATTTCTTTGCTGGTCCAGTAGCATGCGGGCTTGTTCCAAATAGAACAGCCTTTCTCGTATTGACCTTTGATCTTCTATAAGGCGTGATGGCTGCCGCCGACGTTCTCTAGACTGACGTGTTCCTGTAACAGGACAAAACAATAATTCAATCTACAAGGAATATTTAAAGGGCAATCATTATAATTGATCAAATATTACTTTTAAATTTACAGATTTCATTGTAGGTCAGGCTATGGTGTTCGAAATAAGCAGAGCAACTTTTGTCAGGCTGAAATGATGATAATGAACAATCTATTTTGGTTGAGTAAGAGTTGGCTGTGGACACATGGGTCTCGAGAGAAACATTTGTTTTTACATTCCTGTTTCCTCATGATGTTTTCCTTCACCATTAAATCCTATAGCTGTGACAAACTTATATAGGTATGCATTTGCATTAAAAAAATATTCAGTAGATTAGGACCTACTGTTTCATTCTTGTGTAATTTGACGTTTTTGCCACTTACGTGATGTTCTGTTTTGGGTATCACCAATTGGAGCTGGCACTCGGCTAGGCTCCCCAGTGTCTGTCGATAAGTGCAAATGTTGGTCTGTTGGAAAAAGTACTGGAATTAATAAATTTTAAATGAAAAAAAACTAATTTTTACTCCATATGAAACTTACATTATTATCATAGCTTAAGCTTGTCATAGTTGTATGCCTAAAATGTTATGAAATAGAAATCCATTCAAAAATCACGACTCTCAGTAAACCTTGTTAAATTATGATAAATGCATAACGATAGCCCACTTTATATTTTCACAGCAAACATTCGGTTTCAGTATCACAAGAAGAGAGTTGAGTCTATAATTCATGCCCTTTTTTTCATAATATTATGGTTTTAATCGGAATATGTCTAATTCCTGTCTATGTTTTTCTTCACAAATAAAGTAAATAATAATGGCAAATTGTAATTCACTCTTTGAAAATTTCAACTCAAGAAGAGTGATAATCAAATCTATAATCTCACTCTTGATAGATAGGAATTCTTCTCACTGGGCTATTAAACTTATTACATGTGAAATACTTAGTTAAGATCATCATGAGCCGCAAGATGTCCACTGATGAACATAGGTCTCGCCATGATTTTGACAACAAATGGTCCTACGCAACCTGCAACCAGCGGTTTCTAGCCACCTTACAGAGATCATAAGTAATGTAAATTCTACATACCAAAAACAGGAGGGAAATCGCTTATATTTTCAAATTGTGGGGATACAGGGGTATCTACTGCAGGAACAGACGGCTCTTGAGTTTGCTGAAAAACAAAGAAAATAAAATAAGTTAAAAATACTCAGCTTTCCGCACTAAAAAAAGATTGAATATGACACCAATGACAATGACAACCACATCTAAGACAGTTAGTTGTCTTTAGCCTACCAATATATGAGTATAAAATTATGATCAAGAAGAATAATAAAATCAAGTATATTAAGAAATAATACTCGTACTTTACTGCTGAAAGTACATATTATATGAAACAAGTTATATTATGAAAAATTAGGAAGTTTATAGGTGGAGAGTGTGTTATTTTCAGAAACAATGAGGATTTTAAACATTACTAGCGACCCGCCCCTACTTTGCACTAGTGCAATGCTGATAGTAAATATATTTAAAAAATGGTTCTTGTGGGTTATCTCTGAGAGATAGACATATGTATACCATCCTCTGACTTTTTGTAGACCTTTTCTAGGGGTAGGTATGATACGGCAGTACATTACTATAATCTATCTCATAGATTTCAGCCAGCATTTGCAATGTTAGCACAAAAATGTATTTATTTATGATATCACATTAGAAACCTTTAAAATTATCAGTGTTTATCTACTATTTAATGCACATATTGTACACATAAACCTTGTATTACTCTATCTATTAAAAACACTCGCATTAAGATCTGTTTAGTAGTTTTAAAGATCTTTCATCCCATTATATGGACAGAGAGATATTGGGAAGTGACTTTGTTTTACACTATATAGTGAGTTTTGCAGATATTTTAAATCAACAGAAATAGCTATAGATTATTCTAAAATAACAGGTTAACACATATAGCCCCTAATGGATATTACTCAACTTCTGGGCACACATAGTGAGTTTAAATTATATATTCATTATCTTATAATTACCTCTGGCTGGAAAAGCTTCCACCCTTGCTGTTGTTTGTGGCTCACCAAATCCATCTCCCATTATGGATATTATTCTTAGTTCCCAGTGGGAGAGTTGTGGAGCTATAGATGGTCCTCCACCTGTAGCTGATGCAGAGCGCCGTGCAGCTGCTGCTGTTTTTTTTGTTAAATATTTTTTGTCTGTCCATACCTAAAATTAGATTAATCTTAAGTACAATATTTTTCATGAACATTAACATTTAAAACAAACAGAGATATGTAATAAATAAAAAATGTTTTTGAACAAATAATTGTAGTAGTTATGGCTCATTTACACGTAATATATTTTTACTCACTTCACACATTATGATTCAATAACTAATTACATATTTAATACACGAGTTACTTACTTTTTGCCATTGTTTTGTGGTTTTGATACACCCGCCTATGGAATTGAGCGTGGTGCATATGTTTTCCCATAACTGACGGGAATGCGCACGACCCTCTACATCTCGCAGTATTCCTCGAGCCAAGTCTCGGTGCTCCTCCAGAAAATCCAACAGAGCTTCTATTTGTGCTGCTGTAGGTGTAGATGTTCTGGAAGTCATGTTTATTGTGCTCTCTTGAACTCAAAAGGCACAAGCACTATATTAAAACTACAAGCTATGGTTCGAATACTTGAATCACAGAATCACTATAGGTACTTGAATTTTGTTATCGCTGTTGCTCTTGCCTTAAGTCTTAAGTTGAGAAACTGAGAAAGTAAAGTAAAAGTAACAAGTAACTACAATTGTTTATTTTGGTTCAACGTTGAACCATAAGGTAAGCCTTTTTTTTTTTCCTAATTGGCACTTAGTGTTTTTTGTATTTGTCGTAGTACAGTTGATATATCGAAATCATGCTTGTTAGGTGACTTTTCAGAAATAAAATACAAAAACTAAAGTAAACCTACGGTTTTCTTTATTTCTATTGTCTTTATAATGGATAATTCGATAGATATATTACAATAATAAGAAAATATCAAAAACCGATAAAACCGTTTTGGTTAGGACATCACTAAAGCTTCAAATCATTCGATCCGACCCTCAGCCGACCTAAGTCTATGACTTCCGACCGAGATGTATCGATCCGATTGTTTTTCGTGGTAAGCTACAATTCGATTCATCGGACCGCTGTCGGTCGGACCCGATCGATCGGAGCTTGTTTTCGTAGTTGACCTGATGCATGACAAAGACTGAGAGATGAGATTCCGTGTCGGATGCAACCGAATGGTTTCAGAATCGCTACCCTGATGATGGAATCCTGCAGAAATTGAAGAGAACTTGCAAAAATTGTAGGGGCGACAAGCGCGATTGTTAATTTTTCCATTAAATATTTACAAGCACTACAATTTATTTTGGTTTGGTACTACGATGATTTGGAAGCGATCTGATGATGGAGCCAAAATACTGTCGAGGGAACTCCTCAAAGATTTACAGCAGCTATCTTGTGTTTGGGCTTGATTAATTTGTATTGATGAGCACTTTACGTCTAGATGTCTTGGGACTGTCTTTCATCATCATTATAAATATCTATGTTTGGATGTTTGTTGCTCAATCGCGTTGTAACTAATTAATTAATCGTAAGACCTTTAAAAACTGCAAGGGTGGACTAGTGCGTTTGAAAATGTTTCAATTAAGTATTTTAAAGCACTACAATTGAATGAAGGTCTGGAGTCGATCCGATGAAAGAACCGAAAGACAGTCGAGGCTACTCCTCAACGATCTACAGCAGTTACCTTGTGTATAGGCTTGATAAAGCTGTATCGATGAGCACTTTACACATAACTAGGTGGGATGTGACTGTTATTAGGGGTCTGACGATGAAGACAAAAGACAGTTATGTCATGTTATGTGAACTGTTTAACGGTTTACAGTAGCTAGTGTTTGTGCTTGATTCATGTACTCTTAAATATTGATGAGAACTTGGTACCCACATGGGTACTGAGGATCATTTTACAGGTCTGAGTACACCGACCATCCTGGATTTGAACACTTTATCATAGTGAATATTATTCTACTAGTCAAGTTTTTTCTTTATCTTCTCACCTTATTCAAGAATTATTCATCGAACCATCACTTAAAATCGTAAAATAAAATAATTTTAACAAAAAAAAGAACCGACTTCAAACAGTAAACTAAAAAGTAAAAAATAAATCTCTTTACCACAAAGTACAACGTATTTTGATTAATTTGAACAGACATGATTAAATAAGTATTTAACTATTCTGAAGTCGGTGCCAAGTCAATGTTGCAACAACCTTCCTGTCTATCATACATAATTATGTCCCCAAAAACTTGTCTGTGTTCCAAATGTTAGTTCGATTTACTACTCTACTAATGTTAGCTTCAGCTGTAGTTGTTTTACTTGGCACCGATTTCAGAATTGTTAAATACTTATTTAATCATGTCTGTTCAAATTCATTAAAATACGTTGTACTTTGTGGTAAAGAGATTTATTTTTTACTTTTTAGTTTACTGTTTGAAGTCGGTTCTTTTTTTTGTTAAAATTATTTTATCTGTATTCCAGTCTTACAAAAACGATCGATTTCCAAGTCTCAAATTATCTCGCACTATGAATGGAATTCTACTCTTTGATTGGTGGTTATCATTATACATACTATAACTTCCGCCAATCAGGGCTAGAGTTCAACGGACCAAAATGCAGCAGCTGATTTGATTTGATAGCTGCTTCCGAATTTTTTTGACAGACTCGAAGTGAAATGTGTGGCGTGTTGTGTGGCGTCCTGTCTATTTATCTTTAGAATAATTATTTACAGATTTTTTACTCAATCCTTTATTAGAAATGTATTAAAGCGTAAGTGGCTTAGTGTAGTGTTAGTTAACAAGTATTTAGCCTAAGTAAATCCGTGAAAACTAGAAGTTTGATATTGTTTGAAAACATGGATCGTAACAATATGAGGTAAGACAAAAGATTTGCTTGCAGTGATCGCTATATGAATGTGGAAAGCGTGTACGATATCAATAATTTGTAAACAAAGCCACGCCACGTTATGCACAACATGAGGCGCGGTTCTTATCCTTAATTAAACTCAATATAACAAGAGCACCTTAGAAAAGTGCTGTTTGTGCCTTTGTGTAAATCGAAAATTCGAATCAGATTTGTAAAACAGTTGAAATGTAAAGAATAGGACTGTACAATGTTCATTTTTAACTAGAACAGGAAACATGGTATATTTACTCACAGTGAGTGCGTGCTTATTATTTTTGTTGTTATCTGCCTTATCATACTACTCACGTTTCAAGTGGGCAAATGCCTGCTTACTTAGTTGTAAATGGCATTATATTTTAAACAGTAAACGATAAATAGTCTCATCGCCATCATTCTAGTCAATTTATCTTTAGCGTTAGAAACCCAGAGCATGTTGCTTTGGAATGAATCTGTAACCAAAACAATGCTGTATTTTTGTATTTTGTAGTCCACATTATGAATGAAGAGCCAATTTTATGTATAACTCACTACAAATTACCATTTGACATACTTAGAGCTTGTTTTGCAAACTTAGTGAAAAACATTTTTTTCTTACATTTAGCTGTTGCTTTTGTGTCTGGATGTTTCTATAGAGCGTAAATATGTTTTAAATTATGTGTATTATATTAACAGCCAGATGGTTTTCATAGTAGTTTATTTTTCTTCTAGTTTGGGTATAAATGGTGTTGTGTGAGATTTTTTTTGACCAAAATTTATCATTTCATCATCAAAGTCTAGAGTTTAAGGCTTTTCTCTAAGTCAACCCATTCTGGCATAGTAGCATTGCTTAATATCAGGTGAGATAGCAGTCAAACAGCCTATCAATTAATAAAAACAAAAATATATGCTTAATTTTAAGTGGAACCCTATCTGAACAACAATGATCCATAATGGCAACACATAGGTTTTAACAACAAATGATGTTAATTTCACACTGTATTTGTGATTTAATACGCAATAACTGCAATAAATTTGTAGTGGTAGGACTCTCTGCAGAGTCTGCCTGGGGAAGTAACACCACCACACCATTGCCAGTTATTCTACCAACAAGCAGTAATATGAAAACATGACTTTGATCTGGTTTGAAGAGTGATGTTGTTAATGATGGTTGAGCGGAAGCTGGTACAGTTGTTACGACTGTTCTGTCCTATTCTGATACGATTATATTTATACAACACTTTAAATAAAATACGTTTTAAAAGACAATGTTTTCTATTCTTGTGAAAATTTCGATCGGGTTTTATTTTACAATATTGACATCACTCACAAAAAATACAAAGACAGACCTTTGAATAGGTTTTTTTTAAACAAAAAGTTCCATAACAGGTGTTTCCTGTGAAATTACAGGGCATGCATATAGAAAAAACTTCTTAGATATTTGAGTGACAAGAGCAGTGCAGTGTATGGTAATGATTTGGACTCTTCATGTTTCAATAGCAATTCAGAGTATCACTGTGCTGCTACCATAGGCAGGCATGTTGCTTACAATCAGGCACACAACCTGCTTGCATGGGCACTCCACACTATTTGTAAAAAAATGCTACTTGTCGGCATTAAATTTAGCCAAGTGTAATAAGCCATCTTTTTTCTACTAATGGCATCGAAAACTATCCTGAACTACATTAAATTAAAAAGATCCAAAAAAGATAAGATTATATTATTATAACAACTTACATACTTAACATTTTGACCGCCAGAGTCACCTATACTTGACAAGCGCTAGCGAGCCCTGTGCGCCAAAGACGACTATAGTTGACTAAAAATAAAAAATGCACTATACCAAAATATTAATAAAAAATTTGTAGTTACTGATATTTTTTTTTTACTTAACTTGTCCTTAACCCGGCGTCATGGGGGTTGGGTCTGTGAGACCCGTCACATTCTATTTCGCTTCTAGTTCGGTTACTATGCGTGTAACATTGCCCTTCTTCTCAATAGCTGGAACTGTTGAGTTGTTCTATGCGTCCCAGGTAACACGTTAATTGTACAATACTCGTAATAGGAGTTACACGTGCACAAAGTCGAATAAGGACTGTGAGACCCATCCCCGCAGTTGGTGTAACAATTTCGCGCCGTTTTGTATAGATCGTGTTTTAATTATTATCCGTGTATTTATCTTTTTATATGCGTTTTTATTGTTGTTGATTACAATTAAAGTTGCTGATATAGTTCAATGTGGTTTATTTCTGGTTTTTGTAGGTATTTAGTAAAGATATTGTCAGACCAGAAAGATATGTAAGATCACTTGAGTGAGTGTAGTTATCCTAGTGACACGGAGCAAGATATCTCAAACTCTAAATGTGATGATATTTCATTGTCTATGTTATTGGATAAAAATTGTTAGCTGCAAGAGCATTCTACATCTGGATCGGCTAGTTCTTTCAAACGCAATTGATTGTTCTTCAAATTTATATCGTATCACAGATGCTTGAAATTAGTATAAGCATCCTTATCAAAAAAGGAAATGTCGTTTACAAAATGTCAGAACCAGACCCGAAAATATACTAAATCAATTGCCAGGTGTAGTACCAGATGCAAAATTGGCGATGTCTGGAGTGGAATACTGGAATCTGCATCCACGTGAGCAGCGACAAGAAATTTTTTTTGGTTAAAAACAAAGGAACCTCCAGCAAAAAATACTAACAACGTTCGCAATAGGTGCCAAGTGTGTCTAGTCAAGAAAAAACGTAAAACAAATTATAACAGAGAGAGAGTTGCAATCAACAAACGTGTTTATTGAAACTCTCTCAGGCGAAGAATTCTGTGCTGATTGCACCTAATATAATGGTTCAAAGTGATTAATTCTTTTTTTCTTTGTAAGATAATACAGTTTTCTACAAATAAACACAATTAAAACATAAATACTGATAGTTAATTAGCAACATAATGACATTTAAGTAGAAGTGAGAGATTTTATAGTCTTTTGTCATTATTTTTTAAAACTCTCATAAATATTATTAAAACATAATATGAATGATGTGTGTATTTTATTTATTTACATAAATACCAAGAAAAGCTAGAAATAATACATTTTAACTTTATTGTTCATGAAGTATTGTAATAATTTCATCTTTTTTTTTTTTTTTGTTTTTTTTATAGCATAGAGTGACGAGACGAGCAAGTCATGTGCCTGATGGTAAGCAACATGCCTGCCACATAACAGCACAGTAACACGCAGGTATTGGAACATGATAGTCCAAATCATAACCTAGCACTGCACTGCGCTCGTCACCCAGAGATCTAAGATATTATGTCTCTAAGCCCTGTAATTTCTCTGGAATCATCTAATGAACGGGTCTATGAGACCCACCCCTACGTCCGTGTAACACTTTTCCACCCCCATGACGCCGGGTTAAATAGAAAATCCCAGCAAAACAATGTGTAAATGTACGAAACTAGTCGCTGATAACCATGGGTGCTGTGATTTTTTTAATTTTATGCTATGACGTATTAAGCTTGGCGTACAGGGCACGGAAATGCAATTTAGTCCTGGCGGTCAAAAGGTTAAACATTAACAAATAAAAATACTGTATTAAATAATCTTTGTTGATGAGTGAAGCCATAAAAATTATTTCTTATCTTCATTTAATAATTTAGAAATTTTAGATTTTTCCATTACAATAGTTATATAGTCTTGCATGCTTGAAGGGTCTGTGGACTTGTGGTTATGAATTTCCCGTTGGAATGAAATTCATACTGTTCATACAATATGAACATCAGCTTCAGCTGTAAAAAGAAGTGTCGAAAAAGAATCAGTTATACTTTTTTCAGTCTATCTCCTATCCATTCAGTGCATGTAACATGCGATAATGAACTTCAATCCAAAAATCCTAGTGCTAGTAGTATTATAAATGTGAAGACAGGCACAATCCAAAGGGGACATGACCCCTACTTCCTATCTCAGTATAAAAACGGGATCAGGAACAAAGCGAGTGAAACTATTTACAAAAAAAAAAAAAAACGGTTTTGGAGAAATCAGGTAACATACTACATGAAAAAATCCTCCTCATTGGATGGCCGTTAAAAAGAAATAAAAAGTTATTTCAAAAAACGCCAACACAACAGATGAAAAGATAAAGAAGTAGGTAGGTAGTTAGCTTAGGTTTACAAAATACACACTAAAAAGATCTATCTCTACAGCCACTGCAGTGTGGAGCATCTAATTGACCTATTTTGTGGAATGAAACAGTAAGCTTGATCTTACATGTGAGCTGACCTTTCTGTTTGTGGGTCAGTGAAGTGTTTGCTTGTGGATTCAGATGACTTATAAATAAATAATAAAAATATCTGTCTAAAAAGATCTGGCCTGTTTTACACGATCACAATCCTATTTTAATACCTATTATAAATGCAAAAATTTTGATGTTCCACACATATTTGTTGCACAATCACATCAGAACGAACGAAATTTGAAAGACAGCTAGATTACAGTAACGAAGAACACATAGGCCACTTTTTATCACTAGTAAATAAAATGGAAACTACGCGGTTAAAATCGAGGTGCTGCTAGTAAAATCATAAATGTGAAAGTGTGTGTGTTTGTAAGTGTGTATGTTTGTTCCCACAGTTTGTGTAGTTTTTTTAACGACCTATGGCAGTTTGTCTTAAATGGCTTCTACTACCTACCGAACTTTGGGTTAGCGCAGACTGGAGGACCCTAAACATTTAAACCTAGCTTGAAACTATCATACTTACGCTAATTGCATACAGCTGATACCACCTGAAATAAAATATCGGACTAAGCTTAGATAAAGAAACATCGGACCCGTACACACAGCCAATATTAAATAAATAAAAATAAATAAATAAATATTGGTGGACAATTCACACACAATACCATCTGACTCCAAACTAAGCAAAGCTTGTGTGATGGCGGCCAGATAGCTGATATAATACTTATATAATTTTAAATACATACTTGTTATACATAGAAACACCCAGACACAGTGCAAACATTTGAATTCATCACACAAATATTTGCACTGGGTGGGGATCGAACCCACAACCCTCGGCTTCGCAGGCAGAGCTACTACCCACTAAGCCACAAGGCCAGTCTTATTACGCAGTAGTGTCTCTACTGCGTATCGGAGCGTACTCTCAGCGAGTGCTAAACGCGTTACGAGCCTACCGCGAGGGCATCTCAGACGGCACGACCTCGACTCGGCCTGTCGCCGGGAGAGCTTACAGGGCTTAGAGATATAACATCTTAGATCTCAGGGTGACGACCGCAGTTTAGTGCTAGGTAATGATTTGGTCTCTTCATGTTCCAATAACTGCGTGTCAATGTGCTGTTATGTGGCAGGCATGTTGCTTACCATTACATTACAGGCACATGTCCTGCCCGTTTCGTCATTTTTTTTTTTAATTTAAAATAATGGTAATACAGTACAGTAACGAAAGTGAAAACAAGTGGTAATAGTTAAAAACGAGTGTAACTCATTTTCCAGGTCGAGCTACATCAACAGCGGCACCCGTTCGTTGCCGCACATGGGCAGCAAGCGCCACGCGGGCAACGGCCACGGCAGCAACGGGCACCGCGAGCCGGCGCGGCTCAGCCCGCCGGCGCGGAGCCCGCCCGCGCTCGAGCGCCAGAACAGCGGACACCAAGACGATATTATTAATTATATTTATGACTCGTGGAACAAGGTGAGATTTCACTTCTTTATGAAACTGTTATGCAGCAAGAGCCATGCGGGCAACGGCCACGGTAGCAACGGGAACCACGAAATGGTAGGTTTCAGCCCGCCCGCGCTCGAGCGCCAGAACAGCGGACACCAAGACGATATTATTAATTATATTTATGACTCTTGGAACAAGGTGAGATTTCACTTCTTTATGAAACTGTTATGCAGCAAGAGCCATGCGGGCAACGGCCACGGTAGCAACGGAACCACGAAATGGTAGGTTTCAGCCCGCCCGCGCTCGAGTGCCAGAACAGCGGACACCAAGACGATATTATTAATTATATTTATGACTCATGGAATAAGGAGAGATCTCACTTCTTTATGATTATGTTGTAATGAGTTCAAATAGCCACGGCAGCAATGACCATAGTAGCAACGGTTGCCGCGAAATGGCACGTTTCACGTCCGTTCGCGATCGCCAGAACAGTGGATACCAAGACGATATTATTAATTATATTTATGCCTGTTGGAATAAGGTGAGAACAAAAATTTATTGACACAAAAACTTAACCCAATGTTTAGAATTATTATTAGACCCCACTCTGAAGACTCGGTCCAAAACTAATACCTATCTAGTCGCTGACTCTTCTGACTGCTGATATGACAAGGGTAAAACTGCCAATCTCAATCCTGACTCCCCTGACAATCTTGGTCGTCAGGGCTAGACCTATGCGTCTGGAAATTGTAAAAAAAAAATTGGCAGTCATAGGAACTGCCGATAGAAGTGAAAACTTATAACTTAGAATTTGATAGCTTACCTTGGAAACTACACGGGTGTAACCGGAGGGCGTGGCCTCGCCATCATGGCATGGCCGTCTAGAAATGCGTCAGGATCTCCCATTGGCTCACGCATTTCTAGATGGCCATGCCATGATGGCGAGGCCACGCCCTTTTAGCATTTCCCATTGGCTGACGCATTTCTAGATGTCCAATCGCCAAGGTCCCAAGAGTTTACCCGAAGATTTCTTATCATACCCGAGCGTGACGCTAGAAATCAATTTACACCCCACGAAAAATCTGTCTAGGCGCGCCTAAAGAAGTTTTCACTTCAAAAACTCAATCCTGAACGTTGCAATGCCGGTGTTGTTACAAGAGGCTAGTTTTTCAAGCTAGGATAGCAAGTTCGCAAAAGAGTTGCGTCATTTATCAGTCAGTATCGGTATAACATGCCATCTCATTTGCAGCCTGCAGACGTCCACTGCTGGACATAGGCCTCCCCCAATGATTTCCACAATGACCGGTCTTGTGCCGCCTCCATCCACCGACTTCCCGCGACCGAGACAATATCATCCATCGTGTGAGGGCCGTTCTACACTAACAAATAACTCTTTTAAATGTAATGGTATTCGCTTCTATAATTGAATCCCTGTTCAAGTGGAAGGTCTCAATGAAACAAGGTTTAAAACTGAAATTAAAAGCTACCTAATGGGCAAAGTATATTACACTGTAGATGATTTTGTAAAGGACAGTAATGTTTGGAAAAGGAATATGTCGAAACTGGAACTACTGAATAAGGTCAAATAATACTGGACATTAATGTAATTTTACCTACCTACTGTATGTATTAATTATTTGGGTAATTTGTATTTTGTCAGAACAAAGCCTTTTTACAGCTGCATCTAATTGACAAGGCCCCTTCCCTTTACAGCTGATTAGTATTTATTTGACATTATTTTTGATATTATTTTATTATGTAGGTACACAGAATAATTATCTATAATTTATAAATTGTAAGTGACATTACCAAGTGTTCTTTTGAAATAATAGTTCGAATAAATAAATTGAATTGACACTGCGTCTGCCGGTTCGTGGTCGTGTATAACATGTACATTCGATTTAATTCCAGGTGACCCGCGAACTAGAACGCGGCAGCCAAGAAGCCCGCTACTACCAGGAGGTGATCGCTCCGCGCCAGCTCGCTAACTTCCGGCCCTTCAACTTCGACGAGTGGTGGGGCCGGCGCAAGCTGCAAGCCATCAACCGGCAGAACCACCGCGCCTCATAGGACCGCGACACGAGATCCCGCAACGATTAGATACATTTATGTCATCAGAAACGTTTGGAGATGGTTTCCTGGTAGATTGTTTTGTGTTTTACAGTGATTTAAATCCCCATGTCAACCCATAGAGTCTTCACTGCCGGTACCCCCTAACCAAGTAGCGAGGTTTAAGCCATAGTCCATCACGCTGGCCATGTTGCGTTTTAGCAGACTTCACTTGTCTTGACTTCACTCTTTAAAAGTTAAAATTTTCTCCGATTAGGCTTCTTCACGTCGTATTTCCTTCACCGTTTGTAAGTTAGCGGCATTACGCACATGACCTCGAAAATACTTGCGCGTGGGATGTGGGATTCGAACCAGGGGCTCCGGATTTGCAGTTTTCCCGTCTAGACCAGCAATAACTTGTCAGACTGGTCCTAGCTAGCCCGTACTAATTTTATTGTTCCCAGCGCCAAGGACCGCAAAACTTTGGCAGCACTACACCGCTGTATGGCAATTGCAATCCTCTACAGACTCTACACCAAGAATGAGTCCTCGGTTCCCCAATTTTTTTGCTACCGCTTTTGTTACAACGCGTTAATAATATTTCGCCAATCAAATGACATAAAAATAATAATTCAAAAAATGCTTTATATACAGAATGTATGTCTCATTTTCAACAAGATCTAATTCTCCATTTTGAAAGATAATGATTGATTTTATCTATGTAAGTCTGATATGTTATGCATTTAATTATTATTTATGTAGGACATGTTAGATATTACTTGAGTCAATATAGATAAAACATTCAGTTGTGTTTCCGTATTGTTCCAACTTCACGTGGCTTTGTCGGGAAATTATAATTGCGATGTCGGTTAGGTATGTAGTCTATTATCACAATATTTCTTAGTTACACACATAGAAATACATAGAAATTAGAATAATAACGCCTAGAAACCGGACCCACGCAAGAAAACTCAGGCAAATCATAGTAACTCAGTCGAAACTACCAACAGTTGTCAACGTCCAGTGTTAGTGCATGTATCTCCGACATTTAAAAACATTATGATGGTTTATGTAGTCCTTCACTGCAGTTTTGTTTGAGGAACTTCAGTACATACTGCTTACGCCGACATCAATCTGCTTTTTGCCTCACTTAACATGAAGCGTTTGTTTGAAGATATCAATCTAGACGTTATTAAACTATGGTTACACTGTGGTAGAATAAATTCTTCAGAACAATACAACCTTTGATGAGAATAACGCGAAACGTGGTCAAATGAATTTTTTTTTACATTATTCAATAACGGACATTTAACGTTATTTTTATTTCAGCACAGGTAATAATAAATTATGATTCCAGATAGGTACAAAAAATCGCTCTTTTAACCACAAAACGGTTTGTCTAAGATAAACAGTTCTCAATATTTTGAAAAAAGAAGAAATGTTAATATGGTGAGTTTCGGATATTTCAATGGGGAGACATCGGAGACACGCGTCTGTCGCGTTATTCTTAAAGATAGTTTTCAATCTAGTAAATAACTTTAGTATTTCCAATAAATTTAGTGTCCTAGCGGAATCACTATTTCGCTGAGTTTAATTTCGATTGCATTTCATGTAGCATTTTGACGCCAGGAAGTTCCATACAATATATAAACTTCCATATTTGAGGAGGGGGTATTTGAAATTAATTCGTTGATGAATATATGGTCATATAAACTCAACACCGTTATCTAATTCTTTAACTCTGCCTACCCTCGCCGTAAACAAATCGCGAGAGACTATCTCTCTCGTACTACGAAAGTTATTCAAACGAAGTTAATTTGACCATCTCCCCTAAGTACCTATTAAACTACAAATTACACATATTCCTACGGATTCTACTTTGATTTGACAAATAGTGTGTCTATGACGTGATTATAACTCTGCATTTTTATCATAAAATGTACATTTATTTTAAAGGTTGTTTGAGATTAGTCACTACGTAAAACGTGGTTGAAAGCGTCAACAAAGATGGCGGATCCTCTAGCAATTATACATTAAAAAATGCAAGCAATAGTAATAATAATATTGATCGACCATTCGCCATATTTGTCGACACGTACGTAAGGTATTTAATTAATTCATTTTACATTCGAGATTTTAAATAATATTGTCAATTTTAGTCACTCTGATTTAGAGTTGCGACGGTTTTAGAATATAAATTAGTTATTTTACATATTATACAAGTTGTGAGTTAAATGCTGTGTGTTTGAGATCGATAAATATGTTGCATTTTTTAATCGAAAAATAACTTTATATATAACAGGGAGCCCCGAATAAGGTGATAGATCTGTGTCAGGGCTCAGAGTATTAGTACCATAAATAAAAATACAATGTTTTGCAACTGATGAATGTATAACCAACCAATTACAAAATCCAGCAAAACATCCTGTTAAATTGATAAAAAAGCAATAATATACTAATTCAATAAGTTAACACCAAGATGGGAACGTATTCTTAAAGTTTTGAAATGACATTATGTAGGTGATCTATGTAAATATAAGGTAGTTATAATTCCTATTTTTAATTTAGTAGATTAAGAAGATTGATTTTTTCCGGTATTAGAATTCGTTAGTTTCAATCGTGACTATGAATGCTTGTAGTGAAATTATGCCTGTTGTTTTTTTTTATATTGACAAAGGTAAAAATGGGTTACTGTTTTTGCAAATCGTCTTGTATTAGATTTCAGTAAGGATAGATAGATAGAAGAGAGATTGATACATTCTTTGTTGCACTTAAATAATGTTGTTCATGTTTGGAAATGCTTGTTCGTATGTCACTCTTTCAATGTTCACTCTGAATATGCGTTGTTAAACACACATATATTTTATATTGTCTGAATAAAGTTAAAACTATCACGTAAAACGTAGATGTTTATATTGTCGAATTGTAAAAATACATCACAAAATAGTAGCCCATGGTCTGTCTACTTATGCGTGTGAAATTTCAATCCATAACTATTATTTACTGACAGTACACAGCAGCCCTTTCGTAGAAGGCTCTTATGGACATAAAAAAAGAAACGTACACAGAAAATACAGGAAAATAAAACAACCCAATGTCTGTAGAGTTACCTAATTTATAAAAGTATTGATTTAACGTGAGTTGTGTACGCAATTCTTACTTCATGAAATGCAAATAAGTAGACATGGTTTTACCGATGTCGAATAGATCATGTCCTCAGTTATTTTCCCCTTTGATAAAGTAATTATAAAGTCTATTGCATTACATTCCAACTCTGGATTGAAGCCTGTACTTACTTTGTATATATTTTTGTGTGATGCAGTGCTCTAAGATTACGGATTTGAATAAAACATTTTTTTTTATATGAACTATCGTTTTATTTTATATATAAAGAATGCATAAACTATACAAATTGAATGATTTTGGAAGATTAGAATTCTATTATATTGGATTTAGTCGTTTGTAAGTGAAAATATGTACCTACCCATAAGAGGCGATTGTCAAGCGGAGCAATTGTAGAGTCGCCTGGCTATTGGAGATAGTCTCAACCGTTGACCATTAAAATGTTTTCTATCAATGCAATACCCTATCTACTATCTACCTATGTATAGCTGTAGCACAGTATAAAGAAATACTATAGGTGCCGGCAAACAAGTTGACCAAATGAAGTTAGCTGCGCATGGCTGCGCAGAAACGTTTTTAAGGTCTCTTTGGTGCAAGTCTACATGCGCGAACTTTCCCCTTCCACGTCAATTTTGGGTCAACTTGTTTGCCGGCCACTATACCAGTAGTTCGTAGCCTTTGATCTTGGGAGAAACGACGATAATGTCTAGACACTGGTAGGGTTGTTGCAAACATAAAAAACGTGGCACCAAAATAAAATTATAACATACGGTAGACCGTCAGCCCTGAGTCGCGCTCCTGCAATAATAACATTTTAATGTAGGCAATGCAGGAGCGCGCTTCCCGCGTCTCACCCCGCACGATTACCCCGTCTAGACGGCTTCGTCGAACGACAGCGAGCAACACGGAAGGGAGTAGGCATACACAGCGTTTCCCCTCTGTCAAAGTACAAGTCCGCGTGGACCATGGAGTTTGATAATATACTGTGGCGTGAGGGCGGGGCTAGATTTCTGAATGGTGCCTTATTTTTTATGTGTTAGTGATTTGGTTGTGTGAGTATGATCGGCAATGGATCGGTACAGGTATGTTTTGTATGTAATAGTGCGGCTTTGCGCTAGTGTGCAACTTCCCCTCCCGCAAGAAATTACAGAAAGATTTGAACAATATTTTTAGCTAAGGCTACTCCCTTCCGTGTTGCTCGCTGTCGAACGACTATGATCTAATAGACTGGCTATAGGTACGGAAATTGATTTTATGAAAACTAATTCATTGATTTCGAAAGGCTAGAATACAATATAAATATTCAATTGACACATTAGGTCTGTGGAGGTCGGGAGCTCATCTCTTTCAAAATCTTTCCAAGCGTTTGGTGGACACGATGCGTGGCCAAAATGTTGGCATTTGTTTGCGTTTGTTTACTTCAACGCATGAGCAATGCTCATTCGGTGTGGTAAAGCCACCATTAAAGCCGGGTCACACAGAGGCGATCCGATAGCGATATCGATCCGAGACGGGATTTTTTGTAATGTTCGAATTTGTATGCAACCTGCACCCACACAGCAAGCGGGCGCGATCCCATACTCGGATACGATCCGGATCGCTATCGCTATCGGATCGCCTCTGTGTGACCCGGCTTTTATGGTACCTATGCTGGGTACGCTTCCGACCAAGCACGATTGACGCTAGCAAATATACACGAAATAGGAACAGTGCGTATCTAATTTAACGATAATGGAAACGTAGTAGTAGGACTATTTGCAGAGTCCATCTGGGGAAGTACCTCACCTTCACTGTGTTCCAGTTTGAAGGGCAATGTTTCCAGTAAAATTCAGGGCATTGAGATAGAATATCTTATGTCATATCTGGGTGACGAGCGCATTACAGTGCTAGGTAATGATTTGGATTCTTTCCAATAGCTGCGTGTCACTGTGGGAGCATTGGATGTCATGGGAGCTCCGCTTAAATAATGTTTTTATTTTATTTTTAGTATTTGTTGTTATAGCGGCAATAGAAATACATCATCTGTAAAAATTTAAACTGTCTAGCTATCACCGTTCTTGAGATACGGCCTGGTGACAGACGGACAGTCAAGTCTCAGTAATAGGGTTCCGTTTTTACCCTTTGGGTACGGAACCGTAAAACATTAAATAATTGGCGTAAATGACCCACATTTGTTCCATTAAGCAGACAGGGCTACGTAGAAGCCTTGTACTATGCCGAATGAAACGAGTTGTGTCGTAGGAGCCGTGGAGGCTTAGTGGCGTGAACGACCCATTTCACAAGCGTACGGTTGCAGGTTCCGATCCTGCCTTTACCCCTGACCATTTTTCAAAGTTTACAAGTTTGTAATTAATACTGGGTAGAGACCCAAATGTTACTAAAAACTTTAATAAAGTTAATTGAGTATACATAAATTATTATATTGAAATATGATTATAAATTAAAGAAAACTAAACCTACTCGGAGATCTATTAAAAATTAGAGATTAATTAACAAAATATACCTATCAATCAAATGAAAGGCTTATTCAGTTCACATCACGCACCATTTATTTGGAAAGTAGCTCCTGAAGTACAAAATGGCCAGCCGCTGAGAAGGCCCTTTCGGATTCAACGCTAGTTGGAACAGTGGAACTTCTTTTATTACTACAAGCTTTGGTTGGTTCTTGTATGCTTAGTATACATTTTTGACGTAACAATATGACAAACGAAATAAATACATGATTATTATATTATTTATCATATTAATTTATTATTAATTATCATTATTATTCACTCAGTTATTCGCTTTCTTAATCTTTAAGTTTTTTACAATAGGTATAAAAAATACCTAAACATTATAAAAAACTTAAAAACTAGGGTAGGTACCGCCAGCAGCGGGGCAGGGCCCAAGCTACCGGTGGTTAGGGCTGCAGACTGAGGAACCTCCTGATTTAAATAAATAATCATTTATTATTATAATAATAACTTATTATTATACTGTTGTGGTAACAGTTCACATTTTGACTCGACGCGTATACCTACATTTCTTTTTTAACTGACTTCAGGGCCGCCGTAAGCACGCGTGCAAGGTGTGCACAGCACGCGGGCGGTACGCCCAGGGGGGCGGCAAATCGAGCGTAGTCGCTTGATAATTCGCTCACGTAATTCGAAATAAAAAAATATCTAAAACATATTTAAGATCTTCAATGATCAAGCAAAGGCTAAATTATTTAGTTATAGTTTCAACTTCCTACTACTACGCTAGCCCGCTACTTTGTTCGCGTACATAGGTGTTACGAGCGTATTAGTAGGGCATACAAGCATTTGGATGGGAGTCCAGTTCAATTAACAGCCTAGCCTGTGTATTAAATCAGCTATTTGGACAAACAGCTAGGCAAGGCTAGTTTTAGCACTACTAGTGCCTTGGGGAGATTTCTAATGGCGTTGGGCGTAATAACTATCTTTCCTTATAAACGCGTAGGGGAAAAGGGGGCCGCAAGTGCAGGTGCCCCTTTGTATCCGGCGCTCTGGGGTGGTCTGTCTGGGGTGGGTGGTCATCCTACCGCGCCCTTTTTTTATATGGGGTAAATAAATTTACGTATCTCCACCATGCAGGGACATGGTGAGGTATGTCGGGCTCGACACCATGACGACGACAGACATGGTGCCCCTACCGACTAAAACCACCACAGATTTCTTCTGCATGGTCAGGGGTCTGGGTTGCGGGGTCACTTTTCGCACTTCCGTCAACGACCCTGACCCTTGCCACGGCCCTTGCGGACCCGCCTCGCGGGGGGCGTCAGTACCCCCGCATTTAGCCCCAGCAACGCGCCAGAAATCAGCGGCGCGTCACCTCCTCGAAGGCCCATCCCTAGTTGGGGTGCTGCACGGCCCTAAACGTCCGACGCCCAAGGCCTTCTGGTGGAGACGGGGTGCGAGCCCAGCCATGATGATCGGCAGCGAAAGATCCGCCCTCAACACCGCGGCTAGGGATAGTCGCGGTTCCGCCTTAATGGCCGCTTCGCAGCCCTTGTCCTTCCACTGAGCACTCTGTTAATCAGAGTGCTCGTGGAGGACCCTCATCTGGAAGACTTAGGAATCTTACTTGGCCGATACATCAGCCGAGTAACCTTCCTAACTCTTTCAGTCCCTCTCCCCAACCTCTACACGCACTGCTCAAGGGGGTGAGGAGTGCGCGTAGAAGTTCCCAGCCCTGGCCGGGATCTGCCATCACACAACAAGATGCCACCGAGGCAAATTCTTGTGTGATGCCCAGGGTGCACCACGTGGAGGTTCCCGAACCACACACCCCCGTCCTACCGCGCCCTATCCTAACGCCGTTTGATACTGATATTTGACATGTTATTAATTGCCTAGCCTGTTCATTTAATTTAGTTTCACTGTGCGCGACCTAGTTCCGAAACTCCCTAATTTATCAAAATGCGAACGGCAAACTTTGATGTTTCTTTTTACAATATTATCCTTTTTTTGTACGTGGAGGAAATGTATTTACGTATACCCTTCCAATACGGACAAGACGAAGGTCGTGGCTCATCTATACCGGTAATTGTTTGGAATACCACACTCGAAGTTGTTGACGAATACGTATACCTGGGTCAAAAGATCCAATTAGGTAGATCCAACTTCGATAAAGAGGTCCAGCGAAGGATCCAACTCGGGTGGGCAGCATTCGAGAAAATTCGGCACATCTTTGAGTCCAAAATAGCCTAATGCCTGAAGGCGACTTTTGCCTTTCAATCAGTGCGTGTTGCCAGTGATGGCATATGGAACTCAGACGTGGTCCTTAACTGTGGGCTTAATAACAAAGCTCAAAGCCATACAGCGAGCTATGGAGAGAGGAGAGCTATACTCGGAGTCTCTTTGCGCGACAGAATCTGTAATGAGGATATTCGCAAAAGAACGAAAGTAGCCGACAAAGCTCGAAGAGCAAGCAAGCTGAAGTGGCAATGGACAGGTCACATCGCTCGCAGAGTGGCAACCATGAACCGGAAGACGCAGTATTGGACGTTCGGGAGTCCGAACTAGATGGATAGATGACCTCACAAATGTCACTGGAAACCGCTGGTTGCAAGTTGCGCAGGACCGTTCGTTGTGGAAATCTAGGGCGGAGTCCTATGTTCAGCAGTGGCCGTCTTGCGGCTGATGATGATACCCTTCCACGGGACCCTGCCTGGGGGAGACGTTCGGATTATGTCGGATTCCACACCTTGGGTGGACGTGATGTCTCTACCGACTATAACCTCCAACGGGTTCCGTCTTTGCCGCTGTCGGCGGGAACACGGGACTGCTCTCGCATTCTTCCGCGAAACAGCAGTTTGCCCGTCTCCGGGCCCTCCTAACGCTGCCGTAATACCAACGGTGCTTTCCTGCTGCGGCATCCATAACCCTCAGCCGCGATGCCCGCCCTGCAACATTGCGGCCCACCTAAGTTGCGCCGGTGCGCAACTAACATGGGCGCATCGCCGTCGGCTTGGAGACAAGACCTAGACGAGCGGTGACACCTTGAGATTTCTCTTAGCTTAACTGTGGATGACAAAGCCACGGCTACTACTGAGGCCCCCACTTCGTTAATGCGGGAACCCTTCAGTTTCAGTGAGTTTCAAAATTAACCTAACCTTATTTACGGGGCCCGAGCCGCAGGGTCACGTCTCGCATTCGACCAGCGATCCTGGCCTACCGCCGTTGACTTTGCGGGCTTGCTTTGCTGGGGGACGTAATCACCGCATTTAGCTTTAGTGTTGCGCCGGAAACAAGTGGCGTACCAATGGTCCGTCACCGATGCACTTGAACCCAGGATACGCCAGTGCCAGACGCCCCCACGTTTGGCCACCCCTAGTTTCCTGCGACGCATCAGGTCTGTGGTCCCACCTCTTACCACTTTTTGGTTGCATCGGAGGATAGGAACAGCGGTGCACTGCAATGAGAGTCCTCTTCCTTTGCAGCACCAACGCGTTCAACGTCTAACGCTGGCGACCCGGTCATGCACCACCTCGTTCACCGTCTTACGGTGGCGACCCGGTCAAGGTCGTGGCAGGCAGTAAGAGTGGCGTTGTAACACTGACTATCCTCTCCTACCGCGCACTCCACACCACAGCCGCAATGCCCACCTCCTAACATTAAGTCCTATCTCACTTGCACTGGTTACCATCATCTTTACACCTTGCAACCTATGGTATCTCTCACATGGATGCACCGATTTTAGGCGGTTTTTTTCACTTGAATGCTGCTTTACTTGCGGTGATTCTTAGCTATGTTTGATTAATATTCATTCAAGATGGCCGCTTCCATAAAATGGTGAATTATAGTTTTTTCACTGCTCTCTTAATATGGGTATCAAATTAAAGAGCTTGACTAGTAGAATACTGTAAAAATTTCTAATCCAAAGTAGTCGGGATAAAACATTTTTATTTTATTTTGTTCTTGAACTTAGAGTGGTCTTGGGGCGGCATAATCGGTATTGCACGCGGGCGACGAACCGGCCAGCGGCGTCCCTGCTGACTTCATAAAATGACGCTCTCAATTCGGTCGTATGTTTTGAAGTGAAAACTTATTTTGGCGCGCCACAGAAAGATTTTTAGTGTGAATTGAATTCTAGCGTCACGCTCGGGAATGATAAGAAATCTTCTGGAAATCGATTTTAATTGTTTTTTTTTGGTAGATAATAATTCAGAGGTGGTCCCATATAAATGTTATAGAAATCGATGTATTTAGACGACGCGTCGTAGTGATGGATTCTTACGAAATTTGGTGTCTAAATTTAATTTTAAATTGAAGTTGATTTGTTTTTTTTCAGATAAAATAAATTATTGATTAATGATCCCAGCATAAAATTCGTAGTTAGTTTACTTATAGATATACTGATAATTATTAATAGGGAATGCAATCTCCATAAACTCTAGAGATCTCGCCCATTTTTTGGCCGAGACCAATCTCGATAAAAAGACCGACATATCGCGGGATCGACATTGCATTCCCTAATTATAGTACAATATATATGTACCTAAACTCTTGACACAGTCATCATCCACATATTGAAAGAATCTTAATCATTGTCTAGCACTAGGTAGGTATACTGCGCTTGCCATCCGGAGTTATAAGATTGCCCTGTAATGTCTCTAGAAAAATTGCCCTCCAAGCCAGAACACAGTAATATTTGCTCATAACTGCGTGGCTGTAAAACAACTGACAAAGGTGTAATATGTATTTTTCTAGGCGGAATCTGTAATACAGCCAATCCCCATCTTCCTATTTTTCATTTCTCTTTTTCTGTCCTGCGGTTGCCTGAAATCTCTTCCAGACAACTAGGTAGGTAGGTAGGTGCTTTGCCAATTGCTAGGTACTCTATTTTATAAGGTTTTGTGTATTTTGTTTTCTATGAGTTTTTCTACCTACGAGTATACGCGTAGGTAAGTACTTATATGAAAATAACCTTAATTCCTTTCTAAAGTTGGTAAAACAATTTGTTTTGTCTTTTGAATAAGTATTTAAATAGGTACCTAAAAGGTAACCCTTTTCGCTGCGGTATTCCCAAACTCCTAGGTCCCAAAACCGTTCCACTTAAGACTTAGAAAGCCGCAAGACCCTCGAGTTTGTAGCTCATTAGACCGTCTCCTGCGGTCTGTAGTTTGTGTGAGCAAGCGAGCCGCGATCTCATATGATATGAGTCGGCGTAATGAAGGAACCAGTGCCACAGTATAAATAGGTACTTCCATGTGGTTTTATTACTAGCTAAATAAATACACGCTTGCTTAGAATGTTGGAATGAGGTTTGTTATTTTCTCTAAATGTTTTGTAAATTATCCACAATGTCGTCCACCCGTTTTGTGTACGTTCGATCCTCCCCTTTAGTCTCGCATAAATAGATTATATTTACAATTTATTGATTGAAGCATAAAGAAATCACCAACAAGAAAACTAATGTATTTATTGACACGTGAAGTAAAAACTTTGTACACTTTTTACGAAAATGGCGCGGATCCTTAGCCTTAGCCGATGCATGCTAAAATGTATCTACCTATCCAAATGTTAGATTTTTTGGTGATATTTCGAAAACCGCCACACGGATTTTGATAAATTTATATGGGACTATTTTCTACCAACCAAAAACGGGTACACTTGATCACACAGATCAAGTGCACACTCTCCGAAGTGTACCTATCCGATAAAAAACCGATATCCTAGCAATTTTGCGGCGATGTCCTAGGGTTAAATGTTAATCAAAACTTTGAAATCAAGTAATCGTATTTTAGATACTGTTGGACACTTACTCTTAGTTACCGAAGCACCTACCTAGCTAGACTAAACTATCCAAGTCTTACCTACAATTAATTTCCTTACTAAACCAATTTGCAAACATTAGGGAAATTATGCATGAGCTCGGTTTAATAGTTTCTAGTGAAGCTCGGGGATTTGAGTCATCGCTTCGCACTTGGTTAGCGCGTTGTGAGCCGCTAAGTCGGTGTAACTAATTACCGACTTAGGTTAAAGCTAATCGTTCTTCGGTTAGCAGTTTATGCTTGCTCTAGCCAGGCGAAGTACATTTTTAGGAAGATTTGTTTGTGTTGTACTTAAAATTAAAATGAACGATTTTATTTTTAAACAAGCGGTCCGCCTCGTCGTCGCCCGTGGAGCATAATAAAATGTAGCTTATAGCACTCACAGATCACGTAACTATCCAACGGTGAAAGAATTTTTGAAATCGGTCCAGTAGTTTCTGAGAGTAGCACGTTCAAACAAATAAACTCTTTAGTATCCATAGATTGAGAATAACGCACGAACATCTGTTTACTAATCCGAGAAAGACTAGTTGTGTTCATAATAGGGTATGCATGGTAGGTATGTGTCTTTAACTCTATATTCGGTATATTTAATTTTTGACGTGACAACGTCTTATAATTCGATGAAGCCGGCTGCACGCTCGCAAAACATGACGTCATGTAACGTTACCGCCGTTACCTCGCCGCCGGCGTTACCTCGCTCTAAGGCGTAGTTGAAGTTGTCACGTTCAACTAACGTCAGTAACCCGACTTTACAGACAACCATTTTTTTTATTATATTCTACCAGTTATTCTACCGCTAAGCAGTAATGTGCAAATATTACTGTGTTCCGGTTTGCAGGGCAATGTTTCCAGAGAAATTACCGGGCTTAGAGATATGATATCTTAGATGTCTGGGTGGCGAGCGCAGTGCAGTGCTAGGTAATGATTTGGACTTTCAGAGCTGCGTGTCGCTGTGCTGTTATAAGGCAGGCATGTTAGCTTACCATCAGGCACATGTCCTGCTCGTCTCATCACTCTATCCTATAAAAAAAATCTCCGATAAAATAAACGACATCAATTTAAATTCAATTCAGAAACTCAACTAAATTGTATTAGTAGAGCTACGACTAAGTCGTCCAGATAAATGTATGGAAATTTTAGTTTTTTTTGGTGATAATTAAAAAACCGCCACAACGATATCAACAAAATTTATTTGGGACTGTGAAGTGTTTTCTATCAAACGAAAAAAATAATCACCATATCAATACGCAATTATTGGAGCTATCGCGTAACATACATAGGTAAGGACATACAAAAAAACATACTCAACCGATATTGAGAACCTCCTTATTTTTTTGATGTAGGTTAATAATATAATTTCGATACTGATTTGCGATTTCGAGTTTATTTAGATTTGCGAGTGTAGATGCAATTTATAAGTAATATTTCATGTGATTTTATAAGTGGACATTAATTCCACTATTATTACTACCTATTAATAAAAACTAGCACGAATCGCGATTTTTCCGCGTAGTTCTCGTTCCCGTTATTTTCCTGGGATTAAAAGTAGCATATGTGTTTTTCAAAACCATTATCCAACTGTGTTCCAAATTTCAACCTGTTCCGTTCAGACGTTCCGACGTTAATAAGCAACAAACATCCTAACATTGACATTTATAATATTAGGGTATGTAAGTTTCGAAGTTTGAACAAGATTAAAATTTTGAACACAGTCTCGAATAGCACATAGGTACACCTTTTTTGTTGCAGGAACTAGACAGGTAAAACCATGGGGCACTGCTAGTAAGTAGTTAATTTATGTGACACATTTCCAAGTAGTGAAAGTTCAAAATCAAATTTCACATTTCCGAAAAAAAATTGCAAATGAAGCAACTAGTCTAATATATTGTAAGCATAAGTAACTAATGTTAGCCATACACGCTACGGTCTACCGGAGAGGTGTACCTGTGCAGGTGTGCAGGCATGCCTGCGCAGGTAGACCGGAGTGTGTGGGAAGCCTGCGCAGGCGACCGGAGCAAGATCGAAAATTAATTCTGTTCAGTTGGCCTGCACAGGTAGACCTCTCCGGCAGACTGTAGCGTGTATGGCTTACATAAGGTATTAAGGGTCCGTATTGAAAATAAACAACATAATTCATTGCTTCATAACTTTACTTGCTTAGTAACAAAGTTGCGAGGGTCGTCGGGATCAGTCCTTATATTTTTGTATTTTTTTAATTATTTGCTCTCTTAAAAAAATCTTTAGCTTCTTCGTAATTATCCTTTTAACATGCCAAAAGTATCGTTGTCGTTTAGTCATTAAATCAAAATTAATATGATGCAATGGGCCTAATTTAATTGTTTTCATGAGAGATTGTTGCACTAATTTTCATAAAACGTATTGATAAATTGAGTTATACATTAATATACTATTCTTTTCAAAGCAGTATTTTTCTAAAAACTTGAGAATGGGGAACAAAACCAGTGTTGTACCTATATAAATGTTGATTACAATTGTTCCAAAATGTAGATTTAAACGTCTTACTACTCCTTTCTGTATTCAAATGTATCTTTCCAAATAGACTCCAGATAAAAAGGATTTTACCATCAAAAGAAAGATCGTCAAACGGTTATGAACCCGTAATTTCATTGCGCCTACCATCCCACTACTACATTCATTTGTTTTGACTTTGTGGTTCAATGTTTACAAACATCTGATCTTCGACTTTGATCTTGGCGAGCCTGGCCCACGTTCGGACAAAAATAACCCAGCTTTTATAATCCAAACAAAACTGCGACGCCGTGTTAAGTGCTTTCACTGTGAATTTTCAATAGTTAAACACAAAGGGCATAGAAATCTTTGTCAGGGATTGTTTTCGTCGTGTTCTTTGATAAATTTAATATCAAATGCCAGAAATCCCGACTAAGTGGAAGGCGTGGAGGCATTAAATGGTTAATCTAGATTCCTGAGCCAAATTGTTCGGCGACTTGTTGAGAAATAGTCCAATCGCGTAGTCCGTAATTTCTAGTGAGCTTCTCACCCGAGTGCCTTTCGCTGTTACTAGTACGTACGTACCTACTTTAAAAGAATATACCGACACAGACCGCTAAAGTGTCCTTTAAAAATTTGTCCTAGATAGAAAAACAATGGATATGTTTTACAAAAACAACAGTTAAGCTCGTGAGTTTCTTAAGTCCGAAAGAAATTATCAATAAAAGAACTCAGAAAGTTCGAAATAGAGTTTACATTTCGTTACAGCGTCACTTTTAAGATACTACAGCCTTTTATACAAAGTTTATGCACACTGAGATAAGTTGCGTTTTATAACACTTACATGCTTTTATCATTCTAAAAACTTTCAACTTTTATATACCTACCGATCGTTTGAATGTAGCATTTTATACATTTAAATTTAGGTACTTGAAAATAAATCGTAATTTCATGTTAGTTAATCAATAAATCATTCTGTTCATATCTAACTTTGGTTTTGACATATGTATTTGATTTAGATATTTTTCTGAATTATAGATCTCGTTGAATAAAAATTGTTTGACCTAGTATTGAAATGCCGCCTGCGAAAGTCTTCTAACGTACTAATAGAACTCTGTATCTAACAAAATCTCACTATTTGCATTATATAATCAATGGATCACAGTTTATGTAGTTTTGATCAATCTACTCATCTCTCTCGTAAAAGGTCTTCGGCAGATCAAAAAATATCCTATAAGGGATCTTGCTCATTGCATCACATGATCGTAAGTCTATAAGTGTCGTGTCAGGCCTACGCGTCAGCGGCGGGCGCGGCCGCGGACTGCGCGGTGGCCACGCTCGTGGTCGTAGACACGGTGTCAGGGTCCTGCTCACGCACGCCCAGCCATGGGACACGCTTCTGCAACTCCGCCCTGCGCGATGGAAAGTTATTACAACCCTACCTAATAACATAATATTATTATACATATTTAAGACATTTTGGACGTTAAAAATAGTTATTTGTTATACAAGAGTGCAAAGTGGCTTTTTAACCGCGTGCTCAATTTTGATGACCGAGCAAGCGAAGGATTCTAAAGTTGAATCACGAGCGTAGCGAGGGATTCAAAAATTAGAATCCTGAGCGTAGCAAGGGAATCAAAAGGGCACAAGGTGAAAAATCTTTGCACTCGAGTGTAACACATAATTTTTCATCCCCCCCTAGCGAGGAAATTACTAAACGCTTTGCGCATTTTCAGTTTCAGTCGATTCTGTTGGCGTTAAATAAACTTCTTGGTCGCTAGAATCACTTATTATTATGGTATTTCGGTTTTTCACTTGTATTCAATTTTATAAGTTTTAAACTAAAGTTGATTTAGCCATGGTTTTAACAATAACAATATGACGTGAAAATATGGAGAGTTGACCGATTTAAGTAAGGAGTTTCATGTGTACATGAAAAAGTGTCCGCCCAAATGCATTAAATTATAGTAGCGCTAAATTTGCATCAGGGTACATTTTAAAGGAAATTAATAAACGTACTATTCAGAATTCATGAAAGAAAAATATTGGCAGGCATAGGCACTGCCGATAGAAGTGGTACTAACTTATAACTCAGAATTTGATTTTTACTTTGGAAACTACGCGTGTGAAACCGGAGGGCGTGGCTATGAGCATGGCCATCTAGAAATGCTGACACATTTTTAAATGGCCAATGGGAAAGGCTGAGGCATTTCTAGATGGCCATTGGCTATGGTCCCGAATTTACCCGAAGATTTCTTATCATTCCCGAGCGTGACGCTAGAATTAAATTGACAGCCCATGAAAAATCTGTCTTTGGCGCGCCAAAAGAAGTTTTGACTTCAAAATATATTGTACCTACATGTTTTCTCAAAATAGTAATTATTTATTTGATGTTATATTTACTACATTATTTTGTACTGCACAAGTAGTTGAAGTTATCTATTAGTTACTATTTTAGTAGTCAATAATATTTAATTATTTAACTCGGCAACTCGGCATACTTCAATTCGATTACAATTGATTCATTCATAGCATTTCAAAATGTTTTGCCTTTTGAAATAACATTCTTTACCTCTATCCTCCATACGTGAACAGAAAATTGCGCGCAAAGCATTTAAAAAAAAGTACACCAAGGAGGTTCCGAATATGAGTTTTTAAGAAATTAAAAAAATATGTACGATGAATTCGGCACCAAGGAGGCAGAAATAATTAGGTTAAATTATGTTTTGAATTCAAAACCTCAGTACACACGATGTTCTAAATTCAAATTTACTTTAACCTCTAGAGGGTAAAAACGACTTTTGCGCCCTGATATCGAGGAGCAAAAGTACTCTTTCCGAGCTGGTGGGATGAAAATAACATTTACTGTAGAAAACTGTAGAAAATAAATAAATAGCAGTAATAGGAACTGCCGATAGAAATGAAATCTTAGAGGTATATAAGTAACTCAGAAGTTGATAGCTCACTTTGGAAATTACGCGGGTAACATTGGAGAGCGTAGCCATGACCATTACCATCTAATGGATGGCCAATGGGAGATGCTGACGCATTGCTAGATGGCCAATGGGAGATTCTGACGCGCTAGATTGCCAATGACCATGGTCCCGACTTTACCCGAAAATTTCTTATCATTTGTGAGCGTAACGCTAGAATTCAATTCACAGCCCACGAAAATCTGTCCGCGGGGCACCAAAAGAAGTTTTCACTTCAAAAAGACAGCGTTACAACTATACTATATTAATTACAACATCATCTGCGATGATTTCGAGAGCAATTGTAGGCTCAACAGCCAGAGCGTACGATTCACTGCCGCGGCTTTTAATATGTTAAATTTAAATCGACAGATCACAAATTCCTAGCACCAGAAATCATACGTACCTGTATCTGGGATGGTTGATGGCATACACCCACGGGTCTATGCACGATACCACTTTACAGCATACGGCAGGAACCATCGTGGCTATCGGCGTTAGCAACGACCTGACAGACAAAATAACAATAAGAGCGGTTTCTATTTTTTTTTGCACGTATACAGTCGTTTCGGATTAGCCGCTTACACGCGTGCTAAAATACGCGCTTCAAAAAAACAGACTCGTGTAAACGGGCGTATATCGGCGTGTTCGCTCGAATCGGTAGTGGTGTCGTGTCAGTATTAGCATGGATTCTGACCAAGATACATTTCAATTGCGGCTCGCGCTTATACGAAGTTAGAAGCACGTGTTGACGTAAGAATACGGTATTTTACTAAATTTGTAAAGCTGTTTAAATTATTTTTGATTACACAATATACCATACTACATGAATATTTCCGCAGGTTTCACTGTTTTACCATTAAAAATAAATGTTTAAAGTTAAAAGTTCAAAAGCCCCGCCAAAACGCTGTTTCTGGTCATGTGACGTGCGTGACGTCACACGCCAGTAAAGAAATCAGCGTTCTTAAAGAAACCGTTTGCTGTAGATTGAATATTTACTGACGTCACGCGCGCCATATGACCAGAAACAGCGTTTACGTCGCAGATAAAAATTCAGTATTTTTTTCAATTTTCATTGGCGTATTATATAAAACATACACACTATATATTTCAAAATAAAGTGAAATATGTTTATTCAATGTGTTATCTGATAGGATGATCATATTTTATGCTATATTATAAACATTGTCAAATACCGTATTGCGCGTAAGGCAAAAGGCGCGCCTAAACGTACTTCCAAAAACGAGCTTATACGCACGTATGCAAATCTAATCTGAAACAGCTCTAAAGTGAATTCATAATTTAGAAAAACGTTTTAGAAGATGTTTGTAAATGAAAGCCCAAGGACAACCTTTCCGAGGAAAGTCGTCAGTTTAAGTTATTGTTCATGTAATCAATCAATCCTTACACAATTTGATGCGATCTCGAATCGTATCAGAATTCAAACGTCATCGTGAAAACATTTTGGAGTAAAATTGTAGGTAGAATGCTTACGGTGAAAGACTGTCGGTCAAATACTGCCTTACAACAAATTAGGTTTAAAATGTTTTACAAAATTACAAGGACATAATACTTATATACAAAACAGACAGTCAGTTTTGTTACCTACAAGTCTGTAGTAGTAGGACGCTTTACAGAGTCCGCCTGGGAAAGTACCACAATTTTGTTAGTAATTCTACCGCCAAACAGCTTCAGTATCGGTTGAAGGGCAATGTTTCCAGAGAAAATACAGTGCAAAGAGATGAAACATCTTACATCTCTGTGTAAGGAGCTGTGCACAGTGCTTATTAGCCAGTAATTGACAATTTTCATGTTTAGGTATATAGCGGTATAGCACTATGCTGCTATAGCCAGGCGTATTACCACAGTAAATACATAACTTTACTGTGGTATTAGGGTATTACCCACTGTCAGGTAAATGCCTTGCTTGTCCATTTACTCTACATATATACTTATTATAAAGAAGTTTATGACGAAAGACATAATATGACAGTTTTTGCCCTAAAACCCAAATTTCGTAAAACCTGAGTGCAAAGCAAATGCAAAGTTAATCTGTCTGGTCTCGTGAAATTTCATGAAAGTTGAAAAAACCCAAATTGGCGAATGCCTAACTGAATTGGGCCGTTTAGTTCAGTAATAATTGGCTCAGTTCACGAGCTAAAAGTTTTACATCGCCCTTATCTCGTCTAGACGTCGGCTTCGTTTATTGTTAAATCTCTTTCACTTTCATAATAGTCAATTTATTTTTTAATAAAGAATCAAATAGTTACTTGTATTTTACATTTAGATCGCAGAATTAACAGATTTATACATACATCAATAAAAATCTGTTAATACAAAGGCAAGTGGATTTAATAAGACAATCAAATGATTTCAGGGACGCATTTGAATAATAAACGAACAAAATTCATCTTGTAAGTAAGGCAGCAACAAGAAAATTGCTTAGTATGTTAATCTTAATATACATACATAAATATTTTTAAATATTACTTCATCCTTTGACCATTATGTAAGTCTAAGCGGTTATTAATCCAAAAATTGATCAAGTCCTACCATTAATAAATCTCTAGTTTACTGAGCACTTACTTGTTCGAACAGAGAACTAGTCCAGCTAAATTGAGCCACCTCGTGTGATCTACGCAAAGTGAATATGGCGTAAGCCCTAACACTAGGCTAAATTTGTTTCTGAATTTAGTCCCTCAGAACAAATTCAATTATCAATTCAGAAGCAAGTTAGAAGCAAGCAATCTTGCTTCTGAATTTAGTAAGCTAGCTTCCTGAATGTTACAATGCTACTGAATTCAGTAGCTACTAAATTATGCTCACTAAATTTAGTCAAGTAAGGCTTTTATTGAGATCGGACAGTACTCCGTGTTCCAAAACTACATAAACGTACTCAAGCTTAAGCCAAGTTTTTGTTTTTATGAGTTCCTTTGAAACCAAAAATTCTTACACAGACTTTAATAAAACTTGAGTGTCAATTTGAGGGAATTTCAATATAAAAAAATGTTCATAGAACGAAAACTACTGGTCCAAACTCTGCTAAATATGTATGGGACCAAATGACAACTATCGTAGAGGTAGGACTCTTAGCAGAGTCCGCCTGGGGAAGTACCACACCTTTGCCAGTTATTCTACCGCCAAGCAGTAATGTGCAAACATTACTGTGTTCCGGTTCTAAGGGCAATGTTTCCAGATAAATTACAGTGCCTAGAGATGTAATATGTGGTGTTGAGCGCAGTGCAGTGCTAGGTAATGATTTGGACTCTTCATGTCCCAATAGCTGCGTGTCACTATACTGTTATGTGGCAGGCATGTTGCTTACCATCAGGCACATGTCCTGCTCGTCTCGTCACTCTTTATTTAAAAACAAAACAAAAAAACTTATTCCGCATCAAAAGTAAATTAAATCGCAAGTCTCAGCGTAATAGGATCCATAAAAAATGTACCAATCGAACTGATAACCTATTTAAACTCGGTTAAAAAATAATTAAGAACATCGATGGAAGAGGATGTATTTGGACAAATTTCATTACTCTATTTATTCTTCTCAGAATATAATTTGATTTTTAGAAATCAAATTAAAAACCCACAGGGTTACGAAATAACACACAAAATATCTCCAATAACCATTAATTATGTAGGTATTTAAGTAATAAGTTCCCCAACTGAAATCGAAATATTGAAAACGTTTGATTTCATTTGATCAGGCGGAATTGGACGAAGCCAAGCATCAAGTCTTTGCGAAGCTTTGTGGAAATCGCTCAATAACTTTCGGCATTCCAGTCAAAGCGTATTGAATTCAAGAATTTTCTGTAAAATATACAATACTGTCGCAATATATTCTTGTCTCGTTTTTAACTACGTAATTTTATGAAATTAACTCATTTTAGGTTTTTCTCTTAAGGGGGCGCCTAGTGCTAGAAAACGAAAAAAGGACATTTTCAACGCCGCTCACTGATATTAAAAAACTATAACAAAAAAAATATTGACCTGTGGGTACAATCAAGAAGAAGCACAATAACCGAATAGAATTAAAAAAATAGATCAAATTTTTTTACAGAAAAAAAAAATTAACTGGCACGGAAAAAACCCATTTTAATTCGAATACTCCAAATTATCAGCGATGACCCCACATTATTTTTTGTTAATAAAATTCCTAAATTTACGTTATATTAAAGTAACCGAACACTTTTTTAAATTTATGCTTAATTATAGAGTAACTAAATAAAACTTGGTCAAAAATTGACTCCTGGTTTAATATTGATTTCCCCTCCAAACTGTGTAATGCTATTCTCGACTTTATGCATATCGTTTTAAGAAGGGCCTCGCGCGGATGAAATCTGTTTTTTTCCAAGCACTAGGCGCACTCTTAAAGCTTCCAAATTAATTACTAAAATCTAGAAATGGCACCCCGTCGTGATTGTTTGTATTTTCTATGTTGTTTTGTCGTCTTACCCGTTTCTTTTATGACCCAAAACTAAGTCTTCCTCTCGTTATTTCCTGCACTGGGCCTTTGTGTCTATGGCTGGGCACCTTTAAAACTGCTGCACTTCTAAAATCCACAGCAATGAACATCGTTAGCGTTCTAAACGAAGAAAAACGACATCCAACTCTCAGACGTTCAAACCATTTGTACATGCAAGACTTTGAAAATCTAACCATGAAGTTGTAATGAAATGCTCATGTTATATAAGAGTAAGAATGCATAATGATAGGCGCCTCTCAGAACTGCTTTTCTTTACATTAGCTATTGTCAAGTGAGTTTCAATGTCTTGTCCGAAAAACCTGAAAACTACAATGCAAAGCCGTATCATAGCAATTTAGCAATGAAAACATAAATCCAGACATCTACTAATTATTATAGCTTTAGAAAAATAAAAGGGCCGTTTTGACATTACATAATATACTCGCAATACATTTTATTAGAAGAGCCCCGCGATTTTACCCACGTAGTTCACGTTCCAATTATTTTTTCGGGATAAAATAGCCTACGTGTTCTTCCAGACTATTATCTATCTATGTTCCAAATTTCAGCCCGATCCGTTCAGACGTTATGACGTGATTAAGCAACAAACATCCGAACATTAACATTTATAACATTATTTTTATTACAGCCAAAAATTATCGCGCTGAAATGTTTTAAAACAAATTTACGCTGGTCATTAATTGGGATGATGACTAATCAAAAATATTCCATTCTAATTAGTCCGATAGGTAGAAGATTATGGAAAAATATGGGACACGTATTATTTGTTGTATCAAATCATTAAAAATCGACAAAGATAATTATTTTATAGATCATTAAACTTGCGGAGTGTCGAGTTCTAATAAAATCTAACTGACGCACCTACTAAATATTTTCTTAGTCACCATGCATATCTATTTTATTATTATTTTACTTTTTCTTTCAGATTCGTTCAAAGTTACATTCTTGGGTAATTTACAAATTACAAAAAAGACCTTTCATTTTTTGAGAGCTAGCTATGTTGGTTGTAAACAAGGGGTAGTACCTTACCAAAGATCACCAGGCGGTAAGAAACGATAGGGGGGTTTGTTGCAAAATTAAAAGAGCATCACATACAGAACGAAGTGTTGCCAATAAAAGTCACTTGTTACCTGTCACCAAAAGCCCCCGTCATAGCAACGAAAGCGTACGGCGTCCATGCGCAAATAAACAGAAAGAAGATTGTAAACGCCACTTTAGCGATACGGATCTCGACGCTTCTGCTGGCATCTTCTTTGTTTGCCGCCAGCGACTTCACGTTCATCTTCTTAGCTTGATCAGATAGCATGCGCTCGTGGAGACGGACCTGAAATTGTAAAAAATTGTTAAGGTATAATCCTAAAATATTTTTAGCTTGAGCATGTCGGTGACGCAAATCCATAGATTTGTCCCAACCAAAAAGTGTTCAACGTGATTAAAAAAGTTTTAACTCAAAAATCAAAACACCACCGCCTTCTCTATCCCACTGCAAGGTGTACGACATTTCTTGAAATGAAAACTTCTTTTGGCGCCCCACAGACAGAATTTCGTGGGCTGTGAATTCAATTCTAGCGTCGGGAAAGATAAAAAAATCTTCGGGTAAATTCGGGACCATGGCCATTGGTCATCTATAAATGCACCAGCATTTCCTATTGGCTATCTAGAAATGCGTCATTTCTATCTATGTGGCCATCAGTATGGCCATCTGGCCATGCTCATGGCCACCCCCTCCGGTTTCACCCGCGTAGTTTCCAAAGAAAGCTATCAAGTATGGAGTACTGTTCGCACCTTTGGGATGGATCGGCTA